>OW964559.2:14523191-16923191 GCA_943138885.2 Tholera decimalis
CTTGCCTAGAAGTAAACTATTCACTCTTGACTTAAAGACTCCCAGGTTATAGCGATCAGGAAACACAGACTCCGGCAGAGAATTTCACTCCTTAGCCGTCACTAGCATCCTTATGTCAATCATAGATATAACAGTCAATACGGAAACAGACAAGCGACGCGGTCATTGGTATAAATTAAAGTCATCGTTTACTTTCCGAGTTAACATTAAAAAATACCGAAAACAAGTCTTCAATGTTACACACTGAAGTGTGAACGTGGCCGCTTATCAAATTATTTCGTAGCGTAAATATTTGACCAGTAGATAAACTAAGCTATGTCAATGACTTATCCTGTTTCTACGTCAAATTTTAAAGATTATTAACATACATATAGGTTTGTTGTTTTATATTTTGTTGTATTATAATGTTTCTAATTACTAAAAAACTAGACACTATTCTTGGGTATGCGTATACAGAAATTCCTAAAATAAGTGATTTCGTTAATCTTTTTGTCAGTCTTTGTGTTTTCTGATGGCCTAAGTCTTTTGAACAAGATAAGCAGATGAAGCACCTTTGCCTAGAAATAAAGACTACAAAACCTCTAGAAGTAACCGTTTCACTCTTGACTTTATAGTTATAGCTATCAGGAAACACAGACTCCGGTAGGGAACTCCACTCCTTGGCTAAACGCACAAATAGGATGCCCACCATGTAACGATGCATGACTCGT
Organism: Tholera decimalis; assembly: GCA_943138885.2. Taxonomy (NCBI): domain Eukaryota; kingdom Metazoa; phylum Arthropoda; class Insecta; order Lepidoptera; family Noctuidae; genus Tholera; species Tholera decimalis. Next base: position 14,523,902 of record OW964559.2, read on the forward strand.
AAAATATTGACTTGAATGATGACATGTAAATTGCTACCATGTCGTTTCGTTTAGCCATAAAGATCAAAAGCATTGTGAGTATTTAAATTTTGCGCAGACTACACAATTTACATGATTTGTTTGAATAACAATTTCTTACATTTTTGAATACATTCTATGAGCTCGCAATTTGTAAAAGACGCAATTCAAAATAATTTGTTTCACAGTTATATAAGAAGCTAAAAAAAATTGGCCACGTACGAGTCCGACTCGCCCATAAAGGGTTCCGTAGTAGTTTCGCAAAATAACATTGTTTTTTGTTAGTGTTCGTATAAATCACAATGTTACATCTGCGGTTTTTTTATGTGCCACATCTCAAAAACTGCTGACTCTCTAGTTATAGGTATCTAGTTCGAACCTGTTTTCGTTGAAGTCTTTCATTGAGGTCTACAGCATACGAGTACTTATATTTTATATTGAATTCACGTTTTAACACTTTGGAAGTGTCTATCGTCCAAACGATTGACTTTAAGAAAAATTGGTTTTAGAAAACTAAATAGCATTTTTATAGACCTATCTACATCGCCCGGTAGTATTGGTTTGATGAAAAAAAAAAATGTCAGTTATAAATGTATGAGGAGCCCCGTTTTAATTTATTTTTTGTATATAAATCGTAAAGCGGTTTACAGAATACATCTACCTAAAATAGTTTTAACTATGTAGTCCTAATAGTTTCAGAATATAATGGCAGTGACATACGGACCGACAGATAGAAAGACAGACATAGACGAATCTATAAGGGTTCTGTTTTTGCGATTTGGTTACGGAACCCGAAAAAGCTGTAATAATGAATAACAATCTCGTTAAAAATATGCAGATTTTTCACTGCACACAAATGTACCTACACCGCATATACCGCCGCACGGTGGGCTGAAAAACGGCTTTCATAGACTTAGGCATTTTATTTTGCAAGTGCCAGTTTTTGTGCCGGATATCACTTCTATTTGTTATAACAATATACAAAAATGACACCAGAATTGATTCTGCACAAAAACGAAGGAATTATAATTTTTTTACGAAAATTTTGTATGGAGCTAGTATGAAAAATCGAAATATCTCTGAAACGGCAGCGATAACCGTAATATCCTTATAGGAGGTTTTAGTACTAATTATTTATGATTTTTTGACATACGTTACATAATGGTTGTAGATGCCTTTTTTTTTTTAAAAATCGTCAAAATATTTTTATTTATTTTTACATATTAAACGTTCCTTTTAGTGTTTAAGTTGAAGAATTCAGAGCTTTAACAACTCTTAACATAAAATAGCATCACCCCTATAGACCTGAAGGACTAGACAGAGGTGTGTAGTATCTTGTTGATCTTGTAAGATTTCCAACAATACCAAATAGTTAAATATCAGTGTCAAAGTGCCCATGCTGTCGCTTCTTTTAGAAAGATAGGGGAATGAAATTGTTAATTGATCATACCCTAAAAGTATGATTACAACATAACCGGACACATAATAATATCGACACAAAAGGAATTTTAAAACCTTGCATACGTTCAAAATACAAAATAACATATTGTGTAGTCATCTAATGAGTCTGATGACAAGTAATTAAGTAATTAGAATGATGGTTGTAGTCTTCTGATTCTAATGAGCCTATTAAGTGATTAAATGATTTGAAATATCTCGCAACAATACCAACTAAGAACTGCATTCACCTTTTTATAATTAGTGAGCTAATGTGATTTGCTAATGTTGATTAGTTCTACTATGAGTTCTACGAAATATTTTTGACGATTATAAATTTTTATTATCATATCTTTTATAACTTTAATGAGGGTAGTTAACTAATTATTGACTTTATACAATAAAAGGGCTATAATTTTGTTCCATAATTTAGATTGTTCACAACCGTGTAACTGCTAACACTAAAACTATTTGCTTTGCGACTACAAAATCTTAGAATGGAAAGTTTAATCACCAACTTAGATTTGTTTGTTCTTCTAAAAAGTGAGTGTCCTTCATTTAATCATGAAGTATTGTTTAGTGCAATTGTGTCCCGCATAGGCGATTGCCTTTCTGCCGAAGATCAAGTAACTCTCAAAGAATTTTGCCGGAGATTCACGCGAGCTGCTTTAAACAGGTGGCAGAAATCTAAACGATTCTTTGATAAGTTTAGAAATACGTACGGAGAGTGGTTGCAAGCAAATATTGATTGGCCGAGTTGCGTGCAAACTTTAATAAATCAAGAACCAACTGTTGATGAGATACCAAGAGCACGCTCAGTCTCTCCAGAACCTTCGACATCATCGACTGTTGGAACAATGACAAAAAGGTCCCGAAAACCATTCAAAGATCTGGGAAGCAAACAGAAAAAGAGAAGATCTAGTGAGCACATAGGCGAGGATTCCTGTGAATTGGCATATGCAGCTGCAGCACGTTTAAAAGAAGAAGGTTATGAAGATATCGCATCTGTAATCAATTATATGATCAAAAATCCAGAAGCTGCCGTTAAAATCAAGGAAAGCATTAAGAAAACAGTAATATTTACACCAGAGAAAGCACTTGGATTGCTTCTTTCACTTAAGCTTTCAAAGTGGCAATATATTACGTTGCGAGAGACTGCCATTCGGGAAGGTGCTAAGGATATTTACCCATCCTACTATAAACTGCAACAAACTAAGCTTGCATGCTACCCTCCTAATCAATCAGTATCAGTTACGGATTCATCAGCTAGAATTACACTTCAAGCTTTACTTGACATCACGGTGAAGCGGATTCTTCAAAGTCTTTCTGATAATGTGGAAAATAAGCAGTTAAAGCTGATATCGAAGTGGGGATTTGATGGTGCTTCCAATCAAAGCCGATACAAGCAGAAAATGGACGGCGAGCATGATGATTCAAGCATTTTCATGACCTCCTTGGTGCCACTGAAACTGACAGATGGAGATAATACTATATGGACAAACCCGAAACCATGCTCAACTTTTTATTGTCGTCCGGTTCAGTTCACTTTTGTAAAAGAAAGCCATGCAGTTGTCATTGATAACAAAAGAAAAATGGATGAGGAAATTGAGGCCCTTAACCCCACAGAGTGCATTAATAGTAACAGGGTGACTCATAAACTAATGATGACAATGATCGACGCAAAAGTCTGCACGTACCTTTCTGAAGCTAGATCAAATGCATCATGCTACCTGTGCTTAGCAAAACCAACAGAAATGAACCACTTAGATGCTGTAACATCAAAAACTGTGTGTTCTGACATATATGAATTTGGCCTATCATCCCTACATGCCCGTATAAATTGCATGGAATGTCTGTTACACATTGCGTACAGACTTGACTTCAAACAGTGGGCAGCAAGAAGTAATGAGCATAAAGATATGTTACAAAACAGAAAAAAAACATTCAAAATAAATTTAAAGAGGAGCTCAATCTGTTAATTGATATAGTAAAACAAGGCTCGGGAACTACCAATGACGGGAATACCGCAAGGAAGTTTTTCGAGTTTCCCAATAAAACTGCAGCTATTACTGGGTTGGATCAAAACCTGATAAAAAGATTTGCTGTTATTTTGCAAGCAATAACATCTGGTGAGAAGATCGATGTCATAAAATTTAAAGATTTTGCTCGCAAAACAGCAGAAAAGTACGTGGAATTATACGACTGGTACTACATGTCATCAACCGTACATAAACTATTAATACACGGAGCTGACATAATCGAAAAAAATGATATTGTCCCGATTGGGACTCTCTCGGAAGAAGCCTCAGAGTCTCGAAACAAAGATTTTAGGAGGTTCCGGGAACATCATTCGCGGAAAAGAAGCAGGCAAGATTCTAATCAAGATATCCTAAATATGCTTGTTGTTTCTTCGGATCCTTTTCTAAGTGCACAAAGGCCGAAGTTAGATGCCAAAAGGAAGACAACCTTTTTTGCTGAAACTCTCGACCTAATACAGTTTCCGGAAACTGAGTTCGAGTTTGTAGGTATAACCGATCTGGATTCTGACTCGGAATTGGAGTCCGACAACGAAAGTTGTAAAGAAAATTTGTAAAATTTAATTATTTTTCTTTATGTTCTTTTGTTATTTATGTTAGTTTATTGTACCAATATGTTTAGTTAATAATTTCATAAATTATAGTTTCAAATATGTATTTTGTATAATTGAATTTATTAGATATTATTTTTGTTACTTCTGTTTTATTTAAATTACCTATCAATAAAAAGTTTATATACAGTCTTTTTTTTTTCACATATTCTTAATATTTGGGAAAAAAGCATGCTTCCTAACGATGTTCTTAACTTTGACACAGTTCATGGATCGTTTTGAACAGTTTCATATGTTAAAATAAATAATGTTAGTACTATAATCCCCTATAAGGATATTATTATTATTATGTGTCCGGTTATGTTGTAATCATACTTTTAGGGTATGATCAATTAACAATTTCATTCCCCTATCTTTCAAAAAGAAGCGACAGCATGGGCACTTTGACACTGATATTTAACTATTTGGTATTGTTGGAAATCTTACAAGATCAACAAGACACTACACACATCTGTCTAGTCCTTCAGGTCTATAGGGGTGATGCTATTTTATGATAAGAGTTGTTAAAGCTCTGAATTCTTCAACTTAAACACTAAAAGGAACGTTTAAATATATAAAAATAAATAAAAATATTGTGACGATTTTTTTAAAAAAAAAGGCATCTACAACCATTATGTAACGTATGTCAAAAAATCATAAATAATTAGTACTATAACCCCCTATAAGGATATTACGGTTATCGCTGCCGTTTTAGAGATATTTCGATTTTTCATACTAGCTCCATACAAAATTTTCGTAAAAAAATTATAATTCCTTCGTTTCTGTGCAGAATCAATTCTGGTGTCATTTTTGTATATTGTTATAACTAATAGAAGTGATATCCGGCAAAAAAACTCGCACTTGCAAAATAAAATGCCTAAGTCTATGAAAGCCGATTTTCAGCCCACCGTGCGCCGCTCGCGATCTTCGACCTAAATGTTATTATAGGTAGGATTGTGAAAAATTTGCATGGCATTGCTTTATATGTATGAGATATTTGAATACCAAACAAGTATGCCAAATCGTGGCAGATTTTTTTTGCACCTTACTGTGGTTTGACATGTTTTTGTAGGTTAGGGCACCAAATTACTTTTTAATCTTAAAGAAATTAAGAAACTTTGAAATACTATTTTTATTTATAGAAATGAATTTATTATGTACGTCAATTATTACAAAATAGACAAACAAAACTTCGAATCAAAGTGCTCGTTCTAAGGCCATAAATTTATGTGCCATAAAATATTTTCCATCGTAATTATGACATGTAATAATTATGTGTTTGTATGCGAGTTTATTTATTTTCTAGTCCTCTTTATTTTTAAATATTATTTTGCGCCTTTTAATTCTCATAGCTGCTAGGAGTGCATGATATTTGCATTTTGATTATATTATATTATACCTTGAGACTAATTTAACATCTTTTGATAATACAAAATGGTCATAACATTCACACGATCAAACAACGCAGTTTTTGCATGAGGACAACGTATATTTTTATACTCATTATTTATTATAATAATTTGTTAATACCTTGGGGTAAGGTAAGCAGGTATGGAAATTACCGCTGTATGCTCTAAAACAGCTCTGATTACAATAACTCGTTATTTATTTTCTAGCGAGGCGGGCACAGCTGCACCGTTTAGGGCCTTATCATACTAGCAGATTGCGAACATCCTCAAAGCGGAGCGGGCGCGCAACGAATTCTTTACGGACACACAACGAACACGCCGCGCATGCGCAGCGAACAAACGCCTTTCTTCAGGTGACACTGATAATCTCAAATGCATGTTTTTATGTCTTATGTCAGTTTGTATCAGATGCAACAACTAGAGATGTAAAGCGGTAAAATTACCCTGGTAAAATACGGTAAAAAATGTTATTTTACGTAATTTATGGTATTTTACGGCAAAACATGGTAATTTTCGGTAAAAAACCTATTAAACGTACTCATACCTACTAACATTAAAAAATACGTAGTGAGTATGTTTGTGTGTATGTCACTACTTCACTATTCGAACTTCTTCCCTTGTTCAGTATTGGAACTTGAAAAAAAAAAGAGAAAACTGGGTTCGTGCGACTCATGCGTACTAAAAAACCCTAAAACTTTATTCTCAAGGCAAGAATTCAAGATGTGAATCATCACACCATGTCCAAGGGCGGATCTAGCTTTGGTGCCAAGGGGGGTCACATAATCGTGGTCAAGTCCAAGAAGTTATAATTTTTATTTCCTGACTCCGCTGCCACTTGGCCATCCACTGCCGACATTCGTTTACGACAGAAACTGGAGTATTATAACAAAGTTTAAAAAATTTAATTAATGGTCCACCTAGGTCCTGGACCCAGCCCAGGGGGGGTCATGACCCCATGACCAACCCCCTGGATCCGCCCTTGACCATGTCATGCATTATAATCAAATTGCCGCACACGCCACTCATAATATGGTGAACTGTACTAATCGGCAACATCGCATAATGATTTTGAATCTTTACGCGCGCGAGATTTAAAACAAATTAAAATTTAAAACTTCATAAGTCGCCGGTAATTTTACCGTAATTTATATAAATGACCGTAAAATAATCGTATTTTACCAGCATTTTCAGTAAAATTACGTAATTTTGCAACCCTAGCAACAACTCATAAAATGTAGGTCTTGACATTCGCAGGTAGGAAAGAAATTGTTTTGTATTATTTTTTATTCGTTTGCAAAACAACACAAAGTAGTCGCTCTCCTCCATTCGATTAATTGATAATGGATCTTCCCAAATTCGTCGATGCTTTCGTTTTCGTCTCCGGCGTCTTCGAAGTAATAAAGCTAGCAGGAGTGTTTCCTCGTCGGAATCCATTTTGTTACTGATTGTATGGTATAGCGATAATTTGCTACAAACACGCGACGAAAACGTAACGTATTTGCCACGCGTCCGCGACGTCCTCGCTGCGCAGCCGCGGCGTGTTCGCGACGCATTCACTGCGCGTCCGCTCCACCCCGCAGCCGCTTCCAAACCGGTAGTATGATAAGGCCCTTAGGGACGTTTAAAAATCATCTTATGTAATCGGTATGAACAATCATTTGTTTTTAGTTTTTGTTTATTTAGTAGATCTCTACTGGGTACACCTTTTTGTTATGGGGGGAAACCTTCAAAAGGCGCTAGGTCTTTGGTGATAAGTTCGAAAAGTGTACGATTTATACCTCATCATCATCATCGTCATCATCAACAAGAGAAGCCCCGACTCCTCTTATGAGAGCGATCTGGAGCTCGCTGTCTAATACCCGTCACTGACTGACCGACTGTAAAAATAGGTCTTTTTGACAACGGTGCCACCGTCTTCTCTGGGATATCTACTGTGTTCCTTTGATTGGAAAAGACTAGACCACGCGATATAGGGAATCCTAGTTTCATACTAAGTAGGTTAGGTCCATTGAGGTAATAATTATGTACTACGTACTAGAGAAGTCGCCACACATCACTACTGCGTTCCGTTCAAGTGCGGTCAATTGGCCGCACTTCACTTAGACTCTTGCCAGATTTTGAGTGCATAGGTCATTCTTTGTTTTATACGATAAATTCGTTTTAACGCATTAAATACGCTATCGTGTGTTTTATGATATTGCACTAATAATTCAACTAATATGGCGAAGTGCAGAGGAATAACTTTTCATCGGCGAATAACTAAATATTCATTTTTGGAGAAAATATTTGGTGGACGCCATTTGTCATAGACTAAAAATGAAGATGTGACAATTTGTGTACAAACTGAGTATTCTTTTTAAGCAAAAGATAATAATTTAACATACTAGTCAAAACAAAATAAGGGCCACTGCTTATTTTTAACATATGGGTTAATTTATCAACTTGAATGCATACTTAAGTGGCTGATACTTATGAGACGTTGATTTTAAGTGTTGATAAATGCTATTTGAGTATGCCACTTGCATAAAATTGTTAAAGTGGGCAGAATTTGAGGTTTTTAGCAATTGCTCGATTTTACTCTTATTTAAATTGATCGATAGATTAATCAGTTCGTAATAGATCAGTCCATGTGTGGATTTTGTTGTGAATAGTACAAATATGGTCCTATGTGTCAAATCCATCCAAAGGTTGTCTGTAAAAGATCGCTTTTAGCGATAATACCACCCATTGTATCACCATTTTTAGTTGTAAAGTCCTTAATGTTTTACTGTTATGGTGTACAATAAAGAATATATATATTTGCCAAGTAACGTGTTAATTGGATTATTGTACACAATATGCCACGCTTTCGAAGACATGGACTTGGCAACCTCAACTAGAGCTGTGACTTTAATTCAAGGACATTCACAGCGTACTGTTGCTCAACCACTCAACTACTCATGACGAGCGATTCAGAACGCTTGGAATCGTTTTCGAGAGACGGGTCCGAAGACGAAGTCGGGCAGAGGAAGTACGAATGAAGCTTGTTAGGTATAAAGCTATGTCACTTCTCTAGTCAGTCGGCAGTTTAGTCTACATGGGTAACATGTTGTAGCAGAACGTTTAACGAAACGCGTAATCGCCATGAAAATCTCAGCGCTTCCGACCTTTTGTTCGCGAGAAAACTACACCTTAGAAGCGTTCTAGCGCTGCGTGTTTTACTGTTTTGTTATACGACTAATTACGAGGCATGCCTTTTAAGTTTTGTCGTTTGAAGAAAAAAACACAACTAGAACCTTAATTGTTTTTCAAAGTATTCACCACGTAGCTTAATGCACTTTTCCATTCGCTCAAACCATTATTATAACATTTATTCCACTCTAAAGTAGGGGTGTTCAAAATGGTTGACTTGAAAGCGTCGACTGCTTCTTCACCGGACTGGAACCTTAGTCCACGAAGACTTTTCTTAATTTTAGGAAATGTAAAGAAATCGTTAGGGCTTACGTCAGGACTGTAGGAGGAGGATGGTCAAGAATTTCTACTTTTTCCTGCTTCAAATACTCAATCGTTTGACAAGCGCAGTGTGAGCTTGCGTTGTCGTGGTGCAGGATGATGCGTCGCTTTGAGTTAGATTTTCGAAGTTCGGCAATGACTTGTGGTAAACAAACTGTGGTATACCACTCTGCTTTAACCTTGCTACGATCTCCAAGTACAATAATCGCAACATGGCCGGTTTTTCCAACGAACGTGGCCACCATCTTCTTTGAAGTGCTTCGAGAACGAACAACTGTAGTCGGCTTTGGCTCGTCTTGAAAGACCCAGATTGTAGATTGTTTTTTGGAATCAGGATCATAGGCATAGATCGAAGATTCGTCACCACTGATGATGTCGTAGACGTGAATTGACTCTCCTCGGTTGAACCTTTGCAGAGTTTTCTTACACCATCTGACGCGGGCCGCCTTGTGATCGTCGGAAAGCAGATGCGGTATCCAACGGCAAACTAGCTTTCTCACACCAAACGCTTCATGCAAGATCTTCTGAATGGTTGTCCCTGAGATGCCTAATAGAGCCTCTATCTCTCGATACGTCACATGACGATCTTCGAGAATTAGTTGTCTCACAGCAATGATGTTATCTTCAGTGAAGGCGGATTTTGGGCGTCCTTCGCGAGATTTGTCATTAACACTAGTATGTCCGCGCTGGAATTCTAAATACCAGCGTTCGACAGTCCACAGACATGGGGCTTAATCACTGAACACAGATGTTAGCTCTTCAAAGCTCTGAAGCCGTGTCAAGCCTCTTCTAAAGTTATAGAAAATTATTTCACGAACATTTTCCTTAGAAAGATTCATTTTCGTACGTAACCTGACAGCACGTTAAAAATTTAAACACATTCGAATATAGAACAGTTCCAAATTCAAAATTGCCGGGAAATATGAAAACGACAGAACTTAAAAGGCATGCCTCGTATTGTTTCAGCGCTGCAGCGAACTTTAGTTTAAACTCTTACCAAATGGAACATAAATCGTTTGCTTAGGATAGCTCCTCTAGTACGTAGTTCATTATTACCTCAATGGTTAGGTCTAGGGTTTTTTTCCTCAACATCTGTGTTTCTTGTCACAATAAAGATGAGTATTTCTTTTAAAAATCCACGATCAAAAACGTTGTCTTGACAATATAAAAGCAAAAGTAAACTCACATTCTTTATAAATAGGGTTCACAGTCGTCAGCACGCATCCCGCTTGCAAGCACCCCAACGATACGACGGGGAATTCGGGGCAATTCGGCAACATAACTGCCACGACATCTCCTGGCTTCAAACCGAACTTCTTGATAAGAGAAGTCGCGAAGGCAGATGTGCATTTCTCCAGCTGCGTGTACGTGTAGGTCTTCTTGCTTTCTGCACTTTCCTGGAAAGAATAAGAAAAATATGAAGCTTCTGCCCGCAACTTCGTACGCGTGGGAAGGTTTTCCCGCGAAAATCCCGATGCCGAGGGAATTTCGGGATATAAAGTAGCCTATGTGTTATTTCAGAATGTCAACTATCTACGTATCAAATTTCCTTCAGATCTGTTCAGTAGTTTTTGCGTGAAAGAGTAACAAACATCCATCCATCCTCACAAATTTTCGCATTTATAATATTACATCCATCCATCCTCACAAATTTTCGCATTTATAATATTAGTAGGACTAGCTTCTACCCGCGACTTCGTACGCGTGGGAAGGTTTTCCCGCGCAATTCCCGATCCCGTGGGAATTTCGGGATAAAAAGTAGCCTATGTGTTATTCCAGAATGTCATCTATCTACTTACCAAATTTCATTCAGATCCGTTCAGTAGTTTTTACGTGAAAGAGTAACAAACATCCATCCATCCTCACAAACTTTCGCATTTATAATATTAGTAAGAAAGAAGTAAGATAAGAAGTAAGATAGTAAGAAGTAAGATTAGTAAGATAGTAAGAAGTAAGATAAGATAGTAAGAAGATTAGTAAGAAGAAGTAAGATAGTAAGAAGTAAGAAGAGTAAGATAAGAAGATTTACTTAAGTAAGTACATAATAACAGGCTTAATAATGAGAAGAAGAGCTTATATTATTTCATAGTTTCAAAGAAAAGATTTTATTTTCATATTTAATTTTGTAGCTGTGTATCAGATACAGAACAACATCATCCTTAAATTTAAGCAATACATAACAATTATATTATTTTGCAAATATGTTATAAATAACCCTTTTTCACATCATTTAAGTAGGAATGAATGAAAACTTATGTGTTTTCTTTATGTCAAAATATCCATCCCCCCCATCTCGGAAATAGTATTTTTGTTCTTCGATATCTGAGTGCAAAAGCCGTTTTTATTCGATAGAGGATAAAGTATTTAGCTAAGTTGCTTAGCGCGCCTTTTTTTTTGCATTTAGTCATTTCCTCGCTGAGGTAGGATGAAAAGTTACGTGTTGCACTCGAGTGCAAAGATTTTTCACCTCGTGCTCTTTTGATTCCCTCGCTAACGCTCAGGATTCTAATGTTTGAATCACTCGCTGCACTCGTGATTCAATTTTAGAATCCTTCGCTTGCTCGGTCATCAAAATTGAGCACGCGGTTAAAAAGCAACTTTGCAATCTTGTATAACAAATAACTATTATGCTATAACTATTTTTTTTCAATAAAGTGTTTGTGTAAGGTTATCTGCGGCAGTGCTGATCCAGAAAAGAAAATTTACTGTAAAAAATGACACTATTCCCCAGTGCTACCGCAGCCCCGCAAATCTATATAACAAAAAACGATTGTCTACATGTATACTGCATTACAATGCACCACACGATGCAGAAAACTATTGGCTTATTATCGCATGGATAAAGTGGAACAAACGGTACATAACCAGTTAAATAACAAGGAAGTGCATAGACGCCGATATTGTTTATTGCACAGCAACATAAACCGGAAACTTTAAACAATTATCGGATTGCCGTTGCCAATTTGTTCCTAGAGACACCATAATTTTGTTAAAACAATGTCCACAGTTACAACTTGGCAATTGTTCTGGTTGAAATCCCCTATGTTTAGGTGGAAATCCTCATCGATGACCATAAGAAGCAAAAGAAGCGAGGTGGCGAACGTCCCTAAACCGCCGCTCCTGATCACATTTAGGGAGGACGCTAGAGAGCATTATGTACCCCTCTACCGCAGCCTTGGTTCAATAAATTCGATCACTAATAAAAACGTTCTTTATTAATGATCGAAGTTCAATGATGAACCTGGGCAAAAATATGTCATGTATGCCCTGACCTTCAAATTTGTTGGTTAATTTCACAAACTAGCTATTAAGTATAGAGACATTATAGAGCACCAGTATGCGTGAAAACTGGTGTCCTGCCTCTTTCTTCACTCTCATAATTCGATGGGACGACAATCAGACACGTCTGGAGAGGGATCAGACAACCTGATCAAAAGCGAATCGTGATTATTCATGATTTATGAAATGTCAAGTTCGTGTTTGGCTCGAATCGTCATATAAGTGTGTTATAACATCCGTGAGTTGCATTATTATCATTACCTCAAAGTCTACTTGAGGCATATGATGATCACCTAAACACAATCAATCTATTGACGCCTCGAAGTTATCTAACTCGTAATAGTTTGCAATTAAACGATGTGGAAACTAGATAAACAGAGTACTTGATTGAAGAAATTCTACTAATTGGCTGTATAGATATTTCATGATGCGGATGTAAGTAACCCTAGGTCGTGAAAGACTCTAGGCTAAAAGCTAGACATCATGATCCAACTCAGACTATTAGACCCGCTATCCCACTGGCGTTTTACGAGCGTTGGCGCTTCTCTAATGTCTGCGCAACGCCAACGTTGCGTTGACGCGACGTTAACGTCGCGAGTCTCTAGTGGTAAGCGTCGTTCATCTGCTGAACGCAACGTTAACGTCGCGCACATGCTACGATTTGAGGTGAATAATCAGTAAAAGAAAAAGAAAGTCTCATGGTCAATTTTAGGAAAAGGCTGATTGCCGTAACCCCTTTTGCCAAAAATCACAACGTTAACGTCAAGTTGCCGCGACATTAACGTAACCAAGTCACAACGCAAACGTTTACCAGTAGAAACTCGCGACGTTAACGTTGCGTTTGAGCAGTATTGACGCTGCGCAGACATTGGAAAAGCGCCAACGCGCGTAAAACGCCAGTGGGATAGCGGCCTTACCTATATTTTGTAAGGACGATGTGGACTGAAAATTGTCTGGTGGTTTGAGTTTATGCCGCTTACCCGAATGTAAAGGACATTCGGGTAAGCGGCATAAACTCAAACCACCTGGAACACTCTGGTATTGTTCATCGAGTAACGACTCGAGCACCTTAGTAGCTCAGAGTTGAGCTACGCGATAGTTGACACATTCTGAGTGTTTGGACAGACATGAACCTAAATGCTTCTCATACGATTGGACCAATCCGGATCGACTTCAAAACAACGTTGACTTCTGAGTTTGTTTTGGTATTTCTTCTCTGGAAAGTCAGCTAGAAAACACAGGTCCCATCCAGTTTACGAAAAAAATCCATACTAATATTATAAATGCGAAAGTAAGTCTGTCCGTCTGTTACCTTGTCACGCGAACCGATTTAGATGAAATTTAGCATGGGAATAGTTTAGGACCATTTTTTTTTAATCTGGGTAGGAAAGTCATCGAATGACTTCTCCCGCTCTGGGTTAAGCAGAAGGGTGTGTCAAACTTCTACTAACTAAGTACCCACCCTGTTCCTTTCGCTGCCCTTAAGTTCCGGGGCATCGACATCTTGTTATAACTTTTCCGCAACCCCGGCGGGCAATGGCCTTATGAGGCCCTGTCACTGTTGCTGACAGCTCTTTGAGGCGCGCGTGGAACACGACGCGCGGCCTACCCGGGCCCTGGTACTTACCGGACGTTGAGCTACCCCTGCTCGCCATCCGAAATAGTTTAGGACCCTGGGATGGACATAGGATAGTTTTTTCCCGAAATTCCCACGGGATCGCGATTTACGCGGGAAACCCCCTCCCATGCGAATAAAGTCGCGGGCAGAAGCTAGTTACGTACAAAAGTATTATTTATAACCAGCTGGGGAGCAATGAGACACAGCCAATTCATAGCATACGTTCATAACAGTTTCTAAGACGTTGCTTTATAGGATCAGGTCTACACTTTCGCATGTATTTTTGAAAAATATGTAAATGAAAAACAGTATACAATATTAGTACCTAAAACTAACCCTGACCCTACCGACCAGTCTTCGCATAAATACAATTGAATATGCTCATCAATCATGACTGTTGACTGTCCCAATTTACATAGCAAAAATACCCACACAAAATGTACTTTGTAAACACACAATCGATCAGTGACAATGGATGTGGTCTATTTACTAACAATTCTGAGTGATCTCAGGTGATTTGGAGTTCAGAGTTCATCGGTAGACTAGGTTTTGTGAAGGCGCTTCCTAGAACTTGCGGTACTTGCTTGGTGGCTAAGGTGTAGGACTTGTGACTAGTCTTGTGTAGTACGTGAACGATGAACGAATAGGAGCCGAATCTTTGCACTGTAGGTACTAAAAGAACCGTTTCCGAACGCTGGCTTGTAATCGTTCTAACAGCTCTTTTCGTACTCGTACATTGTCGTACATTCTAAACCGTGCGAACGAGAAATGAAATACAGTCACTGATTGGTTGACAGAAACTTCATACGAATTCATTCTGTGTCTGTATGAATGAGAACCATAGATAATAAGAAAAATATGAGAACCATTTCAGATTCACATTTCAATGGTAATAAATATATCTGTTTAAATTATACATAATCCTAATATTATGTCAGTTGTTTACGCTGTGGTAATACAGAGATAAATAAATACGGTGTCTTTGATAGTACCTACATTTGCTATGTGGTCCGCGGCCGCGCTATGCTCTGAGACTCAGAGCACAGCGTGGACCACTCTATTAGTTCTAACAGCTCTATTCGTTCTTCGCTCTCGGCGGTCCGAGTCTGAGTTACGGATAGAGTGAACTAGTTCACTGTCCGAAATGAACTAGTACGGAGCGATCTCTAAAGTGACCGAGTAGGCACAAGACTACTTGTGACCAAGAGGTCGCGAGTTCGAACCCCACCCATTACACTATTGCCGTGAACCCACTCCAGACTCAAGCATATTTAGCTTATTTAGAGGGGTTAACAAGATTGCTAGTAATGTGAATTCTACCCACAGTAATATTTCTTTAAAAATATGTATGTATCAGTGATGATGATACCTATTACTTATGGGTATTTGAGATTGTATGTAGTCCAATGGCCTCATTGTCAACATGAACCTTGAAATCATCTTCATAAATTGCTATTGCAGTCAAGCAGAAGTATCTGGATGACACTCCTGAATAAGTACTTATATTACTTATAGTATTGCGTGTTATTTAGAGAGTAACTATCTTAAAGATTCCAATACCAAATAAATCCTTTGTCTATTTATGCGTTAAGTCTTATGTCAAGTTTATTTTTATGTAGCTGCCATGTAATCTCTTCACAAAACATGGTTGACTGATGTTAACATTTTTATTAACCAACTTCTAAAAAAGAAGGAGGTTCTCAATTCGGATGTTTTTTTTTTATGTTTGTCCGCGCATAACTCCGTCGCTTACCAACCGATTTGAAAAATATTTTTTTGTTGGAAAGTGTATACTTCCCAAATGGTCCCATGTAAATTTTATCGAAATCGGACAAGCCGTTTCTGAAAAATCAACAAAAGTCTAAAAAACATATTTACATTTACGATCTTTTCGTTTACTCTGCATTGCGTTTTCTTCTTCTTTCTTTTTCTTTTTTTTTTAATTTGATGGGGTATACTTTCTAGTTGTTAGGACAGATCCTAACGTGATGACAATGATGATGGAATCATGGAGAAATCGAGGGAACTCTTTAAATATTATAGGCACACCTATAGCGTTTTGGGTATTTCTTATAGTAACTTGTGCAGTTGCTCTCGAAAAGCACCATTTGGGGAAGTGGAACGGATGATGAAGACTACAGATAGCCACCGAAACTACTCAATAATAAGTATTTTGTGGATTGAGATTCGATTACTTGAATATGGATGCTAAGCGCTTTATGCTCGTCACAATGCATATGGTGAAGTAGAGCTGATTGTGAAATACCAGAACTCCTCAAAAATTAACGGCTCTGCATTGGGAAAAGCAATATTTTGTAAAAGGTGACAAGTAGTTGACATTGTGTATTTTGTAACTAGATTAATTACAAACTGACCCACTACCAACATACACCAACTTTAATTTCAGAAGGCGGTGTGAAAAAAAAAAAGAAAATACAAAACCAATAACACCTACTACTACCGAAATTAAAGTTATTTTTGGCTTTGTAGTGTTTTGATATGGAAGTCGGTTTCATTTTTTGCAAAAAAGTTTTTATACTTTTTATGGTTCATCAAGTTTAAATCAATAAGTCTTGTAGGTATCTGACAAAATGAGATACGTTTTATAAGCCATAATAGCTTGCAAATGTGATGATATTGACAATCTACAAAATAAACCTTCATTTTATGCACATTTCCGTCGCGAATCTCGGTGACCTTAACTTAATTTGAACTAAAAGTTAGTAAAGCAAGTGTAGCTAACTAGGATGTTTTTCAGATTTACTACTCTAGTAAATGATAATAGCTGTCGTAAAAGGATAAACACCTATGCAACAACTCAGGCCTTTGCGCGCAACAACTTATGATCGAATTTGTATGTAATTTGACATATCAAGTTAATAATGTAATAAATCCTAATTACTCAAAAGTTTAACAAAAACACCTGTAAATTTATTTATATATAAATATGTTGTTTATAACCAGGATTACCTTATAAAATATTTTTTTAATTCCGGGAATACACCTATTCTTCTTTTTCGCTTCGCTCTTGATAGAGCGGTTGTGGACACGTCGAGGCGTCCGCGTTTTTGGTAGGGGCGGACACAGCTCTCCGCACCTACTATATACCTATCATATCTGTAGCGTTTGTATCTATGAAGTAGATATTTACACTGTCTCACGAACCACTCTAGAGGGGGCTAGCTGTCAAACGTCAGTCGGGTGACGGACGCGATACGCATAGTAGTAGGTACGAATCAGACAGGCCTGTGAGCTAGATGGTTGGAGTGAGCCAGTGACAGTTAGTGTTCTTTCTTACCTGAAGGACCACCAATGGGTCCTAGATATGGCGACGAGGAAAAAGGTCCGTAAAAAAAATAATTATTAAAAAAGGAAGGAAGGAAGTTACTAGGTTATGAAAATGATTCTAGTTTCATTATATGAAAAAATTAATGCATATTTGTTGATATACATTTATAACGATTAACGTAATCGCTAGATCATTTTCTCGAGTTTTTACGCATAAAATTGACTTGGGGATGCTAGGTAGTTTACCCTGTTTACCGCTATTGTACTTACTGTTCTAGTAATTGGTTGTCATATTTTAATTTCACACACCTATTACTACCAGAGATGTATGTTTACTTATTGAAGATTCTAAACAATAACGTATCCAGAGGTAAAGACTGTAAAGAATTGATATATCTACGTACCCACTAGTAGATACGTAATTTCTTTTGAAGATAGGTTATATTCCATTTTTCCAATGAGTGAATATTTGGATGAATCAATAAATAAGTAGGGTAGGGTAGGTAGGTATAGGGTTACAGAAGAAATGTGACACAAGGGTGAATTAGGTAAAAAACCTCACAGAAAAAATACTAATAGGTAGTTTAGTCTAGACTATCTACATACTCATGTATGTAGGTACTTGCTACTTACATATTATATTAATCTAACTTAAGAGATTATATTTCATATTTATTAATGGCAAGGCCTGGGGTCCCAGTGATGAATGTCCTTTATTTTGAAAGATATTTGTGTATATTATATAAATCGTTGTGTTTACATAAGTTTCATATAACTGTTTACACATTTGAGCAATAGTGTTGATAAAATTGTTTGTGTTGTACATGTGTTATTCTGTTCAACATGTGAGTCTCTATGATTGTTTCTTAGAAAGAATATAGAAAGAGATTGTTTATGATCAGCAGTTTGTCAAAAGCGGTATTCAGGATGGCTACAACATAAAATCATTATGATGTTTTGAGATTGAAGAACAGATAAAAAAAAAATGTAAGATAGTTTGATTGTTGTAAGCAGCACAAATGCAATGAGGAAATTGAAATTTAGTAATATTTGCTGTGTTTGACACCAAATGGGTGACCAAATAAATGTTATTTCGAGTAGCTGTAGGTAATTATTTCAAAGCTAGGGCCGAGTCACAATACTAAATATTTATACTATGACTTTACAGAAAATAAGTAAGCAAATTTAAGTCAGAGTTCATTTTACATGATAGAACAGGATTAAACAACACTGGGTGTAAGTAACTTTCTTCTACCTTCTTTATGAAATTAATTGGTTGGTACCTAGGTATTTGAAGTTCTCTGTGAAGGAAAGTTTATACAAAATGTGAATTCTTAATTATTGAATGTGGCAAAATTACAATATTTAACAATCAATCAATCAATTCATTCATTTAAGCAAACTTGGCCCATAGGTACAAATGAAACACATACTGTAACAATAACTATAAAGAAACTAATACATATTAGGTACTTAACTAAAACCAATGCTAAGTAAACAAGATGTATAAAATTGTCTAATAATATAATAAACTAATACATATGCTTTCTTGCTTTTATGCTTGTAGTATAAAAGTAATAGTTACAATAAAATTTGATTGTACATTATTCCATTATTCCGCAGTTCTATCTTTGGAGAGGGCTGATGAATTTTATTGTTTTGGAAAGTAAGGTAAAGACAATTATAGATCATGATAATGTGCATGCTGATATTACCTATACATCTTTAACTTTTTAAAATGAATTGATGTATTAATACTCAATGTGATCTATATGGAAAAATACAAACACATCATGTGCCATAGAAAATACAAACTTAATTTAAATTGCACTTAGCTAAACATAAATTATAAAGTTGGTTTTTCTTACATTTGTCCCCACCAGTGATTTATAAAATAATACATTTTGTAACTAGAGATATTTTTGGAATTCTATCCAATTGGAAATAAGTATACATACAAATTTAAAATAGGAGATTGGCCAACTAGATATTCATATTTTGTTGGTGAGTTTTCATTGAATTGGAAGCTATAACCATGAATTTGGGTTATATTTAATTGAAATTATTCAAATTAAAGGAATAACAATAAAGATAATACCATATAAAAAATACATTTCACTAAATTGAAATCGAGTTGTTGGACAAGTGAATGATTTGGTTGATCGAATGAGATGTTCTTTTAAATAAGAGGTATTTCACAATGGATATGACTTTCATTAAATTGAAGGTACATCGGATTTCCATTAAATTGAAAGATACATCGGATGATCATGAAATTAAATGTAAATTTGACTTCCATTAAATTGGAGGTACATTGGACTTTCATTAAATTGAAGGGATATCGGACGTTCTTTAAATTGAATGTAAATTTGACTTCCATTAAATTGGAGGTACATCGGACTTTCATTAAATTGAAGGTACATCGGACGTTCATTAATCAGTTCAGTCATATGCCGAGGGTATTGGCCATGTTTTTTAATCTCTGTGTAGGTCATTCGTACCTATCTGATAAATTAATGTACACTGTTGTTGTACCAATAGTTAAAAACAAAACGGGAGATACATCTGACTCGCAAAATTACAGACCAATTTCGCTCGCTACTATTCTAGCAAAAATACTGGACAGTCTGCTTAATCAGCATCTAAGCAAACATATCAAGCTCCATGACGCACAATTTGGATTTAGGACTGGTTTGTCCACGGAGAGCGCTATTATGTGTCTTAAGCAGACTGTTCAATATTATAGTAACAGGAATACCAGTTTTTGCATGCTTTCTGGATCTCTCAAAAGCTTTTGACCTAGTGTCCTATGACAAATTATGGCAGAAGCTACATACTGAGACGGATTGTAGGCCGGAAGTTATATCTGTTTTCAGGTATTGGTACAACAACCAAAAGAATAGTGTCAGGTGGGCAGGCTCTTTTTCGGATGTATACAGGTTGCAGTGCGGGGTGAGGCAGGGGGGACTTACCTCACCGACGCTATTCAATCTGTATATGAATCGGCTTGTCGGTGAACTCAGCAGTGCCAATGTAGGGTGCCACATAGACGGAGTCTGTGTCAATAACATAAGCTACGCGGATGACATGGTTCTGCTGAGTCCATCGATCGGAGCGTTGCGTAAATTGTTAGGAATGTGTGAGTCTTACGCGGAGGCCCACGGGCTCAGATACAACTCAAAAAAAAGTGAGCTAGTCGTTTTTAAGGCGCGTGGCAAAAGTTACGAGTCCGTACCTACACTCACCTTAGCCGGTACTGTCTTGAATAGAGTCACAAAGTTTAAGTATCTGGGCCACTGGGTTTCCGAAGACCTAAAAGACAACATGGATGTGGAAAGGGCACGTAGGGCGTTGGCTGTCCGGTGCAATATGTTGGCCCGCAGGTTCGCACATTGCAGCAATCCAGTCAAAGTTACACTTTTTAAATCTTACTGCACATCATTATACACTTGCAGCCTGTGGGTGAATTACACACTGGGGACATACAACGCCTTACGTGTTCAATATAACAACGCGTTTAGGGTGCTTATGGGACTACCACGATTTTGCAGTGCTTCGAACATGTTCGCGGAAATGCATATCGATGGGTTTCATGCTCTTATACGGAAGCAATGTGCGTCGCTGCTGAATCGTGTTAGGTCTAGCAAAAATAGCGTTATAAAAGTGTTTGCAGATAGGTGGGACTCTCCAATGCTGAGCCACTGGATACGCCTACACACTGACTATTAGTTTTTATATTTATATTTGTATTATGTTCCTTTTGTGTCTTATGTATGTTTTGGTGTCTTATGTATGTTTTGTTGTCTGTTTTGATGAGTGAAGTGTTTTATTATGTGTAAGTTTGTACATGTAACTATGGATCAAGGTCTGAAATAAAGTTTATATATTATATTATATTATTATTAAATTGAATGTAAAATTGACTTCCATTAAATTGGAGGTACATCGGTCTTTCATTAAATTGAAGGTATATCGGACGTTCATTAAATTGAATGTAAATTTGACTTCCATTAAATTGGAGGTACATCGGACTTTCATTAAATTGAAGGTACATCGGACGTTCATTAAATTGAATGTAAAATTGACTTCCATTAAATTGGAGGTACATCGGACTTTCATTAAATTGAAGGTATATCGGACGTTCATTAAATTGAATGTAAATTTGACTTCCATTAAATTGGAGGTACATCGGACTTTCATTAAATTGAAGGTACATCGGACGTTCATTAAATTGAATGTAAATTTGACTTCCATTAAATTGGAGGTACATCGGACTTTCATTAAATTGAAGGTATATTGACTTTCATTAAATTGAAGGTATATCGGACGTTCATTAAATTGAATGTATATCCATTTGATTGGATGCTGCCGAACTACCTCCGTGGTCGAGTGGTTTAGGCGTTTGCCTTGTGACCCGGTGGTCGTGGGTTCAATTCCCACGGGAAGCATACTTTTAAAGTTATTTCCAGTTTGGCTAGGATATTGCAGGCCTGAATCACCTGAATGTCTGAAAAAAAAATGGTTCCGTGCTTCGGAAGGCACGTATAAGCCGGTGGTCCCGGTCGCCAAAATAGATGGCGGTCGTCAAAATAGACACATCAGAGGCCCTTGAGGGGTCTAGAAACTCTGAAACTAGGACACATGGGGTCGTTAGACCTTACTACCCACACGAGGATATTTTAAACTCCATAAAAGGAGCAACTTTATTTGTACTAGAGAAAACGCAACTTCAAGAAAAAGGAAAATAATTTGCCGGGAGCAAGCGATGAACCAACGGATGATGTAGATGTTTTCGAAGTTTGAATCAATAAATTGGACAAGTAATTCCTTCCGAAACAAAATAAAAAATATAAAAGGACACTTTTCATCCTATCAAGCACATAATATAGAGATAGGTGAAAGTTTACTACATATTAAACTCGGAGACCAACAGGAAAATGAAATTTGATAGACCGGAAGAACATAATATTTTTGCTTGCACTTCTGTTACCTTTTATTTTTATCCGTGAGAATCTGTAATAGGCTTTAAGTTACGTATACTACTGCAATTAATGCATATTAGCCATTGGTTCTCCTTTGAATTAATAAATAAATAAAAATTTGGGAAGTATCTGTCATTGGAAGTAAGGGAGAAGATGTTGACAATAGTAGCTTTAAAAATTGACAATAATCAACTGAAAAGCAGTGCAAGAACAAAAAAGACAAGGACCAATGAATTTAATGCTATAGAGTAGAAACAAGGAAAATCAAGACGGAAATGACAAAGGAAATAAGATATAAAGCAAAAAAGAGCATCAAGTTGCACTAGAAGTAACACTAGCACATTTGACCAAGAATATTCGTGTTCGGTAAATGAGAATAATAGTTGTGTGTGTTGTGTTGTTGTTGTGTGAGTGTGTGTTGATAATAGTTGTGGAAAATTTGCTTATTTTGAAAAAAAAAGTAACTAGAAAAATAACAAAAGAACTATAACAAAAGACAATAGAAGGAAAAAATAATTCCCTAGAAGATAAACAGGAGAAGAAAATACAAAATCAA
This sequence comes from Tholera decimalis, assembly GCA_943138885.2. Taxonomy (NCBI): domain Eukaryota; kingdom Metazoa; phylum Arthropoda; class Insecta; order Lepidoptera; family Noctuidae; genus Tholera; species Tholera decimalis. The sequence goes on from OW964559.2 coordinate 14,546,607, forward strand.
AAGTATGAGGAGGACAGAGTAAGAGCATATTATTGGAAGAGCGCAGACTTTTAGCTTGTGAAGAACATACGGTTAGAATTCATTTGTTTCTATGGATTACAAATCACTTACACAGAAATAAATACTTAATTGGTAAAACATTTGCGTTATCCAGGAGTAATACGAGCTTATTGTGAATGATTTATACAGCATACGAAAAATGAAGATACTTTTAAAAGTTTCACAAATTAATTGTATTGCCTACCGACGTCGCGCGTCGCGTTTTCGCGGCCGCCGTGCGATGACACATTATGTTAGCGAAATAAGGACTGGTTTACACTGGGTGCAAAATTAATTTTGTTCATTAATTAATTATTTTTGTTATTACCTTTTAAAATGTAGCATTTTAATAATTTTTAAATAGAAATAAGTTTGTATTTTTATATCTTTTGGTAGAGAGTTTTAAAATTTTGCTCCCTCATACATAGAAGTGGAAATAAGAAATTTGGGGTTGGAAATGAACCAAATCCAAACAAATAAAGAAACAAATAAACCATTTCCGAAATTCAAGGACACCTTTGCTGAGTAGAGGGCCGAGGTTTATTGCACATGGGAATCAGAGTCAGCCCGATTTGCAAGCATACCGCTATGCTGTTAAATACAAACGGGGAAGGACCAATCTTGCGGACCCATTATCGCGATTATATGTATAATTATTCAGATCACTCAAGTTTTCCGCCATCAGGAGACTATATTGACCAAATTGATGAACTCGCAAGACCACGTGCGATAAGAATGCAGCCAATAATAAAGGACTGAGAAACTGAGAGTGAAACCACCAACATTTAAAGAGATCTACACAGAAAATTATTCTGAGGTCACGTATTGAGACAAATCGCAAAGGAAAAAGGAAAGGGTATGGAGATAGGAAAAGAAACTTAGGATCCAGAATAGATAGCAGGTGACGAAGTCCAAACAAAGAATTAGTAAAAACAAATAAGCTGTTTAATCCACACATGTAGTTGGAAAAACTGCAGGTAGTGATGTTATAATACGGAATGAAGAAACGAGACAGAGGCTACGAAGGAATGTGATACACCAAAAGCGAGAATGGAAAAATATACAAGACGGGAACATATCAAGAGATAACCCAATCAACAATGAGAAAAACAATATGATTTAATATAAAAGATTAACTTAAAAGTAACAGAAATAGTGTACAATTAAAAATAGAAAATCATTTGAGGTATAAACCTATGTAAACTAAATTATTCTGTAACAGTGATTATTGAATAGGGATTCAGAATGTCAATTAGTAAAATTTGTTAAAAGGGAAGGGATGTAGCGTTTGTATCTATGAAGTAGATATTTACACTGTCTCACGAACCACTCTAGAGGGGGCTAGCTGTCAAACGTCAGTCGGGTGACGGACGCGATACGCATAGTAGTAGCGGTACGAATCAGACAGGCCTGTGAGCTAGATGGTTGGAGTGAGCCAGTGACAGTTAGTGTTCTTTCTTACCTGAAGGACCACCAATGGGTCCTACAATATCCATACCTTGCATTATTTCTGATTTTTACGTGGGCATAACTGCTAGAAATAACCAGTCACTAGTTAATTATATTTTTCTAATTAATCACACAAGCCATCAAATACCTGATTATGATAACATTGTATCAACGTTCGAAACAAAGTTTATCATGGCGCAATATTTTAGATTTTTTAACGGATTTGGATGCATAGATACCAAAATGTCTAGCAAACATGTGCGAATGAATGAGGTCACCAACTCACCATACGAAGTAAGACTACACAAATATAAGATACGGTTTAAGAATTGAGAATTCAAGGCTGAGGATGCCTGAAACTCTAGCATGAAAACTTGTCCAACAAAAACATGGAAGTAAAGTCTACCTACCACCCGGAGGCAAACTGCAGTCTAATCTCGAAATCACTTTACCGATTCCGGGCCTAGGTTGGTAGCTGTCAATATAATCTGGCTTTATGTGATATCCTTGAGTTAGGGTTGCCAACCATACTTTATAATAACGTATCCTATCCTACTTTATTTTTGGTAATTATACTTTATACTTTTGCATACAAATAAAGTATGTGAAAATACTTTATTTCCAACCTTTACTGCGATGCATGGAACAAAACACTCATTATGGGATTTATGGGTAAGTACTTAACTATTTAACGGTACATATAAGTTAAAACAGATAATGGAAACGATTTCTATTTACTGAAAGAAATGTTAGATGTTAATGTGACAGTGACATTATCACAGATGTCACTATCGACGAAATTGTATGAAAATTGTTCGTTGTTTTTGTTTATAATTAAAGAATCCATTTTAAAGTGAAAATTAATGCTTAAAATGACGAGTTATTCTGATAGTGATATTCCAGTTACTCCTAAAAAGCTAAAATGACCAAAGTCTTACAAAAGTATAAGCTTTCACTGAGAGGGTTTTTTCAGTAATGAATCTGAAGTGGCGAGAAGAGAGAAATAGAGCGTAAATAAATTTAATTAGAAAAGAATCGTTTATTTATTTAAATTTAAATGTTGATTATCAAACAAGCTTTGAAACATTTAAAACAGTAAAAAATTGTTAGCTTGTGCTAAAAGCACACAAAAATACATATAAATATATATAATATATAATACACAATATATATGCAAGAGCTGAGAGCCGATCTTAAGGCTTGAGGCGCGATATTCAATATGTACTACATAATTAATTTTTGAATTATGTTTTGCATGAATGAATTAGTTTAATTTATCCTTGCGTTATAACCTTAATAAGTAATTAAGGATCAAAATCAAAAGTTTAATTAAAAAAATATACCTAGTTAAAAAATCTATATTTTTTAAATTGTTTGGGTTGTTGCGTGAGGCCCCAGCAGGGGCGAGGCCCCGGGCGATTGTCCTGTTCGCACCCCCTAAGGCCGCCACTGCCTATAACCTCCTCTATCCCACTATAAACGGTGCCGCTATTCCATAGATCTATAACCTGGACAATCGGAAAGACAGACAGACCAAAATTTAAAAAATGTATTGTTTAAATTACCAGAAGTACTTGAGAAAACACCGATTGACTTTTAAATCACAGGTATACTTCAATTATATTTATATGTTTAGTTAGATGATGTTAATATATCTGACAAGCAAGAAAAAAAACTTAACTGCAATTTGTTAACAAGTGAAAAATTACTTTTGCATTATTGAAATTTAATTTAATCCAAATTACAGATATGATACCACCATGTCGACACACTTTTAAAAAAACCTATAAGTAGAGTAGACACTTTGATAGATATAATTTTAAAATGTTCGATTTCAACTTGTTATGAGGTCAATAATATCGCATTCACGGTCATTGCTTAAAAGTGTATAATTACCGCGACCTTATCCACCGATGCAGGTTTATCAAGGTACTAAACTTGAATCAACAAATAAACGATCAGTTTAGTAGAATAGAATCCAATCTCCAAAACATAATAATGTTAACAAAATAATATTATTTGGGTACTTAGTTTTTATTTTCAACGAATAACAAGGTAATAGTTATTAGTAGAACTTAAAACTGGATATTTTACCATATGTATTTATTGTTTCGAGTTTCCGATATTTCGGCACTGTTGCAAGCGCCATGATCACGGATGAACTGAAGTAATTGCAAGTGGACGTTTATAAGCAGACGAATCGATCTACCTTCTTTCTCGTTCGTTTTTTGTGATCTGATACTGTTAGTGACCATCTTAGCTTAAAAACTTATAACAAGGTAATAGTATCATTAGAATTTAAAACGGGCTATTTACCATGTGTTAATCAAAATAACGTTATTCTATCCAGGAAAATACTCCATTATGAAAATAATATTTTAATCACACAGTACAACCGCTGGTATTATTTATTCTTATTATGTACGGACGCCAGCACATCAAGCTACAACAATCTGTCAAATTTCTTTAATAGATTTTCAACTTTTTTGTTAAAGACATTAGGTTCAAGGTTGATTGGGAAGATTTGACAGTTTCGGGTAGCTTCATGTGCTGGCGTCTGTACTAGCTTCTGCCCGCGACTTCGTTCGCGTGAGAGAGTTATCTCGCGTAAATCCCGATCCCGTGGGAATTCCGGGATAAAAACTATCCTATGTCCTTCCCAGGGTCCTAAACTATTCCTATTCCAACTTTCATCTAAATCGGTTTAGCGGTTTAGGCGTGAAAAGGTAACAGACAGACAGACAGAGTTACTTTCGCATTTATAATATTACTAGCTTTTGCCCGCGGCTTCGCGCTCGCTAATTTACACTTTGTCAATAATTTTTGTTGCCAATTGGTACACTTTTGGGTGGTTAAAAAACGCATATAATATTTAAAAAACCATCACCAGGGTCCATCCACCCCCAACAAGAGACAGGCAGTTAGTATTTAAAATGTATGTTTTTAAAACCAAAAACGTAGTTTACAATACATTTTTGTAAACTAAGTTTCTGGTTTTCCCGTCTTTTGGCTAAAATGTGTCGATTTTGTGAGCTTGATACTAGTGAGCACGCCACACATGCAGTTGCCCATGAGAAAAGCAGTCTTTTTCTAAATGTACACCTGTGACTTACAGTGTCTATCCTTGAGCTTTGTTTATGGTCATTGTGAATGCTGCTTTTAGGGGAAATTTGAGTTTTTTGAAAGGGAATGGCAAATCAGTTGGGATTATTGAAATGCGAGGAATAAATACGTTTTCACCGCTTGCTGTTCCTGTCATAATTATTGTTGAACAACATTGCGTCCAAGGTGTGTAATTTGTAGTCGCGTGCCATTATAGAGACTTGGTGCGTCCAGATTACGCATCAACAGGACTGGGACACTAAGTTTAAGCCTCGTGATGGGGTACCCTGACAATTCCAGAGAGTTGATAAACTCTACAGGGTACGACGTCACTTGCTCAATATCTATGACATTGTCGACGGACAGATACTCGACAACATCACAATCCACATGATACATAATCTTTTCGTTGATCTGCGCTACAATTTCGTTAGTCAGTGCCAAAATTGAATCGGTCCATGTTAAAAGGGCGTCAGTCACCATTTTCTATGAATTGAGTTAGTGATGCCATTCGTTAGATAATTCCCCAATCCATCTATTCAAATCGGTTTTTCAACAAAAAGACTTCAATCCACATAAATACAGGCAAAAACTTCAGCCCCGATTAAAGTTTCCATGTAAAAACGGCGTCAGTCCAGTGACTGATGCCTTTTTTACAAGGAACCTTTCACTGGCAACACCGCAATTTTGAAATTTGCAACTACCAAACATACCTATACAGGAAATATTTTACCTAAGGCAACTATCAGTTAGCGTTTTCAATATCCATAGCATAAAGACAAACCAAAGCAAAATTTATGTATACCATGAGGGTGAGGCTAAAATATCACCAGATGAAGGGGCTAACTTTTTACTTGACTATATCAATAATGATGTCCCCTCACATATTGATGAAATACACATCTACTCTGATAACTGTGGAGGATAAAATAAAAATCACACTCTATCACGAGTGCTGCTTGCACTGGCAAGTTTAATAAGATTGGGTATTCCTTTCTGCCATGTGTAGGGATTTTAGTATGATGAAGATTAATTAAGAGCACATGATCGTTATAACACCATCCATGAGATAACAGAACTGATAATAGGAAGTGGACGCCCTGGAAAATTCTTTTTGAAAGAAGTAAAAATTGAAGAAATTATAGATTGTAAGAACGGCCAGAATTTTATAAAAAACCTGTATATCAAAACAAAGTATGGGGAAGAACAACCCCAAAGATAGGAAAATACATTTTGGGATAAGTAACCACCACCAATACATGTATGACAAAAGATTTAAAGGTTATATTGAACCCAGAGAATTTATTGACGGTTTTATGCTTCAAACTTAGGCCGCAAAAATCATATTCCTGATAACTTTCCTTCTAGAAGAGCTTATGAACAGGGTTTTGTGCCCCTAAAAAGCATAAAACATGTAGACCTGACCTATGTGCCTCAGGAATACCAAAAATTTTATCAAGATATCTTGGGATGTCCTAATGTAGAGTGCAGTCACGATATTGACAATGATTTGACAGATTTTTAATTATAATATGATTTTTTTTTTCTTTCTCTTTTTGTTTCTTAATATTTTGGTTCATTAAATGGAATAATTTTCTAAAAGTTTGTTTTTATTCCATGAAAATCTCTATTAGATGTTAAAAGGGCGTTAGTCCAGCAACTTAAAACAGTTATAACTAGAAAACTATCTATACTAATATTATAAAGCGGAAAAGTTTGTTAGTTTGTTTGTTTGTTTGCTTGAACGCGCTAATCTTCGAAAGTACTGGGTGGATTTGGATGAAATTTGGTATGGAAGTAGCTTGAAGCTTGAGGAAGGTTATAGGCTACTTTTTACCCGACTGCAAAAAAGGGGAGTTATGTTTTTACCGTGATAGAATCCACGGGAGCGAAGCCCCGCGAGAGTACTAGTATTATATAAAAGTAAAAAAAAATACTGGAAAGTAAAGGTTTAAAGCATATTTATGTACCAAAATATAAAAAAAGAAAAGCTCCTTTGATTAATTTCTAAGGACAGAGTTTTTTCCTCTTTTCTGAAAATTAGGGTATCTGGACTGGCGCCCTTTTAACATGGACCGATTCAATTGCTCTTTCACGCAGCCATATTCTATCCCTCATATTTGTTTTCAAATCCGAATAAACGTGGTTTATTAAATTATCTTTATCTTGGACTATGATACAGAATTCAGAGCTCAAATAAATCATCCCGTTGATATCTGTTGCCACACGATCTCCTATTTTTAAAAGAGAAGCTGCATATTGCCCGGTTTAAAAATAAAAATGATTCGTATATTAACTTGATTGGTTAAAATTTAAACGACACGGTTGGCGTAACGGTTGACTGTTGAATGACGTGGGTTCGACCCCAGCCCTAAACAAAGATTTGTATGGCCTACATGTAGTTGTGTAGTTTAAAAAAATATTTTTCGAGTGGGTCTTGAATACTATGCTATATAATCCCTATGCGAAATCCCAACACCTTTTTTCATCCTTTAGGGATGATTTCCGGGATAACAACTATCCTATATCCTTTCTAGGGTCCTAAACTATTCCCATGCCAAATTTCATATAAATCGGTTCAGCGGTTTAGGCGTGAAAGGTAACTAATTTATAATATTAGTATGGTGGGTATGGGATAGTATGGAATTAGTATGGAAGTATGGATTGCCCTATTCTATTGCAGGGCAAAGGCACTTATTGCATACAAGACAAATGTTTAACTTTGCTGATATCTGTATGTTAGGCTCTGTAAAATACTAGTATTCCGCTGCGTTCAGTTATACTGGAAGCCGACTTCAACAACGTTGGCTAAGCAGACGATGATTGACTACATTATAACTTTACTAGATCTTTAGATGTACATAGCATAGGTAGTATTAATACTTTAAAGCCATTACTGTAAGCAACCTTGCAGCAGCGGTACATACGCATCTGCAAAACCCACAAACGTCTACTTTGGTTAGTGATCTCTAATATTAACGTTTTGCTTACGTCAATGGCGACCGTGAGTAGATAGATGCACTATGATTTTGCTAGGAAACCTGTATGTCAGAATATTTAATAGGCACATGTACCGATTCCAAAGGCCTGAAAACCACAATCTACAGAGTTAACGCAATATTACTCGAAAAGTTCGGTAGAGATGTTTCACATGTTTGTCTTAATTCCGGCAACGAAAATATTCAAGTAGGTGTGAATGATAGAAAAAACTTTCCACTTCATCCCATAACCGCGCGTACAGCCGTGTACAGCATAATATTGTGCGTACTGCTAAGTGCTAAGGAGTGGAATTCCTTGGAGGAGTCTGTGTTTCCTGATAGCTATCAAAAGTGAAAAGATTACTTCTAGGTAAGCGTGCATCATCTAAGACCACATCATCGCTTACCATCAGGTGAGATGTTGGTTAAACGCGAGCCTATTTCAATAAAAATAAAACCAGCAACAAAGAACCAAGACAATCGGTAAAAAGGAACGTTAACAACATATATTTTTTTCAAGGTGGAAATCCTCATGGCTGCCCTCCACTCTGGGGCAGGCGAAGGGGTCTGTCAGACCCTGACTGACCTCTGGGTCAGTCAGGTCAGATATACGGGTTGGTTTTGGTCTGCCAAAACCAACCCGTATACCTCTACTCACTAGCGCCGGAGGTTGCTGGAGCGAGCGCTTCAACACTCGTAAACGCAGCGGTACAGACATGGGTATGTCTGGTATTGATATCTATTTTATCGATTCCCTGGTCAGGCATAAAGTGCTATCGGATTTTCTTTTGGAATTTTCTCAGTAGTAGCCCGGAGTTTGGAAGTTGGGGGTGTAATACCCCCGTACCTACACGTTAAGCCGTTGAACCCACGCCTGATCTCCCTCCGGTCGTGTCGCATTGCCGCCCCTCGAACTATGAGAGTAAAGGAACAGAGAGTGTACCTTCGCACATACTTGTGCACTTATAATATCTTCTACGCAGATGGCTAATCTCCGCTGAAATTGGCCACCGTGGGCGAAACTGGTCAGGAGGACTAGGACTATATCCTTGGCAACCGTTTAGTATATGATTTTAACGCATAGTCATTACAGTCCAGGCTGAATTGAGACGCGTGCTGAAGGCTAGTTTTTGTTATGGCTGTGTATAGACCGTGGCCGGAGAATTTGTTTAGCTGCGGTCGACTTTCGTATGGGCTAGCCGGTGTATTTTTCCGCACTAGTGTGCGGACATAATTGCATGCCTAAATCGGTTGTTTACAAGTAAGTGTTCAAACATAGGGTTCCTAAAAATTAACCTACTTTGCAGTTCAATAACAAAGTGAATTTTGAAAAAGAACGGAGAAGAATCCATGGCTTCTTTAAATTTTCATCAATTTATTATTTACATGGGATTACTCACATCTATTTATGTCAGGTATCATGAAATATCTCGATACAGTAATGAAATATTGAGTTAGCCTGTACCGCTTTCAGTTCATTGAACCATTTGTGCTAAATACACTTTCAATTAGAAGATATTCAGCCGTAATGAAGAGTGAAGTTCGTGATTTATGGAAATGTGTTGGTCACGTCTATGTTTCTGATGGAGATAGGCCAAAAGCATCATGGGCTATGGAGCTTAAATTAGGTAAATTATTGCTAAAATCAGAGCAACCGTTCATCGTGCTACACTATTCCTAATCATTGCAACTTTTAAACTAAATAATAATAAATAAATAAATAAACCTTTATTTACATCTCATATGAATTGAGGTAAGCTACATACGAAAATACTTGTGTTGGGACTGTCTCGCATCTTCCCGTAATAGTATGTCTACGTAAACAATGGTGAGACCAATGTACCTACCTAACTAAAATACAATTTATAATTTAAAAATATATGTTAGTGAAATCTGTGACACGTATGTGTGCTTTAGTGTATGTGTGTGTGGTAGTGTACAATTCATGAAAGCTAGGAAGCAATCATGATGATCGCATGAAAATCATCGATATGCTGTATTAATTGCTATATAGGTACTGTCCTCTCATACCTAATTAACCTATATTATGGATACATTGTAAAAATATTTTGTAAAGAGTAACTGTGGAGTTTCGTGCCGGTTCTTCTAAATAGAAAACGACAAATTTCGAACCGTGCACCAACTTCTGACGTTTAGTAAGTGCCCATGTAGGCCTATGTGAAATAAAATATTTTGAGTTTGAGTTTGATGCAATGAAACTCGACGAAACCCGGAAAAAATATAGCCGGCCAAGTGCGATTTGGACCGCACCGAGGGTTGCATACAAACTTATCAAGTACCAAACTAACTAAATATTTACGGTTTTCAGATTTATTCTTTTACATGCGCTATAAGACATTACGTCCTGCCAAATTTTACGATTCTTGGGTTGACGGAAAGTACCCTACAGGTTTTGATTCCCCTGTGAAATCCTAAAATATACGACATAAATTGTCATAATTATCTTTTGATTGCGTTGACATTCAAGCATTATGGATGTAAATGATGATGTAGAATAATAAATAATTATAATGACCGTTTAATTTAATGTCGTTGGTACGACTGAAAGACGGTTAGATGACACACTCCAAAGTACCGATTACTATAGTTATTGTACTGCATTTTCATTACATTATAGATCTACCTACATGTGGGTAGCTAGAGAAAAGCCTTTTGTCTTTATATTATAACAGTATTAATATATTTAGTATTAAGATCATCTTGTATTTCTCATAATAAGTAAATTGTATTCTTTTTGAGAAATAACGGTCTTGAACCGCATACACACCTGAATAAGTTCTTAGCTCATAATCCACTGAACACAGCATAATTGTAAATTGTAACGTTCTGCTCCATTGCTGGTTTTGTTTGAAGGCAGGAAATACGATCATTGAATTCTATACAAATAATATCAATGGACATTAAAATCTGTCGTAACTCGGTTACCGGTATTCCATCGTTTTAAAAACTGCTGTTGTATTTTAAACTTTATTGCTAGGTTCATAGTACAGTAAGTAGGTATTTATTTTTGTTCCGAGTTCGTTGATAGTATTGTGTGTAGTCTAGAATTCGGTAGTTAGGTATTATGTGCCATGAATATATTATTGTTCATGGTTTCGTTTACTGTTAGGTATCTGAAGTCCATAAGTTCCAACGCTGTAAGAATAGTGATGTGCTCCGTGTTAAATTCGACTGTTGTGTGTAGTTGGTTGGGAAAAAAAAAATAATATTTTATGTTTTTTGCTTTGTAAATATTAACCACAAAAATTAACGTTGATGCGTTTCTTTACTGCATACATTTAATATATTTAATTCTTATATCACTTTAAAAGGTGTCGCTAATGCTCAAAGCATATGTTGAAGAAATAATAGATAGTACCTATAATAATAGGTTGGTATTTTGTAGGTAAACTTAAAAAACATTATAATGATGCATAACGACATTAAATACATATAAATGTCTACTAATGTCTATCAGCAGTAGGTATGCGAAAATTCATGATTTGAGGTGCATTTGAAATGGTGCCATTTTGAGATGACAGAATATCAATCTGGAAATTTATTCTAATCTAAAAGGAACGGCAATTCATGACACGAGTAGAAGTAGGTATTAGAGCATTAAGAGATAACACCTTTAAGATAAATAAATAAATGCTAAAACACTTCCAAGTAAAGAAATAGTCATAACAAGTCATATCTTAATGTTGAACATAGTAAACACGGACTTTCAGAAATACTTAATACGTACCTATAACAACAAGGAGCAATCTATAAATTAATACACATTAGGGAGGGGATCGACCTGTAACATTGTGTGACAAGAAAAAAAAATTAAAACAAATGCATTTTGATTAGGTATACGAAATAAAACATTTTCAGATAATATTAAATTCTAATAATATCTAATATAACAGATAGTTTACAACAAAAATGAAATAACTAAAATGAACAAATAAATTGTTACGAGGATTGACCCCGCGGTCAATAATGCGGTCAGCTAGGCATGTGGTTCAATGTCGCATTTCAGGAAAATTGTTTTGTTTTTCATTAGTGTCTACTGTCTTAAGCCGGGTCCGCTGCGACGTGTTTTCGTGTTTGCAAACAGTATAACATTGTTTGCTAACCGAATATAGGCGTGGCCTAACAGTTTTGTTAGCAAAAACACAATAACATGTTTGCCGAGACGAATGGATAACATACCCCGCGTTCGCCTGTTCGCATTTTGTGTTCGCGCTCACTAGAGGAAGACGGAATCGTTCGAAGAGTGTGTTGATTGTGTATGACAATTCTCTTTGGACTTGGGATATCATTAACAGTGAAACAGGCAGGTCTAAAAAACGGTGTAGTGTCTACAAACTTGTAATTAATGACGAAATAATTAAATCTGATGCCCAGGTTGCCGCGGCTTTTGAAAACTTTTTTTCAGAGATACCGGTATCAACAACGAAATCTCTGGATTCCTCACCCACTGCTGCAGAGTCTCTGCTAAAAGAAAATGTTAAAGCTTATGATTCAGTATTTAATTTTCAACACGTTTCTTGTAAAGATATAATTAAAACTTTTAATACATTGAATGTAAAAAAGACAAAAGATTTGTGGGGCAATTCTGTGGATATCGTCAAGTCCATTATTAATATTGTAGCTCCTAGTTTAGTATTTATTTTTAATAATTGTATTGATTGTTGCGAGTTTCCTGACCTAATGAAGTATAGCAAAATTATACCATTGTTTAAAGCAGGTAGTACATCAGACCCTACCAATTTGAAAAACTAATTTTAGAACAGTTACAAAGGTTTTTTAATAGACAACAATTATTTCATGCCAAACAGTTTGGTTTCACAAGGGGTCGTTCAACAACTGATGCTGGTGTTGAACTTTTAGAACACATCTACAATGCATGGGAAGACAAATGTGATGCTCTGGGCATCTTTTGTGACTTGTCCAAGGCATTTGACTGTGTTCATCATGAAACATTGGTCAGAAAACTACACCACTACGGAATTCGGGACTCCTCTTTGAATCTTCTTACTTCTTATTTAAGTGACAGGATTCAGAGAGTCGAAGTAAATGGAAAAATATCCCCAGGATCGGTTGTGTCTATGGGTGTGCCCCAGGGTTCAATTCTTGGACCATTTTTGTTTCTTATTTACATAAATGACCTGCCTTACCTCATAAAGGATAACAATAAAATTGTGTTATTTGCGGACGACACTTCACTTTTATTTAAAATTAAACGTCAGCAACCGGATTATGACGACATTAATAACGCCCTTTCAGAAATAGTACATTGGTTTAATGTGAATAATCTTCTTCTGAATGAAAAAAAAAACGAAATGTATAAAGTTTACGATGCCTCACGTTAGGCAAGTACCAACTACTGTTTTGATAAAGGGTAAAGAGTTGAGCCCTGAGGATGCAACAGTGTTCTTGGGCATTACTCTGGATGCTAAGCTTCAGTGGGGTCCACATATAGATAGACTATCCAAAAAACTGAGTTCTGCCGCATATGCAGTTAGAAAAATCCGAAATTTAACTGATCTAGAGACAGCTCGTTTAGTTTACTTTAGCTATTTTCATAGTGTAATGTCGTACGGTATTCTTTTGTGGGGAAATGCCGCCGATATTCAGACAGTCTTTGTTTTACAAAAAAGGGCTATTCGTTTAATATATAAATTAAGTCCTAGATGCTCCCTCAGACATAAGTTTAAAGATATTAACATAATGACTGTGCCCTGTCAATATATTTATGAAAATATTTTATATGCTCATAAAAATAAAACTATGTTTAAAAAGTACAGCGATATCCACAATATAAATACTAGGAATAAGCACACATTTATTGTTCCTTCAACTAGGCTCAAGAAAATTGGGGGCTCATTTAGATGTCAATGTATACGCTTTTACAATAAACTTCCCAGTCATATCCAAGAACTAAGCCTAAATAAATTTAAATCGTTTGTGAAGCAGAAACTTTGCCAGAAAGCTTTTTATTCTGTCAAAGACTATCTTGCTGACAAAAATGCTTGGGACTGAGCTGCTCCAATTACATTTATGTTGTAATTCTGTTTGTTTTTTTTTTCTTATTACTTTTACATTACATTTTTCTTTATTTTATTTTATTTTAATGATTATTTGACAACATTATTTACTTTTTTTTTATTACTTTATAGTTTTTAATTTTGTTTGCATAAAATGACAATATATTTTTTATATTTTTTGTAATAGCAAAAGCTTTATTGTGAATGTGAGAGCAATGTGGGATAACAACAAATATTATTAATAGATTACCGCAATATTAGATTACCGCACTGTGTGGCAGTTTGAGTGCTTTATACGGCCCACCCAAATGTCCTAACTTTGGGATTGTTCGTCAAATCGTTGAAGCTCCTTAAGATATAAGTTGAGCTACACGATATTTGACAAATGCTTGACTGTTTGGACGGACCTGCTCAAATCTGTATGATTCTGTCCTTTAAAGGGATCTGATAAACAGATAACAAACAATAGAAAAAAGCCGACTAAAAACGAAACAGAAATCGATTAAAGAGCTCCAAATTTGAAATCAGTCTTCTTAAAATTGTTTCTAACTCTCTTTCAGATATAGAACTCTAACATTATGACAACGAACTTCTAGAAGAACCTGTAGGTATAAGACTGTCGAAACATGTAGATGTTTAACTTTTCACATTGCTTATTGAATGACAGTTATTTCCCCACGGCTTTGTTTACATGACCTGTTATATTATTCGGAAAGAAAGTATGTAGTCAAGTTGTGGACTCATGTACAACATACAGCGATACTGTAGTTTATTTATCAGCGAAACAATTTTCGTAATCCGAATAGTACCTAAGTTCTTAGAATTATCGCGACTATAAAAACAAACGAATGATTGAATTCTATTTTAATCTAACATAACATTGTTTTGAATTTACTATAAGGCTAGTTCTAATTTTTTACTTTTGGAAGTACCTATACCTTATTAAAATACAAGCTTCTGCCTTCGGCTTGGCTCGCGTGTTCATTTCTTTAGCAGGTGTTCCAGTTCGAACTCAATACACCCAAATGTCCGTTGGTATTTTTTGTCAAATTGTTGAGCTCCTTAAGTTCTACGTTGAGCTACACGATGACTGACAAATGCTTGCACTGTCTGGACAGGTCCGCTCAAATTTGCGTGGTTATTTCCTCAAAATAATACCACAGACATGAACCTACATGCTTCTCATATAAAATACAAACTGTCTGGACTTTAAAAGAGACCTCTGAGTTTGTTTCGGTGTTTCTTCTCAGAGTAGTCAGTTAGGAAATACCGGCCTCATCTAGCTAAACTTAACACGTAAAAAAACATGACGTGTAAAAGTGTTATTTATAACCAATTTACAAAATAAATATTTCATTTCATTTCAATTATAGCCTATGTGTGGCCCAGATTTAATAGCTAAGTATATAACAAAAAAAGTTTTATTTAAATCCGTCTAGCAGTTCCGGAGATTAGCGTTTACAAACAGATAAACAGACATTTTACCTTAAATTATAGCTTTATTACTGTTTCTAAACCCCTCTCAAATTTTTTTTGTAATATTCAATGTACACCTACTTTTTACGTACTATCAATAGGTACTATTAATATTATACATAATTAAAAACCGAATTATATTGTATTTCCGCGTGACTCTTTACATATTTTAAACTTATTATTAAAACGCGCAACACTTAAAAATACTTTTTAACTTTATATTTGACTCATTTAGCTTTTCCAAGTCAACATAGGCATTATTGTATATGCTATGTTTTTGCAAAATACCATCATACAAACATTCAACTAAGGTACCATGTACTTTCATAAAAAAAAACAACAGCGGTTAATAAATAAAACAATCATGCGTAACTAGTTCAAATTCCAAAGCGGAACAAATTGTTTAACCCAATTGGCAAGTAATTGATGAGTAAGATGTTTTGCTCCTCTGCTAAACGTATACAACTTAAATGTTTGTACAAGCTTCACAACGTAAATTTTCAAAGTCCAAGGTCCAATCGCAAACTTTTATTTCAGTGTCTATCAGTAGATTTTATGGTCGAACAATTCAACCGATAAAGTGTACACAGCACTTACTAGCACATTACTATGTATTTTCGATAACGATATTCAAATTAAATACATACACTACTAAAAAAAGTTGGCGAAGGTAACCTAATTTACTCTGCCAAAAAAAAAAACTACAAAATGGGTACTTACAACTGCGACAAGATTCTTGTAACCCGCCAAATCAGCCCACACACGGTCAATAAACCTTTGTTTTGGGACAACAATATCAGGAATTGTTGATTTAATTATAAAATCATCATTTCTGAACACTACACTTGTGGATAGTTTCCTTTGCCATTTCAAATTTTTAATTTCTCGTAAAAGTAGTTTTCGCGCCATATTTTGCATGTTCGCGCGCGAATTGGCCGGCAGCGAATGAACGACTGTCGCGACTCGCGATTACCGAGCGTATAAAATATTTGAGTTACCGTATAGGTCTCTTAGTTGGATGATAATTTTATTAATTTGTAGATATAAGAATGCAAAGTTTAGATGGACAAGACATAGAGCAAAGATTTGTTTTAAAGTTGATAAATTCGCGGGTTATTTTTATAGACTGCTAATTTTATTTTTATTTTGTCCTGCTCACTATTGTTTAAAGACCTTGTTTACTTTGATGTTAAAATAAGATAAATAGATGCACTCACACGCTTAATTTTCAGTAGGTACCTACATACTTAGAATTAACATATTTTTAACGAAATACCTTTGTACAAAGTACAAATGCTTAGTTCAGGTTAACAGAATGAGTAAATATTTACTTTGGCCGACATTCGGTCTGACCGACCTGGATTTACAATTAAACCCTATGGCAAACAGACTTCTAAGGAATTACGGTGACTTTATAGCAATGTAACTGTAAATAATTACTTCAGTATATAAGTTAGATATGTACCTCGTTATGTATGCAATTGATATCCATTCACGTGTAGAACCTAACGATTAATAATTAGGTAGTCATTTTTACCAATGATATAATTATAAACAATTCATAGGCTATTGATACCATCAGGACCACTTAACTATAGTAGTTAAGTCAGTCTTTACGGGAATCAAAAGCCAGAAAATGTAACACTAGTCTTGGCAGGGGATACCTAGGTACCTACCACGTTACCCAGTTACTGGGTTGTGGAGGTTAGATAGACAGTCATCATCATTTAAGCTGAAAGATATCTTCTGCTAACTACAGGCCTGTCTCGAGTCCATGTCGACCGGTACAGTGCGTCTCTTATCCAGCAGAGTTTTGCAGTTTACACCAGGTCATCGCCTTGTATTTAAGTCGAGAGTGAATATGTTACTTCTAGGCAAATGTGCTTTGTTTTCGACCACATCAAAGCTTACAGTCAGGTGAGATAGTGGTCAAACGCAAGCCTATCATCAATAAAAAGGTGCTTAGTCTACATTTTCAACTTTTAAAGAACACCTAAAAACCTTAAGCGGCGTAACAATAGGAACCTGTGGTAAGAATATTTTAAGCAGTTAGGAGCCCAACTTCATGTACAGTCGGGCCTTTGTGCTCACAGCCTTTTCAAAGAAATTTCGAAAAGGCTGGATGCCACTTTCCGTGACCCAAAGGCTGGCTTATTTTTATGACCAAATGTTATTGCACTGCTATCAATCGTGGCAATGCCGCAGTCTCTGGACATATATACTAGCAGCCGACAGCGTTGAGGACGAATTTTTTGTGATGCTTTATTTTAGTTGGCTGTTTAGTTTTAGTTTCAATAGTTTATAAAATATAATTATTCAAAATACTCAATAAACCTTGTAAATAACTTATTAAACTTGTATAGTTTCTAAAATACATATTAAGAGTAAATTTTACGAAGCCTTGTGAGATGGCTTATTGGTCTAGGCCGAGGCCAACCTCTCAATTAAGAAAGGCAAGGCAAGTGGGCGACGATTATTATGTCGGCACTTTTTGGTTTATTTTACTCATCACTGATGCCAGTACAAGAAAACTTCTTTAATAAACCATGCAGTTATAATATACCTACATAATTATAATATGGACCCGCTTGAACCCACCTCGAGTAGGTGATATCTTGAAAATTGAAGTAAAAAGTTCAAGGACAATCTTACACTTGTTGTATCTTAAACGGGAAGGAAATATTCACCTTTTGTGATTTTTCCATCCGGAATCATGAGAAGGTTAATTCCACTCGGAGATGAAGGCGTCGTGGAAGCTTCAGCCTCAACGTCACCTGCAAAGTTTAAGGAAGGTGGGACTTTGGGATCGTGGGCGTTCAGAGTGAGGAACTGCCGTAAACAGGGATCCCATTAATCTCCTCAGGGATGAGCTCTAACAGGTGTTGCACTGAAGGCGTGTGTTGATGGTCACGGGCATCCTTCTATTTTCTCGTGGTGATCCCCGGGATTACGTGAGGTAAACATTCCACAAATTATGTGTTTTCCAAAAGGTCAGGTGCCATTGAAGATTGGAACTTAAAAGCAGCTGAAGTAACAGGATGGGTTTTTAGTCAATAGAAGTCTGACACTCCCTTCCGCGCCACCGAGAGCGGGAGAAGTCATTAGATAATTTTCCCACCCGGAAAAAAAAAACCCTATGATATAATTAAATATATGTAAAACGAAACAAAGATCTGCTTTAGAATCAGCTGTTATCGTGTAGTAAACTATGATCATAAATTTGAACTTTTAACGGATATACACTCTTTTGCAAAAAAAAACGGGCACCTAAGGAAATTTACGTTCTAAGGTCGATTTGAGTTAATTAAATGAAATTTATTGCTTTGACGTAGTCTGTATACTTATAATCGTGTAAATTAATGCGCGTGAAGTGAATTCGGGCAATTAAAAGAAAAAAAACGACGGATCCTTAAAAACCGATGTACACGCCCAAACAATAAGAAGTGGTCGGCAATAAAGACTAGATTTTTTTTTTACTTTTTTTAATTAAATAAAGTTACAAATGTAAAAACCTAATAACGAGTGTGACCTCCTCTTGCCAAATCACAGCTTGAATCCTTCTGGGCATGCTTTCCACGTTGTTTTTAATAACGTTTTGAGGAATACGTTCCCACTCTTCTGCAATTACTCTTTTTAGCTCCCTGATGTTTTGTGGAGTAGGTTGCACTGATCTTACCCGTCTCTTTAGAACATCCCAGACATGCTCAATTGGATTGAGGTCAGGACTTCGAGCTGGCCAATCTAAACGACGGATCTTCCCCAAGTGCAGTCAGTGTGGGTTGTGCATATGGAATTAGGACCTCCATTATGTACCGGTGTGCATTTAATGTTTTCTATGAAAACGAACTCCGTACGCTCCGTCGAATTAATTGCTGCCCAAAACATAACGGAGCCTCCGCCATAAGGAGTGATTTCTTCGAAACACACTTCCTCATAGCGTTCCCGTGGTCTTCGCAGCACTCGCCGGCGTCGGTCCTCTCCACACAAAGAGATTCTAGCTTCATCAGAAAACAATACTTTATTCCAGTCCTCCAGAGTCCATGAAGCACAGTACCGAGCAAACTGAAGTCGAGCAACACGGTGCTCACGGAGTAATTTAGGGCCCCGAGCTGGGCGGTAACTCCTGATATTGGCAGCCAAAAGCCTCCTCCTGACCGTTCACAAGCTAACTTCTACTCCTCTTACTTCTTCAAGGCTCTTCTTCAGGTCCACACTTAACGCTTTACGATTCCGCAACGCCTGACTCACCAAAAAGCGGTCATCTCTTGGTTCTGTGCATCGTTTTCTTCCTGAACCGGCTCTTCTTTAGACCGAACCGGTCTCTTGATACCGTTGCCAAGTCCTCTGGACAGTTGAACGACTCACATTGAGCCGCTGAGACACGTAAGTTTGCGAACAAACTTCTTCAAGTAGGGCTATAATTTTACCGGCCCTTATCGCTTTATCACTCATATCAATAAGTGGTATTTAATGTAAAAAGAAAGATTAAATTGTTTAATTTGCAGAAAATATCCAAAAAGTTTTAAAATGTCGTAATCAGTTAAAAATCGTTTCAGCAATTCGCGCCATTAGTAAAGCAATTTTAGAATAATCCACAATAATCATTATTCTTCTTTTATTAATTTCAAATTTTAAATTTGGAACGTAAAGAATCATGCCAGGATGCTTCAAATAACATGCCAATACATGGTCAAATTAGTAAAACCTATTTCTTGTTCTTCTTCATTGAAGTAGAGAAAAAAATCTAAAGTGCCCGTTTTTTTTTTGCAAAAGAGTTAAGTTGGTATGAATACTACTTCACATTTGATCTCGGATGTTATCTCGCTACTCTTGCTTCTGCCTGCGGCTTCGCTGGCCTGATATGGTACTTTTCAACGATGAAACTTTTCTATGTCCTTCATCTATTTCTGTATCAAAGGAGACGGGGATTTCTGGGCCATATTGCAATAAGTTGAGATATAGTTTAAAAAAAACGTCATATTTTTATATTTATAATTACAAAAAAAATAGCCTAATTCACAATCTGGAAGACAAGAAAACTAAAAAATAAGTTTTAAGTCTCGAATAAAATGGGATATCGATTACTATAATCGATTAATGTGAATGAGTTTAAACAACTGAACACAAAACTACTTGCACCAGATTATTTATTGAATCAAAGTAAATAAATACATTACAATTAACATAATGTCAGTAGTTTAAAAAAATAAAATATCGACATATTATAAAGAAATCTTAAAGTCGATTCTCGTTTACAAATCGATTTATTACTTGTGTTTGGTAACTGTATTTTTAATCTGTGCTGACAGTGACAGCCACAGAATACCTTTTGACAGTTCTAGAAAGTCAACAATCACTCCTTTCGTAGTATTTTATCATCTTTCCGGTAAACAGCAGTGACTATGTTTGCCAAGCTTGTTGGGATTTGGCTCAAGAATCATCTGTTGATTCAAGCACAACAACTTGGCCACCGTAGTGTTTGTCTTCGCTGTGGTCGTTCTTTTAACAAAAACTTCTCCCATCTGGATATATTTAACTCCAAAAAAGGTATGTTTAGGAAGCAACTTTTATCCTCTGTACATGTCGATTTACCTAATCAGATCCTAACAGAAGTAAAATAGTACGAGATTAAGTATGGTACACTACAGGCATTCATCATACACCATATACCTACACACACACACACACACACACATACACACACACACACGCGCACGCACCAAGACACAGTCATTTAATACTCCCCATGCACACTTCTTAATACTGTATAATAATGTTAATCTTATAAAAAAATATTTCCTACATGTTTGTTACTAGTGAATAAATTGTAAATCCGTAATTGGCTGTAAGATTAGATTTAAGTTACTATAAAACATTGTTTTAAGAGCTGTGGATTTTGTTATAAATAAATAAATAAATAAAAGTCCGCCACCTACTTAACACTTATTATTATTCAAAAGTTTTTTTATTTAAACATCATCTCCCTGGGGTATCCCTGGGGTATCATAATCCAAACTATTTGTGAGTTTCCTACTGTCCTCCCACTTGATAGCAATCATATTTAAAAAATCAGCTGTATAGTATACGTTGTAGCCAATTTATTGCATAACCTCACTTTTACAAAACCTCCTATAACTCTGCTTTCAGATTGCCAAACTTCGTCGAATTTTCAGTGATGCTTTGTTAATATATAAGCAGTTAATCAACACTAATTTCATCTTTTAACATCTTTTTACACCTTGGCCCAAGAATGTATGAAAGCGTTTCCGTCTCCCATCAAAATCAGTTCATTCGTTTAGATGTGAAAGTGTAACAGACAGACAAAGTTACTATGGTATTTAGGTTCCTCTATAGTGATACAGGTACGAGTACCTATTATGCAAAGTTCTCTGCGGACGACGTGACAAACATGCGACGATGATATTATCTATGAAAATTCGTTGCATCTGCCTGCAAAAAATACGTTGTCACGTTTCAGATTAACTATAAATATCAACCACTGTTAATCAATACCATGACTCTGATGAGTATCTGATGCATTAAAGTTGCGTGAGTGCAAGAACTTAGCTATGGTGACCAAACAGGTTTCGTTTCACTTAGGGCAGCCATCACCAAAATCCCTGGACATTTGGGTAAAATCGCAATTTTTCCCCGGACACCGTAGAAAAATACATTTTTGTACTTGAAACTAAAAACAATGATGTTTAATTATGGTTTTTATTTACTGGTAACATTGGTGACAGTTAGAAGTTTATTAATTTTCTTTCTTTTTAATTAATCAACGTAACAAAAACAATAAGATGAAATACAGAGATCGTGTTTTTTGGTGCCCGTAAGACCAATATGTGTCCGGGTTTACCTGGACGCTTATAGGGAAAATCCCCCGGACGCCCCCGGACGCTGTCCAAACTAGGGCGAATCCGGGGAAACCCGGACGGATGGAATCCCTAGTTTCACTAAAGACTCTCTTTTTTTTTTTTTTGTTAGCGTGGTAAAATTATCAAATAAGTCCTCCCACCCCGGGCAGGGTGGGAGGGACTGTCAGACTTTTACTGACTAAAATCCACGGTGTTCCTTCAATAACCCTTTACATACCGGGGCCACGGTAACGGGATGAGTCCCACGACCCCGGCAGGCTTCGGCCCTCTGCAGAGGGGGCCTCGTCATGTTGCTGACGCTCTTTGAGGCGCGCGTGGAACACGACGCGCCGTCGACCCGGGCATGGTCCATGGTCGGACAGCGAGTTGCCCTTTACTCGCTGTCCGCATGCCCGCGCCTACGGTGGCCGGAGATCGTCGGCCGACGTCCGACGCCGTGGGCGTCTACCACTGCGGCTGGGCTGGAGGGAGGACGCCATCCTCTCCCTCACGCGGCCCGCCTCCTCCTTCGAAAGCATGACTGCTTCGCAGAAGGAGGCGACCGCTTCCCACTCCCTCTCGCCCCGCAGCATGGCCTCGACCAAGGCCGGGCGCGAGAGGTCTCCGCCTATTGTCGCCGTGAGGACACGTCGGTGCTCTGACCAAGCTGGGCAGTCCTGCACCGTGTGCTCGACTGTGTCCTCAGGGCGACCCTCGCAGTGGTGACACCCAGGCGTCTCTTCCTTACCCATCAGACACAGGTACCTCCCGAAACTTCCGTGTCCGGTGAGGACCTGCGTCATGCGGTAGGTCAGGACGCCGTGACGCCGATCTAGCCACTCCTCAAAGAGGGGTCTTACCGCCGCAATTGCGGCATGCCCGGCCGTCGGTTGCGACAGTCGCTCCCTCCATACTGCCCTGAGATCGCGCCGGAGCTCTTCCCGCCGCGTCTCGACTTCTCGAGGCAGCGGGGATACGCCCCGGCGCTGCGCCTCCACGCGCCATTCATAGACGCGCTGGAGGGCAGTCGCCTCCAGATCCCAGGGCAGCAATCCGGCAAGGAGGTTGGCCGATTCGCCGGCGATCGTGCGGTATCCCCGGATCATTCGGATAGCCATGACCCTCTGGCATGCGACCAACTTTAGTGGTCGCGTCCGGATGCACAGGGCCCACACTGGGGACCCGTAGAGGGCCATGGACCGCACGACGCCGGCGTACAGCCTTCGGCAGGAGGCGTTTGGCCCGCTGAGATTAGGCAGGAGTCGCCTGAAGGCGGCTGCTGCCCGGTTCAGCTTTGGGGCCAAACTCAGGAAGTGCTCCCTGAAGTTCCACCGGCTGTCGAGGACGAGTCCCAGGTACTTCATCGTCCTCCCAACGCCGATGCGAACCCCCTCCACCGTTATGTGGGACTCGGACCGTGGCGCGTTCCGACCGCCATGAAAGCACATGGCCTCGGTCTTGTGCAGCGCCACGTCGAGTCCCAACTGCCGGATCCTATGAACGACTGTCGCAACCGCTTGCGTCGCCAGGTCGGCCGCCGCCTGGTGCGACTCTGCCTGCGCCAGGACGAGCGTGTCGTCAGCGTAACATACTACGCTGACGCCGTCAGGGAGGTCGCCGCGCAGCACCCAGTCGTATCCGATGTTCCACAGGGGCGGCCCCAAGCTAGAGGCAATGCCCTTAGAAAGTGTTCAGATAATATATATGTATATATTATATATGAGAACAAGTTCATTTTATAAGCGGTTTCAACCCAAAAACCTACCGCGTACTTCCGTCTTTTTATCGGTGAGAAAATCATCTAATGCCTCCTCCCGCTCTGGGTAGAGCGCAAGAGAGTGTCAGACTTCTACTGACTAAAAACCCATCCTGTTCCTTGTTCCCCTTTACGTTCCGGGACCGCGGCATGTCGCTAGAACATTCTCGCAACCACAGCAGGCAATGGGCTTGTCGAGCCAGATATATACAATACAGGAATAAACTTGTACCAATGCTACTCAGTTATCTAAATAGATATTGACTTACGTACTTATTAGACAAAATCTCAAAAAGAATTTTCGTCCATTGTAATAAGGTCCGAGCTGCCAAGGTTACCTACGGCCGGAACGCCACGATAATTGACGAAACAGGGTGTGTTTTTACTCAGTAGGAATCTGGCTCTCCAATGAGTATTTTGTTGATATTCCTCGAAAAATACCTTTCGGAGGGGGGAGAAGGGAGCCTAAACGCTATCCATGATTTCAGAGACTCACTAAAATCCATTTTTTTTTTTGTCGATAGGGCCACTCGTAGTTTAGCTCGCTAAGGCTAATATACTACTTAACCGGGCGATCCTGTGGTGACCTCTAAAATTTAAAGGCCCCCAGCCAGGGCTTACAAACTAGTATTTACATTTAAACAACCGCGCGCTAAGGGCACTCCCTGTGGAGTACGAGCCTCGGCTCAGCGGGGTCGTTGATGGTGGACAGCAAAGGGTCAGGCTGGGTCATATTATTTAAGGGAGTATTTATTGCTACTGGCTCAGCATCGCGGGCTGGCTCGTTTGGCAAAGGTCGGGGAGGGACTAAACTCCAGGTACGAAATATAAATTACATACACATGCCATGAACACCACAAGTAAGAAAGAATTTTTTCAAAGACATTCCTCTTCTTTTTCCGCTGTCATACGGGATTTTTTTTTACAGTACTTTGGGTCCGTACTATAAAAAAAAACATAAACCAAAATAGCTTCAAATTTTGTTTAACGTCCAGCTTTATAAACATAAAACAGTCGCATTTATCTATGACACACCCACCGAAGCGAATGTGCTAGACTATGCCGCTACAAAAACAAGACTCGGGTTCGAAATAGTTCGCGAAAGCGCAAAGTTCAGTGTACGCTGATAATATGGAATGTTAGCAAGGCCGCGAGGTGATATACATATATGTATACACACATTTACTGTATAGTATGTGTACCTACCCATAGATATGTTCCCAAAGCTTGCTACACTACCTGTACCCGCAATGAAATAATTTGCGCCAGCAATTTCTAATATTCTGGTGATTATTAGGAGACCCTTTTTTCTGTGTGAGAACATCATCAAATGACTCCTCCCGCTCGCTGTGGGTAGAGTGGAAGAGAGTGTCAGACTTCTACTGTCTAAAAACCCACCCTGCTCCTTCAGTTCCCCTTGCTTTCCGGGGCCGTGATATCTCGTTAGAATATTCCCGCAACCCCGGCAGGCAATCATGGCCTTTTCGGGCCCCGTCAATGTCGCCGACTACTCTTTACTCCGCCGACCTGGGCCTAGTCCTTATTTGACGGTGAGCTGCCTGCCGCATCAGTTTCCAGAGATCAGCTCGCGAACCCCGACGCCCGGTGCGTCTGCCGCGGCGGCTGGGGCGTGAGGAAAAAGTTATATTTCCCTCACGCGTTTAGCCTCCTCCTTCACCAATCTTCACAAATCTTTGGAGAGATGCCAGAAGCACAGCCATTTTTGGTGGGCAGTAGTTGTCCAGCTGTGGTCGTGTTTCGTCTGGAATTATGTGCACCTCAAGAAAATAAAAGAAACTTCTTGCATAATTGGCCTGAGAATACTCTTGCCATGAGATCTCATGAGATGAAAAGCTTCGTAGACCAACTTGAAGTGGTTTCATTTCGGCGTCACATTTCGTTCCACAAAGATTTCAGCAAAGAAATTGAATCAAAATAAAATAAACAGTCCAAAGTCCAAAAGTATAAATATACCTACCTACCTACCTAGACAAGCGGAAAATGGCTAGCACAGTTAGAAATAAACATTTTAAAATGAATTCTGCACGATAGGCGCCACCAGGAAATTCAAGGAACAGGTGTTAATATTACCTACACATAGAAATATCTTATTTATCTTCGTGTAAACTATACACACAGTTGATTTACGTGGATGACGTAGTCTATGCGAATACCAAGGTTGAGTGCATGACGAATTAACGACTATCATGGGTCACAGAGCAGATAGGGACAAAAGTCCAGTTCCCCACGACAAGTTTATAATCCACGGACACATAAACAAGCTTCACCTTTCAAGCAGGCTCTGTTGAAAGCCAGAGTTAGCCACTAATAGTCTGGCATTTTTTCTGAACTGGACCTATTTGGCACATTTGTGAGGCGCTGTATAATGTCTATAATTAAGTGGTATTTTTCCTTTTTTATATTAAGTTGGTAGGTTTATTATTTTGTGTCCTCTGAGCCAATAAACGTTATTTCTTCCTAATCATCGTTCTGTACATAGTTAAAAACGAATGAAGTAGCGAGAGTGATATGTGGGCTACTTCACAGCGAGTAGTGTACTCTAGTTTGAAATATGTGATTTAAGAACAGTGCGTACATGGTTTTGCTCGTTGTATGAAGCCAAACTTCTTCAACATTTATCGGTTTTGTATGAACATCACAGTATGGAGTCCTCTGGGGTAGTTGTTTTAAAACTCATCCTTTGTTTTCAAGCGAGATCAAAGTATCTGTTGAAAAATTGTAAAATAAAAAGTCAACCTTCTGGACTTCTCTATTTTGTGCCATCGATGGGTGTGTCTCTGTAAGATACAGACTAAAATAGACACGTTCAAGGTTTTATTTTAGCTGCAAAACCGGTAAACAACGTTGACAATTCTATTTTGAAGCTTCATTGCTTGAGCAAAGTAGGAGCTTAGGACAACAACCGCACAGGTCGATCTTCAAGGTTAGGCAACGCTTGCCGAGATCTATCTGTGGGTGGATGCCCATCTTATCATATCGAGATTCCTACGTGCCTCAGAAAGCACGGTACTCCGTTGTTGGTCCCAGCAATCATTTGGAAATCTTTGATACAGGTAGTCAGAAGCCAGAAAATCTAACACTAATCTTGCCAAGGGGTATCGCAGTCGGGCACACCGCAATTGCGGCGGTAAGACCCCTCTTTGAGGAGTGGCTAGATCGGCGTCACGGCGTCCTGACCTACCGCATGACGCAGGTCCTCACCGGACACGGAAGTTTCGGGGGGTACCTGTGTCTGATGAGGAAGGAAGAAACGCCTGGGTGTCACCACTGCGAGGATCGCCCTGAGGACACAGTAGAGCACACGGTGCAGGACTGCCCCGCTTGGGCAGAGCACCGACGTGTCCTCACGGCGGCGATAGGCGGAAACCTCTCGCGCCCGGCATGGGTCGAGGCCATGCTGCGGGGCGAGAAGCGGAGTGGGAAGCGGTCGCCTCCTTCTGCGAAACAGTCATGCTATCGAAGGAGGAGGCGGGCCGCGTGAGGGAGAGGATAGCGTCCTCCCTCCAGCCCAGCCGCAGTGGTAGACGCCCACGGCGTCGGACGTCGGCCGACAATCTCCGGCCACCGTAGGCGCGGGCATGCGGACAGCGAGTAAAGGGCAACTCGTTGTCCGACCATGGACCATGCCCGGGTCGACGGCGCGTTGTGTTCCACGCGCGCCTCAAAGAGCGTCAGCTAGATGACGAGGCCCCCCTGTAGAGGGCCGAAGCCTGCCGGGGTCGTGGGACTTATCTCATTACTGAGACCCCGGAACGTAAAGGGCTATTGAAGGAATACCGTGGATTTTAGTCAGTTCAAGTCTGACAGTCCCTCCGGCCCTGCCCGGGGTGGGAGGACTCATTTGATGATTTTTACGTTAAAAAAAAGGGGTATCGCATTTCGCCTTTAAAGCAAGAGTGAATAGGCATTTTCTGGGCTCGCTCGTTCGATCTTAGACCTCATCTTACACTTACCATCAGGTGTGATCGAGATCAAGAGCGGGCTCATTCGTAATAAAAAAAATAAAAATAAAAACCAGCTACTGGATTGTGGAGGTCAGACTGGTAGTTGCTCCATGAAAAACACTAGAAGGTACTCAGCTACAGCACGTTAGACAGGGAGTCGCCCCCAACATAGTTGAAAAAAGGCTAAGCAGTAGCTCTACCATGAGTTTAAAGCAATAGTATTTGTCGATACTCGATACCGACTACGTAAATTGTTTGTATGGCAAATTATGCAGCGCCTCTAGCGGTCACTTACGGAACTAAAATCGGTAGTATGAGTTTACAAGTAAATACCTATCGAATAAAAACTCGCTAGCGACTACAGTTTTTAGCAGTTTCATAAAGGAAATCGGTACCCAGGTGACGATGACGACTGCGTCAACAAAATTAACCCATGTCTTGTAAACGCATGTCATATTAAACATCGTATTAAAACAGGCACCTGATTATTAATAAAAAAAAAGATCATAAATGTCTGAAAATCCATACTAACATTATAAATGCGAGTCTGACTGTCTATTACGCTTTCACGAGTAAACCTTTTCTTTTTCTGGGGGGGAAAATCATCGAATGACTTCTCCCGCTCTGGGTTAAGCGGAAGGGTGTGTCAGACTTCTACTGACTAAAACACACACTGTTCCTTCAGCTGCCCTAAAGTTCCGGGGCCGCGGTATCTCGTTAGAACTTTCAAGCAAACCCCGGCAAGCAATGGCCCTTTCACGAGTAAACCTTAGCACCGACTTGAATCAAATTTGGAATGAAAATGGTTGAAGACCCAGGATCAAATATATGCTACTTGTTTTTTTCAAAAATCAATCCCTAAAGGGTTGAAATAGGGGATGAAAGCCTGTTGTTAATATAAAAAAAAAATTGCAAAAAAATAGAACCGACTTCCATATCAAAACACTACAAAGCCAAAAATAACTTTAATTTCGGAGGTCATTTTTTTTTTCACACCACCTTCCGAAATTAAAGTTATTTTTGGCTTTGTAGTGTTTTGATATGGAAGTCGGTTCTATTTTTTTCAAAAAAATTTTTTCATGCTTTTTAGTGGGTCGGTTTGTAATTTATCTAGTTACAAAAGCCATATGTCAACAACTTATCACCTTTTACAAAATATTGCTTTTCCCGATGCATAGCCGTTAATTTTTGAGGAGTTCTCCTGGTACTTGACCACCAGCTCTACATCACCATATGTATTGTGACGAGCATAAAGTGTTTAACATCCGTACTCAAGTAATCGAATCGCAATCCACGAAATACTTATTATTGAGGAATTTCAGTTGCCATCTGTGGTCTTCATCATCGGTTCAACTTCCCCAAATGGTACTTTTCGGTAGCAACTGCTCAAGATGCTATAAGAAATGCCCAAAACGCTATAGGTGTGCCTATAATATTTAAAGAGTGCCCTCGATTTCTCCAGGATCCCATCATCAGATCCTGATTTCATAACAATGGGATCAACTAGAAAGTATACCCATTCAAACGCAAAAATAATTTTTCAAATCGATCCAGCCGTCTCCGAGTTATGAGGTTATACATTAAAAAAAAAAGTTCAAGACGAATTGAGAACCTCCTTTTTTGAAGTCGGTTAAAAATGGGTCACATCATAGAAATACGCAAATAAAACGATGAAAATCTACCACTTAGTCAATATATGTATAACTCTAACGCTATGTTAGTTTTGTATATATGTTGTGTTTCATAATATAATACCGGTGTGTCCGTCATACTATAATCAGGCTTTTTTCTCAATAACGCTTAACTACATATTCCCAAATCTTTTGTCAACTGTAACCTATGTTACGAGACCTGTCTCAGGCGTGGTATTAAAAACCTGCACGAATAATTTTCAAATCATCGAAATTTTGTTTACTAATCCGAACATTTAACAGCCATTATTATTATACCATTTATTTACATGTACCCTACAAACAACCTTAAGGAATGCTGGGCTTTAATTCGTTAGAGGTGAGGAGAGGCTTGGATCAGCTCACAGTGGCCTGCAAGACCCTGAGCGGAGGTATCAACTGTCCCGATCTCCATGGCCTTTTCCGCAGACTATTTGTACCTGACAAGTAAATCGAACACCGTCAGAACCGCTAGCACAATTTGTTTGCTCCACCGACTTCCAAAACTGTCGCCAGAGCTGAATCTCCTGTATGTCGTACTCTAAGGATGCTCAATGCCCTCCTTACAACCAACCCTGAATCTGATGTGTTTGTCGACGAATGGAGTAAAATTATGCGTACGTGTCTGGTGTTCTGCGAGAGGAAAATGGAACAGTAGACGCTCTCGCATACTTATGCGAGAGCGTCTACTGTTCCATTTTAATTTTCATTTATTAACAGACCTACTACATAGATTAAATTTAATTATATTAGATTGATTGAAATTAAAAATAAATTTCAGACTTGTTCCTAAAAAAAAGCAGAAACATAATATAATACTTGAACCATCGCGCTCACAGGTTACCATTATCTCTCACTATATTTTTCCTAACTGAATGTTGGTAGGTATATTTTGGCATTATAATTGTGTTCTATAATATTATAATGTTTAATTATTATTTATATTTTTGGTAACTGGCAGCCCTTAATCTATCTCCTTCAAAAGTTTTCTGTAACAGATTGCCCTATGAGATAATTCCACCCATTGTACACTCGTTTTATTGAAGTACACAAATACTACTTGTCTTTTATGCAAATCAGAAAGTAATAAAAGCGTATGACTTACTTGACTTCTTGTCCTATGACCCCTAGATGGGGCAGAGGGCGTCCACAGAAGTCCACCATCGCAAAAGATTTCGAGTTTCACGCTTCACTTCACTTCAAGTTCCATATTATGTTTGTTGCTTCGGTTACCAGCCACGGTGCAACGCCAGGTTTGTCGGAGACGGCCATGCTTCCATTTTCCTATACTGATAAGTGCATTCTAAATTCGATTCTCTATTACAAAATGGCTATCTGCCTGCGAAGAGTGCTGGATAACGCTCTCCATTCTGCCAAGGACAGGAACATATGGCGAGATAACGTCCGGCAGAAAATGTTTCCGCAGATAGGGAATCACGACACGTATTGAGGAAAATGACGCGAGGAGGAGAAGGATGACAAAACGGAATATGGAATCTACTAATTTGGTTTTTAACTAAGTAATTGTTTTTTTTTTTTGTTACTGAGCTGTATAAATGATAATAATTTTATACAGTGTTTATAAAGAGTTCCAATTTAATTACCCTGGAAGCCTATTTATAAGGTAAAAAGGAATAGGTTCTATGGTGTTTAAGCATGCTACACTACATTGTTACTATCAGGAGAGATACTAGTAAACTAAATAGTTATACTATTTCAATTCTAATTCAATACTTCTATAAGTAATTAACATTACATCTAATAAATAAATAAAAATACCACAAACCATTAACTACATTTATTTTCAAAAAAATATTTAAATAACAATAACGTATACCTATAACAATATAATAATGAAAATAATTTGATTGAAATATATAATTATTAATTCAATGACACAGTTTTACCTCTAAGGCACTTTATACAATGTTTTATTGGACGGCGTGAAGGGATGGTTTTCACTTAGTCGGATAAAAGAAGTCCAAAAAAAAACTAATGGGGTTGCAAAATCGCCTATTGATAGAAATACAATAACCATCTTTTTTTCTCCGTTTAAACGAAAACCATTCCTTAAACAGTTTTTTTTTTGAGCAAAGAGATTTAATTAATTAATTAGTTGAATAATCACAATTCTAACTTCAAATTAATCACAGAATTCACTTCTATCTTATCATCACTTTCACAGCAACAGTTTTCTTTTATTATAGGCAAGAAAAATGTATACCCGTTTTCTGATAGCATACAGTCTGATGGTCTTTAAGTCAAGAGTATTATTTCTATAAAAGTGTGCCCCATCGTCGACCTCATCATTGCTTACCATTAAGGAAGATTGTAGAAACGCAAACCTACCAAAACTAATAAAAAAATTCGTCACTTCTTATACAGCAACGCTCAAGTAAAAAGGCAAAGGATGAATTTCCTTTCCTAAAGCAATGGTGGTGGTGACTCAGTGGTAACAGGCAAGACGTACGAGTAGGTATTAGGTTCGAACGCAGACGGGCCCTTTAATTTGTGTAATTTCTATCATCACCCCTGCTCCCAAAACGGTGAAGAAAAACATCGTGAAAAAATCGGCATGTCGTAAGGTCGAATATCCGAAGATAAGGATTACGGCCCATTCCGTCTTTTGAACATGTACAGCCTATCCTAGGCCAGCAAATAGCAGGCGCGTGCACAGGATTATGACAGGGTATGCGGCGGAGTAATCGGTCACAAAAACTTTTTCTTTTATAGATTTTTAGCATAGCCACAGCCACGCATCGCCACCATGCTACAATGTGTGGCTGTGGCTATGCTAAAAATCTATAAAAGAAAAAGATTTTGTGACCGATTACTCCGCCGCATACCCTGTCATAATCCTGTGCACGCGCCTGGCAAATAGATACTACTTCACTAGTCAATGTTTTCAATAAATGGATTCGTTTATTCACCACATTGCTAACTTAATCGAAATAACTTTCTGCGTAGCAACCGCAGTGCTGTTTGATAAGCAACGCTACGCCCTTTTAAGGCTATCTGAAAATCGCAATCCATGCTTTTCATGATTATTTAAAAAATAATATCAAAATGAAATCAAATTATAAATGAAATCATATTTCATGCTTTTAATGATTATTTAAAAAAATATGGATTATTTAAAAAAATATGTCAGTTATGTAAATGAGACAATTAATACTTACGTCCCATCACCGAATAAAAATATCTTCTTAAAAATAATGTGTTGTAAATATTCAGATGCGATATTAAACCTATATATTAGCTGTGGTTTCCTGTAATTGAGTGTGCAACATTTTATAATGCGTGTATAGTGTACTAAGAATGCATTTAAAGATTTTCAGTGATTACATGTAAGAAATCCTTAAACTATTAAGCGCTAAAGTAAAATTGCGTACGGGGTGTACGCCAAGTTATTTTTTTTTTATATTTCTATCATTCCTAATTCGTTGTTTCTCACATATTTGATACATTGACAGTGCAAGCTTTGGCTTGCCACGTCTATGTTATAATGCCGATCAAAGTTTAAAAAGTAAGATTATTAGACTGATAATAAATAGATAATTATACAATATATGGACTAGTTATTTATTGCCAACGACTACTTCGAGAAAATACTAATGCAAAATAATGTACCTTGTAGCTTTATTTGTGTACCAATCTTATAGTGTACGGTAAAATGTATTCTCACTATGTATCTTGCTCTTAAAAATCCTATTATACTTAAATTCTTCTTAATATTGGGTTTATATCTATTACTCCAAACCAAATTACTAAAAGGGAAAATATCAATACTTTTTGCCCATATTCAGTCCTCTCTGAATCTGTTCTGTAAGTAATTTATTTTTACGGCATAAAATGTAAATATTTTTCAAAAGCCATGATATGTGTATTCCATTAAAAAATAATGCAAACTTTATATAATATCGACATAATCAAACTTTTACCTTTATATAACTACCAAACGGGTACGTATTGCAATATCTAAAATTAAAAGAACTGACGTAAAATAACCTACGTTCAAGATCCCTAAAACCTAAATACCTAAGCAACTAACACCGACCTTTTTTTTTTTTTTTGGGGTGGGAAAATCATCAAATGACTTCTTCCGCTCTGGGTCAAGCGGAAGGGTGTGTCAGATTTCTACTGACTAAAAACCCACCCTGTTCCTTCGGCTGCCCTAAATTTCCGGGGCCGCGGTAACTCGGTAGAACTTTCCCGCAAACCCCGGCAGGCAATGGCCCTATGAGGCCCCGTCACTGGTGTTGACAGCTCTTTGAGGCGCGCGTGGAACACGACGCGCCGCCGACCCGGGCCTGGTCCTTACCGGACGGTGAGCGACCCTTGCTCACCGTCCGCAGGCCCGCGCCTACGGTGGCCGGAAATCAGCTCGTGATCCCCGACGCCCGGGGCGTCTCCGGCGGCGGCTGGGGCGCGAGGAAAAGAGATGCCTCTCCCTCGCGCGTTCGGCCTCCTCCTTCGCTAGCATGACTGCTTCGCAGAAGGAGGCGACCGCATCCCATTCCCTCTCGCTCCGCACCATAGTCTGAACCAGAGCAGGGCGCGAGAGGTCGCCGCCGCCGACCGCCTCTACGAGGACACGGCGGTGCTCCGCCCAAGCAGGGCACACCTCCACCGTATGCTCCACCGTGTCCTCCAGGTGGTCCTCACAATGACGACACCCGGGCGTGTCCTCTCGCTGAATCCGAAACAGGTACCTCCCGAAACAGCCATGTCCGGTCAGCACCTGCGTCAGGCGGAAGGTGAGGACGCCGTGGCCTCTCTCCAGCCACTCCTCAAAGAGGGGACTTATCGCCGCGATTGCGGCGTGCCCAGCCTTCGGTTGCGACAGCCGCGCTTTCCATGCTGCCGTGAGATCGCGCCGGAGTTCTATCCGCTGAGCCGCGACTTGCCGCGGTAGCAGAGTTTCACCCCGGCTTAGCACCTCTGCGCGCCAATTATGCACGCGCGCGAGGGCTACCGCCTCCAGATCCCACGGCAGCAATCCGGCAAGGAGGTTCGCCGCCTCCCCAGAGATCGTGCGGTATCCCCGGATCATCCGGATAGCCATGACCCTCTGAGACGCGACCAGCCGGCTAGCTGGTCGCCGCTGCAAATTCAGCGCCCACACAGGGGCCCCATAGAGGGCCATGGACCGCACGATCTCCGCATAGAGCCTCCGGCAGGAGGCGTTTGCCCCCCCTAGATTGGGTAGGAGCCGCTTGAGTGCAGCCCCCGCCCGGTCCAGTCTTGGAGCCAAACGTCGGAAATGCTCGACGAAGTTCCACCGGAACTAACACCTACCTACGATATAATAAAATACAATGATGCATAAAAATCGATAAAACCGAACGAAACCAAAAAATAGGTGCGATATCTAATATTCCAAACCGATTCGATATCGTGCAACAGGTAATGAGCATTAGACGTTGCTGATCTAGGATTTTTATTTTCATTAGGAGTGAGGCATATTTATCGTAACAGATATTTACAAATAACAATTGTTCCTAACAACTTACTTTATCTGTTACTTTAGTAACAGTCTCTGTTAAGAACAGACCCTGAAAAAGACTTACCACGGCTGTTACTGTTCATCTCATTCAATGTACCAGTTCCCACACATACAGACTGTTATTGTTACCACATGCTACTACGTACGGCTATTAAAAGAAGTTAGAAATAAATAATAGGTGTGTCTCTTTTCCTCATTATAGAATGACATTTGCTAAAAAGAGACACACCTATTATTTATTTCTACATTTTTACTTCTCACTCTTACTAAAGCGGTTAAACTAAGCTAAAAAGAGAAGCCGTTAGTATTTATTAACCCTAAAATATAGTTGGTGGTCTTACAAGAAAAATAAGTTACGAAAAAGTGACTCCTAAAGTTAGCCGTATTACCTATTACATGGCCTGTTACTGACTTGTGACCATTGTAAAAAAAACGTATAATTTATTTTCTTTATGGCAATTTGAAATACAGTTTAAAAAAAAATGGTTCCATATTATAGTAAATTGTTTTAAGCCTGCTAACGAAAACGCAACGCGATCGCAATAAAGGATTGAATTGAAATAGCCTTAAATAAATGAAATATTGATCGTATAATCGTATCTATCTTTAATACACTAGCGAGCAAAAGTGTGGAATCACTTACTTGGAATTGATTCCGCGCGATCTTGAGTACTTAATAACTAGTTAAGAATAATAAAACTGGTACCATTTTAAAGATTTAACTGTTAACTTTAAATTGATACCAAGTTCATACAAATCACGTCATTATTTAAGAAGCTATCTCGGATTACGTGAAGAAGTAAGGAAAAAGATATGTTTCAATTATTTGATACATCGCGAGTTGCGGCCTATTGACCCCCTATAAAAGCACGTGTTATCGTATTTTCTTTATCAATGGGCTTTCACACGTTGACCGGTACCCATCTCCGCTACTTTTGACCCTTGAAATTGGACGACAATGGATACTACACTCACAGAAGTAGCACATATCGTCGCCCTATTGCAAGAAGCGCTCAGCCAGCGGGCTGTCGCACGTCAGCTCCACATAAGCCAGTCCTGTGTTTCGAAAGTTTATAAACGCTTTCGGGAGACTGGTAGCTTTCTTCCGAGACCAAGATCTGGACGGCGCCGGTGCACATCGGAGAGGGATGACCGTTTTATCGTGTCAACCTCTCTCCGAAATCGAAATTTTACTGGTGTCGACGTCCAACAGGAGCTTCGAAATGTTCGTGGGATAGCTGCCAGCGAGTGGACAGTTCGTCGAAGACTTATGCAAGCTCATTTGACTACAAAGAGGCCTACCACAGGCCCGAAACTGACGGCAAGTCACCGACAAGCATGCCTTCAATTTGCTCGCTCCCATCTTGATTGGGACGTTGAGCAATGGAGGCGAGTCCTGTTCTCCGACGAGAATGTGTTTGCACGGCAGTGACTGAAGGGGTCGGGTCTACAGGCGGCCTGGAGAGCGATTTGCGCAGTGATGTTTCACTGAAACAGTGGCTTATGGGGCGGTTTTTGTATGATGTGGGCCGGCATTTCCTTCAACAGTAAAACGGAGCTTGTTTTCGTGCCTGGCGGGGGACGAGGAGGCGGTCTAACTTTAGACTGCTACATTTTCGATATTCTGCTGGAACATGTCGTTCCTTATGCGGGATATATCGGTGATGACTTCCTCCTTATGCACGATAACGCTCGTTGTCACACTTCCCGTGCCACAACTGAATACCTCGAAGAAGTCGGTATCGCCACACTGGACTGGCCAGCGCTCAGTCCGGACTTGAATCTCATTGGCACGTGTGGGATGAACTAAAGAGGAGGGTTCGTTCCAGAAATCCTGCTCCTTCAAGTGTGAATGAGCTGAAATAGGCTTTGATAGAGTGGGAAGGTATCCCGCAAGAATCGATTCAGAAGCTGATTAAGTCAATGAAGAACCGTCGTCGAGCAGTTATTAGGACGAGGGGAGGGACCACAAAAAATTGAAATTTAATTTTAAGGCCAAATAAAAATTTTATTAATTAATTTTTGTTGTTTTCTTCATTTATTATTTTTCTATGATCTTTATGTTTTCCTAACTCCTTCACTCATTCCAGGATAGCTCCTTAAATCCTGGTGTGATTTAAATGAATTTGGTATAAATTATCAATTAAAATGGTACCATTTCTATTATTCTTAACTAGTTATTAAGTACTCAAAATCGCGTGAAACAATTCCAAGTGATTCCATACTTTTGCTCGCGAGTGTAGTATGTAATTAATTATCTTTGGTTTAACGGAATTAATAAAACTTTCCAGGGATTCACGATTTTTTTGACCAACCAGTATGTTAATCAAGTAGGTATATTGAGAGTAATTTGCCATAGTTGATATTTTTTTACAGAAATAGTATTATTTATTAATTTTTTTTTTTTTTAGATTTGCGATGCGACCTGAAACAATTTTGTTGATTGTGTCAGAACTCCTTTATTGTCTTTGGTTTGACATTTGATGGGATTGGTTGCAAAATGTTTCATGTATTTACGACTTTACGTTAGTATAAATAAAGATGGCATTCAATTGATAATTATTTAGCTGATTAGTTTATAGTACTTTTTTTAAATTTTGAAAATTTAGAATAATTTTCTTTCATTAGAACGAAAGTGGTAAATTGTAATTTTAAAATTTTCGTAAAGATTTCTCTGTTTTTTAGTGTCTGTTTGCGGCTTACCAGTGTTTAGTGTTAATTTCATATTTGGTTTATGTATAAGTTTAGATTTTTAGTTTAGGTTCGTTTTATAGTTTTGGTAGGTACTTAGTGTAGTTTGTAACAAATAGGTATATTTTTGTATTTAATTAGGTAAGTCAATAAGCGTAGTTTTTTAGTTTAAGCATTGAGTTTAAGTTATTCTTTTTATAATTTTCTAGTATTTTAACAGTAACTGTGGCCACAAAAATATAAAGAAATATTCTTCTATACCTATTTTTTTCTATACGATTTTCGACTTTAAAACGGAATATATAAAGAAGATATGCAATTGAAATACGTATTTATCGTCCGTAAACAAAAATAGCAACCTGTTATTTTTAATCTGGATCTGCTATAGTATAATGTTACGTAACAGAAACAGTGGTAACAGATTTAGAGTTTAACCTTATCAAGAATCCTATTACAACTTATCCCTAATTTTCATTACAAGGATGTATATGGGCCGATCCCGGCGGCACTGCAATGCCGGGCCGACCCGTGGCGGGAGTGGAGCGAGCCCCGAACATCCCGCCGACTTACAAAAATCAGATTAATATACTGGTCCCTCAGTGAGGGAACTTTCAGATATTAAGCTGAAAAGAACAGATACTACACTTTGATCTTAGCCAAAAGGCCGAGAAGCGATACTGTATTTACCAGTACTGGGGAGGGTCATTCAGTCGCGGAGAATTTTAACACTGCGATTCAGAATTGTGCGTCATAAGAACAACGCCATCTAGCGAGTGCCGAGGAATGCCGATTGGCTATAATCTGTTTTTTTTAACAAACGAGTACCGAAAATATTGACTGAGTTTCTATTGGTCCACGTAATCAACATAAAGTCCGTTCCACACAAACAAACGAAAAGGTACGAAAAAATGTACGGAGTCGGCAATCATGTAGAAAATATGTTCGAGAAGTTTATTATTGACGTAAATGCAGAAAGGTCATCAGAAGGAAGAGATGACGATAGTTTTTAACATTACAAGAATGGTATAATAATTATTTGATTTATAATTATGTTCTAGTGTATAATATATATATATATATATATATATACTATAACAATATTGTTATTTATTTATTCAAACTAGCTGACCCGCCATGACTTCGTTCGCGTGGTATCCTACCCCTACCCAACCGATACCACTACCCCTATCCTACCCCTACCCCTACTCTACCTACACCCTGCCCCTACCCTACCCCGACCCTACCCCTGCCCTACCCCTACTGTTCCGTCCGATATGTGGAACCGAACGTATATTTTTGGTATGGCAATAATTATCTGTGGTCTTGACTTCACTTGACAAATAACCTTTGCTTTGTTGGAAAAAGTTCACCGCTTGGGGATTGATTTTATTGATTGTAATTGGAAATCGAATTGGATCTCAGGTGCTATCAACGGATTGATCGTGATTAGTGATTAATTGAAATCTAGAATCCCGGATTGACTAAAACCCTGGGATATTTTGAACAATAACGCCGAATGTCGTCAGCCTGTCTGACACGCGAAATTTGCTGAAAGTAATTGTGAATTGGTGATAAATAGCTGCTCCAATCTGGTGCGAAGTTTGTGCTACATCCCGGCCTGGACCACACATTGAAGCTTGCGTCCTTTGTGACCGCCGTGACACCACTTGCTCACATTACACGTTTCAATTACTCATTACCTACTTTCACACATACCACACGGACGCGATCTCAGGAAAGGTCGTAGCTTGTCGTCTGGAGCTGGTAAGTCTTAAGCTTAAGTATTGTAATCCCTAAGAGCATATTGTGCTTGAAAAGCAACGTCAAAGCTCCACGTACCGTGGACAGTTCAGCATACCTGACTGAACACCTACCCTACACCAACCGTACACCAGGGGCGTGCACAGGATTATGACAGGGTATGCGGCGGAGTAATCGGTCACAAAAACTTTGCCTTTTATAGATTTTTAGCATAGCCACAGCCACGCATCGTAGCATGGTGGCGATGCGTGGCTGTGGCTATGCTAAAAATCTATAAAAGGCAAAGTTTTTGTGACCGATTACTCCGCCGCATACCCTGTCATAATCCTGTGCACGCGCATGCCGTACACCTACCCGACTCTCCATTTTATTTAGAAAACGTTTGTGTAGGAAATAGAAAAGGGCTGTTTTGACGGTTTTCCCTGCATTTTTTTTAAATTTTTCTCTACTTTTAAACCTTCCCTAGACCTCCACGAACATTTCAAAACCAAGATAAGATAAACCCGTTCAGCCGTTCTCGAGTTTTAGCGAGACTAACGAACAGCAATTATTTTATATATATATAGATATCATATAACACGAACAGAAAATTTTGTTACGAATATACGACTTAAGTATGCAAGTTGAAATCATAAATATAATAGTTTAATTTTCCCTACAGTAAATTTTAGAAGTATTCAATATGAACAGGCCTTAACAATTTAAAAAAAAAAAAAACAGGCTTTGGCCCCACCCCGACCAATGACCCATCTCACTCTGTCAATATCGGAAATGTGCGACAGACATACTGAGTACTCGTTTGTTAAAAAAAAAAACAGACTATAGCTATGTATTAGATGTTTATTGTCACTGTTAGTTAATCCTTACCAATATAGTTGCCATTGTTGCCACACAAAGAAATCATGTAAGTTTTACTGGAGCGCCGTAAGATTAATATTTCGGAATCCAGGGTCAGTCAATGAGTCTTCATGAAGCTTTTGGAATGTGTTTTTAACACTAATTAGAAAAAAAAAAAACATTTTTTCTATTTCATGTTAGCTTTTACTAAAATTCATTGACTGGTCCTGGCTTCCAAAGTTTTAATACTTTTATGTTTTATGGCGCTTCACTATTTGGTAACTTCATAATATACAATAGTATTACATATGATAGTGGATAACTGCGTACAAATATCAAGCAAGCTACCTTTACGATATATAAAACTACGAAAAAATAATGCATGCTTAGTCTAAATGCAAAATACGTACATATCTATACAACCACATATCCCTTAAAATAAAAAGCTAATAATACAATTCTCGCTAACTTCTACTTCAAAATCTTATGAGTTATACCAATACCAAACGCGAACCTATTTTTTTTATAATAAAAAAATTTAGTCCTTAAAGATGGTAACTTAGGTATTGACTTGTTCTTTTTAGGGTTCCGTAGCCGAATTGCAAAAAACGGAACCCTTATAGTTTCGATATGTCTGTCCGTCTGTCTGTCTGTCCGTCCGTCCGTATGTCACAGCCATTTTATTCCGAAACTATTAAGACTATACATGTGAAACTTGGTAAGTAGATGTGTTCTGTGAACCGCTTTCCGATTTCAAGAAAAAAATGAATAAATATTTAAAATAAAGGGGGGCTCGCCATACATGCAAATAAAACTGAAAATATTTTTTTTCATGAAACCTATACGTGTGTGGTATCTATAGACAGGTCTTTAAAAATGGCACAGGTGTTTCTAAAATCACTTTTTCATAAAGTCAATTGTCTAAAAGATATAGGGTAAATACGCCCGTATTTACCCTATATCTTTTAGACAATTGACTTTAGTGAGGTAAAGCGGATAGCTGGTTTTTCTCGAAAAGTATAATAGATGGCGCTATTTGCACTAATGCAGTTGACACTTGACATGTGCGGCTACGCCATGACAGTTTAACCAAAACAATACAGCTCTAACGTTTGTTGTGAAGTGAAAAATAAAGTTTTCGTTGGATTTCTTACGATTTTTGATCAGGTAGGTGATGTTTTCTTTTGTATTTAATGTAACCTATCCGAAAATTACTTTAGATCTAGCAATTGACCATGTCTTAAAGTATTATTTGCGATTTTAAAATTGTACCCGTATGTAGTGAAATTATTTGTTAGCTTCGTTAATTTGAAAAAGGTATATGTTGGGCAAAGCGGATAGGGCAAAGCGGATAGGTTATCTGCTTTGCCCGAGCACTTGTATTGATTATTGATAGTTCATTTTAATTCATGTTTCAGAATGGTGTTTAAGTACAAACGCAAAACGAACCAAGCATCATGGTCGGAAGAAGCTTTGCGAAAAGCAATGAAAGAAGTAAAGGAAGGTCAGTCAATCAATGCTACAGCCACTAAATATGGCATACCTTACGTTACCTTACACAGACATCTAAAATCTGGAAGTACGGTCAAGAAATTAGGTAGATATGCTACAATATTTACTCCTGATCAGGAACAAGCACTTTGTGAAAACTTAATGAAGTTAGATAGCCTATTTTATGGTTTGACTCGTACCGATTTTTTACAAATGGCGTTTGACTACGCAGAAAAAAACAATATACCCCACCCTTTTAAGAATGGAAAACCAGGCAATGATTGGTTTGCTGGATTTAAAAAGCGACATCCTGATATTGTTTTGCGATTACCGGAACCTACTTCAATAGCGCGGACAAGGGGGTTTAATAGACCACAAGTTGAGTTATTCTACTCCAATTTCTGGAATCAAGTTGAGAAGCACAATTTTGATGCCACCACCATATATAATATGGATGAAACCGGCGTAAAAACGACAACTTCTAAACCACCTAAGGTACTAACTTTAAAGGGCAAGAAACGAGTCGGTGTAGTAGGGAGTGCGGAGAGAGGCCAGTTGACAACGGTCATTTGCTGTTGCAATGCTGCTGGCACATTTATTCCGCCATTTTTCATTTTTGCACGGAAAAGAATGCAAGAACGTCTCTTAGATGGTTCGCCTCCTGGATCTCAAGCTACCGTGACGGACAATGGATGGATAAATGGACCGGCTTTTTTAAACTGGCTCCAATTTTTTGTCGAAAAGACCCGTCCAACAACAGACAAGAAGGTGTTGTTACTTCTAAGATAACCACGAATCGCACAAATTCTTCCCGGCATTGGAATATGCGAGCAAAAATAATGTGGTGTTTGTTTCATTTGCTCCACACACAACCGATAGAATGCAACCGCTGGATGTTGCCATATATGGACCTTTAAAGAAATATTTCGAGCAGGAGTTAAACACTTTCCAAAAAAGTCATCCTGGGCGAATAATAAATCAGTATGACATAGCAAAACTTTTTGGAGGCGCTTACCCGAAATGCGCTTCAGTGCACAATGCTATACAAGGATTTCAGAAACCAGGTATATGGCCATACAACCCCAATGCGTTTGGTGATGAAGATTATGCTCCGTCCGCTATGACAGATCGTCCTTTGGACGCTGAAGCGACTGTCCTACCGCCTTTAGTACAAGAAGAGAATGATCGGCCAATACAATATATTCGTCTCTTGGATACCGAAACGTCTATTCTACCAGCTACATCACAAGAAACAAATAACTCGCCAGTACTGTCTAGTCTGTTAGGCCCTTCGACAGATGTTGACACAACTGCTGAACAAAATGTAAACGATCCGCCATCATCGCCTTCTGTTCTTACAGTTTATCCCTTGGATGCTGAAATAACTGCTCCACTACCTACAACACAGGAAAAAAATGACTCGCAAGCAGTACCACCTAACACGTATCATTCTTCAGACTGTATTTCACCGTTTGTGGTTAGACCAATACCAACGATGTCAGCCCCTAAAACAAATCGCAAACGTAAATGTCAAAAATCTGAAGTATTAACCTCAACTCCTGTTAAAGAAGAACAAGCTGTAAAGTTTAAGAAAATTAATGCAATAAAAACTAAGATATCAGACTTAGGGCCCAGCACATCAAAAAAAGGAAGAGCAAAACAAATAAACAAGAAGAAAAGTAATAAAACAGACTTTTTTTGTCTGGTATGCTCAGAAAAATATATCGATCCACCAATTGAAGAGTGGATACAGTGCGCGCAGTGTTCGCAATGGGCGCACGAAGAATGCACATCGTATGGAGGACGAGGCAGTTATTTTTGCGATGAGTGCGAAGATTAGTTGGTTCTATTATTCCTTATCCTCTTTGCCCTTGTGCCATATCCGCTTTGCCCAACGGGGTCGGGTAAAGCGGATAATTGACTTCT
Organism: Tholera decimalis; assembly: GCA_943138885.2. NCBI lineage: Eukaryota > Metazoa > Arthropoda > Insecta > Lepidoptera > Noctuidae > Tholera > Tholera decimalis. The sequence continues at coordinate 14,590,149 of OW964559.2, forward strand.
TTTTATTTTTATATAACTTTTAAATAGAAGATGATTGTATTTTCTCATATTGATTGTGTACGTCCAAAGATACTTACATGTGCCATAAATAAAGTTCTTATCTAGATTAATTCTGTATTTTAAATTGAGTTTCCCTTAGCTTATCCGCTTTGCCCGTACCTCCCCTACGCTTCCAAAGTGGTAAAATGTGTCCCCCCCCCCGTCTAACTTCTATAATAATGGAGTGAAAAATCTAACAAAAAATATATGTCTGTAGATATTAATGTAAACTTTCAACCAAAATTAGTTTGAACGAGAACGGGTTAGCAGTTTTTGTGATACAGCATATTTTCTAAAACCGCAAATATAACTTTGTAATTCATAGAAACACTATGAAAAACAAAGTTATGTGGCGTAGTTGTAAAAAATTTAAATAAGCTAGTTTTAAGAACTTTGTAAGGTTTTTTTTTCGTCAAATTAATATACATATTATATTATATTATTATACCTAGTTACTACGGAAACCTTCACGGTCAAGTCTGACTCGCACTTGGCCAATTTTTTCTTGTTGTTTTTTCTCAACAACTTACTTACGCTGATCTTAGGTACAACACAACTAAATGTATCAAATTTTATTTCCTTCAAGATGATAACTTTGGTATTTACGTGTTCTAGTATGTATGTAATCTAACAATATCTACAGGGGTTGCGGGAATGTTCTGGCCAGATACCACGGGCCCCAAAACGCAAGCGCAACTGGAAGAGCAGGGTGGGTTATTATTATTAGTCAGTGTAAGCCCGACACTCCCTTCGTATCTACCCATAGCAGGAGTAATCATTTTATGATTAAAAAGATGGAATTCTAACAATACATTTCTTTTAACTTTTTCCTCAATATCTTACCAGCGGGGTTCTTAGGAATCTCGGCAACAAATTGTACCGATTTTATTTTCTTATAGATGGTGACTTTGGTATTAACATGTTCTAGTATTTCTTCTTCGTTCACCGTTTGTCCGGGTTGTTTTACTATGAAAGCTTTGGGCACTTCTCCTGAGATCGGGTCGGGCATACCCAGTACAGCGCAGTCGAGGATTTTCGGGTGTGTTCGTAATACCATTTCTAGTTCGGCGGGAGGCACCTGGAAGCCTTTGACCTGAAATAAAGAACGGGAAAATTAGATCTGATGATTATATTTTTGTTTCAAATTTTCTACATAATTATATTTTATATTTATTATAATACTATTATATATTTATTTGCGTACATAATGTCGTTTTAGATGTTACAGTAATTGCTTATTATGGACGCTGTAGGGCACAGCAAATAGAATAGTGGTATAAAAAACGCTGTGTGATTTTATGACATTAAATCCACGATTTATGCAAAACTGTATCTTCAATTGATAACTAATGCCTAGACGGTGATAAAAAGTCGTGTTGTATAGGTACGCTACACACAAGGACATACGACGGCATTCAGAGTTTAGCACCCCATAATCTCGTACAGTTACTTCAATACCTTTGGAAAACGTCTGGAGATTATACAACCCTCTGTGCATATCATGGTTAGATTTTATTAAACCTAAACTCTCAGAATTCACCTTTTCTTCATAGCCAAAACGAGTCGTTGTCGAATATTAGGACAGCCACGTCAGGAATTACACTATCAGTATGGTTGCTAGGTCGTTAAATGTAATAGCCACCGGACATTTGAGTAAAAAAAGTTATTTAAAAAGTCTAAAAACCCGACTGCTCAACTGAAATGCAAGAAAAAAGCACATTTTTATTTTAGAAAGTGACAAGCAGATGGGACCCAATTGAACATAAGATATTTTTTTTAAATCGGATGGGTCTCGCCTTCTTCTTACTTTTTAAAATAAAAAATGTGCTTGTTTCTTTCATTTCAGTTGAGCAGTAGGGTTTTTTTGATTTTTAAATAAGTTTTTTTTCAGCTTTTTAGTTTAAATATTAATTAACAATTTTTTAGTTTCCCCGGTTGTATCACATTGGCACCCCACCGGATTCAGAAAGTGAAAGAGCGAAGTCCATATTTTTAAACTTTCTCATTATATTACTTTTAGTTCGGTAATGATAATTATGATATACCTTTTTGAAATCCATGTGTTGTTCCCTTTAATTTGATACCCATATTATAGTGTTCGAAGAAAATAGCTTTTTTTCACTATGTTCAATGGCGTCGCATAGCCGCCATGTTTGAATTTTTTTAACGTCACCTATATAAGAACACTTGGGCTGCTAAGACAAATCGAAAGATACCTCAATTATGTAAATCCGTTCAGTGGTTCTGGAGATATGAGGTAATAAAGAATTTTACATACATACAAGATACGCGCGAAAAACATAGCCCTTCCCCTTTGCAGTCGGGTAAAAAGGCCGGACACCCTAAATTATTAAGCCACAAAAATTTGTACGTAAACCCAGGCATTTCGATTATTTATCATAAATCTTCTTAAGGTGATTTGGTCAAATGTTGCTAACAAAAGCAGATCACCATTTATTTCGGCCGGACACGTAAAGAAAAATCCTATTGTCCAAAATAAAATTTGGTTGCAATTTTGTATGTAGGGGTTTTCTTTGGAACTGATATATTCCATTTACCTTTTAATCCACAAACCTGCAAACCTGGACCCTCGTAATTGATTAGGGCCTATTGCCATCCATAGTGAGTAGGCATTTATCCCAGCAATGGGAACGTTGGAATAATAGATGAATGATTTAACAAGTTCTTTTAGCGTGTCAGTAACGTTCATTTATGTATATATTAGCAGTTGCTCGCGACTTCGTTCGCGTGGAAAGTTTTTCCCGTGTAAATCCCGATCCCATGGGAATTTCGCAAAATCCCGTCTTAGCGAGCATCTACGTACTAAAAGGAACCTCCGTGCAAAATTTGAGAGCCCTACTACGTGTAGTTTCTGAGATTTCGTGATTAATCAGTGAGTGGTATTTCGCATTTATATTATACAACGTGTAACGGAAACCCCATATCAATCCAAAAGGGCTGAAGACAACATCTGGTATGGAGTCTCTATGCACAGTTTCAGCACAAAATAAGTGACTCAAAGAATTGATACGAAATTATCGGTTTCATATGTTTCTTGAATATCACAAACGTGTCACAGCACTACGATGGTCAATAACTTTCCACTTCACTTGCCTATAACACGATAATTCTCTTCAATCTTCTTAATTTGAAAAATTCAGTCTTTGGTATCAGTGTATTGAAATTTCTAATTAGTTCCACACATGAAGACATAGGATTACCAAACCCTTGTCACTTCGTTTGTTATCACCCAAAGAAGCCGTGCACTTGGTATGTATATACCCTTTAAATTACACGTTATATATATATGTAGATATAGAGGGAATGGGATGCAGTCGTTCCTTCTGCGAAGCAGTCATGTTAGCGCAGGAGGAGGCTGAACGCGCGAGGGAGAGGCAACTCTTTTCCTCACGTCCCAGCCGCCGCGGGAGACGCCCCGGGCGTTGGGAATCACGTGCCGATCTCCGGCCATCGTAGACGCGGGCTTGCGGACGGCGAGCAGGGGTAGCTCACCGTCCGGTAAGGACCAGGACCGGGTCGGCGTCGGCGTCATGTTCCACGTGCGCCTCAAAGAGACGTCAGCACTAGTGAGCCACATAATGTTCTAACGAGATACCGCGGCCTCGGAACTTAAGGACAGCTGAAGGAACAGGGTGGGTTTTTAGTCAGTAGAAGTCTGACACTCCCTTCCGCTCCACCCAGAGCGGGAGAAGTTATTCGATGATATTCCCACCCAGAAAAAATGTTAATATATGATTGATTTACCTTAATAAGTTCCTTTAGCCGGTCAGTAACGTATAAGTATTTGTTCTCGTCGTAACGCCCGATATCCCCAGTCTTTAACCAGCCGTCTTCGGTCAACACTTCTTTCGTCGCCTCTTCATTTTCATAATAACACGACATTAAGTTGGGACCGCGGTACCAGATCTCGCCTTCCTGAAATTTTTTATTGAATCATAAGAATTTATAATCTTCTAGGTATAAATAAAAAAAAAATTAGCAAAAAATAGAACCGACTTCCATATCAAAACACTACAAAGGCAAAAATAACTTTAATTTCGGAAGGCGGTGTCAAAAACGAAAATATATACAAAACTAAAGACACCGCCTTCCTAAATTAAAGTTATTTTTGCCTTTGTAGTGTTTTGGTATGGAAGTCGGTTCTATTTTTTGCTAATTTTTTTTTTCACGCTTTTTAGTGGGTCGGTTTGTAATTTATCTAGTTACAAAAGCCATAATGTCAACAACTTATCACCTTTTACAAAATATTGCTTTTCCCGATGCATAGCCGTTAATTTTTGAGGAGTTCTCCTGGTACTTGACCATCAGCTCTACATCACCATAATTATGTATTGTGGCGAGCATAAAGTGTTTAACATCCGTACTCAAGTAATCGAATCGCAATCCACGAAATACTTATTATTTAGGAGTTTCAGTGGCCATCTGTGGTCTTCATCATCAGTTCAACTTCCCCAAATGGTACTTTTCGGAAGCAACTGCTCAAGGTACTATAAGAAATACCCAAAACGCTATAGGTGTGCCTATAATATTTGAAGAGTTCCCTCGATTTCTCCAGGATTCCATCATCAGATCCTGATTTCGTAACAATGGGACCAACTAGAAAGTATACCCATTCAAACGCAAAAAGAATTTTTCAAATCGGTCCAGCCGTCTCCGAGATATGAGGTAACATACATAATAAAAAAAAAAGTTCAAGACGAATTGTAAACCTCCTTTTTTTGAAGTCGGTTAAAAAAGGAATCATTGTATGTAAGTACAGTCGTAAATGTACGTACGTATACATAATCGATGGTTTAAGAACGCATCGACAAAACATACAATTTTTTTTTATTGTATTTGTAATAGGTTCGCGTTTGACCACCAGCTCACCTGACGGTAAGCGATGATGTGGGCGAAGATGAAGCACGCTTACCTAGAAGTAACCTATTTTCATGCTTAGATAGAAGAAGTAGATAGTTTTCATTTGACATTTCTCAATTTCAGACTTACTCAATTTGAACCATGGAAAGATACACAACCGAGCAACGCGTTAAAGTTATTCGGGCTTATTATGAAAATGGGCGTTCAAGTCAAAATGCACTTACTGTAGTTACTGTACTGCAGTTACTGTGAATGGCGTTCCTTATCGTGATATGATAACGAACTTTTTATGGCCCAAATTGGAAGATATGGATGTGGACGATATGAGGTTTCAACAGGACGGTGCCACTTGCCACACAGCTAACGAAACAAAGGCTCTTTTGCGCGACAAATTCAATGGCCGCCAAGATCATGTGATTTGACACCGTTGGACTTCTTTCTTTGGGGTTATTTGAAAGAAAAGGTGTACGTCGATAAGCCAGCAACAATTCAAGAGCTAAAGGATGTGATAATTCGGCACATTAACGGCATAGAACCTCAATTATGCCTCAGCGTCATCGAAAATTTGAACCATCGGATGGAGGTGTGCCGCCGAGGCCAAGGCGGCCATTTGGCCGATATTTTGTTCCATACATAATTGAACCATACCATATTATCATAATAAAAAGAAATGTCAATAATTTCCTAAATAATTTGTGTTACCTATATTCAAAATCAACATCGGCCCTTAAAATTGAACCACCCTTTATTAATAATACCTTGAAGATCGACCCATAATAAATTACGGGTCGAAATCGGCAATATCGGCAAGATCATGTCATCTATATCAAATGCCATCTCAATATGTCAATCGAAATACCCATAAACTATACTTACTTATTTACTTCGGAAAGCACGTTAAAGGTCTGCCCCCACACATCAGTGCCGTGTCAGGGACGGGGCAGGAACGTGGCCGTGGCAAGACCTAGCATCCGTATCCCATCAGGAGCTGTCTGTTCACACAAGTCAGTGCCGTGAACGGACGAGGACTTCCCTTCCACCTATACCCACTTCTTACTTCATTCTATTTCATTGTCCGAGTATAGCCTCAGTGTTGTATGGTGAAATAGATAACAGGAAAAGTGATACACGTGATGGCTTTATTTAATACAGAGGAGTTAATTGCGATTGCAATTGCTCTAGGTGAAGAGTCTCTAGATCTCGAGTTAGACAAGTCGTACAATACGCTATATTCGCGTACAGTTTTTATTAATAACTTATCATTCATGTTTACCAACAAAAAAAGTCAACAAATTGCAAGGAAAAAATATCAACACGTGCACGCCACGTAATGGAATCGGAACACTTGCACACGTTACAGCGTCGGTCCTGACACTGAATCTTCGTTGCCGGCACGGGCACGGACATGTGTGATCGAGTTCATAGACAATGTATGCAATGATTTTTTTTGACTCCTGACGAAACACGTCCCTGCCCCGTCCCTGGGACGGCACTGATGTGTGGGGATAGACCTTAAATCGTTGGTCCCTGCTGTCTTTTATACATCTTTGACAGTCGGTAGTCAGAAGCCAGAAAGTATGACACTGGTTTTACTACTAATGCTGCTGGGTTGTGGAGGTCAGATAGGCAGTCGCGGTTTGTAAAACACTAGTACTCAGCTGCATCCGATAAAGCAATGGGTGTAAAATTCACATTACTATCAAACTTGCTAACCACTTCATCTAAGCTAAAGATATTTGTACCAGGAGTGTACTATAGACGCACAGCTAGGTACCATCCACACATGGTTGATATACCGTCTTGTCGTACCAAGCGCTTCTCCTCCACATTTATTGTGCGCACAGCCAAGTTGTGGAATTCTCTGCCGGCTTCTGTGTTCCCTGCCACTTATGACCTTTCAGCCTTTAAAGCAAGAGTAAATAGACATCTTCTGGGCTCGCTCGTCACATCGTAGACCTCAACTATCGCTTACCATCAGGCGAGATCGAGGTCAAGAGCGGCTCATCCGCAATAAAAAAAATTAAAAAATGGGTAGGGTTCGAACCCGCGTCCTCTCGATCACAAGTCCGAAACCTTAGCCATTTTTTCTAAAATAGATTTCTTGCAATGTGGGTAGACTTCACATTACTAGCAATCTTGTTAACCGCTCCAACTAAGCTAAATATGCTTGTATCTGAAGTGGGTACACTGCAATAGTGTAATGGGTAGGGTTTGAACCCGCAACCTCTCGATCACAAGTCCGACACCTTAGCCATTAGGCTGTCCTCAACATAGTTGGGGGCAAGTTAAACAGATGATGATGAGTACAATATAAGTCAAATACTTGCCTGCCCTGGTCCCAAAGCTTCTTGTGTGTTCAAATCGGCGATCTTAATCTCACTGCTACCCAATGTATGGCCAACGGACGAGTGGTTAGTATCATCGTTCCTACCTACTGATATGGCTCCATTGGTCTCCGTCAGCCCATACCCTTGACGGAACAAGATGTTATTCTGAAATCAGATGACGTTTTTAATTAGTTTTAGTATGGAATAACTGTGTCCGCGACTTAGTGGAAATTCTTCCAGTGTAAGTTCTATTAAAATCGGTTCAGTCGTTTCAGAGCTAGGAAAAATATAAAAACAGACAGCCAGAACATTTTTTAAATACTTTTTTATTTGTTTGTAGTGTAGATAACTATAAGCACTAAGACTTGAGAAATCCCAGTTATTTTAAAATCGCAGTCAGATAGTTCAATAGTATTTGTATGTGTTGAAGGGGCACATGCTACCGACCAGAAACCACGTCGGCAACTGAAGCTAGATGCAGCTACTAAATAGCAGAACTTATTTATTTATTTATTAAAACACTTAAGTATACAAATAATAAAACTAGTGTACAATGGGCGGTCTTATCTTCTACTTAACATGCTATTGTAAAACCAGGGCACTTCACCCAGAGTGAAAGGAGTCATTTGATGATATTCCCACCAAAAAAAAAGCCCACTTGAGGACTCTAATTTTGTATAGTTTTATCTAAATATATATAACTCAAAGGTAACTGACTGACTGACTGACATAGTGATCTATCAACGCACAGCCCAAACCACTGGACAAATCGGGCTGAAATTTGGCATGCAGGTAGATGTTATGACGTAGGCATCCGCTAAGAAAGTATTTTGCGAAATTCCCACGGGATCGGGATTTACACGGGGAAAACTTCCCACGCGAGCGAAGCCGCTGCCACAAGCTAGTACTATATAAAGGCGTCTTAATGCCGTAGGCCAGGTGTTGGGCGTTAATCAATTATTTTTTCAATAAACCTACTAATTGATTAAAAAGTAATTACAATTAAATTAATAATAATTAAATTAATCGCAATACAACTTTTAGTTGCTTTTGCAATGATATAATGTATTTAAATTAATGTATGTTACTCGCAATTAATATATGGAATTGCAAACTTTTAAAATTGTTCTATGAAGCAATTAAAACTAACAATTAATTTTATATGTTCCGTCTTGTCGTACCAAGCGCTTCTCCTCCACATTTATTGTGCGCGCAGCCAAGTTGTGGAACTCTCTGCCGGCTTCTGTGTTCTCTGCCAGTTATGACCTTTCAGCCTTTAAAGCAAGAGTGAATAGGCATCTTCTCTGGGTTCGCTCGTTCCATCGTAGACCTCATCTATCGGTTACCATCAGGCGAGATCGAGGTCAAGAGTAATGATGGCGCATCGCCATTTGTGTTGTAGTCCGATCATGGAATGGGCTTGGAGGAATTAGATTATTAGATTGTGTAAAGCCATCGCAGTCTCCCCGAACAATTACAAATTGCTCAGAATTATTTCGAATATTTTTTTTTATCAAAAATTTAAACCAACTCCCGTAAAACACTGCAAAGTGAAAAATAACTTTAATTTCGGTAGTCGGTGTGCTTAGTTTAGAATTTTTGTTTTTGGCACCGACTTCCGAAATTAAAGTTGTTTTTCACTTTGCAGTGTTTTTTCGGAGTCTGTTTAATTTTTTGGTAAAAAGTTTTTTTCAATTACTGTTTATTAGAAGCAAGGCAAATCCATCGTTCGTCGGAGTCTATTGTACAACAACTTCACCACGTTATCTCTTCACCACCCTTGGTTGATTGATAGAGAGTGCCTAAGGCAGCGTTGGGCAAGTTTTGATTACAATAAAATTATAGACCGGGATTTAATAATTGGTAAATGTAAATAACCATAACAATATATTAATTGTGATAATAGTTTCTTAATTGTTAATTGTAGTAGTAGCAGTTAAAAATATATTAATTGTTAATCTTAACAGTGTTTTTTTTGATTAACTGCTTAACAGTTAATTAAATTTCAATCGATTGGGTGCCTATAATATTTGAACAGTTCCCTCGAGTTCTCCAGGATCCCATCATCAGATCCTGACTTGGTGACAATGGGACCAATTTCGAAGTATACCCTTTCAAAGAAAAAAAGAATTTTCCAAATCGGTTCAGCCGTCTTCGAGTAATCGGTGATCATACATAAAAAAAAAATACGCGTCGAATTGATAACCTCTTCCTTTTTTGTCGTCGGTTGAAAAGATGAAAGCATTGCCTTTACTGGGTATACTCAACTTTAGTAAACGTATGAATAAGTAGTGAGTTTGAGCGTTTTGTGTTAACGATTAGCGATTAGTGGTCTGTTTGGCGGTCTATCGTAAAAACAAAAGAATAATCATAAATTGGAAAGATAATAATTAGCAATCGAGCTTTTAAAAGTAGCCAGTGACTGAGCTTGTCTTACTGACACCGGCAATGCATTTCACAAACGAATAGCTTGCACCGTAAACGATAAGCCATAGAATTTAGTGAAATGTGCAGGCATTGAAAGTCTCAAATTCTCCGATGATCTCAAATCTCTAACATGTGTCATGAAGGAACTTAAAACGTTCTTTGTTCAATGCGAAACTCAAAAACATGATCAAATTTGCGCAAACCAAATATGAATCTGATACAAAAATGTTGGAGTCGTTCAAGCTTATCTAGCTGCACTTCAGTAAGATCTGGATAACTTGCATCAGCATAGTCGAGAACAGGGAGAAGAAGGGATTGGGCAAGCGCAATTTTAGTGGCAGTTGGCAGGAAATTGCGCAATCTGCGTAAAGACCCCGCAGAGGCAATGCGGCTTACTCCTTGCAACTGGGGACCCCAAGACAAATCCCTATCAATATAAATACCTACTAGGTGTTTTACTGAGTCACAGTAAGGTATAGCAGCTCCATCAAAAACGATTTGAGGATGGGTCGTCCAGTTAATTTTGGAGTTGTTTATTTTTATTTTTTGGCCGTCTCTTTTTTTCGCTACGATACAATTCCCGTATAAGTTTCATTTTTCTAAACTCACCATTCCTACTTCTCTTTGGGAAATAGGTGTGAAGTTAGTTTAGTGAAGGACCAACTAAATCATTTTACTTTTAATTCGGATTTTCCTCTTTGTACGCCTAATTTGTGACTTGCAGAACCTCTATCATATTAGATTTCGAAGTTATGTTGTTTATTGTAGTGTAGAGGTCAAAAAACAAAAGATACTAGTACAAAGCTACTTTTTATCTTAATATCTTTATGTTGAGTGCTAATTTACACCTACCGCGTTATCTAATCCATACATCCATATACATTGTATTGTTTATTAGAATCAAGTTGAGAACAACAGTATTTAGCCTTGACTAAAGGCATATCTTATAATTATCGTTGTCAAGACGCTGATAGGAGGGTGCAATGCACTGTGTGTAAAATGAAGTATCATTGATAAGAAAACGAATTAAAAATATTTCTTTTGTTTTGTTAAATATTGTAAGGTATACTAATATATAATATTGTAAGTATATAATCAATAAATAAATACACAGTAGAACATTGCTAAATGAATGATTACTTCGAGTTTATTGAAAAAAGTATAATAAACTGTGTCAATGAGCAATGATAAACAAAATATGATAGGTACAGACATAAGCTTATAACAGCGGGTTCATTCGCATTAAAATACCCTTTAAATGTTTCCAGGGTACCATCCATCTCTGCATTATATTCATTAAAATCCGTTTGGCTATTTAAGTGTGAAATTGTAACACAAACTCATAGTTGCATTAAATTGGAACATAAATAACTTAAGCCATATTGAATAAAAATATCCCTTTTTTGTAACTTTAGAATTCTTAATGCTTAGACATTAGTAAAAATAAAGCTTAGCCAGGTTTAATAAATATAACCTTTATTATATAAAGAACGAATCTTGCTAACGTATCTGAGTAGATTTTCGTACGAAAGATAAGAGTTTGACTTTTATTATATATCTTATGATACGATTCAAGTAAATCCTCTAGCGGTCAAATATACTGACCGATTTCAAAAATGAAGTCAATATAAGGATTTTATTGGCATTTATATCTTGTACTTCAAAATGGTAAAGATAATACATTTATTTACGTAATACTTATCGTAAGCGTAAATAAATTATAAGCTTGTACTGTCATACAAAAGATTACCTATCTTTTTAACCGACTTCAAAAAATGAAGGAAGTTCTCAATTCGTCTTGAACTTTTATTTTTATGTATGTTACCTCATAACTCGGAAATTGCTGGACCGATTTGGAAAATTCTTTTTGTGTTTGAAAGCGTATACTTTCTAGTTGGTCCCATTGTCGTCACGTTTGGATTTGATGATGGAATCATGGAGAAATCGAGGGAACTCTTCAAATATTATAGGCACACCTATAGCGTTTTGGGTATTTCTTATAGTAACTTGTGCAGTTGCTCTCGATAAGCACCATTTGAGGAAGTAGAACTGATGATGAAGACCCCAGATGGCCACCGAGCATATGATAAAAGTAGGTAAATACGATATGTATGTCCTCAAACACAAGTTAGCATGTAAACAGCAACCTCATTACAATTGCGGTGAATATTATTTATTACATTGAATGAAAAGTGGGTCGCATGCGCAGATAATGTTGTTAGCGTCATAAATTACTTCAGCTAACTAACTCCACCAGTGATTTAATTATGGAATGGTATATTAATAAACAAATAAGTACAGTAATACCCCGACTTAGGTTACGTTTTACGTGAATTCAGAGTAACGCGATTTTTCATTTGGAGCACCGCGCGACTCGAATCTCCCAGGGCACCGGAAACAATCTATATATGGAGGTATTTTTAACATTAGTAACTTTTTTAAACATTTCATTAAGTTTGTTTCTAAACTATCTTCCTTCTTTAGTCTCCGGTCCCAATTGAATTTACAAAAAAGATAACCCGATGTTTCTAACACGCACCCAATATACCGTATATTAATATTTGTACAAATGCTAATTGCTGCTTTATTCAATAACCAATATTGCCATTGTTTTAAGAAAATAATTTTTCTTCGCGTATTTATTGTTTCTCATAAAAAATGCTTGTATCCATTTGTCCCCATTTTTTTTTTCGTAGAGACTAGCAATCCCATTCCATGCGATCAGAACTCTTCTCAAAGGACATAACACTAATTACAAACCACTACAGCTCTGGTTGTATAATTTACGATCCAGTAGTATTTTAAATCGGTTATTTAAAATTCTACTGGATTCTTTCAGACGCCACTAAGTATGTATGTTGTAGTATGCTAATAATATCTAGACGGACTGATCCACTGACCGGTTATGTCTTCGGACCATCTAAGCACGCATCAGCATCATCTTTTTTCAAGCTTTTGCTTGCTAACATTCTGTTCGCTATACAACTGTCTGTGCTCAAGGGCATTATTATTATTTCACAATAAGCCAAGGAAGCCATAGGAATCATTGCCAAGCAGTCTTATCTTCAACGTAGTCCTTAATCTTATAATAATTATGCTTTTTTTAAAAGGACACGTTTAATATGGGTGTGTGGTCATATTGAGGGCTATTTGAACCACGTTAAAAAAGCTGACTTTTTAACCGACTGCGGCGAAACCCAAAAGAGTGAATAATTATAATAATGTTCGACGGTCCAGTTTATTGACTAAAATTTTTTGAATCAACTCAACGATATGCCCGTTTCCTAACATATTTGAGAGCAGTGGTGATGATATAAATTACATAAAGTAATATGTCCGACTGGGTTCGAACACACGACCTGCGACTCGTAAGCCAAGCCCGTTACCAATGCGACACCACTGCTCTAACTACACATGCATGCATCTCATAAATAAATAATACGTTCCACAATAGAACTTACATTTTTAGCAAGCACAGCTTCGGCGTCACCTCTCGAGATTGGCGCAGCACCGCTTACTATTCCGTAGACCGATTCCAAGTGCTTGGGCATCACCGCTGGATGCTTTCCCAGGAATACCACTGTAATGTTTAAAAAAATGTTAGACATGAATATGATGTACCTTATAAAAAGATTTTCAATCATTTGGGACCTATTTGAGATGAAGGACACCATGGTGTTAAGTATTAACAAATTTAATTATTTCTTTATTAATCTACTAGATGCACTGGATTTCGTTTAGCGCAGAGCTAAAAGGCCCATAGGCGACGAGGCGCCACTGGACAAGCTTCATGGCCTGGCTCATCGGCGAAGCGTTGCTTGCCTGACGGTTTTCTAGATTGTACTTGTGAGAGTTCGCAGGAGCTCCATGATCTGATCCCTCCATCTTCCTTTCACTATCGGTCTTCACTTGGCTGATATACCGTCTTATTGTACCAAGCGCTTCTCTTCCACATTTATTCTGCGGACAGTCAAGGTGTGGCCAGGGCCGGATTAACCATTAGGCGGAGTAGGCAACTGCCTAGGCGCCCCGCATCAACTAGAGGCCCAGGCCCAAAGCACGCACCAAGAAAACATGTTTCTGTTAGATTTAGTAGTAGAATTAAAACAATTTTAGAACAAATCTGGGAATAGGTAAACAAATATATTAAAAACCACAGCCCTTATTGTGCATTTCCTCAGTTCAAACACGATTTGGTCAGTCAAAGTAAGAAAAGGGGGGCCCCGAGAATGCCATTGCCTTAGGGCCTCTGACAGGGTTAATCCGGCTCTGGGTGTGGCACTCTCTGCCGGCTTCTGTGTTCCCCACCACATAATGTGACCCGTCAGTCTTTAATGCAAGAGTGGACAGGCTTCTTTTGGGATCGCTAGTTCTATCGTAGACCTCATCCAACGCTTATCTTTAGGTGTGATCGAGGTCAAGAGCTCATCCGGAACAAAAAGCTGCGGCCGCGATTATGATTAAGTAGTTATTTTGATTTACTAATAGTGTCTGTTAAATTATTTCTATAAACAGAAATATGAAAACAGAAGCACTATAAATCTTATAAGTGATAAATATGACAACTATCCAATGTCTCCCCAATTAAAAAAAAAATCATGTTACCCATAGGCGGAACCAAAAATAAAACTTCAGCTTTATGTTGCACGAGGGTCTGAAGGAAGAGTTCAGGCTTGAAGTACGGCAAAGTGACCAGCTTGACGCCCAGTGACAGCTGGTTCAACATGAGAGAATTGAACCCGAATATGTGGAAGAACGGCAATATTGCTGGCAGTACCGCTTGGTTTGTTGCTGGAAGAAATAAATTAATAGAAAAATAATAATTAAAAATAAGCTTATTACTGTTATTTTATACTCAGCAAACTCTTTTATTTGATCCCCATATCATGACAGTGTACAAAAAATACCTAATCAGTCCACCATCTTGAAACGTCCAACATATTGGATTTAAAATGTCGTTGTCATTTTAAATCCAATACGTCGGTCGGCTAACCCTGCATTGTCATCCAAACTTAAAATGTATGGCAAATATCATCAAGGGCGGATCCAGGGCGGGGCGGGTCATGGGGTCATGACCCGCCCTGGGTTGAGTCCAGGACCTAGGTGGACCACTAATTAAAATTTTTAAAAATTGTTACTAGTAAATACTCCAGTTTCTGTCGTTGTAAACGAATATCGGCAGTGGATGGCCAAGTGGCAGCGGAGTCAGGAAATACAAATTATAACTTCCCCCCCCCCCCCCCACTGGCACCAAAGCTGGATCCGCCCTTGAATATCATCCTCATCCGTTGAGGATAACTACTTTAAAATTCATTTGCATGATTTGTCCCAGACATAGTAACGAACTTACTAACAAAGCAAGTTAAATTTGGTGAAAACTTAACTCTTCACCAATTTGTTAATGTTGAGTCTATCTGTGTTCAGCAGAATATGCTATTTTTATAACATTATGCCAGAAGGGCCAAATATCTGGTCTTTAACCAAACAATCCTCATCATTCGAAGGAATAACTTTTGAATATATGTAGTTCTCGAGGGCTTCGTCAAGTTAACGGTATTTCTAATGAAAGCAGCGAATTATAAGAGAACAAATATTTCTGGAAAACTTACCCGTGGTTTCTTTAATGGCAATAATCTCAGGGTCTGCAATCTGCTGGTTCATCGCCACAACACTTTCATGCGTTAACACCACAGCTTTAGGAAACCCTGTAGTTCCACTAGAAAAAGGCAATATAGCCAGGTCTTTAGGCCCTCTACGTACCGACTTCAAACAAGTACTATCCAGGCCGAAATCTTGAGCAAACTCGGCGAATTTTATAGTACCTTCAGGTAGACCGTCATAGTCTGTTAAAATTATTGGTACTTCTAGCTTAAGTTCGGCTAATGCTTGCTTAACGTTGGCGTACGAAATGTTTGATGTGATCACAGCTTTGCATTTGACCAGTTGTATTTGACGCTTGAGTTCGTCTGAAAGAAAAAAGTTCTGTAAATATATACAGAAAGGAATCAGGAAACTCTTACTCATGCAGTCGGAAATTCATACCACATACTCAAAAATCAAAAGTGATATGTTTTTTATTGCATCCCTCCTGCATGTGCATATATTTGTGGGCGGGAGGGTGGTGCTGCATACTGCGTGCAAGATTGAACATCTGGTTTTTGGCGGAACTAACACTAGATATTTTTCTGAAGTATTAGTTCTGTAAATATTTAAACGAACCATGTTAGGGGCGGCATCCAGTCTAAGGCTGCGTTTCCACCAGAGATGTGCGAGGATGCGTAGCGAGGGATGTGTTTGTAAAGAACCAATAGAATCGCTTCATTTACCTCGCCTCGGTCAGCACAGCTCTGGTGGAAACGGCTCAGCGGAGCTAAATTTTTGCGCATACAAAACAAGCGAGGGATATGTGCGAGGAATGCGCATTTTCACAGCTCCGCTACACATCCTCGTAGGCACATTTTCATCGCACAGCTTTGGTGGAAACGCCCACACATTTTCACAGCACAGCTAGACATCCTCGCACGACACATTTCCATCGCACATCTCTGGTGGAAACGCAGCCTTATTGTATGCAGTTGAATACCACAACCCTAGTTATATTTTTTTTTAATGATTTCTATATTGACGTGGTAAGCGGTACAACATGGTATTTTTTATACTAATATTATAAAGCGGAAAAGTTTGTTAGTTTGTTTGTTTGTTTGTTTGTTTGTTTGTTTGCTTGAACGCGCTAATCTTCGAAAGTACTGGGTGGATTTGGATGAAATTTGGTATGGAAGTAGCTTGAAGCTTGAGGAAGGTTATAGGCTACTTTTTACCCGACTGCAAAAAAGGAGAGTTATGTTTTTACCGTGATAGAATCCACGGGAGCGAAGCCCCGCGAGAGTACTAGTATAATATAATAATAAGTTAATTCCTTTTTTTTTTTTGGTGCAGAATCTTACCTACACAGGGTAATCTAGCTTAAGTTATTGAGTATCTTATGCCAAGCAGTTTAGGAGCTAAGGATGGTGTTGGTGGTGTTGGTGGTGGTGGTGGTGCATGTGCATGGTGTTTTAAACTGCATTATTATGTAATATTTCCTGCCTTTCATAAATAACCAAGAGAGTCGTAATATCATTAGTCTTTGTACCCGATTCATTGCATGTTAATGTAGTTATGACACAATAAGTAGCCAATAGGCATATACTTTAATTCTCTGATGCGATTAGAAGATGGCACCGATTCAATCAATATCCGATATTTCAAGGCCTGGCGTTGCTTACGGAATAAATAGCTATAATAATTTTCACTGCCTATTTAAAAGTGTGTCTATTTTCACTTGACATTAAGATTACCATAAGAAAACCATTGGTTTCTTTGGAATATTTACATATTATAAAGCAGTCTCCCGCTACGTCTGTCTGTATGATCACGATAAACTCAAAAACTACTGAACAGATTTTCATGCGGTTTTCACCAATAGATAGAGTATAAAGTGATTGATGAGGAAGGTTTTAGTATGGAGGTTTTTTTTTGTTGACAATCGGTTCGCGTTTGATCACCATCTCACCTGATGGTAAGTGATGATGTGGTCGAAGATAGAGCACGCTTACCTAAAAGTAACTATTCTTGATTTAAAGACCCCTAGGTTATAGTTATTGGGAAACATAGACTCCGGCAGGGAATTCCACTCCTTAGCCGTACTCTCAATGAAAGTATTCCCAAATTCGTTTAGTGCGTATGGGTGGGATGTCCACCATGTAACGATGGCGCATCGCCGTTTGTCTCGTAGTCCAATGATGGAACGGGCTAGGCGGAATTAGATTGTGTAATTCCATCGCACACTCCCCGAAATGTAACCGATATAAAACCGATAGACTTGTTTTATGTGACTTAGCAGAATAAGACCGCGCGAAGCCGGGCCGGGTCACTAATCTGTGATATAAATCAATACAAGCCATTTAAAACTAAAGCTATACACGTTCCCAAACGAAACAGTGGCTAATCTAATCAAGTAACACACCCAGCATAATTGATAAAAGCATTTATCCTTTACATTTTACATGAACAGTTCAACAAACAGCCGATCTTTTACGACTGGCTACCGCAGCCTATGAGTATAAGATTTACTAGAAGTATAGCAAAAGAACTGCTTTCTTTTGCTATCTACGACAGATAGACAAAATAAATAAACTATTATATGTATGGACATTCTTCAGACGGGAAATCTGTGAGTGGTGAACTCCCCACCGCCCTGGGGCGGTGGAAGAGGTCTATCAGACTCTTAACTAACCAAAACTACCCGTGTTTCTTACGCACACTTGCGGGGCATACGGGAGCACTTAAATACTCTTCAACGCGGTCCCCGACTGGTGCCGACCTGCCACTTAGAGACCCAACTAAGACCGCCTATTGGGCCTGAATCAATTACAATGGCGAGTTCGTTGTATAAAAAGATTATCTAAGTGCCCTACAGAAATCTGCTTACAAGGATATTTTCTTCACCTAGTCGTTATGGTGGTCTTTAGGTGTCTTACCTGCAGTATATACCGGATTCATCATACTGGCAATGCAACCAGCTTGAAGCACGCCCAGAATCGTGATCGGGTACTCGGGTGAATTCGGCAGGATTATGGCGATTTTGTCGTCATTCTGCAACTTGAGTTTTGTCCGCAATGAGGCGGCAAACGCTATCGACATTTTATGCGTTTGCGCATAAGTGTACCCGTGGCCTGATACCGCGCATACCTGAAACAAGAGTGTAACGTTATTATTTTTTATAGTAAGATATTTATAGTTTTTAAGATTTTCTTTAACACTACATCTTTTCGGTGTTTCCTACTCGACTACTATTGGAAAGAAGGATTATCGATATTACAGAAGTCCAATAGGTATGGTGTCTTTTTTTTTGGAAAATCATCGAGTGACTCCTCACGGTCTGGGTGGAGCGGAAGAGTGTCAGACATCAACTGACTAAAAACCCACCCTGTTCCTTCAAATATCCTTATGTTCCGGGGCCACGGTATCTCGTTAGAACATTCCCGTAACCCCGGCAAATATGTAGGTATGGTCTACACCATTATTGCACCACACCAATTTTTCGTGTTACATTTTTAGGGTTCCGTAGCCGAATGGCAAAAAACGGAACCCTAGTTTCGATATGTCTGTCCGTCTGTATGTCTGTCCGTCCGTCCGTATGTCACAGCCATTTTATTCCGAAACTATTAGGATTATACATGTGAAACTTAGTAGGTAGATGTATTCTGTGAACCGCTTTCCGATTTTAAGAAAAAAATTAAAAAATAGTTAGAATAAAGGGGGGTCCCCATACATGGAACTAGAACTGAAAATATTTTTTTCATGAAACCTATGCGTGTGTAGTATCTATAGACAGGTCTTTAAAAATGATATAAGGGTTTCTAAAATCACTTTTTCATAAAGTCATTTGTTTAAAAGATATAAGCTTCCAAAGTGGTAAAATGTGTGTTCTTCCCCCTCTAACTTCTATAATAATGGAGTTAAAAATCTAAAAAAATATATTTCTGTAGATCTTAACGTAAACTTTCAACAAAAATTGGTTTGAACGAAATCGGGTCAGCAGTTTTTGAGATACAGCAATATTTTCTAAAACCGCAAATATAACTACGTAATTCATACAAACACTATGAAAATCAAAGTTATTTAGCGTAGTTGTGGAAATGTAAATAAGCTAGTTTTAAGAAATTTTTAAGGTTTTTTTTATTCGTCAAATAAATATACATATTATATTATATTATTATAGTTACTACGGAACCCTTCATGGGCGAGTCTGACTCGCACTTGGCCAATTTTTAAGATTGTTTTCTTTTTTTTCTCATTTATTATATTTTAGGTTGTATACGTTTGTTCTGTTCTTTTTTTTCTGTAGTTTATGTGTTATAATTATGTTCATGTGCTTTTGTGTATTGTGGCTTCTGTTGACCAATAAAAGTTTTATCTATCTATCTAAATGGATCCAAGCGTCAATTTACATTCTGGAAAAAACACTAAATTGATGCAACAGGTTTCAATGTAATATCTTGTCAGTGATATTTATAATACTGATAATTTGTAATGTTGCTGTCGAACTAAACAGGTTGTGTGAACGTGTCGCGCAACTTCTTAATTGCCCCGTATATCTTGTCGTTACTACATTGCTGATAAAAAAATGTAGTTGTTGTAAAGATGATGAGCTAAACGTGGTTTTTGGTAGCTACTGTTTTACTGTTTTTTTTTTTATTCAGGATAAGCCTACTCTTGACGAGGTCTACGATAGATAGATAGAATATAGATACTTTATTGTACACCAAAATTTGAACACACCTATTTAACAGTATTGCTTATTCTATGGTTCCAATGGCGGTCTTATCGCTTCAGCGATATCTTCCAGACAACCTTTGGAAGGACTTTAAAAACTTTAATTAACCTTTTCACCGCCAACGGACACAAAACGCAGACGCCTCTCCAGCGCCAAGCTATAAATGTATAACAAAATATATAGTAAACAGTAGTGATACGGTACTGTCATATCGATGAAGGAGGTTTATATGCGGTAAGTTCAGTTTTATCTATAATTTTACGAATATAAATAAAAACTGATTCAATATTTCCATATTTTTTTTTATTTCGCAATTTTTAAGTATCAAAGAAAAAAATACATATATCAATTACAGCTTTAAGAAATGAGGTACATCTTTATTTGTTTAATGACATCATTCTTTGACTTCATATCAAGTCCTTGGCGCGCAGAGCGCGTTAAATTCGATTCTAATTAGGGATGTGGTCTATGATCTTTTTTATATTTTTATCTATATCGAATCTAATCTCACGAATATAATATTTTATTTTATTTATCTCTTGTTTTTTTTTTCCTCAATCTGTAAGGTAAGCATTAGCTACAAGTTTGTTAAATTCGCACTCCAGAGCCACAAGACACCTACAAGCTTCGCTTAGTTTACGGCTTACCGATTATTTTCCATATTGAATTCTTACTTTTTGATTACTTTACGTTAATATTATTATCTAGTTGGACATAGTAGATGATAATTCTGAGGTATTACTACCTCAGATTTATCTTCTGGTTCAACACCCCACAAAATACTCCGAGTCTGATTAGACACCTAGTACTAAATAATATTTAAATGCGCTTTTAAACATATTGTGTTTAAAAGCGCATCCAAATCCTCATTAATTCTGCTACCTATTTATTAACTTTTATGGTAAACAGAATAGTATCTGAAACTAAGTGAAAGAAATATGCGTGCGCGCTGACCCAATTAGTACTGCGGTCTGGTGAGCAGTAAGTACGCTTATGACGTCACAGAACGAAAATATAGAGATGGGAATACAATATTATACAATTCTGAATTCGTACCCTTCTGAAAGTAGAAATTCCTCTATTTTGGCTCTGTTATAAAGTAGTTAACTATAACAAAGGGAAAATAGACGAATTTCATATTTTACTGACCTCAAATTGTTTTCGATAATATAATAATATTTGAGAATATTTTAACAGGCGAAATCAAACAGTCACTTGCGCATCACACCACTGGCCGACATTATATCAAGTCCTTGGCGTTCAGAGCTCGTAAAAATTTTCGGTATTTTCGTTTTTGCCAAATTTAAGACAAATAAAGGCTTATTTGTGTGGAAATATAAAAAACAGGGTACAAAACAGTGCTATAATATATATAATAAAATTAAAAAAGCTGTTAACTACAGTAAAGTTTTCTTTTTACCTAGCTAAAATTAAGAACTTTTTTTAATGAAGTCGTGGCGCTGGTGGCTCGAAAATCCAGAACTTCTATAGAAGTCAGTGGCGGTGAAAAGGCTAAAGTGGGGAGGGTTAAATAAATATAAATGTATATATATATATATAAATACAATACAATACATAGGTAATTAAATAATACAATACATATAATGTGTTCTTTAACATCATGTGGAGAGAAAACAAAAGAATAATCATAAATTGGAAAGAAAATAATTAGCAAGCTTTTAAAAGCAGCGAGTGACTGAGCTTGTCTTACTGACACCGGCAATGCATTCCACAAACGAATAGATTGCACCGCACATGACGAGCCATAGAATTTAGTGGAATGTGCAGGCATTGAAAGTCTCAAATTCTCCGATGATCTCCAAATCTCTAACATGTGTGTCATGAAGGAATTTAAAACGTTATTTGAGATAAAACCCTACAACTCCTGTAGGATTGAAGAGAATACTGTAGAGTAATGATAAAATATGTGCATTTTGACGAAGGCGGATCGGCAGCCACTTAAGTTTAGTGCGAAACTCAGAAACATGATAATATTTTTGCGCAAACCAAATATGAATCTGATACAAAAATTTTGGAGTCGTTCAAGCTTATCTAGCTGCACTACAGTAAGATCTGGATAACTTACATCAGCATAGTTGAGAATAGAGACAATAAGGGATTAGGCAAGCGCAGTTTTAGTAGCAGTCGGCAGGAAATTGCGCAATCTGCGTAAAGACCCCTTCTTGCACCTGGGGACCTCAAACCAAATCCTTAACAATATAAATACCTAGGTCTTTTACTGAGTCACAGTAAGGTATAGCAGCTCCATCTTAAACGATTTGGGTAAGAGTCGTCCAGCTAATTTCGGAACGTAATCTAGAGCTGCCAACAATAATGACTTGAGACTTCACAGGATTTACCTTAAACCATGATCCAAACTCTAATCAGAAATACTCGCTAAGTCTTTATTCACAATCTTCACGATGACGAACAATTCTTACGATGGAACGAGCGAGCCCCGAAAATGCCTGTTCACTCTAGCTGCAGGCTGTAAAGACTGAAAGGTCACAATAGCAGGGAACACATAAGCCGGCAGTTTTCCACAACTTGACTGTACGTACAATAAATGTGAAAGAAAAGGGCTTGGTGCGACAAGACAGCATATCCACCAAGTATGGATGAACAAAATATAGCAACCGTTTTAATTATATTTGAATCATGTTCCCTCTCATACATGGAAGGTTTAAAAGGTACTAAAGACAACGTCTGTCGGGTCAGCTAGAACAGTACATAATTATGACTCTAGTATTGCCCAGAAAATATATCAGACACTATTTTGCTCATTCTTGCTTGGCAGGAGCGTTTTCGGTAAGATTTTTTTGAAATCTTACTACAGCTAGGCCTCTCAAGAAGTCTTGTCTCTATATGCTTCATAGCATAGTCTCGTTTAAGACCCTTCGCCCCTTTACATATGAGGCATGGCAAGTTGTTACTTTTTTTTTTTTCAATTTTCTTATTCTCCCCTGGCACTCTCAAATTGACGATACTCAAAACAAACTTTTTAATATAACGTGTCTGTGGTGGGGAATTTCGTATTTATCTGTAACAAATCTCAACTGAATCGTTCTGGTCGATTCGGAGAAATTTGTTTGACAGGCGGACTCATGAGGATTCTATAAGGATTAGGTACGTTATTCAAACCGACGTTGGAAACCAACAGACGGAATGACTTTTCTTATCAGTGAAGGTGATAAAAATTTAGCTTATTCCATCAATATCTAAGTGCTAAAAACGGCATAGCGACTAGGGGATATACATAAATTACGTGACACGAATTGTTTTCTTTGTGTGTGACAAGGATGCTGGAGGCACAGTATTTTTATACTGTGCTGGAGGTCAAACATTTAAGGGACTTTCCCTTGTTTGATCTTACATAATATTTAATTTTACACTTATAATAATTATCAATTTCAAACAGTTCTGAAATTAGTTTTACTGCCTTAACCTCCTGTTCATTTTTAACATTTTAGTTTTGAAGTAGTCACATGTTTTACTACGTACGTTTTGAAATGTGTCGTCACGAAATTTAGAATCCCTACCACCCTTTGTCACACAGCCACATTTCGTCGACACCACACTCTGTAACTTGTGACGTAATGTATGGTATGGTTAGACGCCCCTAGGTGCCTGAGCTATTTCCGTAAATTGAGTATGTACATAAACTTTTATTATATTTGAAGCTAATCACTAATTTGATATGAGTATTATGATAATAGCATTTAAATTATCTGAAGGCTTTATTGACACCTATAACACACGTTCTTCTGATCAAGAACACAGGCATGTACCTATCCAACATTGTTTTGTGAAGGTCAATACGTAAAGGTACGTATTTGAGGATCGAGGAGTCGATTCAGGAAGGTTTCATGTAAGTACTTATTTCCGTTTTTGGGGTATCGAACGGCCGCCGAACGGAACTCTTACAAGATCATTCGTATGTATGTTTGTCTGTGAGAGCCCATTCTTTCCGACTCTAACGAACCGATTCACTTATGTACGTACATATATATACTTCGGTTTCTGTGGCCGAATGAAGGAATTACATTCCTTGTCAAGATTGGAACAAAATTGACATACGACAGAAATACAAATGTGTAAGTACAAAAAAGTGAGGCCGCGAATTTTGTGCTAGCCAGCAACGACTATTCTGCAGGAATCGGTGTCTTCTCATAAATATTATGAGATGACACTGATTCTTGCAGAATGGTCGTTTCTACCTAGACGTTATATTAGGTGATTAAATGCAATACTAAAAAAATTGGCCAAGTGCGAGTCAGACTCGCCCATGAAGGTTTCCGTAGTAACTACACCAAATAATTTTCCATAGTGTTTGTATGAATTACAAAGTTATATTTGCGGTTTTAGACGATATAAGTTTCACATGTATAGTTCTAATAGTTTCGGAATAAAATGGCTGTGACATACGGACGGACGGACAGACAGACAGACGACGAAACTATAAGGGTTCCGTTTTTTGCCTTTCGGCTACGGAACCCTAAAAACTCAATTCAATGTTTTCATGTCAATTGACATGAAAGGATCTATTGTAATGATTTTAATGTAAAATTTTTATATGAACGGTATTCAAGTAATTTTTTAGACTAAGGCCCGTATTACAGAACGAAACTCGAGCACTGATCTCTGTTTAAAACTAGTTTTGAGTCGAGATTTAATTTTAGAATGTTCCTCAAGTATAAATTCATCGATCATAGTTCAGCCGGGTACGGCTTTATTCTAGATCGTTACTCAGTTGTAGATTCATCACCCAAGTATGGTCGACACCACGCTCGAGCAGAGATTTCCTTGTCAGTTAACTATTTGCTTTTCAGTTTATTATTTGATACAAAAATGGTAATTTTTGGCGAATGATGATGAAATCACATTTTATTTTGCTAATTGGTTACAAATAACACTTTTACACGTAATTTTTTGCCATTTTAAGTTACTAGATGAATCCCGTGTTTTCTAACTTAAACAGATTATAACAATGATTTTTTCACCGATGATTTGAACAGAAAAATAGAACTTCAGCGTTCCATGTCCCATACAATTTGGTCCATACAATTTTGCTAATGGTATAGATTTTCACAAGATGAAGATTTTCGACAATTTGTAATACTGCCATCTATTGACCAAGATTTGGTAAAACATATGCATTTCTGTTTTGTTTTAACTATAACTTTGTTTCCTTTTAATATTTTTATTGATCGTTGTTCCCAAACCATTATTTATTTGAATATTACTTATTATATGATTAATGAGCAATTCAAAACAACACTGTCACAGACATTATTTAGGATCCACTCCGTTTCACGAACAAGTTACTTGCCTTAACACCTTTTACCTTCAAGAATTTGCTTTTACAAATTCATAAAAAATAATTTCTATACTGAAACCGTCCAATACATATTTTTTATTCTTAAAAATTTGGTATTAAAGTAAATTGAATTATTTACGATCATTCGTAGATCGGAACAGCGGAGACGAAGAAAATAAAACGTAAACGAAAACAGACTGATGCATAGACAATTAGATATTCTCTGCTTGAGGCTCGATTTGAATCTGAGTGTAGTTTGATTCCTGTTCTGAAATAAGGCCAATGCTCGAGTGCAGATTCTATATTTAAACTGAGATCGGGCGAATTAAGCTCAAACTGGACTTGAGGAACGTTCTGTAATACGGACCTAAGGCCCGTATTACAGAACGAAACTCGAGCACTGATCTCTGTTTAAAACTAGTTTTGAGTCGAGATTTAATTTTAGAATGTTCCTCAAGTATAGATTCATCGATCATAGTTCAGCCGGGTACGGCTTTATTCTAGATCGTTACTCAGTTATAGATTCATCACCCAAGTATGGTCGAGACCACGCTTGAGCAGGGATTTCCTTGTCAGTTAACTATTCGCTTTTCAGTTTATTATTTGATATAAAAATGGCAATTTTTGGCGAATGATGACGAAATGACATTTTATTTTGTAAATTGGTCACAAATAACACTTTTACACGTAATTTTTTGCCATTTTAAGTTACTAGATGAATGCCGTGTTTTCTAACTTAAATAGATTATAACAACGATTTTTTCACTGGTGATTTGAACACAAAAGCAGAACTTCAGCGTTCCATGTGATGAAGGGACCATACAATTTTGCCAATAATTTTAAGAAATGGTATAGATTTTCACAATATGAAGATTTTTACAATTTGTAATACTGCCATCTATTGACCAAGATTTGGTAAAAAATATGCATTTCTGTTTTGTTTTAACTATAACTTTGTTTTCTTTTAATATTTTTATTGATAGCTTTTTCCCAAAACATTATTTATTTGAATATTATTTATTATAAATAATCAGTGAGCAATTTATAACAACACTGTCACAGAAATTATTTAGGATCCACTCCGTTCCACAAACAAGTTACTCTTGCTATATTTTTATATGTTAGAAAAGATTGCCTTAACACCATTTACCTTCAACAATTTGCTTTTACAAATTCTTAAAAAGTATGTTCTATAGTAAACCATGCAATACATATTTTTTATTCTTAATATTTTGATATTAAAGTAAATTGAATTATTTACGATCATCCGTAGATCGGAACAGCGGAGACGAAGAAAATAAAATGTAAACGAAAACAGACTGATGCATAGACAATAGATATTCTCTGCTTGAGGCTCGATTTGAATCTGAGTGTAGTTTGATTCCTGTTCTGAAATAAGGCCAATGCTCGAGTGCAGATTGGGCGAATTAAGCTCAAACTGGACTTGAGGAACGTTCTGTAATACGGACCTAAGAATGCCAATAGGTGGTACATTGACTGCTATATCAATAGGTACCTACTAAAGCGAAACAATTGTAGGTAGGTACCTAGTATTTGCTTGAGCAATGAGGTAATACATTATAGTTTCATATTAGCAAATATTGACAATACCAAAGGCAAAATATGATTGTTTTAGACCCACAATAACTCCCATGGTTCCCTTACTTTCATAAGATCTAATAATAAAGTGGAATGTGACAATAGCCAATTGTTTTATTACCTACTTAGTTTACCTTCTTGTACCTACTACCTATGACATGCCTATTTAGGTTCATTGACATACCTACTCATGCTATGAATTAATAAAAAAAAATACTTTTAGGTATACCAGGACTTTTAATTCGATGTAGTAGACTGACGGTTTCTGAGTTGTCAGATAATAGCGACTACGAAATTGTGATGTAACTAAATTAATCGATCCGGAATAAAATCTAATAACGATGTAAACTATTTTTTTAAATAATATTGTGTGAAAATAACAAAAGTAAAATGTGATTATAAAGAGGCGTGAAAAATAAAACGAATAGATCATTATGATATTTTTTGCAATAGGCCCCTGTACCTGTTCCCATTCCAGGGGGTTTAGGTCGCAGTGGTGCGGGTAGGGAGGGACACGGTATCGATAAGAAAGTATCGATATTGTACTCATGAGTAATATCGAAAAACAAGTATCGTACTCATAAATGTATCGAAACAAAAGTATCGATACTTCAAAGTATCGAGTACTTTTCTTAAGGCCTAATGCGCATACGTCAAGCCGTCAATGTCAGTCCGTAACGTCAGTTTAGTTTCAGTACAGTAGGACAGAACATCAACACTAATGGTATTGGTACACTAGTGTGGTAATAGTACTATAAAAAAGACAACTGTGACTTTACAAATTATTTAAACAATATTATATTATTTATTCCTTTAGCAACATATTATAGTACCCATTCCTCCTCCGTACAATCGCTAATATATATACAGCACGGAACAATAGGTTCTTTTAGATGGCACACATTCACATTTAATAAGTCAAATAATAGTCAAGCACAATAACGATCTGAACTGTAAACAGAAAGACTGAAGGAACGATTTCGATCTCAATGTAATGATTTAGAAGGTTCAGTTTAATTGAACCAGATGGCGTTGCCGTCCAAGATTTATTCTATACGATACCTGTCAAAAAGTACTCATTGAGTAAAAGTATCAAATACAAAGTATCGGTATCGAAACGAAACGTACTCGATACCACAAAGTATCGATACTTTTTTCGTGTCCCTTAGGTGCGGGGGCAGTATTTTTAATTCTCGCGCAATTTATTAAAATATTCATCACATGAAACAATTTCCAAAAGAATGGCTTTTATCATGTCTGGTTAGATATGAATATTTTAATAAAAATAGATTTATTTATAATAAAATCTAGTAGGGTCAGGTGGGGTATTTGCAATTACGGGGTATATGCAATAGGATTTGTTTACGGCATAACTACTAAAGAAAACTGGTGCTGCCATCTCTGATATGTGAAAGGTACTTTTTGAACTTCGCGCCGATCAATTCGCGAGAGAGTTTGACGGATTGATGATTGAATGAAACGTCATTAGTTGAGTGACGTCGATGCCGCGTGTTACACACTTTGTTAACAAAACCTTCAATCGTCGTAAGTTTTTGAATTTATTTGGGAATTAATCTAAATGCAATTTTTTATTTAATTGGTGATGGTGTTTCTTTTATGGCTATTATTACATTTACCTCTTGAAATTTTGGTGTTGGGGCAATTGTAATCACATGGCAAGGGGCAAATGTAAAGTTTCATTACACTTACCCCTTTCTTTCCAGATGGTACGAAATTATCTAAAAAAAGGACCAGGAGGTTGCCTGAGGTGCTGAAGTTGTTAAGTCTGCTAGAATGCTTGAAGTGTTAAAGGAAAAATAAAAGTTAATCGCAAATAAAAAAGCTAAAATAAACAAGAAAATATGAAAGAAAGCTGAAGTTATTGAGTCAGACAATGAAGCTACAATGACAGAAATAAACAAAGAAAATAAGGCAGAAGTGAAGACTGGACTAGATATCAATATTAACAAATGGGTGATTGTTAATATTGATAAAAGGATATATTGTTCTTTAAAACTTTGGTGAAAGCACATAAATATTACGTAGGCTTTGTGCAAAAACAGATAGTCGTTGGGAGGTAAAGTTTGTACGACGTAAGGGTGCAACCTTTGCATGGCCTATAATAGAAGATGTTGATACAATAAATATGTTTGTTTCGTAAACCCTTTGATTGATTTATGTAGTCTGTAAAAAAAAAGTTCATACCTTCCTAAGCTTTCATGTGATCTCTTTGAAATAAAAAACCAAAGTTAATTCAATTTTCGCATTTTATTGCTATTACTCCTGATTTGCATCTATATAAACTCCTGAGAAATTGACCAACATGATTACATTTGCCCCTGAACACCGGGTAAATGTAATAAGAGAGCCAATTTTTTTTTAAATTTGATTATCTTTATTATCTAAGTGATTTTAATTAAACAAATAACTTAAAACTTTAGTCTACTAAATACTTAATACACATGGTAATTATAAATTTTATACTATTTTAAAGTAAAATTTTGTGTATGGTTGAATATGTCATTCTAGTTATGGTACTCGCATTTACCCCACCTGACCCTAACTCCTTCAAAATAAAAGATAGTAGTATAAATTTTATCATTTACATATTAATATTTCTCACGATTAAACATTGCTCATTTATTATTCGATTGATTTAATTCAACACTATTAGGTTAAGTACGGTATCATTATTTTAGTAAGTGACAATAGCGTATGTCAGCTTACTGCATCAAATTAAAAGTCTGGGTAAAAATCCTATGTTCAATAAATAAATTACATATACATTCATCAGAATTCATTTTCTTTGGAGACACGAGTCAATCAAGTATAAAGAATGCTGGACGCTTACTGCACCGGTATAAAGCGAGCGTTCTTTTTACGTGACGTCGACTTTACCTAAGTCAAGATATTACTTCCACATGAAGCGATTCACCTGACCTCAACAAGTCTGTTAGGCAAGACGTTAGATGTTCTGGTTTCTAACTGTCAAAGACTTACAGTTGGGACCAAGGGCGTACCGTGCTTTCAGAAACACTTACGTTTCGTTCGGTATTATGGTACTGGCACGGGCCACAAAAGTTACAGCATAGTTGCTTTTTTGTGCGACGCTAAAATGGGTAATGTTTTTTTACCCATGAATGTATTTCTTTTTATGAGACGCTAAAGCCGTTTTTGTTTATCCTTAGGATAATCGATTTGTCGTAATCTTGCAAGTTGCAAGTGTCACTAAAGTCATTTCTATAGTTTAAGTAATAAGCGTCAATAGCCTAAAGGCTAAGGTGTCGGATTTGTGATCGAGAGGTAGCGGGTTTTAACCCCACCCATTACACTATTGCCGTGAACCCATTCCAGACACAAGCATAATTAGCTTAGTTGGAGGGGTTAACAGCATCAGCTACTAGGTAATGAGAATTCTACCCACAGTGCTAGTTCTCTTTAAAAAAAAAACTCAATAAAGCTTTATCGAGTTATTGAGTTAGCATATTCTGAAAAAATATCAAGTCAATGGCCTATGTTAAGTGGGATTCATTGAAAATGTATTTTTCTTTGAATACAGTTTCACATAAATAGTCAGAAAAATACATATTCGTATAAAACGATTTATAGATATTTACTTAAGTATTTTCTAGACTTTTACTTAATCTATACTAATATTATAAAGCGGAAAATATGTTTGTTTGTTTAGACGCGCTCTAAGTGAATTTGGGTGAAATTTGGTATAGAAATATCTTGAAGCTGAAGGAAGGTTGTAGTCTCCCAACTGCAAAATAAGGAAAGTTATGTTTTGATCGTGATACCATTCACGGGAGCAGAAACCCAGCGCGACTACTAGTAGGAGAATAATAATGGATAGGCTGGTATGAGGTGATGTAAAAAAAGGGCCAGGAAAAAAATGACGGTTGACAAGAACAATCTTCATTTCTAGGCAAGCCTCCTAGAAGAACCTTATCTCTCTAGTCTCTTCAAATTGGGCAAGGAAAGGATGGGCAGATATGTCTTCGTAAAACGGATGGATCTGATGACCTGTTTCACAATTGAAAGGCCCTTCAGCCAGATTAATTGCTTCAAATATTTAAAAAAAAAGTCATTCAACATTGTATGAGATGCAATAGATACATGACTGCATTGTAAAAATTAATCCTTTGTCAACCATCTTCATTTATTTAAGTATCACGCGATTAGTCAGCTGGATAAATTAGGAAAGTATGAAACAGGCATCTATGGAAAGATGCAGACTAAGCTTATGCCAAAATAGATATTCACGCTTAAAAGAATGAACCTCTTGTTTATAGTTTGGTTTTTAAAACACAATGTAATATAAATTCTATTATCAATAGATAGATAAACATGAGTTATAAATCTAGTCATGAGTATGATTTAGTTTATTAATTATTTCAGTATTTATAAATGATACATACAACATTTATGACTATATCACTATGTAGCTAAATATTATATTATAAATATAATAATATTATAAATATATTATTGTCTGACTTCCCACTGCTCGACAAGGCCAAGTCCTTCCTGGCACCAGACAGTAAAATAAAATTTACAATGGGAAGTAAGAATAATCATAAAGCACCATTACATTCTTAAGAATAACTCACCGTTGCAGTTTTATCAGGCCACCGGTCCAAGTTCTGCCAAACAAAGTCATTTGCTGTATACCCTGTGACGGGCAAATCTTTAAATACAGATGTCAGAATATTTTTTTCTAGAGTATTGGAACTCTTTTGTCTTACTACTGTAAACATAAATCCATTTTTCTGCTTGTTTAAAACTTTTATCACTTTGCTTCTTACGGTGCTAGCCATTATTGAATAAGTCTGAAAAATAAATTGATAATATGAATAGACCAAACAGGCAAAAAGAATTAGATCCGAACCTTATAAGAAACAATTTAAAAGTTGATTTCGTACAATGATTATTAATTAGTACAATCAAACTTTTGTAGGTATAGTAGACTGAATGTCACTAAAAACACATAATATTGGTATTGGAACATACCACTCATAAGTTATTCTATACCACGCAATATTGTTTTGAATATAGAAACCTGATATTCATGATCATAACTTTTGTTTAAAACTTCGATACTCAGTTTTTTTTTAATAAAATACAAAATGATCTTTAAACCAATCTTAAAAGAGGCATGGAATAAAATAATATATACTTTAAGTATATACATATATACTTTAAGTAACTAAGGAAAAGTAAAAACACTATAAAAATATTTACGAGATCTGACACATACCGTAAAACACCCCTATTCTCTGTGACGCTTTTCAAGCAATTCGAGTTTATTGCACCGATAACTGTATTTAATTTAAATAATATGTACACACAACACATCCGTCCACCAGTTGTTAAATTAAAAGGAAACTTAGTTCATTTTGTGCCCTTGGACTTTGAAACAACGCGTACAGAACAGCTTTCACTTTGTTTTCATATAAGAAACAACCCGAACAAATTCGAAGGAGGTAAACATTCACACAAAGAAGCGCTGTTGTATTCATGAATAGTGCGCGTGTGAAAGAGAGAACGGATTAGTTCGTACTGCTTTCGCTGACCTACTGAAATTGACAAAAGAATGCGATGTATAGGGTTGCCAACATTTTTTGACGATAAAAACGTATAAAAAACTTTTTACCAAAAAATTAAACCGATTCCCAAAAAACACTGCAAAGTTAAAAATAACTTTAATTTCGGTAGTCGGTGTCTTTAGTTTTGTATTTTCGTTTTTGGCACCGACTTCCGAAATTAAAGTAATTTTTAACTTTGCAGTGTTTTTTGGGAGTCGGTTTAATTTTTTGGTAAAAAGTTTTAATTTCACTCTTTTTAGTTGGTCTATTTTTAATTTACCTACTTACAAGAGCCTAAATGTCAACTACTTATAACCTTTTACAAAATATTGCTTTTCCCAATGCTGGGCCGTTAATTGTTGAGGAGTTCTCCTGGTACTTTACCATCAGTTTTACATTACCATATGCGTTGTGACAAGCATAAAGTGCTTAACATCCATATTCAAGTAATCGAATCGCAATCCACTCAATACTTATTATTGAGTAGTTTCGGCGGCCATCTGTGGTCTTCATCGTCAGTTCCACTTCCTCAAATGGTACTTTTTGAGAGCAACTGCACAAGTTACTATAATAAATACCCAAAACGTCATAGGTGTGCCTATAATATTTGAAGAGTTCCCTCGATTTCTCTAGGATCCCATCATCAGATCCTGACGTTTATGAAAATGGGACCAATTTCGAAGTATACCCTATCAATCAAAAAAAGAATTTTCCAAATCGGTTCAGCCGTCTTTGGGTAATCGATGATCAATTGATCATACATTAAAAAAAAATAAAAAAATATACGCGTCGAATTGATGACCTCCTCTTTTTGTCGTTGGTTGAAAATTGATTGAATAGGAAAAAAGAGTATTTAAAAGAAAAAAAAGGGTTTTTTAAAATTTTATGGTTTTATTGCCTTAAAAACGTATTTTAGTGTGCTTTAACACAAGCTAATAATTTTTTACTATTTTTAAATGTTGCAAAGCTTGTTTGACAATCAACATTTAAAAAATAAACAAACAATTCTTATCTAATTAAATTTATTGACGCTCTATTTCTTTCTTCTCGCCACTTCAGATTCATTACTGAAAAAACCCCTCACAGTGAAAGCTTATTGGAAGCTTATACTTTTCAACCGACCACAAAAAAGGAGGAGGTTATCAATTCGACGCGTATATTTTTTTTTATGTATGATCACCGATTACTCAAAGACGGCTGAACCAATTTGGAAAATTCTATTTTTTTTTGTTTGAAAGGGTATACTACGAAATTGGTCCCATTGTCACCAAGTCAGGATCTGATGATGGGATCCTGGAGAAATCGAGGAAACTCTTCAAATATTATAGGCACACCTACAGTGATTTAAGTATTTTTTATAGTAACTTGTGTAGTTGCATTCGAAAGGCACCATTTGTGAAGTAGACCTGATGATGAAGACCACAGATGGCCATTGGAACTACAAAATATATAAGTAAGAATAATAAGTATTTCATGTGTTCCGCTTCGATTACTTGAATGTGGTTATTAACCACAATATGCTCGTCACAATGCATATGGTGAAGTGAAGCTGATGGTGAAGTACCAGGAGAACTCCTCAACAATTATCGGCCCAGCATTGGGAAGAGCAATATTTTGTAAATAAATATAAGTAGTTGACATTTAGGCTCTTGTAACTAGGTAAATTGAAAATCGACCAACTAAAAAGAGTGAAATAAAAACTTTTTACCAAAAAATTAAACCGACTCCCAAAAACACTGCAAAGTGGAAAATAACTTTAATTTCGGAAGTCTGTTTAATTTTTTGGTAAAAAGTTTTTGTAAGACTTTGGTCATTTTAGCTTTTTTAGGAGTCACTGGAGTATCACTATCAGAATTACTCGTCATTTTAAGCATTAATTTTCACTTTAAAATGGATTCTATAATTATAAACAAATACAACGGACAATTTTCATACAATTTCGTCGATAGTGACATCTGTGATAATATGACCTATCGCAGCGGCTGTCTCATTAACATCTGATATCTAACATTTCGTTCAGTAATTATAAATATTTTACATCATCTGTTTTAACTTATATTTACCGTTAAATAGTTAAGTACTTACCCATAAATCCCATAATGAGTGTTTTGTTCTATGCATCGCAGTAAAGGTTGGAAATAAAGTATTTTCACATACTTTATTTGTATGAAAAAGTATAAAGTATAATTACCAAAAATAAAGTAGGATACGTTATTATAAAGTATGGTTGGCAACCCTAGCGATATAACAGCTGGTTGAATGACGTTTCATTTTAGGCATAGATCCATAGAGTATCAGTACTATAATACTACGGATCATAGATCTAATTTCTTTTGTGTGCAGCAAATGAAAAAGTATATTATTAATTCCTATAATAAATTGTATTTGTCAATCAATATATGTACCTATTTCATTTAGCTTACTCACATGTTTGTCTTTAAGTTGAACAATGGAGCACTGGCAAGTGGCAAGCATCGGACAAGTACGGTACGGGGGCGGATAGAGCGTGGGTGAAGCTATTCTATTTGTAGTCAAATTAACTGCGAGCGACTTCCTCTCACCGAACAGGCAATGGAACATGGTTCATATAAATGATTTGTACCTACTGGTTATAATGCTCAAACAACCAGTAGTCAGATTTTTCTAGGGCTGCCATTTACGGCCCCCAGACAAAAACTTCGAAAACCCAGGACATTTGGGTAAAATTGTAGTTTTTTCCCCCTGTTCCATATATCCCTACTGACATATCCCCACTGGTAGGGATACTTGGATTTTTTTTCCAATTATCGCTACCGGTTGGGATATATGGAACTTTCTACTCCATATATCCCTACTGATCTACACTGGTGGGGATATTTTTTTCCATTTATCTCTAGGTACCAGTAGGGATATATGGAACAGGGCAAGTTTTCAAGGGTTTCTTTATATGATTAATCAGGAGTTCCTAAATTACTTGTGATAAAAAAGAATAACAAAAAAATACAAAATAAAATCGCGAAAACAATTTAATACAAACAAACCCATTATTTATGAAAACATAACTTAATTTGAGTCAACTAACAAAAAATATGTAAAACATAAAATTATACTTCCAGAAATTGTACAGTACAATGTATCCCGTTTAGTTCCGAATTTATTAATACATTATAATTTAAAAATACCCGAAGCAATCGCCATAATTCGTCGATCGATAATTAATCATATAAACTCTTGAACACGGTTCATTTATTTCATCAGTTATTTCTGGAAGTATAATTTTATGTTTTAAGTTGACTCAAATTAAGTTATGTTTTCATAAATAATGGGTTTGTTTGTATTAAATTGTTTCCGCGATTTTATTTTGTATTTTTTTATTCTTTTTTATCACAAGTAATTTAGGGACTCCTGATTAATCATATAAAGAAACCCTTGAAAACTTGCCCTGTTCCATATATCCCTACTGGTAGAGATAAATGGAAAAAAATATCCAACTATCCCCACCAGTGTGGATCAGTAGGGATATATGGAGTAGAAAGTTCCATAATATATCCCAACCGGTAGCGATAATTGGAAAAAAATCCAAGTATCCCTACCAGTGGGGATATGTTAGTAGGGATATATGGAAAAGGGGTTTTTTTCCCGGACACCCTAAAAATATATTTTTGACGTTGAAAATAAAAACGATGATGTTTAGTTATGATTTTTTTCTTGATAACATTATAGAACGTTTTTAATTAATAAAATAGTCTCTTTCTTAATACTTATTATTTACCAACTTATAAGCAAGGATTGTATTAATTTGTCATGATACTGTTTCCATATTTTTAAGTTAAATGAAAGATTTTCCGTCAAAATTTAACACCTATTTTTTTTATGATGGAAATCGATTCAGAAGCCGATTCTGGACCAACTACTTTCAGGAATTGCGTTTATTCTGTTACACGTTGTATATATATTGTTAGAGGTGTTAGAGGAATATAGTGCAAGTAGTGGTGGTAACTGTCATGCCTATAAAAGGACGCTTGATCGAGTTATGTCAATCATTAGTTGGCCAGTCGTTGGACGGTGAGGTTGACAGTGTCCACGCTACATTGCTGTGAGTTTGTTCCATTTTCCCTGTATTTTTATGGTGATTCTTGCTATGAATATTGACGGTTGTTTGTTTAAAGTCGAGCCCTGTTATTTGGTAAAATTACAGTTGTAATTCAGACTATGTTGTTGTTAATTAAAGTTGAGGGTATTTCCCGGTTGCTTATATTTTTTATTTCTTCTCAATACTGATTCCTAATATCAGAAGTGGGATAGGATCAACGTTATCCTATTTTGCTAGCCATTCTGTTATTTTCTTTTGTTAAATAAGCAAGAAACATCAATGTCTGACAATTTGAATCATGATCGTGGTATGTGAAGTGATATCCGAAAGCACCGCCGTGCTAGGATAGTGTCGGTCGTGAAATTAGTGTTTTGTTAGTTCGTATTAAATCGTTAGAAAGTATTGTGCATAGTTCATCGCAATCATATTATGTGTGTCGACACGTGGTCGCCAGTTAGATTCCTCAATTCATTCGTTCCACGTCGTTTCCTTTGATAAATATCGTCTTGTGCTGTGTGCACCGATCAACCGGCGCAAACGAATAATGTGGGTACCTAGAGAAATAAATACATCATCTATGGTGACCGACAGGATTGTCGTCAGTTGCGAATACCTGACGTAAATAACATTTCACTTGAAGGTATGAGTACTAACTCGGATACCTACCCTACATGTGCAGACTATAACTGTAGTTTGCTACTTTAGTACTTTGTTTACGTATTGTTCGATAACTTAGTGACGAGTTGATCTCAGTGGTGTTATTTTGTTGTTATTATGATCACAGTGATTATAATTCATGGAATGAGGACTATTCGAATTAGAGCATCTACCACAAACTCTTGTGATTATTGATATCACTTGCAAAAATGATTTTGTTAAATTGAAAACCTTTTCGGAATATGTTAAGCCCAGTTCATTGAAGGGCACTGATTCTGAAAATCGTTCATATTGAAGGTAAAGAACACTTGGATTGTTGTTTGGGGAAACGACATTTCATGGAAAAAGTGTTTTGATGTGATCAGATCGATTGTGTAGCAAGTTGAATCCTAAGCTTGTTTCTGTGTCACAAATTTATTTACATGTTCTTGTCGTGAAGAAATTGAGAGACGCAAAACCGATCTACCCGCAATAATTATTTTGTTGTCGCGGTTACACAAGGTGTACTGATTGATCTTATCATTGACAGTGGCTTGTTTATTTCTCATCTATCGTCCTATTTTACCTGTGTGCGTAAACCGTTTCCTTATATTGAAAGGTAAAGGTTTGGGAAATCAAGGAACCGAAAGTACTTCTTTTGTTTACATTTCATTTGGAGTTTGTGATGTCAATGTTTGTTATTGAAGAACTAGCTGGTGGCTAGATAATACTGGTCACACTGGTCACATAAGTAGATTTTTAAGGTTGAGGCTGGTCCGTAGATGGGTAACCACCCTGACATATCAAGATTCCACTGTGCCTCGAAAAGTATATTAGGCTGTTGGTCCAGCTGTAGTTTTCCAACTTTGACAGTTTTATTTGGAAGTGATGTTTTCATAGCATTATCACAAGGTGAGGCAATCATGGGAGGTTGATTGATGGAGTTCTCTGCGTCTCTAAGGATACCTACTGACCGATACATGTGTTCGGTTCTGGAGTTTTTCAATAGTGTCCAAGACATACCGAGTCTGAAGGTTGGCAGAGAAGCCTCCTCCCGCACTATTAGGTGTAGTGGCGGTTGTCCCAGCATAGCCCTGGGGCATTAGGGGACGCAGTTCTCATGCTGCTGGTGATTGCCACGTAGGCAAGGCGTTGCAACTTGGATTCGCTGCAACTATTTAGAGAATCCGTTAAACTAGACATGAGTACTGCTCAGTCTCATGTGTCCATTATGATGGATGGTGGATTAGAACATTTACGTAAGGTTCTTAAGATTTTCACGAGTTCTGGGTTTTCTATAAATCTGAAGAAATGTGCTTTTCATGTATCCGAATTGTATATTTGGATAAGACCGTAAGTGAAGGTCAGGTAAGCCGAGCGCTCGCTAAGTCGAAACTTTGGTAAACATTGAAACATGTACAAGTTATTATTAAGAAATAAGTTGTGCTGGTTGCTGTCGCTCTCTGCTCATGTGTTTCAGATTTCTGACTTCGTCTTTGTGATCAAGCACTCACAAAGGCACTACACCAGGCGGCGGTCGAGTAGTGCAGTCCTGTCGAGCTGCCGACCTTGCGGAGCGCACCGTTGCACCTGGCGAGCACGAGTGGTGCTGGCGTGGTATACTGCTGAGCAGCCGGTGCTGGTGGTACGGTGTTGAACCGCTGACCTGGAGCGATGAGCAATCCAGTTGCCGAGCACGAGTGGCGCCTTGGCGTGCTGTAGCGCTTGAGCGGCGCCTTAGCGCGCAGCCCTGCTGTCGCGCTAGTGGAGCGCACAGCCCTGCTGTCGCGCTGGCGCAGCCCTGCTGTCACGCTAGTGGAGCGCGCAGCCCTGCTGTCGCGCTGGTGAAGCGTGTAGTCGTGCTGGTACAGCGCGCAGTCGTGCTGGTACAGCGCGCAGTCGTGCTGGTACAGCGCGCAGTCGTGCTAGTACAGCGCGCAGACCTGCTGTCGCGCTAGTGGAGCGCGCAGTCCTGCTGTCGCGCTAGTGGAGCGTGCAGTCCTGCTGTCGCGTGGGAAATTGTGCAAGTTCAAGTATGAGTATGCTTGTGTACTACGAGGAATCTACATTGCCGTAGAGGGTGATGCAGATCTTAGAGTGAGACAGTAGACGGACTGCGAGACGTCTACGTCAGGTAAACTGCGAGGTACCTGACCGGTCTCATAGTGTGGCCACGTATAACGGATGTCGTTCCAGTATAACGTGTGTTTTGTCGTGTAGAGGACGGACTGCGAGACGTTCCTTTCGGTGATTTGGTAATCGCCCTACACGATGGGTCATGTAGAGGACGGACTGCGAGACGTTCCTCTTGGCGATAAACGCCCTTCATGGCAGCGACTTGTGTGATGTATGACTATCGGTGAATGGAGTTATGATATTTTGCTGTGACGAATGGAACTCTATGGAGTACTAAGATAACGTCTTGGTACCTCATAGACTACTTAGCTAGTTAATTTATGTGTCTGATGAATGAAAGAAAAAGGCCACATAAGATGAATTGAGTGTAAGCTAAAGAATAGGCAAATGTGTGTGCTCTCCGAGAGACGTTAATCTTCCTTGTTGGTTTCACAGCAGACGATCTGACTGAAGACACTACTTCTGCCCAACATGGTACGGATCCAGTCGCTGGGCCTTCCCGTACTTGAGCAGCGCAGCGCGCAGTCGTGCTGTCGTGCTGGTGCAGCGCGCAGTCCTGCTGGCGTGCTGGTGCAGCGCGCAGTCCTGCTGGCATGCTGGTGCAGCGCGCAGTCCTGCTGGCGTGCTGGTGCAGCGCGCAGTCCTGCTGGCATGCTGGTGCAGCGCGCAGTCCTGCTGGCGTGCTGGTGCAGCGCGCAGTCCTGCTGGCATGCTGGTGCAGCGCGCAGTCCTGCTGGCGTGCTGGTGCAGCGCGCAGTCCCGTCGTGCCCCTCAGAGCTTCAGAAAAAGCGGTCCATAGTGCAACCGAGGACGGTGCACAGTCAGGAGAGGCCGTGTTAGAGGTGTTAGAGGAATATAGTGCAAGTAGTGGTGGTAACTGTCATGCCTATAAAAGGACGCTTGATCGAGTTATGTCAATAGAGTATTTAAACTCCTCCCCCGCTCCATAATAGTTTTACTGGTAGCCATCTTCAATGGCGCCATGTCAAACAATATGTTTCCACAAACGTGGAAAGAGGCTACCGTAATAGGCATTCCAAAGCCCGGTAAGCCCAAGTCCTCCCCAAGTAGTTATCGCCCCATAAGTCTACTCAGCGCCCTCGGCAAAATCTACGAAAGGATTATTTATAATCGGCTCAAGGATTATGTCGA
This sequence comes from Tholera decimalis, assembly GCA_943138885.2. Classification (NCBI taxonomy): domain Eukaryota; kingdom Metazoa; phylum Arthropoda; class Insecta; order Lepidoptera; family Noctuidae; genus Tholera; species Tholera decimalis. The sequence goes on from OW964559.2 coordinate 14,630,641, forward strand.
GGCAAAGAGTCTCATCCCAAATGAACAGTTTGGCTTTAGAGCCCAACACTCTAGTGTCCACCAAGCCCACCGCATCGTAGAGCACGTCAATGGCCGCTTCATACACGGTCATCTGACGGGAGCTCTATTCTTTGATATCGCGAAAGCATTCGACAAAGTCTGGCACAATGGCTTAATTTATAAGCTATACCTACTAGGTGTGCCGGACCGTCTCGTGCTCATCATACGAGACTTTTTGTCGAACCGCTCCTTCAGATATCGTGTCGAAGGAGCGCTTTCCACTCCCCGCCCCATCAGAGCTGGCGTTCCTCAAGGTGCCGTGCTCTCCCCCCCACTCTTCACGCTATATGGTAGCGACATCACAAAAAGTCGTCGCGTAGAATTATCCCTGTTTGCCGATGACACGGCCATCTATAACTCGGGACTCAAACCCGATGCAATCGCTCGTACCCTCCAGACCTCAGCCAACGCACTAGGCGATTGGTTTAGGAAATGGAGAATCGAGGTAAACCCTGACAAGAGTCAGGCAGTCCTATTTTATAGAGCTCGCCATAAAAAACCTACCCTCCCCCACCCAATCACTATGTTTGGCACGCCAATCCCTTGGGAAAAGCAAGCTAAATACCTAGGAGTGATTCTAGATCAAAACCTTAACTTCAGAGAGCATATAAAGTCGGTACGCTCGCGAGCCGCCTTCGCTCTCAGTAGGCTATATTGCATGCTGAATGCACGCAGCAAACTCTCCCTTAAATGTAAACTACGCATTTACACTACGTGCATACGCCCCATATTAACTTACGCCGGTCCGGTGTTTGCTCACTCTAGTCCGGCTCAGATCCATAGGATGCAAGTTATCCAAAACCGATTTCTCCGAAATGCCACGGGCGCGCCCTGGTACTTGAGGAACGAGGATCTTCATGTAGACCTCAAAATCCCGACTATAAAGCAAGTGTTAAAACGCCAGTCAGCGCGTTACTTCACCTCTGCTGAAAAACACACAAACCCCCTGATTGTATCGGCCGCCCGGTACACACTCTCAAAAATTTCCCGGGTTCGTCGTCCTCGCCTTGTCCTTGACGAACCTGACGATCCCACCACTATCCGTCAAGAGAGCAGTAGGGAAACTAGCACTCTAATTAAAAACATAAACAAAACGCGTTCTGTATACCGGCCTCGCCGACGAGGCCCATCGCGACGTCCGCGCTCTTGTAACGTCAACCCTCCCCGACCTTTGCCAAACGAGCCAGCCCGCGATGCTGAGCCAGTAGCAATAAATACTCCCTTAAATAATATGACCTGCCTGACCCTTTGCTGTCCACCATCAACGACCCCGCTGAGCCGAGGCTCGTACTCCACAGGGAGTGCCCTTAGCGCGCGGTTGTTTAAATGTAAATTCTAGTTTGTAAGCCCTGGCTGGGGGCCTTTAAATTTTAGAGGTCACCACAGGATCGCCCGGTTAAGTAGTATATTAGCCTTGTCGAGCTAAACTACGAGTGGCCCTATCGAAAAAAAAAAAAGTTATGTCAATCATTAGTTGGCCAGTCGTTGGACGGTGAGGTTGACAGTCTCCACGCTACATTGCTGTGAGTTTGTTCCATTTTCCCTGTATTTTTATGGTGATTCTTGCTATGAATATTGACGGTTGTTTGTTTAAAGTCGAGCCCTGTTATTTGGTAAAATTACAGTTGTAATTCAGACTATGTTGTTGTTAATTAAAGTTGAGGGTATTTCCCGGTTGCTTATATTTTTTATTTCTTCTCAATACTGATTCCTAATAATATTAATATTTCGGTTCGGTTTAAAGAAACTTTATTCCCAATAAAGACATAAGTCACTTACTTGAGAACAATGCTAAAAGTAAAGATTACAATAATGTTCGTTATCAGTATTACAATACAGTAGTTACCCATCCAATGCATTCATTTCTCCAGAAGTGATTGATCCGCAATGATGTGCTGGCTAAGTTGAGTTTTGAATGCATTGTAAGAGTGTACATTTCTTATACAGGACGGTAATTTGTTATAAAGCTGTGCTCCTTCAAAAGTTAGCATTTTTTTGCCATAGTTAGTTCTTGTTTTTGGTAAAACTAGCAAGCTTGCTCGCCGTGTACTGCGTTGACTAACTTGTTTATATTGAGTGAGTGTTGTGTTTGAGTGAATGCTTTTGTTAAGAATATTTCTGATGAAAATGCATGTGTTGTAAATATAAAGTTGTTTTATGTTCATTATTTTTGTGTCTTGATAAATTTTGCTGGTAGATGTTAGATATGGGTAGTTGAATATTATTTCTATGATTTTATTTTGGGTAGTTTGAAGTTCTGATAATTTTGTTTTAGCAGCACTGCCCCAAATTTCGATTAAATTAAGTAGATGTGGCTTTACTTGGGAGTTGTAAATAGTATACCGCAATTTTGGTGGAATACAACGAACAATATTACGCAGTGACCCGGAGAGTGCCGAGAGTTTACTTTTTATATGATCAATATGAGCGTTCCACGTTAGTGAGCTATCCATTCTTAGACCGAGGTATTTTTCGCATGGTTTTTGCTGTAGCGGGATATCATTTATTGTTAGAGGGTCATATGTGGGAATTGATTTATTTTTAGCCTTAAATATTATATAACATGTTTTAGAGATATTTATTGTTAGAAGATTGAACTGAAACCATGTGAATAGGGCATTTAAATCTTCTTGTGCTTGTGAGATAATGTGATGGATGGAAGTTCCGAAGTAAAATAAACAAGTGTCGTCGGCGTATAAGGTAAGGTGACCATGTAGTTTAATTTCGTTTATATTATTTATATATATTAAAAAGAGTAAGGGACCCAGAATAGATCCCTGTGGGACGCCACATGTAATAGGTAATGCATCACTTTGGTGATTACGAAGTTTGACCACTTGCGAACGATTTTTTAAGTAAGACTCGAGCATTTTTAGAGCTTTTCCCGTGATTTTTATTGATTCCAGTTTTTTTAGGAGTAGTTTGTGGCTAACCGTATCAAAGGCCTTTTTTAAATCAATAAAAATGCCCAGGGCTATGTTTTTTCTGTCTATGTTTTGTTTAATTTTAGTGATGAGATCAATAGTGGCTGTAGTAGTATTACTTCTGGGTCTAAATCCATATTGTCGATCGGTGATGTAGTTAATAGAATTAAGATACTTTTCTAATCGGTTGTGAATAATTTTTTCTAATATTTTCGACAGTATAGGCAACACTGAGATAGGTCGATAATTTCCTGGATCTGTGGTACAGCCTGATTTATAGATTGGTAAACAAAGCGAATGCATAGATTTTGCAAGCGCTCAAGCTTGTTTAATAGCTCCTCGGTAGCATCCAAATAGCTTTTTTTATTGCTTGTTAAGGTGTTTATTAGGCCCCACATTTTCTTAGGTTTATTAATACATTTTTTAAATTCATTATAATAGTAGGATTTTTTTGTTTTTGATATTAATTTAGCTACATAGTCTCTTTTTTTCGTGAATTCTGTTTTTACTGTGTCGTTACTAGGGTTATTTTTAAGTTCTGTCACCAGTACGTTCCTCTGGTTGATTTCAGCGATAATGTCCTTGTTGATCCAGTCTCTTCGTGGAGGATTGAGTATCTTGGTTTTTATAGTTTTGGCTTCTTCTGTAAATAGTTTTATTTGATTTTCAAACACTAGGTATTCGTTGTTAGGATTTTTGAACGTAGCTGTTTCAACAGTGTTATATAGTTTTGTGTAGTTTATTGCTTCATATTAGTTTTCATTTTCGGAGGAGTTATGATTTTTTTAAGTTCTAGGTAAATCTGGTTGTGATCAGACATAGAGGATTCAATTATTACCATATGAAAGTAATCATCTTTTAGGTTGGTGCTAATATGATCGATGATAGTCTTTTTTGTCGGAGTTTCTCGTACAATATTTTTTGTTTGTTTTATTTAGTAGTGTGTGTCCAGCTATTTAATCACGTATTGATATAGTGCCTACATATACACACAAGACATGAAGCCAAAACTTGCGGTTGGAGGAATATGCAATTGGCACAATTTAGTGTGTATGGAGAAGGACTGCAGAAAGCTTTTAATTTTTAACATTAAAACTTAAAATTTCAATTAATTACGGTTGAATTTCGACCACTGGGCGACCACTACTTTATAAAAACAGTTAAATACGGAGGTCCAAAAGAAGTAATTGACATAACGGCATTGACTGCCTTTATGATCTAAATACGCGTCTAAGTCACGCTGGGCTTCGCTCCCGTTTAATTTATACGATAAAAACATAACCCTCCTTTTGCAGTTGGGTAAAAAGTGTGGCCTATAACTTTCCTGGGGGGCTTAGCCAAAGTAACAATTTAAAACGATAACGAAGTTAGAAAAGACTGAAATGTATGGGATTGACATAAGTCACGTGGTCAATCGTCATCGTTATCGCAAGTTGGTAGACAATGTTATAAATTCGCAACGAATCGTTATCGTGTTTATCCCATACAAATGCGTACTATGCGTAGACAAGCAGCGCTTTCAGTGTTCGGCTTCGCTTCGATCGTGATCGCCAAAAAAGATAACGAAACGAATATTAAAACGTTGTAGTTATTGAAACAATTTGGCCGGATTTCATTCAACAGCTGATTTTTGACACTAAGTGGTTAATGCGTTTTTATTTCTTCGTTTATAATCCTTAGATCATATAATCTCTAGATGGAGCATCAAATGCGCGCAAACGTGTCAAAAAATATCAGCCAGCTGTTGGCTTATAAGTTCTTACCCGCCGATTAGTGATTAGTGCCGATCGTGTCGCTTTGGACGCGTGTCCTACATAAGTTGTTAGTAGTTGCAGCATCTTCGTCTTCTTATTCGGCTTGTTGGGGTGTTTGTTCATCTCGGGTACACAAACACCCCATCTACACGTTGGCCAATAGGCATTGGCCACTACATTCACCACTGCGTTGGCCAACGTGAAGAGCCGGCTTTAGTTTATACTATACAACAATAATTTTGTGGTACCGCACAATGCGCACAATACTTTATTAACTGCTGTAAATTAAAATAAAATCACATCAACCCAAATAGGTACCTACCTATGTATTATTGTATTTTTCAGGTGCTGTGTGCTCTTAGCTTATTAGCTACAGGGTTGTACAAAAAAATTGTGGGTGTGGGTCAGTATTTGACGAAGCGGACAACAAGTCGCTGCATCAGGGAGGTTGTGATTTGTGAACGCCCTTAATCACAATTAGATGGTCAGCAGGTGGATAGTGTATCCACAAACGCCACACGAGAGATCCTTAATTAAAGATAAGTATGTAAATATATTTTTTAAATAGGTCAAATCCCTAATTAAAATTTTTTCTTAGGTTCCTACATACCTCAATAGTAACTTTTTGGTATTTGTTGTAAAATAATTTACAGATTTCAAAGGACACATAATTTGCCTGGTGTGATGGGTACATTGACTGTACCTAATATTGCTATCACAAGACCGGTTGAGGAAGAACATATGTTTTTTAATAGAAAAGGATATCATTAAATTCTAATCATAATATCGACGGGTCCTATGTATATGGGCCAAACTAACAATTTGGCCATTTTGACTTTTTTATGGTAAACGCATCTTATCGATATAAAGAATTATGTGAGCTATTAAAAAAAAAGATTTCTGCATAGAAACACGATTTTTTATTACAGTATAACGGCATATGTGACATGAATTTAAACGTACAAGGTCCTAATAGTAATTAGAGACTTATACGCGGGGAGTTGCCGCGCGTCTATTTATTGTATGGACCAATCAGCTGATTTGACAATACATTGAACGGAGCAACGGCCGCACTGTTATAAATACAAATTGTAATTTTTGTGTTTTTGGGTTACAATTTAGTTTAATAAGTAAAAGATGATCCAATTATCGCGCTAAGTTGTCTAGAAGTCGGAATTTAGTGAAAGAAAAAATATTATCCCACCTGCATATCACAGTTATTATGAAAATTTTGTAGCCTCTAATGACATTGCGTCAATTAATGAAAGCGATAATGAAGAAAATTAATGAAGACTTTAAGAATTAGCACGGGGAAACATTTGCTGTTTCCCTTGGCATCTCCAAGGCTTTTGACAGGGTCTAGCACGATAGCCTTATTGCTAAGCTTCCTTCTTTCGGTTTACCCCACAGAAATCAAAAATACTTTATCTATGGTTTACCCACTCAACTTTGCGTTTTGATTAAAGACTTCCCGAGAGATCGGTCCATTCGAGTGGTCATTGATGACTGCTAAATTGCCAATTGCTATTTGGCTATTAATGTCGGGGTCCCTCAGGGGTCGGTTCTCTCAGCACATTTGCTGAGAGATGTGTCCAGCGTGCGTGCTGGTGGGTCAGATCCAGTCTCTCCATGAGGACATGGTTAGGCGCTTGAACTTGTCCTTGAAGGCTGTCTCCGAATGGGGTGATGCCAACTTGGTCAAGTACTTTAATACAGCTAATACCTAGGCTTGTCTCTTCTCCTCAAAAAGGAGCCAATTCGAACCGGCTCCCACTTTCTGTGATGTAATCGTGCCGATAACCGATCATATTGAGCTTCTTGGGGTTACACTAACTTCCACCCTCAATTTTGGTCTCAACTAGCATCAAAAAAGTTGGGAATCTTAGCAAAGGTGAGACGGTACTTCACACCGGAACAGTTGCTCAATCTGTATCAAGCCCAGGTTCGGTAGTGTATGGAGTACTGCTCTCATATTTGGGATAGATCTGCCAAATAAAATTTGGACGCGCTTGAGTCTATTGAGAAACGGGCCAAGAGACTCATTGGCAACGATGCACTGGTCAAGTCAAAGCTCCAGAGCCTTGAACATCGACGACGAGTTGCAAGTCTATCGGTTTTCTATCGGTTACATTTCGCGGAGTGTGTGATGGAATTACACAATCGAATTCCGCCAAGCCCGTTCCATCATCGGACTACAAGATAAACGTCGATACGCCATCGTTACATGGTCGACATCCCACCCATACGCACTAAACGTTTTGGGAATACCTTAGTTTTGCGTACAGTTAAGGAGTGGAATTCCCTGCCGGAGTCTGTGTTTTCCGATAGCTATAACTTAGGGATCTTTAAGTCAAGAGTGAATAGGTTACTTTTAGGTAAGCGTGCTCTATCTTCGACCACATCATCACTTACCATCAGGTGAGATGGTGGTCTAACGCGAACCAATTAACCAAAAAAAAATAATACTAATGTTGATTTTGTTGATTTTATTACTTAATAATACTACAGAGATTTTTTTTAGTTTATTTACACAAGATAGGTTTTTAATTTTGTTATTTTTTTTGTAATTTTATTCAGAAATAATAATGTGAAGTAGGTACATTATTTTGTTAATCAAACTAAGATCTCCAGTAAGTTTCGTTCTTACTTATTTTTTTTTTCATAAGTGTAGTTTTAAATACGTCAAAGATGCGTAGAGATCGTACTTTCTGACGGGTGTGATACGTTGAACACTATTTTTAGAGGCATCCCCGTAAGTTCATGAATAAGAAGCACTTGACAACGAATGCACGCTACCACGAAAATCCTAACGCCGCCGTAGCCATGGGATCTCGAATAACTAAATCTCTAATTTCACCTATTTGAAACACTTAACAACGAATGCACATTACCAAGAAAAACTCAACATCGTAGCCATGCGATCTCGAATAACTAAACCTCGAAAAGTCATCGTAAAATATCTTAACAATGAGAGGATTTATTGTTTATTTTTTGAGCTTCTCAGGTCACGAGCATCTCAATTTGGAACCTGACATAATGAAGTAATTACTGACTTCGAGAAGGAGTCAGAAATGTGGCTATGGACGACTGAGCTTGGGCACAAGCTAGGTACTCTTCCCATTCGTATGGGAGGTCTCGGCATCCGCAAAATTACTAGTATCAGTCTACCAGCTTTCATATCCTCGGTACACGGCGCTGAGAAATTGAGAATATCCTAGCTCCGTCACTGGTTGATTTCACAGCGTGCGCGCCTGCTGGCTGTGAATGGGAGTCGGATCTCTGGCTTCATGCACTACCGTCATCGAAATAGGCACATTTTTCGATGGTACTACTTTCCGCCTCGCTGCTTCCCTTCGATTAGGTGCTCCCTGTTGTTCTGCTCATCGCTGCCACTGTGTCGAAGTTATCAACAGCCACGGTCACAACGGCCTTTCATGCGGCCGCAGTGGCGGTCGGTCGCATAGCAAGGCACGCGACATTATCCGACCAACTCTTGTCACCGTCCGTCGGCGTTCCAGCTGTATTAGAACTAATGTTGCAAAAAACTCGAGTCTTCGAGTCCTGTATAAACGGACTCGGATGATGAATTACAAGACTCGACTCATTACAACAGGACTCCAAGACTAGAGAACTAAGTTCTCTACGAGCCCTTGTATGTGACATGAGAGCTAGAGTCTCTTTGTGCGCTCGAGTCCTTTTTAACCGACTTCTGAAAAAGGAGGAGGTTCTCAATTCGGATGTTTGTTTGTTTTTTTTTTTTTTTTTTTTATTTTTATGTTTGTTCGGGCATAGCTCCGTCGCTCGCCAACCGATTTGAAAAATTCTTTTTTTGTTGGAAAGGGTATACTTCCCAAATGGTCCCATGAAAATTTTATCGACATCGAACAAGCCGTTTCTGAAAAATCAACAAAAGTCTAAAAAAAATATTTACATTGATGACCTTTTCGGTTACTCTATATTGTGTTTTTTGTTCGCGCGGTTTTAGTTTTTTGTAGTTGACATTTTGGCTTTTATAACTAGATTAATTACAAATTGACCCACTAAAAAGCGCGAAAATAAAAACTTTTTTGCAAAAAAATAAAACCGACTTCCATATCAAAACACTACAAAGCCAAAAATAATTTTAATTTCGGAAGGCGGTGTGAAAAAAAGAAAATACAAAACCAATAACACCGACTACCGAAATTAAAATTATTTTTGGCTTTGTAGTGTTTTGATATGGAAGTCGGTTTTATTTTTTTGCAAAAAAGTTTTTTTATGCGGCGAGTCGTACTCAAGTTCTTTTCGTGTATGAGTTTAGCAATTAAATTGTTACGTTAACAGGTACAGGTAGTATCTCAAAATATAAAGCCAGTTTACCTTCACATCTCTATTTTCATAGAAGTGAGTTTTTAGCTGATTTGTAATGATTTTTTCGTGTCAGTTTTTTTTTAGTGCAGAATTACATAACCGTTAATATAAACTTATCACCTATTCGAGTCTTTTCGAATGATGAGTTTCAAGGTTCATCTTTATGCTTCGAGTTTTTCTTGAAGACTCGAGTTCATTTTAAGACTCGAGTCCTTTTGTAAGACACAAGTGGTTGTTAAATGACTCGGACTCGGCTTGACTCTAGACTCCGAACCTTTTTAGCACACCGAGTCTTGCTTATTTGAGTCGAGTCTTTAAAATTAAGACTCGAGGACTCGAGTTTTTTGCAACACTAATTAGAACCCAATGGCCTGGCACGCGACGATGACAAAAGATCTGATGGCATGTCTTTATTTCCATGGAAGATGGGTACGCTTTTAATGTAGGATGTAGGTTTAGGATTTTTAGTTAAGTTTATAATCACCTATGACTTTAAATAAAAAAACAATGTTTCCTGAAACCAAACACAAGTGTTGTTACTTCCATCTGGCTCAAAATATTTGGATGCATATTATTGCATATTCAATCTGCAGGACTTTCCTCAGAATATTCAGAATCGATCGTTTGCTCACAAAATGCGTCATTTAGCCGCGTTAGCCTATTTAAAACCAGATGAGATACCTGAGGCTTTTGAAATACTAAAAGAAAAAGTATTACCTAAAGATGCAGTGAAAGTTACCGATTGATTTTCCAAATATTATGTAAATAGTACTTATAAAAAGAGGAGAACTCCTTCAAAATATTAAAGACAAATTTGCAAAAAGTGCCTCCATTGTTTCCGCCTAACGTTTGGTTGGTAAATAGCTCGATGGAATCACGGCACCACCGCTGGAACAGCTTATTGGGCAGAAAGAAATGGAAATGTATATAAGAACAAAAACATACATAATTGAAGGTAGAAAAATTAAATTCACAGTCTCAAGAAACCAAAAGATCAAAGAAAAATTAGCCAAGCACGAGTCAGACTCGCCCATGAAGGGTTCCGAAGTAACTATAATAATATAATACAATATGTATACTTATTAAAAAAAAAAAACCCTGCAAATTTCTTAAAACTAGCTTATTTACATTTTGACAATTACGCCCAATAACTTTGTTTTTCATAGTGTTTGTATGAATTACAAAGTTATATTTGCGGTTTTAGAAAATATGCTGTACTCTCGTTTAAACTTATTTTGGTTGAAAGTTTACAGTAAGATCTACAGCATATATCTTTTTGAAATTTTTCAATCCATTATTATGGATAAAGGGGCGCCCCCCTTTATTTTAAATATTTTTTTAATTTTTTCCCCATACATGGAACTGAAACTGAATTTTTTTTTCATGAAACCTATGCGTGTGTGGTATCTATAGACATGTATTTAAAATCTACCTTATTTAGTATCTACCTTCAATTATGTATGTTTTTGTTCTTATATAAATTTCCATTTCTTTCTGCCCAATAAGCTGTTCCAGCGGTGGTGCAGTGATTCCATCGAGCTATTTACCAACCAAACTTTAGGCAGAAACAATGGAGGCACTTTTTGCAAGTTTGCAAAATGCGTCATTTGGCCGCGTTAGCCTTTTTAAAACCAGAAAAAATATTTAAAATAAAGGGGGGCGCCCCTTTATTTTATTTTCTTTTTCATAAAATCGGAAAGCGGTTTACAGAATACATCTACCTACCAAGTTTCACATGTATAGTTCTAATAGTTACGGAATAAAATGGCTGTGACATACGGACGGACGGACAGAAATGACGAAACTATAAGGGTTCCGTTTTTTGCCATTCGGCTACGGATCCCTACTAAGAAAATAGAGAAGAAAAGATAAAAAAAAATTTGAGAAAAAGGAAACTTAACGCCATTTTTTAGCCGGTCTTGCATACTTGTGCTATTTTAAATGATAAGTAACAGAACTCTTATTGCCCATATCTCTATATAGCCTCATATTTCCCATACGGAACCAAATAATTACTCGGTTGATTGACATAATATGACATATTTGCTTTTTTTTCAATAATCAATGTTTTTGTTTTGGTTGATTGTTAATGTTTGATTTGGTTGATTGTTAAATGACTAAAGACATTTTACGATGACTTTTTGTTGTTTAGTTATTCGAGATCGCATGGCCACGATGTTGTTTAATTATCTTGGTAGTGTGCATTCGTTGTTAAAGTGTTTCGAATAAGTGAAATTAGAGATTTAGTTATTCGAAATCCCATGGCTACGGCGGCGTTAGGATTGGGATGATCTAGCCGGTCAAAATTATTTATTTAGTTTTTTTACTCCAGGGACTTGCCCTGGTTAACTATAAGCCATATTTTTCTTTTTAATGAATAATGACTTAAAATATTGGGAAAAAATATAATAAAATATATTTTAGTAATATATAACTTCGATATTTATTATTTTCTTAAACAATTGTTATAAAATTTATGTAACTATAATGATAATGAGCCCTGTGGTTCTTCATCATCCTCATCACTTTCAGTGCCTCCAGATACCTCCTCCAAATCAGAATCTGAGTCTCTTTCAGAGGCAGGTACATCAAAGCAATTGCTTCTTTTGTGAATGGCAACGTTCTTTTTTTGGGGGTTGGTCTCAATCCAGTAATCAGTGGGTCAGAACTGAGTAATAATCTATTTATAATATCAGTGTTACACTTGACCCTTGAAAATTTTCTCGTGAAATTCTGCCTGTACAGCCGGAAATGTTTATTCCGTGCCTTAGCGGCTTCTTCCGAGAGCAATCCAATTGGCAACAATGCCTTGTCTATGACAGTAGCACCATGCACCAGGATCTTGTGCATCGTAGGTGTCATGGAATGCCACGGATACAAACTTATAAAGTTTCGCAGTGTCCATGCAATAATCTGCAAACTTGTCCAAATGGACTTTGTGACCACGTGATATGACTTCAAGGATGACTTTGATTCGGTACCTAAATGAAATTATAATCAACTCCAGTTATTTCTGCAGCTAATTCAGGATTGGAAAAAAATCTTCTACTTGTGTTACCATCATTGGTATTTCCAAACCCAGCTTTCGGTACATCTACTGTAAGACCAGTTTCACGTCTGCCATACTGTTTTGGTACCACATACCAAACGAAGTGGTACAAAGCTACTTTGAAAAATGTTACTATTTGTGGCGTAATTTTTCATCGTTTGTTTGAATTGTGCCTGCTGTAATCCATCACAGCCCCACTTGCAAAACAGCTCTAATGAGTCAGATTAATCTGGTCTTAGATCACGTAGAACATCCTTCAAATACGTCAGTAATCTTGTTGCAGTATGGTTTAATACATCTTGAAGATTTACTTGTGCGTATGTTTCAGTCACTTCATATGACTCTTTGGGCGGATAGCAGTCACTTTTTGCTTTTTGTAGGATGCTGTAACTAGGAAAGAACTTTTTACTGGCACTTCTTATTATTTTATTTATTTAGTCTGCGCTCTCGGTATTTTGAATGTATTTTTTAGCCATTCGTCATTATTATGAAGAAATCTAGCTTCCATTTTATCAGCTATTTTACATCTTTGTTTAAATTCCGACTTTATACGCGAAAACTTGTGCTTCAGCGCCTTTAATTCATCTTCAGAATAGTTTTCGCTGGACAAAATCCAATTATCCAAGTAATTTAATTTTTCTTCAAAATTAGGCAAATTATGCTCTTTCATTTTATCAAAAAGTGATCTACGGGCCACTACTCTAACACCTGAGTGACCAGGTGACCCTGAAACCAAATAATTATCAAGGTAACATAGTGTAAATTCCAAATATTATTTATATATTTTTTCACTGTCTTGTTCTGTCACCTCTGGGAAAAAAAGGTGCGGGTATGTGCGGCTAATTAGGCCATAATAATTATATAAACTATAACCTGTCGCTATCAATTAACATTTTAACCGGGAAGAAACCGGAAATACAACAAAAACCTTTCAAACTTAAAATTGGGTTGAAAATTTTAAGAAATTTAAACTATATTTTCAAACGTCAAATAACAATATCCTATCAAAAAAAATACAGCATAATATTTTTACAATATGCGTTCTTACCTCCTTGACCCATATCCATTACAATATTTTAAAAGAAGTCATTAGTCACGAAAATATTCAACTTTTTGTCAAATACTATCACACTTAGGAAACGCATGAGATACATGCAGTTGAAGCAATTACTAACTTCCGACAAAACAAGTGCGCAGGTGCATCCGATAAGAGACCAGGATGGGTTGTCTATTGTTCTCTAGTCATTCGACAACTATAGGAACCAGTTGTTTTTTATCTGCGACAACTTCTTATAAATTGGTTTATGACCGGCTAGATCAGCAAAATACCCCTATGTGCGGCGTTAGGATTTTCGTGGTAGCGTGCATTCGTTGTTAAGTGTTTAGGTAGTATTCGTGAACTTGCGGGGACGTGTTCTTCGATGTTTCACTTTTCTAAATCACGTATCACACTCATTTCTGACACCCGTAAGACTAGTGTCCGGGTTTCACCCGGACGCTCTTCAACAAACTAGGATAAATTCGGGGAAACCCGGACCGATGGCAGCCTTTACAGACACTATCATCATCTGCTTAGCCTTTTCCCAACTATTTCCAGGTGGGCTCCCAGTCTAACCGGAGAGTGAGATCGGGTGTTTTACATGGAGCGCCTATCTGACCTCCACAATCCAAAAAAGATTACATGCTGCAGATTGAAGTGCTTATTATTTTCAAAAAGGAAAAACCGCAAGTATTACTTTGTCATTTATACATAGATAAGTTACTTTTTCGCTAATCTATACTTGCTACTACGGAACCCTTCATGCGCGAGCCCGACGGCCATTTGGCCACCTTGATTTTAGGGTTTCGTATCCAAAGGGTAAAAACGGGACCCTATTACTAAGACTTCGCTCTCTGTCCGTCCGTCTGTCTGTCACCAGGCTGTATCTCAAGAACCGCGATAGCTAGACAGTTGAAATTTTCACAAATTATGTATTTCTGTTGCCGCTATAACAACAAATACTACCCGTACAGACATGATTTTTTGCCGTTTTTATAGAAAATGGTACAGAACCCTTCGTGCGCGAGTCCGACTCGCACTTGGCCGGTTTCTTATTGTCGTGGAATGAAATGAAATGAAAAGGGGTGTAAAAAAAGTATATAATTTCTAATTATTTAATATCAGAGAATTACAGTGATATAAACTTAATTCAGACCTTACTTTAGACGGCTAAGGATAATCAGCAGTCAAATAATAAACAACGCATAAAATTACATAAAATATACCTACCTAAGAAAAGTACAATATATATATTATATCGTTTAAACAGTTCTCAAGGTTAAATAAAAAGCAAAAAAATAATAATTCAAAAGCAAATAATTCTTAAAATAATTGAACGGTAATTTATTCAATTACAGAAATATTTTGTTGTGATACAAATTAACGTTACAAAAGAAATCGAGGAAATTGGTTAACACTATAATGACTGAATATTTTTCTGGGCATAAAAGTAATAAATGCTGTTTAAATTAAATCTTCATCTTGAACATATTATTCTGGTATCGCGATTCATACTTTAGCCCCGCTAAAGAGTAATCTACACTTTTGCTTACTGTCTTTTTATATTTCTTCATGTAAAAAAAAACCACAAAATTAATTTCGAAATGACGAGCAAGCCTTATACGTGGAGACTAACCTTTACGCAATCAAAATAACTAATTTAAAAAAAGAACTAAGTAATCTATAGTTTTTAAGAAAGTTTTAAGAAAACAAATATTTTCTGTTCAGCAAGGAGCTATAAATAATCTAAGAAATTAGAGGCTAAAGAATTAAAATACATGCGACATCAATCAGAAGAATATCTATCGAAAATTGAACACAATTTGTACCAATATTGGACTAGTACTTACTCAAATTTTTTTGGCAATTAAGGAATAATCTACTTATAAAAAACATGTTTCAGATTCAGTAGAAATTCGACGATGGACCTAAGTACGATTGGAAACTCTTTTCAAGCAAATATTACCAGTTTCGAGACGTTTTGGTCGCGAGGGATACAACATTTCAAAGGATACTTCAAAACATAAGTAATTTTACAGTAGCATTACAGGGGCCAGGCCGTAAAGCCGGCTCTACACGTTTGCCAACACAGTGGCGAATGTAGTGGCCAGTGCCTATTCGCCAAAGTGTAGAGGGGGTGTTTGTGCATCTTGGGTTGTATTGTAGTGTTGGGTAGGACAAGCAATTTTGATGAGTTTGTATGAGTAACTCATTCAGTTTGGTGAGGCAGTACATTGTACCACTTCAAATGAGGTGGGACAATGTCACATTAATGGGACATTGTCCCAATAATGTTACATTGTCCCACCTAATTTGAACCCTTGACACTAGTTTGGGTAGGACACGACTTGAAAAAGGGTTTGTAAGAGTAGCCTCTTTTTTGTACTGAGCCGGTACAATGTCCCACTTGACACTTGAAATGAGGCGAGACGTACTGAACTGAAGCTCGGCGATACATTTGAAGTAACCAGTACAAATATGATATTTGATGTTATTGTGTTAGTATTGTCATAATATTACACTCTGTTTTTCTCTCAAACCAATACAAAAGTAATAAACCACTACAAAATCATAACACAAACTAGCTAAACAAGCATAATAAATAGTTATTGAAAGTCATTCATTATACAGAATAATTACAAAAATGATGATGATGACTGATGAGTGACGAGCACGCACCGCGACATAAAATTTGAAGTAGTACATTTTATAGTGCCAAGCCGCTCTTACATTAATACATTTTGACATCATGTACAGGACAAATGTACTGCCTCTTGTAAGTCCTACTCAACACTAACTTACTCGCTCCTCACCTCGCGTCACCACTCACTTCTCGTCAGTTCGAGATTCATTCATTTTTCTATGTCACAGTGAAGCGGTACAAAATATTTTTTTGAGGTGATGGGACATTCAATCATTTTGTATGGGACATTTGAAGTGCCTCTTGTATGTCCTACCCAACACTATTGTATTGGAATGATGGCCGACGAGTTGGCGCGAGATCCGTGTGGTGTCGGTTTTTAACCGACTTCTAAAAAAGGAGGAGGTTCTAAATTCGGATGTTTCTATTTTTTTTTTTTTTTTTTTCTGTTTGTCCACGCATAACTCCGTCGCTTGCCAACCGATTTGAAAAATTCTTTTTTTGTTGGAAAGGGTATACTTCCCAAATGGTCCCATGAAAATTTTATCGAAATCGGACAAGCCGTTTCTGAAAAATCAAAAAAAGTTGAAAAAAATAATTTACCTTGATGATCTTTTCGTTTACTCTGCATTGCGTTTTTTGTTCGCGCATAACTCCGTCATTTACGAATCGATTTGGAAAATTCACTGACCCACTAAAAAGCGCGAAAATAAAAACTTTTTAGCAAAAAATAAAACCGACTTCCATATCAAAACACTACAAAGCCAAAAATAATTTTAATTTCGGAAGGCGGTGTGAAAAAAAAAGAAAATACAAAACCAATAACACCGACTACCGAAATTAAAATTATTTTTGGCTTTGTAGTGTTTTGATATGGAAGTCGGTTTTATTTTTTGCAAAAAAGTTTTTATTTGCAAAAGATCAAAGGGTTTTGGCCGAGTATTGGCTACCGCGTCCACACGTTGGCCGCGCGTTTAGTATGCTTCGAGCTCCCAGAACGATCGCACGCACCTGATTAAACATTTTAACCGACTTCAAAAAAAGAAGGAGGTTCTCAGTTCGTCTTGAACTATTTTTTTATGTATGTTACCTCATAACTCGAAGTCAGCTGGACCGATTTAGAAAATTCTCTTTTCATTTGAAATGGTATACTTTCTAGTTGGTCCAATTATTATGAAATCAGGATCTGATGATGGGATCCTGGAGTAATCGAGGGAACTCTTCAAATATTATAGGCACACCTATAGCGTTTTGGGTATTTCTTATAGTATCTTGTGCAGTTGCTCTCGAAAAGTACCATTTGGGGAAGTGGAACTGATGATGAAGACCACAGATGACCACCGAAACTACTCAATAATAATTATTTCGTGGATTGCGATTCGATTACTTGAATATGGATGTTAAGCACTTTATGTGCGTCACAATGCATATGGTGATGTAGAGCTGATGGTGAAGTACCAGGAGAACTCCTCAAAAATTAACGGCTCTGCATCGGGAAAAGCAATATTTTGTAAAAGGTGATAAGTAGTTGACATTTTGGCTTTTGTAACTAGATAAATTACAAAACCGACCCACTAAAAAAAACCGACTTCCATATCAAAATACTACAAAGGCAAAAATAACTTTAATTTCGGAAGGCGGTGTCAAAAAAAGAAAATACAAAACCAATAACACCGACTACCGAAATTAAAATTATTTTTGCCGTTGTGGTGTTTTGATATGGAAGTTGGTTTTATTTTTGTTAAAAAGTTTTTATAGTCACGCGTCGGTAACATAACTAGTGTAAACAAAATGTCAGTAATGACTAATAACGAAGAAACTTTTCAGTTTATAGAGCTCTACCAAGCCGTAAATTGTTTGTGGAACCCAAGAAGCAGAAGTTAGCGCCTCAATATCCATTTTAATAAATACGTCCGCACATTGGCCTGAACCGTAGCAAACTGAACGACCTTCCAACGTGTGGACGCTATCACGAACTCTTGGCCAATATGCTGGCCACTACATTCGCCACTGTGTTGGCCAACGTGTAGAGCCGGCTTAAAACGTAATACATATTTCAATAGGGTAGTTTCCTAAAATATTTTATTTATTCGGTCACGTAGTTTAACAAAAAACATTGGACAATTTTTTTTATTTTTTCACGTAATTGAAAAATTAAGACGATATAGTGACTTGAAATTTCGCGTGACGTCACATCTCGGTATAATTCTTAGCAATGTGTGACGTCAGCAGCCCCCACTCCTGTACTTTTAAGCTTTCCATCTTTGTAATTTTTACTTGACTTGAAAAAGAAAAAAATACGTGACATTTTTTGAAAATCTACCTAATGGACCAAATAAAATAATTATTTTGTAACACAAGAAACTATCCTATTGGACTTACATTGCCCTGATTCAGTAGTTTACACTAAACACAAAATAATGTCATTTGTATCTATTTTGAAACGAAAATTACCTAATTAGATTGGGTATGTTATTCATCAGTTTTTAATCAAAATCCTAAGACTAAATAGAAAAAAAAAAACAAATGTACGAAAAAAAAACAGCATGGCAATAATGAGTGAATATAATGTATGGAATTAAGAGTAATATAGGTACGTCAGAAAAACATATGATAACATAGCATTGTAATTATGTATTTGGAGCCAACAAACCTTCTATACAAAATGCTTGAAAGAACTACAATAATACAAAATATGAGTTTTAATCATTATGTTACGTCACTTAAACAGTTTTTATAAATTATATCATAAATAAAACCCGGTTTCTGGAACAAAAATAAATCTTTTAGGGACACAGATAGTCATACGCAAGTCAGCTGATGTAATTAATTGAAAAGTTTCAATAGACAACTTGACCTGCGTTTTATTCTATTAACGCGACGTTTTATTGCGTTCTAGAAATCGGGTTTGAAGAAATGTTAAACATACTAATGAGAAAATTTATATTACTGTAGATGTACCATTTCAAAGTTTATATTTTAACGAACTGTTTTCCTTTTTAGTGCTAGTGGAAACGCTTTTCTTTTTACTCTGTGGCTATCTCTGATTCGTTACTCTTGTAACTATGATGGCATATTATCTACAGTAATTTGTATGAAGGTGAAAATCATTCGACACTAACCCAGTCTTCATAATATAAATACATTTAAATTTCTAGCCCAATTACTTTACATAGTCTTTATTCTACTGATTTCAAACTATTGATGTTTCTGTTAGCTCAATGTAAAATAGTGTAACAGCTGCATTTGGATGAACAAACACCAGCCTATTTGTGGAAAGGCTGGCCTGAATAATTGATGTTTATATTTGTTATAGCACTTTCTAGCATGACTTCTATTACGTAACTTCTTATAACATTTTGTTATCTTGACGCCAGTTATTGTATGAGAAAAAAAGTGCCACACATCCTTGACTGCGTTATAACGATGGGAATAGGCATATCGCCAACTATGTCACATGTCTAAACAGAAATCGGCCAGAATATTTTAGAAACGCCCCGTACGTTGCTCTATATTAAGTTCGTTACCTTTTTGCTCCGATAACTACTTTTTTAAGAATTAAATTCTATACAGATTGGTATACGATATTTTATAGACACGTCGGAAGCTGTTAAGACATGGTTTTGTTAATATTATAAGTCCGAAAGTATGTTTGTAAATCTATTCCTTCTTTAAAAACAGCTGAACGGATTTGAAATATTTTTAATCCGTTAAATAAAAATTCTGTGGTAGACATTTTAGACTTTCAGACTATGATTGATATTGAATGCAGCAAATTAGATTATTGCTATGATTTGTTGTATAACGCATTAGTTCAAGTTACGTTTTTTTTTTTTTTTTTTTTTAGCGTGGTAATAGGTGGTAATTTTTAGGTTTACGTTAAGCTGATTTGTTTAGAAGAAGACCTACAACACTCACTCAAGGCATATGCACTGTAGTGTTACATCTCACACACCACATTAAAATGTCTGTTCTACACAGTATAGCTTATCACTTCTTATGTATCATCAAAAATCTGAAATCAGTATTCAACATCCATAATTTATCATGAGGAATAAATCTAAATCTACAGAACAATTCGTTTAACATACTTCCAAGTTCAGTGTAACTTTAGATTAAATATATAATTTCAAAAGTTGTAAGCCACTTGCACTTGGGTGATAATTTCCTAATATAATGCCTTTATAATAATGTGTTTAAAAACATAACATGTGAAAAGGCGGGCGTAGTAATATTACTACCAAAACTAGTAATTTTTGGGTAAATCATATGCATCTTCGGTTTCTTATCCGGCTCCACTGGAAAAGAAAATGAAAACAGCATTAGTAAATGTCGAATATTTTTGTGCGTTGTTCAATCATAATTGTAACATAGAAAAGAAAATAAAAAAGCATTAGTAAGGCAGTTGTCCCACCGCCGACAGTGAACGAGTAGCGAGAGTGTAGTTCCGATAGATCTGTCGCTGGGCTATTAGCGAGTGTGCGAGTGCGACGGGCGTTTAACCCCGCCACTCGCTCGCGGCGATGCACAATACTTGTAATTTCAAAGCCGCACTACAGAGAAATGACCGCTAGTTGGTCTCTGGGCGTAAGTTCTGACCGCCAACCGAGCATCGCTGAGCGAGTATCATCTTTGATAGCTCTTGTCGCTCAGCGACCAACTCGTGGAGCGAGTACTCGCCGGCAATGTGAAAAGTCAGCGATCGACTATTAACATATGCATCTCTTTTGTTTACATAGAAAGTATATCTATTGTATGTTTCTTGAGCGAGAAATAAGCCGACAGCTAATCGTTTCCTCGCTGGCGGTGGAACAACTGCCTAAATGACGAATATTTTTGTGTGCTATTCAATCACACGGAATCTGGACACGGCATGTGCCAGTCAAGTTCGCAAAGCACAAAGGCAATTCACATCAGCCATGGGTAAGACATCCTGTCACTTCGTTAATCACAAATTTCATAAAAAAAGACCTTAATATATAATGAATGATGTCCAAAAATTGTGATTTTTATCACATCTCAAAATTACTTTATGTAAGTTTTGATTCGAAGTGAGGTTTTTAAAGTATAGCACTACTCAAACTGGACCTAATGCTCAGAAGTAAGCCTTGGCAAGATTAAAAATATTTGATTGCTTAAAAATAAATATTGAAGCTGATGCACAAACTTTTTAAGTCGCAACTGATATATTAAGTAACAAATAACAGCAGAATTTTCTTTAAAACAACTAAAAGGTTTTGCATGACTGAAGCTACAATTTAAGGAATGGAGAGAACTTAGTATGTAAAATTAATTTTAACTTGTTATTGGTGGAAATTAAGTACGGGAAAAATACAAAGCTAGAATAACACTGTACTGTAGTACTTTATTTATTCTTAATCATACTGCTGACGATATTGAATGATTAATGTCAATTTTTATCAGCAGTGGGCTGAAAATGTGAAGCTAAAACAATGAATCATACCTTAACGGACAGACAGATGCAATAACATAAAAGCAGGTCAGTCACATGTATATAGAAACAAAAAATGAATTCATTCCACTCCAGATACAAGCATATTTAGGTTAGTTGGAGGCGTTACAAATATTGTTAATACTGTGAATTCTAACTACATGGCTAATTTAATTAACTGGGCGACCCATCCCCAAATCGTTTTTGATGGAGCTGCTATACCTTACTGTGACTCAGTAAAAGACCTAATTTATATTGTTAAGAATTTGTCTTGGGGTCCCCAGTTGCCGCAAACTAAAGAAGTGAGCCGCAAACTGTTTGCCTCTGCGGGGTCTTTACGTAGATTGCGTAATTTCCTGCCGACTGCCACTAAAACTGCGCTTGCCCAATCCCTTCTTGTCTCTATTCTCGACTATGCTGATGCAAGTTATCCAGATCTTACTGAAGTGCAGCTAGATAAGCTTGAACGACTCCAAAATTTTTGTATCAGACTCATATTTGGTTTGTGCAAATATGATCATGTTTCTGACTCTCATTAAACTCAAGTGGCTGCCGATCCGCCTTCGCCGGAATGCACATATTTAACATTACTCTACAGTATTCTCTTCAATCCCACTACTCCGTTTTATCTCAAAGAACGTTTTAAGTTCCTTCATGACACAGATGTTAGAGATTCAATTGAGATCATCGGAGAATTTGAGACAATGCCTGCATGTTCCACTAAATTCTAAGGCTCATCGTTTACGGTGCAAGCTATTCGTTTGTGGAGTGCATTGCCGGTGTCCAGTCCAGTAAGGCAAGCTCAGTCACTCGCTACTTTTAAAAGCTCAGTTGCTAATTATTTTCTTTCCAATTTATGATTTTTCTTTTGTTTTCTCTCCACATGATGTTAAAGAACACATTATATGTATTGTATTATTTAATTACCTATGTATTGTATGTAAATATCTGCATACATATATATATTCATAAAAAGTTATAGAAAGGGGGTTATGAAAACTCTGCTTCCACTATTTGGTAAGAAAAAAAAAATTTGGTGTAAAATAAAGTACAATCTATCAAATTCTCTTTTTGAGATGTTTTCGAAATTGCAGTGAATCTAGCAGTAAGTGTGACTACGTAACATTGTCAAATATACGTAACGCTAGTGTATTAGGGAGTGTCAAACTTCTGCTAAGAACCCATCCTATTCCTTCAGTTGGCCTTACGTTTCGGGGCCGCGATATCGTGTTAGAACTTCCAACCCTGGCAGGATGCGTGTAAAAAGAGATACCTAAACACAAATACCAAAGATACATACCGTTACTTACTGGAGATTCCCGATATCTTCTTCAAACAATCGTTTCCCACCTTTCAGCATCTTTTCCTCATCATTGCCAAACTTTTTGGTGTATTCTTCTAATCTTATCAGCCATTGGGCCCAATGCTCCCGTAGCTTGTCAGGGGGGAGGTGGTAAGCATCAGCCTTGGACCCGTCAGTGTATGCTATGACCAGCAAAGCGTCTCGAACGTTTAAGTGCTTGTAGTTAAGGTCATGGCATACTGCGCCGAAGTAAGCGGCTAGTTGAACAGGATTGTCGAATGTGTTCGCTATGGACTTGCGGGGTTTGTCCGATTTCTTCCATTCGATGAGTGTTGGTTTGTCTCTGGAAAATATAAATAGGTTCGTTTAGTTGTGTTATTATTGTTGCTATGTCGATTTCTTGTGTTATCTATCTTCTATAGGTAAATATAAAAGCGAAATACCACTCACTGATTAATCACGAAATCTCAGAAACTACAAGTACCTAGTAGGGCTCTCAAATGCATGGGGGTTCCTTTTAGTACGTAGATGCTTGCTAAGACGGGATTTTGGGAAATTCCCACGTGAACGTGAAGTCGCGAGCAACTGCTAGTTATCTATAAAATTGGCCAAGTGCGAGTCAGACTCGCCCATGAAGGGTTCCGTAGTAACTATAATAATATATATATTTATTTGCCGAAAAAAAAAAAAACATTACAAATTTCTTAAAACTAGCTTATTAACATTTTTTACAACTTACTCATTTTGGAAACTTATATCTTTTAAACGATTGACTTTATGAAAAAGTGGTTTTAGAAACCCCTATGTCATTTTTAAAGACCTGTCTATAGATACTACACACGCATAGGTTTAATGAAAAAACATATTTTCAGTTTTAGTTCCATGTATGGGGAGCCATTTTAAATATTTTTTTAGTTTTTTCTTAAAATCGGAAAGTGGTTCATAGAATACATCTACCTACCAAGTTTCACATGTATGTTCCTAATAGTTTCGGAATAAAATGGCTGTGACATATGGACGGACGGACGGACGGACGGACGGACGGACGGACAGACAGACAGACAGACAGCCATACAGACATGACGAAACTATAAGGGTTCCGTCTTTTGCCATTCGGCTACGGAACCCTAAAAACGGCAATAAATCATGTCTGTTATATGGGAGCCCCCCTTAAATATTTATTTTATTTTAATTTAATTATTTATTTTTAAAGTGAATATATAACCAAATATTCTGTGAATGTTTCAAGCGTCTACCACAATCTATCGATTTCCTAAAGTTTTTCTAATTATTGATATTCTAGGGTTTGAACACTATGACCGACTGATTAATTAAATTGTGTGTCCTATACAATGTTGTCTATTTAAGATCTGTCAACAAGCTATTCTTAAATAGCTGTAGAGAAAATGACATGTCTTTTTATTATCACTTCACTGCAAAGATATCCAAAGTCTTTTGGCACGAGTTCTGAATTACATATGATTATAAAGCAAGATAACCTTGAGTTTTTCCTTGACATTAGGTAATCTGTTATTCCAAATCTTGGATGTCAGTGACTTCTTTATCTATGGTATGTAGTAGGCGATATGATAAACTATGATAATTTTAATGATGTTGTGATTTCTTTTACCGTTATTTTATTGGTTTAGACTTCATGCACACAGGTACAAAAGCGGATTTATGCCCTAGGAATTCTGTACCAGTCAATTAAGAGTGGTCAAGAGATAGCAAGGCAGGAGTATTGTTTAAATCAGAAAGAATCGAGAAAAAAAGACGAATACTAATCTATACTAGACTCGTAAAAACAGGTTATATTGAGTGGTCATAGAGTACAAATGTAATCTAAATTTCTTGATAAGTTTTGACCAAATGAGATGTAATCTTTAGCACATAAGACAATATTTAGAATTGGACGGATGGAATATGACAATTTCAATCGAACCAACAGTACCTATTAAAGCATTTTATTTATTGCAAGCAATACAAGTACTGAACTCCTACATGAGGCCCATATTTGAATAATTATTATTATTTCGGAGATGTGCCTGAATAAATCTCTTAGTACCTAAATATATATCGCACCCTTAGTAATATAAGGGCACAACTCAAAAAAGTAGATTTTTGACTACTCGCGGTTCAAAATTCTGGATTCCTACATTACAGATATTTTTTCATATAACATGCTTATTATTTAAGTTAGCCAACCGGTAAGCTAGTTAACCGGTTAGTTAACTGGTTAGTTAACCGGTAGCGAATTTAATTTTGAGCCCTTAGCATTTACAACCTCAGTTTGCAAAAATTTTGACTTGATTCCTTATATTACTGAGGGTGCGATATATACCCAGGTATATTGGGGTCATCTGCCAGTTACATGTAGCTTCGTCGTTTTGCTCGCACCTAAAATCAGCTCCAATGACGTGGCCGGATAAAGCCAATGCATTTGTGTTTCGGGAATGGTTTAATGAGATACCTCGGCACGGAAACGCAAGGACAGCTAAAGGAACAGGGTAGGGTTTTAGTCAGTAGGAGTCTGACTCTTACGCTCCACCCAGAGCGGGAATCATTTGACAACTAAAATAGCCTCAAAAAATACTTAAAAGTATTGAAAAATATACTATCAGTAAGTGCATTCAAACTAACCAATCAATTGAAGCATCAATGGCCAAAATAGTGTCGACCTTGTGATCGAGAGGTCGGGTTCGAGCCCCACTCATTACATTATTGTCGTGAACCCAGACAAAAGCATATTCTTTATTTTTTTATTTATTGAAAATAGGTTCGCGTTTGACCACTATCTCACCTGATGGTAAGTGATGATGTGGTCGAAGATGGAGCACGCTTACTTAAAAGTAACCTATTCACTCTTGACTTAAGGACTCCTAGGTTATAGCTATCGGGAAACACAGACTCCGGTTAGTAATGTGAATCCCAACCACATTGCCAGTTCTCTGTAAAAAAAAATGAGATCGATCGATCCATTCCGAGGTCGCAGCTGCCCTAAATAAAATTCTCTACGGAACTACACTCTCACTGTCAATCAGTGACGCAGTTCGCCGACCTTGAAAGTGGCCTAGCCCGAGGGCTTCTCAAACGAGATTGTATGCTCCGTTAACTACAGCCGCCTAGCCTGTTGCAAACTAAAACACATACATGGCTTTGCGCAATTTGTCTGGCCACCGAGATAAGTGTATAAAAAAAAAAAAAAAAAAAAAATATACGCGTCGAATTGATAACCTCCTCTTTTGGTCGTCGGTTGATAAATGAACTGTGGTCGACCGTTTCGCCATTGACTAATCGGATATAGATTGTTAGTAAGTTTTACAGTCATGCACGGAGAATTAAGTTTACAAAAGACAGATAACTAGCAAACCGTATTGCTTTGCACAGCGGTATTTTGTACACATAAACCTTTCCCATTTATCGATCTTTCTTTGAGGGGAAATTCTATATCTAAATCTCTTGCGTGGTTTAGAAGAACCTTAAATTATCTTCCGTGGCTTTGTTTCACACCAAAGACGGATAGGTACCTATGGAAAGTTTGATTCATTCTACCGTCCCAGACATTTATTTTATTGTCTGGAATATATGTCTGGAACGCTGTAGTCTCCCCTCTTGCGAGGTGGACGCTAATGATCGCGACACAGTATTTATTATGAAATAAAGCGGTTATTAATGTACACAAACGTCTGTAAACTGTAAATTGTTATATCACAGCGGTCAGTCAATCAAGGTGATAGATATAATATACTTTATTGTACACCAATAATTGAATCACACTTAATAACAATATTTAAGACAAAAGGTTCCAATGTACCAAAAAATAATTGTATATATAAGTATCTACTTACTCATAATCAGCAATCGCATCAAATATCCCCCTGTACTTTAATACAGGGTGTATAACATTCGACTCTATCGCTTTAGGCGCCGATATACTCTTCAGGACATCTGCTACTGACACCCACACTCCCTCGACCTCCTTTTCAATACGATGCTGCGCCTGTGGCTGGGTGAAGTAGTTCTTTAACGTACTGTGAAATTTGGTGCCGACTGCCATTTGAGCTGTGGATGCAAGACAAGATTTGTTTTAATCATAGCTCTACTGTGGCTGCGAATATTATGGATTTGTATTTTTGGAGAAACTCAAAATTTTCTGGACCAATTAAAAAAAAAACTTTCACTATTAAAATGATACGATACAATGTTACCACTGAGCGCGTGAAGCCGCGGGCAGAACCAAATTTATAAGAATAACAAAGCAGTTATTTAGCTCAGTTTGAGGGGTTAAAATAGCTAAGTAGTAATAGTAGTGTAGTAATGCTGTAGTAATAATAGTGCTGGTAATTTTACCCATATTGCCAGGTTTCTTTTTAAAGAAAAAGAATAAAAGCACTTCCACAGAGGCGCTATATGCATTAGCATAATTTGTAGTAACTTATACTAATGCATAACAGATCTCCAATCGCGCATCTGCTCTATTGACGATTCAAAGACTTTTCATTATTTCAATTGCTGACCTTGGTACTAAATTGTTGGATGTAAAGTTTGCTATGATTGGGCTAGTAATGCCGGTATAACGACTAGAGGTTTAGGTAAATTGTGTATTATTTAATCGTTTGACGTATTTTGTAGAGTAGACAAATTGATAGAAGGCTAATCGGAGGAAAAATGTATACAGAATGGGATCAGACGTTACTTACCGAACTAATACTAATAGAAAAAAAAAATTAACAAAAAATAGAACCGACTTCCATATCAAAACACTACAAAGCCAAAAATAACTTTAATTTCGGTAGTCGGTGTTATTGGTTTTGGATTTTCTTTTTTTTTCACACTGCCTTCCGAAATTAAAGTTATTTTTGGCTTTGTAGTGTTTATATGGAAGTCGGTTCTATTTTTTGTTAAAAAATTTTGTCACGCTTTTTGGTGGGTCGGATTGTCTGGTTACTCACCACCTTATCACCTTTTACAAAATATTGCTTTTCCCGATGCACAGCCGTTAATTTTTGAGGAGTTCTCCTGGTACTTGACCATCAGCTCTACATCACCATACTCGTATGTATTGCGACGAGCATAAAGTGTTTAACATCCGTACTCAAGTAATCGAATCGCATTCCACGAAATACTTAGTATTGAGTAGTTTCAGTGGCCATCTGTGGTCTTCATCATCAGTTCAACTTCCCCAAATGGTACTTTTCGAAAGCAACTGCTCAAGGTACTATAAGAAATACCCAAAACGCTATAGGTGTGCCTATAATATTTGAAGAGTTCCCTCGATTTCTCCAGGATCCCATCATCAGATCCTGATTTCGTAACAATGGGACCAACTAGAAAGTATACCCTTTCAAACGCAAAAGGAATTTTCCAAATCGGTCCAGCCGTCTCCGAGTTATGAGGTAAAATACATTAAAAAAAAAGTTCAAGACGAATTGAGAACCTCCTTTTTTGAAGTCGGTTAAAAATAACGTTCATTCTGAAGTATTAGATTGGGAAGTAATTTGTAACAGAATAATCGCATATATCTATACTAATTTGTTTGTATAGTTATATTTCATAAAACGATATTTTCTTGCACCTAAAAATAAAAAACAAAATCATGTGATGAAACTTCATGGCGCCAGTGGTGCATGCCAAATAGGTATGGCGTAGGTACAGCCAATCGCACGGGTCAGGGTAAAAATTTGTCATTGAACTTAATTTCGTAGGAAGTTTTTTCCTGTGTCCCGTCCTATCCATAGATAATTAAGGGCATTACAAACCAACAGCTTGTATTTATTTATAACACAAAGGAATAGGGAGTACGAGTGTCTCCTATTAATAAATTCACTTTCAAAGATGGTGCTAACGATTTGGTTTGGTCAATATTCAGTACTAGTGCTGGGATTCGGAGAACTCTACTAATAAAATCTTCTGTCAATTGTATGCTATCTTAAATTTGATTTGGTTGGGAGTATTAATGTCAAGCTTGCAAAATATAAGAGGGCTGAAAGAAGTAGTCTGTTTTTAGGGTTAAACTAAAACTTAAAAAAAAATGCTTTCTATCATACTAGGTACAGTTTCTACAGAATTCCTGCCTGGGTTTGGCTTGCTATAGCTTTGAAACACATCCTTAGTCTCCATACAACTATACCCGGACTTTTAATTCGATGCCGTAAGCTGACATAGCTTATGTCACTTACTAAAATAATGATAACCCGTTTAACCTAATAGTGATAGATTCAATCAATCGAATAATACATGAGCGATTTTTAATCGTGAGAAATATAAATAAATGATAAAATTTACACTATTATTTTTTATTTTGAAGTAGTAACTAGATTTATCACAAATAATATATATTTTTATTAAAAACTAGCTTTTGCCCGCAACTTCGTTCGCGTGGGAGGTTTTTTCCGCGTGAATCCCGATCCCGTGAGCCTTTCGGGATAAAAAGTATCCCATGTCCGTCTCCTGGTTCTAAGCTACCACCTCCCTACCAATTTTTAGCCAAATCGATTCAGCTGTTCTTGAGTTATAAATAGTGTAACTAACACGACTTGTATATAGATATTCATATCTAACCAGACACGATTAAAGCCACTCTTTTGGAAATTGTCTCACGTGATGATATTTTAATAAATTTAAATAAATTGTATTAAAAAGACTGCCCCGCATCATTGCAATCTAAACCCTAGAATAGGTACAGGGACCTATTACAATAAATAAAAAAATATTGTTATAATCTGTTCGTTTTATTTTTCACGGCCCTTTATAATCACATTTTACTTTTTGTTATTTTCACACAATATTATTTAAAAAAATATTTACATCGTTATTCGATTTTATTCCTGAATCGATTAATTTAGTTACATCACAATTTCGTAGTCGTCATTATCTTACAACTCAGAAACTGTCAGTCTACTGCATCGAATTAAAAGTCCGGATATACTTATTGAGTGATGTGACCTGAAAAATTATTATTAATTTGCTTGAATTTCAGAGATACAATTATAGACACTTTATAGTGCCTAAACCAAAAGGAAAGAGGGAGGGAGCGAGAAGGAGGAGAGAGGGAAGGAGCCTCCGCATGGTGGCGGGGACTATCACTGAGCACTGCTTACTAAACAAATATTACTACATGATAGGTATAACAGAGACGAAGGAAATGGTGGGACACGTGCTCCGAGAGTGCACCGCAATCACGACATAAGGAAACAAACCTTCGAGTCATTGAATTCTCTTACAGAAATCCTGAATAGACCGAGACCTGATCTGCTTCTCGAGAGAGGTTGGCTAGATGGAGTGTTGGCCGACATGGCCCACACACAATGGTCCTGTGCAGGGATTAAGTGTGGAAACGAAACCCAAAAGTAGTAGACACTATAATTGTCAAGATAGGACAGTCAAAAGAATTAGGCATTGGATTTTCCAAGCCATAGATCTCTATCCAGAGGTCCAGTATAGGAAGTTTAAATAGAGTTAATTAAATAAATGTTAAAAAGCCTACAAAAAGTTTAATCAAATAATTATCCTACTAATACTATAAAATGAAATGTGAAAGGGACTCTGTTACTATAGTTGCAAAACTTCTGAAAAATTCGGAATAATTCCGGAATACTTCTGGGAAAGTTTCTTTAAATCGGAATTATTCAAAATGAATTTAAATAGGGCCCTCTGTGCGCCGGCCGCTGCCGCCGCGCCAGCGCCGCTCTGCGCGCGCTACGATGGCGGTGCGGGGTGCGGTAAGAGGGGAGATGCTCCTCGAAGAAGTTTTCCCCCCCGCGAGAAAGATTCGTACCCCGCAATCGAATGTTTCCGAATGTTTCGCCCGAATAATTCAATGGGAATTAACGTGTTTGTTTGTTGTGTGGTGGGTGAGTTAATTATTGTTCAGTGCGAGAGTACGTACGATACGAGAGTAAAATATAAATGTTTATTTTATTATAAACTAGCTTTTGCCCGCGACTTCGTCCGCGTGGAATAGTTACTTTGGGCTAAAGTTAAATTTAACCCCGATTTTGAAGCATTCTTCATTGGTGCTCCGCTCCTATTTGCCTTAGCATAATGATATATAGCCTATAGCCTTTGTCTATAAATTTACTATTTAATTAAAAATATTTTTTCAATTCGAACCAGTAGTTCCTGAGATTATCGCGTTCAAACAAACAAACAAACTCTTCAGCCTTATATTATTAGCATAGATAGCTGTTGCCCGCAACTTCGTCCACGTTTCCGTCGATTTTCGTAAAAAAAAAGTAGCCTTTGTACTTCCTCACGGTTCAGTGATTTTGATGTAACACACAGATTAACTTTCGTAATTTAGTAGGGAAATATAATATGTCAATCTATAATACTGTTGAAAAATATCGCAATACCGAACCGCACAATATTATTGTTAATAGCTGTGCCCGCGACTCCGTCAGCGTGTAACTCCTTGTGTGTTATTAAGTTAACGTATTGGCAATATTGTTTAGATCACGTTCACATGAGGCTTAAGTACCTATAGAACGATAATACTTCAGCGCAAAGCTTCCGGGTAAACTATGTTGAAAGTTGACCCGTCCGGCACGTGAACATAAAGATTTCTAGAACTGCTAACCCGGGAAAGAGCGACGTACAACTGACCATGCGAGAAACAACTGACACCGAGATCTACTCCAGCAACACGAAAAGTCTGCCCTTGAGCCTTATTAATTGTCATTGCATAACACACCGATACTGGGAATCGCGTTCTTTTAAATTGGAATGGAAAATTATTTGGTATTATGGGAATTCTGGGAATAAAGACGGTTTCTCCTGCACCGCAACCTGTTAAAATTTGAGCCTCGATTATATTTTGTTGCAACTGGGTTACTTTTAGCCGAGTTTCAGTGTAAAGTTGTGGTGGTTTTAAATTTCGGAGCAGAATAATAATCAGAAAGCTTCGAACTGCTAAGCTATCGGGAGTTACACGTGTTATTGTGAGTCAACCATAAAAGATAGATATATGCTGTCGTGGGATATTTGTTATATAATTTTAAGGAGAACATTTCCGTCATATATGATTTCTGTGTAGCTTTAACCATTAAGGTTGCACACGCGACGGAAGCTTAAAAAATGGAGTAACTTCTCCCGTTTTCCCAACATTTCTCTTCACTGCTCTGCTCCTATTGATTGTAGCGTTATGAAAAGTATACTATAACCTGCTCAGGAGTATGAAAAATAATTGTACCAAGTTTCGTTAAAATCCGTCGAGTAGTTTTTGTTTCTATAACGGTTATACAGACAGACAGACAGACAGACAGACAGACAAAAATTTTACTGATTGCATTTTTGGCATCAGTATCGATCCCTAATCACCCCCTGATAGTTATTTTGTAAATATATGACATGTACAGAATTGACCTCTCTACAGATTTATTATAAGTATAGATGGGATTGGTTAAGTATATGTTGATATTTCTATAGGTAGATATGTTAGCCTGCGATTAACAGGATTTTTATAAATGTCATTTGTGGAACAAAAACCAGGCCTAGCATATTTTATTTATTTTTTGAAAAAGGGTTACCTATGTTTTTGGTTAGTTTGTATGTAGCTCTGTAGGCATCGCGAGTATTCGCGAGTCGCATAGGTAGGTATTAATCATTACCTACCTACTTAACGCGTATAATAAATAGCCTAGTCAATAAAAACAAATAAAGGCAAACCTTGCAAGCAAAAACGTTTTGATGTGGTTTTCAGAAAAATATTTGTTATACTTAGGTAGGAGCAGGTTTTGGTATATTAACCGACTGAAAAGGTCGATTTTCCTGGATTTTTTTTGACATTTGAAATATTCCCAAAGTTTCGGAATATTTCGGAATACTTCCGAAGTATTCGAAGGGAATGATTCGGAATTTTTCCCGCCAGCATCTATATCTGTTAGAATGTCACAAGTAAACCACTTAAGTATCCAATTTTGATGAAATTCTGTACAGGGATAGATTAGACCTTGGAGAAGGACTTAGACCTATTTTTTCTCTATTCACGCGAGCGAAGCCGCGGGCAAAAGCTATATTACTAGCTTTTGCCCGCGGCTTCGCTCGCGTTGTAGTGCCGTTTAGTAAGTAATTAAAAAAAACATATACACAACATTAGTAAAACATCATCCGAGTAATTTGGGCAAACTATTTTTTTGTAACAAAACTGAATGTTCCAGAGCACTTTAATTATGGAACTAATAAAATTACAATGCCATCCACACTGAAATGTTATTCCAGATCCATTGCTTCATATGTTTAAAACATAGTTTGCTTGACAGTATAAAACATGCAATGAATATGGTTGCAATGTCCGTGAAAGTGTATGTGGCCCGTTATATAAATTTTTGAATGACACAATAAGGCTGCTGATACACTACAGTTGCGCTAGCAAAATCTAGGCCAATCTAAACGTAATATTTTAAAAGAAGTACTCTTCATTTTTTGCTTGTCAGCAAGCTCTGCTCTGGAAGCAATAACTGGTGCAATTTGCAACGTTTTTTGTGGGATTGCTAGATATACATGTGGGATATGCTAGAAAAATAAATCCACAAGGAATAAGTTACTGATTTATATGTCTGGTATAGTGCAAACTTTATTAAAGACTAGCTTCTGTCTGCAACTTTGTATGTGTAAAGTTCTGCATCTGGTTTTCCAGTTTCAGAAATCAATTATAGCTAATATGTTTCCCCCAACTTAATAGCTATGTAACAAAAAGTTTCATTCAAATCCTTCTAGTAGTTCCAGAGATAAGTGTGTTCAAAAAAACAGATTTTTTAAATTCTTGTTTTTAACCCTACCCAATTATTTTTTTGTAAATATATTTGGACACACATTTTTTACTGTTTTATTATATGTATTGATTACAAAACTTAACAACTTAATATTCTTGAAAGTACTTTTAAAGGACACACGAAACTGGTAAAGAACTATGCAAAAAATAGCTAAATGCAAGTTATAGTAATAGTATTTATTTCATAATGGGATTGCAATGTTCACAACTGTTGAAATTCTGTGACAAAGTAACAGAACATGCTGTAGAATAGTTTGTTTTGTGCCAAAGACAACAAACAGTGTAGGCAGTTTATATTTAAACAAGTGATGTTTTAATCAGATATCATTGAGCTTGTTTTTTATTTTAGTAAAAGTAGATTGTATTTATTGAGCTATATTACTACTGAGATGAGATATTGTTTATTTTATTAATACAATTATACCTTTAAATAGCCAGTGAAAGGTCAAGGAGAGTGTTAGGTTAGTTGAATGCAAGCTAGCTGTGATATTTAAGTATTTCTTGACTGTGGTTATAGGTGCAGTACACTATACCCATTTCTGTATTTAATTTATCAAACTACCTTAGCCTGAAAACCTATCAAGATTTGCCATAGAAGTATTTTTGACACATATTTAAAAATTAAAATCTAACATTTATATTCTCCCAATACATTTATATTTTATATATTTTTATATCCTAATACCAGATAGAGGGGATGTATATAATTAATGTAGAAATTCCCTTTTGCCAAGACAGACTGAAACAAACAATGATCTTCTAATAGTCGTAGCATTGATTGCACATTTAACCAGAAAAAATTCGCTCAAAATATTTAGGGATTCTGAATCAGGTTACTTAAAAAATTCCTCTTACTGTGTTAAATTCTGCATTTAGCATGCTTATTTCAGGCTTATAGTCATAACACATACTTATTACTAAACTAGTCATAAAAATTGTTATGAACTATTTCTTAGCTTTAAGTACCCATATTTTATTTTTATTGATATTAGCGAGCCTAATATCAATAAAAATAAAATATGGGTACTTAAAGCTAAGAAATAGTTCATAACAATTTTTATGACTAGTTTAGTAATAAGTATGTGTTATGACTATAAGCCTGAAATAAGCATGCTAAATTGCATTGCATTTTTGGCATCAGTATCGATCCCTAATCACCCCCTGATAGTTATTTTGTAAATATATGACATGTACAGAATTGACCTCTCTACAGATTTATTATAAGTATAGATGGGATTGGTTAAGTATATGTTGATATTTCTATAGGTAGATATGTTAGCCTGCGATTAACAGGATTTTTATAAATGTCAGTTGTGGAACAAAAAACCAGGCCTAGCATATTTTATTTATTTTTTGAAAAAGGGTTACCTATGTTTTTGGTTAGTTTGTATGTAGCTCTGTAGGCATCGCGAGTATTCGCGAGTCGCATAGGTAGGTATTAATCATTACCTACCTACTTAACGCGTATAATAAATAGCCTAGTCAATAAAAACAAATAAAGGCAAACCTTGCAAGCAAAAACGTTTTGATGTGGTTTTCAGAAAAATATTTGTTATACTTAGGTAGGAGCAGGTTTTGGTATATTAACCGACTGAAAAGGTCGATTTTCCTGGATTTTTTTTGACATTTGAAATATTCCCAAAGTTTCGGAATATTTCGGAATACTTCCGAAGTATTCGAAGGGAATGATTCGGAATTTTTCCCGCCAGCATCTATATCTGTTAGAATGTCACAAGTAAACCACTTAAGTATCCAATTTTGATGAAATTCTGTACAGGGATAGATTAGACCTTGGAGAAGGACTTAGACCTATTTTTTCTCTATTCACGCGAGCGAAGCCGCGGGCAAAAGCTATATTACTAGCTTTTGCCCGCGGCTTCGCTCGCGTTGTAGTGCCGTTTAGTAAGTAATTAAAAAAAACATATACACAACATTAGTAAAACATCATCCGAGTAATTTGGGCAAACTATTTTTTTGTAACAAAACTGAATGTTCCAGAGCACTTTAATTATGGAACTAATAAAATTACAATGCCATCCACACTGAAATGTTATTCCAGATCCATTGCTTCATATGTTTAAAACATAGTTTGCTTGACAGTATAAAACATGCAATGAATATGGTTGCAATGTCCGTGAAAGTGTATGTGGCCCGTTATATAAATTTTTGAATGACACAATAAGGCTGCTGATACACTACAGTTGCGCTAGCAAAATCTAGGCCAATCTAAACGTAATATTTTAAAAGAAGTACTCTTCATTTTTTGCTTGTCAGCAAGCTCTGCTCTGGAAGCAATAACTGGTGCAATTTGCAACGTTTTTTGTGGGATTGCTAGATATACATGTGGGATATGCTAGAAAAATAAATCCACAAGGAATAAGTTACTGATTTATATGTCTGGTATAGTGCAAACTTTATTAAAGACTAGCTTCTGTCTGCAACTTTGTATGTGTAAAGTTCTGCATCTGGTTTTCCAGTTTCAGAAATCAATTATAGCTAATATGTTTCCCCCAACTTAATAGCTATGTAACAAAAAGTTTCATTCAAATCCTTCTAGTAGTTCCAGAGATAAGTGTGTTCAAAAAAACAGATTTTTTAAATTCTTGTTTTTAACCCTACCCAATTATTTTTTTGTAAATATATTTGGACACACATTTTTTACTGTTTTATTATATGTATTGATTACAAAACTTAACAACTTAATATTCTTGAAAGTACTTTTAAAGGACACACGAAACTGGTAAAGAACTATGCAAAAAATAGCTAAATGCAAGTTATAGTAATAGTATTTATTTCATAATGGGATTGCAATGTTCACAACTGTTGAAATTCTGTGACAAAGTAACAGAACATGCTGTAGAATAGTTTGTTTTGTGCCAAAGACAACAAACAGTGTAGGCAGTTTATATTTAAACAAGTGATGTTTTAATCAGATATCATTGAGCTTGTTTTTTATTTTAGTAAAAGTAGATTGTATTTATTGAGCTATATTACTACTGAGATGAGATATTGTTTATTTTATTAATACAATTATACCTTTAAATAGCCAGTGAAAGGTCAAGGAGAGTGTTAGGTTAGTTGAATGCAAGCTAGCTGTGATATTTAAGTATTTCTTGACTGTGGTTATAGGTGCAGTACACTATACCCATTTCTGTATTTAATTTATCAAACTACCTTAGCCTGAAAACCTATCAAGATTTGCCATAGAAGTATTTTTGACACATATTTAAAAATTAAAATCTAACATTTATATTCTCCCAATACATTTATATTTTATATATTTTTATATCCTAATACCAGATAGAGGGGATGTATATAATTAATGTAGAAATTCCCTTTTGCCAAGACAGACTGAAACAAACAATGATCTTCTAATAGTCGTAGCATTGATTGCACATTTAACCAGAAAAAATTCGCTCAAAATATTTAGGGATTCTGAATCAGGTTACTTAAAAAATTCCTCTTACTGTGTTAAATTCTGCATTTAGCATGCTTATTTCAGGCTTATAGTCATAACACATACTTATTACTAAACTAGTCATAAAAATTGTTATGAACTATTTCTTAGCTTTAAGTACCCATATTTTATTTTTATTGATATTAGCGAGCCTAATATCAATAAAAATAAAATATGGGTACTTAAAGCTAAGAAATAGTTCATAACAATTTTTATGACTAGTTTAGTAATAAGTATGTGTTATGACTATAAGCCTGAAATAAGCATGCTAAATTGCATTGCATTTTTGGCATCAGTATCGATCCCTAATCACCCCCTGATAGTTATTTTGTAAATATATGACATGTACAGAATTGACCTCTCTACAGATTTATTATAAGTATAGATGGGATTGGTTAAGTATATGTTGATATTTCTATAGGTAGATATGTTAGCCTGCGATTAACAGGATTTTTATAAATGTCAGTTGTGGAACAAAAAACCAGGCCTAGCATATTTTATTTATTTTTTGAAAAAGGGTTACCTATGTTTTTGGTTAGTTTGTATGTAGCTCTGTAGGCATCGCGAGTATTCGCGAGTCGCATAGGTAGGTATTAATCATTACCTACCTACTTAACGCGTATAATAAATAGCCTAGTCAATAAAAACAAATAAAGGCAAACCTTGCAAGCAAAAACGTTTTGATGTGGTTTTCAGAAAAATATTTGTTATACTTAGGTAGGAGCAGGTTTTGGTATATTAACCGACTGAAAAGGTCGATTTTCCTGGATTTTTTTTGACATTTGAAATATTCCCAAAGTTTCGGAATATTTCGGAATACTTCCGAAGTATTCGAAGGGAATGATTCGGAATTTTTCCCGCCAGCATCTATATCTGTTAGAATGTCACAAGTAAACCACTTAAGTATCCAATTTTGATGAAATTCTGTACAGGGATAGATTAGACCTTGGAGAAGGACTTAGACCTATTTTTTCTCTATTCACGCGAGCGAAGCCGCGGGCAAAAGCTATATTACTAGCTTTTGCCCGCGGCTTCGCTCGCGTTGTAGTGCCGTTTAGTAAGTAATTAAAAAAAACATATACACAACATTAGTAAAACATCATCCGAGTAATTTGGGCAAACTATTTTTTTGTAACAAAACTGAATGTTCCAGAGCACTTTAATTATGGAACTAATAAAATTACAATGCCATCCACACTGAAATGTTATTCCAGATCCATTGCTTCATATGTTTAAAACATAGTTTGCTTGACAGTATAAAACATGCAATGAATATGGTTGCAATGTCCGTGAAAGTGTATGTGGCCCGTTATATAAATTTTTGAATGACACAATAAGGCTGCTGATACACTACAGTTGCGCTAGCAAAATCTAGGCCAATCTAAACGTAATATTTTAAAAGAAGTACTCTTCATTTTTTGCTTGTCAGCAAGCTCTGCTCTGGAAGCAATAACTGGTGCAATTTGCAACGTTTTTTGTGGGATTGCTAGATATACATGTGGGATATGCTAGAAAAATAAATCCACAAGGAATAAGTTACTGATTTATATGTCTGGTATAGTGCAAACTTTATTAAAGACTAGCTTCTGTCTGCAACTTTGTATGTGTAAAGTTCTGCATCTGGTTTTCCAGTTTCAGAAATCAATTATAGCTAATATGTTTCCCCCAACTTAATAGCTATGTAACAAAAAGTTTCATTCAAATCCTTCTAGTAGTTCCAGAGATAAGTGTGTTCAAAAAAACAGATTTTTTAAATTCTTGTT
The DNA here is from genome assembly GCA_943138885.2 of Tholera decimalis. Lineage (NCBI taxonomy): Eukaryota > Metazoa > Arthropoda > Insecta > Lepidoptera > Noctuidae > Tholera > Tholera decimalis. The sequence continues at coordinate 14,669,204 of OW964559.2, forward strand.
TTAACCCTACCCAATTATTTTTTTGTAAATATATTTGGACACACATTTTTTACTGTTTTATTATATGTATTGATTACAAAACTTAACAACTTAATATTCTTGAAAGTATTTTTAAAGGACACACGAAACTGGTAAAGAACTATGCAAAAAATAGCTAAATGCAAGTTATAGTAATAGTATTTATTTCATAATGGGATTGCAATGTTCACAACTGTTGAAATTCTGTGACAAAGTAACAGAACATGCTGTAGAATAGTTTGTTTTGTGCCAAAGACAACAAACAGTGTAGGCAGTTTATATTTAAACAAGTGATGTTTTAATCAGATATCATTGAGCTTGTTTTTTATTTTAGTAAAAGTAGATTGTATTTATTGAGCTATATTACTACTGAGATGAGATATTGTTTATTTTATTAATACAATTATACCTTTAAATAGCCAGTGAAAGGTCAAGGAGAGTGTTAGGTTAGTTGAATGCAAGCTAGCTGTGATATTTAAGTATTTCTTGACTGTGGTTATAGGTGCAGTACACTATACCCATTTCTGTATTTAATTTATCAAACTACCTTAGCCTGAAAACCTATCAAGATTTGCCATAGAAGTATTTTTGACACATATTTAAAAATTAAAATCTAACATTTATATTCTCCCAATACATTTATATTTTATATATTTTTATATCCTAATACCAGATAGAGGGAATGTATATAATTAATGTAGAAATTCCCTTTTGCCAAGACAGACTGAAACAAACAATGATCTTCTAATAGTCGTAGCATTGATTGCACATTTAACCAGAAAAAATTCGCTCAAAATATTTAGGGATTCTGAATCAGGTTACTTAAAAAATTCCTCTTACTGTGTTAAATTCTGCATTTAGCATGCTTATTTCAGGCTTATAGTCATAACACATACTTATTACTAAACTAGTCATAAAAATTGTTATGAACTATTTCTTAGCTTTAAGTACCCATATTTTATTTTTATTGATATTAGGCTCGCGTTTGACCACCATCTCACCTGATGGTAAGTGATGATGTGGTCGAAGATAGAGCATGCTTGCCTAGAAGAAACCTATTCACTCTTGACTTAAAGACCCCCAGGTTATAGTGATCAGACATAAGTGAGGTATAAATACTACTAATATGAGCATGCTTTCCCCAACTGACTTTACAAGAAATTGGATATCATATAAACTGATATATAAGAAGTGAAACAAAGTAAGAACAGAGTAAGTGATTAATATCTGGCCAATATTTATCTCCAACAATGTGCCACCTCATATAAAATGAAATAAAAGATAAATAAATACCTGCATAGAATTTATTGAACTCTTCCTCTCCCAACTCGGCAATTCTTTCTTGTTTCCATTTTTCTAATGCTGCTCTAGACTCATCAGTCATAGTTTTGTTCAAGATCAGGGTCACAGAAGGATACTGCTGGGCAAAATCATTCTTATGCTGCTTTATTTGAAGGATTTTATCTTCACTGGCATAACCGGGCTGTGCTGGAGAGCTACGGGCTGCATTACTTGATGCAGAAGTAGCTACACCTCTCACAGTATTACTTAAGACACCACCAACAAAGTTCACACAGTGCCTCGTATTTTGCCACATCTTTTTTTTCAGATCATTCACAACTAGCACAGGGCTGTACTTCACATATCCTGTCAACATCTGACTCTGTCTTTTACCATTTCTCTCTGCACTTTCTAAGAATTTCAATTTATTTTCGTTAGAAGCAGTCGCACTGTTGTTTTGATCTGAAGTTCTATTTTTAGCTGAAACACACAGATAAAAGTGGCGTTATGCGTGCGCGTGTGTATCTCGCGGCGCCAAAACTGAAATGTCATATGATGACCATTGGCACGATATGCTACGCGGACGCTATTATGATACGTAGTTTGTTGTACAATTTTGTACGCATAAAAGATCGAAAGTCAACACGGGAATGTAAACACCAGTTTTTATCGACACAATGGGTGAAGTATTCGAGGCTTCCTCAAACAGCAGCTAGCGAATTAGAAAGTAGTAAATCCGCTCAGCCGCAAGGTTGCTGAAACCTTACAAACAAAATACCACTCACCCGCCTTCTGTGCACGCTGTTTCTTCTGTTTGTTCGTCTCGAGCAACGGCCCGAACAGTTCCTTATTCTCCTTGTTATAAAGTTTAATTTTTTCTGCAGGTTTCAAGATAGAAGCGGGTCGAACTATTTTATTCCTGATGAATTCTTTAACGCTCCTCTCGAATGAGATTCTCTGTCCAATTGTGCAAACTGGCCGAAACATACCTACTGAACTGAAATTGAGAATCAATAGGATTTCTGTTAAGTCCTAAACTAATTAGTATATTGTAGTTTTCCTAATTCTGTTTTATTGCTATTTTAACAATATTTCATAAGAATTCCCGAATTGATGAAATAGAAGATTCCCTTCCCTTTATGAAAATCAAAGATGAAAATTAAAAAAATATTTCATCGAATAGGCTTGTGTAAAAATATCGATATATCATAATATCGATATTTTTCAGAAAATAATCGATTTATATTTTGGTGATTTTATTTTTTTTTGATATATCGATTTTCTATATTTATTTTCTATAAATATTTTTTCGCCTTGAACATAAATAAAAAATTATCTATAGTCTATGACCCGTTTGTGGTCTGTGCAGTGGAGCCAATCTGAGGAGCCAACTATGACAACAACAGGACATGTTGTTGTCATAGTTGGCTGTTGCATGTTGCTTTGATATGTTATAGGGATTCGTTAAACTGTCTGCACTTGCAGCTAAAATTTTCGCTACCAAAAGCCAAACAAACAGGAATACCCCAGATATGCTTACAACCTCGCAACTTAATATAATATGCGACCTTATTGGCCTTTTCAAAGAGGCTACTAAAGAAATAAGTGATGCCGATCATGTGACAGCGATTATGTGTTGCCATACCTGTATTAAATTTAGTTCGCCAAGTAACTGATCAAACAGCTCCATCGACCACTGTAGAAATAAATGTAAAACAGGCTTTACTCAAAAAAAAGCTACAATTTTGGACTCTCGGTTCAAACGTATCCACTTTAATTCTCCAATTGCCGTATCAAATGCTATATAAAAAATAAGCAACGATGTTGACAACGTTCTCCAGATGTAAAGTCTGTCCAAGCAGCATCAGAACAAGCAAATGAGTCATCTGTCTGGTTCAGACATGAGAAGCTTTTAAATCTGAGCACAGCTACGCAAGAGAGCCCAAACTCTGGCTCTGTCCCCAATGAGCTTATGTAGTATCTTGACCAACCACTTCGTGAGAGGAAGTCAGATCCAATAAAGTTTTGGGTGAATTGCCGACATTTCACGCCGGTTCTTTCGGAAATCGCTCTGAAATATTTAATATGTATATGAAGCTTCCTCGGTATCATCCGAAAGGGTTGCTTCGGTTGTTAATTTAACAGTGCCGGACAATAGGAGCAGATTGACAGGTGAGCACATTAAAGAAAGAGTGCTGCTGATATCTATATCAGACGAATACTGGTTTCAATGGTGATTAATTTTAAGTGAATATAATATGTACGATTTATGAATAAATAAAATAATAAATATGCCAGATATGTATTTTCATTTTTTATTATCTAATTTTTGAAAGTGCTTAATAACTGCTTGGTAACCTTCTCTTGAGCAAAAAATATCGATTTTTATCAAAATATTGATATTTTTATAAAATATATATCGATACCTATGATAAGTATCGATACGATATATATCGACATATTTTATCCATTTGCCCATCCCTATCGACTAATTCTGTATGTCATACTGACAAAGCTAATAATAATTCGCTATTTGAAATTAGAATGAACAATGTTGCCATAACGCAAAATAATTTTATTGACAATATTTTACGCTATTTTAACTATCGAGAGCACGGATCGAGAGCAATAAAAAGATTATGTTAAAAGTCTGGGCTGATCTGGTTGCATCTAAATATTATACGGAAAATAAAAGTGGGGTTCCAAATAAAAGACAAAATGGCAACAATTTTAAATGCCATTAAGTTTTTCGTTCAATGTATTTTGCATAGATGTCGCTTTAGACGGCAAGGGCCTTAGTTAATATAGTGACTTATTGCTAGATGTCGTTGTTACCGCTTTATTATGGAACAAAAATGAAAATTAGTACTTTCCGGTTCCATTAGCATACATTGAATTATACTCCTAAATTTGACCGGGTTATATTAAAATATGAATGAAACGATGATAATACGGATAAACGAAAATGCTACGTCACAAGTTTAACCGATGTTGCAAAGTATGCCTTCTGAATCTGGATGTATATACGCCATTAATTTGGCGGGAAAATGGGTATCGCGGGAATGTTTTTAGCGGCATTTCAAAAACACCGGCTAGGCGTAGCTTGTGTGTGGTCGGGTCTCTTGCAAGATCGAAAGTTGTAATGTTGAATAGGTTGTCTGAAATATAGGGTCCTTAAATAAAAAGACTTTCATCATTGATGTGCCCATAATTTATTTTAAATAATGATAAAGACTATAAATTGCCTGGAAAGTGGATTGATGTGAAAAATAAAGAAGTGCAAAAGACGCCCGGAGGATTTTACTTTGATATTGTAAGTACACTTTTCAATTCATATTAAATGTGATATTCGTTTTTACATGATTTTTCATGATTTACAGGAAACTTAAAAGAAACGCTCAGTCTTAATAAAATCTAATTTAATTGTCACTAGTGTATTTTCATAGTGTTCTATTGACTGCTTCAGTACTTAAATACGTACCTATTTTTAATCTATAGGTGTTATACAAATTTTAAAGCAAATCCATAAACAATGGGAGCTGTAGGTAATTTGCTTAGTTTTTTTGGAGCCTCTGAAGTAGTTTTTCTGTAAAAGATCCAAACTAAATAGGTATTTTACTAATCTTAATAATTATATATTTATACTTTAATCTTCCTTTAGCGTTCCTATCCTTCTTATTATTATTAGGTACCCTTAGATTTAACATTTTAAAAGATTTTAATCTATCGACGAATCCAAAACAATCAATTAAAAGTTACAATAATGTATTATCATCACAAATATAAACTCGATATCGCCTACTTGAGAAAATATGTTTTTTCTAAGACGTGAAATTGTAACAAGTAAGTAGGTACATATATACAACAATACACGCAATTATAAAATTAGTAAGGATAATACCTATTTTGTTTGATCTGATGGTACGCGATGATATGGTCGTAGATTGTGAGATGAGTGATTCAAAGACCCCAGGTTATAGCTATCAGGAATTCCGCTCTTTAGCTGAACCGTGTACGCACAATGAAAGTAGGTATTCCCAAAACGTTTCGTGAGTATGACAGTTGTCCACCATGTAACGAAGGCGCATCGCCGATAATGTAGGGCTGCCATCACCTTTGCCGGCCCCAGACAAAGACTTATAAACCCCGGACATTTAGGTAAACTCACAGTTTTTTCCCGGACACCGTAGAAAAATACATTTTTAAACTTGAAACTAAGAGCAACGATGTTTAATTATGGTTATCATTTACTGATAAGGTGATAATATTGTAGAGCTTTAGAACGTTTTTATAACAGTCTCTTCCTTTTCATTTAATCAACGTAACATAAACAATGAGATGAAATACCATAGGAAAATAATAATAGAGAACGTGCTTTTTGGTACCCGTAAGACGAATCATGTGTGTCCGAGTTTTACCTCGACGCTTATTGGGAAAATCCCCCCGGACACCCCCGGACGCTCTCCAAACTAGGATGAATCCGGGAAAACCCGGACGGATGGCAGCCCTACGATATAATGGAATATTCCTAGACCACAGATCATTTTAATGACCTTTACAGATTCTTTTATTTTTGGATGTCTTGCTCAGTTTGTTTGCATTGCATAATAGCTATTAAGCAGCTTGTTGGCGCTTTCGATTAAGGGCTTGCAAATGGTGGGCAGAATAAACAAAAGTTAGGTATCTATCGACATTCAACGTATACAGTTTAATTAACATCGATAAAACAGTTGCGGGTATGTTAATGAAACAAGTTTGCCTAATAACTGGCACACAAACACCTTATTTTTTTAGGGTTACGTACCAAAAGGGTAAAAACGGGGCCCTATTACTAAGGCTCCGCTGTCTGTCTGTCACCAGGTTGTATCTCATGAACCATGATAGCTAGATAGTTGAAATTTTCACAGACGATGTATTTCTGTTGCCGCTATAACAACAAATACTAAAAATAATAAAAAAAATATTTTAGGGTGCTCTTATACAGCAAACGTGACTTTTTTTGCTGTTTTTTTATATATAATGGTATAGAACCCTTCGTGCGCGAGTCCGGCTCGCACTTGGCTGGTTTTTTTTAAACACGTTTATATTTTCTGAAACAAGTGCACTAGGGTTGCCTTTGATATAAGTTATTTTTTATAGCAAGGGTGCCAGGTACGATACATTTCTACTTTCTACATACCTACTTACTCTAGCAATAATAACTAAGATGTAAGATTAAATATTAAAAAGCTTAGATTTTTATTAGGTGCAAATAAATATATTATAATTTATAAGTATTACGTTATTATTATCTTAAAGGCTTTAAAATTTAAACTCGGCTTCTACGCCGTTTATCTTTTCAGAGTTTGTAATTTCAGCAATGTGCCTTTGTTTTCGCCTTTCGTGTAGCAAGTTCTATTGAAAAATAAAGAACTTCCTATTTCAAGCCACACGAGAACAATAAAAGACACTAGTTTTTGAGCAAAATAACACTCGCCGCTGAAAGTTTTCTAAAGATAAAACCTTTGTAAGGTTCCATAGTCAACAAGAAAACCCTTACAGTTTCGCCATGTCCGTCTGTCTGCGGCTTAGCTCAGAAACGATTGGTACTAGAACGCTGAAATTTGGCATGGATATACATGTTAATCACGCAGACAAAATGTTAAAATAACATCATGAAAAAACATGGTTTTTAGGTTACTCCCCCAACACGTAAAGTGGGATGTTTTTTTTTTAAATCTCTTCTATCCTATATTGCGAGCACTTGGCGTTGTCGTAAACTGCGGGCCTCACAATGCGAGGCCCGACACGCTCTTGGCCTGTTTTTATGTTTATTTTTTTCGGCTGGGAGCGGAAGGTTGTGTCAGATTTCTACTAACTAAAAATAAACCCTGTTCCTTCAGCGTTCCGTGGCCGCGGTATCTCGTTAGAACATTCCCGCAACTCCGGCAGGCAATTGCCCTATCGGGCCCCGTCCGTTTAGAAGTGAGATACGTAAGGAGGATATCTCGATGATTTTATTTTTCTGAGTAGATTTTTAGAGGTAGGTACTATGTGCTGATGGTGACCGAGGTGGTTTGAGTGAGGTTAAAATCCCACACTCCCTGGTCTTTTCCTTATAAGTCCAGGAGTCTGTTGAATGTTCCCCGCGATAACAAATACCTATTTAATAAAAAAATCAATGGATACCTATACAAGAGCTTTTCAGTGTTAACGATACAGACAGATTCTACCTTTATCTCTACCTATTTTTCATTTACGGGGGTATTATAATATATATATATATATATTATAAAACAGAATTTTCGTATAGTTTTATTCCATACTAGTTGATAGACATTCGTCTTTCTGACCTTTTAAACCTTCCCTGTTTGAGAGTGAATATAACACTTTCTCAATTTTCAGTGAGACTAACGAAGAGCTTTTTCTTTTAATATCTAAAAAAGAAAAGATTAGTTTGCTGTTGTGTACTCGTAGGGCATTAACCAGTCCACAAAATTACCAAAACAAATACCCCACTACTTAAATTGTTCCCATTTCATCTTTAGACATGCAAAGCTTGAAATTCTTTGAAAAGCCATTAAAAGTCGGTAGACTAAGTCTTAAAAAGTCAAAGGTCCCAAGGGCTTTGTAAAACATTATTACCTACTTACGTTAAGGGGGATAGACAATAATACTCAACGGAATAAAATAGTTTCTTTTAATTTGCCTTTATGTAAATGTGCCGCATGTCAGATGAGATTCAGTTTAAATAAGTAGCCAAGTGCGAGTCAGACTCTCCCATGAAGGGTTTCGTGTAGGAGCAAGCATAGATTGTAAAAAAATAATTTGCTTTTCATAGTGTTTGTATAAATTACAAAGTTATATTTGCGGTAGTAAAATGTGTGTTCCCGCTCTAACTTTTAAAATAATAGATTAAAAAATATATGCTCTTCTTCTTCGGATCAATGTTAGTAATAATTTAAATATTATGTTGGGCTCAGTAGATAGCCACCAGTAGGTATAAACATTATGAAAAACAAAGTTATTTTGCTTAGCTACCAGCCGACTCGCACTTGGCCAATTATAAAGCTACCTAATAGCAATAGCAGACAGGAGAAACATTTACATGCAACCCAGTTACGGTTTTACCTCGTTGTAAATCTAGATTGCAAAAATGCTAGGCTGAAGATGACTAAGGCATATGTTTCAGTGCCAAGCATACCTTTGAGGCCTAACATTTTACGTTCAAATGCATAAAACTATAAACTTCACAGGTATAAAATTTACATTTCTGTACTTCCTCGTACACTGTAAGACCAACTGAAATAACCTCGGAATATAATTTTATTGTTGAATTAAAATGCAAATTGTGTCCGGATTATCCAACCTATGTATATAATACTAAGTGCATTTGTACACTCATCGTCGGTATTTGGAGAATGCGCCTGTGTCAATTTATTCGTAAATGAGAAATAAAAGTAATAAGTCTCTTATTCCATTTATGTAAAGTATACATATTTCACATAAATAAAAAAAGTTATTTAAAAAATCTAAAAAACCCGACTGCTCAACTGAAATGCAAGAAACAAGCACATTTTTATTTTAAAAAGTGACATGCAGGCGGGACCCTGTTTAACATATTATTTTTAATGGAATGGGTCCGCCTGCTTGTCACTTTTTAGATTTTTTAAATCAAAATTTGTTCAAATCAAAATTTGCACATAATATAATTTAAATAAAAAAAAAAACGTTTTACCAAAAAATTAAACCGGCTCCCAAAAAACACTGCAAAGTGAAAAATAACTTTAATTTCGGTAGTCGGTGTATTTAGTTTTGTATTTTCGTTTTTGGCACCGACTTCCGAAATTAAAGTTATTTTTCACTTTGCAGTGTTTTTTGGGAGTCGGTTTAAGTTTTTGGTAAAAAGTTTTTATTTCACTCTTTTTAGTTGGTCGATTTTTAATTTACCTAGTTACAAGAGCCTAAATGTCAACTGCTTATAATCATTTTCAAAATGTTGCTTTACCCAATGTTGGGCCGGTATTTGTTGAGGAGTTTTCCTGGTACTTCACCATCAGCTTCACTTCACCATATGCATTGTGACCAGCATATTGTACACAACACAACAAATGTGAACACATGAAATACTTATTATTCCTACTTATATATTGAGTAGTTCCAGTGGCCATCTGTGGTCTTCATCATCAGGTCCACTTCACAAATGGAGCTTTTCGAATGCAACTACACAAGTTACTATAAAAAATTCTTAAATCAGTATAGGTGTGCCTATAATATTTGAAGAGTTCCCTCGATTTCTCCAGGATCCCATCATCAGATCCTGACTTGGTGTCAATGGGAATAATTTCGGAGTATACACTTTCAAACAAAAAAAAAAATATTTCAAATCGGTTCAGCCGTCTTCGAGTAATCGGTGATCATACATAAAATAAAATATACGCGTCGACTTGATAACCTCCTCCTTTTTTGTCGTCGGTTGAAAATGGGATGGGTCCCACCTGCTTGTCACTTTTTTAAATGAAAATGTGCTTGTTTCTTGTGTTTCACTTGAGCAGTCGGGATTTTTAGTTTTTTTAATTAACTTTTTTATTTTCAGATTTTTAGTTTAAATATTAATTAATAATTATTCAGTTTTTTATACGATTGAATTAGGTTTTAAAACGTTATATTTCCTAAACGGTTATTTAAAATGAAAAATGGTCAAAGAAACCTCAAAATCATTTTTAAAGATCTATTAATTTGACATAGTTAGTCGATTTTGGATTTTTTATTTTTGACAATATGGCGTCTGGTTGTCGTTGTGGTGATTTGTTTTTATTTTAATGTATCCAGTAACACTTGCGCCATCAAGAGAAATTCAACGACGTATCATTTATCAAAATCCGTTCAGTGGTTTAATTATTACGAGGGAACAAAGGAACGGACATACATGCATACATACGCGGTAAAAACATAACCCTCCTCCTTGCTTCGCTACAGTCGGGTAAAAATATAAACATATAAAATCTTTAAAATAGTAAGTAGCCCATCGGAATCGGGAATAGGGTTTAAGCTGCCGGCTGTCAAGGCTCCAGAGAGAGGAACCACCTAACGATACGCGCCGTGTCCAGAAGTACCGCTTTCTGGACCAAGCTCTTGAGCCTTCTAAGCTGTTTGTTGAGGCTCGTGACTAGTAAACCATAGGTTGAAACGACTATTAGTAGGTACAATGATTGCCGACTACACAGCCCAAAGTGTAAATAAAATGCTATTAATATGATAAATTGACATAATAAAGTCCAGCAAAACACTATTATAAACGTTAAAACAATGAATTCAAAACTGTGTATATATTGCGATTTTAAATCATTTTAAGTTGTTAAGATAAAGTTTATCTCATCATTCTTTTAATTGCTAGGTAAAATGAAAAGAAGTGGCGGTCCCACATGATTTAATAACACGAGCATGTTTTCCATTGCAGTACCATTTTTATTTTACCTGAGGCTCTAGATAAAGTTTTACTTGCATAAGACACTAGATTTTAGCCGTTGCTTCGCTAGCATGATTAGTCTAGATATTCAAATATCTTTCAAAAGAAAATCACATCGATTCGTTCCTACGTTTTGACATGAAAAAAGGACAAACTGGATGGATTAGACCCACATTCTAATCCACTTTTACAAAAACATCACAAGTCGACAGCGTTTGTGAACAGCCATCACCAAGTTGACAGAATGTCTCTTATCAGGAGCATCTGATTTCTGAATTTTAAACTGGAAAGTATGATAAAATTGCAAGGAATGTCTAAATAAAATAGCACGTAATTAGTATATATTCAACAAGATTTTGAGCTTCTAAGCGCCTATTTAAGCAGTTTATGAGACACTTGAAACTATGAAAGAGATGCTATGTCTACGCAAAGTAAAAGTAAACAGTTTGTTCATTCATTTAATTAATGCAAAGAGCCGGTGTCAGGCCAACGATAAGATGCTGAAAGAAATTAATTTAAAAATGGAACCATTCAGTGCATCGCGGGAGTAGAATTTTAATTAAAATGTCCGCTACGATGCGAAAGGAGATTTATTTTAACAATTTTTCCCGCCACACTTAATCTAATTTCAACGATTTATTTGTAGTACCTATTTAAGGCTTAAATTTCATTTAGAATTATATTTATGAAAGCTTTATTTTTTATTCTAGAAAGGCTCGCCTTTGACCACCATCTCACCTGATAGTAAGCGATAAATGCATTTATTTTGGTTGGTAACAAGTATGACCAAAATGATTGAGCTATGATATATCGAGGGCGCGGCGCACGGTGGGCTGAAAATCGGCTTTCATAGACTTAGGCATTTTATTTTGCAAGTGCGAGTTTTTTTGCCGGATATCACTTCTATTAGTTATAACAATATACAAAAATGACACCAGAATTGATTCTGCACAGAAACGAAGGAATTATAATTTTTTTACGAAAATTTTGTATGGAGCTAGTATGAAAAATCGAAATATCTCTAAAACGGCAGCGATAACCGTAATATCCTTATAGGGGGTTATAGTACTAATTATTTATGATTTTTTGACATACGTTACATAATGGTTGTAGATGCCTTTTTTTTTTTAAAATCGTCAAAATATTTTTATTTATTTTTACATATTTAAACGTTCCTTTTAGTGTTTAAGTTGAAGAATTCAGAGCTTTAACAACTCTTATCATAAAATAGCATCACCCCTATAGACCTGAAGGACTAGACAGAGGTGTGTAGTGTCTTGTTGATCTTGTAAGATTTCCAACAATACCAAATAGTTGAATATCAGTGTCAAAGTGCCCATGCTGTCGCTTCTTTTTGAAAGATAGGGGAATGAAATTGTTAATTGATCATACCCTAAAAGTATGATTACAACATAACCGGACACATAATAATAATAATATCCTTATAGGGGATTATAGTACTAACATTATTTATTTTAACATATGAAACTGTTCAAAACGATCCATGAACTGTGTCAAAGTTAAGAACATCGTTAGGAAGCATGCTTTTTCCCCAAATATTAAGAATATGTGAAAAAAAAAGACTGTATATAAACTTTTTATTGATAGGTAATTTAAATAAAACAGAAGTAACAAAAATAATATCTAATAAATTCAATTATACAAAATACATATTTGAAACTATAATTTATGAAATTATTAACTAAACATATTGGTACAATAAACTAACATAAATAACAAAAGAACATAAAGAAAAATAATTAAATTTTACAAATTTTCTTTACAACTTTCGTTGTCGGACTCCAATTCCGAGTCAGAATCCAGATCGGATATACCTACAAACTCGAACTCAGTTTCCGGAAACTGTATTAGGTCGAGAGTTTCAGCAAAAAAGGTTGTCTTCCTTTTGGCATCTAACTTCGGCCTTTGTGCACTTAGAAAAGGATCCGAAGAAACAACAAGCATATTTAGGATATCTTGATTAGAATCTTGCCTGCTTCTTTTCCGCGAATGATGTTCCCGGAACCTCCTAAAATCTTTGTTTCGAGACTCTGAGGCTTCTTCCGAGAGAGTCCCAATCGGGACAATATAATTTTTTTCGATTATGTCAGCTCCGTGTATTAATAGTTTATGTACGGTTGATGACATGTAGTACCAGTCGTATAATTCCACGTACTTTTCTGCTGTTTTGCGAGCAAAATCTTTAAATTTGATGACATCGATCTTCTCACCAGATGTTATTGCTTGCAAAATAACAGCAAATCTTTTTATCAGGTTTTGATCCAACCCAGTAATAGCTGCAGTTTTATTGGGAAACTCGAAAAACTTCCTTGCGGTATTCCCGTCATTGGTAGTTCCCGAGCCTTGTTTTACTATATCAATTAACAGATTGAGCTCCTCTTTAAATTTATTTTGAATGTTTTTTTTTCTGTTTTGTAACATATCTTTATGCTCATTACTTCTTGCTGCCCACTGTTTGAAGTCAAGTCTGTACGCAATGTGTAACAGACATTCCATGCAATTTATACGGGCATGTAGGGATGATAGGCCAAATTCATATATGTCAGAACACACAGTTTTTGATGTTACAGCATCTAAGTGGTTCATTTCTGTTGGTTTTGCTAAGCACAGGTAGCATGATGCATTTGATCTAGCTTCAGAAAGGTACGTGCAGACTTTTGCGTCGATCATTGTCATCATTAGTTTATGAGTCACCCTGTTACTATTAATGCACTCTGTGGGGTTAAGGGCCTCAATTTCCTCATCCATTTTTCTTTTGTTATCAATGACAACTGCATGGCTTTCTTTTACAAAAGTGAACTGAACCGGACGACAATAAAAAGTTGAGCATGGTTTCGGGTTTGTCCATATAGTATTATCTCCATCTGTCAGTTTCAGTGGCACCAAGGAGGTCATGAAAATGCTTGAATCATCATGCTCGCCGTCCATTTTCTGCTTGTATCGGCTTTGATTGGAAGCACCATCAAATCCCCACTTCGATATCAGCTTTAACTGCTTATTTTCCACATTATCAGAAAGACTTTGAAGAATCCGCTTCACCGTGATGTCAAGTAAAGCTTGAAGTGTAATTCTAGCTGATGAATCCGTAACTGATACTGATTGATTAGGAGGGTAGCATGCAAGCTTAGTTTGTTGCAGTTTATAGTAGGATGGGTAAATATCCTTAGCACCTTCCCGAATGGCAGTCTCTCGCAACGTAATATATTGCCACTTTGAAAGCTTAAGTGAAAGAAGCAATCCAAGTGCTTTCTCTGGTGTAAATATTACTGTTTTCTTAATGCTTTCCTTGATTTTAACGGCAGCTTCTGGATTTTTGATCATATAATTGATTACAGATGCGATATCTTCATAACCTTCTTCTTTTAAACGTGCTGCAGCTGCATATGCCAATTCACAGGAATCCTCGCCTATGTGCTCACTAGATCTTCTCTTTTTCTGTTTGCTTCCCAGATCTTTGAATGGTTTTCGGGACCTTTTTGTCATTGTTCCAACAGTCGATGATGTCGAAGGTTCTGGAGAGACTGAGCGTGCTCTTGGTATCTCATCAACAGTTGGTTCTTGATTTATTAAAGTTTGCACGCAACTCGGCCAATCAATATTTGCTTGCAACCACTCTCCGTACGTATTTCTAAACTTATCAAAGAATCGTTTAGATTTCTGCCACCTGTTTAAAGCAGCTCGCGTGAATCTCCGGCAAAATTCTTTGAGAGTTACTTGATCTTCGGCAGAAAGGCAATCGCCTATGCGGGACACAATTGCACTAAACAATACTTCATGATTAAATGAAGGACACTCACTTCTTAGAAGAACAAACAAATCTAAGTTGGTGATTAAACTTTCCATTCTAAGATTTTGTAGTCGCAAAGCAAATAGTTTTAGTGTTAGCAGTTACACGGTTGTGAACAATCTAAATTATGGAACAAAATTATAGCCCTTTTATTGTATAAAGTCAATAATTAGTTAACTACCCTCATTAAAGTTATAAAAGATATGATAATAAAAATTTATAATCGTCAAAAACATTTCGTAGAACTCATAGTAGAACTAATCAACATTAGCAAATCACATTAGCTCACTAATTATAAAAAGGTGAATGCAGTTCTTAGTTGGTATTGTTGCGAGATATTTCAAATCATTTAATCACTTAATAGGCTCATTAGAATCAGAAGACTACAACCATCATTCTAATTACTTAATTACTTGTCATCAGACTCATTAGATGACTACACAATATGTTATTTTGTATTTTGAACGTATGCAAGGTTTTAAAATTCCTTTTGTGTCGATATTATTATGTGTCCGGTTATGTTGTAATCATACTTTTAGGGTATGATCAATTAACAATTTCATTCCCCTATCTTTCTAAAAGAAGCGACAGCATGGGCACTTTGACACTGATATTCAACTATTTGGTATTGTTGGAAATCTTACAAGATCAACAAGATACTACACACCTCTGTCTAGTCCTTCAGGTCTATAGGGGTGATGCTATTTTATGTTAAGAGTTGTTAAAGCTCTGAATTCTTCAACTTAAACACTAAAAGGAACGTTTAATATGTAAAAATAAATAAAAATATTTTGACGATTTTAAAAAAAAAGGCATCTACAACCATTATGTAACGTATGTCAAAAAATCATAAATAATTAGTACTAAAACCTCCTATAAGGATATTACGGTTATCGCTGCCGTTTCAGAGATATTTCGATTTTTCATACTAGCTCCATACAAAATTTTCGTAAAAAAATTATAATTCCTTCGTTTTTGAGCAGAATCAATTCTGGTGTCATTTTTGTATATTGTTATAACAAATAGAAGTGATATCCGGCACAAAAACTGGCACTTGCAAAATAAAATGCCTAAGTCTATGAAAGCCGTTTTTCAGCCCACCGTGCGGCGTTCAGCAACGGAAGCGGTAGTTTCGTCCTGCTCGTATGCTTCTTACCTCCGTGTATAGTCTCGAAATTTATCATTCGATCGTTAACGTTGGATCGTTTGTTAAGTATCGATATTGTACTAGTGAAAAATATGGATAAATGCACATTTCAATGCTTTTTTCTTATTAGTGTGAATAAATACTAAAATTGAAAAGTGTTAAAGCAATAAAAAAAACTCGGAATTTTCAATTTCGGTAGGTAGGTACTGTACGTAGGGACAGTCGATATGTGCGTAGAATGTTAGGTTTGTCATATTGGTTTATATCTTCAATGGACACATATATTATAAGTATCTAGTATTTGTTTGCTAAAATAATATCAATACATCGCTGTCATAAGCGTAAAATAGATTCACGTTAACGTCGTTGTTTTTGTCATCTTTAGTTCTTATCTTTAATGCTATCACCGCCTAATAGAGTTACGAGGGGCAAAAACCTTTTTCAGCAACGGTATTCCATTTACTAAGGCTGTACAGAGTTTGTCTTTGGCTGTGTATGTGACGGGTAAATAATAAAAGTGAAGACTCATAAAAAAAACGTAAAACTATCAGTCTAGTAGATATAAAAACATAAGGAGTGTAGGTAACTGGTAAGATATCCTTTGTAATCGTCCCTGACTATGTGGCGTCCCAGCCATTACAACAGGAATTTATTGGAAATTAACCAGAAATTTACGCTACCTGATAACGCACCTACATATGCTAATTCAGTGTCCGTGGCATTACCAATTACGTTCTATATGCAGCTCTGCAGACAGGGTAATTTCTGTTCGGGGAAAAGCTGAAATAGATTCAATATTTTGTTGCAATATATGAATTTCTGTGAAAAAATCGAATGGCAAAATATCAGATATAGTCTGTAGAATGACCAGTTTTGAATTCATGGGAAGTTATCAGACGGAAGTTCTATGAAAATATTTCCGCAGATATCTAACTGGTTCAAAATTTGGACGGAAAAACCGTTATGAGTTCCGGATACAAAGTTGTTATAAATACATCTGATAGCAAATTGTATTATATTCTACAATAAATTAATTGGGGTAAGTTATTTCGCAAATGAAAGCTCTATTCATATGCTCGTTTCCCTTAATGGATTGGAAGATGGAATAACTAAAATAGGTTTATTATCTACTTTTCAACATCAATGGGCAGTTATCAGGCAAGGAAGTAATTAGGTTAAGCTCTCACTGTCTTCCTTGATAGCCATTGATAGACAAGTAATTACCTGAAACAAATGTCCAGTTTTGTTTGAAACTATGAAAAGGAAGAATGAAATCACATTTATTTAGCTCAAAGTTGGGGGCACTCTACACGATGATATGTCAAATAAAACAAAATGGTAAAAAAAAACGGGTTGCACTCCGGGAGTGCCGGCAGAAGTGAAAACTTTAATATTAACGTTGTGCATTTTTGATATTTTGGAATGGTTAGGGAATAATTTTACACGAATTGCTTTAATTATCAGTATAAAAGTACTGTCATTTATGTGGTAGAATACAATATTTATTTATTGCGCTATCGTACACAAACATGACAATTTATATTACACTAGCTTTTGCCCGCGACTTCGTCCGCGTGGAATAGTTACTTTGGGCTAACGTTAAATTTAACCCCGATTTTGAAGCATTCTTCATTGGCGCTCCGCTCCTATTGGCCTTAGCGTAATGATACAATATAGCTGTGCCCGCGACTCCGTCAGCGTAAGTTAATGTATTGGTAATATTGTTTAGATCACGTTCACATGAGGCTTAAGTACCTAGAGAACGCTTCGACCGCGAGACGCGTCGAGCGCGGCGACCGATTCTCAAAAATAATCCTTATAGCATGATTCAGTATTCACGCGCGATGGCTTATTATTATAAGCGTATTTCATGTATAACTTTGGTGTTTCTATACCGATTTATATGATTCTTTTTACGGTTTCGTAGCCGAATGGCAAAAAACGGAATCTTTATAGTTTCGACATGTCTGTCCGTCTGTCTGTCTGTCTGTCTGTCCGTCCGTCCGTCTCTCACAGCAATTTTATTCCGAAACTATTAAGACTATACATGTGAAACTTGATAGGTAGATGTATTCTATGAACCGCTTTCCGAATTTGAGAAAAAAATAAAAAATATTTAAAATAAAGGGGGGCTCCCCATACATGGAACTAAACCTGAAAATATTTTTTTTCATGAAATCGATGCATGTGTGGTATCTATAGACA
Source organism: Tholera decimalis (assembly GCA_943138885.2). Classification (NCBI taxonomy): domain Eukaryota; kingdom Metazoa; phylum Arthropoda; class Insecta; order Lepidoptera; family Noctuidae; genus Tholera; species Tholera decimalis. Next base: position 14,687,111 of record OW964559.2, read on the forward strand.
GTTCTTTAAAAACGACATCGGGGTTTCTAAAACCACTTTTCCATAAAGTCAATCGTTTAAAAGATATAAGCTTCCAAAGTGGTAAAATGTGTGTGTGGCGGACACAGCCTCTAACTTCTATAATAATGGAGTGAAAAATCTAAAAAAAATATATGTCTGTAGATCTTAATATAAACTTTCAACCAAAATTAGTTTGAACGAAATCAGTTCAGCAGTTTTTGAGATACAGCATATTTTCTAAAACCGCAAATATAACTTTGTAATTCATACAAACACTATGAAAAACAAATTTATTCGGCGCAGTTGTAAAAAATGTAAAAAAGCCAGTTTTAAGAAATTTGTAAGGTTTTTTTTTCAAAACAAATTTATTTGGCGCAGTTGTAAAAAATGTAAATAAGCTAGTTTTAAGAAATTTGTAAGGTTTTTTTTTCGTCAAATAAATTTGCATATTATATTATAGTTACTACGGAACCCTTCATGGGCGAGTCTGACTCGCACTTGGCCAATTTTTTTATGGAATAGTTAATAATGTTAACTTTTTCAATTAGGGGTGACTGAGAGTGTTATAAACGTAAGAGTAGACAAATATTATAGTCAGAAAGCTTCGAACTGCTAAGCTATCGGGAGTTACACGTGTTATTGTGAGTCAACCATAAAAGTTAGACATTTGCTGTCGTGGGATATTTTTTATATAATTTTAAGGAGAACATTTCCGTCATGAAATGGTTTGTGTAGCTTTAACCATTAAGGTTGCACACGCGACGGAAGCTTAAAAAATGGAGTAACTTCTCCCGTTTTCCCAACATTTCCCTTCACTGCTCTGCTCCTATTGATTGTAGCGTGATGAAAAGTATACTATAACCCGCTCAGGAGTATGAAAAATAATTGTACCAAGTTTCGTTAAAATCCGTCGAGTAGTTTTTGTTTCTATAACGGTTATACAGACAGACAGACAGACAGACAGACAGACAAAAATTTAACTGATTGCATTTTTGGCATGAGTATCGATCCTTAATCACCCCCTGATAGTTATTTTGGAAATATATTTCATGTACAGAATTGACCTCTCTACAGATTTTATTATAAGTATAGATTAAAAAGTTTGCGCAGGCATACATTTTCGCCGCGCCGTAGAAAGAGAGGGAGATACTTCCTCTCCTACGTCGCGCCGGCTGTCTACTCTCTGTCCTTCTTACGAATTTTCGATCAGTCACGTGTCCTGACGCGAGTTTAACATTTTTTACCCATTACAAAAAAAGTGCACAACGCCGCTAAAGAAGTTTTCACTTCAAAAATAATATAATTATTATCCCTTCAAAACGCTCAAAGAGATGTCACGAGGCTCTTCCTCAGAATCTTTTTTTTCCTATAACCAGCAATATTATTTATCATCATATCTTAGAAAATCAGAAACATCTACGTTTCCATGTACAATTTTAAATCACCCGCAAGCGTACGGCTGACATTTTTACGAAAAAAATATTTTATGATTATTAACTAGAGACCAATTAATAACGACGCAAAATGGTGGCCACAAAATTCAGCCTTAGGACACAATCATTCATATCATATCAAAATAAATTAGTAAACAGAAACACCGTGCCTCTGAGTAGACCGCTACAACAAACGATCCTGGAGAGACATTGGCATAATCCTCCCGGTTGATTGGATTGTTGACCGCAGCATAATGTTATTAGTATCCAAGCGGATACCACTGCCCCTGTAGATATTGTCTCTCTTTTCTCTTAGGACCACTAGCGATATTAGTTTGAGGCAATTCACTTAGAGGTCTAGTGCTAAATACGAGATAGCTTTTAATCGTAAGCAATCTGCCAAGAGGTAACAGTATTAATTAATTTTTATTTATTCTTTTGAAGCAATGGTGGCCCAGTGGTAACAGACACAACTTACGTGTTCTAAACTTCCAGGTCGGGTTTTCGAATCCAGGAGGGCACATTACGTATTTTTCATCCGGATTACTGATCTCTAAACGGTAAAGCAAATCATGGTGAAGAAACCGGACTGAAAAATCCGAACAAAAGCGATCTCCATCAACCGACCCCTATTGAGGTCGGACCGCCTATTACCTTTCATAGAGTGGAGTGCCTGTGTCAGAGCAGTGGGTTTAAAGGCTGATTACGTTTTGTTTCACTGTCATCTAACGTTGCATCTAACCTGGTAGTAAGCTTGCCTAGAATTAAGGTTACTAATTCGCTTTGTCTAAATTCACTTTGGATTAGAAGACACGGAAGTTGTAACTTGTAAGTGTAGTAGCAGCATATCCACGTTCGTAACACACTACAAACATAAATACATACACCTCAGACACTTTAATTCACTCCTGCCCTCTCTCACACTCAAACTGTTAAGGTTTACCATAAAATAATAAAAATCTGTCTATTTTTAATTTACCTAGTTACAACAGCCTAAATGTCAACTACTTATAACCTTTTACAAAATATTGCTTATCCCAATGCTGGGCCGTTAATTGTTGAGGAGTTCTCCTGGTACTTCATCATCAGCTCTACATCACCATATGCATTGTGACGAGCATAAAGTGCTTAACATCCATATTCAAGTAATCGAATCGCAATCCACTCAATACTTATTATTGAGTAGTTTCGGCGGCCATCTGTGGTCTTCATCATCAGTTCCACTTCCTCAAATGGTACTTTTTGAGAGCAACTGCATAAGTTACTACAATAAATACCCAAAACGTCATAGGTGTGCCTATAATATTTGAAGAGTTCCCTCGATTTCTCCAGGATCCCATCATCAGATCCTGACGTTTATGTAAATGGGACCAATTTCGAAGTATACCCTTTCAATCAAAAAAAGAATTTTCCAAATTGGTTCAGCCGTCTTCGAGTAATCGATGATCATACATTAAAAAAAAATATACGCGTCGAATTGATAACCTCCTCTTTTTGTCGTCGGTTGAAAATGCATCTACCTGACACAGTACGCTTGTTATTGTAGCATTACATAAGCTGAGGCCTTGCCTAGTTTAGAGGACAGGGTTGAACTTATTGTACTTATGCATTTCATTATTAAATGTAAATAAATATTTTATTATTTTATTTAATTAGGTATAAGTATTCCCGAAACGTTTTTAGCAGTCGTGGAACGGCATTGGCGAAATTAAATTGTGTAATTCCGATAAAAACTCCACGAAATGTAACCGACAGAAAACCAATAGGTTAGCGTCCAAAATTTAGCGTCTATGTTCAAGACTTTTTGATTTGATTCTACCGGTATCTATATATGTATTTATTAGTCCGTATAGCTTCTCATGACAAAATGTTTGTATTTAATATATGTAAAGTAATGCTGTTGATATAGTCTCTTTAATTGCCAAAATAGTAATAACAGCTGACATTTATCGTTATTTTAAGGTCGCAATATATTGAATTAGAGCGTTTACTTCTAACTGTGTTTCATAAACTTTGATGTCTTTAATCTTAGAAATTATAGACCTATGTGATGTTATTATAAAACTTACTAAGCTTGAGCTATTTATGTAGGAACATAAGAGATTAAAGTTCCCAGTAGTTGTATGCCGGAGGAGCTATAGGCAAAAGTAACCACACAGTGGGTCCCAAAAGCAGTATACGGGAACGTAGCAGAACGCGGTGGGACGAGCTGGACTCTTATAGACTGGCAGCAACAGTTTTGTATAGGGTTAAGTGTAGGGGAGGCCTTTGCCTTGTAGTGGTGACAAATTGCTTATAAAATAGGTTTCTGATATAAGTAGTTCTAAAACACTTTTTGTGTGCTGTTCTTTTTGTTAACTGTTCACGAATACATAGTTTCTTTAACTTTTTTGTAAAAATATTAAACGCTACCTTCTGATCCGATTTAAAACACAATTAGGTACCTACATATTATCTTCTATACTAATAATAAATCTGTAGAGAGGTCAATTCTGTACATGAAATATATTTACAAAATAACTATCAGGGGGTGATTAGGGATCGATACTGATGCCAAAAATGCAATCAGTAAAATTTTTGTCTGTCTGTCTGTCTGTCTGTATAACCGTTATAGAAACAAAAACTACTCGACGGATTTTAACGAAACTTGGTACAATTATTTTTCATACTCGCGCTACGAGCTGGTTATAGTATACTTTTCATCACGCTACAATCAATAGGAGCAGAGCAGTGAAGGGAAATGTTGGGAAAACGGGAGAAGTTACTCCATTTTTTAAGCTTCCGTCGCGTGTGCAACCTTAATGGTTAAAGCTACACCAATCATTTCATGACGGAAATGTGCTCCTTAAAATTATATAAAAAATATCCCACGACAGCATATGTCTAACTTTTATGGTTGACTCACAATAACACGTGTAACTCCCGATAGCTTAGCAGTTCGAAGCTTTCTGATTATAATATTTGTCTACTCTTACGTTTATAACACTCTCAGTCACCCCATATTTATCCCTGTACCAAATTTCATCAAAAAAGTGATTTAGACGTGATAATGTAATAGACAAACAGAGTTACTATCACATCTTCTTCTATACTTATAATAAATCTGTAGAGAGGTCAATTCTGTACATGAAATATATTTCCAAAATAACTATCAGGGGGTGATTAAGGATCGATACTCATGCCAAAAATGCAATCAGTTAAATTTTTGTCTGTCTGTCTGTCTGTCTGTCTGTCTGTCTGTATAACCGTTATAGAAACAAAAACTACTCGACGGATTTTAACGAAACTTGGTACAATTATTTTTCATACTCCTGAGCGGGTTATAGTATACTTTTCATCACGCTACAATCAATAGGAGCAGAGCAGTGAAGGGAAATGTTGGGAAAACGGGAGAAGTTACTCCATTTTTTAAGCTTCCGTCGCGTGTGCAACCTTAATGGTTAAAGCTACACAGAAATCATTTATGACGGAAATGTTCCCCTTAAAATTATATAAAAAATATCTCGCGCCAGCATATATCTATCTTTTATGGTTGACTCACAATAACACCTGTAACTCCCGATAGCTTAGCAGTTCGAAGCTTTCTGATTATTATTCTGCTCCGAAATTTAAAACCACCACAACTTTGCAATGGAACTCGGCTAAAAGTTTTAACAGGGTGCGGTGCAGGAGAAACAGTCTTTATTCCCAGAATTCCCATAATACTAAATAATTTTTCATTCCAATTTAAAAGAACGCGATTCCCAGTATGGGTGTGTTATGCAATGACAATTAATAAGGCTCAAGGGCAGACTTTTTGTGTTGCTGGAGTAGATCTCGGTGTCAGTTGTTTCTCGCATGGTCAGTTGTACATACGTCGCTCTTTCCCGGGTTAGCAGTTCTAGAAATCTTTATGTTCACGTGCCGGACGGGTCAACTTTCAACATAGTTTACCCGGAAGCTTTGCGCTGAAGTATTGTCGTTCTATAGGTACTTAAGCCTCATGTGAACGTGATCTAAACAATATTACCAATACATAAACTTAATAACACACAAGGAGTTACACGCTGACGGAGTCGCGGGCACAGCTATTAACAATAATATTGTGCGGTTCGGTATTGCGATATTTTTCAACAGTATTATAGATTGACATATTAAGTACGGCTACTGGGATCCAGCAGAATATCAGCGTCAGGCATATTTGCCTGGCACATGCTGAGCTGAACTCCCATTTGGTGCAATTTGGAGACACACACCACACCAATCGATGCCTCCCACGTACGTTGTTGTAACCCATAAATTGCAATTTTACAGGAGAGCGTTTCAAAGATACTATTGGCAATAAAAACTGCATTTTTCAATTAATCTTTATACAATTCAGTATGTGAATATAGTTATTAATACTTTAGTGTTTACTGCATGACATAATTTAAAAATACCAAAGGTTTCAGAGATTTTGCTGTTACAACACTTTACCGCGGCATACGACTTTTGCGAATTGTTGTATTTGTCACTTACATGAATGTACACTGGAATTCAAGAGTCGCATCAAGTTGTATATGCTAGTTACAACAATATACGCCAAATTTAAAAAAAAATAGGGTCTGGTATGTATTTCATTATTAGATATTATAAAATAAATATAACCTTTTTTCTGCGATTTTTCGTTGATTGTCCATAAATCAACTTGTTGTACCTACCTACAACACTGTTTTGTGCATACATTACTAAACCAATAATAAATCGTTACAATAACTACACCTTTTTGTAAAAGTTAAGCTTTAGAAGAACATAAAATCTTTTATTAATTAAATAAATAAACTTCTAAACAGAAACTAAAACAAAAATTTCAAAAATACTGAAATTCTTGCATTTTTTTACATAAATACAATTTAAAAAAATTACGGTCTTTAATCAACATAATTATTAGATAATAATCTGAAAGTAAACATAAATAAATAATTTATTGAACCCTCTTAAAATAGAATAATCATTACTTCTTAAAGACTTACACTGCAATAAAAAACTGTTTTTTAATCCTTGTTTAACCCTCAACATTATTAGAGTCTAAACATGTCTATCACAAATATTTTATCATTATAATGAGATCAGATAGGAACAACTGAGTTTTCAAATCAGGTAAAAAACTTAAAATAGTAGACTAGTATATAATAATAATTTCGAAAAGATCAGTCTAATAAACAGAAACAAAAATCTTATTTTTTTATATATTTTTTTCATTATTATATCCTTTAACCTGTCTGAGATCAGATTTAGGAATAATTGAGATTAAAAAATTGATAAAAAATCTTTACAAAATAGTTTATTCTGAATCATCAGAATCATTTCGAGTTATCTCTTCGACACACAAACTTCTAAAGTAATCGTGATATGTTGCTGGGATTAACCCGCTGTCACACAGGGATATTAAAATTTCGCTCTCGGTATAGAAAGAAGGTTAAGATAGAGAGGGGCTACTGATTGATTCATACTGTCAGCCCTTTGGCGTTCATAGCAATAGTCATCATGTTACAGTTTGACAAATCATACCGATATTCAATTTTGAAAGGATCTCCAGAACAAACTTTCACCTCTTTTATTTTGGTCCATTGGACTGTGTCACCATTAATACTTTTTTGCCCAGTTACGACCGGTTAATAGTTCCTTAAAGTTGATGAAATCTGTATGCTTCATTTCTATTACGTTATACGGCTTACCGTCTTGTTTTGCCCATCTGACCAAGCTAAACCACTCCAACGGTGTATAAATAAGTTTATTTTTTGAACAGCGCTCTATAAGGGCATGGACACTATCACCCTCTATTTGCGTGTGTCCTTTTTCAAGAAAAGTATGTTTAATTGTAATATTGAATTTATGAGGCATATACACATAAAATGCAAATACGATTCGATTGCGATTCTGACCTGCACAGTTATCAGACCAGAATCGAAATTCTTGTGCTCCGCTGTCAAGCATTTTTATAATAAAATTATACAGACAACTTGACACCTCATTGGCACCACGTTTACCCTCTCACTCGTGCCACATGTAACAAAAAGCCTCTTTACTAGCTAAATCGAACAGGGTAAAATTAAAAACTGACAACTTGCGTTTATAATACAGCACACTTAATTGACCATGAGGTGCATTTAAACCCTTCTGGAAGTCAAAACTTGCTGTGACGATTTTTCCCTGCGAAGATGTACTTTGAGTTTTGTCTATCAATTTAAGGTTCCGACATATTTTTTTATTTGTGACGTGGTTTTCAAACTCCATTATTTGTTGTTCCGTAGGATTTTCAGTATTTTTATGAATATGACATTGGTCGCATTGGTCTTTTTTTGGTATATAAAAGCTTAATTTAAAATTTTTGTTCACAATATCGCGATACTGTCTTTCAGTCTCAGCTTTTAGACTGAAGCCATTCATTGTACATATGTACAATTCAAATAATCGGCGAAAATTCAAATCCCCATCCAAATACAGCTTTCGTGAATCTTGTCGAACATAATGTGACTCAACTGGTTATAAGCTATTGATGTGGTCACAAACACTGGTTTTAACACATTCAGTCAATTTTCGAGGTTGTTTTGAATGTTTGCCTCTTTGATCGGGGATTAGAGTTGCCGTTGTCATATCTAATTTATCTAGGGCTGTATTGATAACTTGGTCGCTGACAGAGATGGTACTCAAAAAGTGTTTTTTACACACGTCTACATAATTTAAAGTTTCATTACCGGCAACTGGCAATTTGTATTTTAAAGTAAACTTACGTCTTGAAACAGTATTAGTATACATTCGACGTTTAATCTTCCGTGTAACTAAATTAGCCACATACATCCACTGCTTGTTCCTGTCTCCCAGTTTCCAAAAACTTTCAAATATATTCTTCCTCTCTTCCTCGTTTAATTTATTAAAACATTGCATACGGCAGTGATAAGGTAGACCCATTTTTCTACTGGCCTTTACTACTCCTTTTTTAGAAAGGTATTCTTTTCCAAGTTCTTTAAAGTCTTTCTTTTCACATCTATCCAGTCTTTTACATGTCTTCCTCTTATATTACCTTTGTCTTTGCTTACACGTGGACTATTATTAGAAATAACAGATAGAGGACTATTAGCTTGAGGAGTGGAACAGTCTGAAAAATACGCAGGTGACTCCTGAGCTAGTGGTCTTTGATCTAATAAGGGTATATTTTCTTTTTCAACGTAATACGGACAAAAATGGTTATCACAGTCGTAATCCAAGTGGTTAATACTACAGTCAGGAGATGGGTGAGCAGAGCCAAGACAAGAGTGATCGTTAGTATTAGTGTCTAAAGTAGTTCCGAAAAAGTCATCACCTATTATATTATTCACTTCATTGATTTCAGATTCGTTAAAATTTACTGGCAAGGGTGACTCTGAAACAATGAAATATTCCGTTGAAATAAGATTTGAATATAATTTAGCAGAAAGTCTCATAAACATCCTTACAACACCCCACGAATCACAATCATTATTCTGCATAAGTTTGGTTACATCTGGAAACCGCAAATATTACATACAACATACACATTACCAGTGATTAGCGATGTTGATTGTTGTATGTATTACTTACTCACCAAAAAACAGTTAATATGGCAACGTAAATCATTGTATGTCATCTTACAATTTAGTTTAGTACAACTAATTCCGAAGTAAAATGTTGTATGTATAACTTAACATAAAATACTTCTAAATTCAGCAACGTATATTGTTGTATGTAATCTATACCACATTTTAAATCACCATCACTTCAATTAACAAAAATATTCCAATTCAGATACCAAATTTTAACATACCTTGAATACTTCGGAAAGATGAATCATAAAAATCGGTACTTTCAATTTGATTTCTTGTGATATCGTCATTTTCCATAGATATTTCCTCAATTTTATTTTTTTGTACGTTGGCATTGTTAACCATATCACATAGTTTGCGTCCTCTGGTTTGTATTTGATAACGTTTCATTATGAAACAATAAGAAAATATTTAACTAACAGTCATATTACGCAATTATTAGATCAACACTAAACAAAACGGGGGTGAAACGCAGCCGACAGCGATTTCCAGTGTAGTCTGTTTTATGTGACTCATACGTGGTGCATACGCGCTCTTCACCCCTGCACACGGCCCGCCGTAAACCATTGCAAATTATAATACTATAATCTGCGCCGGAATAGTTCGGAACTTACGACATTATGCGTCTCAAAACTACCTAAAATTATAGTTTTTTGGATTTGATATATTTGTGACAGGATAATATATATGAAATTAGACACTTTTACGTGAAAAACACAAAATCGCGATTTTGTGGCTTACAACAACTTACGTGGGAGGCATCGCAATGTTTCGTGTTACATTTTTAAGTATGTTTTCTTTTCTTTCTCATTTATTATATTTTTGGTTGTACACGTTTGTTCTGTTCTTTTTTTCTGTAATTTATGTGTTGTAATTATGTTCATGTGTTTTTGTGTGTTGTGTCTTCTGTTGACCAATAAAAGTTTTATCTATCTATCTATATTATATTTCCCTACTAAATTACGAAAGTTAATCTGTGTGTTACATCAAAATCACTGAACCGTGAGGAAGGACATAGGCTACTTTTTTTTTACGAAAATTACGGAAACGTGGACGAAGTCGCGGGCAACAGCTATCTATGCTAATATATAAGGCTGAAGAGTTTGTTTGTTTGTTTGAACGCGATAATCTCAGGAACTACTGGTTCGAATTGAAAAAATATTTTTAATTAAATAGTCAATTTATAGAGAAAGGCTATATATCATTACGCTAAGGCCAATAGGAGCGGAGCACCAATGAAGAATGCTTCAAAATCGGGGTTAAATTTAACGTTAGCCCAAAGTAACTATTCCACGCGGACGAAGTCGCGGGCAAAAGCTAGTAGTTAATAAACTCTACAATATTGTGAATTTTGTACTATCGGGGAAACGTGCAGTGGAATCAAAACATACCTTTTGTTCAAACAAAGAAGGCATTTTCAAAGCTGTTGTGCAATCAAGTTTGACTTCGACTAAAATAAAACATCGAAATGTTTGTTGTAAAGTCGAGGACGGCTTTTTTAGAGACTATTAAATTTATCATTCTATTAGACATGAGTTCCTGGTATTTCGAGCACGTTTATAGATGAGTCCATACATATAAGGAACTAGCTTATACCCGCGACTTCGTTCGCGTGGGAGGGTTTTCCCGCGTAAATCCTGATCTCGTGGGAATTCCGGGATAAAAACTATCATATGTCCTTCCCAGGGTCCTAAACTGTTCCCATGATAAATTTCATCTAAATCGGTTCAGTGGTTTAGGCGTGAAAAGGTAACAGAGAGACAGACAGACAGAGTTACTTTCGCATTTATAATATTAAGTATGGATATAGGTTAGTATGGATGGTATGGATTAGAAGCAGCCCTCTAGAGAAATTGTAAAGCTATTAGAGAATGTGCTTATAGAAATGTCAAATTAGAAAGGATTGATCAATTGCTAATAAAAACATCGTTTCTCAATTCTTTCATTTTTGACGTTTTGCCAATTGCCTTTCGCCACCCTATCGCCTACAGTACGACACTTGTTTAATAAAACATAGATTGATAAAAAACTAAGCTATATATTTTTAGTTTCAGTTTAGGTTTAACGTGTGAATAGTTTAGCATTAAAAAAATTATTATAATTTTATAAAAAACGTTCGAAGTTGTGCTGGATAATGTAAATAAAATGCTTGTAGTTTTGCTACACAGAAAACCCAAAAGTATCAAATAACACAATCTTAACGTTTTGTTGAATGCAACATTTTTATTTCATACTAGTACTCACGCGGGGCTTCGCTCCCGTGGATTCTATCACGGTAAAAACATAACTCTCCTTTTTTGCAGTCGCGTACAAAGTAGCCTATAACCTTCCTCAAGCTTCAAGCTACTTCCATACCAAATTTAATTCAAATCTACTCAGCACTTTCGAAGATTAGCGCGTTCAAGCAAACAAACAAACAAACAAAGAAACTTTTCCGCTTTATAATATTAGTATAGACTAGCAGTCGCGCGGGGCTTCGCTCCCTTAGACTTAACCTTACTCAAGCTTCAAGCTACTTCCATACCAAATTTAATTCAAATCTACTCAGCACTTTCGAAGATTAGCGCGTTCAAACAAATAAAATATCTTTTTCGCTTTATAATATTAGTATAGATGTTTTAAACATGTTCCAGAAAAGTGTTAATTCAAATATTTGACATCAAAAATGCTCTGCGAGGTATTGTTAAAGGTACATAATATACGTGTGCGCTTATTAGATCATTGTAGGTACCTGTACACGGTTCTGTCAAAGTAATCTGAGTTTTACGATTGGCAAAGATATTGCTGATAGTTCATAGTAGATACTTTTTATTTCTTAGACAGGTGTTGCAGAAATGCTTTGTCACATTTAACAAGTACTCTTCACCTTTCAATAGGACAAAATGTGTGGACCTGGCGGAGGCTGTTGCGGTGGCTGCGGCGGTGGATGCTGCTGCCCTTGCATCACGATATACACTTGTTGTACGAAGATTTGCTAGTGGCACAGAGTTGCGCCTCTTGGCGGAGACTAGCCATGGCGTCTCCATCAAAGACGGCGCACCGACGCCTTCGTTGTTTGTGTCTTCGAAGTATGCACTCTTGTGCCGTTTTGTGGAAATAAACTACTATAAATGGTGATTTTTTGTATTTGACGAGGGTGCATCTGAATGGTTATCGTGTTACCCAGCTGCTGGATTGTGGAGGTCGGATAGGCAGTATATAGTATAGTATGTATGTAAAATACTCAGATGCAACCGGTTAGACTGGAAACTGACCCAACCTGGTTGGTAAAAGGCTTAGCAGATGATGATGATGTTCTGTATTTGACGAATCCATAAGTTCTTTGGGCATATTATCATACAATGGCACAAAAAGGTGCAAAAAATTATGTGGCTGCTCTCCAACTCAGATGCACAAACTTCATCAAATCTGTTACCACAATTTTCATCACATCTGCGGGCCTAGACAAAATCCATTTTCTGTAAGCGTTAACGCCAACGGAAAAATTAAATTGTATGGAGCTGACATTTGCTAACCACATGTCACGTGATTGTCACGTGTTAGTAAATGTCAACTCCATACAATTTAATTTTTCCGTTGGCGTTAACGCTTACAGAAAATGGATTTTGTCTAGGCCCGCAGACTTCATCACTCCGTCAAACATAGGGCTACACTGGTACTAGAACAAACACACACACAGACATGACCACGACAACTCTGGAAATATATCAAATAACCAAAACAGAAACCATTTAAAAAAAGCCTCATTTACCGTTTTTTTTTTGTGATCAGGTTATTTTTTTTTTAATTTTTTATTATTATGGATGAGTCCACTCTTGGCCACGATCTCGCCTGATGGTGAGCGATAGATGAGTTCTATGATGAGACGAGCGAGCCCAGAAGATGCCTATTTACTCTTGCTTCTATATTATTAATTATTTCTTTATAGCGTATTAGGTATAGAAAAAGAAACACTAAATTTAATATGAATACGCATTTCTGATACATTCTGAAGAAGCAGTTTAACTTCTAGATAGGTCAACATATTATGCGGTGAGCTTCGCGTGGCATCTGCCCTAAATAACTCTCGCACATAGTTACATTCTTTAACAATGATATGTTGTATAGAAGGCGTCCCTTTCATTAAGATTGTTTTCAAGGGAATTTCGGATTGGACAGGATAGGATTTGGAAAAATATTTGGATGCCACAAATGACAAAGACAGCATAATTGTCGCGGCGGGGTATCGATATATAACAAACTTTAAATATCGATTCTAAATGGCGATAATCCACTGCGACTATTTTTTTTTTTACTTTTTAAGAGATGTTTCTTAAACTACTTCTCTAAGTATTTTTTGCGTAGGCGGTTTTTTAAATTTTAAATTTAATTTTATTTAAAACTTACTTTTCACCTACTTACCATAGATTTTGACAATTTTACCAATTTCATGGAATGGACAGTTTTTGTAATATAGTAAGAATAAGAATATCATTTATTTCTAGAACACGTCGTTCCCTTCCATTTGATATGCCCATGATATGATCTGTGGATACACCACTTTACCCAAGTGAAAGAATATTTGACAATATTCAATTATTATTCATCCACCTTAACTCTCCATATCTGATAAATGGCTGAACCGATTTTGATAAAATATTTTTGATTGTAATATACACGTCATGCCCTTTTATTTGATACCCGAACTGGGTATATTTGACAACATTCGATTATTCATCCCGCTTTCACCTCCCATACCTAGTAAAAAAAGGAGGAGGTTCTCAGTTCATCTTGAACTTTTTTTTATGTATGTTACCTCATAACTTGAAGACGGCTGGACTGATTTGGATTTTTTTTTCGATTGAAACAGTATACTTTCTAGTTGGTCCCATTGTTATGAAATCAGGTTCTGATAATGGAATCCTCTAGTAATCGAGGGAACTCTTCAAATATTATAGGCACACCTATAGCTTTTTGGGTATTTCTAATAGTACCTTGTGCAGTTCCTCTTGGAAAGCACCATTTAAGGAAGTAGAACTGATGGCCACCGAAACTACTCAATAATAAGTATTTCGTGGATTGCGATTCGATTACTTGAATATGCATGTTAAGCACTTTATACTCGTTATAATGCATATGGTGACGTAGAGCTGATGGTGAAGTACCGGGAGAACTCCTCAAAAATTAAAGGCTCTGTATCGGGAAAAGCAATATTTTGTAAAAGGTGATAAGTAGTTCACATTTTGGCTTTTGTAACTAGATAAATTACAAACCGACCAGTGGGAATAACTTTCGGAAGGCGGTGTCAAAAAACATGAAAATAAAAAACCAATAACACCGACTACCGAAATTAAAGTTATTTTTGGCTTTGTATAGTGTTTTGATACGGAAGTCGGTTTTATTTTATGCTAAAAAGTTTTAATAAAACATTTTTGACTGTAATATATGCCCTTTCATTTGATACCCCACCTGGGTATATTTGATAACATTCGATTATTCATCCCCACTTTCACCACCCATATCTAGTAAATGTCTGAACCAATTTTGACAAAACATAATATCTAAGAACCATTGCCGCGAATCCTGCTTTCTAACAAAAAAATCGCATCGAAATCGATTCACCTGCTTAGAAGCTATACGGTGCCACGGACAGACACATAACGGTTAAACTTACAACACCCTACTTTACGTCGGGGGTTAATAAAATGCAAGCAAGTACGTATTGCGGATTTTCTTTGGCGTTCACTATGTGACGTCAGAGTCCTGTAAATTCAGGATTTGGAAACAAACGAATACAAACCCCACGTGCTTTGGGAAACCTTTTCCTTTGTGAATGTAACAAAAATTTAGCTATAGTGTATTTTTCAATATCCACATTAAACCTAATTTGCTTCTGCTTTGATTTTATAACTTGTAAACATTCTTCATAAACCCATACAACTTTCTCATAATAGTGGTTTCTAGAACAAAATTTTCGTCACATTTCCTTCTTGTCCAACTTTTCTTTTATTCTGGCCTTAAGAGGGTGTCGAGCCTACGAGACGCGCGGAAAATAGGTATTTACTGCAGCGGGCTAGTCGTGTGCGTTGTCACACACACAATGACAAGTTCGCTCGAGGCCCGCTTGCCGTTGCACGACGAAGTTTGCTAACTTTGCATTTTTTAATTTTTTGGCGTTATGTTGAATAAACTTGAAAAACGAATATTAATTATTTAGATGGTTTTATTTATCACACTAATATTATAAAGGCGAAAGTTTGTGAATGAATGTGTCTGTTTGCATGTTTGTTACTTCTTCACGCTCTACGGCTGGATGGATCTAAATGAAGCAAGTAGGTACGTAAATAAATCACAAAAATAAATTTAATAAATTATACCTATTATATAAAAATTAACGTTTGTTTTTACTGTAGTAATACATTATCCGTTCCCTCACTATTCATCCTATTGCAATAAAACTTTGATTTTATATATTAAACTCCTCAGATTTTTTTTTAAAGAATACTAGCAATGTGGGTACATTTCACATTACTAGCAATCTTGTTAACCCCTCCAACTAAGCTAAATATGCTTGTGTCTGGAGTGGGTTCACGTCAATAGTGTAATGGGTGGGGTTCGAACCTGCGACCTCTCGATAACAAGTCCGACACCTTATCCATTAGGCTATTGACGCTTCGAAACTGGGTAAGTAGCAAGTTAGGGTAGATGGGTATGCAGTACTTATTTGAATAATAAAACCAGTATGAAATAAAAAAATATATAATTATGTAATGTCATAATAAAACCAGACTGAAATAAGTTTTGTTTATTAAAATTTCATTTAGTGCTCGTTTAAATTCTGATGTACTGTCATATTTTTAATAACATTCGGTACTTTATTATATATACGTGGGGCCATACCACAAAAACATTTATTCATTAATGCTGTCTAGCGAACTTACTTCGCAGAAAATATAAGCGTAATTTATTTCATAACAATATATGTATCAAGTGTAACTTAATTTAAAAGAAAAAAAAAATAACTGAAATCTATAAATCTAATGTTATATTGCTTATTATAACATTTTACAAAAATTGGCCAAGTGCGAGTCAGACTCGCCCATGAAGGGTGCCGTAGTAACTATAATAATATAATATAATATAATATGTATATTTACTTGACAAAAAACTAAAACTTACAAATTTCTTAAAACTAGCTTATTTACATTTTTTGCAACTACGCCAAATAACTTTGTTTTTCATAGTATTTGTATGAATTACAAAGTTATATTTGCGGTTTTAGAAAATATGCTGTATCTCAAAAACTGCTGACTCGATCTCTTTAAAACCAATTTTGATTGAAAGTTTACATTAAGATCTATAGATATATATATACACTTCTGGACACATCTATTGGCCCACCTTAGAGTTTAGGTTTCGATGGCCCCTACCGAAATATGATTGCTAGATTGAACAAAAACTGTTGATGCAGTTTTAAACCTGATACATTTTACCATCTTTTTCGATCGTATAGTTTTAAATTTGAATTCAGAATACCATACGACATGGACCTACGCCTAACAAGTCGGATATGCGCCTTGTTAAAGGCAATTAATTTTTGAATAAAAAACATGTTTTATCAAATAAAGGTTTAATTTAATAACGCGTGTTGCCTCCATGGGCATCTACCACAGCTCTCATACGATTAGGCATAGAGTTTATCAACCGCTCTATGAAATTTTGAGGGATCATCTCCCATTCCTCTTCTATGGCAGTTTTCAACTCCTGCATCGTCTGGGCAACTGGCTGACGAGCCCTAACACGCCTTTTTAGCTCGTCCCACATGTGCTCAATGGGGTTCATGTCTGGGCTTCTGGCTGGCCAGTCCATAACTGTGATGTTCACATCCCGAAGATATTCCCTGACGATGCCGGCCGCATGGGCTCTTGCATTATCATGCATAAAAAGGAAATTTGGGCCCACATAGTCCGCGTATGGTATCACGTGAGGTTCTAAGCACTCACGAATGTATCTTTCAGCATTTAATGTTGGCAGCCGTGGTCCTGTAACAACCTCAAGTTGAGTTTTGCCGCTCGCGGATATACCGCCCCAGACAGTCCATGAGCCACCGCCATAAGCAACCCTCTCTTCAAAGCAGCATTGTGCGAAACGCTCTCCCTTACGCCGGTAGACCTTCTTCCTTCCATCATTGCCATGTAACACAATTTTAGACTCATCAGAAAAGAGTACACGGCTCCAATCTTGCTGTGTCCAATTTAAATGACTGCGTGCGAAATGAAGGCGCGCTGTTCGGTGGGCTCGCTTTAGTTTGGGCCCATTAGCTGGCTTGTGTGGTACCATATCGCGTTCTTTTAACCTTCTCCGAACAGTTCGAGCGCTCACAGATACTCCGTGGAAGTCGCGAAGTTGGTTTTGTATCTCAATGGAGGTAAGGTGACGATTTCTCAAGCTGGTCGTCACGATGAATCGATCCTGCCTTTCAGTTGTGACCCGAGATCGTGGCCTTCCTTGGCGACGAACAAAGCCGCCAGTCTCTAGGTACCTCCGATAAACATTTCGGACCGCAGATCGACTTAAATTAAGTTGAGCACTCACGTTTCTTTGGCTGTGTCCGGCCTGAATAAGTGCCACAGCTTGGGCGGCGACTTCAGGTGAAGTATCCATAGATTATTGATAGAACCTCACCTTAATGTTAAGAATAAGTAATGTTTGTTGCAAAAGCAAAGATATCTATCACTTTTTCAAGAATTAAATCAAAGTAAACCAATAAAACCAAGTTTTCTTAGTATTCGATTGTTTGATATCAACAAACAGGCTCCAAATTGTCTTTTGTTTCTTTAAATTCTGTGTTCGAAATTCAAAAAAAGACTATTGAATGAAATTGTGAATGTGCCAGGTTCAAAACTGCATAAAAACTTTTTGCTCGACCTAATATAAAATTTTAGCTAGGACCAAACGAAACTGAAAATACAAGGTGGGCCAATAGATGTGTCCAGAAGTGTATATACAACGTGTAATTTAAAGGGTATATACATACCAAGTGCATGGCTTCTTTGGATGATAACAAACTATATGGCAAGGGTTTTGTAATCCTAAGTCTACATGTGTAGAACTTATTACAAATTCCAGTACACTGATACCAGAGACCGAATTTTTCAAATTAAGAAGAACGAAAAGAATTATCGTGTTATTGGCAAGTGACGTGGAAAGTTATTGACCCTCGTAGTGCTGTGACACGTTTGTTATGTTTGGTATTCAAAAAATATGTGAAACCAATAATTTGGTATCAATTCTTTAAGTCAGTTATTTTGTGCTGAAACTGCATAGAGACTCCATACCAAATGTTGTCTTCAGCCCTTTTGGTTAGACATGGGGTTTCCGTTACACGTTGTATATATATATTTATATTTTTCACTCCCATATTATAGAAATTAGAGGGGGGCACACATTTTACCACTTTGGAAGCGTAAATATAGCGGGCCATACGACAAAAACATTTTTTCATTAATGCTGTCTAGCGAACTTACTTCGCAGAAAATATAAGCGTAATTAATTTCATAACAATATATGTATCAAGTGTAACTTAATTTAAAAGAAAAAAAAATAAAAGAAATCTATAAATCTAATGTTATATTGCTTATTATAACATTTTACAAAAATTGGCCAAGTGCGAGTCAGACTCGCGCATGAAGGGTTCCGTGTGTAACTATAATAATATGTATATTTATTTGACGAAAAAAACCTTACAAATTTTGTTAAAACTAGCTTATTTACATTTTTTACAACTACGCTAGATAACTTTGTTTTTCATAGTGTTTGTATGAATTACAAAGTAATATTTGCGGTTTTAGAAAATATGCCGTATCTCAAAAACTGTTAACTCGATATCATTCAAACCAATTTTGGTTGAAAGTTTACATTAAGATCTACAGATACATATTTTTTTAGATTTTTCATTCCACTATTATAGAAGTTAGAGGGAGGGATACACATTTGACCACTTTGGAAGCTTATATCTTTTAAACGATTGACTTTATGAAAAAGTGGTTTCAGAAACCCCCATGTCATTTTTAAAGACCTGTCTATAAATACCACACACGCATAGGTTTCATGAAAAAAATTATATTTTCAGTTTTAGTTCCATGTATGGGGTAGTAGTATGTTCCTTTATTTTAAATGATTTTTAATTTTTTTCTCAATATCGGAAAGCGTTTCATAGAAAACATCTACTTACCAAGTTTCACATGTATAGTCTTAATAGTTTTGGAATAAAATAGCTGTGACATACGGACGGACGGACAGACAGACAGACAGACAGACAGACGGACAGACATGACGAAACTATAAGGGTTCCGTTTTTTGCCATTCGGCAACTGAACTCTAAAAAACGAGTAATTTCTTAAAATATATATTTTTAATTTTGGTACACTACACATATCACAGTATAGTAAGAAAAGAAAAAATGACAAAAAGATACTATGCTTTGTAAGAAATAAAAAGACAATGAAACTTATTTCGAATTTTGAATTTTCATACTTCCATAAATAGGAACAAGTCCTAAATTCCATTTTTTTTTTATATGAATGAACGTTGACAGCCATGTATGGTTTATTGGATGTTGAAGTCCACTTGTCGAAAGAAAGACTAAATCTTTCACTTGCACTTGCATAATTGACTTTTAAATTTAAATGACGTAGGTCGTGGGTTTAAATTTAGAAAATATCTTGTAAAGACCAAAGTTTTCAATATAATTAAGCATATCTTAAAACTGGAAACATATCTTACAACTATACAATAATATAGGTTATCCATCAGAATTCAGACAGGCTTTAATGTCCTCTTATACCTAATTAACCTGTATTATAGATACATTGTAAGAATGATATTTTAAAAGAGTAACTGTGGAGTTTCTTGCCGGATCTTCTCCATAGAGAACGACCAATTTCGAACCGTGCCCTGCGCCAAACTGCTGACGTTTTATAAGTGCCCATGTAGGCCTATGTGAAATAAAACATTTTGAGTTTGAATTAATTCTTTTTCTAAAATTCAAACGCGAGCCAAAAATAAAAAAAAAATCACAAGAAACAGTAGCAGGTATCTCTACTACTACTTTTTAAGAGGTAACATAGAGCAATCATGCCAGTAGCGTGCAACCAGCGCACCACGCACCATGAGACCATAAGTCTAGTTTAAGCATATACTAACGGGAACCCGTGTGAAATTAGTACTTCCCACAATATGATTATAAATTAAAGCCTGTCTGAATTCTGATGGATAAGTATAGTTAAGTTAATTAACTATAGTATAGTTGTAAGATATGTTTCCAGTTCTAAGATATGCTTAATTATATTTAAAACTTTGGTCTATACTGTCGTATAGACCAATTAATACAGCACAATGGAATTACAAATAAAAAATATCCGATAATTTGGTCATCATGTATGTCATTGATATACACTATAAAAAGGAAAGGGCCAAGAATTGAACCTTGCGGAGCACTCATCTTGGCTAGGGATCCTGCAGATGTCGCTCCATTAACAATAACTTTTTGTTGCCTGTTTGATAAATATGAAAGAACAAGGTCAGCAGAACACGAATCCACGAACTCCGTAATGGCGTAATTTACAGATCAGTGTTTTGTGGTCAACGCAATCAAAAGCTTTGGAGAGGTCACAAAATATGCCAATTGCATCCTGAGATTTCTCCCAAGATTCCAGAATGTGACGGGTGAGCGCTACTCCTGCGTCTGTTGTTGACCTACCTTTCGTGAAACCAAACTGCCGACTATGCAGAATTCCATTTGAGTTAAAATATGATAGCATCTGGTCCAGCATGATTTTTTCGTATATATTGCTTAATGCTGGAAGCACATATATCGGTCTATAGTTAGAGCGATCACTCTTACAACCCGACTTAAAAATTAGTACTACTTTACTATGTTTCATTCAATCGGGAAAATTACCGCTGTCTATACATTAATTAAATGTGCCTGTTAGGATAGCAGCAATTGAGTCAATAATATTACCAAGAACCCTAACAGATGCACTCCATAAGTCATCAGTGTTTGTTATGTTAAGACTTTGGAATGCTTTTTAATTACATCAATAGAAATGGGCTTAAATGAAAATGTTGGTATATCCTTATTGAAGTTTTCCTTTAAAAAAGATTCTGCTAATAATGGCGAAGAATGTAGAGATTTAGTAACCTCTACTGGAATATTGGTAAAGTAATTTTCCAACTTCTCAGCCACTTTTGACTTATCTGAGATGACCTGATCATCGATGTTCAAAGTCAAATCATTCTAACCCTGTTGGTTTGTGTTTCCAGTTTCTTTGTTTTCACCTTCAACACAGTTTTTATTTTATTGTTAGAAATGCTAATTTTATTACTTTCTGATTTAGATTTAGCTTAGGGCGCATACTCTTTTAAATATCTTTGAGTAGTTTCATACATAATTATAGAAGGCTTCATCGGAAGTCAATGACAGGACCGTTGGTATAGTGGTCAGTGGCCCTGACTGCTGTGCGCAAGGTCGTGGGTTCGATTCCCACCTAGGACAAATGTTTGTGTGATGAGCACGGTCATTTGTTCTTTGTCTGGGTGTAATTTACCTATAATATGTATATATTTAGAAATATATATGTATGTTTATCAGTTGTCTAGTACCCATACCACAAGCTCTGCTTAGTTTGGGACTAGATGGCGTTGTGTGAAAAGTTGTGAAAAAAAAAAAAAAAAAATGATTTTTCATGGTATAAGTTGTATAAATTGTCTCAGCTTATTCTTATTCCAGCAGTGGCCCATTCATTAAATTTAAATTTATTACTCATTTGAAATTTTTTAACTGGACATGCCTTACTAAATTCGTGGCATTGTGAAGAAAATAATATCCTGTAATTTTCATTGGGGTCATGGGAGTCAAAATTGGCCATTGAAAGATTACTTAACATGTTATAATTGCCGCTTTTTAACCAACTCAAAGGATACTAGTTGACCTGTATGGTCAGACCTAACTCCACTAATTTGAGACGAGTATTTTATGGCACAATTAGTATAAATATTATCTATGCATTGAGCTGATGTTGCTGTTATTCTTGTTGCTTCCTTGTATGTGCATTTTAAGTTAAATGAACCAAACAATGAAGTAAGCTTGCAGTGTTCAGGTGAATTTACTAACAAATCAATATTTAGGCGACCACAAACGAAAACTAATTTATTATCTCTTATAAGCTTAGGTACTTAAAATTTCTCCCATTATCATTAAGAATGATGACAAGTTTGATGCTGGTGGTCTATAAACACTTAAGAAAGTTTGGACTTCAACTTCTGTACATGCTACCTCACACAAGCAATCAACAGAGCAAGCGGTGATATATTTTTGTTCCTTATATCTAAGAGAATTACTACGTAATATTAAAGTACCACCTCCTACTGAGGACCTGTTGTATGCACGAGTAACAGAAAAATATTAATTTTAAACAACATTCTATCTGGTTTTAGCCAGGTTTCACAAAAACATAAGATATCTATATCATATTTATCTATTAACATTTCCTCATCTAATATTTGCCGGAGAAACGATTTATATTCTGATGATATAGTAAAATTGTGTTATTATAACTCTCCTTTGTCACATCTAAGGGTTTAAACAATTAATTTCAGTATTATTAGATACCCTACATAATACTGAATAGTCACTTAACCTAGGATCAGTTAAATTGTCAATAACCCAGTGTAAATTGTAAGCTAACAAAGTAGCCAATGAACTTTCGTCGTAAATTCTAAAATGAATGTCAGGATTGCAATCGGTATGCCCAAAAACCTATTACACGATGTTTGATGCAATATTTTGCAATTGACCACGTTTGCTGAGCAAGCGATATAATGCGGTCGCACTAAGTTCGCCGCGAGCTTAGTGTATTTCGAACAGCAACCGGGTGCACTCATTTTCATCATTTAGCGATAATTTTAGCCCTTACGTTACTTTGTTAATTATACTTAGCAATAAACCCTTGAAGGTTATCAGTGTATTTAACTTAGTAAACACACACGATATCTTCAATCACGATATATTGAATGTTGGAGAAAAAGTTGCATCCTTGGTGGATGCAACTTTTTCTCCAACATTCAATATGGATATCGTATGTGTTTTAAAATGGATTTCAAAATGAAAGCCAGATTTGCAATCACCACCCCCAAAAACCCATTACACGATACCCATATCGAATGTGTGAGAAACAGTTGCATCCGCCATCTTAGATTTTAAAATGAATGCCAGATTTGCAATCACCACCCCCAAAAACCCATTACACGGTACCCATATCAAATGTTTGAGAAACAGTTGCATCCGCCATCTTGGATTTTAAAATGAATGCCAGATTTGCAATCACCACCCCCAAAAACCCATTACACGATACCTATATCGAATGTTTGAGAAAAAGTTGCATCCGCCATCTTGGATTTTAAAATTAATGCCAGATTTGCAATCACCACCCCCAAAAACCCATTACACGATACCCATATCGAATGTTTGAGAAAAAGTTGCATCCGCCATCTTGGATTTTAAAATGAATGCCAGATTTGCAATCACCACCCCCAAAAACCCATTACACGATACCTATATCGAATGTTTGAGAAAAAGTTGCATCCGCCATCTTGGATTTTAAAATGAATGCCAGATTTGCAATCACCACCCCCAAAAACCCATTACACGATACCCATATCGAATGTTTGAGAAAAAGATGCATCCGCCATCTTGGATTTTAAAATGAATGTCAGATTTGCAATCACCACCCCCAAAAACCCATTACACGGTACCCATATCGAATTTGTGAGAAAAAGTTGCATACGCCATCTTGAATTTCAAAATAAATTCCAGATTTGCAATCACCACACCCAAAAACCCATTACACGATACCCATATCGAATGTTTGAAAAAAGTCTTCATCATCACTTTCACTTCCTCAAATGGTGCTTTTCGAGAGCAACTGCACAAGGTACTATTAGAAATACCCAAAACGCTATAGGCTATAATATTTAAAGAGTTCCCTCGCTTTCTCCAGGATCCCATCATCAGATCCTGATTTCATAACAATGGAACCAACTAGAAAGTATACCCTTTCAAACGAAAAAAAAATTCCAAATCGGTCCAGCCGTCTTCGAGTTTGAGGACCTTCTCCTTTTTTTTGAAGTCGGTTAAAAAGCAATAATAACATCACAAAATAGAAATACGTACTTTTTATGAGAATGGCTTTTTTTCGAAAATTTGCGCCAACTTTCTTCTAATAATATTTTTTTTACATTTTCCCATAATAAAACAAATATTGAAAAAAAAAATGTTTAAGAAATATATATTGAACAATAAAAAGTAATCGTTGGGTATGCATAATAAATCGTACTCAAAAAAACAAAAAATATGACTTATGTTATTCAACGGATTGCTGCAATACATACGTACACAATAGATCGCGAATTATCGTTACCGGCGAAACGCTCCATGATGAGACGTGACCCCTCTCTGAGCTCCCGTGGACGACTGAATTTTCGACCGGTGTACGTTGCGTATGGTTCAAAATAGCGCGCAAATTAGAAGAAAAAATTAAAATTAAAACAACCAAGCGACATTTTTGAAATGTTAATGCTGTAAATGATAGTATGATAATTCGAGAATAATATGAATTGAAGTTTATGAAAAAATTCAACAGTTTACTATCAAAATTCAGCGACGCACGAGCATGTTTTGTAAGGATTTTTGTCCAACTTTATGTATTTTTGTTTAATAAACTATAAAATATTTTTAAATTTTGCCAACTATGTTTGCTAACACATTTATTCTAGTGTTCATTACATATTTTTGTATGGTAATTAAAGTACTATTATAGGTTATATTCCTTTAGTTGTGAAGACCGTTTTGAGTTATTTTACTCGGCGCAGGCTTAAAGAAAAAACACTAGGTAATAAGATGTCAAAATATAATAATATACTTAATGTAAACGGCCGATTCTATCACAAATACATTTCTTAGAGTAGGTACCATTACCTACCTATTTGTTGTTAGTATTTGTAGCAGATACACAAAATAAATACCTACATCAGAAGGACCGGTCCGTAGAAAACATAACATCGGCAGATATTCGTTTTCACAGAACTGTTGAGAATTAGTAATCTAAATCTAAGTGTTATTTGCTGTATTAGTCAGCAAGTATTATTTCAAGTGGTTTGTCCTATGATTAGTAGATTAGTATATTGCAATGATTGTTTTTTTCTCCGTCAATAGGTACCTCGTCGTTTAGTCGAATCTATACAAAGGTGAAATTGTGTCTGTATTTCTTTTTTCAACGATTGCTAGCAATGTGGGTAGAATTTACATTACTAGCAATCCAGTGAACCCCTCCAACTAAGCTAAATATCATCTATGTTTGTTATGGGTTTACATCTAAACCTATTTTGCTGAAATTTGGTTGCTTCATAAGTTACGAATGTTCTAACGAGATACCGCAGCCGCGGAATGCGAGGGCAACTGATGGAACTGGGTGGGTTTTAGTCAGTAGCAGTCTGATATTCCATTCTGCTCCACCCAGACCCGGAGGAGTTATTTCAAGAATTTCCCTCGAAAATAAGCGGTTTAAATAAGGAGTGTGAAACCAAGCTTCAAAAATAGATCAATATTAATATTCCCCGATAAATCTCGGAATCTCAGTTCATATTATAATGTTGGTTCTTCTGTACTTGACCCTTTGTAGTAATGGTGAATACTTGAACTACTTATGTGTCGAATAGTTCGTATCCCACGCGGCACTTCACCCAGTGGATGGTTCGAGTGTTTCAAGTGATTGTTCGGGCACCTTGCTTCCAACCCATTTAGTTCTAATGAACTGTATGTTGTTTAGGGGTAATTTTAGAGTTATAACAAAGGTGCACTACTGACTAAGCTTTCAGTATCATGGAGCCATTGAGAGGGTAGCTAGCCTGAAACAATAATTATGGTGGTCACACTAATAATATATAATAAACAAAGTCTTGTACCTCTCATTAAAAAACTAGTAAATAGCGAATCGAACTTACGTGCAAAGAATCTTATTTTTCCAATATGTATAAAGTGTGGGTATTTTTAAACCATAGACTTATTATATTAGAGTAACCTATTAGTTTGCTATTCAGAATGGAATCAGTATGCTATTGGTAAGCTTGTGTGGTCTTTTTCATATATTTCATCAAACATATTCAAAATAATTAAACAAATATGAAGACTTTTTATCGTGAGTTTTTAACAGAAAAATAAACACCCTTAGCAGAGTTATACTCATGGTTATACTTACCGTTAGTGATATTCTATAATCGCTACTAAAATTATCGTAAGCTTTAGTGCTTTCAATGCTAACTGATGACAATAAAGTGCATTTTCCCTTAAAATCAATTGAACGTAACTAACGTGACCTCCGAAGCACAAATATCTAACAAGACAACAAAGGAAGGAAGAAGCCACACACATTTGAGTAACCTTTTACAGCATCCATCGAAATATTTTCCTAATAGAATCCCAAAATTTTTAAAGAGTTATACCTATGCTAGTTTCGCATAAAAGTAAGTGGTGAGATTTTACTCAAATTGAAAATTTTCACGAGTCAGGCTATTTGTAAGAACGGGCGAAATGAAACGAGTAGATCTGAGCAAAATGCTAGCATAACTTTAATTTCCGTCGTGTGTCTTAGCGGCGGCGACTGCATTGTCTTATTTTCTAGCATAGGTCATGTATCATATGAGACAGAAAAATATATTGCCTAGCTTAGTTTAATATTACAAAATTATTTCATAAAGCTTTTCGTAACCATCGTTAGTGAAGTTGTTTTTAACACCTTACATTGGGTAAAATTTCTAATGCACCATGTTTATTAGAAGAATAAAGTGATATGTATGTTAATGTACATCATGAAAACTTTTGATAAAGCTGAAAATGTCACATCTTTATGTCATAATAATCTTAATGTCATATCTGCTCATGACAAAGTTATAAGTAACAAACGTTTATTTCATTCAAATCACAGTACTCAGCTACAGCTACGGAACACTTCTAAGTGTTGAGTTCCGCAGAACACTGAAACTACGCTACTGCAAAATATATCACAAAGAGACATAGATTGTTATGTAGAACATGGAACGCTACAATTTTATTACCTTGGTTATTCGGTTTAAAATTCCGCTTGTCGAATAGTTCCAGAATATCGACTGCTCGTAAATTTCCTCTGGAAAGGAATTCTGCAAACTAGGACTATATATCTTTTTGATTGTGCTGAGTTTGGGCATAGACGGATGGTAAGCTAAAGACTTTGAATTAGTTGCAAGCCCATCTATACCCAAGTTCTACGATAATGTGGTTTAAATTCATCGTCTATTTGGATATCATCTTCATCTTAGCCTTAGCCAATAACTGTCTGCAGTGGATGAAGGGTACTACCAAATTGGGTATAATGGGGAAGATATTTGGATATGCTGCTCATGAATTTTCTATTAAATATATTATAAAATATTTAGCTCGCAAAACATACTGAACAATAAAGGCACGTCCAAAGCTCCTTTTAATTTCATGCAAATCGTGAAACCGTGTTGGAGAAAAGTGCTTTGTTAGCTTCACTTTACTAACTTTTGAATAGCCATAATTATAGTGAATGGGGTCTTAAGTAGTGTTTTGACATTTTTTAGTTTAGTTCACAAGTAGGAAAGGTTTAGTGTTCAAAAGTACAATTCCAATCGGCCTTTTTAACCGACTTAAAAAAAAGGAGGAGGTTCTCAATTCGTCTTGAACTTTTTTTTTTATGTATGTTACCTCGTTACTCGCAATTGGCTGGACCGATTTGGAAAATTCTTTTTTGTTTGAAAGGGTATACTTTCTAGTTGGTCCCATTGTCGTCACGTTTGGATCTGATGATGGGATCATGGAGAAATCTAGGAAACTCTTCAAATATTATAGGCACACCTATAGCGTTTTGGGTATTTCTTATAGTACCTTGTGCAGTTGCTCTCGAAGGGTACCATTTGAGGAAGTGGAACTGATAATGAAGACCCCAGATGGCCACCGAAACTACTCAATAATAAGTATTTCGTGGATTGCGATTAGATTACTTGAATATAGATGCTAAGCACTGCTCGTGACAATGCATATGGTGAAGTAGAGCTGATGGTAATGTACCAGGAGAACTCCTCAAAAAATAACGGCTCTGCACCGGGAAAAGCAATATTTTGTAAAAGTTGATAAGTAGTTGACATTTTGGCTTTTGAAATTAGATAAATTACAAACCGACCCACTAAAAAGCGTGAATATTTTTTTTTTGCAGAAAATGGAACCGACTTCCATATAAAAACACTACAACAAAAATAGCATAGCAAAAATAACTTTAATTTCGGAAGGCGGTGTCAAAAAAAAAGAAAATACAAAACAAATGACACCGACTACCGAAATTAAAGTTATTTTTGCCTTTGTAGTGTTTTTATATGGAAGTCGGTACTATTTAAAAAAAAAAAATGTCGGATGTAAATCTTCCTTTTTGCTTGAAAGACTGGCTTCATTCAATTTATCCCGGCTGGTACCGAGTTATCGAGAGCCGTTGCAGTTATATGCATAATTTAACCTGCGACCACATGGACTGACCTACATGCATCGCCCCAGTTTGTCTTACTACTCCGAGTCCCGACCCTTCCTTTCGTCAGTATATTTTTACTGAAAGTAAACGCTTCGGTCAATACAAGAAGTTCTTTTACTAAGCGGCCATTAAGTCTATTTTAAATGAGAGACTTGTACAGAAACATCTTTTTCGAGCTTGCTTACGTTTCAAAGAATTTTACGGATTACATTTAAGACGCTACTTTGTGAGTCACTGCAGTTAGTAGTCGGCTTATCACTTTATTTATTTGAGTTTAATGAAAAGATATCAAGTTATTCATGCTTTCAAAAATAAAGCACTTAAGAAAAAGGTGTTCGAGGAAGTTTTTGGTGATTACAACCCATTGATGTCAAAACTTTTTCGGATTTCAATTGAACTGACTTTCTGAGTCGGCACAATTTAATCACTTATTACTTTTCCCCAATTTAGGTGCCGGACTTTTTATTTTCCGGACCTCTTTTTAGATATTATGCCCTTCGAAATTCAAAGAAGCGGAAATAACTTGCATTTAAACTGCACACTTCTTGCCAACACGATTTCTATAAATCTTCGTGCGGTACATAGTTTTGTGATGCAACCACCCTTAGTTAATCAGGCTTCCTTATCAACAACGTAATGGAGCTTGACATCGCGTGCTCAAGCGCATCAGGCGCAATCTCTTCTTTCGCCGCTAATTGCAACAATTGATTCGTTCTGATTCTGTTCACTATACTTTAGTTATTCGCCATGCATTGCTTTAAATAGTAAAGATACGGTACAAAGAAATAAAAAAAACCTTTTATTTTTCGAAATTTATATTTGTTGTACATAAAAATACATTTTAATTTGCTTTTAACAAACAATAAAAAATAATTTTGTACAAAATTTAATCTTATAGTAATATTATTAAATCTTTTCATTTCATCAGCTATAACGCGCGCCGCTGCAAAGTTATGTCGCACTTTTATGCGGCTTCGCGTCGTCTTAGCCAAAGGTTGAGACAAATAAGAAAGAAAATTGTTTTAAATAATATTAGAAGTTGATTTAATGACATATTTTTAATTTACCGGTGATATGAAATGTTATAATTTTTTTTATTGTGCTTTTTGTCGTATTTCACGAAACCCTTCACGACACAACTTCGTTCTAGTTCACTTCGATAAAGGGAAGACCACTTTTTGGGACCGAGTTCGAGGCGTCATTATAACATGCAATCTGCCCAGTCTTTACGCAGTAATATATATTTCAATATCGCCATGTCATATCATGATTTTATGTCATAAAAATCAACATAAATGTCTCATCGCTCTTTCGAGGATATATTCGAAGGTAGAAAGCACTCAGTATGCTTCAAGCCTTATTAAATAATGTGTAGCCGTTGATATATAAAAACCCTTTTTAGGGTTCCGTAGCCGAATGGCAAAAAACGGAACCCTTATAGTTTCGACATGTCTGTCCGTCTGTCTGTCTGTCCGTCCGTCCGTATGTCACAGCCATTTTATTCCAAAACTATTAGGACTTGACATGTAAAACTTGGTAGGTAGATGTATTCTGTGAACCACTTTCCGATTTTAAGAGAAAATTTAAAAAATATTTAAAATAAAGGGGGCTCTCCCCATACATGGAACTGAAACTGAAAATATTTTTTTTTCATGAAACCTATACGTGTGTGGTATCTATAGACAGGTCTTTAAAAATTACATTATGGTTTCTAAAATTACTTTTTCATAAAGTTAATCGTTTAAAAGATATACGCTTCCAAAGTGGTAAAATGTGTGTCCCCCCTCTAACTTCTATAATAATGAAGTGAAAAATCTAAAATACCATATGTTGTAGATCTTAATGTAAACTTTCAACCAAAATTGGTTTGAATGAGATCGAGTCAGCGGTTTTTGAGATACAGTATATTTTCTAAAACCGCAAATATAACTTTGTAATTCATACAAATACTATGAAAAACAAAGTTATTTGGCGTAGTTGTAAAAATTGTAAATAAGCTAGTTTTAAGAAATTTGAAGGGTTTTTGTTTTTTTTTTTCGTATTAATATATTAAGTATGTTATGTTTATTATAGTTACTACGGAACCCTTCATGGGCGAGTTCGACTCGCACTTGGCCAATTTTTTATTATTATCAATGTGTATAGCAGAAACTTTGACATTAATCTATTTTTAATCCTATTCCTTTGCCCTATATCGTGTTTACACAGATTCTAAGGTATATTTTTACATTTCAAACAGCTATTAATAATTTTATATTATTTAATACCTACTTTCAGATCTAGCATGTTCTGCATGCAACTACCTATGTTTACTTCCGCTGACGAGCATTGACCCCTTGAATAATGAAGTTCCAACGCTATAATCACCATGTTAAGCATATTGGTAATGAAAATCTAGTGAATATTATACATAAGAAATTATGTAATATACGTTAAATTATATAAAATGTAAGTTGTTAATTTAATAGACAAGCATTATTGAATAATTTGTACAGAACGGTTTCCAATAAGAATATTTTCTTGTTGTATATTTTTTGGGGACTTTTCAGTAGACGTATTTAAGTTATGAACTTATTTTCTCCTGTTATGGTGTCCAACGTTGCATGCTCTGAATACAAAGTTCTGTCTACCTCTACTCCTATGGCTATACTTATTCATGAACACTTTCTTAAACTATTTTTCATTGTCTTGCACTGATTCTTATGTAACTTTTAACTCAGTAGTGCCACTTCTAGGCCTTCTTTAAAAGAAACTCTAGAATGAAATATATACATCACTGAATGTCTGGGCGGAAATTATTTTAAAATACAAAATTAAATGATTATACTAAAGCATAATGCCCGTCTAATTATAACTTTATGGAGTTCTCATATCAATGCACGTCCTTTATTTATTTGAATAGAGAAAAACATTACTTCATGATAACTCACTTGTAGTGATAAGGCCTTTTACAGTAACCACTGACAATGTGTCTTTTGTATTTAGATAACGGAATTAAGTTCTGGTAACTGACAGATAAAGTTAACTACTAATTTATTTGTACTGAGAATTTTGTTGACATTGTTGGAGGGTATAATGCGAGCGATGCATACTAAAAGCTTGACAGATGTTTCGGAATAGTTTTGATATTATTCATCGAATTAGATTCTTAGCAAGGCACTATTCTGAGGCTAAGAGTTCTAGTTAGTTTAGTTACCAATCATTTTAAACATTAGACACAGAAGATTCCATTTAGTAATATAAGCTAATCTACCTGATATTACTGATGTGAGGCAACTATTACACTAAGCAACGCCCGTTTAGCTCCGGCTTATACCCACTATGTTGAGATGTAGATAAAAACATAAGGCATAATGAAACCAACTGTTATCTAACCCATAAAAATATAACACAAACAGATCCGTTGAAAGCACCACAATAGCATGTTCCCTATATTAATAATAGGCCATATTATTACATACGAAACATCGGTTCCCCACCCTACGCGGTCCTATAAACAAAATACACAAAACATAAATAAATACTAACGCAATGGTTATACAACACGTGAAAACGGTTCAACGGGTTAACTATCAGTTAATAAATATCCGGAACGTGCAGTTACCGAGAATCTGTGAACATTATCTGGTTAAAATTATACTTTACGCAACGTGGTCTGTTACTAACATAAAGGAACTTGTGAAGTTGTAAACAATTTTAGATTCAAGGGTATTTGATTTTGAACAAAGTGAAAAGAGACAGTTACGTAATTATAATGTGCCCAGGAAATTCACGGAAGTCCATTTAGAGACAAGAAGGAAATATAATTTAAAAACAAGTTACAAGTGAAAGGATTTTCTTCATTTATTCTAGAAGGATGACTAAGAAAAACGCAGCCTAATTAATGCCAACATTAAACTGAATTACCATTATCATCTTCAAATCATCACATTATTATCATTAATAAGCGACTACTCAACCACGCTAACCGAAGCTAATTATGGCCGCAGAGAAAAGTTGTAGACTGAAAACAAAAAGGGACTAGGTCAAGTACTAACATGGGTCAACGATGCTCGGATTGTAACAGGGTACCTACTGAAGTGAAAAGTTATCATATAGAGAGCCTCTCAGTTGATTGTACCCGAAATATATGTATATATGTGGTAGTGGAAGGACCTACTAGAGTCACTTTGAGCTAATTTTGAGACAAAGGCTCTGTTAGACACAAAAGGTAAATTCGCCAAAGTAAAACAAAGTAAATGGTACTTGATATTTTTACCCATAGGGGAATGCTGATATTGTTGAGGACAGTAAATGCTAATCTTTTCAGTCATGATTTGCCTAGTCTGTCCCCAACTATGCTAGGGTTGTGAGGTATTCCTCGAAGCGCTACCATTTTGAAGCGCACCTAATGAAGCGCTCCTTTTTTATTCCTCGGAGCGCTCCTTTTAGTAGCGCTCCCGATACCATGTTATCGGAAAAGGAGCGCTCCGAGGAATAAAAAAGGAGCGCTTCATTAGGTGCGCTTCAAAATGGTAGCGCTTCGAGGAATACCTCAGGGTTGTTTTTAAGTCAAAACCTGAACTAAGTATTAATATTTTTTATGAAGCGACTGCATTCTTGACTTCTTGAACTCATTAGCCGAGTAACAAGATATCCCTTTGGTAAGAATGATGCCATATATTATGGATTTTTAGGGTTCCGTAGCCGAATGGCAAAAAAGGGAATCCTTATAGTTTCGATATGTCTGTCCGTCTGTCTGTCTGTCTGTCCGTCCGTCCGTATGTCACAGCCATTTTATTCCCAAACTATTAAGACTATACATGGTAGGTAGATGTATTCTGTGAACCGCTTTCCGATTTTAAGAAAAAAATTAATAAATATTTAAAATAAAGGGGGCTCCCCATACATGGAACTAAAACTGAAAATTTTTTTTTCATGAAACCTATGCGTATGTGGTATCTATAGACAGGTCTTTAAAAATGATACAAGATTTTTTAAAACCACTTTTTCATAAAGTCAATCGTTTAAAAGATATAAGTTTCCAAAGTGGTAAAATGTGTCCCCTCCCTCTAACTTCTATAATAATGGAGTGAAAAATCTAAAAAAAAAAATATCTGTAGATCTTAATGTAAACTTTCAACTAAAATTAGTTTAAACGAAATCGGGTCAGCAGTTTTTGAGATACAGCATATTTTCTAAAACCGCAAATATAACTTTGTAATTCATACAAACACTATGAAAAACAAAGTTATTTAGCGTAGTTGTAAAGATGTAAATAAGCTAGTTTTAAGAAATTTTTAAGGTTTTTTTTTATTTATTTTTATTCGTCAAATAAATATACATATTATATTATATTATTATAGTTACTACGGAACCCTTCATGGGCGAGTCTGACTCGCACTTGTCCAATTTGTACTAACTGTAACACCGGTCAAAGATAAAAGTCAGAATCGAGACTTGCTTTCTGGGGTACGGAGGAATCTAAATATAAATATTATTAAGACGATCAAGCGTTGCTTAACCATAAAAATCATATCGTATGGCTATTATTACTATTTAGCCATGAACTCCTCAAACAAAGTCCCATAATACCATATGCAAAGACCGTGTTTTTACATTGAGTTTGTATAAATTATTAAAAAATTACCTATTTAACTGTTTACCTATTTTATTGTTTGATGATTTAAAATTTGTAGTAGGGTCCGTAGAATGACAACGAGAGCAATATCCATCCACGCTTCCACGTTATATCTTCACCACTCATAGTTGACTGGTAGAGACTGCATAAGGCATTAAGCCCGCCTTTGTACCTATGTGTATGAAGTGTAAATAAATAAATATCAAATAAGAAAAAGAAAACATAAGGTAACATCTAGAAAACAATTCTAGCCCGCAACTTTATTCATAGAAAATAGAAATGTTACCATAGTGGTCATTAACGCTTGATCACGACACTTAAATACATTTCTAGGGCATGCCAAATTAATAGCTCCGTCGACGCTTAAGGAGCCGAAGGTACAAAATGAACCAAAGAGTTTTTAAACACTACCTAAAAAGTCTACCGTTTTACGTTTGGTACAAAGAAGTTTGTGTCATGCATTTTATGAAAGTTGTCATGATTTTGACAACGCTTAGTTACTTAGATGATAAAGTAATCAAAATTAAAACATAGTGTATTACATTCTCTTTAATCAAAATGCAAATAAACACGATTCAGATCATCACGTACAGAAATTGCTGAAGTTTGCCCTTCATTAACAATTTTATTGCCTACAGCTGTTTATTTATTTATACTCTCTTGCTCATCTCACACATTTTAGAGTAGCTACCTGCAATCCCAGGCATTGTTGTTGTGTGTAATGGTAATGTGTGCAGTCTATACGAATGTATGGCATTTAAATTGTTCTGTATGCTGTCAGCTAAAGTACTGAATTTATGCAGCTGTAAATAATAGATGATATTAGACATCAATTTTCATTCTGCTTAATACATATCAATGCAATGTAATTTTAAACATTATATGTACATACAATGTTTTTTTTTTACCTTTAGATCAAAATTGTCCTTTACAACTTATCATTAAATTACAATCTTTGAAGATACAGTGATATTACATTAGTATCTAAACTGCACGCGTGAACAGAACATTTTGTTTGTTTGTTTAAACACTTCTTCGAAATTACTGGCCGGATTTGGATGGAATTTGGAAGGTTGGCTACTATTGGCTACTTTTTGTGAGGGAAATCTGTACACTAATATTATTAAGCAGAAACTTGTTTGTTAAAACGCGCTAATCTTTGAAAGCACTGGGTGGATTTGGATTAAATTTGGTATAGACGTAGCTTTTTACCCGACTGAAAAAGAAGATGGGTTATGATTATGACTTTATCATATTAAAAGTCCACGGGATCGAAGCTCCGAGCGACTGCTAGTTTTATAATAAACAGCTTTTTAGGCCTCCTCCTGATTTGGCCGCCAAATCTCCCAGCTTGTACCAATCTTGGAAACTTCTGTTTACGACCTCCATCCCGGTGACCTGTTTTACTAAACACCCATTAAGCCCTGCAGGGTATACTGGCCTGGATTACGTCATTGTCGTTTTACGACTGTTTTGTTTGAGTTATAGCGTTCGGCGTTTTTGGCCACTTTGCGGACATAATCACTCAGTGGATTTAGTTCGGAATCCGTCATAAAATCGATGGCTGGGCAATGAAACTAAAATTTAAGTTGAGGTAATTAAGTTTCTAATTTTAACTTGTTGTGTAGTAGCTCATCCGTTCATAGCAATTTAAAGTACTCCACAAAAATGCCTCCAGATGTATATAAAGTATGTGTCTTATAGGAACAAAAACGGTAAACTCCGTTTTTGTTCCTATAAGATACATAGGAACAAAAACGGAGTTTATTCCAAACAATTCTCGTAAAACTCTATTAAACGTATATCATAAAGTGTCTTTCTGGCGTCGTCAGCACTTCAGTTAGCGTATGCTAAATTTTGGAACATAAAAGTTTTGATATTTTGAGGGAATATCAGCTACCTAATTCTGCGTAAGACTTTATGAGATACTCAAATTATTTTCGTGTAGTTGAAGCTATCTTTTCCTCACGCATACTGGAATGGAATTATATATTCAGGGAATAGGGCTTTTGTATGTCGTTTTGCTTTTAGTAAAGCACGAGGGCACACTGTCGTCAAATCTGTTACTTGCTTACATATTGCTCATTAAAGCTTTTGTCTTGATGTGACCCAATTTGCTTAGTAAAACCATTAAATATTGTCTCTGAAAGCTTTTAATTAATATATTTTCATTTATTTTTAGTAAATAACAATATGGCGTGCCTATATCAAATTTTATTTATTATTTCTCCCATTTCGTCAGATTACACTGTTGTTTTATGCTGAAGATATAAAAATGTTTAGGCCCATAAAATTATAATGAACGATTTTACTGCGGAGCGTTCCGTACTAAACGAGATAATTCAAAAATATGTAGGTGTTACTTGTAAGCAAAACACTCAGATTTTATATTTCATGGTCTTGTCATCGCTTTGTTGACAGATTGACACTTATGACTTATTGTGATTTATCTTTACGATTGCGCATTATCGTTACTTCTCTTTTTGAGTATTTAGTCGGTCAAAATTTATAGTTGCACTAAAAACATCTGTGTATGACTTGTATGAGTCATACACAAAGTATTTTTAACATTTCAAAGCATCTCAAATCGGTGAAGGAAAACATCGTGAGGAAACCTAGTGTCCTAGGACCAAACATTCAAAGATACGTGATATCTACAAACCCGCATTCATTGAGGTAATATGTACATGCCCGCATTAGACCCGCGCGTGGTGGAATGCGGCCCATCGCCTCTCATAGAAAGGAGGCCTGTGTCCCAGCAGTGGGAACGTACTAGGCTGAATTATTATAGATATTAATTACGTAATAAAATCTTAAAAATCACGACTTACCATCAGGTGAGATGGTGGTCAAACGCGAACATATTATTAATAATAAAAAAAACTTGTTTGTCCACGTCATCAAAAGCTTAGGTACTTCTGTCACAGTCAATATTATACCATTTTAGTCACTCACTCAGAGATTTTATTCAATCATTTGCTTCGTCAGCGTGGGAACGAAGGCTGTTAGCAAATAACTCCTAATAAATACCTGCTAAAAGGGTGGGCCTGTTTACATTCGGCTATTATAGGAATAGATTGATTATGTGCAGGTGGAACGATGAAAAATGGATAGCAGATAAAACAATCTTGTAAGGAAATGGTAAAGGCACGGCCTGCGTAATGTGGTCATCAATTTCGTTATAATTAGTAGAAGAAAGAAAAAACATTTAAGCTTTGATTTTTGATTGAGATAAATTGCATACCAAGTATATGTCATTATGCCAACGAAGAAATAAATAAACATAGTGATTTTTTTTTAATCTTTTGAAAAACCTACAACAAGCCTCCTTGTCGCAGGTACCCATGGTTTTTATTTATTTCATTTATTCAAGCACAGGTCTCGAGAAATCAACGTTCAAAAACTACATTTCTGTTCCCAAGAAACTAATCTAACACGACGAATTACCACTATCTACATGAATCGGAGGTATCAAGGCTAGAATGTACACATATAGGCTGTTTCAGACGTGTCTGGTCATATGTAAGGGTGATTCATATAGTACGAGTATAAACGGTTCTGCAAAAAGATATAGGTACTCTACTTTTTTTCTTTTATATTTTTACTTTTTTATCTAATTTAATTACTTAAGTTTTTTATTTTGGTACTTTTGAGTAATTTTTACTAGGTATTGTATTTTTGAAACTTTCTTTATATCCAGACATATACCTAAGTTTGTATGTACGAAACTTTACTACATACATCTTATTAAGGCCCTCATCGTCTTCCGAAGCCCTTCACAAGTACCCTCCGTCCCGCTACTAAATTAATTGTACAAATGTGTTTAATTGAAGCGTGACACTATTCTTAATGCGCTATAGCCATTGTTTATATCACTTTTATTAACAGTAATATTAAAGGCTATATCTATTATGAATCCCGTAGGCGATTAACATTCTCCTTGGAACATGAGAATAAAGGTCACTGCTTGTCAACTAGCTCTTGCCTTCGAATTCAATCGTGTTGAAATTTCGATCATATTCTCGAGTTAAAAGTCGCTTATGTGCTGTTTAGGCAAAAAAGAGACGTTAACCTTTGAGTTTGTTTTGGAGTTTCTTTTCAGCGTAGTCGGCAAGGACACACTAAAATTACTTAGTAATTTATAAACAACTAGCTTTTGCCCGCGATTTCGTTTGCGTGGGAGGTTTTTCCCGCGTAAATCTTGATTCCGTGGGAATTCGGCGATAAAAAATATCCTTTGTCCGTCTCCTGGTTCTAAGTTACCTCCCTACCAATTTTCAGCCAAATCGGTTCAGCCGTTCTTGAGTTATAAATAGTGTAAGTAACACGACTTTCTTCTCTATATATACAACGTGTAATTTAAAGGGTATATACATACATACCAAGTGCACGGCTTCTTTGGATGATAATAAACGATATGGCAAGGGTTTTCTAATCCTATGTGTACATGTGTGGAGCATATTAGAAATTTCAATACATTGATACCAGAGACCGAATTTTTCAAATTAAGAAGAACGAAGAGAATTATTGTTTTATTTGCTAGTGACGTGGAAAATGATGACCCTCATAGTGATGTGACACGTTTGTTATTACTGGTATTCAAGAAACATATGAAACCAATAATTTGGGGTCAATTCTGTGAGTCAGTTATTTTGAGCTGAAACTTTGCATAGAGACTCCATACCAGATGTTGTCTTCAGTCCTTTTGGATAGATATGGTGTTTCCGTTACACGTTGTATAGATTTGTGAAATAAATATCATTATTTCAGACTAAGTATAAAGAATCTTTTTCTGTGACAGTTTCATAAAGATCTGTTCAGCCATTTGAGCGTGATTCAGTAACAAACGCGGACATCCATACATCTAAACTCTCGTATTTATAATAGTATTATATTTATAACGGATATAATACATCTGATTCTATGCTGCCAACTTATCTCAAGGTGTGTCAAATAGTTAAATTTTTTTCTTCAGGAAAAGTTGGAAGAGCTGTCAATTTCAGATTATGTCTGTGACATAGGCAAGACTCCAAACTGTTACTGAAGTTCTTTGGCAAAAAAAAAACTGTCAGTCGAATTTCGAAGGCTCAAAAAGTTAGTGAGTAAAAGCTGCTAACAATTGACGGAGTTCATCAAACGAGAAATTGTGTCGTAAACGTGAAAGGAAAATGAAGATACGAAATTCTTGTTTAACGCAACTAATTAGACTTATTACTCTCTGTACAAGAAAACTTGCTTACACGTTGCTGAAGCTGTAGAAGACTCATCTAGAATACAGAACAAAACTGACGAAGTTCTTTGATACTATACGCCAAAATCTAATTACTACTAATGGACTAAGAGCATTATTTCTTAACGTTGATTATTTTATTATGAGAGAATAAAAATATCATTTACCAAACATCTTTTGGGTTTTCTACTATTGTAGTCTAAATGGAGAGCTGAATAAAAAGATATTTGCTCTCGGCTTTATTAAAAAAGAAATATGTGCAAAGCTTGAGAGCGTAATGAAATCTTCAAAAAGGTTTTGTATCCAGTATCTGTTGTTTGGATACTGTATTTGCTTATCAGACTTCATTAACCCAACTTTGGAAGAAAAATGTTGTAATATTCTGTGTACAAAATCAGGCAAAATCCAATAGGATCAGACGTTGAAAGTATGTTTGTAGCTCAATTATGTCTTTAACATAACAGGTTTCGTTGCCTATATATCGTACGGTATCACTCCTGTTTTATTAGACTCTATTTGCTCTATCTCATTGAGCTACTGCTATTTATCTTTTAACACTAGCAGCTAGTACACCATTGAAAATCGGCCTATTAATTGGTCGGAATTAAAAATGATTCACAGTGCTCTGCCATTCTCAATCACAAGGCAACTGACCATGCAAATATATTCTCCCAATTTAATCCTGATGAGAAGCGTGCAATGCGTTGATATCAATTTGGATAATTAAACAGTCTGTGCAGTGTATCACCATTTAACACGATATATGGGTCGGCGGACAAAATCTCTCGGTTCAGAGGGTATCACTACACTCTTAAAGTACACTTGGGACGTTGTTACCATGGATGGGAACTGGGTGACTTGTTGAGGTTAATGAAGTATAGTTTGATGCTAATAAGGGCATTGTGTTATCAAAAGATGTACTGTTTGAGAAGGCAATTCTAACGTCGGCTTGTGAAAGCGAAGACTCAGATTCGAGTTTCAGGGGTGCGTTTCATAACGTATAAACTCATTTCGTCTAATTTCATTTTATTATCGTTCATAAAATATAATCAACGTGAGATATACCACCTGTTGATATAATTTCTTTACATATGACATTTATTTATTCTAAAACTTAATTAGTATAACGTTGTTTGATATAAAGTTTATGTAATCGATTATCATTTGGTGTAACGTTTAATATGTATATTGTTTATTTAATCGAAAGTCATTTGGTCTAACGTTTAATATATAAAAAACGTCATTATGGTTAACACCCCGACTCAGAGTACCCCGACTTGGATAGGTTAGATTAGAAGGCTAAGGCGGGAGCGAAGCGGAGCGGAGCTTAGCCTTCGTGGTTATTTTTTTTTAAACCACCCAGAAATAGAAGCCCCACGAAGCGGGGCTCCGTCGACCTATCTTAGCACAGGTGGTAATCGGTTACTAGTTATGTTTAATATCTACTTAGGTTACTATTACCTATAACTACGATAGAACTTACAAAGAATAAAACAAAGAAAAAATACTATTAAATATACCAAATAAGTTTTATATGTTTTGAGTGGTATGTCAAACGATTTTATATTTAATGTATGTTATGTCAAACGATGTTATATTTAATGTATGCTATGCTTATAAAATTAGTTATTTTAAAATTATATCAATTATATCATTTCAGTGCAGCCACCACCGTCGAATGCTGGCGAGCATCTCTTTTTAGAAATTGACCTTAACCATGTGAAAGTTTTGCTGGGTGTCTATTATTGTCCCTCTCTGCGTATCGATTACTTCTCCTCATTTGAAAGCCTAATAGTCAACCTTGCGCCCTCTTACAGGCATACAATTGTTATGGGAGACTTTAACACCTGTCTCCTTAAAAATGATTCGCACTCCTCCTCACTTCAATCTATTTCCCAATCCTGCAATTTATCTCTCCTTCCATTAAGCGCAACTCACCATTTTCCAAACTGTACTCCTTCACTGCTTGACCTCATCTTTGTTTCCTCCACACAACACGTCGCTAAGCATGGGCAATGTTCAGCTGACGCTTTCTTCTACCACGACTTTATTTTCCTTTCCTACAAAATTCGCCCTCCTAAGACTAAACCTAAAAGTATTCTTCAGCGCAGTTTTGGTGGAATGGACTTGGAAGGTCTTCGGGAAGGTGCTAGCAGTATTGACTGGTCTGAGCTTGTTCATGCAGATTCGATTGATGAAAAAATTAACCTCCTTAATTCCAATCTCATCGAGCTGTATGATGAGCATGCACCTGTTCGGTTGGTCAAGATCTAGCATTTGCCTGCTCCGTGGCTGACAGATGACGTGAAAGCAATTTTACAAAAAAAGGCAGCAGCAAAATCTAGGTATAAGTGCAGACCTAGCTCCTTAAATCGTGAAAAATACGTCGCAATCAGAAATCGCAGCAACTTGGTTTGTAGGGATGCCCAACGCCGCCACATTCATAAGTCCGTTGAAAACGGTGATCCAGCTAAAGTCTGGAAATTTCTTAGATCAATGGGAATTGGGAAGTCACGTCAAGAGTCTGTTCCTAAAGATATAGATCTTGAATTACTCAATCAACATTTTTCCACCTCTTGTAGTTTCAATGGGGCTGTTAAAACCAAAACTTTAGATAATCTTTCGTCTCTTCCCACTCCCGATTATTCTCCTCTTGTTTTTAATCAATTTGCTTGTTGTGATGTTAAGAAGAGTATTTTATCAATCCCGTCAAATGCTGTTGGTAGTGACTGTGTAAGTCGCAAGATGATACTCCCTATTTTGGACGAAATCTTTCCTGTCACCTGCCATATCCTTAATCATTCTGTATCCTCTGGTGTTTTTCCATCTGAATGGAAAGAAGCTTATGTAACTCCACTTCCAAAAAAAATGTAATCCTGTTTCTTTCTCTGAATTCCGTCCCATTTCCATTTTACCGTTTCTGTCCAAAGTCCTAGAACGCCTTATTCATAGTCAGCTTAGTGCTTTCCTCTGTAGAAACAGACTGCTTAATTTTTACCAATCCGGGTTTCGTCCGGGGCATAGCACTACCACAGCTCTTGTTAACATTACGGATGATATAAGATTGGGTATGGACAATAGAAAATTGACGGTCCTTTCTTTACTTGATTTCAGTAATGCTTTTAACACTGTTGATTTTGATGTCTTGCTCGGGATACTATGCTCTCTTAACATATCTCCAACAGCTATTGATTGGTTTCGTAGTTACCTGTGTGGCCGCCGACAACGTATTTGCATTGAAGGTTCGTTGTCTTCATGGTGCAATACTACTGCTGGCGTACCACAGGGGGGCGTTCTCTCTCCTCTACTTTTCGCCATATTTATAAATTCTATTTCAAATGAACTTCTCTCATCCTACCACCTTTATGCTGACGATCTGCAAATTTATTCGCAAGCTCCCGTTGAAGATTTATCTGAAGCGGTGAAGACGGTGAATAAAGATTTACCGCGTATTTCCGATTGGAGTTTGGATCATGGTTTGAAGGTTAATCCTGCGAAGACTAAAGTAATTATTGTTGGCAGCCCTAGGCTACGTTCCAAAATTGACTGGACGACCCTTCCCCAAATCATTTTTGATGGAACTGTTATACCCTACTGTGACTCAGTAAAAGACCTTGGTATTTATATTGATAAAGTTTTGTCTTGGGGTCCCCAGTTGCAGGAAGTGAGCCGCAAACTGTTTGCCTCTGCGGGGTCTTTACGCAGATTGCGCATTTTCCTACCGACTGCTACTAAAACTGCGCTTGCCCAATCTCTTCTACTCCCTATCCTTGACTATGCTGATGCAAGTTATCCAGATCTAACTGAAGTGCAGCTAGATAAGCTTGAGCGACTCCAAAATTTTTGCATCAGATTCATATTTGGTTTGCGCAAATATGATCATGTTTCCGAGTTTCGCACTAAACTCAAGTGGCTGCCTATCCGCCTTCGCCGGAATGCACATATTTTATCATTACTCTACAGTATTCTTTTCAATCCAACGACTCCCTTTTACCTCAAAGAACGTTTTAAGTTCCTTCATGACATACATGTTAGAGATTTGAGATCATCAGAGAATTTGAGACATTTGATGCCTACGCATTCCACAAAATTTTACGACCAGTCGTTTACGGTGCAGGCCATTCGGTTGTGGAATGGATTGCCGGTGTCAGTAAGACAAGCTCAGTCACTCGCTGTTTTTATAAGCTCGGTTGCCAATCATTTTATTTCAAACTTATAATTATTCCTTTGCTTTCTCCACACGATGTTAAAGAACACATTATATATTTATTTATTTTATGTACTACTGTACGTATTGTATTTATATATACATATATATATATATTTGTTGTATTAAATTAGTTTTTCCGTTATTGATGAATATTTGTACAGTAGTACACTAATATAGCTCTCCCCATTTTAATTAAAACTCGTAAAGTCCTTCCAAAGGCTGTCTGGAAGATATCGCTCTCAGCGATAAGACCGCCATTGTAACCAATTATTTTACAATATTGTTATTTAAGTGTGATTCAATTATTGGTGTACAATAAAGTATATTCTATCTATCTATCTATCTAATCGCTATATTAAATAAAATTATAGGTTCCGTTGTTACATGTTGTTAATATTAGAGATTTTGTTATTATATCATCTATTACTTACCCGAGTTTCAGTGCAGCTTTGTGCCACTTCACTAAGATTTTATATTTAATGTATGTTATGTCAAACGATGTTATATTTAATGTATGCTATGCTTATAAAAAATAGTTATTTTAAAATTATATTAATCGTTCATTATATTAACTAATCGCTATATTAAATAAAATTATAGGTTCCGTTGTTACATGTTGTTAATATTAGAGATTTTGTTGTTATATAATCTATTACTTACCCGAGTTTCAATGCAGCTTTGTGCCACTTCGCTAATGTTTGAAGTCTCGTCACAATTACCGAGTTTGGTTTACGGTTTCGATAGTTTGCAGATAGGATAGAATAGTAAGTGGATAGGAAGAGACTGACAATCACTGTTACCTTTCACTGTACGCATTTTTTGAGCTTTTTCCATCCTGAAATCACTACCTTTACATCATTCACCTGTATGTCTGTCTTTCTGTTACTTTACGCTATTCTCTGGAACGGCTGAACCAATTTTAATTTGAGATAGA
The DNA here is from genome assembly GCA_943138885.2 of Tholera decimalis. Lineage (NCBI taxonomy): Eukaryota > Metazoa > Arthropoda > Insecta > Lepidoptera > Noctuidae > Tholera > Tholera decimalis. The sequence goes on from OW964559.2 coordinate 14,731,734, forward strand.
TGAGGTTCTTTGTTTTTTTATAGGCTACTTTGTATTCCTGAGACATTTACGTGGGAAAAACCACCTATACCGTATTCAGGAAGCCGTGAGATAAAAGGTAAACAAACCATAAAAAGGGTACTTCAAAGGTCACGATTGATGAAGTGAATATATTTTATAAAAATAACTACGGAATAAAACGCTGACAACACTGTAAATGATATTTTAGAATGATGTCTGTAGAACTTATGAAATTCTTTCAGACTTATTTGAATTCGAATATCATAAATGCCTTAAATTATTTTCTTAATTTTGATTAATTATTTATTAAATCGTTTACATGTAAAAACACCCAAAACAGACTTGATTCCCAAACTTCGAACGCATTTTAATACTACTAAATTATATACCACAGGTACTGCGAACATTTTACATAAAAATGTGACGTTTTGTCATCGGTCGGGTTATATCCGCCATCTTTACTATCGATCAACTTTTGATAAGCTTCCAAATATTTTCGTTGAATTCTTGTTATTCCGTTGTTACTTTTTTTGTTTTCATTAAGTTTCTTATTTTGTTCAGTTTAAAGTTATTTGTTGATTGTTTTGTTTTTGTTATATTGACATTGTCGTGCTTAAAACATGAGTGAACCTGGACCAAACAGCGCTTGCAGATTTTCTTCGCCGAAGAAAAAGCGATCAAAGAAAACTCCAATGCATTCAACGGAAACGGTGGCTGTTATTAATGTGTTTAAACACATAGAAGAAACGTGGCCGAAGGATTCGTATCGTTGTATTCGTACAAAACCGATATTATCAATAAAGCCGCTGAAATTATGGGAATATCACGAGCCACTGTAAACAGGTTTATAAAGGAAAAAAAACCACAGGCTGTCTGAGATCACCTCCACCACCATCACCGAGACTATCGAAGATTAACACTTTAACCAATATAGATTTGGGTGGAATACGCCGTAAAGTACACATGTTTTACTTTAACAATGAACTGCCTACCATTGATAAGGTGCTGGAGGCTGTAAATTCAGATGATACATTTCCCAGTTTTAAAAGAACTACATTTTATAAATTATTAATCAAACTCCAATTTAAATAATGTGAAATGTAGCCGCAAGAGTGCACTCATTGACAGAGATGATAGTGTTATGGCGTATCAAATATTTAAACACCATAACAAAATTAAGGAGTGAAGGCATAACATTTATTACACAGATAAAACTTGGCTCAATGAAGGTTAGTTTAAACATATTTTAAGACTTCAATCATATACTTCAATTATTACATATGCCTGTATTTAATTACTGGAGACCTGGATAATAGTTCATTTAAAAGTATAAAATGATTTTAAAATACTTAATGTTTTATAATAATGAATCAAAGAATTGATTTTGTAATTAATAGTCTAAATTAACATCAAATCTGTTACAGGACATACTATGAACAAAGTTTGGCAGGACGAGTCAATAAAGTCAACGAAAGAAGCTCATCATCAAGGTTTATCCACTGGTTTAAAAAATCTAAGTGGAAAAGGAAAACGACTCATTGTAGTTCACATTGGTAAAGTTTAATTTTAATACAACACAAACATAGCATTCCTGACAATACCTAACATACCTGGATTCCCCCGGGGTGGGCAGTGGTGTATAGTACACACCTACATTTCATCATTTTATGTTGAAATCCCATAGAATAGGGGGCGAGTAAATTTTGATACATACATAAATCAAGTTTCCGGATATTTATAATTCAATCATAATTTGTTTACAGGCTCAAACTCAGGCTTTCTGGAAGGAGGAGAATTGATATTTGAAGCAAAGAAAGTAGTCATGTAGTTGACCGTTTCGTTATTCATGTTGGTGACAATTCTTCAGAATTCTCTGAATAAATAATTAAATAAGAGAGATATTTGGTTTTATTATCCTCATAGTTAAGTACCTTCTAACAAAACTTGTGCATGTATTTGTACGGGTGAACTATGTAAGATAATGTACAGAAACTAAATGCATAGTTTTTGATCATGGAGTCAGGCTTTCAGACAATACAACATAAGAATAGTACAGCTAGCTGCTAGATACACAAATGGGAAACCTTACATTAAATTAAATAGAAAAAAAAAAACAGTGAAATAAAAGTTTGAGAAACCTTGTTTTCTTTGTTTACACTTTCTCTCAAGCCCAGATAAATAGGGTATAGGTAATATCGACTCTTACGCGACCGAAGTTGCGGGCACAGCTAGTAATCAATGAAACAAAAAATATAAAATTAAATACTAAAATATTAAAGTACTTCAAAGCTTTCTTAGTTGTAATCACTGATTAGACTCACAGAAGACGTTAATTACCACCACAAAGTATGACGTCACAGTTATTAAAGAGTCCCTCTATTTTGTCATTTTGCTGTTTCTCTGCACTTAGCTGACGTCAGAACTTGGCATAAAGTTTGATAGCTACTTTTAATGGAGCAGTTCGCTACAAGTTTGCGAGAGTAAAGCCACCTGATGGAATGATGGCTTGACCTGCACAGGTGTTATTTAACTCTTGAGAACAAAGTTTTAATGTATATCTCTGCTAAATTAATGATGGAAGTTTTTAGCTCTCTTTGAGTGGGATACGAAATGTTTTCTTAGTTGCACTGGCATTTAGATAAGAACACGGTTATCTTAAATTGTAATCCATATAAAGACGTAAAATGTTTGTTTATTTATTTGGAGTAATCTTTGAATGAATTATCCAATGAAGTATATTGATAACTGTATTCACCATATGATAATTGAGAACTTTGAGAGTAACCAAAACAAAAATTCTTGTTTAAAATTTACATAAGTACCTATTTCATTGTATGATTTGTATGTGCCTATCAAATATCCCCACGCTTCAATAACTGTGTAATCATAATTAGGACTGGGAGTTATACAAATCAAACAGGCAACTCAAATATTGTACTGCCTAGTTACAATATACACTGTGTTCATTTACTTACTGTGTAATACATTAGTGCAAACGTTTGATAAGTAATTTAAATGCTTACACCAAAGACGTTCACACGAGTCGCAATAAATATGGAGACAGAAGGACTAGACTCATAAATCAATGAAACCTAGCAACTACTAGCGGAATATCTTTGCGAGCACAAGTCGCTATGCATAATAAATTACCATATCCATGGAATGACTTCATGAAGCATTATTTTACCTTAAATATCGAACTGTACTGTAGTTACTACTTCACCGCGAGATTCTTATAAAGTTAACAGTTAATCAGATGAAGTTGAGGGTAGATAAATATAGTCAGTAGAAGAGCAGTAGAAGACTTACAGACTCTTCCGCTCCATCAACACCCGGAGGAGTAATTTAATGATCCCCCAAATGGGTCTATTATGCTTGAGGACACTGGAAAAGGTACTGTTTCTTTTTGGTCAAAATAACCGCCACAGATTGATTTGTAGCTGTTGTTCTTTGCTCATATTTTCTATACACGCTTCCAACAATAATTTATATGTTGTTGACTCATCAAATATTTCTTCAAGCATAGATTAGGGCCAGCGCAACGATGTTGTTATTACGAAGACACTCGACTATTTAAAGATGACACCAAATGTAGTTTGTTTTCTCGTCCTTAGTTCTTTGCCATACGTGGTTGTGGGAATGACACATGGTTCTAGTAGGTACTATTATGGTAGTTGTCCGACTGCCGGCGAGAAAACGACTAACTATTGGCGATTTACTCGCTCAAGAAACGCACAATGAAATATACATTCAGTGTAAACGAAAGTGATGAATATATGAATAGTTACTATCTGATTATTCACACTGCCTGCGACGACTCACTTGACTAGTTCTGTCGTTGCGCGACAAGAGCTGTCAAAGATAATACTCGCCCAGCGATGCTCGCTTGGCGATCAGAACACACGCCTCTCTAGGCGTGACTGCTAGTTGGTCTCTACCAACTAGCAGTCCTGCGGACCAACTAGCGAGTAATCGCCCGTTGCACTCGCCCACTCGCTTATAGCTCAGCGCCAAAACTATCGGAACTACACGCTCGCTACTCGCCAACTCGTTTTTAGATGCTTGCTCTACTTGCTACTCGTTCATCGTCAGTGGTGGAACAACTGTAAGGCAGTTGTCCAGTTGTTGTTGGCAGTCCATGTTAACTAGTTTCTGTTTACTACTATTTTTGTATGGCTACTTCATCAAGTTTACGATACGGACTTGTGTCAATCTAATATCACAATAAAATCTATCTGTTTGTCTAATCAGTCGAATTTACACCTATTTTTATCCTGAATTCTATAATCAAAATTAAAGTCGATTTATGTAATCTTTGGCCTTATCTATGACCTTTTACTTTCCTTTCCAAGATCTACAGATTTGGGCAGCTTAATGAACTTTCCTGTTCATGTGCTTATCACACACGTACTTCCCATCTTCTGACATCAAACATGCTTCTAATTAGCCCTCGCTTGTGTATCTTGAGATAAAGACAGCTCTGAACTTTTTTGTATTGAAATACGTGACATCTCAGCACTCCCCAGGATTACGTCTCTGGTGCTGCTAATAAGAAAAACAGGAACATCGCACCAAAAATTCTCATTTATTAGTTCTTGGTGTTTCCGCGGACCGTTTTATTTCCTTTTGTATCTCCACTAATTCGTTGCCAGGATTTTGGCTTACGAAGGCAGAAAAGGAGCTTAGTTAAGTCAAATGTTAAAGTAGTTTTACCGTTATAATGCTTGCAAAAAGCAATGTTTATAAACCAGCATGAATTATTGTTATTAACAGTTGTGTCTCATACTGATTCAATCAGCACCCCATTAAATTGACTTCAATTAACTCTAAAACTAGTGTGGGAACAAAACAGATTCGCTTATGGAATTTCTTGGCCTAGATAATTTTAATGTAGTTACAATTTTGTGGACTAACTAGACATTTTAAGCAAATTTAATTCCTTAAGTGTCTTGTAATGTTATAATCTGTCTATATAATGTGTACAAAGATATATAATATAGCAAACATAACTTTGTGGACACTATAGACAGATTGTCGGAGATAATTAATCAGTGTCTATAATCGCTTCTTGCCTCACTTGCACAAAGACCGAGCGACTTGCATGACCCAAATATATTCAGGGACCACATAGAATATTAAGCCATCCCATATTATCTTATCTGCACGTCAGCATCTTTACTTACATTAATGATGATGCGTAACAGGCGTTAATAGCCCTTTATGACGCTCAGTAAGGGAATGGATGTGTGAGCGACAAAATTCGAGGTTCCACATTTTTTTGTCACCTAATACACAGATCCAACCAGGGTCTCAAAGTTAAAAGCTATACGCAGTCACGTACGTTTTTTTAAATCCTCAAGTAAATTATCTATTAATCAGTGTCCAGCAAACAGAGTGTTTTGTGTTTGTCTAATTTACACAAATCGTTTTAGGGTCAGTTTGGTTACTACCCTCTTAGGGTTCGGTGTCTCGTACAGTGCCCATGGGAGCCACATTTGATCAACCATATACATATGTTCCGGCGAGCTTAACTTTGAAAACTCCTGATTGTTATTTTGTGCGTAAGTTTAATAACTCTTGTTTGTTTCATGGTTTTTTGAAGATTTGGTTATGGAGATGCTACCTACTGCTTATGTATTTAGAAAGTTATTGCGTGTTTTCGCGTAACGATAGGTACGAGAAATATAGCAGTGCCTTTTTAGAGGTTATATTGGATATCGATATCAATTCCATTCTTATGAAAAATGGAACCAAGCATTATCAGGTTTTGTTTACTAAACATTTTTCAAATTTGAAATCAATTCTAGAATTACCTATCTGATTTAGTACAGACGCGAACGTTTGTCTCTTGAAACGTACCACAGTATCTACTGTAAGTTGTAACCCTATCTGTTGGGAAGAAGTTCCCGGAATGTAACTGGGTTTTAGATCATTGTCCGACGAAATGTAGGACTGTAGCTATTTATCATCAGATGCAGTTATATGAGTCACTGTAGCTTCAAAAAATGTTTACATAACCTCCATGGAGTTCAACGCTATGAAAAAAAAACCGTGTGAATTCGTAAATTTGTATACCGTCAATCATACGTTCAATTACCTTTTGCACTGCTTTTATTCCGTAGTAGTAAGGGTCATTTTGCTACTTCAAGTGTGCTGTTGAGTGTACCTCTAGCGTAGGTGTAAGCTTTTATTACACGTTTGATGAATCACTCGATCTGCCCTGAATTTATATTTGTTCGCTTCGAATTGTTTTCTGCTAAAAACTAAGAATAAGAGATGACCCAGTTTATTTATAGTGGAATAAAATCGTAAACACATTTAATGAATTTGTAGTTGAGAGTTCAGTTCATAAGAATAGTTTTTATTGTTTATGATGTAAGGATTGCAGCAATTATCTGTTAGCCCATTGCAGTACTGGAAACATCTTCTCAGTCGGATAGTTACAAGCTTCCTCTTATGTGCTCGTTCATATTATTATTGAGGTAATAACAATCGATCTTCAATGATAAGCAACCTTTGCAGAAGTCGCTGCGTGGATGGGTGACTATCGAGATATCGAGAGGTTTGTGTTTAAAAGTCGTCAGAATCCAAAAAATCTGCAAAATGTTGCCGAGGGGATTCATTTTAGCCAGGTACTAGGTTGTGGATATCATAAAGGTAGCAGCAATACTAGCCTCTTCACTAGACTAGTAGAGGAGAATAAAACAATTAAATGCCGCAACAACGATCGTATAGGTACTTAGTAGATTGCTAAAACAAAGAAAATAGGTTGGTGTAAAATGTAGTTAGTGATAGTGTGGCCGTGGAATGTCCGAGGTAGCATAAAGAAATATGGCGCCCACCGCAAGCTACTTGATATCGGAAGGAAGATAATGAGAATATTAAAGGCTTCACAACAGTTTGAGGAGCAAACTATCTATGTCTAACCGATACTGCCGTCGTGCACAGTGCACTACATGCATATATCCCTGATAATGTGAACATTTCGGTCAGAGCATTGCTCGGGGCATGCCGATATCAAGTTACGGCGATGTGGGGCACGGCCAGCTGTACCTGCGATTTATTTTTCACTTTCCATCCCGAATTGATTCAGCGTTATTTCCTTTCCAATGACTTTTGCATTAAACTCTCCACCAATTGAATTGGGGGACAGATTGTTTCTGTAAACGATTTTCAGTGAAGTTTTGTTGAACTATGTTTGTATAAATGATGGATAGGTAGATTACTATTCGTATTAATAGAAAGTTCTCGTAGTAGAAAATTGATTGCCTATCTCTAAACATCCACAGCCCAGTCAGTCCATAAGGCACACTTCTAAATATATTGTTCTTATTAGTAGGTATATATTTACTTTAAAAGGTTTTTTAATCATCTTTCACGACACCAATGATCTTCTTTGCAAGAAAACACGTTTCCGTAGTATGACAATAAAATCATATTTTCTAAAACGTTGAATAAATTTTTGGGACGGATGTGAAAGTTCCGTTTCCCCGCGCCTTTTGATCCGCACAGCCGTCCATTTTCTTTCTGGACTCCATAATGCGCATTTTAAGCCTTAAATCTCCTACAAAAATATTTTTGCGAGGTTAACGACCCGTGAAAACGGTTTAATGGGTGCACTGCTATTCAGTTATAATGGACGATCCACGCTGTCGGCAATATAGTGTAGCTTTAAAAATGCACCAGAAATACTTTATATCGAAATGGCTGGATAATATGGAAGAGTTTTTCTTCTACTCATTCCAATCTTAATACTTTTTTAGTAGGTTCGCATATAAATACCTTGTTTTGGCTATTTGATGAATGTAACAGTGTGTTAACTAACAAAGGGCGTTCCTGTTAACTCGCAAATAGTATAGCATCAATACATGCTAAAAAAATATTAACATTCGAAAACAAAATGTTTTTATTTTTTTAATATTAAAATATTCACCAAAAATGTTAAATTGATACGTAAAAGAAACACTGTACACGCGTACTTGAAGGACGGCAACGTCGCAATTTATTTATGAATGCGTACGCGTGTGCAGTGTTTCTTTTACGTATCAGGTCAATTTAACATATTTAGTGAATATGTTATATATTAAAAAAATAAAAACTTTTTTCGAATGGTAATTTTTTTTTAGCATGCATGGATGCTACTATTGCTACTATTATTGCGGGTTAACGGGAACGCCATCTGTTAGTTAACATACTGTATACCAACATGGATTAGACTTATTAATTTCTTATGACAATATTAACTGATAGGGAAAAATTATTGTTATGTTTAATTAATACGTACAAATGGCGTTAACTAGAATGCGAAAGATTTAAAATAGGCTTTGCTGACTGGCTAAATCTTTCCACTATAGAATCAAACGAACCGAAACGAGAAAAGAACATTCTAAAAATTCTATTCTACCGCTGGCAATTTCTAACAAAGGACCTCTTTTAGCGTGATTTGGGTCCGTTCATGACCTCAGAAACCGAATTTACTGGCCAATATGTAGTTGAATTGGTAACAAATACGGTTCTCGTCTGAATTTATAGTTAAATGACCAGCGATTTTCCGATAGTTTCGTCTCAGTGACTAATGCAACGGTTAAAACAATAGACGCACAACGTTTGGTTGCATAAACTGGAAGATTAATGATATCATGTGGATTTAGTTGTATTGGAATTGTGTTAAAATTGCACTTGTATAATGTACGAAAAAAATGACGTGTAAAAGTGTTATTTAAATACCAATTTGCAAAAAATATATCTCATTTCATTTCATCATATCTGTACCTAGATACGTAGTTTAATTGTTACCATATATTTTAGGTTTACCATACATTTTTTTCCATAGACATTCAGTCATCTATGTAAATTCTAGCCTTGCGCAGCTTTATCTTAACGCCAAAAAAGTTTACTTGTTAAATGTCGGCAAGTATAAATATTAAAAATTTCTGTCTGTTTCGCTCTTACGTTTCGGTACATAACTGTTAAGGAAACTTGACACAGTAATTTATTGGTCATTACGTAATACCTAGCCTTATAAAGAACGTTATTGTTTCACAATGTAATCTTTTAGCGTCATTTGGCAGTTTCGTAATATCAACGGAGGCCATTTTCAGTTGTCCAGCCAAAGTAATTTCACTGTATAAATTGTTTTTATTTACATCATGTTCTACAAAATGGTGCGAAGTCTAGCCGTTTAAAAAAAATAGCTACTTTTTGGAGATAATAATTTGGACGTTTTCTTACTTCGAAATGCTTGATGAAAACCGAAGTAAGGAGGTAGGTTTTTGCTTTTTCAGCCTTCATTTTCACAGTACGTTTCCAGCATAAACTGTCCAGTCGCCTACGCCCTACGCTACGTCAGCTAAAAGCGATGTTCGCACCAAATTGCTTCCAAATCGATTCCTTCGCTTTAGTGTGCTTGAAGCGCGTCGTGTCTTTGTAACACTAATACTTGCGCTAAATGTATACCGAACATCTGACAAAGATTACTTTCAATAATACTTTGCTAAAGACTTGGCGTTTTGTCGGAAAACTAAGAATGTTATGGAGAATCTGGTGAATATTTATTAGATTCGGTAGATTTTTACTTAGCCGTTTCATAAGCTATAGGAAAACATGCGTATTTTATGTTTATTCCTATTTCAATTAGTTATGTATTTATACCATATATTTTTATTAACTATTAACATAATAAGAGTAAGGTAAATACTGCTGTTTTACGATATCTGGGGTAGCTGTGCATGACGCGTCTATTAATTTATTTACTATACAGTGTTTTGCTGCTAAATATTTTAGTAGTCCTCAAAATATGAATGTGAAAAAGTGTGTCTGCATTATATGCGAGACGGACAGCTGGATGAATAATTTACATAGTTGATGTTCCTTTCAGAATTATCAGTGTTGCTTGGTGGTTCATCCACACCTGATAACCTTTTCCTTCCTAAAGTTCCTATATATTTTGGATGAGAATGTCAGATTAACCCATTAGAGACTAGCGTTGCCATATGGCAACGTGAGTGGTCGTTTTAATTTACAGATCATATATCCAAAACTAACAACCTCAGCTAATCTTTTGTTATGACAATATAAAGTTAGATATCCAAGTCATAGATAAGAAATAATTTGTGCTCATTCTGTTTTCAAGTTTGTGGGTAGTGGTTGATTCATTTATTGGTTGTCAAAAAGTTCACAAAAATGGAGCACAAAAAACGTAAGTTTCACTTATTTCTAATTCGCGTATATTTTTATTTTTTCTTTGATGAATAAATGTTCAGACACATCTCAAGTTTACAATAATACTATAAGGTATATAATTTTTTATGTAGATTTGACGTCACGGAAGTTATTTTGTATGTTGCCATATGGCAACGCTAGGTCATTATGGGGACATTTTTCCTAAAAGTGTTTTTTTTTTTTAGATTGAAGTTACATGAAATTGCAGATTTATTGGAACAAGAACTTGATGATGATTTGCAAAATATTGAGCCTCCTGAAGTGGCTGAAAATACTGATGAGGATTCTGCTGATGAAGATTCAGGGGGCATGATAGAAAATTTGCCAGGCAGACAACTTTTGGCTGGTGCAGAAATTATGTCGCAGAACAGGAATGAAGACGACGACGATGAATCTGATGAACATTTGACAGATCCAGGTCCGTCGGAGAACTGTCGCTTCTACCGACCACAAAGTAAATGCTGTGGGTTTGGCGGATCGGTATTCCAAAGCCAGCCAACAAAAAATAAAAGTACCGAGACCCAATCTTATAGCGGTACATAATCAGTACATGGGAGGGACAGACCTCATGGACGCTCATGTGAATAATTACAGGATTGAAATTCGTGGCAAAAAATGGTAGTGGCCTATTTTTACGTGGCTTGTGGATGTTACAATAAACAACGCCTGGATCCTTATGCGCAAATCGGGAAAGGATATTTCGCAGCTGAATTTTCGTCGTGAGATAGTACAAACATACTTGAAAAAGTATGGAATCCCTCCTAAATCTGGTGGTCGACCATCTACTTCGAGATGTGGGTCTAGGGTTTTGGAAGGGGTAAGATATGATGGAGAAAATCACTTTCCAAAATCAGTAGAAAAGAAACGCAGATGTGTTGGAGCTGACTGTAAAACTATTGGAAGAGTTATATGTTCAAAATGTGACGTTGGTTTATGTATTCAATGTTTCGAAATTTATCATTCTAAGTAATTACCTATGTATTTTTATGAATATATACTAAATAAATAAAATAAATATTCAAAAGCTTATTTATTTGAAACGACAAAATATTGTACCTCGTTTGACCTAGCGTTGCCATATGGCAACAGTCTAAAACTCAAAATTGGGAGATTACGATTATTTTTTATAATCATAATAGTATTATCTGGTCATCATTTAACTCAAATACAAACATAAAACAACAAAATTTGAGTTTCAAAAACTCAGTCCCTAATGGGTTAAGTTTCGCATTAAAATGGAAGGGCATTCAAACTAGATTATAAATACCGCAATGGTCTAAAGAAATCGTAAAATAATTAAAAATTCTTCATACGTTCATATTTGGCGTTTCCTTGACGTATGGAATTCAAACCACTGCGATTTTAATTAAAATCATTCGGTGTACGGAAATGCGAGACGAAGATAGAATATTGAATTAATTGAAGGAGAGGTTTCAAGCTTGCTTTGTAATCAAATATAATATACTAAAAGTTTAGTATCATGCATCTTATGGCTGATTTTAAAAACTCAGGTATAATTTTGTCTAACTTGGCGAAATGGGGTTTTATAGACTCCACGGATATCTAATGTGAGTGCGTGGAATATAAGCTACACGACGGAGTACCTGAAATAGTTGTACCTACACGTATATTGTATGTTAAGGGTTTTAATATCATTCTTCTGGAAATTACGTAGCCATCTCCTTAAACCAAAAATTTAAGGTTCACCATCATTGCCTCGAAATGAAGAAGAACATTATTATATTTAGTTACCCTTTTCCGTCACAATCTAGTTTTATACAACGTGTAATTTAAAGGGTATATATAGTATATACATACCAAGTGCATGGCTTCTTTGGATGATAACAAACGATATGGCAAGGGTTTTGTAATCCTAAGTCTACGTGTGTAGAACTTATTACAAATTCCAATACACTGATACCAGAGACCGAATTTTTCAAATTAAGAAGAACGAAAAGAATTATAGTGTTATTGGCAAGTGACGTGGAAATTTATTGACCCTCGTAGTGCTGTGACATGTTTGTTATGATTGGTATTCAAGAAATATATGAAATCAATAATTTGATATCAATTCTTTGAGTCAGTTATTTTGTGCTGAAACTGTGCATAGAGACTCCATACTAGATGTTGTCTTCAGCCCTTTTGGATAGATATGGGGTTTCCGTTACACGTTGTATAATGCATACTGTAAAACCCTATTATAGGCTTCAGGACTTCATGTGACATGACATGCTTCCATTTAGCTAGCTGTTTCCTATAAATAAAATAAAAAAACGTATTCAGAGTGGTCTAACCGCCATTTTTGTACCGCAAATTCAAGTAAAATCTACACTGAGCATGTAAATGTAGAATTGATTTCTAAAGATGGGCCACCATGTCATGTCCTGCTTGCATGCCTGCATGCTTTAGGGACAGTTATTGACGCCTCTAAAATTTTAAGTTTTGACTCAACTCAATAGATTTGTTCATAGATTTTCATCGACACTCTAGAGTACAGTTAAATTGAGATTAAATGAAAGCTGATCAAGTACAAACACTATCTCATAATTATAAAGTCTACTCGTGAAATAGGCTTTCTATAAAGTCCGGTAGGTTCTTGATACTGCGGTTAGCAAAATGTTTACACTAAACCCGACCCCTGTGGGATATAGGCGCGCGCGACGATATATACAAGACAGTCTTAAATTCACTATTACTATGCTGTTGTGAAGAATTTGCCAAGTCAAAAGTTCCCCAGTGTACTTTATTTGACGTTAGCCTACAAATTTTCATCTTAAACTTAAGATATTACTCTCCAACACCTTCTAGGCATGATTATACAAGTTAGCTAGGAGTGGGTAGGTATTGTGACGTCAGACTTCAGAGTATCGTCCAAAAACTGTCTGGAGAATTATTTTCTTTTCCCCCGAGGAAGAGAATAGATTGTTTCAAGATGTATTATAAAGCTTTTCCACTAGACATGTCCGAGGTATTTAAGAGGTGCTAAACTGTGTTGCCTTATTCAGGAGTTTGCCCACAGTGAAGAAGTAATATTGATAGTCATATATTTTTGCCATCTCCCGCTTTATTGAGGTTAGATTTTTTTCGATGGGAAAATCATCAAATGATTCCTCTCGCTCTGCGTGTTTTTTGAGGTTCCATAGTAAAGCGTGAATTTAATCACGGCAAGTAGTGTGGTATTTAAGATATTAATCATGTATATATTAAATACGGAAAAGTTTTAATAGAATATCGTGTGTATAGTATGGATATCCTGGTGTAGGTAGACATTTCCGAAATCATTAAAATGTGACACGGGGACATCTATCAAATAAATTTTTTTGGCGATGAATTATGCACAACATTACTATCGTGAATACTTTTCACAGTTTGTAATTTTCAGCTCAGTATGTTGTAAGTAGGTATAAGTTAACGAGTATTCGACTCATTTATAAAGTCACGTGTTATTTTCTTGGTTATGGAACTTTATATTGTGTTTGCCCTTACACACATTTGAACGATTTTATAAGTAAAACATTCCTATAAAGCTAGTTCATCTCTAGCCAGCTAAGCTAGGCTAAGAAAATAAGATCGCACATCTATAGCAGAAAAACACCCTAAAGCTATGTTTCTAAATCACATAAAATACGTTATGTGCTTCTATTTCGGACACAAAGTACTATGCCCACCGTTTACCCAAACAATACTACTAAAAGTTATAATTCTGGAGCTAGTGAACCTAGTTTCTCGTACTTCATAGGAGGGACGAGAAAATAACCTAACAGTTTGTAGCACGTTGCTGAAAATCGTCTATTCATATTACATTTTATGGTATGATTGTTTTCGAGACTATTCACTCTAGAAACGGTAGACCGATACACGGACGTACATAGCTGTTAAATTCTTATCTAGTTTTAGGGTACTAGGGACGAATGAAAATGTAATGAATGTGAACGGTAACGTAAATGAACGGTAATTTAATTTATGATATTTTATTTACTTGTACACCTACGGCATTGTGGTGTTTTTAGCCCAAATGTTAACTGGTAGAGAATGCCTTGCATTAAGTTCACCCATGTACTACTATTGTACATAAAGTTTAAATAAATCAATAAAATGTAACGTGGACCCTTATACGGTCGCTCGTTTGTTTACTTGTTCGTCTACTACAGGACTTGAAATTCATCTGTTCCATAAGTTTCTCAATCTTTTGAGCAACTTTTTGATAAAATACGATTTTTTACGTAAACTTTTCATGACTAAGCCATTACCATATGACAGACTTTCCATGTCAGTGAACTTTATTCTCAAACAGTTTAAGCTCGAAAACTGTAACAGCTTGTATATTCACTTCTTCTTTCTTCAAATTGAGTTATTTGTTCCATGTTCCAGTCACTACGTGTGTAATGCCCAGACATGTAACTTTTTTCATTCAAGTGTAACACTGTAGACACAAGCGCTCAGGGAGGGCTGAAACTTAATTAAACAAATATGCAAACCTCGCGAGACAAATGAAAGCGTATTTTGTTTTTATTTTAAATGCAAAAATAAGGTTTAATTGTGTTTATGAGCCCTTGAGTGTAATTACAGTCGGAAACTAGACCTAAAGTTGCGAAATCCAAATTTTTGAGCACACAACTTTTTACTGTACTTAAAAGGAAATATGTATTTATGTGTCGTTTCAACTCTCAGCAGTACTTTCAATTGCTGTGCTGGACAGTTATGGCGCATTAGATCCTATTCATATTTTGTGTAGGTAGAATAATAAATTCGTACCTATTTTGTGCCAAGGTCTGAAAGCTTAAAGACAAGTATTTGATATATCAAATATTCTAACTATTAAGTAACTTGGTGATGACAGGGGTATGGTCGGTATGGACCAAAAATAAATAAAAATACAGGGACTAAATCTGAAATGTGAATAATGATGTGTCACATTTTTTTAAACAAACCTTGTGTTTGTACGAATACAAAACCAGTACAAAATTGAAGAATAGAATTCGGTTTTTGGCTTGAAAACTCGAGCGTCATTCAGTCCAATCTAGTTAGGAAAACTTTACTAGTCATATACCTCTAATTGGTGCAGCTGTTAGCTTACACGATAACAACAGCTTGGAGTAGAAATAAAAGAAAAAAGAAATAAACTAAGGAGATCACTGGGGAGATGTGAAAATGGAATAATTGCAGGAACCGACTAAACCGACTACTAACTAAAGTATTAGATAAGGATAGCCAAGTTCGAATAGGATCCGCGCACAAAGAGTTCCGCACGGATCATAACTTGTAACATGTTATTTTATACATAAAATCATACGCTTCTTTCATACAGCAACATTTATGGGTCAGCATTTCCGGAGATTAGGGAGAAAAATGTTCAATTTTCATTAGTTACCTTAAATAATTTAAAAACAACTATTGATTTACAACTATGGATAGGGTGATGCCAACTTGGTCAAGTTTAATGCAGCTAAGACCCAGGCGTGTCTCTTCTCCGCAAAAAGGAGTCAATTCGAACCGGCTCCTACTTTCCTGGGTGTAACCGTGCCAATAACCGATCGTATTGAGCTTCTTGGGGTAACACTAACTTCCACCCTCAATTTTGGTCCGTTTATCGAGGCTAAGGCTCTGCTGGCAGCAAAAAGTTGGGAATCCTAGCAAAGGTGAGACGGTACTTCACACCGGAACAGATGCTGAATCTCTATAAAGCCCAGGTTTGGTCATGTATGGAGTACTGCTCTCATCTTTGGGATGGATCTGCGAAATACCAACTGAACGCGCTTGAGTCTATCGAGAAACGGGCCAAGAGACTCATTGGCAACGATTCACTAGTCGAATCAAAGCTCCAGAGCCCTGAACACCGACGACGAGTTGCAAGTCTATCGGTTTTCTATCGGTTACATTTCGGGGAGTGTGCGATGGAATTACACAATCTAATTCCGCCCAGCCCGTTCCATCATCGGATTACAAGACAAACGGCGTTGCGCCATCGTTACATGGTGGACATGCCACCCATACGCACGAAACGTTTTGGGAATTCCTTCATTATGCGTACTGCTAAGGAGTGGAATTCCCTGCCGGAGTCTGTGTTTCCTGATCGCTATAACCTGGGAGTCTTTATGTCAAGAGTGAATAGGTTACTTCTAGGCAAACGTGCTCCATCTTCGACCACATCATCACTTACCATCAGGCGAGATGGTGGTCAAACGCAAGCCTATTATCAATAAAAAAATAATAATTAAAAAATAAAGGAAGAATTTGAAATTTATTAGATGTGTTGCATGGCAAATTTGAATCGGTCCAGTACTTACATTCAGAGCAAATTGGCTGCCAGATCGACAAACACACGAGCAATCCTATTAGGGTTCCATTTTTTTCCATAAGGACGTTTTACAACCTTACAAAAATATGTGGAAGTGGTTTTAGCTCAAATTTGGAGGTTATGAATATAAACAATAGACAAAATAATAGAAATAGTTATAACCCTAGGTAGCACATGGCTGGAATATCAGAGATGTACTTAGCAATAAATATTGATCATATCCTTTAGTTGATCTCGTGTGACGTGCTATAAATCATGGGAAGTTCAGTTGCCTTCTTGAGACGACAAATGGTTTCTGATATAGATACCAGCTATTTATCACAGACGTGACGTAGTAATGTGCCTCGCCGTGCTTCGGAAGGCATGGTAAGCAGTTAGTCCCGGCTGTCATTTGTAGAACTTTGACAGCCAGTTGTCAGATCTAGATTCTCACCATTCAGTGCCATACAGGTATAGATGGAGAAGGAATGACATACGGCTCCCTGTAATCAGAAACGTTCGACGGTTAGAAAGAGAGAGAAGATTACGGGTACCCTATCTATCTAAATATAATACCTCTATAGAATGGATGGATAGGGTACCCGCGATTTTCTCTCTCTTTTTAACTGATGTACAGCAGGAAGCCTGGCCTATCTTAGCAAGACTATAAAGTACCACAATGCCGATTTGATTATGGAGGTAAAAATAATTTGGGAAAAGGCTGGGTAGATGATAGGCAGATAAAGTGATGGAAAGGTAAAATTTGCAATTTAAAAAAACAGAAAAGAAGAAATGAGGTAATTTCGGGTATTGATGCTAATTTTTATGCATATCTAATTTTCCAATTCACTTAAGACATGAGCAGAATATTTGACATGGACTCTGTTTACCGTTAACAAAATTAAACAGAATAGGCATTAATGTAAAAATAATATTCTTAGTATAAACTAAGTCTCTAATGTAATAAAAACGGGACTCGCAAAAATCTTTTCTAGAATAGGTACCTACCTACAAAAAAATATTTCTAGTACCTGTACTAAAATAGTTTCATAATAGCTAGCATCCTTCCTATCAATACTCAATAACCTATCAATGGAAATATAGAAAAAAATACAATCTAGACTCAAGCAGATGTTACGAAAACATGTAATAACCAATTTTTATTCTGAATTATTCCGTCCGCCATAAAACATTACGTATTGTTATTTTATTCAAGCCGGAGAAAAGTTTATTGAACATCCAAATTTGTTTTAATGCCTCCAATATTTTTACATCACCAAATAAACTCGTAACAGCAATCGTTTCAATAAAATGTAGGTGTGGAAACAGGGAATAAACATTTTGCAGGAAGGGAGACACTTACTACTAACTACTAACAAGATCCAACTACTTCATTTTTAGTGTTACGTACAACGTTGTTAGCAAAAAATAAAAACTGAGCTTTTGGACCGTGTGTGAAAATATGCTCTAGTACCTACATACTCCTACTACAAATATTATAAATGCAAATGTTTCTTAGGATAGATGGATACATGTTGTTTGTTACTCTTTCATGCAAAATTCACTAAACGGCTCTTTATTCTAGAATTCCAACGGTATCGGAATTTGCTAGGGAAAAACCATCAACGCAAACGAAGTCGCGGGCAAAAGCTACACATAGTTATCATCCATCAAATCAAGAATATTTCTCAAGATAGAACAAAGCTATGTTCTATCGAACGGGGTTTCTTAAAGTTAGTGTTAATCATATCTTAAATATTACAGTATTTATCTCACTCAGGCCTGAAAGTGTACGCTATTACTGGCAGAACCCTCAGCTCGCGAGACCCAGTCGCACTTGAATAGTTTATATTTGTTGTCGGCGCCGGCGCACGGTGGGCTGAAAAACGGCTTTCATAGACTTAGGCATTTTATTTTGCAAGTGCCAGTTTTTGTGCCGGATATCACTTCTATTTGTTATAACAATATACAAAAATGACACCAGAATTGATTCTGCACAAAAACGAAGGAATTATAATTTTTTTACGAAAATTTTGTATGGAGCTAGTATAAAAAATCGAAATATCTCTGAAACGGCAGCGATAACCGTAATATCCTTATAGGAGGTTTTAGTACTAATTATTTATGATTTTTTGACATACGTTACCTAATGGTTGTAGATGCCTTTTTTTTTTTAAAATCGTCAAAATAATTTTATTTATTTTTACATATTAAACGTTCCTTTTAGTGTTTAAGTTGAAGAATTCAGAGCTTTAACAACTCTTAACATAAAATAGCATCACCCCTATAGACCTGAAGGACTAGACAGAGGTGTGTAGTATCTTGTTGATCTTGTAAGATTTCCAACAATACCAAATAGTTGAATATCAGTGTCAAAGTGCCCATGCTGTCGCTTCTTTTAGAAAGATAGGGGAATGAAATTGTTAATTGATCATACCCTAAAAGTATGATTACAACATAACCGGACACAAAATAATATCGACACAAAAGGAATTTTAAAACCTTGCATACGTTCAAAATACAAAATAACATATTGTGTAGTCATCTAATGAGTCTGATGACAAGTAATTAAGTAATTAGAATGATGGTTGTAGTCTTCTGATTCTAATGAGCCTATTAAGTGATTAAATGATTTGAAATATCTCGCAACAATACCAACTAAGAACTGCATTCACCTTTTTATAATTAGTGAGCTAATGTGATTTGCTAATGTTGATTAGTTCTACTATGAGTTCTACGAAATGTTTTTGACGATTATAAATTTTTATTATCATATCTTTTATAACTTTAATGAGGGTAGTTAACTAATTATTGACTTTATACAATAAAAGGGCTATAATTTTGTTCCATAATTTAGATTGTTCACAACCGTGTAACTGCTAACACTAAAACTATTTGCTTTGCGACTACAAAATCTTAGAATGGAAAGTTTAATCACCAACTTAGATTTGTTTGTTCTTCTAAAAAGTGAGTGTCCTTCATTTAATCATGAAGTATTGTTTAGTGCAATTGTGTCCCGCATAGGCGATTGCCTTTCTGCCGAAGATCAAGTAACTCTCAAAGAATTTTGCCGGAGATTCACGCGAGCTGCTTTAAACAGGTGGCAGAAATCTAAACGATTCTTTGATAAGTTTAGAAATACGTACGGAGAGTGGTTGCAAGCAAATATTGATTGGCCGAGTTGCGTGCAAACTTTAATAAATCAAGAACCAACTGTTGATGAGATACCAAGAGCACGCTCAGTCTCTCCAGAACCTTCGACATCATCGACTGTTGGAACAATGACAAAAAGGTCCCGAAAACCATTCAAAGATCTGGGAAGCAAACAGAAAAAGAGAAGATCTAGTGAGCACATAGGCGAGGATTCCTGTGAATTGGCATATGCAGCTGCAGCACGTTTAAAAGATGAAGGTTATGAAGATATCGCATCTGTAATCAATTATATGATCAAAAATCCAGAAGCTGCCGTTAAAATCAAGGAAAGCATTAAGAAAACAGTAATATTTACACCAGAGAAAGCACTTGGATTGCTTCTTTCACTTAAGCTTTCAAAGTGGCAATATATTACGTTGCGAGAGACTGCCATTCGGGAAGGTGCTAAGGATATTTACCCATCCTACTATAAACTGCAACAAACTAAGCTTGCATGCTACCCTCCTAATCAATCAGTATCAGTTACGGATTCATCAGCTAGAATTACACTTCAAGCTTTACTTGACATCACGGTGAAGCGGATTCTTCAAAGTCTTTCTGATAATGTGGAAAATAAGCAGTTAAAGCTGATATCGAAGTGGGGATTTGATGGTGCTTCCAATCAAAGCCGATACAAGCAGAAAATGGACGGCGAGCATGATGATTCAAGCATTTTCATGACCTCCTTGGTGCCACTGAAACTGACAGATGGAGATAATACTATATGGACAAATCCGAAACCATGCTCAACTTTTTATTGTCGTCCGGTTCAGTTCACTTTTGTAAAAGAAAGCCATGCAGTTGTCATTGATAACAAAAGAAAAATGGATGAGGAAATTGAGGCCCTTAACCCCACAGAGTGCATTAATAGTAACAGGGTGACTCATAAACTAATGATGACAATGATCGACGCAAAAGTCTGCACGTACCTTTCTGAAGCTAGATCAAATGCATCATGCTACCTGTGCTTAGCAAAACCAACAGAAATGAACCACTTAGATGCTGTAACATCAAAAACTGTGTGTTCTGACATATATGAATTTGGCCTATCATCCCTACATGCCCGTATAAATTGCATGGAATGTCTGTTACACATTGCGTACAGACTTGACTTCAAACAGTGGGCAGCAAGAAGTAATGAGCATAAAGATATGTTACAAAACAGAAAAAAAAAACATTCAAAATAAATTTAAAGAGGAGCTCAATCTGTTAATTGATATAGTAAAACAAGGCTCGGGAACTACCAATGACGGGAATACCGCAAGGAAGTTTTTCGAGTTTCCCAATAAAACTGCAGCTATTACTGGGTTGGATCAAAACCTGATAAAAAGATTTGCTGTTATTTTGCAAGCAATAACATCTGGTGAGAAGATCGATGTCATCAAATTTAAAGATTTTGCTCGCAAAACAGCAGAAAAGTACGTGGAATTATACGACTGGTACTACATGTCATCAACCGTACATAAACTATTAATACACGGAGCTGACATAATCGAAAAAAATCATATTGTCCCGATTGGGACTCTCTCGGAAGAAGCCTCAGAGTCTCGAAACAAAGATTTTAGGAGGTTCCGGGAACATCATTCGCGGAAAAGAAGCAGGCAAGATTCTAATCAAGATATCCTAAATATGCTTGTTGTTTCTTCGGATCCTTTTCTAAGTGCACAAAGGCCGAAGTTAGATGCCAAAAGGAAGACAACCTTTTTTGCTGAAACTCTCGACCTAATACAGTTTCCGGAAACTGAGTTCGAGTTTGTAGGTATATCCGATCTGGATTCTGACTCGGAATTGGAGTCCGACAACGAAAGTTGTAAAGAAAATTTGTAAAATTTAATTATTTTTCTTTATGTTCTTTTGTTATTTATGTTAGTTTATTGTACCAATATGTTTAGTTAATAATTTCATAAATTATAGTTTCAAATATGTATTTTGTATAATTGAATTTATTAGATATTATTTTTGTTACTTCTGTTTTATTTAAATTACCTATCAATAAAAAGTTTATATACAGTCTTTTTTTTTTCACATATCCTTAATATTTGGGGAAAAAGCATGCTTCCTAACGATGTTCTTAACTTTGACACAGTTCATGGATCGTTTTGAACAGTTTCATATGTTAAAATAAATAATGTTAGTACTATAATCCCCTATAAGGATATTATTATTATTATGTGTCCGGTTATGTTGTAATCATACTTTTAGGGTATGATCAATTAACAATTTCATTCCCCTATCTTTCAAAAAGAAGCGACAGCATGGGCACTTTGACACTGATATTCAACTATTTGGTATTGTTGGAAATCTTACAAGATCAACAAGACACTACACACCTCTGTCTAGTCCTTCAGGTCTATAGGGGTGATGCTATTTTATGATAAGAGTTGTTAAAGCTCTGAATTCTTCAACTTAAACACTAAAAGGAACGTTTAAATATGTAAAAATAAATAAAAATATTTTGACGATTTTTAAAAAAAAAAGGCATCTACAACCATTATGTAACGTATGTCAAAAAATCATAAATAATTAGTACTATAACCCCCTATAAGGATATTACGGTTATCGCTGCCGTTTTAGAGATATTTCGATTTTTCATACTAGCTCCATACAAAATTTTCGTAAAAAAATTATAATTCCTTCGTTTCTGTGCAGAATCAATTCTGGTGTCATTTTTGTATATTGTTATAACTAATAGAAGTGATATCCGGCAAAAAAACTCGCACTTGCAAAATAAAATGCCTAAGTCTATGAAAGCCGATTTTCAGCCCACCGTGCGGCGTCAAGAATTCTTGTAAAATATGTGAGTAAACCGGGACATCGCCATTTAAGTTTTTTCAAGAACGAAGTCGCAATAACAACGTAAATTGGTTTTGTCATATTTTCTTCTTCGTACTATAAGTTTTAATAAAACCTGTGTTCGATGCCTTTTTGTGAGTCTAGATTTTGAAAAAGTTCCGTCCAGCCATCCCTCAACAAGTTACCCCATATACCTTAGAGTTATACAAAGATTCGAAAGTTTTAAATTAAATTCGTGGACATGCCCTCGGGGGAGCGCAGTAAGCCAGCTTATTGTATTGAGGAACCACCTGCGGGATGTCACCGAAGTAGCTAGTGTTGCCACAGTTTCAAAAGCAGGAAAATATCATCTTTATTCAGATGGAAATGTTGAGGAAACTTTAAGTATTGTGAAGAAAATGTTTTCTTGTTTTTTTTTCACTATTTCCTGCTACAACATTCGATAATAAATAAAGCTAGTTTCATAGCATTGTGTCGGGGTGTATAGTATCCTACATCATATCACGAAGAGTTTTGAAGCCAATCAACTGCGTCAGAAGGCACGACGATGTATCTCAAAACATTACTGTGAACCTAGCTTTAGTTATGCATAAAAACTGTTTAGACTTTTATAAAGAACAGCAAGCTTCACACTAAGCCGCTTAGAAAAAGGGAATTTAAATGTCATTTAAATATAAGAGTAGCTCTTAGGTCATTAGCATTCAAAGCTTTTCTTCCAAAATACGTACTACTTACCTATTTTGGTACTATGATAATATAGTGAATTCTAACACCAGACTCAAAGCTTTGGCCATAAATTATTTTAAGAAAAAAAAAAGCATATTTCGTCAAAGTCCTCATAAAATTTCGGGTCAACTTATTTTGCATAATTTAGTAAATATGAAAGAGTTATTCTTTGAACTTGTTTCGGCCACAATGGACCGGAGTAGCGTCTGCTCAGTAAATTCAGGAGAAAGTAGAAGATTATGTATTCAGTTATTCAATTTTTTTTACTTGCTAGGAGCAAAGGCAAACGCTAGGAGCAAGAAAGGACGCTTGATTTATTTATATTCATTGCAGAATCAACGAACAAAGCTTCTCAATTGGGCCAACGTTTCGGGCTATGTTTGAAATTATTTTTAGTAATTTTCTAGGTAATTATGCTATTTTGGAATTGTATTATTAGAATGAAATACTATTTACTTTTGACGGAAAAAAACTAGCCACGTTATTTTTAATACGTTCGATATTGAAGTGATAGCAAATTCTTCGACTATACAGTTATAGAGACAAATTGTTGTGGCGGGCTGTTTATGAGCAAAACTTTCTCACAAGTAATTTAACTTTAGACTAGGTATTGATCTGAAACCAAAATCCTTTACGCAAGGTAACTAGCTTTTGAAATAGTTGTAATATGCTGGGAAATACCTGAGTTGGCTAGGAATTTGACTATATAGGGTTCACTGGTTCAACAGAGCCTCAATATACCAACTTTTAGGATAAAACTTTTCCTTTCAAAGTAACCTAGTGTCGAAAACAAAAGGTAGGGTAGTTATGTAACAGACTTCTGTAGTAAAATTGTTTATAGGTCGTTCGAAGTTCCAAATTCAAATATCTTTCTTTTAAACGTTTCTAAACTGACACTAAGAGTATCTTACAGAGTACTTATTTACTGACAAAAGACAACTTCAATTGTACGCTAAAAAAGCAAAAAGCGCTCATTTTTTGTTTCAAAGTTTACATAAAAGGTTCGATAGATGACGATAGTCGATGTTAAAAGCTCGTATTGGTTTTGTTTAGACGATGTACGTTAATGCGCATAATAAAGTCTAGCTAATTTTTGTGATTTTAAAAAGATTCAGTTCGCAACAAAGTATATATTATTGCCTCATATATCCAGAACTGCTGAACGGATTTACATAATTGAGGTACCTATCGTCAGAATTGCCTTAGCAGCCCAAATGTTCTTATATTGATGAGATGGTGAGGTGACGTTAACTAAAATCAAACAAGGCGGCTGTGCGATGCCATTGTACTTAATAAAAAAAAGTATTTTTTGAGTATTTACTATATGGTTATCCAATCTAAAGACCTCATCAACACAAGGATTTCATAAAAGGTATATCATAATTTATCATTAGCGCAATACTAATAAAAATAATACAATGAGAAAGTTTAAAAATATGGACTTTGCTCTTTCACTTTCTGAATCCGGTGGGGTGCTAATGAGACACGACCGGGAAAACTAAAAAAATAATAATAAATATTTAAACTAAAAAGCTGAATTAAAAAAAAAGTTATTTAAAAAGTCTAAAAAACCCGACTACTCAACTGAAATGCAAAAAACAAGCACATTTTTATTTTAAAAAGTGACAAACAGGCGGGAACTAATTGAACATAATGTCATCATAAGTGTGGTCCCAGCTGTTTACACTTTTCGGGTTTTTTAGACTTTATACTTTTTTTTCAATAGCTACTAAGTAGCTTGCGTTTGATTCGTATATTGATCTTCCTTGGCCACGTACTGAGCAATAAAGACAGTATAGAGAATATTATTAAGCTACTAAATACAACCAAAAAGTAACTTCATTTTGATTCACAGAACCATATCTAACTCGTCACTAACAAAATAATTAAGCGAAAATAGTGTCTGCTACTTCCAAATACTTAAATAAACATGGTTGACCAGGTAAATCCCTTTAAAATATAGGGAAACCTGAAATAAGGTAGTCCGTAGCTCGTCCGAAAAAAGTAATGTCCCAACAAATTTGAATAACTCTCCACAAAAAGGGATCTCAAACTTAAACGTGTCGGCTTTTTATTTAAACTTTGTAAATTGCTCTATACGCATTGTTTGGGTACAAACAGAACAACTCTTCAGTCTCAGAAAGGTGTGGCTACTTTTGAATCCTTTAATAAAATATTTCTAAAATTGTGGTAAATTAAAGTTTTATGTGCTGACCCTGTTGTAATTAGACAAATGTACTGGCATATAACAACTCAGAAAAGGACTAAACAATCAGTGTCCTCTTTTTATAATGAGTAGATTATATTTTGTGATAACAGTCGCATCTTTTTTTTATTTTTTTTTATTTTTATTTAAAATAGGTTCGCGTTTGACCACCATCTCACCTGATGGTAAGTGATGATGTGGTCGAAGATGGAGCACGCTTACCTAAAAGTAACCTATTCACTCTTGACTTAAAGACTCCTAGGTTATAGCTATCGGGAAACACAGACTCCGGCAGGGAATTCCACTCCTTAGCCGTACGCACAATGAAGGTATTCCCAAAACGTTTGGTGCGTATGGGTGGGATGTCCACCATGTAACGATGGCGCTTCGCCGTTTGTCTGGTAGTCCGATGATGGAACGGGCTTGGTGGAATTAGATTGTGTAATTCCATCGCACACTCCCCGAAATGTAACCGATAGAAAACCGATAGACTTGCAACTCGTCGTCGATGTTCAAGGCTCTGGAGCTTTGACTCGACCAGTGCATCGTTGCCAATGAGTCTTTTGGCCCGCTTCTCGATAAACTCAAGCGCGTCCAGTTGGTATTTAGCAGATCCATCCCAAAGATGTGAGCAGTACTCCATACACGACCGAACCTGGGCTTGATAGAGATTGAGCAACTGTTCGGGTGTGAAGTACCGTCTCAACTTTGCTAGGATTCTCAACTTTTTTGACGCTAGTTGAGCCTTAGCCTCGATAAACGGGCCAAAATTGAGGGTAGAAGTTAATGTTACCCCCAGTAGCTCGATACGGTCGGTTATCGGCACAGTTACACCTCGGAAAGTAGGAGCTGGTTCGAATTGGCTCCTTTTTGCATCATAGTTTCAGAGTCATAATTGGGCGAGTACAAAACATTTACTAGTATGACAATAAGTCCCTGTACCAGCGATCTCCTGTACCTTTCGAACACACGCCGACAATTGGTGTGTGTACCGAATTAGGTAGATACCCACTGGTAAGTACTTTAAAAATATTATAATTTCCTTTTCAATTGACAGGTATGTGAAGTAGGATTAAGTAATTAAAAAAATTGCTTATGATTATTTTGATTGTCAGTTCTTTATATCACAACTTCGTTTATGCTACTGGACACGTGGTGTCGAGCTTTCAATGCGCTAGCCAAGTTTTGCAGTCCAGTTGTTCATTCAATACACACCTATCCCGTCTTTACACATTTCTGAAATTGTTTTTGCAGTAACGAAGTCATGCTTCTGAATTCCAAGAATCACTCGTTGTGGCGGGTCTGAACATAAATTTATTTCGTTCTTTTCTGGGAATCTGGTACCCACAGTATATATGTACTTACGTACCTGATTTCCAGAAAAGGATTTCCACTTGGAAGTACAAACGTTTATTTTATTTCAATTATTTATTCTTCTCGGAGTTTGTTTTCTGAAACTATCTACACATGCTTATTAGAAAGATGTAGATTTGGTGTCATCATTATTAAAAATTAGCACTCTTATTCACCACTTCGCGTGTTGAAAGCCTTTATTGTAAGCAATCAGTACCAAACTGGGACAAAAATTCGAAGACAACAGGGACCACGTTGCGGCTTATTTTATTAATTTCTCTCATGAAAAGGAGCCTGTGCTTAATGCAGGCCACAAGTCTCCTGCAAACGTCGCCACATCGACCGAACCTGTGGTTTTCACTTTCAGAGCTAACTACCGTAGCCTTTGAACCAGGTCATTGTAGTGCCCACCTTCTATCTTGTTCTGTATACCTTGTCCGCGTCACCTGTACTCTTGAAAATCTTATATCAGCAAGCGGATTTTGCGTCGCTGAGTTTTGGGCCAAACTTGTATCTATAAGACATTATTGCCATCGACACGCTAAGAAGAAGCAGTGAATAAAAAGCAGTTATACACGAGTCAAGTATAAATTCGGAGTTCATCCATTTCTAAAATTGCACACTTTATGCGTCTTTAATATCTTAAATTCACATGTCAGCGGTAGTTGACGTCACATCACTTTTATACAGAACATGATCGATTTCCGATCAGCCAGGCGTAGTGCCGCGTATATCACTCATCTCCTTTCTTTTATGCCTTTTAACCTAGACATTAAGTGTATTGAGTCATGCACGAAATAGGTCATGTTTTTTTTCTTGTTCGCTTATTCTCCACAGGAGTAGATACATTGCGTTAGTTAAGTTTGTATATGGTTTTGATAACTTTTGATACACAATATTTAATGAGGAGGACGGTCCGTGGATGAGTAAACATCTTAAAATCGAGATTGTCCGTGGTCGTTGCTGAGCCGTTAGTCCCGGCTCTCATTTGTACATCTTTGACAGCTAGTAAATCTGTTGAATAGGCAATCGCTGCATGTAAAACAAGGAAAGGATATAAGCAGATGATGACACTAATATTTTTTTTTTGAATATTGTTGTTTTTTTTTTGTATTCTGTCTTCCTTACCGTTTCGGGAAACCTTCACAAATTTTCATCATAGCACAGGAACAAATATTATGGTTTTCATGTATTAACTGCTTTATTTTGGAATATTTGTTTGTGCTCGTTGGCGTCCAGATGATACGGCCCGATGGTCATTTCGGGGGGGGCTCGGGCGTCCCCGCAGTCTCCAGACTACTCCCCCATTCGCTACCA
The DNA here is from genome assembly GCA_943138885.2 of Tholera decimalis. Lineage (NCBI taxonomy): Eukaryota > Metazoa > Arthropoda > Insecta > Lepidoptera > Noctuidae > Tholera > Tholera decimalis. The sequence continues at coordinate 14,759,819 of OW964559.2, forward strand.
TCCTTCTAGTGCGTGCTTGGGCACGTGCGGTTGCACTCCCTCTCTCTTAAAGTGCACCTCGGTAATTTCTGAGGACTGCCCTCAAATCTCGTCGCAGTCCACCACCACCTTGAGACTGAAAAACCTGCTCTTTTGTTCCTTTCGTAGACGCAGATCAGAATTCCGTCAGACGTGTCGTATCTTTCATACCTAGGGTTTACCGTGCAGCACAACTTCAAACCACGTGCGGGTGTATGCATGTATGCCCGCGACGACATCTGCTATCGGTGTCTCCGCAACCTTGAGGACTCCAGGTTCTTTACGCTTTGGGCTGTGGTAGACACAGGCATGGATAAAATTATTTATGCCTGTGTCTACCGCTTGCACAGCGGGGACCAGGAGACAACCAGGTTCACACAGTAGATCAGTGAGGCGGCAGATGCGGCTCAGCAGCAGTACCCTTCTGCTCGGTTTGTGTTACTGGGGGACTTTAATGCCCATCACCAGGAGTAGCTCTTCCCATACCAGTGCACGGATCATGCTGGGCGAGAGATGCACAATCTTGTACTTGCATTAAATCTCACTCAGCTGGTCCAGGGAGCAACGAGGGTGCCGGATGTTGAGTCGCACACAGCCAATTGCTTGGACCTTCTGCTGACTACAGATTCAGATCACTACTCGGTTACGATTGTTTCACCGTTAGGTAGTTTCGACCACTGTCTGTTGAAGTCTATATCTGTCTACTCCCCGCCCAATCCCAGCCTTAAAGGCACTCGGCCGGTTTGGCGATACAAGTCAGCGGATTGGGATGGTATGCCATCTTTCTTTGCATGTTATCCTTGGCAGCCTACTTGCTTCTCTTCAAATGATTCATCATCGTGCGCAGACGCCGTGGTGGATGTTTTGCGACAGGAGATGGAATACTACATTCCATTCCCTGACCTAACAATGTCAAAGTCAAAGATCGACCTTAGTTTGGCGCCAAGTGTGATCGCGGAGGGCTTTTTCCCAATTCAATTTTTTTTCTCAATGCAAAACGTGGTTGACTGGTTCGACCACGTTAGCCGAATTGGGAAAAAACTTGCTTCATATCCTGCTGGCAGCAAAGCGTTTTCCCTCTCTGGTGAAGTCGGTCGAATTGAACTGTCGCCCCTCACTACCACCACTGCTCAAACCTCACGGGTCTCTGGCCCACTCCGCTGAGGAAAAAGCAAACTTGTTTGCCGCTCTTTTTGCGGAGTCTTTGCCTCTGAATAGTAGCGGTGCTCACCCTCCTGATGCTACTATTGGATGCGAGACATGTATGTCGGACATTGGCATCCGCGTAATCTCGACGTGAACAAAGCTAGTGGCCTCGACGGGATACCAGCAATTGTTCTTAGGACTTGTGCGCCTGAACTGTCTCCAATCTCGGCACGCCTGTTTCGCCTCTCGCTAGAGATTGGAAAGGTGCCAAAAGCATGGAAGCTGGCTAACGAACAACCTGTGCCCAAAAAGGGCTGTTATGCCGATCCGGCCAACTGCAGGCCTATATCCGTTGGGCACGTCACAAATGCGGCCGACCCTTTTTTGAAGAGTGGCTAACGAGGCGTCATGGCATCCTCACCTTCCACCTGACGCAGGTGCTCACCGGGCACGGTTGTTTCGGAGCTACTTGTGTTGGATTCGGTGGGAGGAAACGCCCGGGTGTCACCACTGCGAGGATCACCCTGAGGACACGGTGGAACACACAATGGAGGGTTGCCCCGCTTGGGCAGAGCTCTGCCGTGTCCTCATAGGGGTGATAAGCGGCAACCTCTCGCTCCCGGCCCTTGTTCAATCCATGGTGCGGAGCGAGGAGTCATGGGAAGTAGTCACCTCTTTTTGCGAAGCAGTTATGCAAGCGAAGGAGGCAGCGGGACGTGCATGGGAGAGGCGGATTTCAATTCAATCAAGATCTCAATTCCCTCACAGCCCTTGCGGCCCAGCCGTCCGCCGCAGGAGACAGGAGACAGAAGACTGAGAGCCTCCCAGCCACTGTAGGCGTGGGCCTACGCTGCCGCCTACGCGGGCTGCGAGCAATGGGTAGCTCGCCACCCTACAGAATCCAGGCCCATGTAGATGGCGCGTCGTGTTCCACGCTAGCCTCAAAGAGTGCCAGCAAAATTGTTGGGGCCCAAAGGGGCGTTGCCTGCCGGGGTTGCGGAATTGTTGTAAAGAGTTACCGCGGCCTCAGAACACGAATGGGTTTTAGTCAGGAAAAGTCTGACACACCCTTTCGCTTTTTTATAGTTAATAATTTTTTTAATGTAGTTAGGTAGCGTACTGTTGGTGTATACATTTCAACTATTATGTTCAACTATTTAATAGAGACATAAACAGTATTTTTTACATAAATTCATTGGTAAACAAAACCACACACCACGAATGATGTCACTCCACCGTATCGTTGACAAATACTCAGAAAATAAATACATGGCATAACAGTTTCTAAAAATGGGACTATTGCTATTCAAACAGAACTCTTGAAAAATAAGTATGGCAGAAATAAGAACATTGTCATGAGTCGTGACTCATCAAGGACATGGGCCACATATATTTGAGAATTAAGTCGTTTGTGTAGGCAAAACCTGTATGCTCAAAACGTATTCTAAAAGCTACATTTGAAAACTATTTGCTTGGCAGACTGCGTCTTCCGCTATTTTTTTATTTGACAATTATTATTTTTTAGTTAGTGTGTTTAGTAAATATGGTTTTAATGACTAGACTATAAATACCTATACTTTATTTTTGTAACCTATTTTGTTAGAAAAGGTATTGGTTATTTTTTTTCAATTGAAAACGCATTTTCTTTTATTTTTCTAAGGCGTATGCGTAGTTTAAAATTTTGTCTGATAGGCAATTTCTGTTGAATTGAAATAAAGTGTATGTATTTACCAGTACTATGACAATATCCTACTGCGAATTGGGAACTGAATGGATGACATCATCCATAGATGCTTCAGATAAATCCTGGATAGAAAACAGTTGATTTTCAATTGAATTATCATACATTAAACATATTAATCGATCTATTTATTCGTTTGCATGGAAATGACACTAAACAGGAACTATGAAATCGACCTCAAATCATGGTGTAACTTGCCAATTTCTATGTAATTTTATAACAGCAACATCAATTAAATTTCCTAGGTAATCTCTCTCTCAATTTTATCATAAATGTGATGCTGTATTAAATTTTATATGCAGCCATTCTTAGAATACGTCGGCGAACTTCATAGCGGATGATCTCAGCGGTTAATATTTATAAATGTATTCTTGGTAGCGTTTGGCGCGGTCGCGTCGCCGTCGTCGTGGTTTTGAATAGGTAGACTGTATGGCACCGATTTGCGAAGCTGTTTGTGCCTTCATGTACGGTGCCCTACTCAATCACTCATTCATTTTTATTCAGACTGTTGTAAGGCTATAAAACTTTGCATTTGGGTTGTCGGGTATTGTCATGAATTATGTATGAGTCGCGTATCCCACATTACATTTTGACACATTTATGATTTTAATTTTTCTTGCAACTGTATTTTACAATATGTTATTCTTTGAGCGTCTTTTACTTATGTTGTGGATTCTGAATTATAGATTGCCAGTTTCAGTTCTGACCTCATTTACGAAAAAAATATTTAACACTTCCATCAAGGCCGCTGCAACTTGGCCTGTATAAATCCTAGAGATTACGAATACGTTTTTTATAGCGTTATTCACTCAAGATTTACTAGAAGTTTGTGTATAGGGATTACAAAGACGAATAAATAAGCGGGCACGAGCGTTTTATCTTTCTGTATGTTTCTCTTGTATTCTAATGGGCATGAAACAATATTGCCTAGAAACCTATGAAGCTAACGAGAGTCTAAATAAATACTGGTCAAGGCTCTTTTGTGTAGTATTAACGTATTGTTTGTGTCAAGGATATTGGATTTCTCCCACACATTTTGGCTTTTATTGAATAACAATTTAAAACAAGATTCTATGCTTGTTATCCTGTGGGTCGTGATAAATAGACATCAGTAATAATTAAGTTTGTTGAGGTCTGTTAGAAGGGTTTATTGAAGGAATTGGCGGAGTCTTTTGCCCAGCAGTGGGACAGTCCCTATAGGGTACAAAAGAAAAATAATTAGTGGTCTTGGTAGTAATTTTCTACTCTAAACGGCTTGTAATTAGGTATATAATAATAAGTAATACAGTTTCAGATTTAGGTTCACTTGCTCAACAAGACACAAAATGTATTTTCACCGAAATTTTACAGAAATGAAACATCGTTTTAAATGCTTTATGCTAAATGCATTTAATGTATTTTAAGTCATAAAATAACGAGACGTTTCTTAAGCCTGGAATACATGTTGGCCGAGCGCAGGCCAACGCGAGCGTTGGCAAATAGGTACAAGGCAAGAAATAATGTCCACACGTTCGACAAGTTCGTCGAACGCCAATGCAGACGACCAATGTAGAAGAGGGTCTGTAGAGCTGCCCACACGTTGGCCGAGCGCAGGCGAGCGCCTTTGATTTGTGAACAAAAACCGACACCGATCCGAAGTGAGGCAAGTGATCACGAGCAACGGCGAGCGAAGACAAGTTGCACCAAATGAGCTCTATACACGTTGGCGCTGGCCTCCACTGGGCCAACTAGGCAAGTGACACCGAGCGATAGCAAAACAAGGCAAATAGGCCGTCTACATGTTGGTATTGGCCTACACTCGACAACGCTCGTCCAACATGTATTGCAGGCTTTAGTTTCTAGAGACTTGTAGATACATAGAAAACCTTGTATGTATAAAACTTTAATACTTCGCGGGTTGATTAATATAATTTTCTATGATTGATCAATCGTAAAAGTAAACCAAAAGAGTTTTTGTCGAAGATTTCAGTCAAGGCTATCATCGGTGAACTAATTTATTATAGTGGATATCAGTTGCGGGGGTGTGACACGAAACCATTGTCTTTCTTAATATTATGGTTTTGTTAAGTGAGCCATTTATTATCTGATCTCCATACGCGGTGACCGATTTATTCAGTTTTAATAGGAATACATTACTTATATGAGACGTAAACGGCCTACATGATTCTACTAAACCGCAGTTCAGAGTATATTCTTGATTACATGATGGGATCACCTATCGGGAAGAAAGACGGATCTGTAGATCTTTAATGGCCTATCAAGCGTCTTTAGGGAATAACTTCCTTATTGCGCAGTCGCATTTCGATGAATTAAGAACTACATGCGTCCCAACTATGTAGGGGTAGTCTTAAATTCTTACCGGATACAGTTGAGATCCATACTAATATTATAAATGCGAAAGTAACTCTGTCTGTCTGTATGTTACCTTTTCACGCCTAAACCGCTAAACCGATTTAGATGAAATTTCGCATGGGAATAGTTTAGGACCCTGGAAAGGACATAGGGTAGTTTTTATCCCGAAATTCTCACGGGATCGGGAATTACGCGGGAAAAACCCCCCACACGAATGAAGTCGCGCGCAAAAACTAGTAGTTTATATGGAGCGACTGCCTGTTTGACCTCCACAATCTAATAACTAGAAATTAGGTAAAGCGATATATCACAATAAGTACCTATTAAGTATGCGTATTGTCCGTTAAATATATAAAAAATATTTTAGGGGAACAAACAATATTCTAGTATTTATATTTGGCTAGGTTGATAGATATACAAACTTGGAACTTCCGACAACGAAACTAGGACACCCATATTAATATAATTGTTTATACTGAAAATATATGCATATTATTATTTATTACGAATGAGCCCGCTCGTGACCTCGATCACACCTGATGGTAAGTGTAAGATGAGGTCTACGATCGAACGAGTGAGCCCAGAAAATGCCTATTCACTCTTGCTTTAAAGGCTGACGGGTCATATGTGGAACACAGAAGCCGGCAGAGAGTTCCACAAGTACGACAAAACGGTATATCGAACAAGTGTGGATGGTATCCTGCGGTACGTCTGGTAGACCGGTAGTAAAAGGGGGATCAAGGGATTAGGTCGTGGAGCTCCTGCGCACACTCTCCAAAGTACAATCTGTAGAAGATAGACAGGCAAGCAACGTTTCGCCGGTGAGCCAGGCTGTGAAGCTTGCCTGCCAGAACCTCGTTACCTATGAGCCTTTTAGCTCTGCGTTTCGATCGAGTCAAGTGCAGCTAGCTGGTATTTGGCTGAGCCATCCCACAAGTGACTGCAATACTCCATACAGGAACGGAACTGTGCTTTATATAAATTCAAAAGCTGTCCAGGTGTGAAGTACCGCCTCACTTTCTGTAGGATGCCCAGCTTTCTGGCTGCAGTCTGAGCTTTAGGCTCAATGGTTGAGCCGAAGTTGAGGTCAGACGTCAACAGTAGTAGAGTAGTAGTAGAACCTGATAAAAGTGAATTCAGAATCTGCAACAGAATGAATTACAATTATTATTTTCTATTCACAATGTTGTCCACTTTTTCTTTTATCTTAAATGTTGGACTCTGTATGCTCCTCACCCGTTGCTATCATCTGAGTGCGACTTAGATGACTGTCTAGTGTTTGACTCGTAAGTCGAGACAAACAACCAAGTATATGTATATACAATGTTCTGAGCTTGACTATATATCTACCTATATGTTACGTGAAGCAAAAATTTTGGTCTCCTTATTATGTTGCAAAAATTACCTAGACGGATGAGTTTCATACTCAGCCGCCTGGGTAAATTAGCGTAGTAAAAGTAAATATGGAGGAGTGGAGTAAGCAATTTTTGTAAATATAATATTGCTTTCAAAATTATTCAAATTATGATTTAATTTCGACCAGTATTATGATATCGATTTTTGACGAAAATATGAAATAAATGTATCGTATAATATTTAATAACCTGAAATTGTCATACTTAACTAAACTTAACCATTTCAAATAATTATGATGGGTAGTAATAAAGAAATCATTTATTATTGCTTTATTTTAAAGATATACTTAACAATTCTGTCAGTACTTAATTATTATTGCACATTTATAAAAAGAAGTTATAGCTTATATGTGGTATTTTCATGACGTCATAGATAGGAGAACTGCACCAGCGAAATGTTCGCATGAAGATAAAATACTGAGTAATTGGTAACAGCATACAGAAGGTTAATGTATGGCAAATGTTTGTTTGAAAAAAATACCGATTATACAGAATAGGTTACTTCTTAGTGACCTAGAAGCATTGATATACTAAAAACCCAAGATGCACAGTCTCGAAGAAAAGTGACGCTCGAAACTGTCGCCAAATACTCACCACCTACGTAGTAATAGTAATGCTATAAGTATAAAATATGTTTTTGTAAATTCCATCTTATGAAAAGTGTTTAAAGTTGTTTTTACAAAGCAGTGTGCGAAAGACAATCAAATCTTACGACTGACGTTGCTCGATAGGACAAGGCCTTGAGTGGAGACTTACACCTTATACAAATTTTTATTATAAGACATTTTTGTTAGTATTATAAGTTTATTAAATTGTGTTCTAAAGACGTAATTATAGCGTAAATGATTTTGGGTAGAACATGTGTATATCAATGAAACAAATATTAACTGTTAAATCATTTATTATTATTTTTTAATTCAATGAAGCTTATACCTTTTGCCGTGATGTACATAATATCTTCGACAAAAAAATTCGCCATAAAAAAAACTCGCCTTTGTTGGCTGACGATTGATGTCCGTTCTCCGCATCGTATTTGGTCACGAGAAAAACTAAAGTATAAAAATAAGAAGCTTTTAATGAGATTGGTGTTGCGTCAAAGCAACACTCACACACACTTTTATCATAAGTTATCCCATGATTAATCGATATACTTAAAATACATTTTTATTATATTATTAAATCATTTAAATTATTCCAGTATGGAGAGGGACGTTTAAAATTGTAATACTAAGAGCGGAACGCGCACAATGAGCAATACTTAAAGTGATGTCCTTCAAAAAACGAATTCATCCCACTGGACTGAACTCTCGGAAGCTCAAGCACTTACAGTTCCCAATATATATCCTCCGTACCATGCTACGTAGACACAGATTGTTACCAGTAAGCCCAGATTTAATAAGCAAACGCACTGGGTTTCCCGTTTGTAAAGTTCCCAAATGTCACACTAAACTTACGTCTAGATACTTTTAGACATTAAGTTCTAGGATCTACAATAGAGCAAATAAAACTATCCCAATTTAGAAGCTAAGTCACATAAGGTCAAACAAATTTTAAAACCACGGCTTCAGTCTTTGAGCTATGACGATATTAAAAAAATCATTTCGTCAGTACAGTAAATTAAGCTATTCAAAACACACACACTCATGTTAACGCACACGCGTTTAGAGTTCCAGACACACACACACACCCACACACACACACGCAATTACGCACATACACTCAAACTTACACACACATACACATTTCACTTCTATTTCTTTAGTTCTCAATACCTTCTAATGTTACTTTTTGTTTGTAATTTATTACATAAAAATTGAAATGTGTTTTAATTTATAGCGTAGAACACTGATTCCTGTAAAACAGGCTCGCTTAGCATAGGAGTCAGGGGCTTCACTTGAAAGATGTAATATTTTTGCGTAAATCCTGATCACGTGGGAATTTCGGGATAAAAACTATCCTATGTCCTTCCCACGGTCCTAAACTATTCCCATGCCAAATCTAAATCGGTTCAGCGGTTTAGGCGTGAAAAGGTAACACACAGACTTACTTTCGCATTTATAATATTAGTATGGACAATATGGACAATAAAGCATAAACATATTAATAAAAAAATAAATAAATACAGTAAAAAAAATCGTCTCCATTATTTGTTCAACAGGGTAATTTTTATTATGCGACTAAAATAAAAAAGATGCCATAATACATTGTTTTGACACTGAAAACGCGGCCATTGAAATTTGACGCGATACTATTTGAAATGAGCGCATCATTTAGAATTAAGCACTCATTTTATGCGGACGGTTTTGAGACGTTGAGTGTGCATCTTGGGTTTTTGTATATCAATGCCTAGAAGTGACCTATTCATCTCCGTCTTCATCTTCGACCACATCATCACTTACCATCAGGTGAGATGGTGTTCAAACGCAAGCCTAGTATTTATAAAATAAAACAGATGCTTCTATTTAAAAGTGCCCACACTCATGATAAACAAAACCGGATAAGTGCATGTAGGGCCACGCACAATTTAGTGTCCCTTATTATTAAGGTTTTGTGAGATAAAAATAATAATAAATAATCTGGGTGCAAACATTCTGTAATAAAAACTTGTCAATAACAGAAAACTATAGTTGTTTTTAATCATTAAAAAAAATGGTATTTTCTTTACTATATCTTAAATTCATAATTTAAACCTTTAATATTAGATATACTTACTAACCGATTGTCTGAAAGTGCGCTGTTTTTTTTTTAAATTGTGATTTTGGTATATCACGCGTTGGTATGTTGGTGTAGGGGTCTATATTGTAATTGTTTGTGTTTATTTATTTTTTAGTTTCAAAATCTTAATTTTGAAACTTAATTTAATCTGTATAATATCACATATAAAACAATACTTTTCATTGGTCGGTCAACAATATATCTGACACCAATTTAACTGGTTTAGAGATTAAAGTTAGCTTTTAGAATGTAGGCATTTCCCAATCGATTCATCACTCGTAACGACACTATTATTGCAAATGAGACTTCTGTTAATCACTTACTGTTGGGTTCATACTATAGTCTCGCATAAAAAATACATTAATAGGTTGTTTGTGAATGAGCTCGCGGTTTGACGCTCTCCCGCCAGTGAGTCAACTGTTCACTGCATATCAAATTAATTATTTATTTGTACTCATAACGGTGGTGCATTATGTCATGGAGTGACTCATTTGGATTAAAGCTTAGACATACCACAGGGTTATCTGTGTTCAACCGTTTACTTATGGCACCAAGAAAAAATGTGTCTTGGATGTTTATGTAGTGGCTAATTTTTGCGGTTATTTTGAAGGATTTATATTTAAAACTAGCTGTGCCCCGCTGTGTCCCGTGGAAACTACGGGATACTCGTTTATCTACAAGTGAAAGTTGCATTGAAATCGTGTCGTCGTTAGACTAAGAGCACTTGAGAAAACATAGTTATTTTGAAATCACAAACAGACACCTTAATTTAATATAGGTACTTAAGTAGTACTTATAGTCAACGTTTAATTTTGCCAAGGTTTTAAACGATATTAATTTACAATTTATATTGCAAGATGACCATGTATATACCTACTGTATACGCATGGTCACTTATGAGAGTTGGTGAGAGACGAGACGAATTTAGGCAATTGGAGAAGTCTATGTCTAGTATTATTGTAATTTTCAATAGTGACTATGCATATGTGATATAAAATAAAGGGTTAAGGCTTTTTTGCTTTACATAATTCAGTTAAATATATTTTATTTTTTGAGAGTATAATCTTAAATAAATCGTATTTTTGACAACCATTTCGATTATTTTTTCGAAAATTACTCTGTATAAAAAGCTTAAGTAGCTTTAGTTGTGTATCTTAATACACATCCATCTACCTTAAGCAATTTGCTTCATTTTTTTTTAAAAGGATAACTTGCAATCTGGTTTGAATTCACATTATTGGCAGTCTTGGTAACCCCTACAACAAAGCTAAATATGCTTGTGTCTGGAGTGGGTTCACGGCAATTGTGGTTAGGTTGGGTTCGAACCCGCGACCTCTCGATCACAAGTCCAACACCTTAGCCATGCATTAGGCTATTGACGCTAAAAAAATAATTTAAAGCAAATACTGTGCTCTCAACCTAACACTGTCGGTTCAACATTAATAGGTGATGCATAACAAATGCATCTACATTTTCGTTAGGAGCCTACTTTCTATGCAGCACACGGGCGTCGGTGTCATCTATCGGGCTAAATAAGCGATGAGCCTTTTGATATGCTAATGTTGTTCCAAAATCTGCCCAAGGACAGGATGAGGAGGGCTTCATAGTTTATTTTTATTGGCTACCTTATGTACAGGTTTCACTTTGTGAACGTTTCTTGAAACAAAAGAAGAGGACTGTGCGTTCTATGCACTGTCCTAATTGCTTGTAATACGAACTATTAAATAATTCAGCGTATAATTTCATTTTGTTTTGTTTTTTGTACCTTAGGTGCATTTTTTTAACTTTAAGGCTTTAAACACTATAAACTATGTATTAACGTATTAAATTGTGATCTATTGTTTTTTTTTCTGTAACCAATAGTGAATTTTTGCATGCCTCCTATAAGTGAGATGTGATGGCGTAATAAATGATTATCATATGACTAGCTTCCGCCCGCGACTTCGTCCACGTGGAATAGTTACTTTGGGCTAACGCTAACTTTAACCGTTTACGCAGCGCACGCAGCGGAAGCTCTCAATAGGTAAAAAAATCCCCCGATTTTGAAACATTCTTCATTAGTGCTCCGCTCCTATTGGTCTTAGCGTGATGATATTATAGCCTATAGCCTTCCTCGATAAATGGGCTATCTAACACTGAAAGAATTTTTCAAATCAGAACCGTAGTTCCTGAGATTAGCGCGTTCAAGCAAACAAACAAACTCTTCAGCTTTATAATATTAGTATAGATTTATAATGTCCCCACTGCTGGGACACCGGCCTCGGCTCTATGAAAGGAGGTTCTTTTGGTTGATATTTTGCCATTTTTTGTCATTTGTAGAGAACAAGAAGAAAAATTGTTATTTTACACGTTGTTGGCCGATTTCGATACAAAAAACAATAAGTACATTGTTACCAAAATATAAAGAGATGAAATACATTTTCTTTTGTATAAAAGCATAAATAAGGACTTCTTAGAACGGCTCATATTAGATTTCAGTAAAAGGTATAGAAATATAGAAAATGTATGGTTTCTGTTCAATGAACGTTCGTAGCTTTTCTAATGAAATTAGATTTTCTTTTAGCTGTTGTTATGACGACGAAGTACATTTTATGTTCATATCCACATATGAATCTCTCTGTCTGTCTTATTGCTTCTGTAATTCAATGATACAAAGTATTCCGACATTTGTTTAAATTTTACTTAACCATCTACCATTACGTGTCCATTTGCCTCAACAAATTATTGGCAGAATTTGGTACATTATGCCTACGTGTAGGCAGAAGTTTTAGTAAGTTATGTGAACAGCATGATATAGATCCATTTGTATCTAGTGTGTCTTAAGAATTTACTTCAACTCGAGGTCTCAGTTAGTAATTAAACTTAAATTCCAGTAGGCATTGTAATTATTGTATCTTCTTTTTAAATTAGCAATGATTGAATTTGTTATTGTTTTATATTCAAATTATTGATAAAAAGTGATGGCCTAAAACACAGATTTTTATAAACCCGGCAAGGTACATTATATACGTAAGAATTAAATTTAACCACGATTGAAATTTAAAAGACTTAAATCATTATGTAACCAATGTATATCCACGTAGATAACGCTCTTTAAAGTATGATTTACTTCTATCCATATTTCTATCTATATATTTCTGTCAACATGTTACTGGAATATTTTTTAAATGTTTTGGAATATTCATAAAACACAACAAAAGAAAACAATATCCGTCAGACCATCATGCTTTCAGAATATACCATCAATCAGGCTTAATAGCCCGTCTTTTGATATTCTAATATTGTTTCAAAGACCACTCAAGCACAGGATGGGAAGGACTTGAGATTAGATTAGCTGCGGTACTGGAAGAGTACTTTACGAATATCCTGTTTATAAAAATCTGAGCTTCTTTGGTAGTACTTAACAACCATTTACAAATCTGGTATAAGTGTACCTACTTGTGTTCTCTAAATTTTATTCGGCTACCTACTAAAATAAAACTGAAGCTCTTAATTATTATTTTTTCAAACCTGTAGTGATTTATTTTATTTATTCGTTACTCCACGTTTGTGCAGAGCTTGTGGCTACATAATAGCAGCTGCATGACTCAATCTACAAGGTCAAGCATCAACCGTTAAAGCAAGAGTGAACAGGCATCTTCTGGGCTCGCTCGTTGCATCGTAGACCTCATCTATCGAGATCGAGGACAAAAGTGGGATCTCAAAAGTGGGAATATCGAGATTCCTCCGTGGCTTGGAAAGCTCGATAAGCCAGGTCAAAAAAAAAAAACGTCGTGGCTGTGATTTGTACATTTGCAATTGTACGACAAAAACCGGAAAATAGGTCAGATAGGTAGGTAATGGCTAGTGTAAAACTAAAATACAGACTAGTATAGATATAGTTGGAAAACATTAGACAGTTGTGATGCGTTTGGTTATGTTTACCATTTTCAAGCTTTGTACCAAAAATCAATTAAATAGGAGAAGTACTTTAGTCGCAAATGATTTTGATGAGATGCACCTCTGACCAAGACAAGAGATAACATACGCCGCGCTACGTTGCCACTTTGTTACCTAGGTATTTAAGGTCAGTCACATTTGTTTACAAAGGGTGGTTGCGTTTTACTCTGATTTGTAAGCTATTTAGTACGTGTGAAAAAAAAAATATTTTGGCTCTTTTTATTTTTTAACTGTAACAAATTAACACTAAACACGTCTAGTATACGTAGTGTAATTTAATGCCCCTCTGTCGTATCAACTCTGTATATCATAAAGCGGAAAAGTTTGTTTGTAAACAAACAAAGAAAATGCGCTAATCTTCGAAAGCTCTAGGTGGATTTGGATGAAATTTGGTATAGATTACCTTTTTACCGGACTGCAAAAGAAGAAGGTTTGTATTTTTACAGAGATAAAGTCCACTGGAGCAAAGCCCCGGGTGACTCCTAGTCTTATATGAAGTAACAAAATACAATTCACTGGCTCAATAAAAATGGCATTAGTCAATTAGGACACCTTGTTTGGGCAATAAAATTGATCTACCACAAGCTGTTCAGTTGTTGTTAGGAGGTAATAAAATAATCGCAATACAAGGAGTTTATTTATCAATACCTTGTTTATCGTTCACTCATATTAAACACTTTCAAGGTCAAAGTAATATAATTTTATTTCAATGAGACTATTAAAAGGTACTTAATGATTATAGTGACTCATCCATTTTCAAAGGTAGATTCTTTTAGAGGAGAACTGATAGGAACCTTCAGAGATAGTTTATTTTTATAAAAAGAAAAGCGTAGGGACATGATAGAAGCATGCACGCAAAGCAGAAGTAGTCTAAAACATTAAACAAGAGTGATTGGATAATTTTGACACACACAAAACACAAAAGAGTGCCTAAGCGCGATTAACTACACACTAATCTGATTTTTAGAAAGAATTTCTGTTTGTGTTCGTTTTTTGACTTTGTTTGTTAACACACATCTCCGAAAATTATTAACGGATTTTCAATTCGTTTTCTCAATTGGTAAAAGTTGGTATATAGAAGACAAGAATATAGGCAAAATAAAAGGCAAGAATATAGGTAAATACATCATCTGTGAGAATATCACCCGTTCATGAGTTACAGCCTGGTGACTGACAGATGGACAGACAGAAAGACAGCGGAGTGTTAGTAATAGGGTCCCGTTTTTACCCTTTGGGTATGGAACCCTAAAAAGTTTGAGGTCTTGTTGAAATTTATGCTTACCCTGTTCGGTTAGATGTAAATTTGCATCGTGTTTGGTCCTACCTTGCATAAGTTCCTGGAATTATCAGACCAAATAACAAAAATATAACTCAAAGCGTTTAACATTATACACATCATCTCGATACACATGTACGAAAGGTTTGTTTACACTAGCTAGACCTATTTACATATGAGTATTCGAGGTCAGAAGGGATAAAACAATAAATAATGTACAGTATGGACTGATTCCATACTGCGTTACTTTGCGCAAATCCATCCAAATTATGTCGAAAGTGTGAGATCTTTTAATCGTGTTTTCGACAATTTGTGGTATTGCATCAGCCTAATGGATTGTTTGAACTGAGGTTTTAAATCGATAGTCGTTTGATAAAAAATAATGACATATGGATGCATTGAACGGGAAGCCGGGCCCAAAATAGTAGGGACTAAAGTTAGGTAAGTAATGATTGTTGATGACAAAGAATCCGTGATTGGAGTGTTTAATATAATATATCTAATTTAAAAAAAAGCATTAAAGAGATTCAGTGACGAAGAAGACGTGCTTATATGTCAATAATAAATCACTATTTAAACAATCACTGTAAATTTCTGTATAATTTTCAGTTCCTCAAGAGAAAAATGTAATCTTTTAAATCAGAATGTTTTGGTCGGTTCCCATGGGACAGTGAAAAAGCTTTTTCACCTAGATTCTTTAGAGATCCATCAATTTCTTTGCCTTCCATTGCGACAGTTTCAATTTCTTGTGCTAAAAGAGTCCCAAGATATTGACTGTTATTTTCTTTCAAACTTGTTGACTGACGATGTAATTTTTTAACTCTTTTCAATATAAATCTTTATTTTCATTGGAATCTATTTCATATACAGGCAGAAATCACTAGCATAAGATTTCCAATTTTAAAATAATGCTCTCTTTTCGCATCTATTTCTGTATGTATACGTAAGTTACTCACTTCTCCCTTATCCTCGTAGGGGTACACAATACCTCCTTCAACCCACTTCCATACAATCTGTGTCAACAGTATGTATTACAAATGCGTAGGTACATATTCAGGTTAACACGCATTTTAATAAACATAAATACTTACGTTTAACTTAATACAAATGAATGGAGACGTAGATACAAGTAAGCCGTAACTGCGGTTTGCATCTGCTAATTATACGGTCGTCAACTATTCAAAGAGTTCGCATTACAAAATACAGTCAGTCGTTCGAATGATTGGAATCCTAATATAGAAACCGGGAAAAAGATGAACATTAACGAAACGAAGGAATGCTGTGATTCAA
Organism: Tholera decimalis; assembly: GCA_943138885.2. Classification (NCBI taxonomy): domain Eukaryota; kingdom Metazoa; phylum Arthropoda; class Insecta; order Lepidoptera; family Noctuidae; genus Tholera; species Tholera decimalis. The sequence continues at coordinate 14,775,711 of OW964559.2, forward strand.
TGAGATGTTCTAGATAATCTTTGTCGATATCTAAAACGGCAGCTTAATTTAAAAAGTCCATGAATTCAGATTGCCTATTAATCTAAATCAGTACATCGCTATGAGGTTCTAAATCAATTTTCAGTAGGTAATTGAAACTGCAATTGAATTTTTGATATGAGCCGGCTTCAGATTGATTGATGACACCAAATACAGGACCATTCACAAAATAGTTTTTTTTTAAAGATTACTAGCAATGTGGGTAAACTTCACATTACTAGCAATCCTGTTAACTCCTCTAATTAATTTAAATATGCTTGTGTCTGGAGTGGGGTCACGGCAATAGTGTAATGGGTGGGTTCAGTATTAAATATTAGTAAATTAGTGGAATTCTCTGCCGGCTTCTGTTTTCCCTACCATTTATGACTTAAAAGCAAGAGTAAATAGGCCTCTTCTGGGCTCGCTCGTCCCATCGTAGACCTCATCTATTGCTTATCATCAGGCGAAAACGAGGTCAACAGTGGGCTCATCAGTAATAAAAAAAAGATGAAAAAAATTATTAGAATGAAGACATTAATTTAAAATATAAAAATCCCTCTTTACGGCAAACATCTACTGCAGTCAAATTGGTGTCATGGATAACTTAATCGTTTCATTACCTTCCTACCAACATATTAGGCAAATCTCATCTCTCATCCCAACATCTGTCATCGTAAATTGAATCGTGTAATCGTAATGATGATCTTGAAACATCTAAAAATATGTAGTACACTTCTGAGTTCAAAATAGACTCATTTCACTTAAAGTACCATGAGTACGCACGTTTGCAAAACTTGGTAACGGTCATTTTTAAATTGAATGCAAAGTAAACGATTGCGAAACTTGTAAATAGGTAAACCAAATAATCGTAGGCGCGCTTCTCTGAACCGCAAGTGTATATGCGTGGAAATATTTATGATGACGTCACTATAAACTGACAGTAACAACTTGTGGGTACAATGAATGATCAAAAGCAATGTAGATTCTTTTTAAGTTATAGCGTCGAAAGCCGGATGAGCAATAAAAAATACTTTCTTTACGATAAGCGGATATGCTTGCATGATAATAAAATAAGTAGTGACAGTACATAAAAACAATGAAGTTTCTAACGTGTCATATCCTATTAATCACCATGTCACATAAAGATTTTGTAAGTGCATTATGATAAATATTATTTTCAAAACAAAATAACGGCGAATGAATGTTATTCTAGGATCATAAATATCATAATATACGTATTTGGAAATGAGACTTAGATCACGAGCCACTTCTGAACAAAAGAATGTAGTCAATGTGAAATCAGATGAATGTAAAATCTGAAAACTACTTTCAATATCAAGATATTTATGGATTAAAAAGAAACAAAACAACACTGCCTTTATTAGTATGTGTCTAAGCGTTCAAAGAGTCTAACGAATGGTTACCATCTATTTGAAAGCTACATCCATTGTCCAATTGTTAACCATTATGGTTAACTCCAATTTTGGCCCTACATTTGGCCTACATTGAAAGGGGTAGTGATGTCATTGAACGCCTTGTCATCTTTTAAAAAATAATTATTTTCATGCAATGTAATAGATGAAGCACATCACACATTGGTTCAACATAGAAGCTTAAAAAATAGTCCTATATTTTTGCGACATTATATAAGTGTCAATTAGGTCGTGGACTCTTCAAAACGGACATCATTTATGTCATGTATGTCATTTGTTCCAGACTCGTTTGCTTATTACCTTGATTTCTGATTGAACATTTATGAGTCAAGTTATTGCTTTATTTCAACGACTTGTTGCGCTCGAAAATTTTCATTATAGTTTTATTAGGTATGCTTTTATTTCTTATCATTATTGTCTTTAGAATAGTTGTTCATCTTCTTTCGTTAATCCGTTTTAGAGTCTGTTCTAAATATTCATAATCATGTGACAAATTGTAGAGATAACATTCACAAACGTTCTGCCTGTCTGGTTAACCCCTGTGAAACAAATAAGCGCCTGAGTACACAACATTAATCCTTCATCAATGCTCCTTACAATATTTTATGCCCTCGTCGTCATCTTGTAAACTGTAGGTACAAGGTTCTTCAATATCCTCATAATAGTCTTTGCTTATTTTTTCTCAACATTCCGCCAGCATTTCTTCGGGAAACTAAAATATTTGCCTGGGCGAAATATTCTGTGTTCTTGTTTATTTAGCCAAATATCCGGAAAGTTTTCTAGACTGTGGATAAACAGAAACACGATGTGCGTTTCCCAGATAATCTAATAAGGAAAATAGTACAATCTTTAATTACAAGGACGATCTGGGCAGGATAGCGATAAACGAGAAGTTTCTTTTGGGTAAGATAATCCAATCTAATGCAGTAAACGATAGTTTATTATTATTTTACTATTCTTACGTATACTGAGGACGTTTTAAAAAGAAACACAGTGTATTCAACAGTAAGTTATAAAAATTTAAGCTTTATTTAGACAGCTATTTATTTAAGAATGAAAGACTAAACTATCGAGAAAATCAACTCCATTGAAAAGTTTTATTATAAATCTCTATTCAAACTATAACTTTTAGTCTGTTACATTTATTTGGACTATAAATACTGTTTTACGGCGGAATACTATTGCAACTGCGTACTATTTTCTATCTCTGTGAACGCTTCAGTAAACATAGATCAATCAGTAAGGGCAATCACGTTCAGTTCAGGCTAAGAGCTCTTCGATATACGGAGCAGGAATTTTAATATAATGCGACTTTAGTCGTTTCAGTTCAAGTTCTGTAATTAAATGACGGTAACAAATGGAGGTACATATGTTAAAGGGACCATTTAATTCCCAGTATAACAAATGTTATCTTCTCTCATTGAATATGTTGGTATTAAAAAGGAGGATAGGTACTAAATATTATACAAATCCGTCCAGCTGTTGAAACTAGTTTGTGTTTGACAATAGTAAACAAAGGTGTCTATAGACTCTTATTCAGGGTTGCAAAGAAACATTCATTTCAAGTCTAGTCGTTATGACTATCATGAACCCCGTTTGTCTGTATGTCATAAACTCATAACCCATTTTCTCAGGAACGCATAGAGATATGAAACTAAATTAATCAAATAGTCGGGTCTAAAGTCTCTTTCAGCTGTGAAAGAATCAAACATTTAAGTAAACGCAATTGATAGGTAAATGTTATTTTCTTTAACAACGAAATAAATTGCATTGTATTTTCTTCTTAAATAGCGAGTAATGGAAGAGCGGTGTCACCTAGCAATTACTTCCTTAAAATTTGACTCAAATTTTTGTAATATTACACAATGCTAATGATTTTTATTATTTTACGGAAAAAAAAACCGTTTATGTTGTATATTTTCGCTTACTTTTTTATTTCACAAGGGAATTAAAACCTGTTGTTAAAATTACTTACAGCACATGGAACGAAAAAGGCTGAAATCGGCAAATCCCTACTAATAATTTCTAAAGTGACTCTCTGTTATATTTTCACGTCTCAGCCACTGAAACGATTTTCAATGGCCTTATGAGGCCCCGTCACTAATGCTGACAGCTCCTTGAGGCGCGCGTGGAACACGATGGCTGCCGACCCGGGCCCTGTTCCTTACCAGACGGTGAGCTACCCCTGCTCACCGTCCGTAAGCCTGCGCTTACGGTGGCCGTAGATCAGCCCGCGATCCCCGATGCTCAGGGCGTCTAACGCGGTGGCTGGATGAAATTTGGTACCTACAGAGATAAATTAAACCTGGAAAAGGACATTTTTACAATGTTGTTTAAAATTCTGTCATTGCTGTGTAGAATGGATCCTCCTATATTCGCACATATTACGTACGTTAGTAATTTAGTATTTATATCGTACGTTTACCGTACGATATAAATACTAAATTTGTCACAAGAAATAATGATAATTAACTAAAATCCCTAAACATAGATATATAGGTAGGTAGAATATTCTTTATTGTAAGTACACCAATAATTTAAACACACCTGTTAAACAATATTGATTAATCTATGGTTACAATGGCTGTCTTATCGCTGATACCAATAACTTCCAGAGAACTTTAGAGTATATTTAACGAACATAAAATAACGAGGGGAGGGGAAATCAGTGTAATTAAAAGTCGGGCTTAGATTATTATAAGTAGTCAGATACTGGCTCTCATTATAACAAGCGACATAAATACGGCACAGCTTCGAAGTGTTTTGAGCATATATTGTATTTTAAAAAACTCACTGGAAATTTGAAAGGCTCGAAGAAAATAAATGCATGTTTATACGTTTATATCAAATGGAGGCATTTTGACAAATAATATTTATTATAATGATGACATTATTGTGTATTGAGTTGACCAATATTTGGCATAGCTCGCACTCATCTTTTATTGCAGAGCCTTTCAAAAACTTAACATGAGCGTAGTATAATTCCGCACCACCCAAATTCACAGGTCATTAGCAGTTTCGACTTACAATGCTCTGATGTGGTACAATATTAATTCGTAACTTGTAATAAGAATACACAAGAGAGACCCAATTACATTAGGCTCTCGAATTGTGGACTGAACCCTAAGGAACATAACGAGAAAATTGCTCAGAAGCTGAGTTTATGGAGGAAGTCGTAAGTGCCAAGTAAAGCGTACGTTGCGTTATTTGTTACCTATTAAATAGGAATCGTTGACTGTTGAAGGTCAATGTAAGTAATATCTGTATGCCTACCGAAATAAATGTAAAATAATAATAATTCAAAACATTTAAACAGAATCCTTACATCCATAAAGGTGTATTTTATTTGAAATTTGTAAAATTTTTTAGGCTTTGTTGATTTGGTAGCGTTTTATAGGTAGGTAGGGTTTTATATATTTAATCTGTTAGAATTGATTTAATCTTCATCTATATCACCGCCATAAAGATGATTTCTGTCTCTCTCTACACAAGTAATAATAATTCTAATTATAGGCCTATATTCAAACTATCTCCTCCATGGTCCGCCGCGGTTCCGTGTCTCAAGGCACCAATTCTATGTCTCCTAGCCAGATATTAGCTGGATATATCCTACCCCGTCCCATTTAAGTTTGGTATCTTTTTGAGCCACATTCATGATTTGCGTTCTGGATATAACAATACTAAACATAACAACAGTAAAAACTTCAACTTTTAATACAGGTACAAAAATAATTCTCTTGACTCCCGACTAGAATACCATGACACCCGTATCCAGTATAGACCCAAGCATTACAATGTTCAATTAGGCTTATCTACTTTCAAGTTAGAGCATGTCTGAGTATAGGCGGGTTGTTTAAATTGTGTTTTGGCTTCCGAAATACGAGTAATAATCTGTAATGTAAAATCTACGACTTAATATTGGCTTGATCTCAAGAGGTGTAAAATTCTTTAACAGCCGTAGCAATAAAGCATAGTTTATGGCACACTATACGAATGATCTCAATCTTATCCTCACGACAGATTTAGATAACAGCTGTTCAGTTGATGAATCCATTGATATTATGGACCCGACCACAATTGATAAACATACCCGTTTCAAAGTGGTCGTGAGAAAATAGCGTATGTGTGATTAACAGATTTAAAAATAGGAGGTGAAAGTAAACACTGGATGACTAAGAACGTGAAATAATTTATTTATAGGTAAATTGGAGTACGAATCTGTTCCCGTAAACCTCGATACTCTTTCGGGTTTTACAGAAATTTCCGAAACTGAATACTTACAGCCAAAACGTAATCTGCATTTTTTCACTCCATGAAAAACCACTGATTTAAATCCAATTTAAGGCTTACGTAAAGCCCTGTCGATAAGGATCCGAAGCTTTAAAAATTCTAAATATTTTATTCATTGTTAGTATTCTGCAGCTCAGGTGTATCCGTCTTCTAATTTGAAATAACATCTGAGGAATGAATCACTCCATTTGCACCAGTTAAAAAACTAAACATGTTGCATCTATCAATCAAAGCCATGTTTAGCCAAGGAAATATAAAAAAAAAACATACATAAGCAATGCAAGCCCGGCAGACTGACTCAATGATGAATGCATCGGAATATGATGTCATACTGCTCAAAATTAGAAACAGTTCGGATTTGTCCGTGAGCTAGTGCCCCGTATTGTCACGAACGCGACATTATTCCGACGGTTTATGAAACAGCACACAACATTCTCGTAACATACGCCACACAATACTTGCAGAATAAATATCACTTACGAGCGGATTTATTTTTCTGTACCGAGCTGTAAATTTACTCTGTGTCATCTTAAGTTTAGGGAGGGTGTGATTTATTTTAAGTGCTCATTAGTTTTTCTATCGTTTCTTTTTGAAACATGTAATTGCATGAATTAAAAAAGTCGTTTCAACTTATTAATGCGATATTATTGGCATCAATTTTCAATAGTGAATGCTCGTACGCGTACCTGTATATTTTATTTGGCAAAGATTTCGGAATCGGCAGATAACTTAAAATTTTTGGCAGATGATGCTTTGGTAATAATAGTTTGATAGTCGTCACTCTTTTCATTGAGGACGGGATAGTTTGTTTTTGGGATGGGGTTTTTTACACTAAATGGGCACTGTATTATTTGAAACAACTCTTTACTTCTTTCAAGTTTTTTAAAGCTTTAAAATAATAACAATTAATAAGTGTTTATTTTCCAACACGTTAATTTATTTAATTAAGTAAACGATAATTTCAGACTATTTTTCTCTGATGAAAACACATTTGAAATTACTTTTGTACTACAGGTAGGCTTTTCCCACGACTTCGGATAGGCCATTAGATTTCAGTACCAAGTCCGTAATAAGGAGTGATAATTGAAAGATTTATTGTAATCCTACCATATAAGTATATACCTAATTACCTACATATTTTTATATCTTAGAATTATATACCTGAGGTGATCAGCCAGGCGTTTCTGAGAACTATCATACTAAAATAAATATTCTGCTTTAACAAAACACAGTATAGTTTCTATTTTTGTATCTGTATATTTGATTCAACATCTATTTTAGATTCCTTAGTTTTTATTATTTTTATCTAAAAATATAAACAACGATACCAGGCTCCCATAACAGTTTTAGATAAAAAGGTAGTTGAATGTGTATATTGACTATTTTACGTCTGTTATTATCTCTATAGGTCAACGGTCTCATAATAAGCTACTATTATTGTGATAAGCTTATTGCTCTTTAAACTGTTAATAATGTTTTATTGTTTGTTTATCTCGGCAGTTTTCATTATTATAGACTATTCTAATTTATTGTTGTATAAATGTTATAGAAGTGGATAAATTAATAAACAGTGATGAATTACCACTATTATATGTAGCTGGTACCTTTATTTTATTACTGTTAACTTACTTCTTTAATGGACTGGGCATGTGGTATTTTGCAGGATATTGTTATTGAAAAATATTTCCATTAGGTAATTTAGTATTTCCAAGAATCTAATAGACCTGTTAAATATACTACCACAGAACCAACACTTTATAATATACTAGCAGCCTTTTGGACTTTATCACGATAAAACATAACTCTCCTTCTTTTGCAGCCGGGTAAAAAGTAGGCTTCAAGCTACTTTCATAGTGAATTTTAATATAAATCCACCCTGCACTTTTCAAGATTAGGGCGTTTTAACACAAACTTTTCCGCTACATAATATTAGTATAGATATTGTATGGAAAGTGCAAAAATCTATTACAAATATTGGAACTAAATACATATTAATTGCCAGACAAGATAGCGCAGCCGCCAGGCTTGGGTACATTACGAGCCAAGAGCGCTAAGGACGAGTTTTTGATGCCTTATTTTAGTTTAGATACAATAGTTTGTATAAAAGGTAACATTTGCTGTAAACGACTGTTAAAAGAAATTTCAGTCCCGTGGTAACATACACATTTTAGTTTACAAAACACGTTGAAAGTTTGTACCTACATACAATAATTATGTATGAACCACACACAGCACAAAATCTGCAACAAATTCACTAAAAGCTTTAACAAACCTAACCCCATACGTAAGTACAAAAACTCGTAATTTTCGCTTCATTTCACATAACATCATGTATCCTCATTAAATACTCGTTATTCAGAAATGGGGTTAGCATGTTGTTAGGGGTCTAGCTGTAGCCATGTTTAAAAAATATTTACATTGTTTTTAATACTGAAATATACATTTATGAAAATTGACCAGTTTGAATAATTATTAAAACAGCTTTTATAAGAATGGTATACCCGGACTTTTAATTTGATGCAGTAAGCTGACATAAGCTAGTGTCACTAAAATAATGACACCCTATTTAACCTAATAGTGATGGATTCAATCAATCGAATAATAAATGAACGATATTTATTCGTCAGAAATATAAGTACTTATATGTTAAAATTTATACTATAATCTTTTATTTTGAAGTAGCTACTAGATCTTATTATAAATCAATCTATTTTTATTAAACATATTATATCTAAACAGACGTGATAAAAGCCGCCGTATTGAAAATTGTTTTATGTGATGAATATTTTAACAAATTGTGCATGATTGTGATGATGATGACCTATTGTAAAAATAAATAATATTGTCACGGTCTATTCGTTTTATTTTTCACGCCCCTTTATAATCACAATTGCCTCTTTATAATAAATTTTGTTATTTTCACACAATATTATTAAAAAAATAACAGTTTACATCGTTATTCGATTTTATTCCTGGATCGGTTAATTTAGTTACATCACAATTTTGTAGTCGTCATTACCTGACAGCTCAGAAACTGTCGGTCTACTGCATCTAATTAAATCCGCGTATAGGTAGATCACTAACCAATCGGTCAATGAGTGGTTTCTGGCACCACTGAGATGTCAGGTCTGGGCATCAAGACATCTGTCAAATTTACGTCAATGTCATATTCACAAGAAGACTTATCGCCTCAGTGGCGCCGACTACTGGTGTGATTATTTCTGGAAACCCTTTGTTGAAATGTCGTCTTGAAAGTTGAAACTGGGAATAATCTAGCAAATGCAACCAAACTCAAAATACAGGTAAAGAAAAATACATATAATACATAGTAATAAATGTTTATCTTTATATTTAAGGCACAGACTTAAAACAATAAAGATTTATTGACAAGTCACTCAAATCTCACCTAAGTTTTCACTTCTCTTCTTTAGTGACATCCGCATTTGGGCCGCCCGTTCAGCTTCCTTGTGCTTCTCAGAGTTACAAGAAAGTGTCATGTAATGCTTTACTTTTAGATCGAACCGATAAAGGTTTTATGTGCCGTGTGGATTTTACTCCAAAAATAAAAACTCCATTCTATGATTTCCCTTGAGTGTCTTTTCAGGTATGTGATAAATGACGACGATATATGAGAAGTTATAGGATTACTGTTGATCTGGAAAATGTTTCTTTTTACCGCCAGTATCATTGCAAAACTTTGCAAAACCACAGAGAATACTTACTTTTTATCCCAAATAGATAGGGGTTATCTCCTGGGATATGCAAGGAAATATTATTTTACTTTGTTCCTCATTTCAAGTCCCGAGGGCTCAATAATATTGCTGAAAGTTAAAATCTGGGACATTACTAAGTTTTCCGAGGTTGATATTAAAAATTTAAATGATTATATTTTTTCATGAGGTCGTAGGAGTAGGTACTGACTTATAATTTTTCTCTCTTTCTGTTCAGGATACTCGATTAATTCTTCAATAAAATTTTTCGTTTCAAATTGAAATGAATGATCTCAAGATGGACTGACATAAATTTTGGTACACCTAAACCATATTTATTGCAAACTGAAACTCATTTTTATGTTCTTAGGCCTACTATGTATAATTAGTGCATAATTGAATAAGAAAACCATTTTTTTACATTTAAAAAAATCGCAACCGCTAAGCCTTATAAATACGGTTTTGTTGTCTGCTCTAACATGATAACGTTAGATCCGCATTTTATAGCAGTAATTTCATACAAAATATTGATTTGGTCGTAGACTGGAAAGTGGAAACTGACTACGAAACGTTGAGGAAAGGCTAGTTGCTAAAGTCTTTTAAGTTAGGAGTAGTAGATAGATAGATAGATAGATAGAATATACTTTATTGTACACCAATAATTGAATCACACTTAAATAACAATCTTGTAAATAAAATTGGTTACAATGGCGGTCTTATCGCTGAGAGTGATATCTTCCAGACAACCTTTTGAAGGACTTTACGAGCTTTATTTGAAATGGGGAGGGCTATATTAGTGTACTGCTTTACAAATACTCATCAAAACAGAAAAACTAACAATATACAACGTGTAACGGAAAGGGTATATACATACATACCAAGGGCACGGCTTCTTTGAGTGATAGCAAACGATATTGGAAGGGTTTTTTAATCCATCTCTACCGTCCTCAAATTTAGGCACTTTGTTCGACGACACCACTTTCCACATCGCTGCTTCATTACGCCTAGGAGCCCCTTGTTGTTCCTCTCATTGCTGTAATTGTGGGGAAGCGGTCAACAGCATCGGGCACCATGGACTCTCTTGCAGCCGTAGTGCGGGTCGTTTTGCACGACATGCCAATTTAAACGACATTATCCGACGAGCCCTTGTCACTGTCGGCGTTCCAGCCGTATTGAAACCCATTGGACTGGCGCATGACGATGGCAAGAGACCGGACGGCATGTCATTGTTTCCTTGGAAGATGGGTAGGCCTTTAGTGGGACGCAACTTGTGTCGATACTGTCGCGCCATCCCATCTTCCCAGTTCATCATGTTGTGCTGGCGCTCCCGCTGCGGCTGCGGAAAACCTGAAGCGGCGTAAATATAGTCATCTCGGTGATAACTATATTTTCGAGCCGTTTGGGGTCGAAACTCTCGGACCATGTGGCCCGTGTGCTCACAGCCTTTTTAAAGAAATATCGAAAAGGCTCGTTCACGCTTCCCGAACCCAAGGGCTGGCTATTTCTTTGGTCAACGGCTAAGCATTGCCATACAACGAGGCAATGCAGCCAGTATATATATATATAAATATATATATATATATCCTGTCTCTACATGTTCGGAAGTAATGAAGTCACCGCCTGGACGGTAGGCTACTACAGTACTAGGCGCACAGAATTACGGAAGAGATTTATCGTGATATTTGCAAGTAACGTCGAAAATTATTGACCTACGTAGTGCGGTGACACGATTGTTATGATTTCAATTTAAGAAACTTACGAAACCGAAAATTTGGTATAAATTTTTAGAGTACTTTATTTTGAGTTGAAACCCTTCCAATATCGTTTCATATCACCCAAAGAAGTCATACCCTTTGTATGTATATACTCTTTCCGTTACACGTTGTATAAATATAAATACAAAACATAAGTACATAAAATATATAATGTGTTCTTTAACATCGTGTTGTTTTAACTAAGGAATAATCATAAGTTTGAAAGAAAATGATTGGCAACCGAGCTTTTAAAAACAGCGAGTGACTGAGCTTGTCTTACTGACACCGGCAATCCATTCCGCAACCGAATGTGCTGCACCGTAAACGAACGGTCGTAAAATTTTTGTAGGCATCAAAAGTCTCAAATTCTCTGATGATCTCAAATCTCTAACATGTGTGTCATGAAGGAAATTAAAACGTTCTTTGAGATAAAAGGGAGTTATTGGAAGGAAAAGAATACTGTAGAGTAATGATAAAATATGTGTATTCCGGCGAAAGCGGATGGGCAGCCACTTGTGTTTAATTCGAAACTCAGAAACATAATCATATTTGGGCAAACAAAATATGAATCTGATACAAAAATTTTGGAGTCGCTCAAACTTATCCAGCTGCACTTCAGTTAGATCTAAATAACTTGCATCAGCATAGACGAGGATAGGGAGAAGAAGAGATTGGGCAAGCGCAATACTAGTGGCAGTACTAAATATTAATATTGGTAGGCAAAACCATTGTTTCCGCAGCACTAGTGGCAGTACTAAATATTAATATTGGTAGGCAAAACCATTGTTTCATAAGACGCTAATTTATTATTTGATTCACAATGATTCCACCTTTAGCTTTTAGCTTCCTTAGCCTACTCCATACAAATCAGATAAATTCCTCCAGAAAGTTTGTTTCGCAAAAAGATTCGCCAGCAAGATACCATAGCTTCTGCCAATAGATATGCTCGCGAGAAAGTAAATAAAAAAGAATGAACATAAAATAAATCCTATAGCGTACCCGATTAGCCACGTTTTATCTAAATCAGTTCAGCCCTTCTAATAAAATAACTAGGAAATAGACAGACGTTAATTTTATTAGTATGGATTCGTTTAGATTGGTAGGTCAAACCTGCGTTACATTGAAACTAATTCTGTCTATAGTTGTGGGAGGTAAATCCTATTAAGTATTTACATACTAATATACCACCATGAGGCAGTCGCTCCATGTATAACACTAATACTCAGCTGCATAGACTGGAAGCCTTGGAAGTCATGATTCCACCATGAATGTACTCAAGTCGGTAGACTCCACAAGATATTCACTTAAAATTCTTTCCTGGTTTTTATGTTGCGCTGTTTTTAATATCAGTGCGCACAACGCATACTTCAGAAGACAAGGTATGCAAATGTTGTCATTAATTTTTACATCACAACTTTCGCCTTTGGTAATGGGGTCCCTGGTTATCTAATAATTTCTGTAGGTTCTTAAAACTTTTATAATGTAATGTTTGGTGTACAATTGGGAATTAATAATCTTGCATAGTTTATAAGTTTATAATATAATTTTAGATTTTTAGATTGAATAGGCCGACGTTCAAACGAGGTCGACTAGGGACTGCAATCACTTTATGTTACTTGGTTTGCATACGTGATATTTTTGAGATTGGTACGCCGTTACTGATTTGCAAAAAGTTTTTACGAATAATCTAAAGTTTTTTAATTATCACCTCATCAAGACAACCCAAGACTATAAATGTATATTTTTTCCTTCTTTGTCAAATCCATCCATCCTTTTAGCAATAAAACCTACATACCTACTACTTTTTAAGCCTCTAATTTTGGTTATTTGTTATGGTATAGAATAAGAGTATTCATATTCTATTTTATATAATTATGTTTTCTGCTAACCTGCGAATAAGCTTTAGAAGATACATTCAAAATATACGCAACACTAGACCTGAAACATGTAATCCAGTTTTCAACACAGACTCGGTCGAAACGTTTCGTCTTCGCAACAGCTCCGACTGTTGCGAAGACGAAACGTTTGAGATAAATCATAATCCTCCCGAGGTTCTGCACATTGAAAACAGATGTTTTCCGTTATTTCTGCTTTTTTGTTCGTTGTTCAAATACTTTTGCCTGAAACAATATGTTTATTTGAATGATTTCTTTGAAGTAAACGATGAGAATTAGCGTCGACTACGTGTGTTGTTTATTTGTGGTCTACGAATGTTGGGGTAGGTGTGAAGTGTGAAACGACTTGTCGCTGCCGGCTGTGATTCTTTCCATGGCCGGCGGCGCAGCGTCATGGGACGCGGTGATTTCGTTCTGCGAAGTTGTAATGTCGCAGATGACTGCGGAAAGGGAGAGGGAGATCTCGCGCGCTCTCCCGGCCCGCAGACGGCGCACTAGGCGTCGACAGAGGGCAGACAATGCCCTCTGGCGGCCTCCCTAAATGGGTCCAGGGACTTTGGGATGCCCGCCGTCCCCTATAACACGAGATCCGAGATGGCAGTGCGTTTTGTTCCACGCGCGCCCTTTTCAGTAGTCACAGGGGGAGCAAAACACCTCACTCCTCCTGCTTAAAGAGATGGGGCCCGGAGATGCAGGCCGGCACTAGTCGGGGGCCGCGTTGAAGAATACTTACATATGTGTTCTCGCAGCCCCCGGCGCATGTGTACGAGGGAACACAGGGTGATTCTGACAGACCCCTTCGCCCATCCCAGGGTAGAGGATATCCATGAGGATTACCACCTCGGAACAAATTATTGCATAACATTTTCAAAATCAGCTCGAAAGTTATAAGAATTCCAACCAGTCTGATTTTTTATAGTCTGGAAATTGTATTTAACCCTGAACTGATAGGAGTGCTTCGATGCTGCAGCTGTCTACGGTGTCCAGGATACGTACATAAAACTGAAGACACTAATCTGATTTGAACGGTCTGACTGCCAGACCAGTGAACCAAATGACCAAGAAGAAGTAGGTGGTTCACCAAATATATATCTTTTTAGGGTGATGTTTTGTATCTAATAATATAAAGTATGAAAATAAACATTAAAACACTATTACTCTCATTTTGAAGCACTTTGAAACACCCTAGGTATCGAAAAAATATAATTTAAGTGTTTGCCTGTAATTTCAAATTACTGTTTTCTTTAGTTATTATAGATACTTATTTAAATGATACCAAATCGTAAAAAAAAAATCTGTTTGTTTGGCATCCTGTTTGTCTAGGCTATCTCTAAAATGTAATGGACTTTCACTAGAAGATAAAAGAGATTACAGGGCAACATATTATTAAAGTTATAAGACTAATTTGATTCAATCAGAGGATCGATGATAGGGTGAAGCAGCCACATGGTTAGAGGAACCATGGACTGATGAATATACAGTTCGTTTGACCATGCTTTGAGCGTAAGTCAAAGGCTGAGAAGCTAGAAGGCAATCCTTGCAGCTCGGCGACAGGGCAACGTTGACATTTCTTGCGTCATAATTGCTGCTAATTATAACCTCACTATTAGACTTGTCAGGCGGACTACTCTAAAATAGGAGGAAGTGTAGGCGGGCAATAGTGCCGTTCGATTTTAATCAATTTTATGCATTTACTTACGTAACTGAATGGCTACTACTGCGACCGCAAAACGCATTGGCACCTATAGAGCAACAGAGAGTTGGATATTTTGTGTATGTTGTAGAACAAAGTACGTGAAAGATGGTACCTAGGTACGTCTCGAAAGAAGATTTCTACTGCTATAAAAACAATAACTATATAAGGGATGATGAAGACGAGTTACAACAGCTCCAACGTTGGCTCGTGTCATGGGCATATAAAATATTTTTTTCTATCCTTTTAGAGTACTTATATTTTGTATGGACTGCCTATCAGCCAGTAATAACAGTGACAGATTCCATAGCTTCTTACCATCTCTGGCGACTGTTTTTCGTATGAAAGCTGAGATGGAAGAAAGAATCTTAGTATGTTCAGATCGTCCCCCATCTACGGCCGATCATAGCAAGCGTTATTTATCCTTGAAGCTTCACTCGTGCGTCTGTTATTATTTGGTCCCAAGGTCTCCTTTATCAATCTGTTCTAAATACAACTCCATATATTATGTTCATTTCTTTCAAAATTTGCTCTTCGTAAGAGATTAAACCCACGCGAACTACTACTTTATTTAACATCGAAATTGATAGCAGAATCATTGTGTTATATCCACATGAATATTGTTTTAGTGAATTAAGTAAATTTTTTTTTAAAGAGAACTAGCAGTGTGGGTCGAATTCACATTACTAGCAATCTTGTTAATCCCTCCAACTAAGCTAAATATTTTTGTGTCTGGAGTGGGTTCACGGCAATAGTGTAATGGGTGGGATTCGAACTCGGGACCTCTCAATCACAAGTCCGACACCTTATCCATTAGGCTATTTACGCTTTAAATTATGTAACATTTTCAAATATCTGAATACGAAATATAAAAAAAATACTCATTTTTAATATATACAACATCGATATCGGGAACAGGGTCCAAGGGAGGGACTCCTAACAAACTGAGTCATGTCCAGAAGTACCTTTTTATGCTAAAGTTTTGGTCGAGATTCGTGGTAACTAAGCCATTGTAATTTTGCTTTTATTCCTATAATTATTAACAAAAAGCTTTTTTAAACACAAGAAGTAGGTACCAAAAAATCTCATTACTTAAAAAGCTTAAATTTATACAATGTCAAAAATGTTCGCTGTTTATAAACGATCGGAGTGTTTTTAATACCTTAAAATATTTTATGTTTATAAAGGAAATAAGTTCTGTCGGGCACTCAATTCCGTTCGTTTCATAACTTAATGGCAATACTAACAGCTGAATTGCCTCCATCGATCACTTGGGGCCGGGAATATGAATTTACGGGAGTTTTATGAGCTCGGAACACTGCTGAAGAAAAGGTTTGCTGAAGGTGCGGTAAATATGAAGTATTGTTTACTAATGAAAAAATTTAATTCAATAAATAAGTCCGTCTCGCTATTTTCCATCTTCTCTGGGGAGGTCAGCTTCCAGTATATGCAACTAGAGATTAATTTAGTCGTTTCTATTATATTATGTAATGTGTCGAGGGGATAAATCGGCGTGTTATGTTACGGACGCGTTAATTAGTGTAGTGTTTGAGCGTTTGTCTACTGCGCTCTATGTTGCTGGTTCGATATCCGCACGAGAACAAATGTTATTAATTATAATAGTGGTTCCGGTTCTAGGTATCTTCAAATATGCACTCACAATACAGGAGAAAATCCTCGTGTTGGGTAATGCTATTATTTTAGATGTCTCGAGCATGATGAAGGATTCCGGAGTTAACTCTCGATCAAATTGAGGGAGTTAATACTAGAATCATGAATGCAGTGAGTGTCCCTCCCTCGCTGCATTCATGATTCTAGTATTAACTTCCTTAATTTGATGCAATCTAGAAAAACGGCAAAGCTTATAAAGTCAGATCATTACGTAGGTAATAGAACACAAACAAAGACATTTTCGTTGAAGATTTTCAATTGTTGCCGTTCCTAGTAACCAGAGCGTACGGCCAGGTTAATTTTTTATGAAAATTTTGAATATTATGTTATACCTAATTCGTATTGGTGATTATTTTAATTTAGATCCAATATCATCAATATATATAAAACGCTTCCATTACTGACTTACTGACAGACAACGCACAGCCGAAACTACTGGGCACAAGAAGCTGAAATTTGGCATGTATGTTCTTTGGGGTGTGTAGTGGAGCACTAAGAAAGGATTTTTGGAAATTCCCACGGGATCGGGATTCAAACGGGAAAACCTCCCACGCGAACAAAGTCGCAGGCCACAGATGGTTATTGATAAAATATTTAAACATTAAATCAATAGTATAAATGACAAAGTTAAAATTATATTGCAAGCCATAATTTATTATGCATTTAAAAAAAATGCGAACTTAACTAAGACTAAAGTATTAGAGTAGATGGTGACGGATTGATATTATTTCAAATAGGTAACTTTGGTTTGGAGTATCTCATAAACGATTGAATTACCTCATAAAATCATAAAAGCGCACTCTCTGTAGAATAAATTCACGTCGACTACGTAACTTTAACACCGAGCTCTCTGTCTACCCTTTCTTATAATTGAAATAGTTTGATAGTTTTCCATGCCGTTACGTTTTATGGTGGTGCACTAGCAAATGCATTGGTCTAAGTGATTTGGTTTAGGAAAGAAACATTCAAAATTCAAAATATAATCTGTATGTTCATTTGCATTAAATCTACATAAGTTTTCGCCGCATGATAATTAATTGCATTAATTGAGTTAACGGTATTCTACCGGGGTTGCAGGAATATTTTAACGAGATACCACGGCCCTGGAACATAAGGGCAATTGAATAAACAGGGTGGGAGGAGGAGTCATTAGATTATTTTTCCACCGAAAAAAGGGCTAACAGTATCGATATGTGAAAACAGTTTTGACAAAGGTGATGTCAGAAGTAGGAGCTATGCTGCAATATTTATGATCAACTCATGGTTTCACTCACGTGAAAAAATATTTCAGAAAAGGAGGTTGCTAATGTTTTCTTAAGCTCTTTCAGTATCTTTACACAAAAAATCCTATTAATCAGGTTGCTCCGTTTTGACGTGAAAGAAGAAAAAACAAATACACTTTTCTGACTTCAAATTAATTACTCTGCCTAATTTCGTAGTCCTTAACTTAATTTCAGCCTCTCGTCTTACCGGATGTCGATGAATTCCAATACAAATCCAAACCAGTCGATGGAGCCAATACACATCAAACCTCCACAGCAAAAATATATTCCTACCTTATCGAGCATAAAAAAAAACGAAATAGATATAAACTTGAGCCCATTTCACCACAGTTTAGTTTACGAGAATTAGGGTTACGCAAGCTTATTTTGACCTAAATCATTTCGGAAAGGCTTAAGGCCGGTCAGTATTCAAGGAAACACCTGGTACTAAACTGGATTTTAGATTTTGTTTGTAATTTCACGTTCGCACCACGTCTGTTTTACCAACAAATCCGCTTACTGAACGGTATTCTGAGGGAGCTAAGAATTTAATTTATAGACTGTGTTTTAAAGGTGGAAATTTGACACGAGAAAACACAGTAATATTTAAAAAAAATGACGGTATTCTTAATGAGGAAAATGATCTTATAATTATGTAAAGACACAAGCATATTTAGCTTAGTTGGCAAGATTGCTAGTAATGTGAATTCCACCCACATTGCTAGTTTTCTTTAAAAATATATACATAAAAAATATATAAATAAAAAAAAAGTAATACTACAAATCCAAAACAATAACACACTAGTGCTCTAACCCGCAAAATAGTTCGCGCTGAAATTTCAAGTTTTCCTGGGACAAATAGTAACTTATACGTATTCTGACTACTTATATGTGCCGAATTTAATTAAAATTCTTCCGCCACTTTTGCTGGATTAAAATACAAAGCTAAACTTTCACATTTATATATTTAAGTTCGATCTATAATGCAATGACTATAAAATCTTCTTTTCATTCATATGATTCTTTAGGATTACTTATTTCTACAAAAACAAAACCTTGCTGACGGAATTAAGCTTGACACGTCAGCGCGGAAGGTAATCACTCCCGAAGAACTAGTCAAAGTTCGCAACAAAAGTACTGTCATAATAATAAATAAACAGTTATCGCTATACGATATAATCACAGGGTATGCAAACAAACACCAAACAATTTTTATTATCATTTAGCCCCCTCCCCAATATTGAACAATTCAATTGATTGTTCTAATGACATTGTTAATTTGTCAGTTTCTATCACCCATAATATTTACACAAATATGACAACAGTTCTATTGTGATCCTAATTAGAACATATTGGGTGTAGCATGTTCTCATATCGCGTTTAGTTCCGACTCAACTGGTGTGCGATAAACACGTGTTTATGAAATAATGTATCAAACTGTGATTTTTGTTTTGTTTTAATCGTTAGTCATGCTTTCTTGTTTTTAGCTTGACTTGTACGTGAAAAGTGTGTATGTAACTGTACTTTAATTAGTGTGTGCTTTAAAATTTTCATAAGGTAAGGCTTGTTTTTAATTTTAAATTTTCTAAAATGGTATAGTCCATTATTTTGTGCAAAATTATTTCTAAAATATGCATTTTTATCTCTAAATATTATTTCCCCTTACATTTTATAAAAGTTTAGTGGTATAGAAAAAAAGGAATACAAATAAAGTTTTAGTCATTTAAACTATGTAACATTAAATTTAGGAAGAATCAACTACCCAGGATTTAAACATACGCTTCATCTAAATCCTGGTTAGTTGATTCTTCATTAAAATTTAACGTGTAGACTTTTAATTTAGAGTTAATTTATCAATATTTAAACAAAGGCTAAATTTAGAGTTATATGATTTTTGTTATGAATAAGCCTGTTGATGTTTATCATAAATATTGCTTCGGTATTTAGTTGAAGACGTCGATCCATTACCTGATTAAATAAATGAAAGGTACTTTGAATCAAACTCCACTCATATATTTTGGTTAACTGGTATTAATTGGTTGTTTTCATCAATTGACATATTCTAGAACTAATTTGCAATTATTTATGTATGTGTTGTGTATTGTATTATGTTTTTTTAGCTAGTTTTTCATTTTTTGACCAATAATCTACTCTAGGTAGTAAATCGACACTTTTCTGACAAATTTGAAAAATAGAAATAAGAAGAAAAATATTTATTGTCTTGAATAAATCTAACAAAAAAAATTAAACCGACTCCCAAAAAACACTGCAAAGTGAAAAATAACTTTAATTTCGGTAGTCGGTGTCTTTAGTTTTGTTTTTTCGTTTTTGGCACCGACTTCCGAAATTAAAGTTATTTTTCACTTTGCAGTGTTTTTTGGGAGTCGGTTTAATTTTTTGGTAAAAAGTTTTTATTTAACTCTTTTTAGTTGGATGATTTTTAATTTACCTAGTTACAAGAGCCTTAATGTCAACTACTTATAACCTTTTACAAAATATTGCTTATCCCAATGCTGGGCCGTTAATTGTTGAGGAGTTCTCCTGGTACTTCACCATCAGCTCTACATCACCATATGCATTGTGACGAGCATAAAGTGCTTAACATCCATATTCTAGTAATCGAATCGCAATCCACTCAATACTTATTATTGAGTAGTTTCGGCGGCCAGCTGTGGTCTTCATCATCAGTTCCACTTCCCCAAATGGTACTTTTTGAGAGCAACTGCACAAGTTACTATAAGAAATACCCAAAACGCCATAGGTGTGCCTATATTATTTGAAGAGTTCCCTCGATTTCTCCAGGATCCCATCATCAGATCCTGACTTTGGTGATAATGGTACCAATTTCGAAGTATACCCATTCGAAAAAAAAAGAATTTTCCAAATCGGTTCAGCCGTTTTCGAGTACTCGATGATCATACATTAAAAAAAATATATATATATATATATACGCGTCGAATTGATAACCTCCTCTTTTTGTCGTCGGTTGAAAATAGATACCCATCAAGATTGATTGATTGAGAAGTCAGTGCAGTGGTTGAGCGTTTGACTGCTGGGCTGCATGTCGCGGATTCGATGACCACACAGGAACATATGTTTGTAATTTTGTTTGGCCTAAAAATAGTTGTTCCGGGTCTATTTGTTTGTAAAAAAATGTACTCTCGAGACAGGAGAAATTCCTAGTGTGGGGCAAAGTTATTTTGTAAATGATGGGAAAAAATACTGTCGAACAATAATATCACTGCATGTTTATTTATTTTCGAAACCCATAAATAAATGAACCTTAATACCACATCCCACATCATCACAGGAGACGTGCTTACATACATCCGCGTGAACCGTGCGTCAAATCCTAACGTCGAAAAGTGATGTTAGTAAAACTCGATTAGAGCTGTCAAACATAATGATCCCTGATCGACGAACGATCCTTCCCAATGTATTCAAATAGATTCATTATTCAAGCATGCCCAAAAGCAATTCAGTGATCGATATTGCAAATTGTATGCATCCAATGAAATTCTAATCTTTGGTCTTCACAATATCGAACTTCGAGCAAGGTGTCAGGAAGTTAGTAACTGTATGTTGAACTAAATGCTATGTTTATGAAACTCAACCGTCGTTTTGTGCTCATCATCAGCTTAACCGTTTCCTAATTATCTCGGGGTTGACTTCCAGTCTAATCGGATAAAGCTAAGTACTAGTACTAGTGTTTTACATGGAGCAACTGCCTATTTGAATTCCACAAAAAATATTGGTAGCTTATAACCAGTGATCGGAATAGGTAGAGCTATTTAGGTTCATTGACCGCAACCATTGATGTTAATATGGATATTCCACGGGATTCCGACTCATATTACGGGATTTTATTGAATTTCATTATTACATATTGACAATATGTATAAAAATGGTTTATGTAAGCCAATAAGCGCATGAGCAACGTTGTAAATTTTACAACTGTAAATGTTTTTGTACAACTTCAGAATAAAAATGTTTAAATGATTGTTGTTGAGCGTGCTTCATCTTCGACCACATCATCACTTACCATCAAGTGAGATGGTGGTCAAACGCGAGCCTATTATCAATAAAAAAAGAAATTATTACGTAAAAACTTTTTACCAAAAAATTGAACCGACTCCCAAAAACACTGCAAAGTGAAAAATAACTTTAATTTCGGTAGTCGGTGTCTTTAGTTTTGTATTTTCGGTTTTGGCACCGACTTCCGAAATTAAAGTTATTTTTCACTTTGCAGTGTTTTTGGGAGTCGGTTCAATTTTTTGGTAAAAAGTTTTTATTTCACTCTTTTTAGTTGGTCGATTTTTAATTTACCTAGTTAAAACAGCCTAAGTGTCAACTACTTATAACCTTTTACAAAATATTGGTTTTCCCAATGCTGGGCCGTTAATTGTTGAGGAGTTCTCCTGGTACTTCACCATCAGCTCTACATCACCATATGCATTGTGACGAGCATAAAGTGCTTAAGATCCATATTCAAGTAATCGAATCGCAATCCACTCAATACTTATTATTGAGTAGTTTCGGCGGCCATCTGTGGTCTTCATCATCAGTTCCACTTCCTCAAATGGTACTTTTTGAGAGCAACTGCACAAGTTACTATAATAAATAACCAAAACGACATAGGTGTGCCTATAATATTTGAAGAGTTCCTTCGATTTCTCCAGGATCCCATCATCAGATCTTAACGTTTATGAAAATGGGACCAATATCGAAGTATACCCTTTCAATCAAAAAAAGATTTTTCCAAATCGGTTCAGCCGTCTTCGAGTAATCGATGATCATACATTAAAAAAAAAAATATACGCGTTGAACTGATAACCTCCTCTTTTTGTCGTCGGTTGAAAAAAGACCTAACATCGTTGGGATAGTATGTAGAAGTGTAATTTAGATTGGTATCTGAATTATATATTACTACTAGCATGTTGCTCGCGACTTCCGACCCATGGGAATTTCGCAAAATCCCATCTACGTACTAAAAAGAACCCCAATACAAAATTTGAGAGCCCTACTACTTGTAGTTTTTGAGAATTTGTGATTCATCGGAGAGTGGTATTTCGCTTAAATTATATATATGTATATGTATAGATTGAAGTCCCGATCAAAACCTACTTAATTTAACCAACAATTCCCATATTATCGGACATTATTACACAGTAAACTTGCAAGCACACTTAAGATGTGTATTTAAGTGTCCTTGCAAGTTTACTGTACACAAATTAATACGTACTCCAAATGGATTGACGTGATTCGATTGTCTGTACAGGCTACACCAAATTGACAAGCAAATCTAATTAAGGCCATAACAGACCTTGATATAACCAAGATGTATACTTAAATGTGCACGAAGGTGTAAAGTGAAAATGGAGGAAACGTGTAGAAATGTAAAGCTGCTTTTATTATAACATCATAAGGATGTCGACTTGGGTATTCCAGAACTATTCGAGGTAATGAAGGAAGTTTGTGAGGCGGAATTTCCATTTTGTTATTTTCGACGACGCTGTCGACATTTATATGAATTGCATTTTTAATGTTGGTGTTATTAAAACTGCACAATATCGCCGTCTGCATTACTTAACTATTTGTAATAATAGCTTGACTCCAGATGCAGAAAAATTGCAGTCGATAACAATCCAAAACATAGGTCTATATTTGCTGGACTAAAATGTCATTTAGTGGGTGGCCTCCTCTTGATAAAAAAAAGTTTATTTTACAACTAGCATTTTGTCCGTGACTTCGTCTCCGTGGATTTCGAATTTATAGCCCATCAATCACAAAATAATCACTCATAGCACTCACCTATATTTAGAGTTGCAAAAAAAAAACGATTTTTTTGAGATGAAAAAAATAGGTACGTTGAAGCATATTTTTTTCTGGATTAGGAACTTTTCTTCAAAATTAATAAATGAAAATATAGGAAGATGGCTATTGTTAAAAATTGGCCAAGTGCGAGTCTGACTCGCCCATGAAGGGTTCCGTAGTAACTACGCCAAATAACTTTGTTTTTCATAGTGTTTGTTTCCCACATTTACTGTGCGCACTTCCAAGCTGTGGAATTCTCTGCCGGCTTCTGTGTTCCCTGCCACTTATGACCTTTCATTGCAAAAATGGTACATTCTAAATCGGTGATTGTAATCGATAGATACTTGTTTCGCCCTGTAATCTAGGTACTTAACAAATTTTCTTTGAATATCCTCAATCTAGATTCCGTACTGAAGGTTCCAGACTTGTGATGCATACTCAAGGTGACTGCGTACAAACGACCAATAAAATACTTTGATCAATTTTAGCGAACGGAAACCAGCCATGGTTCTCAGTATAAAACCAAGTGCTCTCGACTCTTTTTTTACTATTCCATCAATATGCTTATCGAAAAGCTATCTTACGTAACCCTAAGATCCCTAATAGTATCCCTATACCGATATTGCACAGTGTGTATGACGAATCAATTATCGACTTCTGGCGCGTAAAATCATATGAAAACATTTTGATACATTCAATTCAAGCCTGTCACGTCGACAATATTCATGAAATCTATTTAAATCAGCTTGTACCAGGTGCGTCTCAGCTATATTTTGGATAGTTTTATGAATTTTCATATCGTCGGCATAAAATAAAATATAAAAATTTTCAAAACAATATTTCACATGAGCAATAAAAATAGTAAATAATAGGAACCCTGAGGAACTCCCGAGAGGACAAAACACCATCCAGAGGTGTACCCCGGGAGAATCGCAGCCTGCGTTCTGTTATGGAAAACCAACGATATACATCTCAATGTATTCCGGCCTTAAGTGCCTATACTACTTCAGCGCTTCTCACTTTTTTCTCGCTCGCACACTACTGGCCGCGGTCACGCGAGCAAGCGAGACAGGGTGGCAGGGAAAGCTCCAAGACACCGATAATTTAGTTTATTTCTTTTTACGGTGAAAATAATGGTAATTTAAAAAAAGTAAATAACATAAGACCTGCTTTATAGTTAGTTCAGTTAATATGCAAAGTTTTATTATCTAATTAGTAGTTGAAATATAGGGTATATTTCCCTATATTTCACAGTTCAACCATTCAAGTATTATATATTCAGATCGTATTCACAGTTAAATCGACTATTCAGTAAGAGTAACCCCCTTAATAATTTTAGTTATTCCTCTATAACTCCCATAATATATTGAATTATTCAAAATGTTCATTTCAGTTTATGCCTCTGTTTTTAAATCTAAGTCACTTGTAACCATTCTTTCTTCGTCAAGTCATAAAATGATCAACTAACAATATTCTAGAGTTGCCTATTCATAACATTTTTTAAATTAATATCCTGTTTAGTAGTAGTAGTAGTAGTAGTAGTGTAGCATACTCATCAACAGCATCTGACCAGTTCAGATGAACAGATCAGTTCAGTATGAACTGCTTATTATAACAAGCTGTTCAGTATGAACTGCTTATTATAACAAGCTGTTCAGTATGAACTGCTTATTATAACAAGCTGTTCAGTATGAACTGCTTATTATAACAAGCTGTTCAGTATGAACTGCTTATTATAACAAGCTGTTCAGTATGAACTGCTTATTATAACAAGCTGTTCAGTATGAACTGCCTATTATAACAAGCTGTTCAGTATGAACTGCTCATTATAACAAGCTGTTCAGTATCAACTGGTCATTATAACAAGCTGTTCAGTATGAACTTTCGATGTCGAACTATTACATGCAATTGACAGGCGGTTAATTGTTATATTAATACTGCTAGTGTATAAGAAATAAAACTGATAAGTAGGTCAAGTTTAAATATTTATTTCTACATAATTATAAAAATATTATTTAGTACACATCATTCAATCAGATACATTTTTTTAAAAAAGCATTGAAACATTTCGTAGATTATTACTATTATTTACATTTTCTCTGAACTAAGTAATAGAATACAGCTAAGTTTATAGATTAGACATTTACACTTCGATTTATAAGTAGGTTTAACATTCTATAATCATTAATACGTAAACTAAAATCGTTCTTGTCTTACTGATAAAACACTTTATTTTCTTCACACCATTTATTCAGGCAAAACACATTTTTTAAGGCACATATATTGGTATGATGCATACAACTTATAATGTCAGATGAATCTGAATAATTGTTATACAATGTTACCAAACTTGGACAGTTTTTACTTTCTAAATTGTATACATTATTAATTTGGAATAAATCTTTTAACCATAAAACTTTTTCGTTTCCTTTAGTAAATATAAATTTATTTTTTAATAAATTGCATAAGTTTGCTTTATAATTAAAATATGGTACAAAGCCTTCGTCATACTTTATTCCTCTGTTTTTTTCAATCCAAGCCACTTGTAACCTTTCTTTCCTCGTCAAGTCATAAAATGGTCGTGGTGGTTTTATCAGCAGTACTTGTATATGTCCTTTGTACATTATTGCTATTTCTTTTGGAATAAACTCGTTTCCTTCACTCTTAAACCCTTGAACATCTACAATGACATTCATGATAGTTTTCTCACAATATTACTTAACGGCTTGTATTCGAACAGTCGATCGTTTATAATTAAACAATAGGCGGATGTATTATCTTGAATATCTTCAGAACATTCAATTTCTAGTCGCACATCAACTGGTCCAGTTTTAAGAGAATCGTTTTGTCTTGAGCAGTCAATCACAAAAAGTGGAGCAATCTCTTTAAACTGATTTAAGCTAAGCAATGGATCAAGGCCGAAGTTGTAATACGACTGGCGAAAATTAGCATACATTTCATATAATATACTGTATTTACCTTCATTAAATTTCAGATTAAGTGAGTCATACGGGTAGTATTGAGAATTCAAATATAATTTAATATTGCTTACATTGCAGTGATCAAATATCGAAGAACTTCTAGTTTTATTATTTTTTCGAGCTGTTTGTAAACCAAATATAACAAACCTCGGTTTTTCTAGCTGGGAAGTCGTCTTTACTGACCAGGAATGTTTCGTCGTTCTTGGTAGTAATGGATATTCATACAAATCCCAATTTCTAAATGCTATCTGTATAGAACGATCTCTCTCCAAGCTTTTAAGCAATAACAATTTGTTACGATCAGACACTTTAATATGCGGCACACGCCATTGTATTTTTTGTATATCTATTTCTACGTTATCATTTTTGTCTATAAGCATACAGTTCAATGCCGAGCTACTTCGTTGTAATATAAGTTCATGTTTACAATTGATTATTATTTTGTTATAATCTTCTGCAAATCCCAATATTCTGTTCAATGGCATGATAACACTAAAATATTCGTGTTTTAATTTTGTACCACCTAAGTTCCATCCCCAGACTGCTGCAGCTTTACTTTCACCCTCATTCATAGAAACATACGATTTTAAGGTTGTTGTAATACCAACATTTTTAATGCGATCGATTTCAACACCATTTATTTCGTACCTAATATCTTGAAACAAATATGAAATTGGATTATTTATAAAATCAATATCTTTTTTTACTAATTTTCCCGCTGCATCTCTAGTTGACACATTTACATATCCTTCTATATAAATGGAACTACCTGATGGCAATATATATAATTCTTGCTGTTGTATTGGTATTCTAATTTCATCATTTTCTTTAAAGCTATTATTATATGGATTGTAGCTATGGATCTCATAAGCCTCAACAGAGGTCTCATATTGTGGTAAATCTGTAATTTGAAGCATGTTATATTTTAAAACCAATATCTTGAAGAAAGCTTTTGTTTTCCTTTGAAACTTTTTTAATTTTCACTGCATTGACACGTCTCACTTCTTTGGAAATTGACAGTCTTATGTTGCATTTCCCTCTCTCATTAGGAGTTTTATGAATAACTAGCATAATATTAGTACGAATAAAAGGGAGGAGGTTACTTTATTAAATAATAAAAATAAAAAATACTTTTACAACACTAGTGATTGTTATCACCAACAACCAAAGAATGCACATGCATGAACTAGCAATGTCGTTTATATTTTTCTTGTTTAACAAAATTTGGAGTCGTAAGAAATAAAAATCACTCAATTAATTAATAAGTTCCTTTATTACTTTTCCAAAATGACTTAAGAAATTTTAAACATAAGTGTCCACAATTATATAGGTGATCATGTTGTACATTTTCATAATTATACTGAATATTGTTTCCTAAATATTTTATAAATTCTTTGGGTGGTTTTAAGTTACCATAACTGTCAAAGTATTCAATGTGATCGTATATTTTGGCATAGGCTACCCAATGAGTGCCAGAGTTTTTAGAAATATCAAGATTAATCACCCCACATTCTAACGATAATGGGTCATCTGGTAATTCATCTCTCACCTCGAAAGAAGGGGATACTATTTGAATGCTTCAATATATCAATATTAGTTAAAGCTCTATTGGGTAGCCGACAATTTAGTTTTTTTTATTCTTCGTAACATAAATTCCTAAACCTTCTTTGTACGGCTTAAGATGTAATCCTTTTCCAATCATTACAGCTTCAATTTGCTTGTTGTGACGTTCCGATTCAAGCAACTGTTTCTTAGCTGTTTTATATGTATTAATAGCTTTCGCAATCCCAGCAGCACCCCCAACCAAACTTCCAGCGGCAGATAAACTAGCAAATATTGGTACTAAAGGAAGAAATCCTCCAGTTTTAGGTACTGGTATAATTCTAGGTAATTTCATGGGTAAATCAGATGCAAATTCTTGAGCTGCAGCGTAGGCTAAATCCATTAATGCTTTTTTACAGGTAGGTTTTAGTTTCTTGATGTGTTTTTTGGTATGTGATACAATATTTTTTAAGAGTTTTTTTCTAAAACCTGCTCCAGATTTTACTTTGCTCATTTTGACAGATGATAAACTAGACATTTCTTTATTGCTTGTAGATAGTCCTCGTACTTTTTTCATTGTTATTTCTTATTTTATTTAGAATTGTTTTTTACATAAAATTGGATGATATACTATGTCTTTATTGCATTAAGAACAAAGTGGAAGTGAATAGATATTATTTTGTAAAATGCTTAAATAACTTTCAGGACTTATAATACATTTAATTTATCAATCCAGCCATCCATTTAACGTATACTCGCTT
This sequence comes from Tholera decimalis, assembly GCA_943138885.2. Taxonomy (NCBI): domain Eukaryota; kingdom Metazoa; phylum Arthropoda; class Insecta; order Lepidoptera; family Noctuidae; genus Tholera; species Tholera decimalis. The sequence goes on from OW964559.2 coordinate 14,804,535, forward strand.
TCCTTTTCGTTTCAAAACTTTTTCAACGAGGTATATGTTAGGATGATTAGTTTTCTGAAGTTCTTGTGCATAAAATGCGCCTAGTATTGGTCGACATTTATCATCTTCTATTAAATAAGTAGTTGGATTTGTTTTTTGGATTTTTTTTATTTTAAATATTTCAGTGGACCAGTTTGGATAATAACCTTTATCAAAACATCCTTTATATTTACTTATTCTCACAAAATCTCCTACACTAAATTTCTTACACTCCACTTTTTTTCGAGACTGAGCTGCGTCAAAGTATTTTTGAAGTATATTTGTTTTATTTCTTTGATTTATTGAAGCAGGTGACTGACCGACAGTTCTATGTATATCATTATTGTATTCATGTACCTTTTTTCCTAACATACCATAAAACCTTTTACTCTTTCCCAAGATCGGTTTGCAAATTTTTTGGAACACGTCCTTTTTCAATTACTGTTTTAAATGCTTCTGATACCTGTTGCTTATTTTTTTGTTTTAGTGGAATTGCCCAAGCATATTTTGAAAAAGTATCTATAATCACTAGTATGTATTTATAACCCGCATTCACTTTTGATATTGCTTGCATATCCATCAAATCTGCTTGCCAAAGGTCATCTATATCTTTAAGTATTACATTTCTTCTTGGAAAATTAACTCTAGCGTTTTTATGGATTTCATTTATGACGTCTATTTTGCTCATAATGCTTGCTTAACTTCCCTGCTAATTCTTTTAAATCAATGGTCTTTTCAACTTTGAATTTATCAATATCTTTGCAGTATTCAGCTTCGGTTGAATTGTCTAAGATCTCAATATGCTCAGAGCTTATTTCGTTAAAAGACAACGATGTTTGTTTTGTATGAACCTTCATGGTCTACATGCTTTAAATAACTAAGTATAAAATTAGCTACAATGCTTTTTTATTCTTTTATAACACCAGCTTCTTTTAACTCTTCAACAATTGATATAATTTCATTGTCATGATTAGTATTACCGGCGTTTTTTGAAGCAATTAACAGTCTTAATCTATCTATTAATTCATTAGGGTCATCCCAATAAACGTAATCTGTATTACTCTTATACTTTTTTTTTCAATTTAGGTAAGTGGCCGCCACTTTTTGACTTAGTGACATGTTCTGCATGTTGAACATAATTTTGTTCAGAAAATAAAGGTTTAATGATTTGACGGTATTTCAAACCTTTGTCACCTTTTAATTGACCGTTTGGATTAAAGTCGCGTTTGTGAGCATTTGTATCATTGAGCATATCTTTGTAAACAATTTTATCAGTTTCAGTTACCAGACTGAGGTCAGGTCTATTACGTAGTATAAGTTCTGTAATAAATAAATAAATTGATTGATTCTTTGTAAAAGAAAATTATACTTTAGAGTTTCCCATCATCAAATTTTTATTTTCACTTCGAATTCCAAATGGTACATTCATATTATTATCATAGATTTCAATCATATCTTCTTTATTAAGTGACATAAATGAATTGTTGTCGCTATCATTACCTGTGCAGCTATCGGATACAGAATCGTCATTTGAATGACTCTCTATAAATTCTTTAAAATTTTCAAAATCTTCGGTTGTGCTACATCTTCTCATTATATTATTGCCACCTTTACTTGTATCCAATATGGTTATATTCTTATCATTAACTTTAATTAAAGTCTCTAGAGTATCCGTTATTGGCTTGAAAAGTTTCTTAAATTTGAGATTGTCAGCATCTTCTGCATTTTGTATTGTTTTAATTTTATTTTTTATACTATCTACTGATTTTATCAATTGTTCTTTTATATTGACCTCCATAATGATTTCAGAAAATATCCAACCGTTATTTACAGACAGTAAACTACGATTGATATTTTTTTACAGTAATATGGTTTATATTACGTATGTTCAAAAGTTACGAATATGTCAAAGCCCTGTCTATATCTGCCTTCATTTAGAGAACAATCCTTACTTATTAATAAAAAATCAAACCGATCTTGCCAAATAGTAGAGCAAAGTTTTTTAAATTGAAGCCACTCCATATCCGTATTTACATGTTCATTATATATATGTTTTAAATTTATGTCGTCTTGTTTAAAGATTAACAAAAGATTAACGTTATCTCGTATTAGTTGCTTAGGTATTTTAGAATAGGTTTGTGATAAGTAAAAGCAATCTATCTGTTTGTGTCTCCCCATCGCGAAGTAGTTACGAATATTTGTTTGATTTTCACATGCGACATCATCGAAAATCATTATTGAATTGGATAAGGCATCATTAGGATGTATAACTTCTTTATTATCATGGAAGATAAATAAGTTGGCATTGGGTATGCAACGGATGACTTGTTTTAAAAAACAATATTTCGGCTGGAAAACTGTCTTCGAGTATAAATAAATATTCTTGAATTTTACTCCATTTTCATGTAATAGTAAATTAAGCATTATATTAGTTTTTCCGCAGTTAGATGGACCGCATATAATACATCTGATAGTGTTCGGTAAGAGTTTGCTATGTCTCACTTTTTGTGAATGGTTTTCTAATTTTATATTATTAACTTTAAAAGTCTGTGATTGCTTAACGAACTTCATTGTGAAATGTGAGCTAATAATAAATGACCTGAGTATATATACTACTTATTTTTCTAAAAGGCGCTATGTTTTATTTTATACTATTTTCTTAACTAATAATTAACGCATACAGAATATTGTGTAAATGGAAATTAAAATAAAATGGTGTTCCGAAAGTTCGAAACACCATTTTACGAAGTTAAAAAGAAGTACGTTAAACTGATGCTAGAATTATTTTTATCTAACGTTTTAATATCATTTATCGTAGGAGGAAATGACATTCCCTCAATATTTAAAACAGAGGTATAATGGGCGTATGAACTAGTTTTGCATACATTTATTTTTAGCTGGGTATAATCCAGCAACTATACTCCATAGTAAACAACAATTATCCTTATTTTTAATAATTATACAACTTTTCGAGTGCTTAATAGATGACGGTAGTTCTATATAAGACGCACCTCTCATAGGGGAATACTTGTTTATACTAATTCCGAGATGACTCATAGAAACAATTGTCCAACCAGATTGACAGTGCTGGAACTCGGTTAATTTATTATTTAGTTTATTTATTACCAAAGTATCAAATCAGTGTTCTTGTATATAATTTCATATTTGGTATTAAATGACTTTCATTGTTGTTCGTCTGATTTTGATAACATAAAATAGGCAAACAAATCAAAACTCAATTTTATGCAATTGTGTTCATTAAGTGACATATTTATCAATTCTGTTATATTTATTAGATGATCACGTAGGAACGCCTCTAAACCGAGGTACTCGTCTTCCTGAGTGACATTCAATCTGTATGTTATTTTGAATGCTGTTGCAATAATATGAATATCTGTGAACTTGGTTTTCAATAAACAATTTGCTTTGTGTATATTATTAGATGATCACCCAGGAACGCCTCTAAACCGAGGTACTCGTCTTCCTGAGTGACATTCAATCTATATGTCATTTTGAATGCTGTTGCAATAATATGAATAGCTGTGAACTTGGTATTCAATAAAATATTTGCTTTATGTATATTATTAGATGATCACCCAGGAACGCCTCTAAACCGAGGTACTCATCTTCCTGAGTGACATTCAATCTGTATGTCGTTAATCTGTTTTTGAATGCTGTTGCAATAATATAAAGATATGTGAACTTGGTATTCAATAAACAATTTGCTTTGTGTATATTATTAGATGATCACTCAGGAACGCCTCTAAACCGAGGTACTCGTCTTCCTGAGTGACATTCAATCTGTATGTCATTAATTTGTTTTTGAATGCTGTTGCAATAATATGAATATCTGTGAACTTGGTATTCAATAAACAATTTGCTTTGTGTATATTATTAGATGATCACACAGGAACGCCTCTAAAACGAGGTACTCGACTTCCTGAGTGACATTCAATCTGTATGTCATTAATCTGTTTTTGAATGCTGTTGCAATAAATATGAATATCTGTGAACTTGGAATTCAATAAACAATTTAATTAATTAATTTAATTTATTTATTGCATTCGGACAACATAAATCCATGATGTTAGTAAATATACACGCTTAAAACTAATGTTAGTATGAAAAATCAATTACAAGTACAAATAAAAATAATAATAAAATGAAATAATTAATAAGTCGAGTACATCTTGCACGAGGGATGAACAGGCAAGTATTTAATTGTTCATGACCCATACAAAATGTCTCAAAACAGGGGAGTAAAAATTCTCCGCAACAGTTTTCAGAATGCTATTATTACTGACCCGCAACCTGGTCACGAGAGATGCCGTTTTTTTGCGTAAGAGGGCTTGAAACCCATCGGTTTGGTACTGCGGGGCAGTCCTAACAGCATTCTAAAAATATTGTTGTACTGGACACGTAGGGCATCTAGAGATCTTTTGGTGTAGCCGACCCACAGACCACCCGTGTACAGGCCCTGACAATAAGCCTTAAATAGGGTTATTTTGACCTGGTCCGTACAGCGAGCGAATCTGCGCGTCAACATATTACCTCTGACCGCTAGTGCCCTACGCTCCCTCTCAATGTCTACATTGTCCTTAAGATCGTCGGTAATTATGTGCCCGAGATATTTAAAATTATTTACTTTCTTTACGTGCAAGCCATTTAGGGTAAAACTAGGTGTATAATCTAGGCATTTACCGACGACCTTAAAGACCATGTATTCACTTTTACGTACGTTGTACACAAGTCCATGCTCAGCCGCATATCTTTCACATACCCTAAGCATTTCCGCAATAGATCCCGCAGTGGGGCCCAGCAGCACCATGTCGTCTGCGTAGCTGATATTATTTATACTGACGCCACCCACCCGACATCCTACACGCATGCTGCTGAGCTCCACTATAAGGTCATTAACATACAAGTTGAAGAGCAGTGGAGATGTTAGCCCCCCCTGCCTCACACCGCACTCCAACCCGTATGAAATAGACAGCGTTTTAGCCCATTTAACGTGATTCGTTTGGTTCGCATACCAGTACTGCAAAAGTTTCAGGACATCCGTCGGTATATGCCTGTCTCCCAGCTTTCTCCAGAGTACGTCATATGAGACAAGGTCAAAAGCCCTAGAAAGATCAAGGAAACAGGCATACACCGGCGTTTTTCGATCTGTGTAGTACTGGACAGTGTTTTTGAGGGTAACGATAGCTGTCTCCGTCGATAGCCCAGGTTGGAACCCAAACTGGGCGTCGTGCAAGCAAAGGTATTTTTTCAAGCATGAATCAATCATACTATCCATAATTTTTGCAGCGGTAGTCGCAAGAGAGATTGGCCGATAGTTGGCTTTATCAGATATATCTCCAGTCCTGTTTTTAACTATCGGCACAACAATTGTTTTCATGAGTTCCGCTGGTAAGTATGAGTGACTCATGCACATAGTGTAAAACAGTGACAGTACTCTCGGTAGGTGTATTCCCGCGTTTTTAAAATGCTCGATACTGAGTCCATCGTACCCGGGAGATTTACCTGTACTCATATTTTTTATTACAGTTCTCACTTGTTTTGGTGAAAAACTCACAAGTGGTTCTTATCCCTGATAGTGAGACCCAGAATCGATCATAGAAACTGACGGACCAAGAGGAGACTGCACCTTGAAATGTTCCATGAACATATTTGCTATATCTCCCGGACCACTTACCCCGCCAACGGTTACGGGCAGACCAGGCTTGGTATCTAGTTTACTAGTTGACTTCCAGAATTTACTAAAGTTATTAGACGCCCTATGCTTAGCTAGTAAATCCATCCTGATCTGTTCCTGATTTTTTTGGCACCATTTTAAGCGACTCTTAAATATTTTACGAGCTTCACACATCTGTTCGTGTATTGGTCCAGAGTCCGGTCGATTATGCAACACCCACGCTTTAAAAGTAAGTCTGGCGTCCCGGTGCGCATCTCGAACGTGATTGTTCCAGCCGCATAATACTTTCCTCCTACCTGACCGACCCTGCCTACCCGGCCTGCACATTTCTCCTATACAAGATTGCTCCGCAGCACCACATAAGATGGACACAATCTTGTTATATAACTTATCCAGTATCCGTCTATGATCGACTAAGGAGCATGACCCATAACTACAGCTTACAAACTCGGGAGGAAAATCAACGTTTCGTAATTCGTTATGGCATAATTCTCGGTATTTACTAATTTGTGCCTCGTCTCTCTCACCCCAGATCACTTTAGAGTGTTTAGTACTCGGCATCCCCAATTTAGGCTTCACTACAGTTAGGTCACACTCAATATACAACGGTAGATGATCTGAAACATATACATCTTCTAGTACACTTAACTTAGTAACTGTCTGCCAAGCTGCTAACGACACAACACAGTGATCTAACCACCTTTTGCAACCGTGAGCTTCGCTAATAAAAGTGTAGTTATCTGCCTCTAACCCCAATTTATCTACATCGGCACATATCCATGACTGATCAGTACAAAAATTATATAGTTCCCTAAAAAATAACTCGTGTGGATGCGCATTAAAATCGCCTAATATATATAAACTCTCAACATTCCCGCTCGCAGAGATTGCACTGATTTCAGCTAAAACCTCAGTAAACAACGGCAAGTTGTCCTGCGAATTTGTTGGCATATAGACCGAGATTACAATAATCGAGCGTGGGTCGACGGTAGCTTTAATTGCAGCCAAGCGAGAACTTGTGCATTCTATTACAGAAACCGATTCAAAAATGCCCTTTCTCCACAGAATGGCCACCCCACCATGAGGTCTTCCTATCAATAAACCAGTAGACGTATAAACAGCTGATTTACCCGTGTATTCAAAATTGTCACTTATGGTTCCCAGGAAAGGAATGCCATGGGGAAGAAGCCATGTCTCCTGAAGGGCCACTATATCCGATATCTCACACAAATCTCTTACACTATCAATTGAGCTTTTTACAGATTTGCAATTAAAAGAAATAAACTCGTCTTCCTGAGTGACATTCAATCTGTATGTCATTAATCTGTTTTGAATGCTGTTGCAATAATATGAATATCTGTGAACTTGGTATTCAATAAACAATTTGTTTAGTATATATTATTAGATGATCACCCAGAAACGCCTCTAAACCGAGGTACTCGTCTTCCTGAGTGACATTCAATCTGTATGCCAATAATCTGTTTTTGAATGCTGTTGCAATAATATGAATATCTGTGAACTTGGGATTCAATAAACAATTTGCTTTGTATACGTTATTAGATGATCACCCAGGAACGCCTCTAAACTGAGGTACTCGTCTTCCTGAGTGACATTCAATCTGTATGTCATTAATCTATTTTTGAATGCTGTTGCAATAATATGAATATCTGTGAACTTGGTATTCAATAAACAATTTGCTTTGTGTATATTATTAGATGATCACTCAGGAACGCCTCTAAACCAAGGTACTCGTCTTCCTGAGTGACATTCAATCTGTATGTCATTAATCTGTTTTTTGAGTGCTGTTGCAATAAATATGAATATCTGTGAACTTGGAATTCAATAAACAATTTGCTTTGTGTATATTATTAGATGATCACCCAGGAACGCCTCTAAACCGAGGTACTCGTCTTCCTGAGTGACATTCAATCTGTATGTCATTAATCTGTTTTTGAATGCTGTTGCAATAATATAAATATCTGTGAACTTGGGATTCAATAAACAATTTGCTTTGTATACGTTATTAGATGATCACCCAGGAACGCCTCTAAACCGAGGTACTCGTCTTCCTGAGTGATATTCAATCTGTATGTCATTAATCTGTTTTTGAATGCTGTTGCAATAATATGAATATCTGTGAACTTGGTATTCAATAAACAATTTGTTTAGTATATATTATTAGATGATCACTCAGAAACGCCTCTAAACCGAGGTACTCGTCTTCCTGAGTGACATTCAATCTGTATGTCATTAATCTGTTTTTGAATGCTGTTGGAATAATATGAATATCTCTGAACTTAGTATTCAATAAACAATTTGCTTTGTGTATATTATTAGATGATCACCCAGGAACGCCTCTAAACCGAGGTACTCGTCTTCCTGAGTGACATTCAATCTGTATGTCATTAATCTGTTTTTGAATATGATAAAGAATAGGTACTTGCATTATTGATTGATGCTTAGACAGGTAGCTTGATTAGGAGCTCGAAGCGTTGATTACTTGCTAAGAGGATTCGTTCCAGAGAGGAATTGTACCGGAGACTAATTTACTATGCGTTTTTATAGGCCTAAAATCACGTCATACAATCCAAATTTGTAAAAATGCATACTTGTAAAATTTGCTAATTGCGTACACGAGCGTACAAATTGTAACGTTTAAGGTTTTAAGTTTACAGCGTTTCTTATAAGACGAATGATAAGCTGTTTCGAATATTATGTAGGTAGGTAGGTAAGTTACCTTACCTTACCTTTAAGTAAGTACTTACTTAAATCAACAATAGGCGAATTAGAAAAAAGTTTGTTGGTTTTTTCTGAATGTTTTTGACGTTGACGCGACGGTACAAACGCTGAGGTTTGCACGCTCGTATGCAACTTCTAGACACGTGGAGATGTGGAGATATGACAAGCCAGAATCTCATATTTCGGTGTATAAGAATAAGTTTGTTTTTATCTTATAATTTTGAACCTTATTAAAAATAGAATAAATCTGAACAAGTATAAAACCAGTACAATCTAGATAAAAAAAAACATAATCTTTTAAGCGTTTCTTCATTAAAAATGTCGGTAAGTAAATACATTTTTATTAAATGAATTATTTTTTTACAATGTCTATGATAGCTTATTTCAATCTAATTTAGTTTTTATGAATTTAGAAGTAGTTGGACAACCGATATTAATAATCATGATTTTATATTGGTACTTATCTTATTTATTCTTATTTTCAGGAATCCGAGCATCTTATCATTTCAAGCCCGTCATACTCGCCGAATCCAGCAGTACAAGAATTACGTCAAAATGTGATGAATTATTAGGAAAGAGAGAGACCGTTTTCATCATATTATTCTCCAATTTCACCACCATTGTATCAAAATGGGCAGAGGGTAACCCCAGCCCAGTTAGAAGAGAGGTTGAACAGCGTCAATACCAGTAGCAACATCAACAATAAAAGACGAGGGAGCGAAATGATGTTTATATGTTAAAAAATATGTAAAGGGCCACACCGTAAAATAATACGTATTCAAATTTTTGATGGCGAAGAACTCAATGGTTCTAAATTATGCAATTGTAAAGCTAAAATATGTGCTCAGCATATTGTTGAAAATATATTAACTGACGATATATACGTGTGTGCTAAAGATATGATAAATAAAATTCAAAAGAAAATATAGTTAAGTTTGTAAATATACATCAGACATAATTATTGTAATGTCACTTACATTATCTATGTATTTTTTTACTAAAGTAAATGTTATTAATTAATTAATAATATATTATATAGATAATAAATAGTTGAACTAATTTATGTCATTTTATAGTAAGTAAAACCGAGCGTAGCAATAGTATGTTTATATCACAAAATAATTAGGTATAGAAAGCCTTATGCTATAACGAGCGATACCTCACGCACATTTAGATGTGTTGTTTTGATTGATCTCCTTATAAAGAATTACTTACATTGCAAAACTCATGATTAATGATATACTACCAACATACGATGAGTTTGCCCGCCAATCTTCTTAATAAAATGTATGGAAAAAAATACAGTGCACAAAAATATGTAGTATTCATTTTATTAATATATAAATATTTAAAATAAACAATAAAATATTAGACACTGATGTCTGGGATTTCCATTTTATCATACCATTTTCGTTCAGGATATCAATATCTACCAAAACATGCAACTTTGAACTGTATAGAATAAAATAGAGTAATAATATAGATCGAAAAAAAAATCTTAAAATCCATTCGATTTTCTAAACCTGACTGCTTAGTGTTAAATATCAAAATTAGACTGTAACTATAATAATTAAGTATATTTAAAAAATTATAGGATAATAATATAGACCATTAAAAAGTTTTTCTGTATTGATTCGAAAACAATAATTATATCTATAATATATCAAATAATTATATCTACACACGATGCTACCTATATATGGTGTCAGAGGATATCATCTTTGCACATTCCACTCCTAACACGTTGATAGCTGAATAGACTATTCCTACTGAATTATTAATGATAGGTATGAACTGACTGCTCTTTTCATTCACATGAATAGATGCTATTAAATTTATCAATACTTATGCTTTTAATGAATTTAGTTTACTTACTCAATTTAGTTACTCATTTCGAATAGTGAAATACATAATACTCGAATGGTTGAACTGTGAATACGATCTGAATATATAATACTCGAATGGTTGAACTGTGAAATATAGGGTATTCAGATCGTAGATCTGTATCTGAATACCCTATATTTCAACTACTCTAATTTGAAGTTATTTTTGAATACCAGCGGTTTATTAGTCGGTTTGGAGGTAACTTTGTATTTTTTTTCTATCAAGTAAATTTTATGGAATCGTGTTTTCGTCAAACATAGTACCTAAAATTAATCCCCAACTTTACCATATATTTATTTCAAAATTATTGCTGCAGTATTTTCGACATAACGGAGGATCATGCTAAGCCATTTGAGGTAGTATTGACCCTAAAATAGCTTCTCCATGAGCAGTGCGTGGTCAATACGATCAAAACATTTACTAAAATCAGTAAAAGACGTCAACTTGCGCACGGTTTCGCTCAATTCAGTAAATTTACGCTTATTAGCAAAATGAGACGCCCCGGGCGTCGGGGATCACGAGTCGATCCGGCCACCGTAAATGCCGACGGCGAGCAGGGGACGCAGGGGTAGCTCACCGTCCGGTAAGGGCCAGGCCCGAGACGGGCGGCGCGTCGTGTTCCGCGCGCGCCTCAAAGAGCAGTCAGCAGTATTGACGGGGCCCGATAGGACCATTGCCTTATTGGAATGTTCTACCGAGATACTGCGGCCCCGGAACGCAAGGGAAACTGAAGGAGCAGGGTGGGTTTTTATTCAGTAGAAGCCTTACACTCCTTTCTCCACCTAGAGCGGGACGAGTCATTTACCACATAGAGACGAGGAAAAAAAGCCTTTTTGTCCTCTCTAAATAGTATATGTAACAAAGTCGGCATTTGCCTGTGCACATTCACATTTCATTGCCACATTTTTATTATGACCTGAATGTCAAAATAAGTTTTAATTGTTTCACAAATCCTTAATGGGCTTTATCATAAATTATTTTACGTATACAGTTATATCTTCGCCCACGCATATAGACGAAAATGTTATTGATGGCGGATCTATAAAACAGTGTTTACTTTGATAGATATTTTTGACATGTTGTTAGTCATATGTTTTGAAATAATAAAAGGATGATGAACCGAGTATAATTTGCAGCACCTATTATATAGAAACTAGTATTTTTTTAGTATAACTTACCCAAAACTTGAAATTAGAGCAGTCAGCAAGTGAATAATGTAGATTGCAATAAATTATTCACCATTTTAAATATTGTTTTTTTTTTTTTCAAATCTTTTTTGGACAATAATAGTAAATTGGCATTCGCTAACCTGCGTCTCAGGTTAGTGAAAGTCTAAGCAGAACCATTAGTCACTCTTTAGTCGACCTAAAGCTTTAGTTATGTCGAGAAAACTCAACAAGCATATGGCAACTCTCAAACTGGTGTTTGAGAGTTACATTTTGTAATACTCTTTAGATAAAAATATAATACTTATATGTGTCAGTTTGGTATTATTATATTAAATGAAACTTGTATATTTGTCGTTAATTACTACAAATGATCCTCTCGCTTTGGGTCAGGCGGAAGAGAGTGTCAGATTTTTAGTGACTTAAAACCTACCTTATTCTTTCTGTGGCCCTAGCGTTTCGGGACCACGGTTCCCGTTAGAGCATAGATCATATACCTGCGGGTATGTGATCTATGCTCTAACGAGAAACCCTGATGTAGTTGCCTTAGTACAAGGTTTTTACCATATTCAAACGCGTAAATGTAAACTTTATTGAAACGGGCTAATCAACGTCTACTTACAATAATATAAAATTCACCTACCATGAATATTATTCGTATCGATAGTAAGTCGAGAATATGATAAATATGAACATATGAGAATTCATAATTATGTTCATATTTATCAAATTCTCGACTTACTATCGATACGAAGAAGAACTGACAATAATGAATAACCTCTGAACGTTCTAAAGAAATTGACATTAGTAAACTAATTCTAGTATAGAAATCTAGTCGCTTCACAAATTCAGTACCTATTTAGGTTTTTTAACTATGTCTGCATAAATTAAGTTCATAGGCCGGTGTGAACTGTAGGTGCATAATGCAGATAAGAATAATCCCTCGCCTTCTTCTGCACTGATTTTATCTTTCATGTTGTTTAAAGACCTCTTCTTTAGGTAGATTTTAACACATAGTTGTACTTACTATAGCATTTTATGTTTGAAAATTAAGTTTCCTTGGAGTTGTATGCACTCTTATATCTTCGTAAAGATCCATCATATGAACCTCACTTTGATATTTCAAAGCGAGATTCGAGATTCCCGATGGATTAAGTTTGTAAAAAATGTACTCGTATGTTTTAAATAATAAACGTTAAAAAATAAATATGAGGAATTTTCTTATTAGCAAATAGCATCATTGCTTTGAATATAAGATTCAAAAAGTAAAATTGTAAGAACGGAGTAGCGTACAGCAAAGGAGTGAAATTCTATGTTTCCTGACCTGATAGTTATAACTGGGGTCTTGACTTATGTCAAGAGTGAATAGGTTACTTCATCAACACATCATCGCTTACCGTCAGATGAGATGGTGGTCAAACGCGAGACTTTCATCAATATACTACGTGTAATTTAAAGGGTATATACATGTCAAGTGCACGGCTTCTTTGGATGATAACAAACGATATGGCAAGGGTTTTGTAATCCGATGTCTATATGAGTGGAACTTATTAGAAATTTCAACATATTGATATCAGAGATATTATTTATAATGAGAAATACTAGCGCAATGCTTACTGACCTAAACATTTATTTATATTATTATGCTGACCCAGCATGCGCTTGCCCCACTTTAGCTAAAACCGACCTCATCAAATATCTAGGCATCACGATTGACTCAAATTTTAACTTCCGTAAACATATAGATTTATTATGCACTAGAGTGCGTAAACTATACATTCTATACATATATACATTAAAAAAAAAATACGTGAAATAGCAGATGTTAAATTAATTAAACAGGTTTACTTAGCTTTGTGTCAATCTATTATTACATATTGTATTACGTCCTGGGGATGCACCGGGAAATCTATTTATTATTATTATTATTCTATTTATTTATTATTATTTTATTTATTATTTATTTTACTGCACCTTGAATGCGCTCAAAGAGCGGTTTTAAAGAGCAATCTTTAACTTTAATTTACTTTTCGACCATTCAGCTAACCCGTGCTAACCGTTCGACAGTTATTTGTTCTAAATATAGTTTTACTCCAACACACTGAACTTGATTTTAATCCAGTTCCATCAGATAAAGGCGAAAAGATCTAGTTTGTCCTAACTCTCAGACTAAACATGCTTTTTTCACGATTTTATTTATTTTTAGGACCCTATTTGTATAACAAGATTAACAGAATGCTAACAGTGTATAGTTTATGTTATAATAGGTGTAATTTAATAGTTTCGGAATATTTGTCAAAACTCAATTATACAGACACGGAAAAACTACTAATGGATTAGGAACTAATAATTTAGTATTAGTTCCTAATCCATTAGTCACTGTAATTATTGTATCTTCTTTTTAAGCGATTAATAAATTTATTGTTTTTGTATATTATCGATGTAAAGTGATGGCCTGAAACACAGGTTATAAACCTACATCATACAGGGCGCTACATTATAGTAAGCAGTATATTTGACCGCTATTGAACTTAAGAAAAATTACCATTTTCAACCGACTTCAAAAAAAGGAGGTTCTCAATTCGTTTTGAACTTTTTTTTTTATGTATGTTACCTCATAACTCGCTTTTTTTGCCTTTGAGTGGGTATACTTTTTAGTTGGTCCCATTCTTACGAAATCAGGATCTGATGATGGGATCCTGGAGAAATCGAGGGAACTCTTCAAATATTATAGGCACACCTATAGCGTTTTGGGTATTTCTTATAGTACCTTGAGCAGTTGCTTCCGAAAAGTATCATTTGGGGAAGTTGAACTGATGATGAAAACCACAGATGGCCACTGAAACTCCTCATAATAAATATTTCGTGGATTGCGTTTCGATTACTTGAGTACGGATGTTAAACACTTTATGCTCGTCACAATACATATGGTGATGTAGAGCTGATGGTCAAGTACCAGGAGAACTCCTCAAAAATTAACGGCTATGCATCGGGAAAAGCAATATTTTGTAAAAGGTGATAAGTTGTTGACATTATGGCTTTTGTAACTAGATAAATTACAAAGCCACCCACTAAAAAGAGTGAAAAAAAATTTTGCAAAAAATAGAACCGACTTCCATATCAAAACACTACAAAGCCAAAAATAACTTTAATTTCGGAAGGCGGTGTGAAAAAAAAGAAAATCCAAAACCAATAACACCGACTTCCGAAATTAAAGTTGTTTTTGCCTTTGTAGTGTTTTGATATGGAAGTCGATTCTATTTTTTGCAAAAATTTTTTTTACCAATATTTTTCAAGCACTTAGATTTACCCTTTAAGAACTAATTTATATATCTATGTTCTGGACTATATGTACTTTTCTGTAAACATGTTATTTGAATAAAATTATTAAAATTAGAGACCGAATTTTTCAAATTAAGAAGAACGAATTATCATGTTACTGGTAAGAGACGTGGAACGTTATTGACCCTCGTAGTGTTGGGACACGTTTGTTATGATAAAACCGATAATTTGGTATCAATTTTTCAAGTCACTTATTTTGAGCTGAAACTGTGCATAGAGACTATGGAGTCTCTATGCACAGTTTCGTCTGAAGACAACATTTGGTATGGACCAAATGTTGTCTTCAGCCCTTTTGGATAGATATAGGGTTTCCGTTAGACGTTGTATAGATAACCTCTTTTGCAATTCAAAACTGCCTGCTAAAACTGCTTGAATTGAAATATTTTAAGCGATTGAGGATACATCTCAACATAATATTTTGCTCTTTAAACAAATATTTATGGCACATTTCGTCGTTACATCTCATTGTAATTCAATAAATATAAACCTTAAATTACAATTAAGCGAGCGTAGGCATTAGCGTCAACCCTTTACTCACCCTGTCTAAAGTTTATGATCAGAAGTGCAAAACGCAGCTTACTTGTTAAGTTTGAAAAAATACGTTAATTAAAACTGTGCGCGGTCGCGTCGCGCGTGATTCTGGAAAGTGCATGAAAGGAAGCAAATAAAAAAAAAAACCCACAAATGTATTTTATTTTGGTTCTCTATATTACGGTAGCAGGTTTTCCACATTTGCCGGGGTTGCGGGAATGTTTTAACGAGTTACCGAGGCCACAAACATGCTAGACCAATATTCCTTAATTATTGTAAAAAAGTAGCAAAGAAAGTAATTAAGAGAAATAAAACAGTAGAATAATAGATAAACTAGATTATATAATATAGTATATAAGCATAGTTTACATAAATACGATAGTAGAAAAATGATGTAGTAAGTAATTAGGAATTAAGTTTAAATATTAAAAATTTAAACAAAGTAAAGAAAAGCATGGCAAGTAAATAGTTATAATAGTTATAATAGAGTGTAAGAAAAGGGCAACAAAGATTGCAAAATAATGGAAAACAATAGTAATAAGTAAGTAGGGCAACGAAACGTTGCAATAAAAATGGAAAAGAGAAATCAATGTAGAAAGTAAGTATAGAAGAAGAACTTAGTATGTAGAGATAGTTAATAAGCAAAGGGCACAGAAAAGTGCCAAAAAATTGTACGATAGAAGATGTAGAAAATAGAGAGACCAAGAGTTCTAGGCCCACTAAGGGAAATTTTGTAACCGCGAAAGCGGCAACAGAAATCGGAAAAGAAAAGAGCACTGGTCCCCCATGCCAGTGGAAAGAACGGAAAAAAAACCCACAGAACACTATTACCCTAGCGGGGACCTGACTGACTGATAGAGTTTCAACTTTCAAGACAACAAGCGGTTATTTTGAATTCGTTCAGAAACACATTTCAAAAATGGAGACTAAAGATTTTTGTAACGATGAAATCGTCACACCTAATTATGTTTACTCAAAATATTTACGAGAGAATAATAGTAATTTATTTTATCACTACACACATTTTTTAATTATCTTCTACGTAACATTGATTTGATGAGACATGATTTCAGAACGAATGAAGTATGCAAGCAAACAACACGCCATAATTGTAAAACTATTCTTTTTTGTGCACAACAAATCAGGCTCAAATTCACCAGATAATGTTTTTCCTCTTTTTCGATAAATGTACATCTGATGGCCGAAAATAAAACATCTCCTTTTATAAATATATTTTTTATATGAGTCCACACTCAATAGTCGCACATCTGTTAAGCCTTATGCAGCTGCGTACCAGTAATTTACATGGAGCGAATATAATATATAAGAAGCTCATGTAACCCATGTAACAAAAAAATGTAACCCTGTTTCTTTCTCTGAATTCCGTCCCATCTCCATTTTACCGTTTCTATCCAAAGTCCTAGAACGCCTTATCCATAGTCAGCTTAGTGCTTTCCTCTGTAAAAACAGACTCCTTAATTTTTACCAATCCGAGTTTCGTCCGGGGCATAGCACTATCACAGCTCTTGTTAACATTACGGATGATATAAGATTAGGTATGGACAATGGGAAATTGACGGCCCTTTCCTTACTTGATTTAATTACCGTTTTTACACTGTTGATTTTGATGTCTTACTCGGGATACTATGCTCTCTTAACATATCTCCAACAGCTATTGATTGGTTTCGTAGTTACTTGTGTGGCCACTGACAACGTATTTGCATTGAAGGTTCGTTGTCTTCTTGGTGCAATACTACTGCTAGCGTACCACAGGGGCGCGTTCTCTCTCCTCTTCTTTTCGCCATATTTATAAATTCTATTTCAAATGAACTTCTCTCATCCTACCACCTTTATGCTGACGATCTGCAAATTTATTCGTAAGCTCCCGTTGAAGATTTGTCTGAGGCGGCGAAGATAGTGAATAAAGATTTAGCGCGTATTTCTGATTGGAGTTTGGATCATGGTTTGAAGGTTAATCCTGCGAAGACTAAAGTCATTATTGTTGGCAGCCCTAGGCTACGTTCCAAAATTGACTTGGACGACCCTTCCCCTAATCATTTTTGATGGAGCTGTTATACCCTACTGTGACTCAGTAAAAGACCTTGGTATTTATATTGATAAAGATTTGTCTTGGGGTCCCCAGTTGCAAGAAGTGAGCCGCAAACTGTTCGCCTCTGCGGGGTCTTTACGCAGATTGTGCAATTTCCTGCCGACTGCCACTAAAACTGCGATTTCCCAATCTCTTCTTCTCACTACTCGTATCCTTGACTATGCTGATGCAAGTTATCCAGATCTAACTGAAGTGCATCTAGATAAGCTTGAGCGACTCCAAAATTTTTGTATCAGATTCGTATTTGGTTTGCGCAAATACGATCATGTTTCTGAGTTTTGCATTTAACTCAAGTGGTTGCCTATCCGCCTTTGCCGGAATGCACATTTTTTTATCATTACTCTACAGTATTCTTTTCAATCCAACGACTCCCTTTTATCTCAAAGAACGTTTCAAGTTCCTTCATGACACACATGTTAGAGATTTGAGATCAGAGAATTTGAGACTTTTGATGCCTACACATTCCACAAAATTTTACGACCAGGCGTTTACGGTGCAGGCTATTCGGTTGTGGAATGTATTGCCGGTGTGAGACAAGCTCAATCACTCGCTGTTTTTAAAAGCTCGGTTGCCAATCATTTTCTTTCAAACTTACGATTATTCCTTTGTTTTTCTCCACATGATGTAAAAGAACACATTATATATTTATTTATTTTTTATTATTTATTTATAGTTAATTAAAACCGTACAACACCAATTACATTAATTAACATAGAAATAGAAATACATTTAAGATAAGAATAGTAATAATTGTGATTGAAAATTGAAATTATATAAGATAAAATAAAATTAAAATTAACATGGAACAGTAGACACTCTTGCATACTTCATCTCACAGAAGACCAGACATGCACGCATAATTTTACTCCATTCGTCAGCAAACACATCACATTCAGGGTTGGTAGTCAGGATTATTTAAGCTATAAACTCCTTTACGTAACAGTCGGTATAAAATAAAATGAAGACATTAATGTCCGATTTAGATAAGCAAATTGATACGTCTACCAAACTAGTACTTATGTTACTAAATAAATGTATGCAGTGTGGGTGTTAAATGTTTAGGAACTTGCAAAGCAGCTATAGTGGTCGTTTTGATATTCGAGGCGATACTTGACTCGCACGTGGCTTGACAACTAGCTTGCTTGATGTATTTTGCTGTTTCACCCTTCTTAGATCCTATATTCATGGTCAAACTTTCAGAGACCGACAGAGCTTCACAATATGGCTACAATACGCTGTAGTAAGCTCACAAAATCCGAAATAAAAAAATACGGAATATCACAAATAAGATGAAACTTAGCACTAGAGTGAGTGAAAGCGAAGCCAGAATATCCATATACTAAAAATAAAGAAAATCGTAGAATCATAGTATAGGAAGACTAGCAGTCACGCAGGACTTCACTCTCGTTGACAGGGAAACACACAGGGGTGAGAAACATTATCCTCCTTATTTTCAATCGGGTAAAAAGTAGCTTACAACCTTCCTGAAGCTTCAAGCTACTACCATACCAAATTTCATCCAAATTTGTCTACAGTAAGTAGTCACACAGTAATTCCTAAGATCAACGCGATTAAACAAACAAACAAACTTTTCCGCTTTATAATATTAGTATAGATTCCGTAAAATTGCGCTGAGCATGCATGATTTTAGTCGTTTTCGTATCTCCTTTCGCCCGTATGTTTCTGGCCTAACCTAGTTAACCCTCCGAAGGAGTCAGTGCCATTTATTATCATACGTAAGCACACACTGGTCTATTAAATTCTCACCATCAATCACCGCTTCGTTTCACTGCTGGTAACTGTTCCGTCACGCTGTATGTACTTACTCAGATATTGTGTTTGAACAACCTTATTCTGCTTTTTTCAAGAGTCGGGTATAATTGATGAATCAGCATGATGTGATGTTTGTGATACATTACGGATGCAGCGTTGAATACACTTTAATATTGGAACTTAGTCTAGGTTTAAAGATTTTTAGTATTTACTTATACAGATTTTCAAGTGGATTTTTTAAAGAGAACTAGCAATGTGGGTAGAAATCACATTACTAGCTTGTAAACCCCTCCAACTGAGCTTACTAAATACTTGTCTGGAGTGGGTTCACGGCGATAGTGTAATGGGTGGGCTTAGAACCTGCGACCTGTCGATCACAAGTCTGACACTTTAGCCATTACGCTACTGACGCTTCAACTGCTCTACTTTTTGCTTATCTAAGACTAGCAACGAAGCTGTATGAAGATTTCTTGATTTTATTAAAATTTTAAGGCGTTATTCACCATATTATGCAAATTGATGTAGGTACTGCAAAATCCGTTGTAAGGAACTTTTAAAAAGGAAATCAGTACCAACAAGTAAGGGTAAATATAACGTAATTATCCTCACGGCAGTTTTAGTCGGCATTAGTCACGGGCACAGGTGCCGTTTACGAGCTAATTTTGTGTTAATCTCAAAAATATTATTACCTTAGTTCTGGGGTAACAGATGCCGTTAGACTGTATCATTTATACGGGAGTTTACGGGAATTTATGACTCTCGTAAGGAACACCCACCTACACGTCTATTTGAAAAGTTTCTTTTAGCTCATCTAAAAAAAAATGAAACCTTTAAAGACTTGAAAAAAAATTATTAGATCCTTGTAATAAAAAAGTAATAGCATATTAGCATATATTAGGTATGTACATATTTATTTCTGGTAGAAAGGAGTCAGAGCCCCTTTTTATAATTAAAACGCGTTTAGCGTTCGAAATTTGACCATATTAATTTAATTAATTTGTAACGTATTATTATATAAAAATATTATCTTTCTGCATTCCCTTTTCATTGTATACTTCCTCAATTGGCGTATGTTTGTAAGTTTGTATCCTCAAAGTTCAAATGCGAAATTGGCGTTTTGGGGAACTGGTCACTTTAATCATGGCATTTGGTTAGGGATTGTAAATTAATATTTAAGCTTGTGTACTTATATTTCGAATTCTGTGATGCATTTGTTTTCGCGCCATTACATTTTTCTTTTACATTGATTTCGTTGCTAAATACTTACTAAAAATATGGAAAACTTAAAATGTCGCATTATTCAAATAAACCGAAACCGAAATCGAAATATAAACCTACGTTTCTGGTTTGCTCAGTTGAGGAAAGCAGTGCTAAAGAACTTTGTTCTTGTAAACACCCCCAAATAGAAACAAAATTTTGTCAAAAAGCGAACGAAAGTTCAACTTGTGTGGTACTTTTAATACATCATACTGCCGATATTAAATTGACAGGTATTCCACATAATATCAGTATGGATACTCATAGCAATCACTCGAAGAACTCGAGAGGAATATTTATTACTCATAATGAGGTATTTATTACTAGCCACACCTGTTAAAATGGCAATGGCATATTGATGGGTGCGAAGCATTGTGCGTGTAACTGGTAACTGCCAGTAGGCGGTGCCTTTCGTGGCTATAATCGTGTGTATGTTATTCCTAGGAAGTTCTTAAGATTTCTATAGCTATCATTTGTAATGTAGACCCACTCACATCCTGTAAACCACTGTTTAAGAAACTTAGAATACTTACATTAACTGGTATAATTAATTTATATTGAGGAAATATGTAAATTTATCAAATCTCATCCTGAGATATTTGTAAAACTGGGAGATAAATGCAAATTCAAAACTAGATTTCCTAACAGGTTGATTAATCCTAAAATTAAAACGGAACTATATAGGCGAAGTTGTTACCCTATGTGCATTTAAAATTTATAACAAGGTTCCAGACCGAATTAAGGAACTTCTAATGGTCCGTTTCAAAAGGGCTTTACGCAGATGGTTGATTGAGAATCCCTTTTATACCATACAAGAATTCCTCCAGTTCAAATTTAATGAATCTAATTAATTTTACCTTTAATTAATTAAATTAATTTCAACAAAAATTTGCATGTCATAATATTATAATTAAATATGTTAAGCTACTATTATAATGACCATTGTAACCATATTTATTTGCAAATAAAACTTTGACTTTGACTATCTAGATCTTCTAACTTTTTCTGTGACGTCAGTTCAGTGGCACTCATATTGTAACTTTCTTATATTGTGTCTAGTGTGGGAGAGAGACTGCGCTATACAGGAAATAATTATAGCGTTATCCCATTTTCAGAACGCAATCATGATGGCACTTTATTGTAGGGACTTTTTGTCACAATACATTTATAACAGTATTGAAATAAACAATGATTTGTCTATTCGGTCCGCCACTCAATTTTCCAAAATTTTGAAGGTACACGTGTTTTTGCTTCCAGCTTCAGGAGTAGTGGCTAGCTTATATCTTTATTTCCTGCAAAGTGTATCAGAGTCCCGTCCGGGGATCATTTTAATTCCCAGTATCGTCGTCGAACGTGAGCAATATTTTTGAAAGTAACGGACTATATATTACTAATAAATTATTATTATATTATTTCAGGAAAATACTAAGTAATATAATAAACAAACATTAGTAAACGCAAAACCTAATTAAGATATTGTAGTTAGATTCACAAACAAACTTGGTTTCCTTCTCTACAAAAAGAAGCAAGAAGCAAGAGCTTTTCAATTTGTATAAAATAACATGTAATATAAGCGTTTTCCCTTCCTCCACCTGGTGCAGAGTTACGAAGTTAACTAAATCCCGTTTGAGAAATGGCCGTCGATCTTTGCTGGAGTGTTGGGGTTTAACTTAAGCCCACTGCCAATAACGCTTTTTCTAAATCACTTGGACGAATCTTTTACATTTTATCTCGAACTTCAGGTGGTTCCGTAATATTTTTTTTTGTTCTGTGGTGAAAAGAGATATCTCATCGAAAAATATTGTAAACAATCTTTTCAAAGAGAACTAGTAATGTGTGTAGAATTCACATTACCAGCAATCATTTTAACCCATCCAACTAAGCTAAATAGACACACACCTCATATATTTGTAAAGTGAGGAGAAGATTGTAGACATGTGAAAATGGTCCTACTTATAGACTAATACCAAACATATTAGTATAAATATATTGATGCATCTAAAACATCACGATCTAGATTTAGACATACGATTATTTTTTACTTCTTTTATTTTTAACCCAACTTTCTTCATAATAATACTAAAACTAAAGCTAAATATTTTCTATTTTTCCTGGTAGCATGGTTGCATGTAAGGTTTTTTTCTTCAACGCAGACAAATGCCCTGGAAAAGCTTAGATAGCTTTGTTTAACTTTGTTTTTATGAAACACTGAAGCATTTGTTTTATTTTAGAATTCAGAAATGAGATACGGATTTACAAGTTATCAGATTTTGGGAACAACAGACATTTTGTCTTAATATACAACTTAGTATTTTAACTAAACATAACTTAAAAAATTTCCTGTGACTAAACTTTTGCTTCTATAGATCTGATTTTTAGTGTGGAGCTTGAAAATTATACATGGTAAAACTGGTTTCATTTAATGCCTCTCGCTTTTATCAGTGTTGTATAACAAACCTGTCGTTTTAGGGTTTTTATTATAAATTCGCTTTTTACAACAAAGTACAAAAATTGCGAATTAGTACCAACTAAAGTTAAAGTAGTCAGTTAAAGTAGTATTAACCAAAGTTGTTTTTTTATTTTTTTATTGATAATAGTCTCGCGTTTGACCACCATCTCACCTGATGGTAACTGACGATGTGGTCGAAGATGGAGCACGCTTGCCTAGAAGTAACCTATTCACTCTTCACTTAAAGACTCCCAGGTTATAGCGATCAGGAAACAGACTCCGGCAGAGAATTCTACTCCTTAGTCGTACGCACAATGAAAGTTTTGTCGCAAAACGTTTTGTGCGTATGGGTGGGATGCCCACCATGTAACGACGGCGCATCGCCGTTTGTCTTGTAGTCCGATGATGGAACGGGCTTGGCGGAATTAGATGATGATGATGATGAACCTAAATTATAAATACAAGTGAGTCGTATTTTCATTGATAACCACTTGAATTCAACCTAAATTATAAATACAAGTGAAGTCGTATTTTCATTGATACCACTTGAACTCAAAACCAATGTTATCAGTTATTTTTCTTTTGATTTAATACTCCGCCGTTTTATACATGACTGCAGTGCGTAATATTTTAATGTCATCTGCACAAATTTCCTGAAAACATTAAGTCAATATTTACAACGGGAATGACTCCAGTCATAAATTATCCGAATGATGGAAATCTCATTGGGATTGGCCTATTATTTTTGATGATGGATGACCGGGCGTGAAACAGCTGAATACCAAGAGCTTGAAACCGATATTCACCAAGCGATTCTCAGAGTTGTAGAGTAATTTTTCAAAACAAATGGCGTGTAAAAGTGTTAAAAAATTTACTAATTGGCAAAAGAAAGATTTATATTTATTTGTATTTTTTAAATATATGTATAATCAGTTTTCCAGTGAATACAGTTATAAATATGAGCTATTTTGATCTAAACTTCTTGCTTTATTTAATACTAGCGACCCGCCCCGGCTTCGCACTGGTGCAATGTTTATATTAAATAAATATACTATAGAATGTCTTT
Source organism: Tholera decimalis (assembly GCA_943138885.2). Classification (NCBI taxonomy): domain Eukaryota; kingdom Metazoa; phylum Arthropoda; class Insecta; order Lepidoptera; family Noctuidae; genus Tholera; species Tholera decimalis. The sequence continues at coordinate 14,828,565 of OW964559.2, forward strand.
ATGTACTTACAATGTATGTATTTATTTCTCGTATTAAATAAATATACTATAGAATGTCTATGTACTTACAATGTATGTATTTATTTCTCGTAAAAATTAAAGGATAAAAAATGGTTGTTGTGGGTTATTTATAAGAGATAGACATGTACAATCCTGAACTTTTTTTTTACCTTCTAAAGATTTACAATACTGTAGTACATTATTTTGATCTATCTCGTAGGGTTCAGCCAGCGTTTGCAATGCAAGCGCAAAAAATGTGTTCATTTGTGACATCACATTAGAAACCTTAAAAATTATCAGTATTCCTCTACTATATTATGCATGTTATATACTTAAAAACCTTACTACTGAATCACTTTTTCTATTGAAAAAAACTGCATCAAAATCCGTTGCGTAGTTTTAAAGATTTAAGCATACATAGGGACAGACAGGGAAGCGACTTTGCTTTATACTATGTGAAGATAGAACTGTCATTACCATGCTAGACTGACCCGACGACCAATTTGTCATGGATCGGTTTTCAGGTTGAGCACAGTGCTTTCAGTTCTTTGTACCTTGTCTACATAAGTATTTAAGCAAGGTAAAACGAGCCAATAGCTGTTATAACCTGAAGTATCCCTGTATACTACATACCTAACAAGTTTTCCTCCAGTTTTAACCGCATTGTGTCACAAACCTGCCAAAACACTTTACTCAATTGTGATTTTTTCATTTTCAGGTGCAGAATATCAAATGATAAGCATGGCATTTTGGAAAATTATGATACTGACGCTCGCCACTTCAATCTTCGCGGAAGCAAAACTGTACCATTATCAAAAAAGAGAGACAACAATAAGTCTGTGCGACCCCGTATCTAACACCCTTCCAGTACAGTGTTACTGTGCGGGTAGCCAAATCTCGGAGAGATCCGCTAGCTGTCATCTGATAAAGAAAGATCTACAACAAGATGACAAAATTTGGAATAGTTTCGAACTATTAAAAGACGTCACTACACTCACCATCTCCAACACCAGAGGCATAGCGATTCCATACATCCCTACAAATGCCCTTAAATTCATGGATAAATTAATGAAAATCGACATCAAATACGGCAACATTGACAAAATTGAAGCTTTCGCCTTTGCAAATTTGAGCCTTATTGAAGAAATAACGCTGAGTGATAATCAAATCAAGGTATTGGGAAAGCATGCCTTCGCTCATCATAGAGACTTATCAATCATTGGCTTGGACTCCAACCAAATAACTGAGATAAACAGGGACGTATTTGTTGAACTACACTCCTTAGAAAAACTGTTTTTAACAAACAATAAAATAACGACGATTCACGATAGAGCATTCGTTCATTTGATAAATTTAAAAGAGCTGGAATTGTATAGAAATGGTCTGTTTAGTTTAAACAGTGAGACTTTTTCAGGATTGAGAAATTTGCAGAAACTAGACCTTAGTAGTAACAGTCTTGAAGTGATAGGAGATAACACTTTTCTGCCTCTTATAAATTTAAAAACCCTGAATCTCGAAGAGAATAAAATTCAGATGCTTGATGAGAAAGCATTCAACGGCTTAGGTCAGTTGAACGTGTTGAATTTAGCACACAACAAACTAGTAAACATTGAAAATGTGAGAACCTTTGAAGGATTAGAGTTGCTAACCATGTTGAGTTTAAAAAGCAACCAGCTTATTGAACTGAAACCGCAAGTCATGTCACCAATATTAAAAAATTTCTACGGCAACACAAGTAACCTAGACGTTGAAGGTAAGACATCTATGGATCTATACATTTTTTTTTTAATTTTTTCTGTCTGTACGTGTTTTTTTTTTCCCAGGCCTGTCTGAGATTCTGCCGGGAATGTCTGGACCAATTTTGACTTTGACTGAATGATACTGGGGGCCTATAGGGCTATAAATACGATACATATATTGTATACTAGTATTTGCGTGTTGCGCGAGATGCAAGCACCTCACGTGCTTGTTAAATTTATGAAAAAAAAAAAAAATGGGGGGTGGGTGATGGGGGGGGTTGCACAATTATTTCGACTAAAGCATTACCCCTCTAAATGAATCTAAATAAAAAAAAAATGTTCCAAGTCTCTTAATTTCCGAGATCCGCCTAAAGGGGGTGAGAAGGGGGGCAAGGGGGGTGACTTTGAAAAATGGTTTTTACTTTACCGAGCCTCCTCTATAGGAATCCGTAAAAAAAAAATACGGGTCTCGTAGTTTCCGAGATACGATAGGAAGGGGGGAGAAGGGGGGTGAAAATGGGAGGTTTGGCACTTTTCCCGTAGGTTTGAGAGTTACTTGTTTACGAATCTGTCAAAATATACCCACCTCCCCATCCACCATCTGGGAGAACAATTATGTCAATGAGTGAGTGAGTGAGTCAGTGAGTGAGTGGTAATTTAGCTTTATATAATACAACTAGTATTTGCGTGTTGCGCGAGGTGCAAGCACCTCGCGTGCTTGTGAAATAATTCGACTAAAGCATTGCCTCTCTAAATGAATCTGAAAAAAAAATGTTCCAAGTCTCTTAATTTCCGAGATCCGCCTAAAGGGGGTGAGAAGGGGGGCAAGGGGGGTGACTTTGAAAAATGGTTTTTACTTTACCGAGCCTCCTCTATACGAATCCGTAAAAAAAAAATACGGGTCTCGTAGTTTCCGAGATACGATAGGGGGGGGGGGGGGAGAAGGGGGGGAAAAGGGGAGGTTTGGCACTTTTCCCGTAGGTTTGAGAGTTACTTGTTTACGAATCTGTCAAAATATACCCACCTCCCCATCCACCATCTGGGAGAACAATTATGTCAATGAGTGAGTCAGTCAGTCAGTCAGTCAGTGGTAATTTAGCTTTATATAGTATAACTAGTATTTGCGTGTTGCGCGAGGTGCAAGCACCTCGCGTGCTTGTGAAAAATACTAAAGCATTGCCCCTCTAAATCAAGTATTTGCGTGTTGCGCGAGGTGCAAGCACCTCGCGTGCTTGTGAAGAAAACTAAAGCATTGCCCCTCTAAATCAAGTATTTGCGTGTTGCGCGAGGTGCAAGCACCTCGCGTGCTTGTGAAAAAAAAAGTGGGGGGGTGATGGGGGTTTAGTATTTGCGTGTTGCGCGAGGTGCAAGCACCTCGCGTGCTTGTGAAGAAAACTAAAGCATTGCCCCTCTAAATCAAGTATTTGCGTGTTGCGCGAGGTGCAAGCACCTCGCGTGCTTGTTAAAAAAAAAAGTGGGGGGGTTGATGGGGGAGATGGGGGGGGGTTTAGTATTTGCGTGTTGCGCGAGGTGCAAGCACCTCGCGTGCTTGCGAAAAAAAAAAAAAAAAAAGGGGTGGCGGAAATGGGGGGGGGGTTGCACAATTATTTCGACTAAAGCATTGCCCCTCTAAATGAATCTGAAAAAAAAAATGTGCCAAGTCTCTTAGATTCCGAGATCCGCCTAAAGGGGGGGAGAAGGGGGGCGGGGGGGGGACTTTGAGAAATGGTTTTTACTTTACCGAGCCTCCTCTATACGAATCCGTAAAAAGAAAAAAATACGGGTCTCGTAGTTTCCGAGATACGATAGGGGGGGGGGGGAGAAGGGGGGGGGGAAAGGGGAGGTTTGGCACTTTTCCCGTAGGTTTGAGAGTTACTTGTTTACGAATCTGTCAAAATATACCCACCTCCCCATCCACCATCTGGGAGAACAATTATGTCAATGAGTGAGTCAGTCAGTCAGTCAGTCAGTGGTAATTTAGCTTTAGTATAATAATTATTTTAGTCTAGGATTTACATGGGAGAAACCGCATAAATAAAATCGATTACCACGTGACGCGGTCACAGCAAGCTTATAAATATTTTTACTAATATTATAAAGCGAAACTGTTTGTTGATTTGCTTAAGCGCGCTAATCTTAGAAAGTATTGGGTGGATTTGGATGAAATTAGCTTGAAGCTTTAGGAAGGTTATAGGCTACTTGACAGCATAAGAAGGAGGGTTATGTTTTTATCGTGATAATATGTCTACGGGCCGTGCTGGTTTGTAACAAAACAACTATTACTACTACGCATATTCAAAAATTACATTCGTTTAAAATTAGTTACAAACTTCTAAAAACTTTTGATGAAGTCTGCCAAATTTTTGATTTATTTTTGTGCTATAACTAACCTCTTGTAACTTTCACTATGAGCAAGAAGCCTGAAGCCGAACACCAGTCTTGCAAAGCAGTATCTAGTACCCACATATTGGACTGTAGAAGTTAGATCAGCAGTTGTAGCGAAAGCATATCTAACCTCTACAACTAAAAGAATAAACGTAAAATGTTAATTTATTTCTTCGTGAAGCTGGACTGGAAGCTGACCCCAATATATGTAGTTAGCAAGCCAAAGCTCATTGCTCTAAAATCAGTAGTAAAATGTCATGGCTATGAGATTTGAATTACTTGCAAAAATCTTATAGGTTCACTTACAGCTTTTATAGAGATCGTAAACCTAATAAATAATTTTCCTAATTGTGCATCAATATTAATTGCAAGCTCGTCGACCATCAAACAAAAAAAGATTATAAAAAAATCTCTTCGTGAAATCATAGGCGAAGTGGATTTGTAGTTATGATGTCAATTCCTAGCTCAGATTACTTAAAATACAATAAGAAATTGAATAGATCGAAAATACTGCACTACGTTGGTAGAGGTCTAAACCAAGTGCACATGGTAATCTGATGTGATAGAAGTCATAATTTACTTTCCTTGATTCAGTATGTACGCATACTGAATCAAGGATAAAGATAGGAAGATATTGACAATTAATGCAGGATTTTGCATTGAGATATTAAGAAAAAAGCTATGAATTGTTGATATAACTACTTCTCTACATTTATTGTGCACACAGCCAAGATGTCGAACTCTCTGCCGGCTTCTATATTTCCTGTCATATATGACCCGTCAGTCTTTAAATCAAGAGTGAACTGGCATCTTCTGGGCTCACTCGTTTAATCATAGACCTCATCTTACACTCACCATCAGGTGTGATCGATGTCAAGAGAGGGCTCATTTGTAATAAAAAAGTGCCGATAATATTCTCATATGATATTCTTTTAACATGGTTAAATGATTTTATTGTTCTTAAATATTGTATCACTGGTTAGAGATAAATGATAGTAATAATCATTTTAAATTTCCAGATAACAACTTACCCTGCGACTGCCGTTTAGATTGGTTCATGTCACTGATGAACAAGACACAAAACAATTATTTAAAGCGCGCTATAGAAAATTTGAAATGTAATCCCGACACCAATCTCAGAGAATTGTGGGCGAATACCGAAGAAACCGAAAAGAACGCAGCTCAAGTATTTGTAGAAGAGGAAGAGTCTCAAGTACAGGCCAATGATTATGAATACTACGATGATACACAACTCAATGGAAAACTCTTTTACATAGATATTAGAGATTTGGCAAACTGTACTAACACTAGCCGTGTTCCAAGTCGTATACCAATCTCGGTAAATATTGTAAACACATCTAATGTAGAAACATCAACCAAGCTAACTACCAAAGCAATTACTAGTCCAGTGTCCACAACAAAGTCTATACGTACTACAGAATATGAAATGCTGCAGTCAACTCAAGCGACACCCAAAGTAAACGAAACTACTAAACCCAAAGACGATAAAATCGAAAAGCCAAACCAAGATTCTAAGATCAGAGAAACATTTACAACTATCCGTCTTGCTACGGTTTCCGCTAAACCGATTGAACATAATTTTGACCATGATATGGCATCTGATGAAGCCAGACCTGAGAAAGTTAAGGAACATTCTCACAGAAGCATTCATGAAGAAACAAAAGCTTCTCCTAAATCTAAACATAATAGTGGATGTAGTAATGTAATCAGTGTGACATTAGTATTCATGACACTATGTTTTAGACTGTATTTTTATTAAATCACTAATATATTGTTAGATATTTAGTTTTTAATGTTCAACACTCTCTCACAGTCATTAAAATAAATAATTTTAAGTTTAAAAATGTTTTATTAAAGCTAAATTGAGTACTAGAAGGTTGTAGCTAGCACGATTATGATGAAAGATTTGAGTCCAGATCAACTAATATGGGCACGTGAGCTTTAGAAAGTCCAACGTAGCAATAGTAATTTTACTTTGTTAGATGTGAGCGGGAGTGCGATGTAGTGATAGGAGTGCGAAGGTGTGTACATGAGGGTTTGTGTGTATGTTTGAAGGCATGTTGTGGCGTTTGGCGAGTAAAGACTCCTTGTAGACAGATATAATTATGTAGGTTCAGTAATCATCTCTGTTATCAAACACAGTGTCATATCTACATAATACTCTATTAAGAAAGTAACGAGAAACGATCAATAATACACAAAATGTTAGATATTCTTCCAAAGTTTTATCACCTTCAAAGTATGCTCTTTCAAAAACGATACACTCACGCCAACGAATAATCCAATAATCAAAACATTATTTAAACGCTTTTTCGGAATTAAGTTCAGTCCTCACCGCGAACTATCCTTTGTGTCTTCTATTGAATGAAAACGGGTGCCACGAAGTGGTACTTTGAGTTTAGAAAAAATAAAGAAGTTGGCTGGAGCCAAATTTGGTGAATAAGGTGGTTGCTCGATGGTATTTATTGAGATTTTGGTGTAAATTCGTCCACTGTGATGGCCTTGTAAAAAATTCAAGAATTTTCATTCCATAAATCTAGCCTTTTTCGTTGATTTGCTCTCTTAAACGCCGCATAGCGCTGATATTTTTTTTTAACTGATTGACCTTAGTCAAAGAAAACGGTCGACATGACTTTGACCTTTGGTCCACTTTGGCGTGGTTTTTTCAGTTTCGGTTTCGTTGGAAGGAGCCTCTCCGAAACTTGTTGACTAGTTTGCTGTAAACTTGTAAACCCATGTCTCGTCACCAGTAAAATGCGTTTCATGAATTTGTTGGGACAGAATTGAGTCGTTCTAGCAAGTCCCTAGCGGTTCTTATGCGATTGAATTTTTGGAGAAAATTCCGGTATTCGAGGTTAACCGAGCTGCATCTTGTTTCGAACCCAAGTGATTATTTAAAATGAGATAGATTGACTCGTGACACACCGAAAGTTCAATGGCTATATCTCTCAAACTTGAATGAGTATTTTTAGTCACTTTTGTGATGCTTCAGTTGAAGACGTTGATGGCTTACCAGAGCGAGGCAATTCTTCTATCACATCTCGATCGCTTTTGAATGCTTTGTATCACTCAAGGCCGTGTTTTTTTTTTTATAAAGAAGCCTTAAGCCTTCTTTAATATTTTTGGGGACTCCGAATACGAAATTCCATTGTGATGTAAAATTGAAGACAAACTCTTTGTTCGATGTTTTTGTCCATTATAAAATTCGCAATACACACTATATACAACTAAATAACAAATGTAATTCAAACTCCGCGCTGCAATGGAAAATAGTTGTGCTAATTTAACAAACTAATAAAGGAATTTGGAATAATACACAAATTATCCATTTCTCGATACATTTTTGACTGAATGCAGGTAACTGGCTTGATGCATTCAGTAAAGTAATACCAGTACTTGGTCGAGCATGCATTAGTATTTCGTAAATCCATACTAAAAGTACTCGTAATATTACAGATAATAAAGTCTGACTATCTGTTATGCTTTCACGGCTAAATCACGGAGCTGGTTTTCATGAAATGTAGCCGGAAATTTTTTGAAATCGGTTTTTTTTTTTTTTTTTTTTTATTTATTTATTAAACAAATACATCTATTTATTTTCTAAAACAACCCTAAGTGGCTGTAGTAGAGGTTGAAAGGTTGCATTAAAAATCGTCCAAACGTAGTAGCGAGCTACACACTACACTCACAATCACCTTTTCCCATCTATGTTGCGTTCGGTAGATGCAGCTGAGTAAGTACTATCTGACCTCCACAACCACTGGGTTGTGTAACCTGGCTACTGAGCTAGGTTACACTTTTTCCGGCTTCTGATCCGTACCGACTGTCAAAGATGTGCAAGTGAGAGCCAGGACCATTGGCTTAACACGCTTTCCGCCGCACGGAGGAAACTCGATATCCCTATGTTACGATGTTCACCCATCCACAGACCAACCTTGGCAAGCGTTGCTTACCCTTGAAGATCGACCCATGTGGCTCTTATTATTTAGCCACGATCTAGTACTCGTATCACATTCATGGAGCCATCTTCAGAGGCATCGACGCTACGTTCGAAGACATTCCAGAAAATGTTTGGTCTCACTGAGCTCGCGACAGGTCACAGGAATCCACTGGACTGACACGCACATGATTCATCGATGTGGTGGCATTATGTCATTGCAGCATAATTCAGTTGACATGATGTGGATAAGTATATCTTTCCAGCAGCCGAACTGTTCGACGAGTGGTGGCTCAGTGGCTACAGGCACGCCTTGCAAGTAGTTGGTCGTGGGTTCGCACCAAGGCAGACACATCCTTACTAATGTTATAAAAGCGAAAGTCTGTCTGTCTGTTACGCTTTCACGGTTAAACTACTACAATGACTTGGATAAAATAGTTGAAGACCCGAGTCAAACAGAGGCTATTTTTTTTTTCAAAACCATCCCCTAATGGTTAGGTGCATAGGGGATGAAATTTTATATTATTTGTTTATTGTTTCACAGGTGTGTGTTTCACTTTATGTATTTTTACTTACTTACTTTAAGAAAAACATCGTGAGGAAACCGGACCGAAAATCCGAAGACATACGACAAAGCCAAAGGCCGTAAGCCACCACGCGGACTCAGTGCATTGGTCACTGAGTCCGCGTGGTGGCTTACGGCCTTTTCCCACTCATACGGTAGTAGTCTGCGGGCCTATCTTACACTAAAGGTATACAGTGCTCTTCGAGTCCAATATAGCAACGTGTTTAGGGTGCCGATGGGGTTGCCCCGCATCTGTATTGGTTGCTTTTATATAGTAGATAATGCGTAAGAGATGCGCATGCCTGGTACATAGGGTCCGTACCCTGTGTAACACTGCATCCACGCGACAGCACCAACAGGATCCTAATCTCCCGCCGCCGACTCGATAGCGCGATCGAGAACCGTTGCTGCAAACTTTTTGCTGCTGGAATTGCAGCAGTATAACGATGTGCTTATGTGATTTTGGTTGTGATGTGTGAGATTTATTATTCAGATTAATACCATTGACGTAAGTTAAATTTAATGTTCCAACACATAGTGTTATGTTACTTAAATAAATAAATGAATACAGAGGAGGCCTGTGTCCCAGCAGGAACCTTATAGCATGGTTAATATTACCGTGCTTATAGGTTGATTATGTAGGTGAACGAATGTCGACATAAGCTATATTTAAACTGCGCGATAATTTAAAAGGTAATGTATGGAGTAAGTATTTGTTTATTTGGAGTTCCTTTCCATTGTTAAAATAACTGCAAAACCTATGCCAATGAGCGAGTAATTCGTAAAATTTACTATTATTTCAAATGTATTATCTTCTTCAAATATATTAAATCTCTTGTGTGTTTTTATGTCTTTTATGTGTATACTAGGTCTGAGACTAGGTCGTAGGCTATTTTGTTTTCACTAGAAATATTTTGTACACCTATTATGGCAAAACGTTAGCTGGGTCAGCTTGTTATTATAAAATAAAATTATTTTGTACCTCGTTGGTCAAGTGGATGCAAGCGCGACTGCTGAGCACGACGTCTCGGGTTCAATTCCCGAGTCAGGCAAAAAGCGTGATCGGGTTTTTCCTGGAGCCTTTTTAAGCCTGGAGTTTGGAAGTTGGCGGTGATCCTCGTGCCTCGGGAAAACGAGGTATTCCTCGAAGCGCTACCATATTGAAGCGCACCTAATGAAGCGCTCCTTTTTTATTCCTCGGTGCGCTCCTCTTCCGATAACATGGTATCGGGAGCGCTACTAAAAGGAGCGCTCAGAGGAATAAAAAAGGAGCGCTTCATTAGGTGCGCTTCAAAATGGTAGCGCTTCGAGGAATACCTCGGGAAAACACGTTGGTCCCGGCTGTCAGTTGGTCATCTTTGACAGTCGTTACGGATAGTCAGAAACCAGTAAATCTGACGCTGGTCTTGCCAAGGAGTATGGTGTTACTTAGCTACTGGGTTATGGAGGTTAAAATGTACGCAGTCTCTCCACTAATACTCAGCTGAGTATTAGAGTTTTACATAGAGTGACTGCCTACATCTGACTGCATCCTGCTAGACTGGAAGCCGACCCCAACTAGGGTTACCATATGACAGGCGTTTGCCGCATTTTAATTATTTTATTTTTATTAAATTTTTCTGCATGATTAAAATAGGCTTATAATTATATTTTACCCGCCAAACTTCGGTATTTAAAGACTTCGGTATTTTTCCAGGTATTTTAAGATTTAGACAGGCGTGCGGCCGGCATTAGTCTGAGACAGGCATTTTTAAATTTCGCGCCCGCCCGCGATTCGCGCTTGCATTTGAATGACACCGGCGGGCGGCGGCAGTGAGCGTATCTTGTGAAAATTTTTACGTTTATGTATTAGAAAAGAAAGAACTATTAAAAAAAATAATGTCCTCTGACAAATATCAGTAATAAATATCCTTCTTCATTATTATCTGTTGGCTTTTACTTATTACCTACAGCGTTTTGCTTTAGACAGGCATTTTTCTGAAAATTCAGGCATTTTAGGTACCATAGACAGGCATCCCTCCATTTATATATGGTAACCCTAAAGGATTCCTAGGATAGCGGTGCCGTCATATAGCGGCCGTAATACAGCGGTGAACAGGGTTGGATTTTGTACTATAATTACAGTATTTATACTATAATTTCGCCCTTTGTACTATATACTATCCACATCTAAGGATAGTACGCTAACATACTATAATTCAAAGTTTGCTCCCGAATGCTTAGTTTTATGTTATAATTATGAATATTCCGACCGAATTCTGATCTTACAAGGTTTTCTGTGTTAATGACCGGGGATTCCCCGATTATCTTCCGAAGTACACTTCTCTCTTTCCCAGGGTTAGATTTTATGCCATGATAAAATGCCATTTTATTGTCTTGTGACGCTATCAAAAGCGGTAACAAAAGTGGGAATTTTACTGATTTTATTCCTACTGAGGATATGTTGATGAGATTAAATGCCAAGGATGAAGATTGAACTAATAGTAATATTCAAGAACTGATAAACTTAGAAGAGGAGTAAATTTTGCCTTAACGGATGTTGATTTTAATGACTATTATATATTAAATTAAAAAAAATGAAAATGTACCATAATTTTTTTATAAATACTATCCTTTTCATTTGTTTGTACTATCTTTTTCAACATACATAAATCCAACCCTGGTGGGAATGACGTCACTAGAACGTTGTCTATGTAAACAAAATGGCGCGGTTTCATAGAGAGCGGTAACTGACACCTGTAAAGATAGCCGCCTTTTTGCGTCCGTAATATTACGGCCGCTATATGACGGCACCGCTTTCCTAGGAAACCAAAGCTTTACCCCAACATGGTTGAGAAAAGGCTAAGCAGATGATGAACTGCTTTCTGCTTTCATCTAGGAATATTCTGTTTTTAATCATTTTAATTAATAATGATTGAATTTTAATATTACAATAAAATTGATTACTTGAATAACTTATCCAGCGGCATATACTGCTTATATTTTCAATGTTAATATGCGGATAATGCAGTGGGCTGCAATATTGTTTATAAACTGTATGATTTATTGTTGTGCACTCATCTTATATTGTAGCTGTTTATTGTCCCTAAATAAATAAATAAATATTACAGGTAACTGTGCCAAATTTGATACTCCGTCAGCGAAATTAACGCTAAAAAGGAGTAGGAGGAGTACGTATAAAGATATGTTTTCACACTCTAAAGGATTACGCAATTAGCGAGTCGGTAATTGAAGTCTGATATAGTCTGGATGTAGTTAGTTTAAGCATCTGCCTATCCGTTTGAGGAAAATAAGCATAATAGTTATAACAAGATACGTTCTGTGTTAATCAAAAATGTGCAGATTAGGTAGGTAGGTACAAGAGCATTGCCTCAAAGAGCAGTCAGCAGCATTGGGGCCCGACAAGGCCATTGCCTTGTAACGGGGTTGCGGGAATGTTCTAACAAGATACCATGGCCCCGGAACGCAAGGGCACCTGAAGGAGCAGGGTGGGTTTTTAGTCAGTAAAAATCTGACACTCCCTTCCGCTAAACGATTAGCGGGAGGAGTCATTTGATGATTTTCTTACCCAGAGAAAAAAGTACATCTTCATTAATTTTGTCTTGAATCGTTTACGACGTGTCACTGCATGTAACAAAAAGAGAGTCTTAACTTCCCATCAGCTGGAACATAGGCATTTCTTGTGATAATGGTTTACACCTGAAAGTAGTCTGTTCACTAATGTTCCAGAATCGCGTGCATACTGCCATCTATTGTGATGTGTAAGTACTACAACATTACCAAATGCCGCAGTTTTTTATTAGGTTCACGTCCATGTTAAGAGATGGCGCTTTGTAAGAGCTTTGCACGTTTTTAGTGTGATAAAATATTAACAGGTGACATGACGATCGTAAGCGCAGAAAGTATTCCTTGCACTTATTATTCTCATTAAACTAAATAAACAATTTAGAGGTAAAGAGGAGGGTCGACTTTTTTTTCTTTTCACAGTCATTAAAAAACTTTAATGCTACTGCAAAACTATGTTTATTTTTAGGTCAAGATTTTTGTGATTACTAAGTAAGTAGATAGGTACGGGAATATATTTACTTAATATTGTTTCGATTATTTTGGAGCAAATTTATTTACATGAGCTTCCAGCTAGTGTCGAGATTAATTTTAGTTATTTTTCGCTACACGATCTTTACAGGTCAGATCTTTTGATATTTAAGGGTTTGTTCTATTATTTTTTTATTTATAATCAATAGACATAATAATACCTACCATATAAATGTCATTAAAATATGTTGTTTTGATCATACTTATTAATTTTCCAGTACAGTTATGACCCCAATAAACAAAGTGTTTTTATTACTTTCTACGTAAATGGCATTACTAAAACTATTTTACTAATTATGCTATTACGCATATAGATACCTGATTTAGGTGTCCAGCTGCATTAGACGGACAGACGGAATCGCACAATAGTAAGGGCTCCTTAACACAATCATTCCCATACTAAAGTTCAAACTGCAGGTAGTCCAATTAGGTTATGCTATTCTTAAACAAAATATTAACCAGGCACTGCTCCTGCTACTGGACAGAAGGAGCCTTAGAATAGTCACGGGGACCATCACCGGGCACTGCTCACTAAATAAACAGTATCCTATGATAGGTATAACGGATAGTTCCCTACATGCATCCCCGTCACCATCCTAAGGCTCCTTGCCTTAGAATGGTGACGACACCACATAATAATAAAAAAGGTTTCAATGTTTAGCTAAAGAATAAAAAAAATATTAAAATTACAAATAAAAGGTTACTAATGACCAACAGTTAGTATTATTATACAAATTTCATCAAGCTAAGGAATACAATTTCTTGCTCGATTCATCATTTTCCGGATACATAACTAAGGTTGCACCTAGTTATGTATCAAGCCTTAAAGGCCTGCTACCAGTACTATTGTCGTCGGTGTTCCAGTCTGTAAGGTGCCTGCCATGTTTCTGCGAAATAAATTTATGGTATGAGGTTTGAAAACTTTGATAGTTGAACAGTATGTAAATAAGAAGATACCTATAATACGACCTACATAAAAATAATTATAGCAAATAGTCAGCGAACATTGCTGTATATGCCCAGTTCTTGCAGACCTAAACCTTTGACACCCCGCGATAAAAAGTGTTTCACATACAGGTTGCTTGATTTTTGTCAGAAAAATTCCGAATATCTAACTTCATATTTCGGGTAATACTCCGAGACTAATAATGATGCGAATATACTTTGACACGTTTATAGACATCAGTTACGACTACAAAGATGTAAAATTAAATAAAGTAATTTTATTATTTGCGGAATTTGAAAGGATTCGTCATGTTTATAATTATACTAGTACTCACGCGGGGCTTCGCTCCCGTGGATTCTATCACGGTAAAAACATAACTCTTCATTTTTGCAGTCGCGTAAAAAGGAGCCTATAACCTTCCTCAAGCTTCAAGCTACTTCCATACCCATCCAAATTCACCCTGTACTTTCTAAGATTAGCGCGTTCAAGCAAACAAACAAACAAACTTTTCCGCTTTATAATATTAGTATATAGATGAGTATGTAAAGAATTTAAAGGAAAACTATTACTGCTAACTAGGCTTACCAAAATAATGAGTAGGTAATGGTCGAATATATTATTATTTGGAGATAATTAGTTTTAAGGAACCCCCTACACTGCGCGTAGTACATGGACTTAACTGTTTATATAATTCAAATTTACGATTTTAATGTACAGATATGCCGTGTAACTCTTTGTTATTTTATCTTTGTAGTTTATAACTGGCGTAACGTTTACATTAATAATTTTATGCGTACGATGTGAAGCAACCATTTATAAAATAAATAAACGATGCGTTTTTCCTTAAGTTTTATGCTTATTGGTATTACGTTGAGATAAATTTCAGCGTTTACTTGGACAAAACTGTGAGGCATAGCACCTGCGCTGGTCTTCAAGGTAAAGCAACGTTTGAAACTGTGAGGCATAGCAGCAGGCTCTCAGCAAGGCGTCAGGGCAGCAGGCTCCCAGCAAGGCGTCAGGGCAGCAGGCTCCCAACAAGGCGTCAAGGCAGCAGGCTCTCAACAAGGAGTCAGGGCAGCGGGTACTGCACTTCCTCTTCCACCACTCTTCTCGAAACTCGTCGAGAACTAAACTCTTCAGAAACTGGTCCAAGACTGAACTCCCGGAGATGGCCCCCAGCGCCTTTTATACCCAGCTCAGCGTTCAAAATCCATTCCATTCTCATTCTGTACCAGAATTCAAATTGTAGAGTCCAAAATAATCCATCTTGCCAGTTATTTGATCAGCCAGTTATATTCGAGCATAATTTATTAAACCTCTTCGATAAAATCTGAGAGTGTGTTTTAGAAATTTATAATTATAATTTAAAATGCCGTTAATCAGTAGACAACCACAATATAATATACAATATTAAGCTAGTCCTATCGATAAAAGTGAATAACAATTATATAATAAAAGTATGAACAACCTTTTTAGTCTATTAGCCATTCAGTGGCTACAAAGAAGATGAAATTACAGTTTGTCAGCCTTGACGTAAAAAATGTCATGACAAGAAAATATTTGTTTTGATGGATGAATTATGGATTATGATTACAAAGAAAACGTAAGTTATTTGGTATTTGTAATAACAAATACTATATTTCCCCATCGACCCCTAGAAAATTTTTGGTCTAGAACAAAAATTTTGTAAGGTTAAAGTTTGTCCACATTCATATAACTTACATGCCTCATTCAATCACACCAACATCTCACGAAGTTAGGTCAGGTAGGATTCACATTCAATGATCACTACTCGACCTGATTAGTACATGACAGTAGGCTTGTTTTCGGAGTCTGTCAGTCCGCTCGCGTCGAAAACCCATCAATAAAAAACAAGATTTAGCAAAGGCTTATTTTTACAAAGTTGCTAGCCGCTTCGATCAACTTTAGAGTCGATAACATAAAAAACAAGGTTTAGCAAAGGCTTATTTTTACGAAGTTGCTAGCCGCTTCGATCAACTTTAGAGTCGATAACATAAAAAACAAGGTTTAGCAAAGGCTTATTTTTACGAAGTTGCTAGCCGCTTCGATCAACTTTAGAGTCGATAACATAAAAAACAAGGTTTAGCAAAGGCTTATTTTTACGAAGTTGCTATCCGCTTCGATCAACTTTAGAGTCGATAAATAGTAATAAACTAACTTGGAGAGTTAGAAAGGGAGAAGGTTTGGTAATATGTACCTAAACGCACTTCTAAGTGATATCTGATTAGTTCAGATAGAAGAGAAAAAATAAAAATTAAGAGAAGCCTCTTAAAGTTTAAGAACAAAGTTAAAGAAAGAAATAAAATAAACTATTGAGTTTCAATAAGCCGAAAAGAACTCGATAGTTAAAAGAAGAGAAGAAGATAGAGATGAGTCATGAATATAGTACGAAAGATGAATATATTTACATAATTATATACTTAAATCGTTGTTTAGTTTTTGACGATGAGTGGAGTATAATTCTATCCATGACTGAAAATTAATATTATAGATAGCAAAAGAAGGTAAAGAGGGAGAGGGCAGGTAAATGAGAGGGTTAAAGAGTGCTAAAAAAAAACTCAAGAGGATAAATTAAATATAAGAAAGAGGTTGAGTAAGAGTAAGATCACAAAAAAATAAAAAAAAGTGTTATAAGAGGTTAAAGAGGGAATAAACTAGTGGTAAAAGAGGTGATAACTAGTGTTCGTGTGAAGAGGAAGTCTAGTATAGTGTTAGTGTAAAGAGTGAGTCTCCTATCCTAGAACTTAATATTAAAAAAGAGTCTAAGCCAAAAAGTGAGTCCAAAGAAAAAAGTTACTAGTAATAGTTTTTTGGAATTTTGAAAAAAAAAATTAAACCGACTAGCTATGATTTTACGTTGGGCGCCAAACTGTAACGATACCTTCTACTTCTCCAATAAAAGAGGGTAAAATAGATGTACCATTAAATTTAATGTAGTATTAATAAACAGTATTTTATAAAAAACCTGCCTACCTATCTACCTATCCTAGAAACCGGCCTACCTACCTATCTGACACACTCTCAGGAGAGAAGAGGAGGAGGTTTAGAGTATAGTACTTGCGGGACGGCTTGGCAGACCACTCCAGGATCGCCTTCTACTCCAAGATGTCTTCGTCGTACAGCAGCTCGAGCAAGGCGGTCTGGCAGTAGGCTCCCAACAAGGCGTCTGGGCAGCAGGCTCTCAGCAAGGCGTCAGGGCAGCAGGCTCCCAGTAAGGCGTCAGGGCAGCAGGCTCCCAACAAGGCGTCAGGGCAGTAGGCTCTCAGCAAGGCGTCAGGGCAGCAGGCTCCCAGCAAGGCGTCAGGGCAGCAGGCTCCCAACAAGGCGTCAAGGCAGCAGGCTCTCAGCAAGGCGTCAGGGCAGCAGGCTCCCAGCAAGGCGTCAGGGCAGCAGGCTCCCAACAAGGCGTCAAGGCAGCAGGCTCTCAACAAGGAGTCAGGGCAGCGGGTACTGCACTTTCTCTTCCACCACTCTTCTCGAAACTCGTCGAGAACTAAACTCTTCAGAAACTGGTCCAAGACTGAACTCCCGGAGATGGCCCCCAGCGCCTTTTATACCCAGCTCAGCGTTCAAAATCCATTCCATTCTCATTCTGTACCAGAATTCAAATTGTAGAGTCCAAAATAGTCCATCTTGCCAGTTATTTGATCAGCCAGTTATATTCGAGCATAATTTATTAAACCTCTTCGATAAAATCTGAGAGTGTGTTTTAGAAATTTATAATTATAATTTAAAATGCCGTTAATCAGTAGACAACCACAATATAATATACAATATTAAGCTAGTCCTATCGATAAAAGTGAATAACAATTATATAATAAAAGTATGAACAACCTTTTTAGTCTATTAGCCATTCAGTGGCTACAAAGAAGATGAAATTACAGTTTGTCAGCCTTGACGTAAAAAATGTCATGACAAGAAAATATTTGTTTTGATGGATGAATTATGGATTATGATTACAAAGAAAACGTAAGTTATTTGGTATTTGTAATAACAAATACTATACCCGTAGGTCCCGGCTGGCATCTGGAAATCTTTGGCAGTTGTTATGGGTAGCCAGATGTTAGAAAATCTGGCACTGGTTTGGCCAAGAGGTACCGTTTTTTTTTAACGTGGTAAAATTATCAAATAAGTCCTTCCACCCCGGGCAGGGTGGGAGGGACTGTCAGACTTTTACTGACTAAAATCCACGGTGTTCCTTCAATAACCCTTTACGTACCGGGGTCACGGTAATGGGATAAGTCCCACGACCCCGGCAGGCTTCGGCCCTCTACAGGGGGGGCCTCGTCATATTGCTGACGCTCTTTGAGGCGCGCGTGGAACACAGCGCGCCGTCGACCCGGGCATGGTCCATGGTCGGACAGCGAGTTGCCCTTTACTCGCTGTCCGCATGCCCGCGCCTACGGTGGCCGGAGATCGTCGGCCGACGTCCGACGCCGTGGGCGTCTACCACTGCGGCTGGGCTGGAGGGAGGACGCCATTCTCTCCCTCACGCGGCCCGCCTCCTCCTTCGGAAGCATGACTGCTTCGCAGAAGTAGGCGACCGCTTCCCACTCCCTCTCGCCCCGCAGCATGGCCTCGACCAATGCCGGGCGCGAGAGGTCTCTGCCTATCGCCGCCGTGAAGACACGTCGGTGCTCTGCCCAAGCGGGGCAGTCCTGCACCGTATGCTCTACTGTGTCCTCAGGGCGACCCTCGCAGTGGTGACACCCAGGCGTTTCTTCCTTTCCCATCAGACACAGGTACCTCCCGAAACTTCCGTGTCCGGTGAGGACCTGCGTCATGCGGTAGGTCAGGACGCCGTGACGCCGATCTAGCCACTCCTCAAAGAGGGGTCTTACCGCCGCAATCCGCGAGTTGACAACTTTGTAAAAATTGTTTGAAACGCTTCGAAGCGCTTCATGTGTACTCGTAAAATAATATTTTATTCATCACTTAACCTTTCAATTAAAATATAAGTATTTTTTTAATTTATTAAAAAACTATGGCCCAAATCGTGGCATTGTGGTCACGTGACTATGTATGACGTCATCGTTCAAAAAACAACTTTCCTGACATTTGGCACATAAATGTACTTCGGGTATTTTATGATATTTTACTCTATTATGAACGTGAAAAATTATTATCAGTGCTGTGCAGTACCTTGTGGGAATACTACTATAAAAACGCCAACGAAACTATTTATTCATGTCCCTTTAAAAAAAACTTTTTAACAAAAAATTAAACCGACTCCCAAAAAACACTGCAAAGTGAAAAATAACTTTAATTTCGGTAGTCGGTGTCTTTAGTTTTGTTTTTTCGTTTTTGGCACCGACTTCCGAAATTAAAGTTATTTTTCACTTTGCAGTGTTTTTTGGGAGTCGGTTTAATTTTTTGTTAAAAAGTTTTTTTTTCACTCTTTTTAGTTGGATGATTTTTAATTTACCTAGTTACAAGAGCCTAAATGTCAACTACTTATAACCTTTTACAAAATATTGCTTTTCCCAATGCTGGGCCGTTAATTGTTGAGGAGTTCTCCTGGTACTTCACCATCAGCTCTACATCACCATATGCATTGTGACGAGCATAAAGTGCTTAACATCCATATTCAAGTAATCGAATCGCAATCCACTTAATACTTATTATTGAGTAGTTTCGGCGGCCATCTGTGGTCTTCATCATCAGTTCCACTTCCCCAAATGGTACTTTTTGAGAGCAACTGCACAAGTTACTTTAAGAAATACCCAAAACGCCATAGGTGTGCCTATAATATTTGAAGAGTTCCCTCGATTTCTCCAGGATCCCATCATCAGATCCTGACTTTGGTGATAATGGTACCAATTTCGAAGTATACCCATTCGAACAAAAAAAGAATTTTCCAAATCGGCTCAGCCGTCTTCGAGTACTCGATGATCATACATAAAAAAAAAAAAAAAATATACGCGTCGAATTGATAACCTCCTCTTTTGGTCGTCGGTTGAAAAGAGATATTCGCAAGAATTGGTTAGAACTTCTGTGTCAAATCCATCCAAAGGTTGTCTGTAAAAGATCGCTTTTAGCGGTAAGACCGCCCATGTATCACCATTTTTAGTTGTTAAGTCCATATTTGTTTTACTGTTATGGTGTACAATAAATAATATATCTATCTATCTGCGTTTTTAAAAAGACAAAAAAAGGAACTCAGCGAACAACTATTACAGGACGATAAGACAAATGAACCAGAAGAGAGAGAGTTAGTTATGAAATGAAATGAAATATTTATTTGTAAATTGGTTATAAATAACACTTTTACACGTCATGTTTTTTTGCGTGTTTAGTTTAGCTAGATGAGGCCGGTATTTCCTAATTGACTACTCTGAGAAGAAACACCGAAACAAACTCCCTCTGAGTTTGTCGTCAACGTCTCTTTTAAAGTCCAAACAATTTGTATTTGTATATGAGAACCATGTAGGTTCATGTCTTTGGCATTCTTTTGAGGAAATAACCACGCAAATTTGAGCGGACCTGTCCAGAACTCCAGACAGTGCTAGCAGTTAGTTAGTTATTTCTTATTTTGTCTTACGCACCAACTAAAGATAACCAGTCAGCTGTCAAAATATTGAACGATGACGTCTCGTTTTCTGATTGGTGTTTCTAATCACGTGACTCACAGATAAAAAGTCTAATTTTTCTCAAGGGAAAATAAAATAAATAATTAATAGTCTTTTCTTCATTAGTACTATTTTGTGCTTCATATCAATAGATTTACGTAATTAAATAGTTATTTTAAATTTTTAAACATACTGTCAACTCGCGGATTGCGGCGTGCCCGGCCAAGAGGTACCCAGCGAGGGTTGTGGAGGTCAGATAGGCAGTCGCTCTAGTCAGTCGGTTGGACTGGAAGCCGAACCCAACATAATTGAGAAAAGGCAAAGCAAATGGTGACTTGGACAAGACTGTGTAGCCTACCTACCCTTCGCTTTTGAGTAGCTGCCCATCATAATCAAACGTCTGAGACACGCGCACCTAGAACCGTACATACAATGCACAAAGGAATATTATTATAAATACAATAAATTATATAAATGTAAACAGACATACGACATGCGTGCCCGCTCTCAGGGCACACAATGACCACTGATACAAGTCATAGAAACACTACTATTATATATTAACAATTCTATTTTTAATAATGAACATTCATTTAACATTCATTACTGCAACTTCACGCCTTGTCATTATAACCCTAACTAATTCTCCAAAGTGCTATCTAAAGTAAATCTCTACTACCTTATATATAATCTCAAAAAATAGTGCTCAACCATAGCACTAAAACTGTATAAATTCATGATCACAATTATATTTATTTTAATTTTGTGTCAATTGTTTGCTTTACAGTGTACAGAATGGAAACAGGCGTTACTTTGCGGAAATCCATACCTAACTAATACTTCAGAAAAATATATCTAATGTTAATGCCGCCAAAAACTAGATGATCGATCTTGCATGCAGTATGCACCACCACCTTCCCGCCCGCAAATGTATGAACTTGCAAATTTTTTTATTGCATCCCTCCTGCATGTTCATATATTTGCGGAAGAGGGTGGTGCTGCATACTGCATGCAGTTTTTGGCGGAATTAAGACTATATATATTTTTCTGAAGTATTAATTGTTTGCTTTCTTAGATTTCCATGGTCCAAAATATTAAAACACGTACATTCACTAAACGTAATAACTGACTTTATAAAATGGTACAAACGACGGTTACAAATAATGCATCATAAATGGGGTTACTAAATCGCATATAATTATTTTGTTTCTAAAATATAACACGTCCCCTAAAAAAATATGTAAAATCAATAAATTATGTCAACTGTTCAAACTTAAATTTAATTAGGGACGAGACCTATCATATCTAGAACTTACAATAAGTCCACAGACATATCTTAGAATAAAATATAGGTATCTAACTTAAATTGCCTTAATATTATCTTTGACAGTCTTCTGAAGTTCTGATCGTTTTGATCTTTTTTGTTTATTAATTTTTGATGGAAAAGAATATCGATTTGAGGACAAAATACAAGGGCCTATGTGACATTGTGGTACAGTTTGATGTAATATCACATTTTGTACTTTTTGACCACAAACGTACATTATCTACCACAATATATTACAATAACGTCTACAATGTGTGAAATATATATCACAGGAGCAAAATGACCATCATCGGTCCGCATAAAAATGAGACTTGGGTGCAAAATAGAACTCCAGCTTAGTCAATTACTGGATAAGTACATACATCGCCTCGTAGGCCGCGCAACACAACACACCTGAGCTCCAGCTTCTGCATCCAATCTGACCCAGTGACTTGGTTTATCCGTCTTTCAGTCTAAAGGTGCGTTTATATGCGTTTGCATATATACACGGTTTTCACTCTATTATCGTCTGGAGCCATCATCTATCATTGCGTTTAAATACATGACTACTTCTACGACCAGTTCGTTTATATAACGACATTGTGCCTTAATTTCTAAGGATTTTGGATTCCATTTTTCATTTCCCGAAACGCAGGGGGAAGCTTTTCACGGTGGGGCATACGGTGGAGGTGTCAACGCCAAGGTCACCCTTGTGGAGGTGATCGGCGGCGGTGGCAACACGCGCCTGGCCCTCGTTCAGACCACGGTGCGGGGCGAGGAGAAAAGAGATGCAGTCGCCTACTTCTGCGAAGCAGTTATACTAGCGAAGATCGACGTTAAACGTCTCTGTCGCGGGAGACGCCTCGGGCGTCGGGGATTGTGAGCCGATCTTCGGGTACTGTAGGCACGGTCGGTGACCAAACATCCGTTGGCAAGTCTAGTGTCAGATTTTCTGGTATCTGAACTACCTGAAACGATTGTTAAAGCTGTGCAAATGACAGCCAGAACCAATGCCGTAATGTGCTTTCCGAAGTATGGAGGAATCTTGATGTTTGTTTACATAATAATACTTATAATTATAATTACGGATATAGTTATAGCGTGTTTTTTTAGTCAAATGTTTTTAACATATATATTCTTAATTATAATTCATGGAAATTTTGTAGCTAAGAGGTATCTCATTTCATTTTCAAGATTGTACTTAGTATATTTAATTTTAATATCGTGTGTTCTAGTGTGTATCCCTGTAAATATTGTAAGGTGCACATTAACAAGGTATCCTGAATGAGACTAACGCTGGATGAGAACTGCATAAAACCGATCAGTATAGTGACTATGTAGGCTTCTTAATCGGTGTATCATTATAATGATGAAGAATTTTAAATTAAGTCAACCTGTATAAAAGAAGTGCTTATTGTACGTTTGGTGCGAGGTTTTTACACAACCATAAACAATACTACGAGAGTATAAATGTTATGCTTGCTTATCATATTCGTTTAGTACAGTGTAGTACCTCGTTGCAACGATGAAGAGAATTGTTTTTGCTGTATTTTTACTAGGTAAGTTCTTGACTACTTTTTTAATTAATGAGATATATTCTTTAGTAAAACTTCGTTTATGTATTGTAATGCCAAATGTTAATAAAAGCCTTGCAAGTACAGCTTCTTGCGGCTTTAATTTCACAGCTTTTTGTAAATATTGTGGTGAATTCTAATTCTACTGGACTAGATGCCCTTTTATATTTACCTCCTAACATGAAGACAAAAAGGATTACCCATTTTGTCGAAGGAAGACTCCTTATTATTTTGCCAACTTAAAATTAGTCTGCCACGATACTTAGGTTAAGTATCGTGGTAGACTAATTAAAAACAACAAATATTTGGGTACCTAAGTGAAGTCGGATTGATTCCATTGACTGGAGCATATCAACTACGCTACACTATATATAACACACAAATCAAACCGTACCTAGACTATTTAATACAAGTATGGGGATAAGCTGCTATTACACATCTATATAACCAACAAGTACTTAACACCTTTTTGTTTCTTTTTATTTTTCTGGGTGGGAAAATCATCGAATGACGTCTCCCCCTCTAGGTTAAGTGTCAGACTTCTATTGACTAAAAACCCACCCTGTTCCTTTAGCTGCCCTTAAGGCCGCGGTATCTCGTTAGAACATTCCCGCAACTCCGGAAGTACTTAACACCTACGAAAGAATTTTACGCTAAAACTAAACTACCTACAAAAACTATACACATATCACACATGCATATTAATAAAGAAAATTAACACTAACAAAATACACTCACAAATCACATTCAAACGCAAAACATACCACTACTACGCTAGGAATAGGGATAGTATAGAATTACCTTCGATTAGAACACTGTACGGAATAATAATTATTCAGTTTGAGGGAGCGCAGCTTTATAATAAGTTACCAAAAGAAATAAGGGACTCCACATCAATAAATATATTTAAAAATTGATTAAAGTTGTATTTGGGCAACCAGCAGTAATAAACTACTTACATAATGTACTCGATAGATCGAACGACAATGTTTATACATATTTAAGATTTTGTTATGTTAAGTTTCTCATATTTAAGTGAACTTTGTATGTTCTTTTTGAGAAATAAATTTCTTTAAACCGAAGTAATTTCACCATTGGCATTTTGTTTGATGATTATGAACAAAGTCTTATTAATATATTTCTGTTTTAAATTGTGCTATGGGGAACTTCAAGAAAATCTTTCCTTGCAGGTATATTTTTGCCTACAACCCACTCTCGCCATGTGCAATTTTACAGAAAAGACTACACGTACATTGAGCAGTTTGATGCGTTTTACAAAGTCCACTGGGATGTCAGCGGATCGGCTTGGAGTAACGCATTCTTAACTTGTGATGATGAAGGAGCGACTCTGTTCTATCCAAAGGCACCAGGAGAGTGGAATTTAGTAAAGAACTTGACGAACAAAATGACTCCAGCTCCCAATGTGACTGATGTCTTCGTAGGGTTTCACGATGAATTTAATTTGGGAGAGTTTATGACTGTGGATGGTAAGTATTCACCACTACTGCCACAATTCGCCAAATGATCTTTTTGTCGTAAATCTGTACGTTCTCTGTTTTTCAGGACATTCAACGCCATATCCCCTGCCAGCAGAAGGCAGTATTCTGCCACATCACGATAACTGCATAACTATGAACATAGATACTGGAATGTTCAATATAGATAGTTGTTTGAGAACACCCGATTCGCCTTTACCATTTGTGTGTAAGAAACTTGACGATGAATCGTGCCCAACTATTGACCGCGGTAAGAAGTGTTTTCTTGCTTTTTCTAAAACGAATATTATCATAAGATTCATTTATCCAGAGGAACTTAACAATATGTCATTGCGTTGAGGATAACGAGGTTAAGGAAACCTTTGATAAGACATAATGACCATTTAAAAGTTGAATTGTCAAGTTATAGAAATCAATCAGTTCAATCTTAAAAACCAAAACCCTCCTTAACCGTCGACGTGAACTTAACTTCTGTATCTGTGCGTCTTTGGCAATGTACCCATATAAATGAAGTTTTTTAAACCAAGACTCATGTTTTTCAGGTTGAATTGTAACATTGTTTACTTTTACTTAGGTTACTAGAATCCGCTAGTCGTTCAAAAGATCTATTTTTATGTATCAGAGTAGTTATTAAATGGTGCTTTGTTAAAAAGATGGTTTTTAAATTTATTAAAAATAAAGTATCTTTTGTTATGTCTTTCTCGCTCTCTGCAATGGAAATACCATTGCAGAGAGCGAGAAAGATATAAATGTATATTTTACTAGCTTCTGCCCGCGACTTCGTTCTACTGGGATGGTTTTCTCCCGTAAATCATTATCCCGTGGAAATTCCGAGATAAAACGTAGTCTATGTGTAGTTCCAGGATCTCAACTTACTACTTACAAAATTTCATTTAGATCAGTAGTTTTTGCGTGAAAGAGTACAAACATCCATACAAATATGTACATCTATCCTCACAAACTTTCGCATTTATAATATTAGTAAAATGTAACATAAGAAGATATATTATTAATGGGCCTTGAAATGTTCCAGGTTACAAATACGTGAAAACATCAAGAAAATGTTATAAAGTTAATAAAAAGCCACAGGTCTGGCAAGAAGCTATGAAGACATGCTTTATGGAAGGAGGAATACTGGCAGTCATAGAAAATAACGCACAGGCAGAAGAAATTAAAAACATGCTAGAAAGGGGAGAAATGTATTTCGTAGGAGTAAAAAAGCGTTTTTCCACTGCAGAGTATTACACTGTAAAAGGTAACAATATCTGATAATTATAAAATAATATGTAGGTATGTTAGAATCTGTACGAATGTGTATTCAATAAAATTGAACAGCCTTGGATGAAATTAGAACCCTGAACGATCAAGGTCTGAGTTACGTCATCAATGCTTTTGCTTTTCTCTCCCTAAGACATTAAACCACGTACTATTTATATATACTTATTTCATAACTACTTTAATTTGATTTTGTGTATGTTGACTTACTTGAAGTACACTGACTTTCCTCTCCCACTCTTTGTTTTGTGTTCATAAAATCTATCCAAAGGTTGCCTGGAAGATATTGGTATCAGCGATAAGACAGCCATTTGTAACCATAAGTTAAGCAATATTGTGATTGATGTGAAATTCTTTATCTTTCACACCCAAGTGAACGAAAAGGAATTTTTCAATTATGGTGTTACAAACTTCTGCCAGCAGCCGTTTAAGGGTTTCCTAGGTTTAGGTTCTAAAAGTTCCTTTTCTTTCACTTGGGTGTCAAGAAAAGTCCGTATGTTAGTTGACCACTTAAACAACTGACAGAATTTAGATGAAATATGGAACACAGATCTTCTTTTTTTATAAAGAGAACTAGTAATCTGGACACTGTTGTTTTTTACTAGCTTTTCGTTAATTATTTAAAGAAACTTTTTAAATGTTTCTATTAGGTTGACTGAATAAATATTTAAAAAAAAAATGCGGCAAAGCCTACATTTTAGTTTTTTTTTATAAATTCAATTAATATAATTATTACAATATTATAATTATTTATAAATCTATTTGATGTTATTCCTGTTGTATTATACAATAATTAAACCGCTTACCGCTACAACATAAAATGAAGATAATAACACAGCATAATTATTAATTTTACAGGCCAGAAATTCAGTGATATGTACCAGAACACTTATAACGGAAACAACTATGACTGTGGGGCTGTTTGGAATCAAGATAGTGCTCTGTATACAGAGACGAAGAATTGTGACGAAAGGGTTCAGTTCATTTGTGAAATGGAAATTTCTACTACAGCCACGAACTACCGACAAAATAATATGAATACTATGTTTTTATAAATAAGTAAGGTTGTGCAAAGCTAGTACCGATGTTTCATTATTATTGTTCAGGTTTTTGTATGCATTATAAATAAGGTTAAATAATTAATGTTTTCGAATACATAATTATGCTTTCTTGCTGTGTGAAGCCACGAGAATATTAGAAGGTGTATATCGTCCCGTGTTTATAACAATAAACCAAAGATGTCTGAGAGTCTTGTATACGCGTTCATTTGACTGCAGAGTGGTTAGTGTTTCGAATTTATGAATTAAGTTGACGTAGGTATACTACTCAAAATACTCAATTCAGGAACTAGTCTTCCATCAAATGTCCTATAAAATACTGCCTTACATATTTAAACAGAAGTTTAAAATATTAAATTTATTTAACTAAACATATACCTACTTTTAAATATTAATCTGTTACTTGGCTACTGCTATTTGAACCTCGGTAATAGGATTTAAAGTGTCAATTTAAAGTTAAATATACCTTTAATAATAGGTTTTTTAAATAAAGTTATTGAAATTTATTTAGTTCATATTTTATATAGTATCCCCATGCAAGAAAATAATTTACCATGTTTTTGTTAAAATAAACTAAACAATCCATTGACGTCATCATTATGGTTTCGATTAGACATGATAAAAGACACAATTCGCGTAGTGGTTAATCGATTGGCTGCTGCGTTGCGTGTCGCAGATTCAGTTCCCGTACGGAATTAATATTTGCATGGCCTCCAGATATACAAATATTTAGTTCCGGTTTCTTGTTTGTGGTATTTTCACGTTGTCTTATTTTTTTATTTATTACGAGTTAGCCCGCTCTTGGCCTCGATCACACCTGATGGTAAGCGATTGATAAGATCAACTATAGAATAAGCGAAGTCAGAAGATTCATTCGTTTATTAACTTTGTCTCATGTCTTAAGGAACACAGAAGGCAGCAGAGGGTCCTACACCTTGTGCCTTGGCTGTGCGCACAATAAATTTAGAGGAGAAGCGCTTAGTACGAAATGGTGGTATATCGATCGAGTGTGAATGTTACCCTGCAGAACAATATATAATTGTATTATATAAAGCTAAATTACCACTCACTGACTCACTCACTGATTGACTTACTCATTGACATAATTATTCTCCCAGATGGTGGATGGGGAGGTGGGTATATTTTGACAGATTCGTAAACAAGTAACTCTCAAACCCACGGGAAAAGTGCCAAACCTCCCCTTTCCCCCCCCTTCTCCCCCCCCCCTATCGTATCTCGGAAACTACGAGACCCGTATTTTTTTCTTTTTACGGATTCGTATAGAGGAGGCTCGGTAAAGTAAAAACCATTTTTCAAAGTCCCCCCCCCCCGCCCCCCTTCTCCCCCCTTTAGGCGGATCTCGGAATCTAAGAGACTTGGAACATTTTTTTTTTCATATTCATTTAGAGGGGCAATGCTTTAGTCGAAATAATTGTGCAACCCCCCCCCCATTTCCCCCCTCCCCCTTTTTTTTTTTTCTTTCACAAGCACGCGAGGTGCTTGCACCTCGCGCAACACGCAAATACTAAACCCCCCCCCATCTCCCCCCATCACCCCCCGCCCTTTTTTTTTTTTCACAAGCACGCGAGGTGCTTGCACCTCGCGCAACACGCAAATACTTGATTTAGAGGGGCAATGCTTTAGTTTTATCACAAGCACGCGAGGTGCTTGCACCTCGCGCAACACGCAAATACTAAATCCCCCCATCTCCCCCCATCACTCCCCCTTTTTTTTATTTTTTTTTACACAAGCACGCGAGGTGCTTGCACCTCGCGCAACACGCAAATACTTGATTTAGAGGGGCAATGCTTTAGTTTTTTTCACAAGCACGCGAGGTGCTTGCACCACGCGCTACACGCAAATACTAAATCCCCCCATCTCCCCCCATCACTCCCCCCCTTTTTTTTTTCACAAGCACGCGAGGTGCTTGCACCTCGCGCAACACGCAAATACTTGATTTAGAGGGGCAATGCTTTAGTTTTCTTCACAAGCACGCGAGGTGCTTGCACCTCGCGCAACACGCAAATACTAAATCCCCCTATCTCCCCCCATCACTCCCCTTTTTTTTTTTCTTTCACAAGCACGCGAGGTGCTTGCACCTCGCGCAACACGCAAATACTAACCCCCCCCCCATCTCCCCCCATCACCCCCCCTTTTTTTTTTTTCACAAGCACGCGAGGTGCTTGCACCTCGCGCAACACGCAAATACTTGATTTAGAGGGGCAATGCTTTAGTTTTCTTCACAAGCACGCGAGGTGCTTGCACCTCGCGCAACACGCAAATACTAAATCCCCCCATCTCCCCCCATCACTCCCCCTTTTTTTTTTTTTTTTTTACACAAGCACGCGAGGTGCTTGCACCTCGCGCAACACGCAAATACTAAATCCCCCCATCTCCCCCCATCACTCCCCCCCTTTTTTTTTTTCACAAGCACGCGAGGTGCTTGCACCTCGCGCAACACGCAAATACTTGATTTAGAGGGGCAATGCTTTAGTTTTCTTCACAAGCACGCGAGGTGCTTGCACCTCGCGCAACACGCAAATACTAAATCCCCCTATCTCCCCCCATCACTCCCCCTTTTTTTTTTTTTCTTTCACAAGCACGCGAGGTGCTTGCACCTCGCGCAACACGCAAATACTAAACCCCCCCCCCATCTCCCCCCATCACCCCCCCCCTTTTTTTTTCACAAGCACGCGAGGTGCTTGCACCTCGCGCAACACGCAAATACTTGATTTAGAGGGGCAATGCTTTAGTTTTCTTCACAAGCACGCGAGGTGCTTGCACCTCGCGCAACACGCAAATACTAAATCCCCCCATCTCCCCCCATCACTCCCCCTTTTTTTATTTTTTTTTACACAAGCACGCGAGGTGCTTGCACCTCGCGCAAAACGCAAATACTTGATTTAGAGGGGCAATGCTTTAGTTTTTTTCACAAGCACGCGAGGTGCTTGCACCTCGCGCAACACGCAAATACTAAACCCTCCCCATCTAACCCCATCACCCCCCATTTTTTTTTTCACAAGCACGCGAGGTGCTTGCACCTAGCGCAACACGCAAATACTAGTCATATTATATAAAGCTAAATTACCACTCACTCACTCACTCACTGACTCACTCACTCATTGACATAATTGTTCTCCCAGATGGTGGATGGGGAGGTGGGTATATTTTGACAGATTCGTAAACAAGTAACTCTCAAACCTACGGGAAAAGTGCCAAACCTCCCCTTTTCACCCCCCTTCTCCCCCCTCCCTATCGTATCTCGGAAACTACGAGACCCGTATTTTTTTTACGGATTCGTATAGAGGAGGCTCGGTAAAGTAAAAACTATTCTCGGATCTCGGAAATTAAGAGACTTGGAACATTTTTGATTTCAGATTCATTTAGAGGAGCAATGCTTTAGTCAAAATAATTGTGCAAACCCCCCCCCATCACCCCCCCCCCCATCACCCCCCCATTTTTTTTTTAAAGCAAGCACGCAAGATGCTTTCACCTCGCGCAACACGCAAATACTAGTCTAGTATTATAATCTTCGTTCGTTTGCGGTTCCAATAATAATAGTCCTCCTGACTGGTTTCGGTCACCCTGCGCCGGCGCCGCTCGAAATACTATCTATAATGCACAAATACCTTTGTGCGCAGGTACAGGTGCATTCTCTGTTCCTTAAAGATGGATCTTCAATCCGACACGACGGAGGGATATGAAGCGCAAGACTAACGGCTTATTGGGCATCCCGAGGCACGGGGGTAATCATACTGAACTTTCAAACTCCAAGCTACTAATAAGTTGTACCTACAAACTACAAACTTGAAGACTTTCTCTCATGGTGTGGCGATCAGTTGTATCTTTTGCAAACAGATTAGCCAAAATCATTATTCGACGGGCCTGTTGGTATAGTGGTCAGTGGCCCTGACTGCTATGCTCAAGGTCGTGGGTTCGATTCCCACCCAGGACAAATGTTTGTGTGATGAGCACGATCATTTGTTCTTTGTCTGGGTGTAAATTTATCTATAACATGTATGTATTTAAAAATATATATATGTATGTTTATCAGTTGTCTAGTACTCATACCACAAGCTCTGCTTAGTTTGGTACTAGATGGCGTTGTGTGAAAGTTGTGGAATAATAATAGTTTGGTACTAGATGGCGTTGTGTGAAAGTTGTGGAATATTATTATATTATTATTATTTTCTGTATTCATTATATATACATATTGATTACATTTTTAAATATTAATTAAACAAAATATAAACATTATTATTATTATTATTATTATACGGTTCAGATCTCTATATTTAGCAAAAGCTTTGGTTTCCTAGGAAAGCGGTGCCGTCATATAGCGGCCGTAATATTACGGACGCAAAAAGGCGGCCGTCTTTACGGTGACAACATGTGGAAAGTTCCACGGCCGTTTACACACTGTCTGCTTCATCGCTATCAATGAAACGTTCACGAAACCATCTGACACCGACAAAACGGCCGTCATGCAAATGGCGGCACCGCTTTTTGACGTTACGGTGTCAGTTACCGCTCTCTAGGAAGCGTCATTTTGTTTACATAGACAACGTTCTAGTGACGTCATTCCCGCTGTATTACGGCCTCTATATGACGGCACCGCTATCCTAGGAAACCAAAGCTTAAGTAACCAAACCGTAATTTTTGGGTAGGTTTTCTCTAATTATAATTATAAAACTATTCTTATTGATTATGTAATTGGGAGAAGACAATGTGTCCTGTAACTCAGGTAATACACCTAGCTCAGGAGTCAGGACTTCACTGTTTTAATAAAACCCTTTTTGTATGCTTATAAATATTTACTATATTTTCAACAAAAATCAAAGTACAATCTGCAGAAGATAAAAAGGCAAGCAATGTTTCGCTGGTGAGACTGGCTGTGAAGCTTGCCCACCAAAACTTCGTCACCTATGAGCTTTTTAACACGCTTTTATTAGGTCGACCTGTATGTAACTATGTAATGGAATCTAATGTAACTAATTTAACCATCTTCCAAGGGTCGTAGCGTAATGAAAATTGGCAGCTGTATGTAGTTCTGATGACAATACAATAATACGGTGCTGTCGAACTGATCTGATGATGGAGCCGGAAGATATGAACTGGAACTTCATGATGGAAAATAGTATCATAGCTGTTTTGGATTTCTTAGAAAAGTCTTGTAATGAACTTTGACCACGATTAGGTTTCAAGGTCTGATGATGAAGCCGGAAGATAAGCACTGGCATTCCATGTTGGAATGGTCGTGTTTGCACTTGTGAGAAAGGCCACGTAATGGACTTTTGAACACGATTAGGTTTTAAGGTTATAACAAACCTAAAGGAAATCCGTTATCGGTTTTCTTAACCTTTTTGAATTACCGCGCAATCCATAGATTAATTTTTTTAAAGATGTCACTTTCAAATCCTCTGGGGGATCGACCGTTTAATTGTTCTCTAGACAAATAATATGGCAAAAAGTAGAGGTATTCCTCGAAGCGCTACCATTTTGAAGCGCACCTAACGAAGCGCTCCTTTTTTATTCCTCGAAGCGCTCCTTTTAGTAGCGCTCCCGATAACAATTAAAATATTAAAATTTTATTCCTCAAAGCGCTCCCACGTTTACAAATAGGGAAGACCATGAAGTAAACGAATAATTATATTTTTTAAACTCATCATCATCATCGAAGTTGCTTAACCAAAAGTATGAAATTGACAGAAAAATATTGTTTTTGCTTTCGGCACTATAATGTGTATTCAAAGAGTAACGTGTATTCAAAGAGGATGTTATTAATAAATAAAACGCACAGATATAATATAAATGATATGCGTATAATAATCAAGGAACTTGTACCTGGTAGAAGATCCTTGCGTTAAATTCATTTATATATTTTCTTAATGATACGTGTATAAAACTGTATTTATGATAACACCACACAAAGTAATCTTGTAATTATTATGTAGGTCCTGCTGCAATGACCCGCGGAACACTGACGGCTCGCTGTGTGTATTTAGTCCACAAACTACATGTATAAAAAGACTGGCAGTATGCCCGAAATAACGTTATCTGGTATAAAGGGGTCGGCTTACCAGATGCAGCTGAATACATATATTTTTCTTAGAGCGACTGCCTGTCTGACCTCCAAAACCCAGTCGCTGGGAAACTCGATACCCCTTGGCAAGATTAGTATCAGATTTGCACGCCTCTGACTACCCGTAACGACTGTCAGTGATGGTACACATGATAGCCGAGACCAACGTCTTAGTGTGGAAAGAGGCACGGAGGCATGGAGAAACTTCGATACATAGGTACGAACTAAATAAAATAAATAAATAAAATAATTTACTCAAATAACATGTTTACAGAAAAGTACATATAGTCCAGAACATAAATATATATAATAGTTCTTAAAGTGTAAATTTAAGTGCTTGAAAAACATTGGTAAAATGGTGATTTATCTTATTTTCAATAGAGGTCAAATATACTGCTTACTATAATGTAGTGACCAGCCTGATGTAGGTTTATAGAAAACCTGTGTTTCAGGCCATCACTTTACATCTATAATATACAAAAACAATAAATTAATTAATCGCTAATTTAAAAAGAAGATACAATAATTACAGTGACTAATGGATTAGGAACTAATACTAAATTATTTCAGGATTTCTAGTAGTTTTTCCGTGTCTGTATAATTGAGTTTTGACAAATATTCCGAAACTATTAAATTACACCTATTATAACTTAAACTATACACTGTTAGCACTCTGTTAATCTTGTTATACAAATAGAGTCCTAAAAATAAATAAAATCCTTTAGCAAAAGCATGTTTAGTCTGAGAGTTAGGACAAACTAGATCTTTTCGCCTTCTATCTGACGGAACTGGATTAAAATCAAGTTCAGTGTGTTGGAGTAAAACTATATTTAGAACAAATAACTGTCAAACGGTTAGCACTTTACAAGACATGTAGAGCTCTTGTGTGGGAAATCTGAATGGTCGAAAAGTAGCAACCTTTAAAACCGCTCTTTGAGCTCGTTCAAGTTGCAGTAAAATAGATTTCCCGGCGCCTCCCCAGGACGTAATACAGTATGTAATAACTGATCTCGGGAAGCATTGCTTTACCTTATTTATCGACCCATGTGGCTGTTACTATTGAGCCACAAGCTTTATTATTTCATAATGTTAGCAACGTTTATGCGCTTTTGTCGTTGTGGAACTTGTGAAGCGAACTAGCATTGAGTCTGAGGCTACAGTAGGCAGCGATTTGCGATGCGACTGGAAGAAACGAGATAAATATGGTATGGCTACATTATAAGCGAAAAAGTGGCTACAGTACACATGCTACTTACTATACACGCTGTTTACTATACGCATATTTAGTAGTACTATTGAACTAGTCGTGCAAGTCAGAATTTTTCTAATAAATTTGCTTTAATTTCGCTGATATATTGATGTAGTCGATGCCGTGATTACAGTAGTGTTTTCCTATCGCATAAAGAAATCAAAGGTCGCTTGCGCTTATAATTTGAAGTACGGTGTAGCCATATACTTGAGCATTCATTTATTTGTTTTAATCGCTCATATGTGTCGCAAGTTGCGTCGCGGCCTAATGTAGCTTCAGCCTGAGCGTCAATTGTCATCAAAGAATTACCTCAATGTCTTGTCTGCATAGTGTGCGTTTAATACAATATCAATATCTCTTCATATTTAGGTACATCAAATATATTATATCATTTTAGTTTCTACGTTCAGTGACCGCTTTAACACCAAAAATGAATAGGGAGTATTGAGACCCAACATTGTTGACGCAGAAAAAACGACCAATGTTATTAAAATAAATTCAATTCAAATAGCCAGAATATTTTATTCTGTTAGACGATTCCTAGAGCGTTTGCTTATATTTTTACGATATTCACTCAAATCCTTGATATGATTCGATGGTTTTCAATTTCCCGCCTGTGATGTAGGCTTGCGTGAGACCCACTATAATATAGTAAATAGTATAACCGTATAATAAATATTGGAACGGCCGAAACATGCTTTACTTGGCCCAAGGGAAATTGGGATCATCGCAGTGGGTTATCAATTAAGTCTTATATAATTTTATCAGGTTTATTCACACTTGTGTACTTTCAAATAATATTACATTATTATACGTGTTCTGTACTTATAGTGTATTGTTCTTTTCCATTTTTATCCACTTTAAAAAGGTAAATACATTAATTAAATATATTGTATAATGTATAAATATATTTAAAGACATTGTGGTGAGTAAATAAAGGCATTTTATTTATTTACTAGTACTCACGCGGGGCTTCGCTCCCGTGGATTCTATCACGGTAAAAACATAACTCTCCTTTTTTGCAGTCGCGTAAAAAGTAGCCTATAACCTTCCTCAGGCTTCAAGCTACTTCCATATCAAATTGCATCCTAATCCACCTAGTACTTTCGAAGATTAGCGCGTTCAAGCAAACAAACAAACATAATAATATTAGTATAGATTTGATGCTTACCACAAACACACAGACATATCTACTTATTTTTGTGTATAGTATTGAGAGTAGGTATCTAATATAAGTGTCTCATGCGCATTGAGGATACATGTACTACGTAGTACAGTATATTACCCCAATGCTCATTCGCCGACATGTTTTGTGATTCCTAGGACACTTGTATCTCCTTATGCAGTTACTTCAATACGTAAAAACGGAATAATGTAATAGCAATACCATCATGATTGGAGCTTATTTATTTTAGCCCCAATGCTCGAAAATCTGTTGAGGAAAAATTCCTCCAATGTCGCTATGATGACAGGTAAAAACTACAATATATTACGTATTTAAATATAAAGCCTAAACGGTCAATGTAATAGAGTTAAATGGAGTAAGTTGAAGCTCGTAAGGCTGCGTTTCCACCAGAGATGTGCGATGGAAATGTGTCGTGCGAGGATGTCTAGCTGTGCTGTGAAAATGTGTGGGGGTTTCCACCAAAGCTGTGCGATGAAAATGTGCCTACGAGGATGTATTATTATTATATCCTTTATTACATTTTATGTACATATTGTTTATATTTTTAAATATTTCTATAAAAAAAACAAAAAAAACATTTAAAAATATAAAAAACAGTAGCCCACCGGTATCGGGAACAGGGTCCAAGCTACCGGTGGTCAGGGCTCTTGAGAGAGAAACCTCCTAACAATTCGCGCCGTGTCCAGAAGTACTGCTTTCTGGACCAAGCCCTTGATCCAGCTGCCCAACGAGAGCCTCCTAAGATGTTTGTCGAGGCTCTTGGCTATTATGCCATTGGCTGAGACGACTATCGGCACAATGATTGCTGTATCCACATCCCACATGTCAACAACCTCGTGAGCCAAGTCAAGATACTTAATTTGCTTATCTTTCTCGGCTTTCACGAGGTTCTCGTCATGAGGGACCGCTATATCAACAATCACTGTGCGACGCTCTAATCGGTCTATTACCACTATATCAGGCTTATTGGCAACAATAGTCCTGTCAGTGATGATAGATCGATCCCAGTACAGTGTAATATTGCCATTTTCGAGAACTGGGTCGGGCACATACCTATAGTACGGTACTTCTGATTCCACGAGATTGTATTTAAGAGCAAGTTGCTGGTGAACAATCCTAGCTACAAGGTTGTGTCTATGCAAATAGTCTCCGTTAGCCAGACGAGAACAACCGGAGATAATGTGACGAATGGATTCTCCCGGTTTGTGACATGCCCGACATATGTCTACCGTACCATCCTTCACAATATATTTCCGATAGTTATTCGTCATCATAACTTCATCCATAATTGCACAGACAAAACCTTCGGTTTCCCCGAAGAGGTCACCAAAACGTAGCCAGGCTACGGACGCTAACGTATCTACGTCAGACCCATGAAGGGCCCGGTAATAGCGTCCGTGAAGCTCCTTGCTCTGCCATACTTCTCTGCGGTCATTAGTATCTAATACTACAGGTTTGCGCCAATTCTCGGTACCTAAGGAGAGCGGAGTGAGGCCTTTGTCCACCGCTACCACATCTCGATGCATACCCACGTCGGCTTCTAGGAAATATTCCCTAAGGCTGCATACCTCGCGGTTGTGCAGGGTCTTTGCATTTAAAAAGCCACGACCCCCGCACTTCCGCGGGATATACAGCCTCATCACCGATGAACGTGGGTGATGCATTCGATTTGCAGTCAGCGTTGTGCGGACCCGCCTGTCCAAGGCGTCAAGTTCAGTCTGAGTCCATTTGAGTATGCCAAAAGAGTACATCAATACTGGCATGACCCAACCATTGAAGGCACGCACCTTGTTTCCGCCTGATAGAAGACTATTCAGTACTTTATTCAGGCGGCCAAAGAAGCGTTCCTTCAATGACTGTTTAACATAAGCAACATTGATGCCTAGTGCCTCTGACATACCCAAATACTTGTAGGTTTCAGTTGAGCCGAGGGATCTTAGGTGTATGGAATCCGAGAGCTGAGTTCCCACGGATTCCATAATCACTCCTCGCTTTACATGCATGACCGCACATTTGTCCACCCCAAATTCCATCCTGATGGCGCTACTGAAGGTTTCCGTTACCTTCAGTAGCTCCATGAGTTGCAAGTTGTTGGGGGCAAAAAGTTTCAAATCATCCATGAAAAGCAAGTGTGATATGACCTGACCACCTCTTCTCAACTGGTAGCCTTGCCCCGAACCCTCCAGCAGTGTACTGAGAGGGTTGAGAGCCAGACAAAACCACAGTGGGCTCAGACTGTCGCCCTGAAAAATACCACGCTCAATCCTAATAGGTTCGCTGTTTTCCTGGATCTGTCGACATCCTGGATAGCAGAGGACCGTCTTCCATTGCCCCATACATGACTCAAGGAAAGTGCGGAGTATTGGATTTATTTTGTACAACTCCAACACCTTCATGAGCCATGTATGTGGAACCGAGTCATAGGCCTTCTTATAATCTATCCAACATGTCGACAGATTCCTTCGGGAACGACGAACCTGTTGGTTTATGGCAATATCGATTAGGAGAAGCTCCTTAGTACCGCGGGACCCGTTCCTACATCCATTCTGAGAAGCAGACATGATTGAATTTGTATCTATGTGATTATTAATTTTGGCTCTCAGGATGGATGTAAGAACTTTATAGACCGTCGGTAAGCACGTGATCGGTCTATAATTTTTAGGTTCCGAAGTACTGCCTGATTTATGGAGCAGGTGGGTTATTCCTGTAGTTAGGAATTGAGGTAGCGATCCTAGCTCTAGGGCAGACTGGAACTGAGCGGCCAAGCGAGCGTGCGAGCTTAGAAACCATTTTATCCAGAAATTGTGCAGCCCGTCCGGCCCTGGAGATTTCCAGTTGGATAACGGACGGACTGCACGGGTTACATCTTGGGGGCTGATCGTAATTGCCCCCATTTCTGGTATAAGATCGCACGTGCGCCTGATCTCACTCATCCAGTCACCCTCGGTGTGGCTGACAGGCACCGACCAGATGCTGCGCCAGAACGAACACATGGCGTCATCATTCGGTAGGCACGTATCAGTCACACCTTGGTTAGGTCGCTCCCAGGCCCTATAAACCCACCTTTCATTGCTTTGGAATGTGCGATTCTGAGTGTATCGCTCCACCCGCCGCTTATATCGACGAATTCGATTTGCCCATGCATAGACTTTCTGCTTCAGGAAGTCGATACGCTCTGTGACGCGGGTCAGATAATCCCGAGGACTGATATCAGTCCCCGCAAACGCCCGCCTCACAAAGCGCATCACTCTAGGACGAGTGTTGCCCTGCCTGAAGCAGATAAGTTTACCAATGAGTGCTCTAGCCTCAGCAATACGACGTTCGATCCTGCCCTGCCAAGCTGGTACAGCTGGTCGAATAACTCTGTCAGTCTTTGGAAACTTGACATGAGCTACCCGACAAGCCGCTACAGCTGCACAGTATAGGATCGAATGAGTATCGGTGAGGTCTTCACTATTGTCAAAATAATTTGACAGCAGTGAATCTAGAGCACACACTAGCGCCCTATTTTTCTTATGCATGGGTAAACGAGGCAGACGAGGTCTAAGCTCAGGCGGTGTGGAGCGATACTCCCGTAATGCACACTCCAAAGCACTCCTCAATCGTTCACTGCACTGGGTACTCACGGTTATAGCCTCGTCATCATCATCTTCACCGACGTGGTCGGGTCGCGGTGAAATACTGGGTTGTAGTTGCACCGCGGCCAGTGGCGAAGCAGATGAGACACGGCTGCACCGTGATTCGAGGCGTAGTCTATCAAGTACGGCGTCATCCAACATACGGTTACGCTGGATGACCCGCACCTGATCCGATAGTCGTTGGGCCGAAACGTTGACAGCTGGTTCAAGTACCTGAAACAGAGAGAGCATCCGACCACGGTACGCAGTCAGGTTAGTTCCCCCCTCTGTAGCCCCAAAGTATGAGCGCATGACATTTTCATTGATGGAATGTGTCCATCGCATGCGCTGCACACTTCCACCGGCAGCGGGGACCCCATCGGAGGCCGGTGGGCCTCGAAGTCCTAAGTCGGCCGGAGGGCGGCCTCTTCCTCGCCGACGCGCAGGTGGTGGTGTCGTCGGCGGCGAGAAGTATTCGTCGCTCGAGCTCGACGCAGCTGCAGCGGCCGGAGTCTCTTCACTCACGGCTGGAGCAGGTCCCGGCGGCTGCGAGGCGGAGCTGAGCGACGATTCCGCAGGTGTTGGGCGTGTGGGTTGTTGTAATTGTGCCCGGCGTCTTGTCAACATTATATCATCGTCTGTATTCTATTCGATCTTCGTTCGTATTGCTTCATATGGGGTTTTTACCAAACTGGTATGTTATGCATTTCTGTTAGTTTTTTTTTTTAACTGATTTGGTTTTGTTGAACATGGTGCATTGTAATTTAATAAATATTTATTCAAAAAGAATCGCGAAGAAAATTTTTTGACAAGCCTGTTGACAGCCGGGCCACAGATTTATTATTATTATTATTATTATTATTATTATTATTTATTTATTTATTTTCCCTTCACAAAGTTTCCTTATGCTAGCTTTTAACAATGCTTACAATTTAGAGCTAACTTTGTGAGGGACTGGTGCCTGATGTAGGTATGTACAACAACCTGTATTACAGGTCACCAGGACCCTCCCGCGGCTAGTATGCTACAACAAAGAGTTTAACATTTCGCAGCGAGCAAAAGTGGAAGCTAAGTTTAAACAAAGACAAAATTTAAAAACTAAATCTTAAACAAACTATTTTAAATAATATACAAAAAAGACAATTTATGTTTTATATTAATTCCAGGATGTGAGTGTGAATGCTTAGTTAATGTGTGCTTAACTGAAAATGTAAGTGTTTGGGTGCACGTGTATGTGTGTGTGTCAGAGTATAAGTTTAAAATGTATGCAAGTTTATAACAGGAATGAGGAATGGAGCAATTAAGGTTAACGACTATCTGAGCGGGACCAGGAGATTTTCCGTTTGACAGTAGTCAAGGGTTTTGAGGTATTTAGAGACGGTAGCTTTACACTTAGATTTCAATTGTGGGTAAATTAGTAGTTCACTATTTAACTTGTTATAGAGGTATGGACCAAGAAAACAGAAGAAATTATGTGACAGAGCTGAACGCAAGGGTTTTGTTGCACATACATTACCTTTACGACGCTTGTCTTTTTGTATTTCCGGGTTGTATTGTATCATTTTGTGTGTTTTAAGCACTGTTTGAAGGATGAAAGATTGCCTGACTGTAAGAATGCTCCACCCATGCAGGGCACACCTCGACCATATGCTCCACCGTGTCTTCCAGTGTAGATAGGTACCTAGATATAATATTTATGCTCAAAGGTAACTTGTTAAATGGTCAACGGAATAAAAAAGCAAGAAGTATTAAGAGTATTGGGGAGTATAAAGTAGAGTAAATTGCCCGAAATTGCATAATTACTTACTTATGGATTAATTTTAACCGAGACGTTTGACGAGTGCGGCATTAATTATTACTAACTAATGCAAAAGACGTACGTGCGTATTTATATGTGCGTATCAAAGCCTCCGAAAGAAACCCATAGAGACAGGGAGTGGGCTTTGAAAAAAACTTTAGCTGAAGTTCAAGAAGTAGTACCGGAAAATAAAAAAAGGAAGGCTACCTACAAAAATAAGAAAAGCTCATAAGACAGAGAGAGGGCTTTAAGAAAATTCGTTGTTGGTATACAAGAAGTAGAAGGTACCGGAAAGGAAAAAAGTAGGACTTTCTATAAAAAGCAATGAGATCCCATAAAAAACAATACTTGTCAAAAAACCAAGCCTCGCAACTTAGTTGTTCTACCGTAAAAAGTTGTGAGATCCATGTAATAACAAGTCGGTTATTAATTTATTCAATCCCTACTTAAGGGACCTTCTGTCTTAAGTTGTTACGTAATTATCTAACCTAACGACATCTTATAGTGACCATATCAATATTAAAAATCTTTACCGTTTTAAATAAATAGATTGACTTGGCAATCGCAATAAACAATTTAATTTATATTTGTATTACTTTTTTTTTTTTTTTTTTTTTTTTTAGCGTGGTAAAATTATCAAATAAGTCCTCCCACTCCGGGCAGGGTGGGAGGGACTGTCAGACTTTTACTGACTAAAATCCACGGTGTTCCTTCAATAACCCTTTACATACCGGGGCCACGGTAACGGGATGAGTCCCACGACCCCGGCGGGCTTCGGCCCTCTGCAGAGGGGGCCTCGTCATGTTGCTGACGCTCTTTGAGGCGCGCGTGGAACACGACGCGCCGTCGACCCGGGCATGGTCCATGGTCGGACAGCGAGTTGCCCTTTACTCGCTGTCCGCATGCCCGCGCCTACGGTGGCCGGAGATCGTCGGCCGACGTCCGACGCCGTGGGCGTCTACCACTGCGGCTGGGCTGGAGGGAGGACGCCATCCTCTCCCTCACGCGGCCCGCCTCCTCCTTCGCAAGCATGACTGCTTCGCAGAAGGAGGCGACCGCTTCCCACTCCCTCTCGCCCCGCAGCATGGCCTCGACCAAGGCCGAGCGCGAGAGGTCTCCGCCTATTGTCGCCGTGAGGACACGTCGGTGCTCTGCCCAAGCTGGGCAGTCCTGCACCGTGTGCTCGACTGTGTCCTCAGGGCGACCCTCGCAGTGGTGACACCCAGGCGTCTCTTCCTTACCCATCAGACACAGGTACCTCCCGAAACTTCCGTGTCCGGTGAGGACCTGCGTCATGCGGTAGGTCAGGACGCCGTGACGCCGATCTAGCCACTCCTCAAAGAGGGGTCTTACCGCCGCAATTGCGGCGTGCCCGGCCGTCGGTTGCGACAGTCGTTCCCTCCATACTGCCCTGAGATCGCGCCGGAGCTCTTCCCGCCGCGCCTCGACTTCTCGAGGCAGCGGGGATACGCCCCGGCGCTGCGCCTCCACGCGCCAATATTTGTATTACTTGTGAGATATATTGTGTTTTCATGCGATGGCCGAGTCAATCTATATAAGACAAACGTCTCGTAGTCCGATGATGGAACGGGCTTGGTGGAATTAGATTGTGTAATTCCATCGCACACTCCCCGAAATGTAACCGATAGAAAACCGATAGACTTGCAACTCGTCGTCGATGTTCAAGGCTCTGGAGCTTTGAATCAACCAGTGCATCGTTGCCAATGAGTCTCTTGGCCCGCTTCTCGATAGACTCAAGCGAGTCCAATTAGTATTTAGCAGATCCATCCCAAAGATGAGAGCAGTACTCCATACACGACCATCATGAATCCGTCGTGAAAAAGGGATAGTGACCCACACATACCCACCCTCTTTCTTCCTTCTTTCCCTGTGAACAGGCTTGAGGATGTTTTCCTTCCATTCCTTATTCAAATTTGCCGCCACTTGCCTTCACCTATCGCTTTGAGTAAAATCCTAACAACGCATCGCCCCCGCCCTCTGGTGGAGCGAGAAAAAACTAGTGCAAAACGATGATAGCCGGCCGGCGAGTCCGAACTCCGCGTGCGCGGTGAAAAACACTCAAAACCTGGTGAAATATGACA
The DNA here is from genome assembly GCA_943138885.2 of Tholera decimalis. Taxonomy (NCBI): domain Eukaryota; kingdom Metazoa; phylum Arthropoda; class Insecta; order Lepidoptera; family Noctuidae; genus Tholera; species Tholera decimalis. The sequence goes on from OW964559.2 coordinate 14,871,586, forward strand.
TAGTGTGGTGATCTTCTGACTCCCAGTTCCCTGTAAGTATCTGGCCATTCAACTTATATTCTTTAAGGCTGCTCTCCCGAAAAAAGCTTGAAAAAAGCATTCAGATGAAGCAACTTTTCGTCGGCAATTACAGAGAAATTACATCTGAAAAAAATTGTTAGTAATCTACATGATATGAACCCTAATTTGGTTTAGCCACAATTTTTCTATCGGTATCACATAATAAGAAAAAAAAATGCCAATTCACCTCCAAATCATTGAGATGAAACCATTTTACTCCTTAATTTCTTATCAAAAGAGTATAAAAAATATACTACTGTTTTGCAATACAAATGAAAATAATTTGGTTTTGTTACTTTTTACAAATATGTATTATTTTTATTACAATAAATTAAAAATGCGTCCAATTAAAGACTGCGTTTACATCAACCCCGCACTCGTCCACAAATTTAGTGCGGGGCGCATCGTGTTGCTAGGTGGACGTACGTCGCGTTGCGAGAGCTCAAGCACTACGAAATAATATCGTAAAATATTACTGCAAAAATTAATTTTGTAAATAGTGGAATAGCTTTTTAACCGACTTTAGAAAAAGGAGAAGGTTCTCAATTCGTCTTGAACTTTTTTTTATGATGTTACTTCATTACTCGCAGATGGCTGGACCGATTTGGAAAATTCTTTTTTTGTTTGAAAGATTATACATTCTAGTTAGTTCCATTGTCGTCACGTTTGGATCTGATGATGGAATCATGGAGAAATCGAGGGGACTCTTCAAATATTATAGGCATACCTATAGCGTTTTGGGTATTTCTTATTGTACCTTGTTTAGTTTCTCTCGAAAAGCACCATTTGAGGAAGTGGAACTGATGACGAAGACCCCAGATGGCCATCGAAACTACTCAATAATAAGTATTTCGTGGATTGCGATTAGATTACTTGAATATAGATGTTAAGCACTTTATGCTCGTCACAATACATATGGTGAAGTAGAGCTGATAGTGATGTACCAGGAGAACTCCTCAAAAATTAACGGCTCTGCACCGGGAAAAGCAATATTTTGTAAAAGGTGATAAGTAGTTGACATTTTGGCTTTTGTAACTAGATAAATTACAAACCGACCCACTAAAAAGCGTGAAATAAAACTTATTATCAAAAAATAGAACCGACTTTCGATTCGTCAAAAAGTTTTATTTCTGATTCTTGTTTATAAGTTAAAGAGTATTCTATGTATCTATAAGTAGTGTTAGTGTTATAAACTCATTGTATTTTACAGTTTTAGTAGTGTTTAAATTTAGTTTGTAAAACATGGGAATAAGCAGAAACGAATGAAGAGAGGTCTAAAAAAATATTACAAACAAAAGGGTATACATTTATTATCAAGGTAAGCTTAAAGTTTTATCTACATATTTCATTATAAACTATCGCTTTACTTACAATGCGGCCGTTCTAACATGGCGAGTGTGAAGTTAGGCTCTACGAACTTTAGCGCTTGTGCACTCGTACAAAAATAAAGGTTTTAAAAAAATAAATGCCAATAACAGTTGTTAACAAGAATAACAAATGCTAATTGCATTTATTTTTTTTAAACCTTTATTTTTGTACGAGTGCACAAGCGTTAAAGTTCGCAGAGCCTAACTTCACACTCGCCAAGTTAGAACGGCCGTACTGTACCTCGCATAAAAGTAGATAGCACAGAGTAAACGGACAGAGGGTAAGCTTCATACAACTGCGCTATGATAGGTACACTACTACAAGCAAGGCGCGTGTGTGCGCTTCGTCTGAGCGAGGCCTGGCTTGAGCCGATATGCACCGGTTTCTCTTCGTACGGACGAAGCCGCCAGTTGAGATAGAGAGATAGAGTTAAGATAATGTACAAGAGAAAGAAGAAAACGACAAAGAGAAGGAAATAGAACTAAGGAAAGAAAAATAGATTGATGAGAAAAATAATAATAATAATAATATACGTTTATTTAAAATGAAGAAAACGAGAACGAAGAAGGACGAAAATAAAACATAGAACAAGATTTTATATGGCTATCAAAATTTCTAAAAATAAATATATGTGAACACGGAGAAATAAATGAGGATGAAGAAGTTCAACCAACCAAAAGAATAAAAATACTTGGTGAAAAAAAGTTAAATTTCAGTGAATTTTAGTTATAATCTATTTGTTTATAAAAAATGTAACAAATAATATGACATACACTAGTAATAATTATACTACCTATCTACCTTACTCTAAGTTCCTACCTACATACCTACCTTACCTACCTACCCACCATTTTTCTCTTAATAGAAACCTTCCTCAGACTATAACGAATATTCGAAAAAAAATCCGTATTGGTCCAGCCATTCCTGAGTTTTGCGCTTAGCAACACATTTAGCCATTAATTTTTATTTATATATAATTTAGTTAAAAAGATACATCAAGTTGTGTACCTCAAGTTTCGAGCCAGGCTGATCTATTATAATAGAGGTATAGTTTCTACAGTACATACTCAAAGTGCATCTATATCAATAGATAATAAATAAAAACAAAATTTGACCACTTTTGATGCGGTACAAATAAAAATGAATTTAACTTTCACGATGACTTGACCTTCTGTGATTTCGATACTCTGTGCCGAGACTAGGCGAAGCGACGACGCATGCTGGCGGCGCAAGCGCGAGCCGAGCGCGCCTCTCTTTTCTGTTGCATGCGGGTAGCGGAGAGCTGCGCGGAGTGGCGCGCGGAGAGGGGTCGTTAGCTCCGCCCAAATGGTCAAGGTTATTGGCATGAATACAAGCCTTAAGCCTGTTTCGTGATAGAAAACTTCAAAAGCGTCAGTGGCTACACGCGATACTCAATCACCCTGCATGCTATTTTTAAGTATAATTAATTCACCTATAGGTGGTTATGTATTAATTAATATCATTACAATGTACACATAATGACGGATGAATGACCCCTATAACACAGGTACAACCTAGCGTAGGGGTAATGACTCCTATACTAGGTCAGGCTTTCTTGTATTGTATTGTTTTAGGAAAATAGCTACCTATTTACTAACAAAATTCTTAATTGCAGGTATGAAATTCGATGACCTGGCGATGGAGCTGGATTATGTATTTTTTAAACATTCAGTTCTTATGACAAACAAAATTTAAATCGTCCAATGATTCATTGCAGAATCGAGAATAGTGCATTATTAAGAAACTGGGTAGATAGTGAAATACTTTAGCTAGGTGCTAGTATTTCACTATCTATATAGATAAGTTAGAGCTTATCATTTGAATGCCGTTTCATAAAAAATTAAAACCAATATTTGGAAAACTTATATTAAATTCGATTTCTTAAAACTTAATACATGTCCAGTGAGAGATGATTAAAGATATCCCTATGTCTACCTCAATTGATGTTCCCAAGTTATATACAACGCTAATGACGTATGCGCAACTTTGCAGTCCTTTTATCGTAGTAGCATAATAAAGGTGACCCTATAAAATGCCTGTCAAGAGTAAAGTATTATGTTTATTTATTTAAGTAAACAAAGCAATATATTTATGTATTAGCCACTGATATTGAATATAGAATTTATATTATTTTTTGATACATTTAATATAACATAAAAATGGGATAGGTCTCGGTGATGTCCAACCTAGGTACACTCTGATGACGATACAATTAATTTAATTAATTTAAAGTTAAAAGTATTTCTTTTTAATAAAAAATATACTTGTATTTGCTTAAATGATATTTTTTCTGTCTTCTTCCTATTTTGTAGTAATACGATCTGAGTCCATTTCACAGATGAACGGTGCCGGCCCCTCACAGCTTAAAGAATTAGTGACAAGCATCGAATTGTAAGCTTGAACAGACACACAGTCATATGACATTGGTCCGGTGTTGTACTGTTTTTGGTACAAGTCACTGAATTTTTGACCTGAAAAAGAAAATTACCCAGTAAGTTATTTAGAAATGTGATGGTTACATAACATATTACCCATTACAGTTGAAATTCCCTGACTCTTGAACTAGTTGTAAACTGTATGACAGGAGCCCGTTTTTTTTTTTTTTTGTATGTGGCATCTCGCAGGTCAACCTCTGAGGTTGTCGGCTGCTTAACCGGGCTTGCCTGTGGTTGCCTTAATTAATAAATTAATTAAAGCCTCCAGCCAGGGCTTATTAGAAAACTTACAAACTAGGCGACTACACGCTAAGGGCACCCCCTGTGGGGTACGGACCTCGGCTTAGGGCGTCGCAGTGGGAGGGCAGCTAGGGACAGGCTGGATCATATCATTTTTATTATTAATAAGGGAATTTAAAGCTACTGGCTCAGCGTCGCGGGCTGGCTCTGGCAAGGGTCGGGGCGGACTATTACGGGGACGTCGCGGCGGGCCTCAGCGGCGAGGACGGAAGGACGGTCGGTTTTTGTTTTTGTGTGCCACTGTACTTGTTTCCCTACGGCTCTCTTGGAGCAGGGTGATTGCGTCATCGGGAGTGACAAGGGTATGCCTTGGTCGGCGAATCTTAGAGATACGCGAGGGTTCGTATTGGGCGGCCGATACGATAAGGGGATTCCTATGTTGGATTGTAGTATCAAAGAAACGCTTGGAGACACGTTTCATGAACTGCTGGATGGTGGGCATCTTGAGGTCTACGTGAAGAAGCTCATTTCGAACATAAAAGGGAGCTCCCGTGACTCTACGGAGGAATCGGTTTTGGAGGGTCTGCATCTTGTGGAGGAGGTAGGGCTTTGCGTGTGCGAAAACAACGCAGGCGTAGGTCATGATGGGACGGATGACCGCGGTGAAAATACGCAGCTTGCACCTGAGTGATAACTTGCTGCGGGAGCTAAGAATGAAGTGGAGCCTACCTAGAGCGAAAGCGGCGCGCGAACGTGCCTGCTTTATGTGCTCAGCGAAGGAAAGGTGCTTATCGAGGACCACGCCTAAGTATTTGGCTTGCTTTTCCCAGGGGATCGGCTTGCCGTACATGGTAATCGGACGGGGGGAGGGTGGGTTTATCCGCGGCTTAGAAAAGAGGACTGCCTGGCTTTTGTCTGGATTGACTTCGATTCTCCATTTCCGGAACCACTTGGCCAGAGTGTTTGCGGAAGTTTGGAGAGTGCGAGCGATGGCATCGGGTTTAAGACCGGTATAATAGATAGCCGTATCGTCGGCAAATAGGGCTAGCTGAGTATTTTTATGCTTGGGGATATCGCTAGTGAATAGCGTGAAAACGAGGGGGGATAGTACGGAGCCTTGAGGAACTCCTGCGCGAATGGGATGTGGGGAGGAAAGCTCCCCCTCAATTCGGTAACCAAAGGTGCGATTCGATAAAAAGTCCCGTAGGATGAGCACGAGACGGTCAGGCACGCCGAGTTGGTATAGCTTATAGATTAAGCCATTGTGCCAGACTTTGTCGAACGCTTTTGCTATGTCGAAGAATAAGGCTCCCGTTATTGCGCCCCGTTGGAAGCCGGCGCTGACGTGTTCTATGATGCGGTGGACTTGTTGGATACATGAGTGTTCGGTTCTAAATCCAAACTGCTCATTGGGTATAAGACTCTTTGCTTCGGCAAAATCTTTGAGCCGCTTATATATAAGCCTTTCATAGATTTTACCAAGGACGTTGAGTAAGCTAATGGGACGGTAGCTAGACGGGTCAGACTTGGGCTTGCCTGGTTTGGGAATACCTATGACGGTGGCTTGTTTCCAGGTTGCGGGGAACATATTATTGCTCAATGCACCATTGAAGATGGCAGTCATTAGCACTATAAGCTGGGCGGGGAAAAGTTTGAAAACCCTATTGGTGATGCCGTCGGAGCCAGGGGCTTTTCGCGGTTGGAGACTTTTAATGATATCCTGGACCTCATCACGAGTGATGGGGGCCAGTGGATTATCGAGATCTTCGACGGGCGGAAGGGAAGTTCTACGTTCGACTTCGGCGTTCACCATATCGAGGTGGGCTTGGTCTACTGGTTGAGAGCTGGGAGAACACTGGGACTCTAGGCTGTCGGCTAGGCATTCTGCTTTTTCAGAGTTATCGAAGGCGACACTCTTATCGGGACGAATGAGAGGAGGCATTGTGGCCTCTTCAGTGGATCGTAACTTCCTCTGAAGCTGCCAGAAGGCAAGATGGGTGGGCTCAAGTTCGCTCAGCATCTTGTCCCAGCTCGCATTACGCTGCTCGGTAATGCGTTTCCTTACAGCACGCTGTAAGTTGCGCATGTGAGCTTTGTTTGCGGCGCAGGGAAAAGCGCTGTACGCACGGATGGCTGCGTTCTTCTCGGTTATCAGATTCCGTACATCGTCCGGGAGTTTCCAGCGGTGGTCTTCCACTACAGGAACTTCCCTTGAACAATCGTTCAGGACAGATTGTACGTGATTTGTAAGCGAGTCGATCGCCGCCGTCGTGTCAGCGACTGAGACTATGTGGTCAGGAATGGTGTCCAGTTGAGGCGACGTGGTGGATTTCAGTTTTTCACTTACTTTCCTCCAATTGGTGATCAATTGGGTCGGAGGAGGTTGGGTAGGATCATGGTTACCCGAGCGGGAACCTAGGTGTAGGATAACGGGATGGTGATCCGAGTTGAGCTCGTGAAGCGCTTCTATGGAGTGTAAACGGAGGTTTACATTCTTTAGGAGCGACACATCGAGGACATCGGGGTTATGGTTGGGGTCGTGTGGGTAGTGGGTGGGAGTCATCGGAGCGATGACGTCGTAGTTTAGGGTCGCGCCTAGGTTATACACGATTCTGCCTCTGGCATTTGTCGTGTTGCTGTTCCAAGCGGGGTGTTTGGCGTTGAGATCGCCCGCTAGTAAGACGGAGTCACTCAGGCCGAAGAGAGTCGTGAGATCGCTGGTGAGCGCGATAGGATCGTCTGAAGCAAGAGACGCGACCGATGGTGGGGGATGGTAGGCAGAGATGATGGTTATCGGAGGATGACCAGTCATGCCTAGTCGACAGGCAGAGTACTCTAGGTGAGAGAGAGGCGCGGGTGGGGTCAGAGGGATGCAGTATAACTCCTTTCTATAATAAATAAGGGTACCGCCGCCGTGGCAACGTGTTCTGTCATTGCGAACTAGACGGTAGTTCGCAATTTTGGGATCAGCGCGGTGGGGTTTCAAAAGGGTCTCCTGTATAAGGAGGACGTCTAATTGGTGGTCGCGGAGGAATTTAGTTATTTCGGCGCGTTGGTTGAAAATGCCATTGGCGTTGAAAAAACCTAATTTGAGGGATCGAGGCCTAGTGTGGTTTGTGCGTTGGGAATCCATTGGATCAGTCCATCGCATCCATCTGGTCGAGACCTAGCACCACATCACTGTGTGTGCTGAATATTTGGCTGTACATTGCCGTCGTAATTTTGCCGTTATTCTGCTGTTCGGCAGCCAGAAGGGCATCGCGGAGAGATCTGGCTTGACGGGTCATAAATAACCTATAATGGCGCAGTATAGTCTGGGCGCAAGCCTCGCCGTGCGCGACGGGTGAGGGATTGGGCGGTTGTTTGACTGCAGGAGCAGCAGTGGTTTGAGGCGCGGGTTTGTGACTGGCTGTGGGCTCTGTAGCCACGGCTATAGGCAGGATCTGCGCTGCGATGGGTATATCCATCAGTGCCTGCAAAGGTTTGGCAGGGGCCAAGGAGGGAAAGGCTTTTACGTGGTTTAGCCTGTTCCACGGGGACGGTCTCTGAGGAGCGAGACGTTGGGGAATTTGAGAAGAAGGTGCCTCTCTCTGTTGGCGGGCGTTGGCGCGCTTCGCTAATTTAGGAGCGAGTTTGGGGGCTTTGGGACAGCCGCGGTAGTTTGCCGGGTGACCGGTCTGGCCGCAGAGAACGCAGCTGGGTGGTTCCGAACAGAGGGTTCGGTCTTTAGGCCGTGGGCAGTCCGCAGTGCTATGCTCGCCCAGACACTTGACGCATCTGGGAGTCGCATAGCAGTTGCTCTGCGCATGGCCATACAGTTGGCAACGGTGGCATTGTCCCACTGTTGCGGTTTTGTAGGGCTTTTCTATTGAGATACCGGATAGGGAGCAAATAGACTTAATTTTAAATATTGGGTGATGACCTTCGGTTGGTTCACAAATGACAAGAACCATGTCGTACAATTCACCGCCTCTCGCTTTATGTAAGCGATGGACGGCGATCACTGGTATACCTTGATCGGCAAGGTCGTCTTTAATATCCTGTACTAGGATTTCTTTAGGGACACGTTTAATAATAACACGAGTGGGCGTGTCCTCGGGGAAGGAGAAAGTGTGAAAGGAAATATTCCTTTCACGGAGGGCGCGATATAATTCCCTATAGTCGTTCGACGTAGGGACGGTGACTTTAATGCCATTTTGGCAGGCACGGGCGTTTGTGTAGTTGATCTTTCGATCAACACACATCTTGGACACATCAGTCCATTTCCCCTTGTCCTGGATGTAAAAGGGGGGCGGAGGGCGTTGCTTCCTTTGGGTTGAGGAAGTTTGGGCTATCGGGCTGGGGGGACGACTATCCTGCGCGCGAGTGGAGGTCGTTGGGACGGGGCTAGCGGGTCGTACGGGCGTTTGAGTTGGGGACGGGGGTGACGCGGTGGTCTTTTTGGCCTTGCTGGCCTGGGAGGTTTTCCCTTTCTTCCTCTTGCCGCCGGTGACGACTTGAAAGTCGTCTTCCGAGGATGAGGGGCATGATGACAAATCATTGTCGGAGTTGTTATTGGAAATAGGTTCGGTGATGTCCATTTCACGGAATTCAGGTGTAGCGCACACCTGCGCGGCGTCCATTGTTTTATGAACAATGGGATTAGTAGGTGGGCCGGAAACAATGGGTGATTTCGGGAATCGGGCGATCGGCACGACTTTGTCGGCGGGCGGGGGCAATAGAGGGCTATCTACCTGGAAGTCGTTCGTTGTTTGATGAACAATGGGATCGGAGTTAATAAACACTTCCGTGAATTGACCAACTGGGATGCCTTGATCGGCAAGCGGGGGAGATAATGGGCTGTCAAGCGCGTCACTAAAATCAGCGACGTTGGCTTCGGTAGCCGGAGGACTATTAGCGATTTCACGCTGGATTTTTCCGCCATATTTGGCGGAAATAGCAGGGTTTTCCCTAAGGATCTCTAACAATATCTCCAAAATATTGGAGTTCGCCATGATTGGCGAATGGATCAAAAATTTAATGAGGAAATTTTGGAGATTTGTCTCCCGCGGGGGGCCTATTTAAAGCCTAACTGGCCTAACTCCCCGGATGGATGGGTCCGGGGATGTGTAACCCTCCCAGTCGGGTAGAGACTGGGAGGTGAGTACCTAATGGTGAGCCCTAAGCTTGTAACCGGTCGCCAGTCTTATTGTGCGAACTGGGCCCTATTGGGTCTAGTGCGAAGGGGTAGACACACCCAACCGACACTAGGTGAGTAGCTGAAAAGGAAACTCAGTAACTAGGTTTGACTAGGAGATCCCCCAAGGCCAAAACCTAGCACTCGACTCCAATTGACTGCTTCACCCTGAAGGGGATCAGCGGGTGCGTCGGGTCAGCACCCCCTTGGTTTTGTTGACACCGTGAGGTTTCCACCAAGGACCACGAAACTGTGGTTTTACCCTGAAGGGGCCAAACCAAATTGTTTTTGACGATACTCTGTTAGAGAAACAGGAAATCCTTCACCACCTCGAAAAAGGCGGATCCGGACCAGGCGTCGTAGTCGGCGACTACGAATGACGTCACGGCGAGCGCGACGAAGCGATGACACAGACACAGAACGATCGAGAGCGCGGAGCGGTACGACCGTCGCGGGCGAGCGTCGGGCGGAGAGTGACAGGAGCCCGTGCATTGGTGCACACATACGTAACTTTACTCGTGTATTCTTTGGTGGGTTGAGGCAAGAAACCTGCAACCCCCAGCGCATACAAATTGGGTATTAAATAACACTTTTATTTGGCATTTTTACGTAAATTTAAACTCTATGAGGCCAGTGTTTTCTTATTGCCTACCCTGAGAAGAAATACCGAAATAAACTCAAGGTTCAAAGTCCTTTTTAAAGTCCATACAATCTATACTGGTCAAATGATATGAGAATCATGCGGGTTAATGTCTGAGGTGTCCAGAGTTTCAGATTTGTCGGGTATTGTGTAGCTCAACGAAGAACTTTATGGAGATCATCACGATTTGACGAACCATAATAAGAAAAGAAGGAACTTTGGGTAGATTGCATAAAGTACTCATTGATCAGCAAAGAAAGAATAATGTAATGACAGTGCTGTTAAAAGCAAAACTCTTTACTATAACTATAATATAACTCTATGGAACTTTTAATTTATAAGTACCTAGGTTAAGGAATGTTGACGCCTATAAACTAACAAACATGTAAAATAACAATCTATTATCAATCAAGATTTCTTCTGCCTTGATTAATTCTAGGTTGTTACTCTGCATGCCTGTTTAAATGCCACCCATAATTTAGAAGATAATTTCAGAGTGGAATATCGTTAAACAATAATAAATACGAACTATTTAAATATACGTTATAACCTTGTATTGTTAGAAATATTGTTACCTTTGACTGAATAATACCCATCGCGAGAGTCAAGCTGTCGAACTCCTACGAAGTAGTTTAGCCCGTTTGTTAACATTGACTGAATATCTAGGGCCTGTACGCTATCCTCAATAACTGCTAGTATGCCTCCCTCTACTGAGCAGGTCTCCATAGCTTGCTCCCACCGAACTGTCTTCTCATTCACTTTGTAACATTTCTTGGACGCCTTCCTGTATTTGTAACCTAAAATTATATGCTTTTATATCCTATATTTTTATGTACTACAAGATACATAGTCAATTTTAATGTCAATTTTTTACATTTTTTTATTTCTAATGGAATCTGGAATCATTTTTGTTTTTTCAAATTATGTATATACAACGCTCACCCCTGATGTAGTTCTGGGTTGCGAGAATATTCTAATGAGATACCAGCCCCCAAAATGCAATCATCTGAAGGAACGAGGGGGTTTTGAGTGAGTCTACGTCTGACACTACCTTCTTTTCACTCAAAACAGGAGGATTCCTTCAATGGTATTCCCCCGCAAAAATTAATAAACTCTTGTTGTAGGTGTTTCTTTTTAAAGTCGGCAAATATTGAAAATTATTGAATTCAATTCAAAGTAATGATTTTGTCTAGTAGAAGATGCCACGTGCCGACACAACAAACTAAGGGTCAATTCCCACTTAAAAAAAGAGCATGCAGTGGCTGGCGGTGACTTTTTAGCAAAAATATTACAAATCATTTTGAATCTTATCTACGTGATTAAAAAACTCAAAGTCATTTGAAGGTAAAGGAGGGACAGCGCGGCGCCACGCTACGCTCATTTACTGCTCTTTCGATTGACCCTAAAGTGTCCTGAGATCCTACACTTACCACGATCAATAGTCGGGCACGACTCATTGTCGACTTTCTTGCAGACAAACGCCGTGTGAGTCGTTCTTAAGCAACTGCTCACATTAGGCAACCCACTTTCTAAGTTCATTGTCATACAATTGTCGTAGTGAGGCTTCTGGAGAAGGTTGCTGAGAGGAGGAATAAAATCTGGCGTTGTGTGTTCTGAAAACCGACAACATAATTATAATAGACGCATTTATCTAATTTTATTCTCCTTTTTCATGCATTCAGGTAATTTATACAGGAAATTCCAGAAGTGCGTTCAAAATATAAGTATGTATAATGTTTAATATTTAAGAGTAGTATAAGTTAACAAAAAAATAGTTTTTTGTTGAATCCGACCTCATGTTGTTAATCATGTTGGAAGCAGACTGATATACGCATGTAGTGTAGCAATAATTAAAGCTGTTAGAAAAAAATAACTTTGATGGCAGGTTTGACGGAAAATATGAACTTCTCAGAATTATCACTTCTTAAAATACCATTTCTCAAAACTAGCATTTTTCAAACTTCTCAAAATGAACATTTCTCAAAATTTTCTAAACACGGTTTATTTATTTTTAACCGTACAAAAATTCTCTAAAATTCTACCTGAAAATAAAAACACCTGTACTAGTAAAGGTACGTAACATGCATGAAAGAGTAGAATTATTTATAATTATGTACCATCAACAGCGATAAAGTCTCTCGATTTAGACTCGTCATGCAAACCAAGGAATATATGTGTTACATTTTGACCTTTATCGTTGTTTATTTTATTTGTCAGGTTTTTCACTATAGTCCACTCTTCTTCGGATTTTGGATAAAATAGAGTGGCACCTTCATCATCACAAGTAAAGAGTGCAGTTCCCCAAGCTGATCCACTGACGTTCCAGTGAATTTTGTAAAACGCGTCAAGCTCCTCAATATACGTGTAGTCGTGTCTATAGAACTGTACTTGGCGACTGTATATTGTAGGCAGAAATATACCTGTAGAATTAAAACAGCGTTGTAATTATGATCATTTCTAAGAGCATGACTTTTGTTTAGCCTTTTGTCCGAACTATGTTTGGGATGGCTTTTAGTCTAATCTCATACAGCTGAGTACTATGGTTTTAAATGGAAAGCTACATATCTTATCTACACAACCCAGAAGCTGGGTAACACCCCCCTTGGCAAGGCTAGTGTCATATTTTATGGCTTGTGTCTAACCGTTAAGCTTTGGTTTCCTAGGAAAGCGGTGCCGTCATATAGCGGCCGTAATATTACGGACGCAAAAAGGCAGCCGTCTTTACGGTGACGACATGTGGAAAGTTCCACGGCCGTTTTAACACAGTCTGCTTCATCGCTATCAATGAAACGTTCACGAAACCATCTGTCACCGACAAGACGGCCGTCATGCAAATGGCGGCACCGCTTTTTGACGTTACGGTGTCAGTTACCGCTCTCTAGGAAACCGCGCCATTTTGTTTACATAGACAACGTTCTAGTGACATCATTCACCGCTGTATTACGGCCGCTATATGACGGCACCGCTATCCTAGGAAAACAAAGCATAACGATAGTAAAATATGAACAATCGACCGCCGAGCAGGGTTGGATTTATGTATGTTTAAAAAGATAGTACAAACAAATGAAAAGGATAGTATTTATAAAAAAAATATAGTACATTTTCATTTTTTTAAATTTAATATATAATAGTCATTAAAATCAACATCCGTTAAGGCAAAATTTACTCCTCTTCTAAGTTTATCAGTTCTTGAATATTACTATTAGTTCAATCTTCATCCTTGGCATTTAATCTCATCAACATATCTTCAGTAGGAATAAAATCAGTAAAATTCCCACTTTTGTTACCGCTTTTGATAGCGTCACAAGACAATAAAATGGCATTTTAAATACTAATTATTATAGTACAAAATCTAACCCTGGGAAACAGAGAAGTGTACTTCGGAAGATAATCGGGGAATCCCCGGTCATTAACACAGAAAACCTTGTAAGATCAGAATTCAGTCGGAATATTCATAATTATGACATAAAACTAAGCATTCGGGAGCAAACTTTAAATTATAGTATGTTAGCGTACTATCCTTAGATGTGGATAGTATATAGTACAAATGGCGAAATTATAGTATAAATACTATAATTATAGTACAAAATCCAACCCTGCCGCCGAGACCAACGGCTTCACGTACTTTCCAAGACACGCAGGAGTCTCGATGGTCACCCCTCCACCAACCCAACTCGGAAAGGTTTGCTTAACTTTAAAGATCGATAAGTGAGGCTGTTTTTATTAAGGCACGAGCTCAAGGATACGATGATGTCAAGACTAATAAAAACAAACTAATAAATATAATGAAAAAATTCATCATTGGGTCGTCTTTAGGCTATTTTCGATTTAAGGTAATCTTGCTCTTGTTTAACACAAAAACAAAAAAAAAAACTTTCCACATGAAAACAAGGCGAAAATAATGTTCTTCATTATTGTGTGAGAGATAGAAGCACTCTGTATTAAAGCTACTTCATTAGTAACTGTTATCTATATAACCGCTTGGTTTTGTGTTCTTGCTAAGGTCTGATATGTACGACGCGTTTAAACCGCGCGACTGATCATGCTAGTTGATTCCTCACTATTTTTCGCCGCTACTTAGCTGTTAGGCCAGCGCTGTTTACAACTACCTACTTCTACTATAAATTAAGGCGCCTGCCTTTTTTGGGTTTTTGGGGTTGTGAGCTTTTAAAGTGGGGACTTTGACCAACCACGTATGCTATCTTTACTGTGATCACACACACACAGCACAGTGATACAGCGTGGCAGAGTGATCAAATGCTACCTACAAGCATACACGGCATACATAGCTCTTAAGAGGATCCAGTGCATCCCTCCATATGTTGACAGGCAAAAGTCCAACACCCCTCGCTTTTATGAGGTTTGGTAACATTATATCAGCATTATTTATTGGCGAAATCCGAGATGTATGTGATTGACCAGCACTAGAGTAATGTTAATAGTTATGGTAGACAATTAATGCATTTTCAACTTTTATTATACAATGCAATTGCTGTCTTTGAATGGGAAGCTGACGAATTCGCATGGCGACTTCAAAGTTGACAGCCGATTCATATGTGAGGAAATACTGTTGCGTCGGAAAATTAAGTTATTATCTCACATCATTATTTTAAACCTTTTCGAAGTAAATATGTATATAAGGTAATATAGAATTGAACAAATAAACGCCAGTATGCATATACAGTCTGTTAGTAAATGGCCAGTATACAACATTGGCCATTTACTAACGGAAATGCATAGTCATAGTCAATTATACATAAACAAATAATTTGTATTTGAATTCACACAATCAATTCATCTACAGATATAATTATTTTTTGTATTTTCCATCACTAAATACAGACTTAAGGAATCAAGAGTTTATTGCGGAATGATCACTAAATATTTATAAAAGTATGTAGAGGATAATAATAACCAACCGACTTTTAATGAAAGCTGGTGATCATTTTAGTATCGCAACAGTAATTATCTTGCTTCTACAGAGATCGTATTTTTTCTTCTCCGTGGTTCCTCTGTTCTTCTTAAGAAGCTTCCATTTCACAGATAAAAGCTAGTTTGTCAGTATCCACAGCAGTTTCAGTATAAAGATACGAGTTCCGATTCACAACTGTCCCATAGTCTCTTTTGGATAGTTGCTCTTGGCTTTGGTACATGTCACTGAATTTTTGACCTGTAAAAAAATGTGCTGTTTATTCATTTAAATGACGGGGTGATTTAAAAATATAACTAATTAATAGCTATATTTTTAAATCACCCCGTCATATAAGTCACACTTTTAAAGCTGGCATATATGGAATACCTGAAAAGGAAAGTCTTAAGTTGTCAACAGTTTGTAGCTTTTAGGAGCGTGAAGGTTTTGGCGTCATAGATAATAACGTATGCCTGTGGCGTCAGGCGTTACTACATCTTGGTTTAAATAAAAAATGCAATAAAACTACCGATTCCTTGAAAACAAACGTTTTGTTACCTTTCACTGTGTAATATATTTCATTGTATCCATTATGGTAAGATATGATCTTTCTTACTCCTACAAAATATGATACTTCTTGATCTAGCATATATTTAACTTCTTCAGCTTGGGCCTCGTTTTCTATAACCGCTAATATGCCTCCTTCAATGAAGCAAGTCTTCATAGCGTCCTGCCACAGTCGCGGCTTAGTATGTATTTTATAACATTTTCTTAATGCCTTGATGTATTTGTAATCTGGAATCGTAAAACAAGGGAAATCTGTTTTTCTATAAACTAAAATCTCAGAAGAAGAAATTTTATTACGTAAGAAGAGAGAAAGGAAAGATTGAATGGACGGACACTATGATATAAAAAAGAAGAGGTAGAGATGATGATTAACAGGATAGAATTAAAATTGCCACGTTGATCAATAAAATGGCGGTTATTAAGATGATCCAGACCTAGATTATACAAGAATAGTATAGAATTACGGAACTCACCGCGGTCAATAGTCGGACACGACTCATCATCAACTTTCTTGCACACGAATATCAAAGGCGTATCAGATGTTCTCAAACAATTTTCCCATTCCATCAGCCCTGTATCTATGTACATACTTATGCAACCAGCGTTGCGTGAATGAAGACTGCGTTTATAACCCAATAGATTTGGATGTAGGTTGTTGTTAGAAACTAGAGGTTTAGGCATTGAACGTCCTGAAAACGAAAATTTTTAGAAAAAAGAAGAACGAATGGTGTCATATTTGAATGAATATTTACCATCAACCGTTATAAACTCTCCTAGCTTATATTCATCGTGAAATCCAACGAGGATTTCTGTCATATTTGTACCTTCTTTCATAGCTCTTGTCAAGTTCTTCACTATGGACCATTCTCCTTCGGCTTTTGGATAAAACAGAGTAGCTTCTTCGCCAGCACAAGCATAAAACGCGGTACTCCATGCTGATGTACTGATTTCTGAGCCATGAAGGATGTGAATTTTATAAAAAGCGTCGAAATTGTCAATGTAAGTATAGTCTGTTCTATAAAAAGGTACACGGTGAGGTGATATTGAAGGCACGTGTAGACCTGAAGAGTAAAATTAGACATTTATTATTTTTTCTTATTTAAACAACCAACGAATATTTAATTACGTATTCAAAACAATATTTGACTCACCTAACAAAAATAAAACAAAAATAATGTACTTCATCATTGTACAAGATGACAAACTGGACTAGAGTAGCTTGATTAGCACCTTTCCTTTTTAAGCATACAAGGTAGACGTATATTATGCTTAGGATTAAACCGTACTTCGCGTTTGGACCGCCCGGATCGGTGTTCTGGCCACTTAGCCGCTTCTTCAG
Organism: Tholera decimalis; assembly: GCA_943138885.2. Lineage (NCBI taxonomy): Eukaryota > Metazoa > Arthropoda > Insecta > Lepidoptera > Noctuidae > Tholera > Tholera decimalis. The sequence continues at coordinate 14,888,341 of OW964559.2, forward strand.
CAGCAGAATTTCATACATAATAGTTCCTACCAGTTTTGCAAAACGTCTTAGCAAAGCGGTTAAGACGCTGGTCCGTACATATCAATGTGAATGCAGCCTAAGCCCCCAGTATACAGATAAAGGATGATCCCAAAATATTGCATGGTTGCCTACTTATTTGAAAAGTGAATTAATCTAAATGTAATGTGAATAAAAAATATAATATGAAATAAACACTATTTCTTTAATCCTAGACCCTAAGCGCAAACGCATTTTTAGTATTTTTAGGCTCGAGTTTGATCACTATGACACAAACATGATGCTTTTCTGTAAGGATGGGAAATCATCCAATGACTGCCTCCCGACCTGGGCGAAGCGGGATAGTGTGTCAGACTTTTACTGACTAAAACCCATCCGTGTTCCATCATATGCCCTTCGTATTCCGAGGCTGCGGTAATTCTTTTGAACAATTCCGCAACACAATCATGATGGATAGTAATTATATAATTGCCTTACCATGGAGTTTTTCTGTACTTTTAACATCATAGTCACCCAAATGTAACCTTCTAAGACCACAATTTGTGGGCGGTGCCTAGTCTATCTCGTTAGTCCATAGCCACTCGTAGCTTTCTGGTCGTGTTACCGACTGTTACTCGGTCCATCCATACTTTGGGATTGAAAAAGTTAAAAAGTTAAAAAGACTCGAGCCATTCCGACTCATATACAGGGTTAATTGTAAAACACCAAAAACCTCTCAGGACTATGTTACTAACATCATAATGAACAAGTTTTGTTCTATGACTTTTAAAAATTCGTCATATTTTAGTTCACCAGATTTTCATATAAATATAAAAATATTTAAATTGAACGCCCTAAACGCATGTAGCGTCTATGCAAAGCAAAAGAAAGCGATAGTATAAATTGCTTTCTTTTGCTTGGCACAGAGTTCGTAACATTTAGGGCGTTCAATTTAAATATTTTTATTTTTGTATGAAAATCTGGTGAACTAAAATATGACGAATTCTTAAAAGTCCTAGAACAAAACTTGTTGATTATGATGTTAGTAACATAGTCCTGAGAGGTTTTCAGTGTTTTACATTTAACCCTGTATACTAATACTGGCTCCTGCCCGCGACGTCGTTCGCGTGGGAAGGTTTTCCCACGTAAATCTCGATCACGTGGGAATTCTTAGATAAAAAGTAGCCTATGTGTTATTTCAGGATATAAACTATCTACTTGCTAAATTTCATTCAGATTTGTTTAGTAGTTTTTCCGTGAAAGAGTAACAAACGTACATCCATCCTCACAAACTTTCGCATTTAGATTATAATGTCCTGCCCAGTCCCGTTTAAGTAGGGCAGCTTTTTAAGCTACATCAACGATTTAAGTTTTGGAGAGCTTCCAGTCTAACCGGTAGTATTTTACATGATGACTGCCTATCTGACCTCCACAACCCAGTATCTGGGTAACAAGATACCCCTTGGCTTGAACAGTGTAAGATTTACTGGCTCACACATCACACAACATAAGGTTCATAAATTTCTGTAAACTAAAATTGATTGGCTTATGTATTGACAGTGGTACAGACCTCAGTATGATGTCTCTGACATGGTCTAATAATTTAACGTCTAAAAAACTGCGCTCAGCACATCTAAATATATATAACTCAAAGGTGACTGACTGACTGACATAGTGGTCTATCAACGCACAGCCCAAACCACTGGACGGATCGGGCTGAAATTTGGCATGCAGGTAGATGTTATGACGTAGGTATCCGCTAAGAAAGGATTTTGTGAAATTCCCACGGGATCGGGATTTACACGGGAAAAACTTCCCACGCGGGCGAAGCCGCTGGCACAAGCTAGTTGGAAATAAAAGAAAAAATATTAAACATACTGTGCATAGATTAGCCATTTATTTTATCGCTGAATGTCAAAAGGTCTGTAAATAATATAATCTTTGTTTTTTAACGACAGTTCGCTTTGTGTTATATATCTAATTATCTTCAATTCACTTCAAGTTTATCGAACAGTAGATATCCTGTGTATAATGTGACTCTATGTGCCTCCAATGTACTATATCAGGTTGGACAAAGAATGTATTTAAAGGCAATCGGTCTTATCTTAGGAACTTGGTATGTCTATTTACATAAGGATCACGTAATAAGTAAGTACACATAATGTAGTAAGTACACTAGAATTCTAATTTAGCCCTCCCCACTTTAATTAAATTTTGTAAAGTCCTTCCAAAGGTTGTCTGGAAGATATCGCTTTCAGCGATAAGACCGCCATTGTTACCATAGAATAAGCAATATTGTTAAATAGGTGTGTTTAAATTTTGGTGTACAATAAAGTATATTCTATCTATCCATAATAAAAACATTTTTACAAAAAATTAAACCGACTTCAAAACAAACAAAACTACTTCTGCATTGCAAAGCGAAAAATAACCTTATATATTGTTTCATTGGATGTCTAATTCCGTTTCAAATAAGGGCTACGTATCTACTCACATGACTGAAGTCGGTGCCAAGCCAATTAATAGTTTTGATAGGCTAAGTACGCCGCATTCTGGGGCACGCTCGAGGTATTCAAACTATTCAACTATCTTGGCACCGACTTCAGTCATGTGAGTAGATACGTATAGCCCTTATTTGAAACGGAATTAGACATCCAATGAAACAATGTAAGTATAAGGTTATTTTTCTCTTCGCAATGCAGAAGTGGCTTTGTTTGTTTTGAAGTCGAATTAATTTTTTGTAAAATTGTTTTTATTTTATGCTTTTTAGTACTTATCTCATTCTTTGTGTTACCTGAGATACCTACATACTGTTCTCACTTTTTTTGAGTCGTTTAAATAAATGTGTACCGCACTGTATATGTGTACCAAATTGGTCTGAAATATTTCAGACCATGACCAATTTTATGTTATGGAAAGGTTTAAAACAAACTCGAGGAGTTCGATGACGTAAATGACTTAGCGCGTTTAGCCATGATTTGAAGAGTTAAGCAGTGTTCGTAGAGGCCGGGCATCGGGTGGGTGCCTTCTGAAGCGCAGAAAAACTTGTTATCTCAAGTTTTTCTGCGCTACAGAAGGCACGTTAACCCATTAGTCTTGGCTGCAGTCATTAGCACCCTCTAATTCGCATTGGGTTTGCGTAGTCGGTTCTATCTAGCCGATTCTCGTTAGGTATGGTGTTTATCCGTAGGAAAGGTCTGTGCTTCAGCAGTAGTAATATTCATAGGTAGATTATACTAAACAGTACATAGATATACGAGAGCAGCAATAGCGGGAGATTTACTATTTATATTTGAAGAGTTCTATCATTTATCTCCGAAAATCTTCATCAGAACCTGATGTGTTATATACTAAAACCTTTCTTGTAAAATATGCATACATACATACATTATGTACATACATACATACTGGTCGAAAACAGAACCTCCTTTTTTGAAGTCGGTTAAAAATAGCCGTGGTCGTGGCCTAACAGACTACAGCTATCCTTTACACAACATATCTGTATAATGTTACTGTTAATTACTTTGTGATTGTGTATATTTTTTTTTGAGAAATAAAATAAATTTATTAAATATACAACGTGTAACGGAAACCCCATATCTATCCAAAAGGGCTGAAGACAACATCTGGTATGAAGTTTCTATGCACAGTTTCAGCACAAAATAACTGACTCAAAGAAATGATACCAAATTATTGGTTTCATATATTTCTTGAATACCAATCATAACAAACGTGTCACACAGTGTCACAGCATTACGAGGGTCAATAACCTTCCACGTCACTTGCCAATAACAAGATAATTCTTTTCGTTCTTCTTAATTTGAAAAATTCGGTCTCTGGTATCAGTGTATTGGAATTTGTAATAAGTTCTACACACGTAGACTTAGGATTACAAAACCCTTGCCATATCGTTTGTTATCATCCAAAGAAGCCATGCACTTGTATGTATATACCCTTTAAATTACACGTTGCATATATATATGTATATATAATTTAGGTCTGAATAAATATATTCTTGTAATGTTAGAACCGTCAAGAGCATTTTTTAGAAGTTCAGCAATTGAATAAAATCTATGAGAGATGACCCATTTTTAACCGACTTCAAAAAAAAGGGTTATCTATTCGACCAGTATGTATGTATATATGTATGTATGTTTGTATATCTGCGATTTTCTCAGAAACTACTGATCCGATTTCGATCGCGTTTTCATTGTTTGAAAGCATATTTTACAAGGGTTTTAATATATAACACATCAGGTTCTGATGAAGACCTTTGGAGATAAGTGATGGAACTGTTCAATTTAAAACAGAAAATCTCCTGCAATTACTGCTCTCGTATATGTACTATGTACTCTTTAGCATAATCAGCCTATTAATATCACCACAGCTGAGGCACAGACCTTCTGAATCACGTCTGAAATATGGTTTAAGTGGGTAAAAAAGAAGTGTACAGCCAACTGTCTTTCTAAAAGTAAGTGCGAACGGTATGTAGGCATCTCAAGTAACACAAACAATGATACACTAAAATGCATAAAATAAAAACTTTTTTTTACAAAAAATTTAACCGACTTCAATACTTACAAAAAAGACTTGCACTACAAAGAGAGAAATAACCTTAAATATTGTTTTATTGGATGTCTAATTCCAAAAATAAGGGCTGGTTTCAATTGGCTGAAGTCGGTGCCAAGATAAATGAATAGGTTTCATCACCTCGGATGTGACCCAAAATGCGGCGTTCTTTGCCCATCAAAACTATGCATTGCCTTATTTATCTTGGTACCGACTGCAGCCATGTGAGAAGGTACCTAGCCCTTATTTTGAATGGAATTATACACCCAATGAAACAACCTTTAAGTTTATTTTTCACTTTGTAGTGCAGTAGTTTTTTTTTGGTAGTTTTGAAGTCGGTTCAATTTTTTGTAATAAAGTTTTTATTATAAAATAGTTATCCTTACTAAACGCAAAACATATGTGCGTCATACAATATCCTTACGTAGACGCATAGGTACACTCATGCAATGTTAGCAGCCGACACGCACACGAGTGCAATTACTTGAATTAAGGATTGTATTAATTTGTCAGGATTGTATTAATTTGTCATGATACTGTTTCCATTTTAAGTTAAATGAAAGATTTTTCCGTCAAAATTTAACACCTATTTTTTTATGACGGAAATCGATTCAGAAGCCGATTCTGAACCAACTACTTTCAGGAATTGCGTTTATTCTGTTACACGTTGTATATGTATCACATATTTCGTATCATTGCCGAGGCCCATTTAAGGAGTATATGAATTATACATTTAAAAGTAGTTAACGGAAACTGTCAGGTGTTATAGTTTCATTATTATTAGGACCTCAAAAAGTTTCTTCGATGCACATTATTTACAGTAGGTAGGTAGACCAGACTCCCGCCTTATCCCTATTCACTCATTAAAAAAAAAAAAAACGTTAAATGATACTCATTTTGCTGGTTGGTTATAGATAAGACTTTTGCCACCTGGCCGGTTTTCGTAACTGACTATCCTAAAAATTAACACCGAAATAAATTCAGTGGTCAGTGTCTTTAAAATTCCATAAAATTCTTATTTATATTTGTAAAAAATACTGATGCCCTATAAATGCCTGATATGGGCTTTTGAGGTAAACACCACTCTAACGTTGATCTATCCATGTAATTCATTTACACTAATAAACACTCAAAGTTACTCACATATCACCCAGATTAAATTTTAAGTGTTAGTCTAAGTATAAGAATTAAAGTAAAGATTAAAATAAAGAAGAATAAAAGTATTTTGAATAGATTTGATGAATATTGTAGACGTAACAGGCTTGAATTGAATGTATCAAAATGTTATCACATGACTTTTACGCGCCAGAAGTCGTTAATTGATTCATCATACACACTATGCAATATCGGTATAGGGAAGGTCAATACTGTTAGGGATCTTGGGATTATACAAGACAGCAAGCTGCTCTTCGATAAGCATATTGATGGAATAGTAAAAAAAGCATCGAGAGCACTTGGTTTCATAATGAGAACCTCGGCTTCTTTGCGATCGCTAAAACCGATCAAAGTTTTGTATTGTTCGTTCGTACGCAGCCATCTTGAGTATGCATCAGAAGTCTGGAACCCTCAGTACGGGATCTACATCTCTCGCATTGAGGGTATTCAGAGAAAATTTCTTAAGTACCTAGATTACAGGGCGAAACAAGTATCTGTAGATTACAATCACCGATGTAGAAGGTACCATTTTCTGCCGCTTGACCAAAGGCGTAATATTAATGACATATGTTACTTATTAAATATTGCAAATGATTTAATTGACAGTACTGAACTCGTTTCTAAGTTAACGTTACGCACTAATCAAATGGGGCTGCGACAGCGACCACTTCTACGTGTACCTTCTGTAAACACTAACTATAGGCGTAATGCCTACTTCTGTAGAGCGAGTCGCAGCTTCAACAAAATTTGTTGTGAAAATGATGTGGATTTGTTTTGCACCAATGCAAACACACTAAGGAAGCTCTTAGCAAAGCCATTTTTTGAACCTGTTGCACCTACTTGCATTTGAATTGAACTACACACCTGAACATAAATTAATTGTTTTAGTTAACTTGTGTAGTCGAATAGAACACATCAGTCTATTTTGTATTAGGCTAGTTCAGTTTGAACAGTCTTTTTTTTACATAACTTTATTTATCTGTGAGGGCTTGTAATTAGCAACTTAGTTTTTATATATTATTGTTATAATGTTATTAGTCTGTAAGCCTTCTGAAAAAAATAAAATAAATAAATAAAATTAATAAATAAGTCAAATTATTTCCAAATATCTTCTTATATTTTATTTTATTTAGTTTAATACCCTTAATACTAAATCGTAGCAGTAGTAACACATCTAGTCTATTGTTTTTGTTGTGAAGAGCGGAGCCTCCATATATGTTTTTTATATTTCTATGGGAGCCTCCTAGCACAAGTATATTACTTACTTAAAAGGAGACTCCTACGTAAGTTATGTTGTAGTAGTTATAAGTTACCGAAAATAAACAATTTACCTATTTAATTTATTATTATTTACATACCACAGGTTTACACAGCGGGTCCCAAACTAGGCACAGCCTGTATATTGGTGACCCATACAACTCATTACTGGCTAGGTTGATGGCAAACGACCTAGAAGCCGTAGCCCAACAAGGTGTGTTGAGCAGGTCCAGTCAACCCTGGACGTCCAACCACACGATGCCAATAACAGGCTTAGGTAGTAGAACACCATAAGGGAAAAGCTAATTCCACGGGGGCTTCATGGCTCTCAGCATCTGCGAGGACGATGGCAACTCTTAAGTCTTAATCTAACACTGTAGCGCAATAAAACTTATACACTAAAATGTACTTTATAAACAGAAAAGAGTAAAGCAGACACTAATAATATTTGTCATTTTTAATAAAACAGATAAGGTACAAAACAACAGATCGGTGAGTATTTACTCACCGATCTGTTGTTTTGTAGGTGTTTATTACAGCTGAAGTATGTGGGTATCAACATGGGCTATAAAGAAAGCCTTCAGTTTTCTCAAAAGTCCGTCCCAGCAACCATTTCTTTAGTTGGATTTGGCGTCATACGAGTAGTACGTTATAGGCTAATTATATTTTTAATTGTGGTTTGCCGTGAAAGCGTAACAGACAGACAGACAGACTTTCGCATTTATAATATTAGTATGGATTATATCTTCTTAATCTTAATCTAACCTTAACCTTTGTACTCAGATATTATAATTATGCTTATCTTAATGTATTTTACTGTGTGTACATAAATAATAATAATAAAAAAATAGTATAAAGCAAAGTCGCTTCCGTCTGTCTGTCCCTATGTATGCTTAAATCTTTAAAACTACGCAACGGATTTTGATGCAGTTTTTTTTCAATAGAAGGAGCGATTCAACAGGAAGGTTTAGAAGTATATAACATGTATAATATAATGGAGGAACACTGATGATTTTTGAGGTTTCTAATGTGATGTCGCAAATAACATTTTTTTTACGCTTGCATTGCAAACGCTGGCTGAACCCTACGAGACAGATCAAAATAATGTACTACAGTATTGTACACCTGAAAAGGTCAACAAAAAAGTCTGCAATAGAATATGTCTATCTCTTATAGATAACCGTAAAAAGTAAAATTTATCCTTTACTTTTTACGAGAAATACGAGCATATTTTACGAAGCAATTTTAAGTAATACAGCATTAATTCTTATCCAATTAAGTAACACCAATACATTGCGCATTTAACATAAATTAATATTGCCCTTTACAGCATGTAATTTAAATAAATAGTTTCGAAGATATTACAGATTTAAAATGCAAGGACATAGCGGTTGAGGCGCGGTTCCGGCGAAGGGCCGGCGCACGTGCCTATAAATAGCGCGTCGCAGGCCGCGCTAGGAGTGATCCTAGACCAAAACCTAAATTTCAGAGAGCACATAAATTCGGTTCGCTTGCTCGCAGCAAACTCTCCCTAAAATGCAAACTATGCATTTTTACCACGTGCATACGCCCTATTTTGACATACGCCTGTCCGGTGTTTGCTTAATTCAGTCCGGCTCAGATCCATAGGATGCAAGTCATTCAAAACCGATTTCTCCGAAAGGCTACAGGCGCACCCTGGTACTTGAGGAAGGAGGATCTCCACGTGGACCTCAAAATCCCGATCATAAAGCAGGTGTTGAAACGCCATTCAGTGCGTTACTTCACCTCTGCTGAAAAACACACAAACCCCCTGATTGTATCAGCCGCCCGATACACAGCCTCAAAAATTTCCCGGGTGAGTTTCGTTGTCTTCACGTGAGATCAGGCTTTTTTCAGAGATGCTGCTAAAAGTTGTCAATGGACAGTTAACAAAAGTGATTGAAGGATTAACCTAGAAAACTTTTGTGTTTTCATAGACAACCTCCAAGAGTTGATCAAGAATGTCTATACGGACATTGATAACATAAGTTGTAAGGCTTGGTTTAAAGAAAGGGCGATTCTATCATCCACTAACGAACAAGTAGATAAGGTAAATAACTTTCGATTATTTCAAAGATTGATGCACCGACGCAAATATATAATACTCGGTTGATACTGTTCTGGATTTGGAAGAAGCTGTTCACTTTCCTACAGAATTTCTTAATTCTTTGAACCGTCTGTACCTCCTTAAAGAATGGTGTTAAAAGTAGGTTGTCCTGTTATTTTATTAAGAAACCTGAATCCATCTAACCTTTGCAATGGCACGCGTTTGCTGGTAAAATCGCTAAAACTTTCATAATAGAGTGCACAACACTCACCGGATGTGGTACCGGAGAAGATGTATTGATTCCCCGAATTCTTCTGATACCATCAGATTTACCGTTCCAATTTAAACGTCTACAATTTCCGTTAAAGATATCCTTTGCAATGACCATTAACAAATCCCAGGGTCAAATATTCAACGTTGCAGGCTTAGATATGAGCCTTCTGCGAAGCAGTCATGCTAGCGAAGGAGGAGGACGAACGCGCGAGGGAGAGACGACTCTGTTTCTCACGCCCCAGCCGCCGCGGAAGACGCCCCGGGCGTCGAGGATCGCGAGCCGATCTCCAGCCACCGTAGGCGCGGGCTTGCGGGTAGCTCACCGTCCGGTAAGGACCAAGCCCGGGTCGGCGGCGCGTCGTGTCCACGCGCGCTTCAAATAGCTGTCCGCACCAGTGACGGGGCCCCATCAGGCCATTGCCTGCCGGGGATGCGGGAATGTTCTAACGAGATACCGCAACCCCGGAACTTAAGGGCAGCTGAAGGAACAGGGTGGGTTTTGATTCAGTACAAGTCTGACACTCCCTTCCGCTCCACTCAGAGCGGGTAAAGTCATTTGATGATTTTCCCAACCAGAAAAAAAGGCTTAGATTTGAGCGTTGAATGTTTTTCCCATGGTCAATTATATGTCGCACTTTCAAGAGTAACTGTTAAAGAGAACATGTATGTATTGTCGAATGACAATAAGGCTGTCAACGTTGTATTTATAAAGACATTCTATAGTATATTTAATATAAACATTGCACCCATGCGAAGCCGGGGCGGGTCGCTAGTAATAATCATAAGGATAAAAATGATAAAACTAGTGTAGCATGGGTAATATTACTGCACAGAGCCCATCTGTAATTCTGTATAACTAACAGTTGCGCGGGGCTTCGCTCCCGTGCACTTTATTATGACAAAAACATATCTCTTCTTTTTTGCAGTAGGGTAAAAAGCTTCCACAAGCTTCAAGCTACTTTCATTCCAAATTTCATTCATATCCACCCAGAACTTTCGAAGATTAGCACGTTCAAACGAACAAAAAACTTGTCCGCTTTGTAATATTAGTATAGATGTGCTTTCTTGAGTTCCATTCCACGACCTAAAACTTGTAACTCGTGCCTGTAACCTCTGTGCAACCGCCTACCACTGTTCACCAAATCATAATAATTTACAATTAACATGTAAACATGTAACCCTATACTACTCGTAAGTACAGTCAACAACAACATGGCTATACCATTTGCAAGTCGAAACACTGGGGGTAGCTTTGAATATTTTGCGATTGGCGATTTGACTTTAAAATACGATGCAACCGCTTATCAAGAGCAGCTCTGTTCGTTGTTTACTGGAGTGGTTGCTAACAGCCTATTTGTTTTGGTCGTTCCTGTATACGTTATTCAGCAGCTTATTAGAATTCATACTAATCTAAATGAATATTTTAGGTCTTAGTTTTTAAATGCAAAGGTTTTGAAGGTACACTGAGGACAAAATTGATGGTCCTTTTATAGGGTACTGGGTGAATGTACATGTGAGAGCGGGAATTCATGTACCTAACTGATGTGATAATATTTCAGTGTCATTTATTTTTAACACGCTTTTATTAGGTCGACCTGTATGTAACTAACTATGTAATGAAATCTAAAGTAAGTAATTTAACCATCTTCCAAGGATCGTAGCGTAATGAAAATTGGCAGCTATATGTAGTTCTGATGACAATACAATAATATGGTACTGTCGAACTGATCTGATGATGGAGCCGGAAGATATGAACTGGAACTTCATGATTGAAAATAGTATCATAGCTGTTTTGGATTTCTTAGAAAAGTCTTGTAATGAACTTTGACCACGATTAGGTTTCAAGGTCTGATGATGAAGCCGGAAGATAGACACTGGCATTCCATGATGGAATATCGTATCATAGTCGTGTTTGCACTTGTGAGAAAGGCCACGTCATGGACTTTGAACACGATCAGGTTTCAAGGTTATAACAAACCTAAAGAAAATCCGTTATCGGTTTTCTTAACCTTTTTGAATTACCGTGTAATCCATAGATTATTTTCTTTATAGATGTCACTTTCAAATCCTCTGGGGGGACCGACCGTTTAAATGTTCACTACTATTGGGAACAAAATAGCAAAAAGTATTTGTTGTTTTTACGAACATTTAGCAAAGCGTGTTTTTCTAGTGTTTTTTAAACTAATAATTTATTTATTTCTACTAACATGGGTTTTAAGTTTGTACTAATAATTAAATATGGATCTTTGATCTTAAATAAATATTACATTATTTAATGTATGAATGGATGGTACTCGTATCAGTATATGTGTGAATGTTTGTTACTCAGTTACGCCAGAATGGCTTAACGGATCTGGATGTGTTTTGGCAGAGAATCTGTGAAGTATGCAGTATTACAACGATGTTATGGTTTGTATGTATGTATGTATGTCGGGCAGGTGACCGCAACTCCACGACCATGCGCGTATTTTGCGTAAGGGGTAAGATTTCTCTTCACTCAATCCATGCCAGTTCCTCCAGGAAGGCGAGCAACGCCCTTGTTTTGCTTACCATTTCTCGGAGGGTACCTGGGTTGCCGAAGTATTTAGTCCTGTAATCCGCTACTACAGGGCAGCTTAGTAGCAGGTGTGCTGCTGTTTCGTCCTCCTCCATGCAGGCTCTGCAGAGTGGGCTGTCTGTGACTCCTATTAGATAGAGGTGTTTATTAAATGATCCATGACCGGTAAGGGCGGCTGTCACCAGCCGCATTTGCGGTTTAGATAGTCTAAGGACCTGTTTCGACAAGCGGCCATCAAGGGTCGGGAGAGCCTCTTTGGCCTGCCTGCACTCACCATGGTCCTCCCATAGTTTGTGGTGTAGGTCTCTGGTGCGTTTCCTTACCAGGTGACGCAGATAACCGAAGGGGAGTGGTGCAATGGGTTCGGGTCCCATAATCGCCATACTCGACGCCCTTCTAGCGAGTTCGTCCGCTGCATCGTTGCCTCGGGAGTCGCTGTGTCCTTTGATCCATTGAATGGTTATATTGTTGTGTCTACCAACCTGGTTAAGGAGATTGTGACACTCCAAGATCAGCCCGGAGTTAACTATGTGGCTGTTCAGTGCTTGCAGGACCGCCATGCTGTCCGAAAGTATACGTATTGAGTGGTCCTTAACTTCCCTGTTTATGATGGCCGAAGCTGCCAGTGAGATGCCCAGGCATTCGACCTGGAACACTGTGTTGTAGACCCCCAAAGGTCTGGCTATACGAATGTTGAGATCCTCCGAAAAGACTCCTGCACCCGTACCAGTACCTGTTTTGGAACCATCAGTGAAGACACGCACCTCAGAGGGACACAGCCCCTCACAGCGGTGATCCTCGTACAGTTGGATTCTGTATTTTTTGTCAAAGACGATTTGTTTGGGCACCCTGTCATTAACTGCCTTCGTTATGGGGAGCTCGTTGTTGAGTTCCTCAAGCAGAGCAGTGTGCTGTGTTTCTTTCTTACCCCAGAGGTCCAGTGTTTTAAGACGCACTGCTGCCATCGTCGCTTCCTGTTGTATGAACAGATGGAGCGGCGGGAGCCCCAGCATAGCCTCCACAGCTGCTGTCGGGGTAGTTCTCATGCAGCCCGTTATCGCCACGCAGGCCAGCCTTTGCATGCGTTGCAGTTTGTTTACGGCTGTGACAAGCTTGGTGCGGGGCCACCACACCACGGCCCCGTAGGTAATCATCGGCCGAATTACAGCATTGTACAACCACATTTTGTTTTTTGGGGATAAGCCCCACTTCTTACCTATCATTTTCTTGCATTGCCAGAAGGTGATGCATGCCCTGTTTAATTTGTAGTCTAGATTGTTGCTCCAGTTTAGTTTACAGTCCAGAATGACCCCCAGGTATTTAACCTCACTAGACAACTGGAGTTCTGTATTGAACAGCTTAGGTAGGCAATGAAGGCCTAGGGTTCGTTTATGGGTGAATAAGATTAATTCGGTTTTAGTGGGGTTTACCGACAAATCATACTCCCTGCACCATCGCTCCACGATGCGTAGCGCTTGCTGGGTGAGGTTACAGATGGTTCCTGTTACCTTCCCAGGCACGAGGATTGCGAGGTCGTCAGCATAGCCTATTGTGTAATAACGGTGAGCGTTGAGTTGTGTGATGAGGTCACTGATCACTAAATTCCAGAGGAGAGGTGATAGCACGCCGCCCTGTGGACAGCCTCTGGCTATTAAGGCTACCTGCTGGTCTTCCTCAAGGCGAACCACACGTTTGCTTAGCATATTTGTAATCCAATCAATAAGTACCTGCTGTACCCCATGTCTGGAGAGTGCGGCGCTTATGCTGGAGAAGTTTGTTTTGTCGAAGGCTCCTTCGATGTCTATGAACGTACCCAGGCAGGAACCCTTTTGGTTAATCGATTCTTCAATCACGGTGACTACCTGGTGAAGAGCGGATTCGGTCGACTTACCAGCGCTGTACGCGTGTTGGTTGCCATGCAGTGGTACTGTTTTTAGAGCGCCGTCTCGTAGCTCCCTTTCACACACTCTCTCCATTGTTTTCAACAAAAAGGAGGTCAAGCTGATTGGGCGGTATGATCTTGCGTTCGTGTAGTCACTCTTACCTGGCTTTGGGATGAATATGACTTTCACTTTCCTCCATACCTTTGGAACGTATCTAAATGCCAGGCACGCTCTCATTAGGGGCACCAGTCTCGTCACAACAGAGTTGCCCCCCCATTGAAGTAAGGCCGGGAAGACTCCGTCGGGACCTGGCGCCTTAAAAGGTTGGAAGCTTCGGATGGCCCACTGGAGTTTCTCCAGCGTGATCATCTTGCGAGCGTATTGCCAATCTTCGTCCGATGGCGTTCGGGTTACGTCCGTCCATTCGGTTACCTGTGCGAGGACGCTACCTGGGAAGTGTGTTTCGATTAGGATGCGCCTCGTTTCTTCCGGTGATGTGGACAGTGTGTTGTCCGGTTTACGAAGTGAATCTGGCCCAGAAGTGGTCTGCTGTGCCAGTATCTTCCTTACCCTGTTTGCTTGTTGGCATGATTCAATTTCACCACAGAATTTTCGCCACCCAGTGGTTCGTCTGAATCTGATGCTTTTTTTGTAGGCGGATTTGGCGGCATAGTAAACTTCCCAGTCATCCTCCCTACATGTATTCATGGCTCTATTAAATGCCTTTCTTACCTTCTTGCGTTTGCGCTCCAGATCCGCGCCCCACCAGGGCTGTTTACCCGGTGTGTCGCGCGGTATGGTTTCTGGGCATGCAGAGTGGTAGCTGCTGATCAGTGATTCGGTGAGCTGGCCTACATACGCGTCTATTTGATTCGCGTCAACCAGTGTCACCAGGTCGCTTGTGTGTACAAGCCTTGTAACAAGGCTGCGTGTGTATGCCACTCTATCCGTATTTCGCGGGTTACGTCGTGGAAGTCTAGGAGTAACACAGACCTGGATGTCGAAACGGATCCACCTATGGTCAGAGCAAGAAGCCTCGTCAGATACCTGCCACCCATTGATGAGTTCCGCTGCACCCTCCGTTGCCAGTGTTAGGTCAATGATTGTTCGACTGCGTTTGGTTACGAAAGTTGGTTCGGAGCCTGTATTCAGAAGGGATAGGTTAGTTGTGAACAAAAATTCTACTAAAGCCTTACCCCGTTCGTTTTGTGTATCCATGCCCCATAAGGGGTGATGTGCATTAGCGTCAGTCCCGATGACGACCTCAACCCCCCTGCATTCACAGTGGGTCACGAGGCGGGCCAGTTCCCGAGGGGGCGGTGCCTCCGCCTCAGGCATGTAAGCCGAGACAAAGACGATCGCTTTCTCCGCTTGCCCCTGCTGTATGGTCATCTTTGCTGCAGAGACATCTCTGCAACAAAAGTCGTATAAGAACTGTGTTTTAACATTACCTGTGACGTAGATGCACGCCCTCGGTTTGTCATGGTTCGTGTTAACAAGAAGCTTACCTCCGAGATTGGAGAGTCCTTGTACGTGGCCTCCTCTGACCCACGGCTCCTGGATCAGGGCAATGGCCGTATGTTGAACCTCCAGCCACTTGCGAAGTTGAGCCGTCGCGGTCTGGCTGTGGTGGAGGTTCGCCTGCACGACTTTACAGTTGGACGAATTGGGAGCCATCTTTGACGGAACCCTCGTCGTCCACCCCCAGTCGTAGCCCGGCTAGCAAGTCGTCGAAGTCACCCCCACCCGGGAGAGAGGCTGGCGACAGTGTGATGTCATCCAACTCCCCTCCCGATGCAAGGACGGCGTCCACATTGGCTGGTTCTGCTTTAGTAGCTGGGTCCGCCGTGGTTGTAGCCGGGTTGTCTTGCGCACCTAGTGGTGGTGCGGTTTGGTCCCATCCTGGAGGGATGTCGGTATACCTACCATTTGCGCCCTGATACTTGATGTATACCGACCCTAGACCAATTGAGAGTCGGCGATCATGCACCATCAGGATCGGTACCTGCTCCTCCGGAATGGCCAGCACCACGAACCAGCATGCTGCTTGTTTTTCGGCGTGCAGAAGAACCCACCTCCTGACGTCGACCCACTGGTTCTGGAACCAGAGGGCTCGCCCGATGTAGGTCGGGTCCTTGTACAGATCCATGTCGTCAGGGATTGCAATACCGCAACGCACGCGTTTCTCGATCTCCGATTGACTCTTGACGACTAGCGAGGTGCTAGCCGGGAGAGTCAGCCCCGAGACTGTCTTCCTCAGCCATTCCAAGGTGTGGTCGTTGCCGCACCACAGTTTGAGGACACCTCCGGCGAAGACGGGCTTAGCGTGAAAGGTAAGCCCTGGAGCGCCCTGTGAAGAGGCGAAGGCCGCAAGCATTAACTGCTCGTGAATCGCCGCTAAAACCTGTTTGGATACTTCCTGGCTGATGAATCCCGTCCGTCCACAGGTAATCGCGACGTTAAGAGACTCACTAGCAGCCTGGGCGTAGCTTTTGGTGTCAATCCGTTTGGACTGATCAAGACACGGCCGCTTATGCTCACCCCGAGGTGTTAAACTCTCGTTGAGAGCTCGCTTAGCCGCTACCTGATCGTTCCCTGCGGATTGGTGTTTTTTGGTAGCTACCTCGCCTGAACCTCCTGCGGAATTAAGTTGCGGTTGGGTGGGCTTGGATCGGCTATTGCCGGCTTCATCCTGAGACCGCTTCCCCGCAGAGAAGCTGAGCTTACCTGGCTTGGTCGTATTGGCCGAGCTAGTAGATGCTACCTGTTTATTGGGAGGGGTGATTTTACTCTTGTGTGCCCTCCTGCGTTCCTGACGCCGCTCCTTACGCGTCAGCCTTTCCCTCCTCTTGCCCTCGTCGATGGGAGCTTTCTGGCCTGAAGGGCTTATGCCTGGGCGAAGGGTTTGTTGAGTAGATTTACCCTTGCCCTTGCCTTTGCGCGTAGCTATCCGCCAGTTGCAGCTGAAGTCGTCACTAGCGCTGGCGGCCGTCCCCGTTTGACCGGATGTGGCCGCCTCGGAGGCTGTGGCTTGAGGAGCCACATTGGGAGGTGAAGGTTGTTTGGCAAGGCTAGTTCCGGCTGTGACGTTAGTCGACACCGTTTTCGCCTTGGCGTAAAAAGGTTCGGTACTGGTCCCTTGCAGCTGCAAGGGACCAGTACCGAACCTTTTTTGAACAAAGGACCTCGGAGCTCCGAGGTCCTTTGTTTACGTAGGGACTTAGATTTGGTCCTTGCTGCGGTTTTCGCCACGGCAGGACCAACACCCGCGCTGGGGCCTGCAGCAGATGCCGCAGGATTACCAGGGGCGAGCGAAGTGCCAAAGGCACCTCGCTTCGGAGTATTGTCAGCTTTCGCCGACTCCACTCCTGCAGTATTTTCTGGCCTTAAATCCATGAAAATTTGAAGAAAAGTTTCGTCTATCTGGCTCCCACCCTCCATGGAGCCCGCACCTGGGAACGTCGCACTAAAAGAGTTTGACGTTAGGACTACCAGATAGATACAGGTGCGCAAGGCTGGTTTACAGTGCGACATCGGGTGCTTGATCAGGTCGGCGTAGGGGGTTGAAAAGGCCTCCCCCCACGAACTGATCAACCGTCACTTACACCGTCAGCATGACCTTTACCTACTGCTTCGGCCACCCGAGGGCGACCTCCGCAGACCCCACGCACCTCGCCTGTGGCCCTCTGACGGGACACAATGGCCATTTCTCTACCCTTGGCTAGGGGGTAGGGCCACCGTTTTGCCTGAAATCCAGACCAAAGAGGGCGTGTTGCCTCACGGACACATTACTGCCAGCGCCGATCGGCTCAACCCCCCAGGACTCCTTCATCCCTGCTCACGGCGATCAACTGCGCAGGTCCTAGCGCAGGTGACTAACTTCTCCTACTCGCCATCAGCATGTTGTGACAGCTGAGCCCGCAACCACCTCGTCACAGAGGGGTCACAGTAAGGGAGGTAGAGTAGAAAACCCGCCACTCTACGGGTCGCCCGGTGGTTTCGGTTACGTCTATTTCTTAAGGAATTAGACCAAAAACGGGGTGGCAACCTCGTGAAGGTAAATCCGCCGGACTTGCCCTGAGGATCTACACGACTGATGCGCTCTCCCTCAGGACCACGCCACCCTCCCCTCTCTGAAGGAGGGGGGAGGGTAGGCCTGCATCTATACTACCAAGCAAAGCAAAGCAAAGCGTGTCGTTGTGCAACCGCAAAAGCATATATACAGACCCTCCCCTATGATGTTATGGTTTAAAATAAGGGTAATTACGTGGATACATATGACTTGTATACTTGTAGGTATTATGAATGCAAAAGTCTAAATGAATGAATAATTCTTACTGAAGTATGCAAGAATGTCTAAATGGATGTGGACGGTATTTGACGCAGAGATAGATTATTATCTGGAATAGCATAAAGGTTACTTAGTATACCGTTTTTTTTTTAATCCAATAAACAAACAAGTGGATAAACCCAGAACTGTTGTACAACGGGGGGTGCGCGTTCCTCGACTGTTCCATACAGACATGTGTAAGACTAATGCTGGGCAGCGCGCACCTCTTCTTCGCCTCGTTGAGTCATACAATACTCACTTTATGGAACTTAATATATTTACCTTATCTAAACAGTATTTTAAGTCAAAGGCTATTGCCATATTATTAAATAAGGAGCACACTAATTAAATATCATAAGCACATTATATTTGGAATAACAGATGCCTAACCACAGCCCTCAACTTCTTTTAAACACTTTTAATTATATGTGGACAATGGTGAGGGTCACATGTTTGCTTTTTTTAGTTTAAGTATTTTTTGTTTTCTACCATGTAGCTGTTTTTTGTCCCTAATAAAGAAAATAAAAAATAAAAAAAAATAACTCATTTCCTTAAGTCGGTCGCTCAATGCTGAGATTGTGGCTACGACGAAATGTTGCAAAAGTATTGCGCTACGGTTTTTAGCTTGATGGAGAGCCTGGGATATCGGCATTTGCAGCACCTGGGACACCTGATCAGACCAACGTTTCGGACAGCGGCCTCTTGGTCGTTTGTCATCCTCATAGCCGGTTACTTTTACTTTTTTCTAAGTTATCTGTACTTTGGCGTGCCACATGACCAAAGTACAGTAGCTCTAGGTGGAAGCATATTGTAGAGAGGCGCTGTTGTGTGTCTAGCTTGAGCTTCACCTAACCTTACCTTATTTACTTTTAAGTAACTCCTTAAATATTGTAGTATCTAGTTTTTCATGATGTTTTTTATTATATAGTGACTAATTAACCTATCCAACAGACTGTATGTATAAAAGAAGATGAAATGAAATCCGTAATTTCCACTTAAATGCATAGCAACTGGTGGCCGTCGATATCCCTAAGTGACAAAAGTCTACCGCTGACCTTTGACCGTCACTCGGTCAAGTCTATGTAGATAGATAGATACACACTTGGTTGATATACCGTCTTGTCATACCAAGCGCTTCTCCTCCACATTTATTGTGCGCAGGGCCAAGTTGTGGAATTCTCTGCCGGCTTCTGTGTTCCCTGGCACTTATGACCTTTCAGCCTTTAAAGCAAGAGTAAATAGGCATCTTCTGGGCTCGCTCGTCACATCGTAGACCTCATCTATCGCTTACCACCAGGCGAGATCGACACAAGAGCGGGCTCATCTGTAATAAAAAAAATTGAATATTCTTTACTGTACACCAATTATTTGAACACACCTGATACACAATACGAGTATTGCTTAATTTCTGGTTACAATGGCAGTATTATCACTGATAGCGATATCACCCAGACAACCTTTGGATGGACGTTATGAACATAAAACAAAGAGGAAAGGGGAAAGTCAGTGTACTTCAAGTATGTTACATAGCCGATTTTGGCCACAACGTCTGCATTCCCGTTAATTGTTATGTAATGTGTCTTCACATGACTGATGTAACCAATTTTATAGGTAAACGTGCGGGCACAAATGTTACATGTGAGGATGCCGTTCACGTAAATAGTAGATGTTAGTCGGTGGTTTATTTTTGACGTGTTCTCGCTTAGCGTCCATTTCTCGCTGTCTCTGATCTTAAAACTGCTTAACGCTGCCCTGAATATTTCTTCTCCATTCAAGGTGGTTAGTGGCTTGCGTTTCCCAGGTGGAGGGTCAATTCTAAACCCTTTCATATGTCTCTTGAGCACGTCTTTGTAACTTAGGAACTGACCACGGCGTTACCGCTTACCGTTATGTAGTCCCAAGAAAAAGACGCTCTTCTACACTCTTTCATCAGACATTTTGGAGATGTGTCCAGCTTACCGTAACTGCCTCCGCAAGGACTCGATGCCATACACATTCGCACGTTTCAGAACTTCTGTGTTTCTAATGCGATCAAAGCACTTTATGTTCATGATATCTCGTAGATGTTTAAGATGGAATCTGTCAAGAATGCAAATATGTCGTCTGTATAAAGTCCATGTCTCTGAAGTATATAAAAGACTCGGAAGAACAATCGCTAGGTACACTTTGATCTTTGTCCGCAGCTTTATATCATGAGGTCGGAATACTTTCGTACGCAACCTACAGAAAGCTGTCGAAGCAGCACCGATTCTGCAGTTTATTTCGGAGTCAAGATCTCCTTTTGATGTTATAATACTTCCCAAGTACTTCAATTTCTAGACCTGCTTGAGATTATTACCATTGAGTTGAATATTAAGTGGCACCTGATTCGAGGTTTCAGCCATCATGACTTCTGTAACATACACAAAATCAAATTGTATGTATTCATTTAAAATATATTTTAAAAGTGTTATAATGCATCTAGTAGACAGTAGAAATATAGTTTTTAGTATAGTTTTAATTAAATAGTTTGTTATGTTGTTAATAAACTGTATGTAACGTTAATAAGAAGCTATGATGCCACAGACAGACACACAGACACATACAATGGTCAAACTAATGACACTCCTCTTTTTGCGTCGAGGGTTAAATAAAAAAATAAAAAAATCGATCCTACTAAATAACAAAACAGTTCCAAACCCATAAATTTTTAAAAAGTTGTTTGAGTTATCTGTGATGGAATAAAAATATGTTTATGCCTTGCATTTATTTTTTTGTTTCTACATAGACAAAAATTATAGACAAAAAATATGAAGAGGTTTCGGGGTCGAGAAAAAAGGCAATTGGGTTTTTCTTATAGAAATTTCTCCGTAGTAGCTCGGATTTGGTAGTTGGTGGTGAGATACCCATGCACGAAAAGCACATTAAGTTGTTTGTCCTGTTCTCTCTCCGATCATTTCGGATTGCTATCAGAATACGGGAGTAAAAGGTATAGAGACTGTACCTAAACCTGCGCACATACTTGTGTACTATATATATTATACTGTGTATTGTGTATATATGAAGAGGCAGGCTAATCTGAGCTGTGAGATTGGCCACCATGACTGAAATCATTTAGGAGGACTATACAATTTTTATTTTCATATTTTTCAAGGCGTGTATTTTCACTCGTGGTTACTTATTAATAGTCCTTAGGGTATCCCCTCCTTTCTCTATTATGAATTTGATATGTATTAGTATATATTTATACAACGTGTAACGGAAACCCCATATCTATCAAAAAGGACTGAAGACAACATCTGGTATGGAGTCTCTATGCAAAGTTTCAGCTGAAAATAAGTGACTCACAAAATTGACCCCAAATTATTGGTTTCATATGTTTCTTGAATATCAGTAATAACAAACGTGTCACAGCACTATGAGGGTCATCACTTTCCACGTCACTTGCCAATAACACGATATTTCTCTTCGTTCTTTTTAATTTGAAAAATTCGGTCTCTGGTATCAGTGTATTGGTATTTCTAATAAGTTCCACACATGTAGACATAGAATTAAAAAACCCTGGCCATATCGTTTGTTATCATCCAAAGAAGCCGTGCACTTGGTATGTATATAACCTTTAAATTACACGTTGTATATTATATTTTGTGGTATGTATTTGATATTATGATGTTCGGTTAACTGTATTATGTATGGTGTTGTACACTGACAGCCCTAAATCTATCTCCTTTCATTTCTGTCCATCCAAAGGTTGCCTGTAAGAGATTGCACTGTGCGACAAGACCGCCCATTGTACACTAGTTTTATTATTTGTATCCTAAGGTGTACAATAAAGTATATAATAAATAAATAAGATCCAGCTGCTAGAATCTGCAGGAGGCATCTTTTGTTTTAATGACTTCCAACAAGGTGGAAACAACGCGTGCATTTCTCGTCCCCTGCTCACAGTCACCCGGAGTGGGAAAAATTCATTCGAATGATGGCAACGTCTGCTTGTTGCACTTATTTTACAGGAAACCATATTTTACAGTGTAGTGGAGAGAATAAACTTTAATCTGGTATTTAATTAATTTGATAACGTAAGTGTAAATAATTAACAATAAGATACCTGTTTACACCTGGCAGCCCATTGATTGCGGCTGACTGAGTGCTGGCAACCATATTTTTTAGATTCCTAACATCATTTTCTTTCAAATGATGTTAGATCCAGTAAAAAACATGTACCTGCATGTATTAACAAAAACGAATGACCATAAATTTAATTAAAAGTGATTGCGGCCAAATTTTGTCAGGCAGCCGTGCTTAAATCTATTCTACTACCATGTGTCATTCATAAAAAATAAGTTTCATTAATAAAACAGATACCCGCAAATATTAGCAGCTGGATCTCGTACTATAACGGATGGAAGTTAACGTTATTCACAATTGTTTCTTAGGTACTCTCTGGGTCATATGAGTTTCATACCGGGTCACCACATGACTGACCGTCACTTCCAGACCATTTCTTTTTTGTCAACAGCGCCATTTTCAAACTTATAAATTCTAAGTTTGAATAATAATAATAAGTAAATGATAATAATTTATTTTTAATATTCTTTTGCATTTAAATTCTTTTTAATATCCTTTTCGTATCTAGTCTCCTGTAGACTAGATACGAAATAAAAGTTTTGAATTTCATTCAATTATTGGATCTGAGACCAGTAGCTTCTCTCGCTTATCTTTGAACTTAAACTTAATATAATTTGTAACTAAACCAAGATAATATTAATAAAATCTGAAACCTTTCACTTTAGTCTGACATTTTTAGTTATAAAACTTCGAGATTGGATTACTTTAAAAAATATTTCTAAATGATATTAAACTTTATAGCACCTATTAATTAAGCTAGATGGTAAGGTTATATCATTCTGTTTACTTACATGGATGAACTGAATCTCTTTGTACTAAGTAATTTGTAACTGATTCATATTCATCTATTGTTCGCGACGATAGATCGTGGTGAGCAAGCAATGAAAGAATAGTGGACTGTATAACATGTAATAATGTAAAAAGATGATTGATTACAAACGGTACGGTTGGTTTACATACGCGGACAAAGGTTACGGGAATATAATATGCGCGAGCGCAGCCGTGCTTAGAGACGTGCAACAGCTGACTTGTGGCGTGGGGGCGCGAAATCGGCCGTCGACGCCACAAAGTCAGCTGTTGCACGTTTAATATTCAAAATCATAACAATTCTCTTGTGTTGTAGAAAAACCTCATAAGCAAAATATTCTAAACAAAATCGCCATTATGATTTCAGCGTTAAAATATTCTCTAAGCTTTACATAACAACTTCCACGATTACATAAGATGATTAGCTCCCAAATTTATATAAACACACTTTCCCTATAGACCTTCACCCTGCAGTCCCGACCGACCCCTTTGTATTTGCAACGCAAAGTAGCCACGACGGCCGGACGTGCTCCGAATACTTCGCGGATTAAGAATTTGACTTTAAAATTAAGCAGATAAAGCCCGTGCTCCTTACCGCTTAAGCTAGCCATTGATTTTCAATAAGCGAAATCCTCGGAATGTTATTTTTGTAAATGGACAAACCATCTTGTCTGTCTCAAGGTACCTACAGAAGCCGTAGCCGCAGCCGTAGGCATTTCGTTTTATGATGTAAATAAGTACAGAAATTCTACGTAAAATCCGCTTATAGAAAGAAATGAAAATGTGGAATTGGAAAAATAAAACAGTTTCACTTGAGGTAAAATGTCTTCTATATTTGGGAATCTCAGGGTCAGTTGATATAGTAACGTTGGAGGATACCTATCTCCAACAGTGAACGTCTTTTGTGACGATGAACTCATAAAGAAGGAGCAAATATTTATTCAACTTTTGATATATCCACGAGTGCCCATAGTCAGGATGAATAGAAAATAGAAGGGAGGCTTTTGCCATGACGTGGGGCAGAACAGGCTATAAATATAATGACTATTTATATGATTTTCTTAGGAATAAAAATAATGTTCAAAACTTTCTACTCTCACGGAATTCAGCCACGTGTGATTCAGAAATTATCGTGAGTGAACATACTTTTAAGCGAAAGCTATGATCCTAATCGAGGATACACTTTACTTATAAACCAATATCCAATTGAAAAAAAAAAGTCGTGGAATGGTGAGTGTCGTGAAATACTGCTGGTTGCGGAGGATGGCGTGGAAACCGTCCACGTGTCCGTTACTGAGCATACACCGAAGCACTCTATCAGAGCGGCAGCCCCAATCCCACCCTGAACGCGTTTTACACTGAACGATCATTACGTATAATAAACCTACAGACTGCATCTGTGTATAAAGCAACGTACAGTGCGCTCTAAAGAGAGCCCCGGAACGTAAGTTGGAGAAACAGGGTCGGTTTTTAGTTAGTAGAAGCCTAACACACCTTTCCGCTCCACCCAAATGGGGGAGGAGTTATTTGATGACTTTCAATCGAAAAAGATACTGTTGAAACACCATATCTACTACTATTAAGTGAGAATGGATGTTAATATTTACAGACAACATAAAAACAGTACCGAGATCCTGTACCAATCAATGCTTCAACAGTGAAAGAACAAAGGTTGGGATCAATTTAACGTAATTGCATCACTTTTCACTGCTCCGCCCATTAACGTAACCTTTTTTAATCGAGTTTTTTCCGCTTTAGAACGGATATTACTGGACGAGTAACGGACCACTTATTCGAATCTATTGAATGAGCCTCTTGGACATTAACTACTACTTTTCGAGCTTCTAACCCGTTTAACGGGTTTTAATAGATTGAACCAACGATATATGGAAGCAATTTATTTAGCCTTTTTCTTCTGTAGTGTTGGTTAGTGCTTATACCGAGTGCTTCTTGATTGCTTTTTAACAATTAATTGTATCGTTAGACCGCCTTGGCCGGTTCGAAGATTTGCTTTTTACGATCGCAATATATTTCGTGTTCACACGGCAAAACAAAACAGATCATAAAACTTTTTCACGCATATATCGAATTGAAAACTTCGTATATTGACTTACAAATTACTTAAACGTGCATATTAAAAACTAGCTGTTGCTCGTGACTTCGTTCGCGTGGGAAGTTATTCCCGTGTAAATCCTGATCCCGTCGGAATTTCGCAAAATCCCATCTTAACAAGCATCTACGTACTAAAAGGAACCCCCATGCAAAATTTGAGAGCCCTACTACTTGTAGTTTCTGAGATTTCGTGAATAATCAGTGAGTGGTATTTCGCTTTTATATATATAGATAATCACAAATAGGTCCCGATAAAATTATCTACAATTCCATATTAATATAAATGAATATGCGTGAAACGAACCTACCGTTGAATCACTGGCGTGTCATCAAAATTTGTTTTTATTAAAATCTTACGCAAATCACAAATAGCACGCTAGATAATTAAATTATAATTTCCCAGCATCACGCTATTAAGGATAGGTATGCAAACTGGTTCTTGTACCTTCCATTTCCCTTGAGCATGTAAAATATTATTTAAATCAGAATACAAAATTATCCAAAAGATAAGGGACCTACATTTTAGGTTCATTGGCACTCATTATCATCTCTTATTTCTAAAATCCTTGTCTTGTGTACAATCCCAGGAGATCATAACGTCAAGGATTCCCTACGCATTATTAAAAAAAGATCATTAAGTAGAAATTCAACTTTTGTGTACACTTTACATTCGTTGTCTCACATTTCTTATTGGGATGAAATAACTGGAGCGAAACCAATTATTTCTTAGGAACGAAATTAATGAATCAAATACGTTACAATACTGAGCGGAATCACAATTAAAGCTTAATTCCTTTGTATTAAAAATGCAATTGTTTTATTTCATAAGGCTCTGACAGTATGGCTACAAAACTGAGTTGAATCATACAAGCTTGACTCAGTGTGTTTTATATCATCATCATCATAGTTGGTATATTGGTAACTATATTGGGGTTGGTTTCCAGTCCCAATAGAAGTAGCTGAGTAACAGTATTTTACATGAAGTGACTGTCTTTCAAGCCTTCGCAACCCAGTAGCTGGTTAACTAGATATCCTTTGGCAAAGCTGTTGTCGGATTTTCTGGCTTCTGACTACCTGTCACAACTGTCATAGATGTCCGGAACCAACGGCCCAACGTACGTAACCTTCGAGACACGGATAAATCTCGATTAATATTTGGTTTACGCAAATATTGTTCTGAGTTTCGCATTAAACTCAAGTGGCTGCCTATCTGCCTTTGCCGGAATGCGTATATTTTATCATTACTCTACAGCATTCTCTTCATTCCAACAATTCCGTTTTATCTCAAAGAACGTTTTAAGTTCCTTTATGACACACATGTTAGAAATTTGAGATCATCGGAGAATTTGAGACTTTCAATGCCTGCACATTCCACAAATTTTTCTGGCTCTTCGTACCATAAAGGTGCAAGCTGTTCGTTTGTAGAATGCATTGCCGGTGTCAGTAAGACAAGCTCAGTCACTCGCTTCTTTTAAGAGCTCGGCTGCTAATCATTTTCTCTCTTTATGATTATTCCTTTGTTTCATCTTATTCCTTTGTATCCTCTCAACATGATGTTAAAGAACACATTATATTTATATGTAATTAGCTGTCCCGGCAGACCTTGTTGCCTTATTTTTCTAAAACAAAGTAATATTGTTTTTTTTTTATTGTCAATAGCGACAGATTTCATTCTGTCAAAAGTAATTGGCCTGTCGCAGTCTAATAGAAATAAAATAACATTGAAAGACTTTAGTAATATTTAATGTGGTGATAATTTAAGTCCATGCAGCCTTAAATTATCACCACATTATATATATATATATATATGTGAGTATATTTATGTGGTACACTAATTTAGCCCTCCCCACTTTAATTAAAGTTTTGAAAGTCCTTCCAAAGGTTGTCTGGAAGATATCGCTTTTAGCGATAAGACCGCCATTGTAACCATTTAATTAAGAGATAATTTTATATCTATCTATCTATGATAAGATCCACGGATCGATCTCGGCAAGTCACTATTATTTGGGACTCCATCTAAGCAAAGGTACTCAAAATGGGCAAGGAAATTTTAATTTCTCCGATTGCAAAACTGTTTGAGATCTGTTTTGATTAGGGTTTTTCTTCGGGTTCACTTATCTTACTCTTACGTAAAACGATCATGATTCAACCTGAAAGAGCTAAAAGATCGTTGCTCAAAGTTCCTTCAAACCATTTCGGTTCCCAACAGTTACTCTGTCCCAAAAAAGTGAAATACTGACAGTGAGACAATTATCTAGTACTGAAAGTGAAACAACATTTAGTAACACTTTTAAATTATGCAAACAAAAGTAAACGCACTATAACTAACACAAATGTAAAGCCGTGAAATGTAGGACTGCCTAAGCTAGGCGACGACGACTTCTTTCTGGCAAAGGGCTTTGTTTAACTAATATATAATTAGTTAAACAAAGCCCTTCTAATCAACCCCCTTTCAAAAAATGAAGCTAAAAGGAAGATACTGATCTCTGTAACACCGGTTATTACTGAGTTGAGGAGTTAGGGTTTCAACGTCTAATGTACCAATATTTTTATGAAAATTCATAAGCCACGAGCTCCTTTGTGTCAGTTTTACATATTGTTTAGTACTCATTTTATTGGGGTTTTGGTAACATTTTGGCACTAAATATTGAAATCTTTCTCCTTAATATTAGCTACGGTTTCGAAACATAAAACGCGGAAAAAGGCCGGTTGTGATCATATTGATGCACTTGAAATGTGGTGTTGGAGGATATCCCATGGTCCGCATTCCACACAAACGAGGTCACTGGTAAAGTCGATTGCAAAAGGCCGTGGGGAAGTAGCCCAATTATCGTCGGTCGGCAGTAGGACCAAATGCGTGTAATTTTGGATGCCAAACTTTACACCAAAGATAGGCATAGGTAGAAGAACGCTATTAAGGTGAAACCATAGATAAAATAAATAAGTAGATGTGGTCAACAGACGAAATTATATCGGAACCGTGTATCTCCAGTTAGGCGCTGGGCGGGGCAACAACTACACATGCAGTTTAATAAAATCAATAGATACGCACTCGCGCACACACCCGCATTTCTTAAATCAGAACGTACAATAATAAACCTTATTCCGTCAGACACAGCGTGTATTTACCATGCACCGTAGAACTTACCCACACAAAAACATCGGTCGCTATCGTTGTGCTGTGCAAAAGCAATTTATTTTACATATACGCTAGTGATTGACTAAATCGGAAAGTTATCGATTCTTCCATTTATTATCGTACATTTTTTTTGGGCACCTGAAAATGAACCAAATAAAAAATGGCATGTCCAGAAAATATTATAATAACAATAAACATATTATTAAGAACGTAACATTACATAATTATTATTAAATACTACCTACTAAGTATTAAGGGCTACCCTGGCGTATTCGACTTAAATCTTAATATTTAATTATCATAGTGATAGGTCAAATAGAAGTTGATGTTAACTTACATTACGCTCTTGATCGGAACGTACCAGCCGTATAGGTTGTATAGAATCCTGAAAAGTTGAATGACTGATTTTATGAATGCCCTAAAACATGAGAATAGCTTTCAGTAATAAAATAAAATTTAACCCACTTCTGCAAAAATCAGTTGTACTCTTAATTTTGGAATTGTCCATTCAAAAAGCCTGCGACTTTTCTTTAGAGGCTGGAACATTTCTGCACTGAAGTGACCCTGAAGTGAAGTTAGGTGGCATGCCTGTGGCATCAATCCATTCCTTTTTTATATTACCATCTTTAGGGAAGCTGAAAAGTACGAAAACCACTTATTTATCATTTACATACATCCTAAGCTACTTCTAAACGTCACCATATAATAAGCATCGCAATAATTACGTAACACACTATAAATCAAGATCTGAATGATTTTGACGTATATTGCTAATCCAGTGCTTCATATGTTCGAAATATTGGTCTGCTCAACAACGTAAATACCACAGTGAGTGTTGTTGAATTAGCATAATGAAACCGATTCCTACTGTAAGTGTGTTACGCAATTACCCCGTAGGTAATAGTTTAGTTGGTTATAATAGGTTTTTGTTATAAAACAATCCTAGTTAGTAGAGAAATTGTTAAAAATATGAAAACAAACACACATCCATGCATAACAAATAAATAGCATGAATGTATTGACTTATTTTAAGCGAAATTCACAAATATATTATCTGAACCATGCCGATTATTATAACGCATTCGAAGCTTCAACGGAAGTAAAATACAAAAACAATAAAAAAAATAAAGAAACAAAAGGCAAACATACGATAATTCTAAACCGAAAAACACCATCGATTATTAACCTAAAATTAAAGTAACTTACTTTACGAATATTGGTTACGCATTTCTCTACTACTCTGTAAAAAATCAAAATAAGTAAAAAAAACATTATTTACATCGATCTTCCAACCGGGCTAAAACGGTTGACAGATTGAAAAATAAACTATTGTAGCGACGGCGACGTCGGAACTCCTTACGCATGCTGCGGGCGTAAAATAAATAGTTTATTTTTTTTTTACTTTTTTGTACACATTGACATTTCAACGTATTTTTATTTATGTCATCTCATGTAAAATAAAAGTTAAACATATTTTCTTAGAGGTTTCCGTATGTTATAAAAAACATTTTTTACTAGTTTTTATTTCACTCTTTTTAGTTGGTCGATTTTTAATTTACCTAGTTACAAGAGCCTAAATGTCATCCACTTATATTCATTTACAAAATATTGCTTTTCCCAATGTTGGGCTGTTATTTGTTGAGGAGTTCTCCTGGTAGTTCACCATCAGCTTCACTTCACCATATGTATTATGACGAGCATATTGTGCTTAATAACCACATTCAAGTAATCGAAGCGGAACACATGAACTACTTATTATTCCTACTTATATATTGAGTAGTTCCAGTAGCCATCGGTGGTCTTCATCATCAGGTCTACTTCACAAATGGTGCTTTTCGAATGCAACTACACAAGTTACTATAAAAATACTCAAATCACTATAGGTGTGCCTATAATATTTGAAGAGTTCCCTCGATTTCTCCAGGATCCCATCATCAGGTCCTGACTTGGTGACAATGATACCAATTTCAAAGTATACCCTTTCAAACAAAAGAAGAATTTTCCAAATCGGTTCAGCCGTCTCCGAGTAATCGGTGATCATACATAAAAAAAAATAACAATATACGCGTCGAATTGATAACTTCCTCCTTATTTTGTCGTCGGTTGAAAAACCCCTAAACTATAATAGCAATATTTCATTCGTCAATCGACATTGCTGTCGATAGCCTACGTTAGTGGATCTGCACAAGCACATCACTAATTCGTCGCAAGAAGTGGCGGCCTCACTACGCGATGAATCCGCGTAATACAGTTTCGTATGTTATTTTTACATTGCTTGTCCAGTTACTTAGTGACGAACTCAGGTAGTGGTTAAGGAGCAATGTATTTATAGCAAAAGTAGTACAGTCGTTCTGATATTTGAAAACAAAAATAACATAGTAAAACCAAGAAATATTTTACGATTTATTGTTTTTCATGATTTTAAAGACAAATATTGTAAAATACTAGTACTTATATATGGTAAGTGATTCCTTGATTCACATAGTTTTGATTTTGGCTTCGGTTTTTACAAGATACCACAGAACAACTCGGTATTCATATATGTTATCACGATCGCCGCGCCGTCGAAAGCGCACTAGTTCGCGGAGACGGCCACTTGCCTGTGACATGAGCCCTGTGGCCATGTCGCGCGGACACCGATACGCCCCCTTACCACTTCTCCTATATTTTTTATTTCTGTGGGTGAAACTGACCCAGGGATCACTCAGGGATCAGGGGGCACTCAGGACTGAGGAACACAGCGTTTTGAAAAGTTTTTTTACATTAAAACGATCCAATTTTTGTGATTGTTCAATCTAGCGAAACCCACTTTTCTACAAAAAAAATCTTTAATTTTTTTTTTATTTCTCACTTTTTAGGTCCTATGTAAATTAAAAACCGGCCCATGGTTTGTAATTTACCTATGTACAAAAACTAACTAAATGTCAACTTCTTATCACCTTTTACAAAATATTGTTTTTCCCGTCGCAGGGAGTACCCTGCGACGGGAAAAACAATACCATACCATTAAACAATACCATTAAGTATTCACCATCAGCTCCACTTCACCATATGCATTGTGACGAGCATATTGTGCTTAACAACTATATTCAAGTAATTAAATCGGAACCCATGAAATACTTATTATTGATATCTAAGGTGTGCCTACAATATTTGAAGAGTTCTCTCGATTTCTCCAGGATCTCATCTTCAAATCCTGTCTTAATGCAATGGCACCTGTAAACTGTATACCCTTCTAAACAAAAAAAATAATTTTTACCACGGTGCTTCGAGTAATCGGTGATCATAAGTAGAAAAAAATTTTTAACAAAAAATAGAACCGACTTCCATATCAAAACACTACAAAGCTAAAAATAACTTTAATTTCGGTAGTCGGTGTTATTGGTTTTGGATTTTCTGTTTTTTTTCACACCGCCTTCCGAAATTAAAGTTATTTTTAGCTTTGTAGTGTTTTGATATGGAAGTCGGTTCTATTTTTTGTTAAAACTTTTTTTCTCTCTTTTTAGTGGGTCGGTTTGTAATTTATCTAGTTACAAAAGCTATAATGTCAACAAATTATCACCTTTTACAAAATGTTTCTTTTCCCGATGCATATCTGTTAATTTTTGAGGAGTTCTCCTGGAACTTGACCATCAACTCTACATCACCATACTCGTATGTATTCCGACGAGCATAAAGTGTTTAACATCCGTACTCAAGTAATCGAATCGCAATCCACGAAATACTTATTATTGAGTAGTTTCAGTGGCCATCTGTGGTCTTCATCATCAGTTCAACTTCCCCAAATGGTACTTTTCGAAAGCAACTGCTCAAGGTACTATAAGAAATACCCAAAACGCTATAGGTGTGCCTATAATATTTGGAGAGTTCCCTCGATTTCTCTAGGATCCCATCATCAGATCCTGATTTCGTAACAATGGGACCAACTAGAAAGTATACCCTTTCTAACAAAAAAAAAAATTTCCAAATCGGTCCAGCCATCTCCGAGTTAACATACATAAAACAGGTAACATACATAAAAAAAAAAAAGTTCAAGACGAATTGTAAACCTCCTTTTTTTCAAGTCGGTTAATAATATATGCAACGAATTAATAACCTCCTCCTTTTTTAGAAGTCGGTTAAGAAGCCATAGTACGCATATACTACAAAACGCAACTAATACTACAGAAAAATATCTAGTGTTAATTGCACCAAATACTGGTTATTAATGACTCCATCTGTATAGAATTGCCTTGTTTTTCGAGTTGACGAGTTTTTCATATACGTTTCATGTTTTGATTTTCTTTGCTTTTTATTGTGAATAGTTTTGTATTGTACTTTTTTGTCAATTTGACTTTGCCAACTTTACTTTATGTATTTTTTGCTTATCAAAATCACGGATAGCAATGACATAATAACTAAAAGCTCATTTAAAATCATATGATCTTACTCTCCGGATCAGAATCTAAATGAAACGAGGTGTCATCTAAATAAAACAGGAGTAGCATCCAGGCGTGTGTCCCGGTTAAGTGTGAGTATGAATAAGTCCACTGTCCAGCCTCCAAGCAGTAGCGAGCTTCGCTTCGGTTTGCTCTCGTGAAACGTAGTTTGTTATCTCCAAGGTTAGGTTATGAAACACCAAAATTCATACCCTATTGCTTAGGCCGTGCGCGCACTGCGTTGCGTTTTGGAAACGCAAAATTTGTGAAGTATGGAGTGTCACAGAAGTGCGCGCACTGCGGCCAGTCTACCGATGCGGTAGAACTACCAGAATTGCGGCCACCGCAAGGCAGTGCGCGCACGGCCTTAGCTTTGTTATAATAAAAATGTCCGCGTAACTTTTAATCCTTTTGATCCCAGGTGATTATTCTGTGCAGTGTATGAGGGTTAATGAATTGATTTTTTTAATAGAGATCTAGCAACGTGGGTAGAATCCACATTACTAGCAATTTTTGTTAAAAGTCAAACCCTTAATTATTTAGTTTAGTTGGAGGGGCAACTAACCTAAATAATAAGGGTTTGACTTTGTGACAGACTGGTGACTGAAAGGAGACTGGTTTCTATAAAAACCTATTACAGGTCACCAGTTCCCACTCACTGTTAACTTAAATATATAATGTTACTTCACAAAGACTAAAATATAAGAGTTTTTGTTTTGTAAGATGATACAATTAAACGTGGAAACAGTCTATTTAGTGTGTGAGTTTGTGAAGTATGAGGTTACCAAGGAGCTTGAAAAGTATGAATGTTATAAATCAAGGGTATGCGTGATGAAAATAACAATGAAGCAAGAAATCTGGTACACTACTTTATCGGGATAAAAAAATTATTGGTTTTATTTTTTATTGATAATAGGCTCGCGTTTGAACACCATCTCACCTGATGGTGGTTAAACGTGATGGATATCTACCATGTAACAAAGGCGCATCGCCATTTGTCTTGTAGTTCGATGATGAAACGGACTTGGCGGAATTAGATTGTGTAATTCCACCGCACACTCCCCGATTAATAATAATAATCCTCCATGCCGTTTTCGGCAATGGCGACCGTTTTTCTGCTACCTACCGACGTCCCTCATGGGCACTCATGTGGCTAGCAAAACTGCCTTTGAAAAGATTAAAAAAAAGTAAAAGATTACTAGCAAAGTGTATAGAATAGCAATAAGACCGCCATTTTTACAATATTTTTATTTAAGTGTGTTTAAATTTTTGGTGTACAATAAAGTATATTTTATATATCTATGTATTACCAGCAATCTTTTTAACCTCTCTAACTAAGCTAAATATGCTTGTGTCTGGAGTGGCTCAAAGCAACAGTGTAACGGGTGGGTTTCGAATCCGCGAGCTCTCAATCACAAGTCTGACACCTTAGTCATTAGGGGTGGACCCTAGTCATCTATACTTTGTTTTGCTGTAAACGATTTCTAAATGTGGATTATACCCTTTTATTGGTGGTGGAGTATTATCCTACATCTTGGATGCAGCATATCTATAACTGCCTCTAAAATCTGCTTCCGTGTGAAATTATGTCGATAGTTGTAGTGCGCAGTCTTTTTTTTTAAGGATGGGAAGTCACCCAATGGCTGCCTCCCGATTTGGGCGAAGCGGGAGGGTGTGTCAGACTTTTACTGACTAAAACCCATCCGTGTTCCATCATAAGCCCTTCGTGTACCGAGGCCGCGGTAACTCTTTCGAACTATTTCGCAACCCTGGCAGGCGTGCGCAGAGTCTGGGCGATGTATTCTGTCAATTGGTCATCTAACATAGCAATTCATTAAAGTATTTCGGTTTCTTATATCTGATTAGGTATAACGAAAAGAAGCTAGGTCAATTTACATCTCGACTTCACTATTTGAAGCACATTTTATGCTATAGAAGTCACCACTCCTATAGTATATAAACTTTTTTTGTAAACGAATAATGCGATCAGGCGATCGATGATTCAGGAAAAATTCCTAGTGAGGGGCAACTCACACTAGAAGCTTGCCTTCAACTATTGCCTTTGTGGGTTAGTGCGAAAAGTTCTGCTACGTTAACTAAAAAGGGAGAGTCCTCTGAACAGATGGGTATAGTGTGTGCCATAAAACTGGGTCCATCGTTGTGTGGGCTAACTGTTGGCAAGGAGTTTTTAGGTGAGCGTGCCTAATAAGAAGTGTATAGCACGTACATCGCTGTTGAAAAATAGCTTGTTATAATAAGGCAGGCGCGTCGTGTCTAGGCGCAGCTTTCTCATAACACCTTGGTGGTTTTTCCCTACCAGGCGAAACCTCCAGTTACCTGAAGGACTACCAGTGATGAAGGTGCTGACTACCTAATAGTTGATCAATCAATCAATCAATCAATGTATTTATTTGTGTACACAGGTCTTAAGTTAGAACTTAAGACCTGTGTACACAAATAAATACATTGATTGTAGTGAGTGAGTGGTAATCTAGCTTTATATAATATAATTTAGAAATTATACTATATAAAGCTAAATTACCACTGACTGACTGACTGACTGACTGACTCACTCATTGACATAATTGTTCTCCCAGATGGTGGATGGGGAGGTGGGTATATTTTGACAGATTCGTAAACAAGTAACTCTCAAACCTACGGGAAAAGTGCCAAACCTCCCCTTTTCCCCCCCTTCTCCCCCCCCTATCGTATCTCGGAAACTATGAGACCCGTATTTTTTTTTTTACGGATTCGTGTAGAGGAGGCTCGGTGAAGTAAAAACCATTTTTCAAAGTCCCCCCCCGCCCCCCTTCTCCCCCCCTTTAGGCGGATCTCGGAATCTAAGAGACTTGGAACATTTTTTTTTTCAGATTCATTTAGAGGGGCAATGCTTTAGTCGAAATACTTGTGCAACTCCCCCCCCATCACCCCCCCCCTCTTTTTTTTTTTTTTTTTTTCACAAACACGCGAGGTGCTTGCACCTCGCGCAACACGCAAATACCATTTTCTTTTTTCACAAGCACGCGAGGTGCTTGCACCTCGCGCAATACGCAAATACTGAACCCCCCCATCTCCCCCCCCCCACTTTTTTTTTTTCACAAGCACGCGAGGTGCTTGCACCTCACGCAACACGCAAATACTTGATTTAGAGGGGCAATGCTTTAGTTTTTTTCACAAGCACGCGAGGTGCTTGCTCCTCGCGCAACACGCAAATACTAGTTATATTATATAAAGCTAGATTACCACTCACTCACTGACATAATTGTTCTCCCAGATGGTGGATGGGGAGGTGGGTATATTTTGACAGATTCGTAAACAAGTAACTCTCAAACCTACGGGAAAAGTGCCAAACTTCCCCTTTTCCCCCCCCTTCTCCCCCCCCCTATCGTATCTCGGAAACTACGAGACCCGTATTTTTTTCTTTTTACGGATTCGTATAGAGGAGGCTCGGTAAAGTAAAAACCATTTTTCAAAGTCCCCCCCCCCGCCTCCCTTCTCCCCCCCTTTAGGCGGATCTCGGAATCTAAGAGACTTGGAACATTTTTTTTTTCAGATTCATTTAGAGGGGCAATGCTTTAGTCGAAATACTTGTGCAACCCCCCCCCATCACCCCCCCCCTCTTTTTTTTTTTTTTTTTCACAAGCACGCGAGGTGCTTGCACCTCGCGCAACACGCAAATACTAAACCCCCCCGTCTCCCCCCCCATTTCTTTTTCACTAGCACGCGAGGTGCTTGCACCTCGCGCAACACGCAAATACTAGTTATACTATATAAAGCTAAATTACCACTCACTCACTCACTCACTCATTGACATAATTGTTCTCCCAGATGGTGGATGGGGAGGTGGGTATATTTTGACAGATTCGTAAACAAGTAACTCTCAAACCTACGGGAAAAGTGCCAAACCTCCCCTTTTCCCCCCCCTTCTCCCCCCTCCCTATCGTATCTCGGAAACTACGAGACCCGAGGTGCTTGCACCACGCGCAACACGCAAATACATACTAGTATTTCTATAAATGTATCTCTGTGTCCTGCCAAAGACAGTAGCATACAAATTTAAATTACAGTCATCGAAATAATTACATTCAGAAAGTCACAGTATAATATCCACTTACAAATTATATAATACAAAACAGTAAATAATAGTAATCAATTTCAGAATAATCGATAAAAAACATAATAATCAAATAAATAAAAAATAATCAACAAAGTTAAATTCAAAATAACTACTTAGTCAACTTTTCAATAGTAATTAGTAAACAATAATTAAATTTACAACACTTAAATTACCTATAATAACTAATTGACAATAATAAAATTCACAATAGTCAAATTCATAATAATTAATTTAATTAACAGTTAAATAATTTTATCTTCCAAGAATTCTGTCACACTATAATAAGCTTTTTGAGCTAGAAATTTGATGTCAGACTATTGTATTATATGTTTAAATCGCTTGGAGAACTTTAAACGCGCGTTTTAGTATTTGGGTACCAGAACAGGTCCAGGTCTGTTTTTGTTGTTTGTATGTAATTGTATAGTTGCGCCTGCAATCAATTTCTATTAGTCAAGCCACAGGTGATGAAGACATCACATGACCATCATAATATTTCAGAGATATTTCATAATACGAATAACACACTTGTTACGCAATATTAATTGTTACATTGATTAAAAAACAACAAAACAGCAGCTAATTCACAAAAAAATCTTAATGTATTATGCACTAAAACCTTCCTCCTAAATCAATCTATCTATTGGAGAAAACTGCATGAAAGTCTATTTAGTAGTTTTGATCGAACAGATGGACAAACAGACGTGACGGATAAAATCACTCCTAGGCAAAATCTTCTCTCTACGTTCCAGTTATTCTTTACTGAACCATTTCGAACCAATACTTGTGGTAGGCATCTAGGCATTATGATATACCTATTTTTATTGTAATGAATTCCGAACATACTCCCTCATTGTAAGGGCAAGTCCCAAAAGAAAGGTTGTCTTATTAATACTTCGCTACCACCTTTCTTCCCAGATCATATCCTATTCCTGTGGGTTCCGGAGCCCTCAGGATCCTCTCGGAGTGACAGGTCACGTATACCGTGAGTCCCGAACCCGCGGTATCTGATCAGTCCCTTACACTGACTTAAGACTCTTTAGGCGCCTCGGGACAGGAGTTCGTGTGTGGTTTTTAATGTTTGTGGCGTTCATTGCGAAGAAAATGTTTGTTTATTTTTCGTTTAAATTGGCTGTAATTAGTATTTTAAGAACCATATTCATTGGGTTGCAGGAATGTTGTAATAATATACCGCGACCCTGGATCGTAAAGACAACTGAAAGAACTGGGTGGGTTTCTAGTCAGTAGACTCTATCCCTCCATTTCGCTCCATCCAGATTGAGAGGCGTCATTTGATGATTTTCTCTACGAAAAAAAAGACTCATATTCATAGACAGATAGATAGAATATACTTTATTGTGCACCAAAATTTAAACACACCTATTTAACAATATTGCTTAATTCTATGGTTACAATGGCGGTCGTATTGCTGAAAGCGATATCTTCCAGACAACCTTTGGAAGGACTTTAAAAATAAATAAATCTCAGCTGCCTTAATGACGAAATATATCTATAATTAAAACTTGTTTTATTTCACATAGCCTAAATGGGCACTTACAAAACATCAGCAGTTAGGGCACGGTTCGACATTGGTCGTTCTCTATGGAGAAGAACCGGCAAGAAACTCCACAGTTACTCTTTTACTTTAACATTTCATATAACATTTAACCTTACTTTTTTAGCTCACTGATGCATATTCCGTAACATGAGATGGGTATTATTTTCGTGGTTACTTATGAAGGCAACTACGAAAAATTTTTACCGTGTATGGCCCGGCCAACTTGGCTGTTATTTTTGTTCTTCCTGTGAGATTATGTACATACATAAAATGTATTACAAACCTGTATTTTTATTAGCAATGTGTTCATATTATGTACTAGCTATCTTGTTACCCCTCCAACTAAACTAAATATGCTTGTCTGTCTTGTATCTGGTCGGCTGTAGTGGGACTACAGCAAGAGTGTAATGTGTGGGTTTCATTAGGCTATTGATGCTTGTATGTACCTTTCTCTCTGTTCCTCATATCTCAATTCCGTGGCCTGCATCAGGGTTACACTTGAAGCGGGTGATCTGCCTCTACCGATTTCTATCCAGTGCGCCTCTTAAGACCTTGTAGAATTTGAAGAACGAGGACTTTTGCTTGATCTTTGGTTAATGACCGTGTGGCCTTTGCCGACGGTGTTCCCAACCAAAATAAAATCCTAACTTTCATCTCTTCTGCGCACTGTAAGGTCGAAATATGAACAGATTTTTTTTTTGCAATATCAATTCAATTCTATTTATTTATTTACCAGATATCAGGATCCATAATGGTTAGTAAAAATTGAAACTTATAAACTACTTATGTTAGTAAGTAGGCATATACAAAGTCGTGAAATCTTAACTTACTTCACAGTGTCAACCGCAATTTGAACCCCGAGAGTGTACCGGACACTGATATTTGGTAGATATCATTCTCAGGACGTCATTTCTGCTACCTCGTGTTCTGCCTAACAGAGATGACACCTGCTTCTGTCTTATTGCGTGATGTCGTAGGAAGCCGAGTTTCAATACGTATGTAGGTATTTGCATTGCGAAATTGTAAGTTTAATTAATTTAGAAGCATTAATTTAATATCATATAAAAAGCAAACAACTAAAAATAAAAAGAGGGTGAGGCCCTCTTTTTATTTGAATTTGTTTTGTCAATCCAAAGGTTTGTTTGGTAGATATTGCCATTGTACCCATTTAGATTTATGTATATATTTATTTAAATTAGATTTATTGATTTAGTAGATGAATCTAATAAGTATACAAAAGATTTCGTGGCTGTTGAACGATTTTTAAGTTGAAGGAGTGCAAAAACTTAATAATTTAATAATAATAATGTATTTCAGGAGGAGCTACGGATGGAACGGATCTGCCAAATACCAGCTTGATGCACTTGAGTCTATAGAGAAACGGGCCAAAAGGCTCATCGGCAACGAGAAACTGGTCGAGACAAGGCTCCAGAGCCTAGAACATCGGCGACGTGTTGCAAGCCTGTCAGTTTTCTATCGGTTACATTTCGGAGAGTGTTCGATGGAATTGCACAGTCTTATTCCACCAAGCCCGTTCCATCATCGGACTACAAGACAAACGGCGATGCACCATCGTTACATGGTGGACATCCCACCCATACGCACGAAACGTTTTGGGAATACTTTTATTGTGCGTACGGCTAAGGAGTGGAATTCCCTGCCGGAGTCTGTATTTCCTGATAGTTATAACCTGGGAGTCTTTAAGTCAAGGGTGAATAGGTTACTTCTAGGCAAGTGTGCTTCATCTTCGACCACATCATCGCTTAAGATCAGGTGAGATTGTGGTCAAACGCAAGCCTATCAACTATAAACTAACTCTTTTGCAAAAAAAACGGGCACTTGAGACTTTTTTCTCTACTTCAATGAAGAAGAACAAGAAAGAGGTTTTATTAATTTGACGATGTATTGGCATGTTATTTGAAGCATCCTGTCATGATTCTTTACGTTCCAAATTTAAAATTAATACAAGAAAAATAATGATTATTGTGGATTATTCTAAAATTGCTTTACTAATGGCGCGAATTGCTGAAACGATTTTTAACTGATTACGATATTTTAAAACTTTTTGGATATTTTCTGCAAATTAAACAATTTAATCTTTCTTTTTATATTAAATACCACTTTTTGATATGAGTTATAAAGCGATAAGGGCAGGTAAAATTATAGCCCTACTTGAAGAAGGTTGTTCGCAAACTTACGTGTCTCAGCGGCTAAATGTGAGTCGTTCAACTGTCCAGACGACTTGGCAACGGTCTCAAGAGACCGGTTCGGTCAAAAGAAGACCCGATTCGGGAAGAAAACGATGCACAGAACCAAGAGATGACCGCTTTTTGGTGAGTCAGGCGTTGCGGAATCGTAAAGCGTCAAGTGTGGACCTGAAGAAGAGCCTTGAAGAAGTAAGAGGATTAGAAGTTAGCTTGTGGACGGTCAGGAGGAGGCTTTTGGCTGCCAATATCAGGAGTTACCGCCCAGGGCCCTAAATTACTCCGTGAGCACCGTGTTGCTCGACTTCAGTTTGCTCGGAGCTGTGCTTCATGGACTCTGGAGGACTGGAATAAAGTATTGTTTTCTGATGAAGCTAGAATCTTTTGTGTGGAGAGGACCGACGCCAGCGAGTGCTGCGAAGACCATGCGGAAACGGGAAACAGGGAACGCTATGCGGAAGTGTGTTTCGAAGAAATCACTCCTTATGGCGGAGGCTCCGTTATGTTTTGGGCAGCAATTCATTCGACGGAGCGTACCGAGTTAGTTTTCATAGAAAATGGAACATTAAATGCACACCGGTACATAATGGAAGTCCTAATTCCATATGCATAACCCACATTGACTGTACTTGGGGAAGATTCCATTTTTATGGACGACAATGCTCGCCCGCACCGTTCTGGCGACGTGGAAGCGTACATGCAAAAAGTTGGGATCCGTCGTTTAGATTGGCCAGCTCGAAGTCCTGACCTCAATCCAATTGAGCATGTCTGGGATGTTCTAAAGAGACGGGTAAGATCAGTGCAACCTGCTCCACAAAACATCAGGGAGCTAAAAAGAGTCATTGCAGAAGAGTGGGAAAGTATTCCTCAAAACGTTATTAAAAACTTCGTGGAAAGCATGCCCAGAAGGATTCAAGCTGTGATTTTGGTAAGAGGAGGTCACACTCGTTATTAGGTTTTTACATTTGTAACTTTATTTAATAAAAAAAAAGTAAAAAAAAAAATCTTGTCTTTATTGCCGACCACTTCTTATTGTTTGGGCGTGTACATCGGTTTTAAAGAATCCGTCGTTTTTTTTCTTTTAATTGCCCGAATTCACTTCACGCGCATTAATTTACACGATTATAAGTATACAGACTACGTCAAAGCAATACATTTAATTTAATTAACTCAAATCGACCTTATTCCTTAGGTGCCCGTTTTTTTTGCAAAAGAGTGTATAAATAAATAAAAAAGCTAGTAGCTAAATAATAACAGCCGCATAGGTCGATCTTCAAGGTCATGCATCACCTACCGAGGTCAGTCCATGGATGGGTGACTATTTAAACATATCGGGATTCCTCCGTGCCGTGAAAGCGCGATAGGCCGTTGATCCCGGCTGTGATGTCAACTAAGTATGACGATGAGTCGTTTAGGGTAGTCAGAAGCCAGAATATCTGGTCTTGCTGAGGGGTATCGTGTTACCCAGCAACTGGGTTGTGGAGGTTAGATAGACAGCTGCTGCAAGTAAACACTAGTACTGAGCTGCATCTAGTTTGATTGGATGCTGACTCCAATATCCCTATATACGACATTGTTGTGGGAGACATGTCGCGTGTGGGGTGGGATAGCCTATCTGTTTTGGATGTTTTTTTTTAATTAATTGTAATTTTTAATTATTTTTTTTTATATTTTGTGTGGATGTTTAAGATAATTTATAATGTAATGTATCTGTTTTTAATGTATGTGTCTATATGGGACTTTTGAATCCTGAATTAAATGTATTTTTTTTTTAATATAGGTAGTTGGGATAAACAAATTAATTTAATAGAAATAATTTGAATTATGATAATATTTCGACTACTGGGT
The DNA here is from genome assembly GCA_943138885.2 of Tholera decimalis. Taxonomy (NCBI): domain Eukaryota; kingdom Metazoa; phylum Arthropoda; class Insecta; order Lepidoptera; family Noctuidae; genus Tholera; species Tholera decimalis. The sequence continues at coordinate 14,930,737 of OW964559.2, forward strand.
GAACACTAGTTTTTTTATTGATTACTAGCTTTTGCACACGATTGCACTCGCGTGGGAGGATTTTACCGCGTAATTCCCAATCCCGTGGGAATTCCGGAATAAAAACTATCCCATGTCCTTTCTAAGGTCCTAAACTATTCCCATGCCAAATTTCATCTAAATCGGATCAGCGGTTTCAGCGTGAAAAGGTAACATACAGACAGACAGAGTTACTTTCGCATTTATAATGTTAGCACGGATTGCGGCACTCTTTGTAAAACTTAGGTAACAGTATTTCAAGGTAACAAATTAACTAACATTTTTATTCAAATTGACCTCTACTTCCGAAAGCCAAAACCTTGTCCCCACACTTTGGAAGTTCGTCATATAATTCCACCGTACGTATGATAATGCAGTAGTGGTCATCCATTACCCACCACCCTATTTAATAATCAGCTGGTATCCGGAACATAAATCATGGAACGCCGTCAATGTAACTAATTAATTCAGACCACGTTGGACCGCGAAGTCTCAGACACTAGGGCACCTGCTTCATATCTATCTTTACAACTTTAAGTTTTTCTATGAAGTTAATTGCGGAAGGCGGACAAAACGTATATCGTTTTGGGGACTATTTTTGATAAAAATTGATGATTATTTTTGCTAACTTGTACTCGGTTCTAGGAAGGCCTTGGATGTAGTGGCAACTGAAGTAATAGCATGGGTCTTAGGCAGTAAATCTATACTAATATTATAAAGCGGAAAAGTTTGTTTGTTTGTTTGCTTGAAGGCGCTAATCTTCGAAAGTACTGGGTGGAATTGGATGCAATTTGGTACGGAAGTAGCTTGAAGCTTGAGGAAGGTTATAGACTTTTTACGCAACTGCAAAAAAGGAGAGTTATGTTTTTACCGTGATAGAATCCACGGAAGCAAAGCCCCGCGTGAGTACTAGTGTTTGATACTTCCTCAACGTTGCTCCCTGAGTCAATGAAATAATTAAAAATTCAACTCTGATAAATAAACTCTGATTCTTCCAGTATACTCAATTATTTTTTTAATTCCTTAAACAACCTCGAACAGCATAAGATTATTTATTTTTTATCTCCTTAGTAAATATTCTTCTTCTTCTCAGTCGCTTCACTCTTGACAGAGTGGTCGTGGTCGTCATGCTGTATCTTTGTGTTGCGTGACCCGCTCTATCACCCGCCGCCATTTTTCCTTGACATATGCCTCCCTGCGGTACTCGTGCATGGTGTTACCAGTGGCCGCTTTAACCTGGTCCATCTATCTCATTGTAAATTATATTATATAAAGCTAAATTACCACTCACTGACTGACTGACTCACTCATTGACATAATTGTTCTCCCAGATGGTGGATGGGGAGGTGGGTATATTTTGACAGATTCGTAAACAAGTAACTCTCAAACCTACGGGAAAAGTGCCAAACCTCCCCTTTTCACCCCCCTTCTCCCCCCTCCCTATCGTATCTCGGAAACTACGAGACACGTATTTTTTCTTTTTTACGGATTCGTATAGAGGAGGCTCGGTAAAGTAAAAACCATTTTTCAAAGTCCCCCCCCCCCGCCCCCCTTCTCCCCCCCTTTAGGCGGATCTCAGAAATTAAGAGACTTGGATTTTTTTTTTATTCAGATTCATTTAGAGGGGCAATGCTTTAGTCAAAAAACTTCTGCAACCCCCACCATATCCCCCCCCCCATAACCCCCCCCCATTTTTTTTTTTCACAAGCACGCGAGGTGCTTGCACCTCGCGCAACACGCAAATACTTGATTTAGAGGGGCAATGCTTTAGTTTTATTCACAAGCCCGCGAGGTGCTTGCACCTCGCGCAACACGCAAATACTAAACCCCCCCATCTCCCCCCATCACCCCACCCCCCACTTTTTTTTTGTTTTTTTTTTTCACGAGCACGCGAGGTGCTTGCACCTCGCGCAACACGCAAAGACTAGTTATACTATATAAAGCTAAATTACCACTGACTGACTGACTGACTCACTCACTCATTGACATAATTGTTCTCCCAGATGGTGGATGGGGAGGTGGGTATATTTTGACAGATTCGTAAACAAGTAACTCTCAAACCTACGGGAAAAGTGCCAAACCTCCCTTTCCCCCCCCCTTCTCCCCCCCCCCCAATCGTATCTCGGAAACTACGAGACCCGTATTTTTTTCTTTTTACGGATTCGGATAGAGGAGGCTCGGTAAAGTAAAAACCATTTTTCAAAGTCCCCCCCCGCCCCCCTTCTCCCCCCCCTTTAGGCGGATCTCGGAATCTAAGAGACTTGGAACATTTTTTTTTTCAGATTCATTTAGAGGGGAAATGCTTTAGTCAAAATACTTCTGCAACCCCCCCCCATTACCCGCCCCCCACTTTTTTTTTTTTCTCATGCACGCGAGGTGCTTGCACCTCGCGCAACACGCAAATACTAAACCCCCCCATCACCCCCCACCCATTTTTTTTTCTTTTTTTTTCACAAGCACGCGAGGTGCTTGCACCTCGCGCAACACGCAAATACTAAACCCTCCCATCTCCCCCATCACCCCCCCCCCTTTTTTTTTATTGTCACAAGCACGCGAGGTGCTTGCACCTCGCGCAACACGCAAATACTAGTATACATATAAATTTAGTAACGGAGGTGCGTATATTACAAGATGTGTGTACATAAGCTTCTATAAAGAATCACGTAAGAATCTTGGCACATGGCTATTAGAGTTGTCTAGTTTCTAAGTTCCTAAAGAGCAAAAAATAAAATATTAAAGAACCTATACAACGTGTAACGGAAACCCCATATCCATCCAAAAGGACTGAAGACAACATCTGGTATGGAGTCTCTATGCAAAGTTTCAGCTCAAAATAAGTGACTCACAGAATTGACCCCAAATTATTGGTTTCATAATATGTTTCTTGAATACCAGTAATAACAAACGTGTCACAGCACTATGAGGGTCATCATTTTCCACGTCACTTGCCAATAAAACGATAATTCTCTTCGTTCTTCTTAATTTGACAAATTCGGCCTCTGGTACCAATGTATTGAAATTTCTAATATGCTCCACACATGTAGACAGGATTACAAAACCCTTGCCATATCGTTTATTATCATCTAAAGAAGCCGTGCACTCGGTATGTATTACTCTTTAAATTACACGTTGTATAAAGTGCTGGTGTTCTTAATTCAAAAATATTTTTATTCGTTTTAAAGCTCGCCATTCAATATATCCGTAAAAATTTTAAGACTGGCAATATAAACCGTTGGCACTTCATAAAGACCGGCACTGTCATGTGGCAGAATATTTCATATTGTTAAGGACAAGCGCTCATCATCATGTCGTAAATGGTTGAATTATTAAGTATTAGTCAACGCCAATAGCCTAATGGCTAAGGTGTCGGACTTGTAGTCAAGAGGTTGCGGGTTGGAGTCTCACCCATTACACTATTGCCGTGAACCCACTCTAGCTAGCTTAGTTCATGGGGTTTGTTAGTAATGTGAATACATATATATAAACAACGTGTAACGGAAACCCCATATCTATCCAAAAGGGCTGAAGACAACATCTGGTAGGTATGGAGTCTCTATGCACAGTTTCAGCACAAAATAACTGACTCAAAGAATTGATACCAAATTATCGGTTTCATAACAAACGTGTCACAGCACTACGAGGGTCAATAACTTTCCACGTCACTTGCCAATAACACGATATTTCTCTTCGTTCTTCTTAATTTGAAAAATTCGGTCTCTGGTATCAGTGTATTGGTATTTGTAATAAGTTCTACACACGTAGACTTAGGATTACAAAACCCTTGCCATATCGTTTGTTATCATCCAAAGAAGCCATGCACTTGGTATGTATATACCCTTTAAATTGCACGTTGTATATACTAGTTCCAAATACTATGCACTATTACGTTGCTCATTAGACCATTAAGCTAGTAAAATGATTAACTGGAAATCATGAAAGAGAATTGCCATTAACAGTAGGTTTCTTCTCCTGTTTACAGTAATATACATTGTTCAGAAGTCAAGGCATTCTCTGAACATCAGAGATGAGTCAATTCTCTTGTAAGATCATTATAAACACAATCTTAAAAAAAGGAATTGGTAGAATCATCACAGTATTGATTCGTGATTTTCATAATATATGCATATAATATGTGTGATAACATGTATAATATTTACCTTTTTTCTTTCACTTTCGTTTATTTTACATTAAGTGGCATCTGCCATGTTTTTTCTAAACACCACCTCAAGGTTGAGTGATAGAAAACTTGTGAATAAAGTTTGAATACTTAAATACATTTGAAATCAAATAACACAAATATATATATTAAATCTTTAATTTGAGAGTGAGTTATTCATCGCCGTCACATTAAGTAACAAATGCACACAATACATTCATGTAATTAAAGGCCAAGTTATTACTCTCCCATTATTAACGAGCCTGATCGCGGAATTCAGCGGCTGTGCATGGCTCAGTAACTGATTAATTCCATACTTAATTCAGTATTTCGATGAACGGGATGTAGCTGTACCTACTTGTTGTTTAATGAATCTGCTGTATGCCACGCTGTTTAAGAGGAGGCTCCCTAAATTGTATGTAACTTTGCATTAATATTCTGAAACAATCACGCATACAATCAAATGGAACTTTAGTGAATGATTTGTTGGATCTTTTTCTTTACATATCTACATGAGTTACGTAATTGGAACATTTTCGATCGCTTCATTTTTTAATCGAAAATCACGTCTTTTTTAAAGATTATTCAAAGTTTAATCAAGATTGCTCGGTTATTATGTCTAAAATTAATACTGACTGTAAGAAAATATGGTTTATTATCTAAATGTAGGATATTTTTTCTCTAGATCAATTATTACTTTAGTTATAAACGAAATAAGAATTTAACTGAGACTTACGACATTTAGTTTCGAACTCGAACATGGTGAAAGAGCGCACGCAATATTCAACTTTATTACTGCTGCGTTAGCGTTTAGCACACAACGGCAGTTTCGAACCCAAACATAGTGAAAGAGCGCACGCAATATTCAACTTCATTACTGCTGGGAAAGAGTTTAGTATACAACGGCCTAACGAGTTGCATGGGGCCGGAGCTTGCGTGAAATTTATTTTAGAGTGCCTGGTGTTAAACCACGCATTATTTTATTATCTTGTTCTCGAGTAATTTTTAGTGTATTTTGTTTTAAAGGGATTGAGATACCGATCGGCTGCAGATCGCTCGCTGCAATTGGTCTTGTATTGGCCACACTCTCTAAAGACCCCAGCCACATCTCTAGACAAGATCTAGAGTGGACCCCACAGTCGAAGTGGAAACGTGGCCGTCCAATGCTTACTTAGAATCGTTCTTCGTAGCGACGGAGTTGAAGAAAATCGGGTTAACATGGCTCGAGGTGACGTGCGTAGCCCAAGACACTGTAGACGACCTCTGCACCACCTAGGGGACTCAAGGAAATTAAGCTAAGTAAGACACTTAATACATTTATGGGTAAACCATTACATCACTAATTACTTACCCGTATTTTTTTATTTGCTCGCATTTTTTCACAGTCGTGCAAAGGTATTTACACTGTATGTAATGCAATATATGGATATCATATATGTACTTAATTACAAAAACTACATTAAATAAAACTTTAAAATGGTCATTTGGCATGGTTTTCACAATTTAAGTTACAAGCCATAAAACTTATACACAAAGACAAAGTTGTAACCAAATAGTGCGAGAAATATCCCAACACGGTCTAAAGAACTTTTGTTTTGGAAACAAACCCGTTGCTATAGGGACTAATTTTAAATGATTCCACACGAGGACTAAAGGGAGTTTGGGTACAATATCGTAAAATTCAATTCACTAACTTCCACACCGCTTACTCAGGGGGAATCTACGAAACAAAACATTGGACAGTTAGTGCTGAAAATAGAATTGAATAAGTTGTTTTTCGTAATGATTTATTATGTTTGTTGGTTTTGCTCCAGATTTATTTATGGGATAACATTTGATGTTTTTTGGTCATTAATCAATAGAATTGTTTAAAAAACATGGCGTGTTTGTCGTGGTTATTGCCAATCATTGGAACTTTGGCTAGCAATTCGATAATAATAACTTATAGGCCTAAAGTAATATATTAAAAATAATCTTGAATTCTCGATGAAAATAATAAAAAAATCTACTTAATCATTACCAAAGGTGCATTCGCAATTTCACTTCGTATCGACGACGATGACGACGTATCCGTGCATCGTATATGTTTTTATTAAATTAAGCCGATTATAGTCTTGTCTATAGATGGCAATGTTCGAAATTATACAGCGCGAACTCGGATATCGTAATAAAAAATAACCTTATGTGCCTACAGTAAAGGATCAGTACAGTATTAATACGTTTTATAAGCTTCTCAACTTTGCCAATAAAATAAGTCAGGTGCGTTTATAAAAATATGCCTCGTAAAGTGTGTAACTTGGCCTTAACTGGCATCAGCGAAGGATAAGGTTGATTCACACATCACACATTCTTGCTTGACTCCTGAATTTCATAATAAATATTCAATAAATAAATATTAAATTCTGTCTTTGCAGATATGCAACACACCACATATTGTAATACCAATGAAAGTTCTTTAAAATGGATTCATTTGTTTCTGAGATTCAAAATAATATGGTTATTACAGTTTTGTCAGCCAGTTTTTTTTAGTTACAATAAATTGTAATAAACTAAATTCATATCTTAATCTTCATGGTCTTGCTGAAAAGAAATACTGGCTACTTTGTGGTGAGAAATTTCAATTTCATTCATTCGTTGAAAGGAAGAAAATAGATGACATCAAAATGACAAGAGTAAGAGAAAGACCTAGAGAGAGGTCTCTGTTACAGATATTGGTAACTAAAGCAGAGCAACTCCAAAAGATTCAAAGAAGTTGTTCGTATAGTCACCGATAGCAGTAAATGGAAATGCCTAACAAATCGCTGGATGAAGATCAGACGAGAACGCAGGATGAATACACATAGTGATTTCAATTTACGAGTACTATACTTTATAGGTAAAAAAAAATTACTGTTTAAAAAGTCTGCTGCGTGTCTCAAGCTGCTGTAGTGTTTCAGGTATATTTGCAGATGCAGAAGCGCATACATAGATGATTTTATTAAATTTTGCGTAGGAACACGCTTTCTGTGATACACATCATAAGAAGGAACCGTAAGAGCATCCTGAAAGTGATAGCGGAGAGAATGAACTTGGCTGTCATGACTCATGCGTCGATTCTTTAACATGTATATGAAACGTACTCGTTAATGAATAGTCCTACGCTACGAAATACGTAATAACCTTTTTTCATAGTACTAACAATGATTGTAGGGTTTTCTGTTACTACCCGCGTTACTACCTGCATACGCAGTGGAGGTGTGCCCCACTTGGGCGGAGCACCGCCGTGTCCTCATGGAGGCGATCGGTGGCGGCGATTTCTCGCGTCTGGCCTTGGTTCAGGCCATTGTGCGGGGCGAGGGGGAATGGGATGCAGTCACCTTCTGCTGCGAAGCAGCTATGCTAGCGAAGGGGGAAGCTGAACGCGTGAGGGAGACACTTTCTTCCTCATGCCCCAGCCGCCGCGGAAGACGCCCCGGGCATTGAGGATCGCGAGCCGATCTCCGGCCACCGTAGACGCGGGCCTGCAGATGGCGAGCAGGTATAGAGGTAGCTCACCGTCCGGTATGGACCAGACCCGAGTCGGCATCGCGCCGTGTTCCATGCGCGCCTCACGGAGCAGTCAGCAGCATTGACGGGGCCCGACAAGGCCATTGCCTGCCGGGGTTGCGGGAATGTTCTAACGAGATACCGCGACCCCATACGCAAGGGCAACTGAAGGAGCAGGGTGGATTTTTAGTCAGTAGAAGTCTGACACTGCCTTCCACTCCACCCACAACGGGAAGGGGTAATTTGATGATTTTCTCACACAGAAAAAAAAAAACATGTGTGCAATTCACACGTGGTAGAAGTGAAACCTTCAAAAAGGGTTTTCTGTTACTAACATTTTTCTATCTGACTGTAATGGTCTGATAATAAGCAATTTTAATTTTTATATTATAAGTTTTTGTATGGGATAAGACATTACTTTCCCAACTAATGACGTACTAGCTTTAACAGTTGGAACAGACGTTCTTTAACCTTGGGCTCTAGACAAATGACATGCTACAGAATTGAAGTGCCGCTCATAATCCGCTTAGCCTATTCACAACTACGTTGTGGTCGGTTACCAGTCTAAAAGGATGCAGTTGAGTACTAGTGTTTTAAATAGAGCGACTATCTGTCTTACTTTAACAACCCAATTGCTGGGAAAAACAATACTCCTTGTATTTTTTTTATTGCGAATGAGCCCGCTCTTGACCTCGATCACACCTGATGGTAAGTGTAAGATGAGGTCTACGATCGAACGAGCGAGCCCAGAAAATGCCTATTCACTTGCTTTAAAGGCTGACGAGTCATATGTGGCAGGGAACACAGAAGCCGGCAGAGTTCCACACCTTGGCTGTGCACACAATGAATGTTGAAGAAAAGCACTTAGTACGACAAGACGGTATATCGACCAAGTGTGGATGGTATCCTGCGGTACGTCTGGTAGACCGGTAGTAAAAAGGGGATGAAGGGACTAGGTCGTGGAGCTCCTGCGCACACTCTCCGAAGTACAATCTGTAGAAGATAGACAGGCAAGCAACGTTTCACCGGTGAGCCAGGCTGTGAAGCTTGCCTGCCAGAGCCTCGTCACCTATGAGCCTTTTAGCTCTGCGTTCGATCGAGTCAAGTGCAGCTAGCTGGTATTTGGCTGAGCCATCCCACAAGCAACTGCAATACTCCATACAGGAACGGACCTGTGCTTTGTATAAATTCAAATAACCTGTGCAAGACCGGTGTCAGATTTTCTGACTGCTGACCACCCGAAATGACCGTCAAAGACTCATGCGGCAGCTATTATTTAGCCATAAGTTTCTCCATAACATTCCTTCATAATACTACAAAAATTAACTTGTGTTAATTACGCATAAAACAAGTTGCTCATGCTTGCACGCAGTCTGCAGCACTGCCATTCCGCTCGGCAGCCGGCGAGTCAACATCTGAGGTTGCTTCGTGGAAGAACAAAACATGTATTGAGTATAATTTGCTTGCATGTTGCACTATCACTTTATGCATGTGTGTGTGTTTATGGGCGAAAGGGTGATGCTTTATAATTTGCGCGAATACTTATCATTGTTTCTGGGGATATGGATTTGGAGGAGTACTTAATTCGACGCCTAAGGGCTTTTTTTAATATTTTGCTTGTTTTTTAGTAGGGTAAGTTATTTCTGAAAATAACCTTATTATTAAGTATTAGAATCAATATCAGAATCAATTGTCATAATTTATTGTCAATTTAAAATGTTGGCAATTTTTTTTAACCTTCAAGCGGACGCGCGTAGTCGAATCGACCGCACTTAATACAATTTTGTTCATATTATTATTATTACCCATCACATGTACTTTTTATTTCTAGTAGCCTGTCGCTATGTCATTGGGACTTAAATAAACAGTTTACCGTCGGTGCATGCGTTCCCCCGACCCCACAGATCGCGATTGTTTAAGTCGCGGGGCAGTCGTCTAAAGGACTACACGCGCCTGTCGTCGAAAAGGTTATGCGAGACGTTCAACGCGACATAATATTACTTCGGTTATCACTCAATATTATTGAGTAATATATAGTTTATATATAATATTTATATAGTAGTTGGAATATTGTATTTATATATAAAATGAGTCGTAGACCGTTACCACAGAGTGCAATATTCAAGGAATTACTAAGAGAAGACGAAGTGCTCATTGAATCAGAGCTCTAAGGCTCTGAAACTTCCATCCACATCGTGTCAGAGGAGGATGTAAGCGTGATTTGCCTCTTTCAGAAATATATAGCTGTTTTACTGGGTGCGATAAAGTAACGAAGTGGTAAATATCTAACAATAACAGAGTGATATCTTTTAGGTATGTTTATACAAAAAGGGAGAAAATGTTGTGATCGATGAAATGATGGCAGGTTTTCGAAGAAAATGTCCTTTTCGACAGTACATAAAATCAAAGCCTGACAAATATGGCATAAAACTTTCTCCACTAGTACATGCTGTTACATTTTACGTCCTCAGCATTGATCCAAAGAATATTTCAGTTATGTTGATTGATTTTATAATTATTTATTTTTCATAATTGTAATTACTTTTTTTACAAATTAGACTTAAAAGACCATGATAATATATCTGAGTATTACAAAATAAAAAAATATTGTATAATTATTGCTTTATTTCTCTGATTCATGCCATAGGTCTTTTCGGTTACGCGCGCCCGCTCCCGTTACAATTGACCGCGCGCCCGCTTGAAGGTTAAATAAATGTTGGACACCAAATTGGCTGTCGTTATTATTCGTGCGTGACTCAGGTTACTGATGTATTTGTTTTATAAAACGAATTAATTTTCTTTTGCCCTCTTGCCAAAATTATCTTATTAATTGTTTTACGTAACAAATAAATAAAATAAATTGTTCTTCCCGGACCGATGTAAATCGCCCTTTATCTGAACGGTGGATAATTTGGTCCAAGCCGAAACACGTCAAGTTTGGGCCGATAGTAAAATTTACGCTACGTTTTCGGGTAAAAGAGGTTTTAATATTTTTACGCGCGTAAGTTATAGGTTTTGTGAAGATTCTTAGTTTTAACTTGTTTTATTTATTTATGGATTGAATTTGGAATGGATGTGTATTGGAATCGAGTATCGATTTATAAAAGTATGTTTCATTGAACATCATCAGTATAAAATTTATTGAGTAAATATTTATGATAATGAAGTGTTTGTGTCTGATATTGTTACCTACGTAGTATTAGCCTAATGTATTTCTAACTGTACTTGTTGCTGTTTTAACATGAATATTTTAAGTTATATAATTAGATATTTCGGAAGGTATAACGTGTAAAAATAGAGAGAGACATTAAGTAAATGAATGTCATGTAAAATCTATGCAAAACAGAGGCGGACTTTATACAGGTTTTTGGAAGTCACATCAATGCTCATGACAGTACCGAAGGCATAGTTTGAGAGTAGAAGGTGTAAATCAAGCTTTATCAAAGCCAGACATTTTTTAAAACTGCCAGCACAGCGTTCGATCGAAGTACGAAAAATAAAAATTCAAATCGTAGTAAAATTCTTATTTATGTTCGGCTACAATTCAAATGTTACGACTTTCTTGAAGTCTGAGTTGCCAGTTCGATTTGCTTCCGGAATTAAGGAGTTGGTTTATGGCAGTACCCAAGCATTCGGCCAATAGCAACCTTTATTGGTTTAAATAATACCAGATGATATATGTTTTAGTTTAAAAGGCTTTTTCATTTAATTTAGTCTAGGAGCGAATGAAATAGATATATTTATATTCTTGTTTGTTTGGTAGAGATCACGGAATTAGATGAGATTGCCAATTTTATGTTTTATTTTTCTGTGACTTCTTTATTTGTATTTGATCATGATATACAATATAAAGTATATGGCGAAAGATACCTCTGTTTTATCCTGGAATGTGGCGCATCTGTTTTATTTTAGTGTAATTGACGAATAGTTTCCCCTGGTACTTATCTAGTACTTGTTTTATTTCTTTCTTCTTTTGACTTCGTTCGCTTCACGGGAAAAAATTCCCGTTATTCCCGTGTAAATTCCGATCCCGTGGGAATTTCAGGATAAAAGCTTATGTACCATTGCAAGGTTTCAGCTATAAAGAGATAGAGAGTTCCGGGGTCGCGGTATCCCGTTAGAATATTCAAGTCCCGGTAGGCAATATCACTCGAGGAATCTAAGTAGAAAGTTTCAAGTGAATCCATTGAAGAAATGAAATGATTCACATAATCTGGTACCCCGTTTTTACTCCCTTAGGGCAGGAATTTTGAACAATTCTTTCCCGGTGCACATTCAAATCATTTAAGGAACCTACATACCAAGTTTCAAATGAATTTGTTGAAAAAATAAAAAGTTTCGTATAAACTCAGACCCTCTTTTTACCCGACTGCAAAGGAATTTAATAAATAAATAAAATGTATGTAATATTCTTTATTACCTCATATCTCCAGAACCGCTGAACAGATTCACATCGTTAGATTTGTCTTAGCAGCCCAAGTGTTCTTAGATAGGTAACATTTGAAAAAATCAAACATGGCGGCTGTGCGAAGCCATTATACATAGTGAAAATAAAAATTATTATTCGAATACTACAATATGGGTATATCAAACTAAAGGGTTTAATACAAGAATTTCAAAAAGGTATATCATGTATATTATTAGTGTACCTAATACTAGCAAAAATAATACAATGATAAAGTTTAAAAATATGGATTTTCTGAATCCGGTGGGGTGCTAATGAGACACGACTGGGAAAATTAAAATGTTTAATTGATATTTTAACTAAAATATGAAAAAATAAAGTTTTTTAAAAATAAAAATAAAAACCCGACTGCTCAACTGAAATGCAAGAAACAAGCACATTTTTATTTAAAAAATTGATAAGCAGGCGGGACCCACCCAATAAAAAAATATGTTCAATTGGGTCGCGCTTTACTTTTTACTCGGTTTATAGGCTTGCGTTTCGCTACCATGGAAAGTGATGCTGTGGTCGAAGATGGAGCACGTTTACCTATAAATAACCTATTCAATCTTGACTTCAAGATTGAATAGGTTGTTTCAGAAAGATCACTAGGGCCCTATTTAATAAAGCTGACAATCCAACAAGTCCGACATATATCGCCTCTTTACAAGAACAACGTGACATTTTTAAAACCACAACTTTACAGGAGAGCAATTTTAAACATTTAAGCGTTGATAAATTCTAAAATATTGATAATATGTTGTCGGAAATCAATTAAATTGTTGCGATAATTAATGTGCTTTCTGAAAATAAGTAAAAAAGAACTCAGTTCAATATGAGATAAGTAAAAAAACTGATTTAAAAAAACACAGACACACATGTCACGTTTTTAATGAAAATATGTCACAAAATGCTTGTAACATATTGATATATCACATTGAAGGTGCTAAATTTATATGTAAGGCTGTGTGATAAGTTAAATAAAACACACAATCAAAATAAATATCTTGTATTTAAAAAATACAATTTTACTAAAACAATGGTTTACTTATACCATTAAATTAGTTTAAGGCACAGTAATCAACAAGAGATTAATCAATCACATAGTACTAAGTACTCGCTTTAATTAAAATTAAAAGGTAACTTAAAAATTACTTTCATACCAATAAAAATATCAAAAAGTTGACTGTACTTAAAGTTATCTAATACTAATTAACGTCTTCTAACACAATTATAGCACCCAGTTTTATAGTACTTAGAAATTAAAAAACAACAAACATGGATCACCCTTCATAAACATAGAATCACAAATTCTCTAAATACTAATGAAAACACTATCATTTTAAATGTAGCAATTAAATATTTCTAAAAAATACAATTCCAATAATCTTTGTACTTAATCAGTCTTATTATAAAGATTCGTAAAATGGCTTGTAGTATCTAGGAATTAGGTTTTTATTGATTAAATCCACGAGATCAGATTTTTTGCTGTCTGGCACAATTGTCTAAATAAAACACCACATCGAGGTCTTCAGCCGTTGCGGAAATTTTCTCCAGGTATTAGTAAACACAGGTAGCTATTTCGTTGACACCTCTATTGGCATTAGACTCATCCCATACATAACTCTCAGTTGAATTATTTTATAAGTAATTAATTGTAAAATTAAGTTAATTTATTTTGCACTTGTAGTAAAAAACTGAGACGTTTCCTTTGGGGCATTGGAACACTGCTTGAAGATCATAGACCGCTAATAAAATATTTTTATTGTTCTTATCTTTTTCTTTTTCAATACGAGACAAAGTCTTCCTTAAGATGTAATTCATAATGTGGTTTCTTAGATTCTTTCTCTTCATCTGTGATGTTTTTATAGGATTCGCATATATCGCATAAATCCTTTTAAGAGTAAACAACGAAATGTTAAAATTTTGTGTGAAAATACGATAAAATGTAATGTAGGTTCCATTTGGGACGTTTTGGGATTTGCATTTTTCCACATAATCGCTATGAAGATCTGTAACAGCTTTGCTACCATCAATATAATTTCGTTTTGAGTTAGCCCGGATGTAGTGTGACTCAATCTTCGGTGTAGACTCAATAAACAATTTGATGCCATTTTTAATGCTTAAATCCACTGCATAATGATTTGAATGAGTACCTCGGTTATCTTTCATGGAAGAAATATTAGTGTTGCTATTTTTCTTTTTCAAAGCAGCCTCTATGGGTCGATTATAAATCCCCAAAGTATTTTTGAAGAGAATTATACACTATTGGACTTACAGCGTTTCCGTTACTTACGTTTTCAATCGCAGAGATTCACTGTTCTCTATGACACTGAGATCGTTGAATACCATAGCATGTTCGTTTGTAGACGAAAGTAGTTCCTCCTAGTTTTCAATGTTTATTGAAACCATATTAGATGTTACCAGATTTGATCATCCGAAACGTTATTATAGTTAGTAGTGATATTTTATTTCACGTCAGTATCAGAAGAATACTCAGCACGTTTTGTTCGTTGGGTTTCATAATCAGGATCCTTTACCGAGTCGTCACTGTCTGAAACGTTATAAATGCAATCAATCTCTTGAAGTGTAGTGGTGTGGTATTGGTTTAATCAAATTACCCTCGAATTTTGTGAGAATAGTGGGAAATAATTTATATCCCTCTGCATTTAAACTAACTTACCTTGATACATAGATGGGTCACTGCTTGAAGTACAGCTAGACCTCGAAGAACTGCTAGAACTAGAGGAACCGCTGCTACTAGTCGAATTACTACAAGGTCGGATGGAATCTACTGCGATGTCTTTGTCTACAAAGATGTTTGAAATAATGAAACTATAGCAAAATAACTAGAAAAAAATATTTCAGTACAAGTAAAAAAATACCTTCTGTTGATGTCTGCAATGTATTGGTCGAGCTTTTGGCGTTTTCATTCACGTCTTGTGTTAAAATATCTATCTGAGAGTTTGAATCACTTAGTTGTACACTTAAATTATTTTTAATACCTGTAGCTAATTGAACTAACATCCTAGATCGTGATGCCATCTGAAAAACTAATTCGTAAAAGTTACTTTATTTTAGCATGTATAATGTAACATTTTAGCGTAATATAAACCCAAACTTAAAGGTTTTCAAAAATAATGATGTAAAATAAAATAATCCATAGTATTTGAAAACGATTCATCAGCAACATGGTTACAATCAAAGATATCACAAAGAAAACTTGTAACTTTTTCATCAATAATGTGACAATATTCATTACCTCATTCTCAATACTCACGAATCTTACAACAAAAACGAGTTAATTAACTAATATCACATTATTCAAGTTAAAGTAAATAACAACAAGAAACATACCTTTGCACTAAAAAAGTTGTATACTCGTGATGCCACGTTTTTTGTGAAAAGCAGGAGCACTTCACTCGTTGCGCGTGCGGGGCAAACTAACGCGTCGCGTTGTCGAAGTCATGCACTACACCGAAAGAGACAACGTGATAACGCCATTTGCCACGGTCGTGTCGTCTTTTTCACTCATAACTCCTCAAACATTCACTTTTAAAATACCGTGTTTTTGTAGAAAATAAAATTTGATATCGCGGTTTTGAATATTAAATAATAAAAAAAAACGTTTTTATGAGATGTCACGTTGCTCTTGTAAAGAGGCGATATGTCAAAAAGTGATAATTTGTAAATTTTTCTGTTTAATAAAACTTACAGACGACAAAATTGTCATGGTAAAATTCAAAACATGATTTCAGGTCAGAAGGTAATGCTCCTGTCAGAATTTTCTGACAAATCTACAAATATATCAATATGTCAAGACAATTTTCTGTTTAACAAAGCAGATTTGACAAGTTTTTCACGAAAAATTGTCACCGACCGTCCGTCCGACCGAAAACCGTCGGTGACAGGTGACAACAGTTGTCCGCTCTTGGGTCAAGGGAAGCCTCAACGAGCCTTTACGTTATTTCTATAAAAAGGCTGTGAGCACACGGGCTTTACGGTACAAGAGTTTCAACCCCACATAGCTCAAAAATATAGTTATCACTGAGATTAATGTATTTACGTCGATTGAAGAATTCCGCAGCCGCAGCAGGAGCGCCAGTACAACATGATGAATATTTCACGCACGAAGCCATTGGGTTCCAATATAGTTGGAACGCCGACGGTGACAAGGGCTCGTTGGATGATGTCGTTTAAAGATCTCAAAGCAAATAATCGTAGTTGCATTGATTCATTCCGTTACTTTTTCAAGCGACGACAAAAAGAGGAGGTTATCAATTCGACGCGTATTTTTTTTATTTATTTTTTTTTTTTTTTTATGTATGATCATCGATTACTCGAAGACAGCTGAACCGATTTGGAAAATTCTTTTTTTGATTGAAAGGGTATACTTCGATATTGGTCCCATTTTCATAAACGTCAGGATCTGATGATGGGATCCTGGAGAAATCGAGGGAACTCTTCAAATATTATAGGCACACTTATGTCGTTTTGGGTATTTATTATAGTAACTTCTGCAGTTGCTCTGAAAAAGTACCATTTGAGGAAGTGGAACTGATGATGAAGACCACAGATGGCTGCCGAAACTACTCAATAATAAGTATTGAGTGGATTGCGATTCGATTACTTGAATATGGATGTTACGCACTTTATGCTCGTCATAATGCATATGGTGATGTAGAGCTGATGGTGAAGTACCAGGAGAACTCCTCAACAATTAACGGCCCAGCATTGGGAAAAGCAATATTTTGTAAAAGGTTATAAGTAGTTGATAATTAGGCTCTTGTAACTAGGTAAATTAAAAATAGACCAACTAAAAAGAGTGAAATAAAAACTTTTTACCAAAAAATTAAACCGACTCCCAAAAAACACTGCAAAGTGAAAAATAACTTTAATTTCGGAAGTCGGTGCCAAAAACGAAAATACAAAACTAAAGATACCGACTACCGAAATTAAAGTTATTTTTCACTTTGCAGTGTTTTTTGGGAGTCGGTTTAATTTTTTGGTAAAAAGTTTTTTAATATTTATTTTTGTATTTTATCCTCATTTATCTTCATAAAACAAAATTACACGACGGCGACAATTGTCATCGCCAATTGTCACCGACAATTGTCAAAAATATTTTGATGTGGTTTTGTGACATATGTCGGGTTTATTAAACGCATTTTTACTTGATAAATTTGTCACGAATTTGCCTGTCCATTTTTGACATATTTGTCACTTTTTGACATATATGTCGAATTATTAGCTTTATTAAATAGGGCCTTGGTTATAGGTTATATATAACACGGACTCAGCAAGGAATTCCACTCCTTAGCTGTACGCACAAAATGTTTTTTTTTTCATCGATTTTTTGGTAATGACATATATTACACAAAGTAATGTACCTGACTGCGTTCGAACTCACGACCTGCAATTCGCAAGTCAGGCCCGTAACGACTGAGGCACGACTGTATTTAATGAAGTCCTTGACACCACTCCCTAATGAGAACCTTCTGAGGTGTTTCTCGAAGCTTTTAGCTAATAAGACATGCTGAATGGCTGAAGCAATTTTAAAATTATCACCGCGTCACTATGGGGAGAGTAGGATATCGTATCGGCGTTTTAATCGACCTACCTTTAGATTACCCACAAGCCAATATATATTTTAACGCTGGCAGCACTGACGTATGCTTCAGTAGCGCCATCCACTCTCGACTATTTTGTGATAGTTGGGTGCATATCATGCGCGTGCACAGGATTATGACAGGGTATGCGGCGGAGTAATCGGTCACATTTTTTTTTCTTTTATAGATTTTTACCATAGCCACAGCCACGCATCGTCACCATGCTACGATGCGTGGCTGTGGCTATGCTAAAAATCTATAAAAGGCAAAGTTTTTGTGACCGATTACTCCGCCGCATACCCTGTCATAATCCTGTGCACGCCCCTGGTGCATATGTAGCAATACGGCTAACTGTGCAACGAAAAATTGGTCGTTTTACGGTATATTCTCTATATGGACAGCGCCTGTAGTTCGCTTTTACAACTACCAATTTTTGATTCTTGTTACTCAAAAGTAACAAGAATCAAAAATTGGTAGTTGTCATCTCAGGTAGTACTGATACGACCAACATCTGCTTCATCGTTTTCCAATCATGTTGGGAACGGCTTCCAGTCTAACCGGAATTCCTCAACTCAGTAGCTGGGTAACACGATACTCTTCAGCAAGACCAGTGTCGGATAGAATAGCCAAATAGCTAAGGTGACGGATTTGCAATAGAGATGTCGCGGGTTTGAACCGGGTCCGATTATCGGATATTGCCTTATTGGAGTTAGATTATGGGATCTTTATTACGACATAATGCAAGATTTTAGCGAGTAGGCATTGGGGCCAAAACCGCGGTGAAAAATGTTTTTCAAAATTATTTAATTTCATATAGCAACTCTCAATAAACAAAACCATTTTTTTTCCTTTATTTTTTTTTTTTTGAGCCCTTTAATCTTATGATCATGCCAGGCTCATCGTAGCCTAAGAGGAGAGAGATACTACTGCTATATTCTTTTTAAATTATTCACAAATTTATATATTTCAGTTGCATCATCGCAGTGTGGTTTCGATAAAATTGTGTGATAAGTACCTATGTCTAACTTATTAATATTTAACTCGGACAGTAGTGTCTCTTTCTGTTCTATACCGGGTGCATTCCACCATCAAGTGGTGAACATCTTCAACAAAAACCATATAAAATAACAATATAACCTTTAATATATTGGAATGTAACAATAGGCGTTATTATCGTCTTATTTTTTGCAGACAACCTTTGGATGGATTTGACAAAAACAGCGAAATGTGCGTAGGCATTTGATCTTAAAAGTATTATTAATACACTGTTTCTTCAAATGATTGGTAACTATGTGAAGGTAAAACATGGTTCTATTCTTATAGGTGTCATTTAGTTTGATTGCGCAGCCCGCCGCATGGCGAACACAGTAATATCTTAATATCATAAATATGTGAAGTTAAAAAAAGAAAACTTTTTAACAAAAAATAATTATATTTTTTGTTAATAAGTTTTGTTTTTCGCTCTTTAGTGGGTCGGTTTGTAAGTTACCTAGTTTCAAAATCCTAAATGTCACCTTCTTATCACCTTTTGCAAAATATTTCATTTCCCTATTTAATTTTGCTTTAATTTTAATTTAGCTGTTAATTTTTGAGGAGTACTCCTGGTACTTCACCATAAGCTCCTCATCACCATATGCATTGTGACGAGCATAAAGTGTTTTAAATAATAAATAAATAAATAAAATTCCTTTATTGCAGGCACGCAGGCCCATATAAAAACCTAAGGAAATACAAAAATAAATGGATAAAGAAATACGCTTACAAATCAATTCAACTATACAATTAATTCCATTCAATTCAGTCAGTTCAGTCGTTAAAATCATATTAAAACATTATAAACAAATAAAACAAAAAATGACAAATCTATTAAAATAACTAATTAGCAGGAATATTGACAGCCGTATACAAAGAAGTAATTAGCTTCATATATGGCTCTCAATATTCCATTGTACGTTGTATGTTTTACAACCATATCCAAGTAATCGAATCGCAACCAATGAAATACTTATTATTGAGTTGTTCTAGTAGCCATCTGTGGTCTTCATCATCAGTTCCACTTCACCAAATGATGCTTTTCGAGAGCAACTGCGCAAGTTACTATGAAAAATACCCAAATCGCTATAGGTGTGCCTATAATAATTTAAGAGTTCCCTCGATTTCTCAAGGTTTCCATTATCAGATCCTGATTTTATGACAATGGGACCAACTAGAAAGTATACCCTCTCAAAAAAAAAGAATTTTCCAAATCGGTCCACCCATCTTCAAGTTATGAGGTAACATACATAAAAAAAAAAGTTCAAGTCGAACTGAGAACCTCCTCCTTTTTTTGAAGTCGGTTAAAAACATGGTTCTATTCTCATAAGTGTCATTTAGTTCTATTACGCAGCTCACCACATTGAGAACATAGTTAGAACTTAATATCATTTAAGAGATTTAAATCTGAATTGATGATGACAATTAATGATTGGAATGTTGACGTTATTTTGGATGGGTGGGACTAAATATGAATTTAAAAGCGAATAGCATAACTGATTAATTATAATATAATGAAGCCCACTGCTGGAACAATGTCAAATGGATGTAAGATGTCATCATTTTTGGATTGATTACTTTCCTTACCATATTTTTTGTGGCTGGGGTTTGACGCTATTACTTACAACTTATATGTGATGGCTATTACGAGAAAACCCACACCGCTCTCATTTCATGTGACAAAATATAACCTAATCTAATCATTGCGTAAGTCAGTCTGGTAAACTTTTACAGCTATATATATGAATCGATATTGATGAAATTTGGCATGGAGAAAGTTGAAAAGTCCACAAAAGATGTACGCGTAAGAAGTCGCGGGCAACAGCTAGTGGGTAAGTAATATAAGGTGCTGAAATCAAATTTTCATCATGTTTACCAAAACAAAAAACCTTCGTTTGTTTTTCATTGCATTCATTTTCAGTTTGGTCCTTTAACCATGTCGTGTCTCGAAGCGCCAACTCTTCACGGATCGTAAAACACCTTTATGGAATCTGTTTAATGACTCTCGAAGTCGAAGCGTCATGGCGGATAAGAAAGAACACGATGTTTTTTCACAGCTATAATTTTTTTAATGATTTTTGGAGATTACATGAATGGTTGAGAGAGCAAAAGCACAGAGAAAGTGAAAATGGACTTTATGAGGAATGATATAAAAGAAAAGAGCGAGATTTTTGGGAAATAGATAAATAAAAAACCCGTCAATTTCATTACAGAGAAAGAAGAGACTAAAATGGTTCAGTCTATAAGTCTTAGCTAGAAGATTAACTTTTCAAACAATCTTCATTCCATTCAATTCGAAGCGCCATATATCCGAATCGTCTATATATCCAACTATCCATCTATAAATTGCAATAAAGCCGAAGCAACGAAATAGTGACGAAATAAATGATAGTCTAGCGTTTACTGCTTATAAACTTTATGTTACTTCTTAGGATATTTATATGGAGAGGACTATAAAATGGATAGTGGATATTTGTTGGTTCAACGCTGAGTCGAATAGTTTTCGGTGGATGTATCCTTTTTTCGTGAAGTATAGTGTTTATGGCCTTGCGCAACTGATTACTGTTCGGAGCGAATGATCTGAAGAGTAAGAAGTATGGATGTATAGTTATTAGTTACTAGCTTCTTCCCGCGACTTCGTTCGCGTGGGAGGGCTTTCCCACGTATACTTTTCCACGAATTCCGGGATAAAAAGTAGCATATGTGTTATTCCAGGATATCAATTATCTACAAATTTAATTCAGATCCATTCAGTAGTTTTTGCGTGAAAGAGTAACAAACATCCACCATCACAACCTGTCGAATTTATAATATTAATAAGATAAAAATAAACCATTTATTGTCAGGTTTCAAAGAACCATACATAAACACCTTAAACCTCAGTACACATATAAAAATAATTGTGTTAGTAAATTAAATCGAACCTATGTTAGTATTTTTTATTCGGAGGAGAAATCCCGCTTTTGGTGGAGCGGAAGCGAGTGTCAGACTTCTTCTGACTAAAAACTCACCCGGTTCCTTCATTTGCTCTTGGGTTCCGGGGCCGCGGTATCTCGTTAGAACATCAATGCTGCTGGTTACTCTTGGAGACGCACTTAACTATGTTAATATTAACTTAGTTCGAGTAAGTGTTTGTACTTATGACGACATTATCACTCCATCCATCCAAGGTTTTCCACAAGGGCCAGGCCTAATACTCAAGCCACGACCTTTGTTCGTTAGTAGATCACTTTATTTCAGTCACGCAGTGAATGTCCAAGCTAAGCCTTCCTAAGAATAAGCTCCACTGACCTTTGGCTGACCTTCAGCTTTATGATGAGACCTTAGTCCGCCAACACGTTTCTGAAATACAAAAACAAAAACGCCAAGCGAGTGTAGTAGAAGTAAAGGCAAAAAACATACTAATTAAATATCTTGCGTATATATTTTTTTAATTTCAATCAAATTAGGTTTATTCGTTCTCAGAATAAGGATCATGTCAGTTTTAATGAGATAAATACCAAGAGGCGTAAACGCACATAAAGTATGTAAATGAGTAGTATCGCCTACGCAACACCTAAACCAGCGCAAATATAGCAATCTCATTGTCAACTATATTTTTGAGCCTTTGCGATTCCAAACTGTCGAAATTTCTTGGAAAAGGCTGATGTACGCTTCCCGTGACACAATGACTGGCTATTATTATGGCCAATTGCTTCGCATTGCCATACAATGTGGCAATGCTACTAATCACTTGACTTCATTACTGTCCGACAGCGTGGAGGACGAACATTTTAAATGATGAGGTCAGGGGTTGCGGAAATGTTCTAACGAGATACCGCAGCCCCAATACCGTACGTACTGAAGGTACTGGGTGGGATTTTAGTTAGTAGAAGTCTAACACTCCCGCTCCACTCAGAGCAGCAGGCGTCATTTGATGATTTTCCCACCGAAAAAGCAGGTTGT
Organism: Tholera decimalis; assembly: GCA_943138885.2. Taxonomy (NCBI): domain Eukaryota; kingdom Metazoa; phylum Arthropoda; class Insecta; order Lepidoptera; family Noctuidae; genus Tholera; species Tholera decimalis. The sequence continues at coordinate 14,953,466 of OW964559.2, forward strand.
ACAATCAAACTATGTAATCCTACCTGACCTATGTTTATTACTTGTATTTATCTATTTGTAAAATTTTCAATTTGTTTCTGGTGAGTGATGAATATTTTAAACCTCGGTCGTGCTCATCAAATTCTTGATCCGTTTCATGATGCATCAGATATATGATTACATTTTAAATATCATGCGAAGAGGTAGCATTTGATATGCACACACAAAGATAATAAATATTTGGTATTTACTCCTCGACAGAATTCATTCCCAACTCTTCATATGCAAAACAGCTTGTAAACAAACTCGTGTTTTTCCTTATTTTCTTCTAGAAAGGAACGTAACTTCACGTCTTTTTAATTTCTTTTTGTGAAAAACATCAAAGTTTGTTTTGTAATACAAAATACAATAAAAATTTAAATCCGATTACGGTTTCAGATTTGGACTTTGATCTTTCAAATACTTCGAATGTTTTTAATTTATGTCTAAATGGATTTAGTTTTTAGCTTCACGGGTCAAGGAACATTATTCAGTGATTATGAAACTGAAAGGAAAAGATTTTGATAAATTGGTTATTGAAAAATTGTAAAGAGTTGCAAGTCTATCGGTTTTCTATCGGTGACATTTTGGGGAGTGTGCGATGGAATTACACAATCTAATTCCGCCAAGCCCGTTCCATCATCGGACTACAAGACAAACGACGCTGCGCCCTCGTTACACGGTGAGTAGTGTATAATTGGGGTTCCTGGATCAGAGATCCAGGAACCCCAATTACACTTGTGTCAAGTAAACAATCAGTCAATCGATCAATATTTTGTGAACTAGACAATCAGTCAATCACAATTTCTATCATTCATTACATCAACATTCAAATATTATTTCATAATTTCTAATTGATTATTTTTATATTCATTAAACTCGGTCTTTTACATGTGTGTTTGGTTTCGAGTATCTGATATTATTTTATTACTTAGCAAAAATTAGATACTTGATCTGCTCAATGCAGCTGTGATCTCACAAATGGACGAGCATTGTTGCTACGTGATATTTATACCACAATGTTTGCTTTAATGACTAGCAGATTTTTTCAAATGAATATTATTTGGTGAATTACGTTAAAGTAATGAAAATATACTTAGAGTCTTACAGGTGATTTAGTTTTACAGCTTCTGTAATGAAACTACGTTATTGCAATGAATAAACAAGTATTTATTACTTCATATAATTACAAATAAAAGAAATAAAATAATTACAATTAATTAAACAAAATAAGTAGGAATTAAGGATCCAGGTGCTTCTAGGTGATCCGTTTTTTCTTTTACAAGGATTGATAAAAAGTATTGTTTAAATACGGTAGCATGTCTTTGACACGTAGGTAGATGTTATCAGTGTCAATGCTCTTCACAATATGCTGAACACATATTTCGGCACTGCACTGGCACATAGAATTACTTTCGAATTGGTTTGCATCGTAAATTTCGATCCGTATAACTTTTGTGCCACCGGTCGAAACCGTTTTGTAAAAACTTATCAACTCCTTATTATTATTTGTATTTGTATTTGAAGCAAATGGGTTTCGTTGTTGTTCTTCCTCATCCAAATAATTTACGACTTTATCAATCACATCATGTTCTATCATTAACTGAGGTGAAGTCGGTGAATAAACCCAACTCGGTATCTGAAACAGAATACATTATTTTTTATTTTCTTTGCACTTCATGAATAAAGTTTAACAAAGCGTTCAAACAATAGTACCTATTATCAAATAATATATTTCCACACACGGCTGCATATAGTATAAGCAGACCTCTCACTGTACGGAAAATGTATAGCTTGATATGTAGCCGTGTGTACCTAATTGCTGGCTTCTAACTTGGCTAGAAAACGGAACCCAAGCCCTTTGACAAATAGCACCACTTATCAACCACTCTACCAACGTAACTATTCTCGTGGTTTGTTTAAACTAAAACTTTAATAATAACTTAGTTTAAAAAATAAAAAAGCTACCCTATATCTCATAAAAGGTCTACATAATATTTTAAATTCGTGTGATGGAGGAGTGATGGAATTGAGCGTAAAATACATTATAATTATTTATTGCAAGCATTCCACTATTCAAGTCAATAATCTAATGCTTGGCTCTGTCATTAAATCAAGTTAAACTTTGCAATAAAATTAAATATAAAATAAAATAATTAAATTAATACTCACCGACATAGTTATTACTCGTTGATTACTGGCGCTTGATGGTAGGAAACTAAATAATATTTGAATTTTCAAGATAATTTATCCTTTTTATAGGATTCTAATAAATAATTTTGAATGACTATAAAGTTCAAAATTGCTGTGAAAAAATTAGTACACACATGTAAGTGTACTTTATATATTCGAGACAATACGATGCTCTACAGTTTCAGATTACAATTGAATGCATTCCATAATATAAAGCCACTGGTAAATAGACAGCGGTGCGGTGCGATAGCGTCGCTGTGACGTTTAAATGTTAGGGAGTGCCTGGATAGATACGATACACTAGTTTAACTTCATAGAAATCCGCCTAAAAACGCTATTATTATTCTGTGTCCATATCATGTATGACCGCGCTAATACAGATTTGAACAATACAAACGTCACCGCAACGCTACCACACTGCATCGCTATCTATGAACTGGTGACTTAAAAGTCAACACACAGAAAGTGGCATCACCCAGAGCGCAACCTAAGGCCCCTGTTAACGAGAAAATTTCTAACCGGGCCGGCGCCGTGCCGGGTTCTTCACGAACCGGTGTCGTTAACAAACCTCTATAGTATCTCATACCTAACTAACAACCGGACGTAGACACGGTTTTAAACCGTGCCTAGACCAAGCGGAAAGCCGTCTAGTTAAGAAGGGGCCTTATAGACATATGAACCGGACCACCCACCAACTTAGCGAATTTACATAGGTAGGTAGGTATCTTATATGATGAAGATTAGTTCAAATTGCATTATCTTGATGTTTATATTTTAGCAAGATATTTTTCTACAACGTAAACGATTACATATTTGGTGTTAGGGCTGATAAAGCATTTTAGTAACGCGTGTCCCTATTCCATATATGGGATATCGTGACGTAGATTTACCACTATTTAAGAGTGCATCCTGCAGAAGCTGGATCACATCAACACTTCAGCTAGGAGGAGTGACATCTTACAGTTTTTACACTACCAAAGAACGTCAATCTTCTAAAATGTAAGTATCTACTCACCTTTCAATATACTTCGTGTTATCTGTTAAAGTTTCTTATTAGTAACAAGAAAGAATAATTAGAGTGGATAAGAAATGTAGTAAATTTGTTATCCACCTGTCACTATTCGATCATTCATGTATTAACCTCTTCAATAATTCAGTTAAGTTAGCGAGTCTATCATCTATAAATATTAAAGGTGTTCAGTGATTCATAATTTTTAATATTCATTCATTCAAGTAATAAATTCATGCACTTAGTGTTGTCTACATAATTAAAACCAATTTAATTGTTAATGTACTAATTCATTGTTTTTATTTATTACAGGTCCAAGAACACGGCTGACCATATTTTCCCTTCGGAGGACGAATCGGCAGACGGGGAGCATGCACCTGTGAAAACCAAGCCAAAGGAGAACAAAAAGCGCAAGCATTCGTCGGCGAGCAGCTCCCACCCATCTACGGGTAAGAAAACTAAGCCAACCATTCACCCAATCACTCCTGTCACCAAGTCAACGGCTCGCGAGTTGTTTGGGAGCGACAGTGACGATGATAAAATTGATGTTGTTGCGGACAAAAATACTCCCCCGATATACTCATACATCACGAGGAGACTAGCGAACGGATTTTCACGACAAATTAACGAGCAAAAAAGAGGTGAGTTCTATATAGAACTCAAAGTATACAAATGCGATGAAATAGAGCGGGTCCAACCAGTAAATAGGTGGCGGCACTCAGTAATCACCATTAAAAACAAATGCGATGAGGATTCAGAGTCCTGGCATCACCTAAATGCTTATATAACAAGCGCTAGGAAGGAGTTTAAAAAATGTGCTCCTACTTTTATAAGCTCTTATCAATAGTCTTAAAAATCGTTTACATTATGAGATCTATGCTATACCATATAATTATGATCATTATACACTTAGAGAATGAGTTTATTTTAAGATATTATTTTGTAACCGCATTTAATTCGAATAATTAAACTATACAATAAAAATATTGTTCTTTTTCCAGTTACACACCCCAGTGATGGGGCATCAGCAAATTCTGATAATAATAATTATAAATACCAGATTGATATCCCAGAAAATGAATACGATACGAATGCTTATGAGCCAAATTCTTTATCAAAGTATATTCATTGTGATAAATGCAGAATTAAGATCCCAGAACATAAATACAGATATCATAAGAGAACGAATATTCATAAATCGAATTCCTTAATAAAGTCAGAGTTTGAAAATGTTGATATTGTAACTACAGCATTTAAAAATAGAATTATGACTTACCGCTTAAACCCATCAATAGAAGACGAGTACCTCATACTGGAGGCGTTCTTGGGTGATAAGCGAAAAGATGTTTTGAAAATCATTGAGTTATCATTACTGGAACATACGTGCATTAAAGTTAACTTCGAACTGTTTGCTTACTTTTTACTACCACAATTAAATGAGCAGCAGCTCAAGTCATTTAATACGAAATATGAAACTGTATACAGCAGTACTGACTTTAATGATTTATTCTCAAATAAAATAGAAATATTTAAAAGAAAACTTACTGAATTTGAGCATTGTGAATCTGGATGGTCATTTGTCTGTATAAGTCATTTAGAAATAAATATTAATAAATATTCCCCCATGCGAGGTGGTACTTATTTAGAGCTACCAAAAGTTATTAAAAACACAAAGAGTTGTTTGAATATACACAATAATGATGAATACTGTTTTTTATGGAGTATTGCTGCAGCATTATTTCCAGCAAAAAGTAATGTCTGTAGAACAAACTCCTATCCACACTTAAGTTCAATATTTAATATACAAGGAATTTCATTTCCACCTTTACCTAAAGATATCAAATTGTTTGAAAAGAATAATTGTGAGTTGAGTATTAATATTTATGGATTAGATGAACGTTGTACTGTAACTGGCCCTCTTTATGTAACGAATTGTAAGAAAGATAAACATATTAACTTACTGTATTTTGAAAAACAAAACAAAGGTCATTATTGCTTGATAAAAAACCTTTTGCGTTTAGTGCGACGACAAGTTACATGTCACAAAGGTCAAATACATTTATGTGAAACATGTTTGCAATTTTTTACTACTGAAAAAAAGTATCATTCTCATAGTTGTTCCAAAATTTTAACCATACTGCCTGATAAAAACAATACATTACAATTCAAAAATTATGAGCGAAAGCAAAAAATTAACTTTGTGATTTATGCTGACTTTGAAAGTATACTATTAAATTATAAAGAAAACAATAATGATAAAAGTACGATAAAAAATAAACTACATCAACCGTCTTGTTTTGCATATTATGTATGTTGCTCACATGATAGGAGCTTGAACAAATTCGTGACATATAGAGGACCTGACTGTGTAAAAGTGTTTGTTGAGAGATTAATTAAAGAAGCTAAGTTAATTCACAAAATTTTAATGACTAAGAAACCCATGAGATCTATGACGAGAGAGCAAACTGATAATTATAACAAAGCAACTTCATGCCATATCTGTAATCATTTATTATTTGATGATAAAGTTTGTGATCATGATCATATTACATCCGAGTATAGAGGCGCGGCGCATTCACATTGCAATTTAATTTATAGAGTGTGTTCATTTATACCTGTTATCTTTCATAACTTATCTGGTTATGATTCTCATATATTTATAACAGAATTATCGAAATATGATGGCGAGATAAAAATTATACCAAAAACGAAAGAAAAATATATAAGCATAACTAAAATAATCAAAACCGGTACAGGATGTAAACCTATACAGATTAAATTTATAGATTCATTTCAATTTCTTAGTTCAAGTATTGACAATTTGAGTAAAAGTTTAACGGAGAACGATTTTATTCATTTATCATCACATTTCCCAGATAAAAGCCAATTAAATTTACTGCGAAGCAAAGGCGTATATCCGTATGAGTACATTTGTTCATGGCAAACATATGATGAAACACAACTTCCAGCAAAGAATCATTTTTATAACACTTTACAGATGAAACATATAACAGATACTGAATATCAACGTGCCCAAACTGTGTGGAAATGTTTTGAAATTAGTTCTCTTGGTGAATATACTGACTTGTATTTAAAGTGTGACGTACTATTATTATGTGACATATTTGAAAATTTTAGAAATATTTGTCTGCAGCACTACAAACTCGATCCAGCGTATTATGTGACTTCACCTGGATTAAGTTGGGATGCTATGCTCCTTTACACAGGTGTTCAGTTGGAATTGATTAATGATTTAGACATTTATAAAATGCTGGAAAAAGGAATACGTGGAGGATTAGCGCAGTGCTCTCATCGATATGCTGAAGCCAATAACATTTATTTACCTTATTTCGATAGTTCTAAACCATCAACATATTTGATATATTTAGACTGTAATAATCTTTATGGATATGCTATGACTAAAAAATTACCAATATCAGAGTTTAAATTTATGAAAAATAATGATATCAAAAATTTTAATTTGTTTGATGTTCCGGATAATGGCGAGTACGGTTACATTTTAGAAGTAGATTTAGCGTATCCAGATCATTTACATAATTTACATAGCGACTTGCCTTTTGCTCCCGAGAAATTCATACCTATTGGAGGGAAAACACCAAAATTAATTGCAAATTTGTATGATAAATATAACTACGTTATTCACTATGTTCATTTAAAATCATGTCTTAAAAATGGTCTAGTTTTAAAAAAAATTCATAGAATCCTTTATTTTAAACAAGAATATTTTTTGAAAAAGTATATAGACTTAAATACTAGCTTACGACAAGCAGCTTCAACATCATTCGAAAGAGATTTTTTTAAGCTTTTAAATAACTCAATATTTGGCAAAACTATTGAAAATAAACGTAAGCAAGTGGAGGTTAAATTAGTCACTAAATGGAGTGATGATTTGAATACAACGAATAAAATAGTAGGTGCACAGAAATTAATTACAAAACCTAATTTAAAAAGTGTTTCTATCTTTAATGAAAACTTTATAGCCGTACAATTGAGTCCCATGAAACTTGTTTTAGACAGACCGATATATATTGGATTTGCGGTGCTAGAATTCTCTAAGTGTCATCTATATAATTATCATTATAATTTCATAAAGAATAAATATGGTGACAAAGCTAAATTATGCTACACTGATACTGATAGTTTGTTGTATTTAATACAGACCGAAGACTTTTATAAAGACATGTATGATAATATATCAGAATTTGATACAAGTAATTTTGGAACTAATAATCATTACTTTATTCCTAAGGTGAACGAAAAAATTCCTGGTTTATTTAAAGATGAGTTAGGAGGTGACCCAATTACTGAATTTACAGGCTTAAGAGCAAAGCTATATTGCATTAAATCATTAAATACACAAATAAACAAGGCTAAAGGCATATCAAAGCCTGTAACAAGACGTTTAAAATCATCAAATTATAAAGATGTTTTATTTAAAAATTTAACATTAAAGCGTAAGATGAATATGATAAAATCAATGAAGCATGTGCTGTTCTCGCAAGAAGTAAATAAAGTAGTTTTAAACAGGATAGACGATAAAAGGCATGTTCTGGGAAATCAAATAGACACTGTACCTTGGGGTCATTGTGATTACATATGTTAATCGAGTATTTTTATACATTAATTGTAAACTTATTATATGATAAATTTAAATATGAGAATTGTCAATAATTATAATTATAAATAGAATAAATTATTATGTTGTTATTTAATACATACATATTTACTTGTACTCTATAATTTGCTGTTTTATTAGTAACTCTTGATCAACATTACCTGTATAGATATTATATACGTATATACTACCATTTTATTTATTTGTCAACTTATTTGACGAAACCTAAAAGAACTATGATCTGATTATTGGGGTTATAATTACTTACCGTTCTTTATCACTGATAAGCATTATATATACTAGAATATATTAATTTTTCTGACAGATACAAACATGAAGTGGGTCAAGCAACCAGTGTCATTAGAAGTTAAAAATATTGATGTAGAGGAAAATAAGTTACATGCAAAGCATAGTGTTCTTTTTCCGAATAATATAAGATGTATAATATGTGGCCCTTCAAATTGTGGGAAAACGAACGTCATGATTAGTCTGTTAATCCATGAAAATGGTTTAAAGTTTAAAAATGTTTACCTGTATTCCAAGACTAGCTTTCAGCCAAAATATATTTTTCTAAAACAAATTTTAGAAAGAGTGCCAGAAGTAAGACTTTTTAAATTTAATTCTGATGACGAAGTTATTCATCCTAACGATGCATTACCAAATTCTGTTATTATTTTTGATGATGTGGTTTGTGAAAAGCAAATTAATATACGAAATTATTTTACAATGGGCAGACACAGAGGTATAGATTGTTTTTATTTATCTCAAACGTATTCAAAAATACCAAAGCAGTTATTACGTGACAATGTTAACTTTTTGATGATTTTCAAGCAAGATGAAGTTAACATGAAACATATATACAATGAACATGTTAGTTCTGACATAGAGTGGTCGAAGTTCAAAGATCTGTGTTCTAAAATCTGGATACATCCTTATGATTTTTTGACAATTAATAAGGATTGTGACTTAAACAAAGGCAGATATAGACACTCATTTGACAACTTTATTTATTGTGATTAATAGTTATATAAATTATGAGTGCAGAAAAACATATATCATTTGAGCATAAATGCTTCACAGTATAAGTCGTATAATGGACCACAAAATTACAGATCAATTAATAAAGTCTGCGAACGCTATAAAGAAAAAAGTGAAACAAATGAAAGATTATGAGTTTAACACCGACACTCATTTGAAGTATTTTTTTAAGCCTCTTGCAGACCCTCTTAATGCTATCGTAGATAACAAGCAAGTTTCTACAATTAAAAATGAAGATACTTATGATGACCAAATTAAACACACTGATATAAGTTCAAAAATATTTTTATGTGATAAATATCATGATATGTACAAACATGAATCATCTAATGAGTCAAGCTCAGTAGAAAAATTTTATTCGGAAGATGAAGGAGATAATGAATCAGAAAAAGATAATAACGCGTCGTTGAAAAAAGAAGATATCATTGAAATATACGAAGATATGAATATACCATTTGGTATACGTAGTGAAAATAACAAACATATGATCGGAAATACAATAGTTAATTTATCTACCACTCATGAGAACTCTGGTAAAGTGTATAACATTCGTATAGCTAATAAACAGTATAAAATAACACCTGGTCTAAAAGAACTATTGCTTCGCAAAAAACCTGATTTAAGTTTGGTCAATTTAAAAGATAAATTGGTGTACAAAGAAATACTCCTCACAACTAATGCTCATAAAAGAGACTTTAACCCTGCAGGTCAGATTAAAGGTGATAAAGGTTTAAAATATTCTCAGGTGATCAAACCGTTATTTTCAGAATGCTTACAAGAACCTACAGATGTAAAATCTAGGCAAAAAAGAGGTGCTGGTCTACCATATCTTAAAAAATATAAAAAAAATACTGAACTTGTTTATTGGGATGATCCTAATGAATTAGTGGACAGGCTTAAACTTTTGATTGCTTCAAAAACGGCAGGTAATACTAATCTCGATAACGAAATTTTATCAATTATTGAAGAGCTAAAGGAAGCGGGTGTAATAGAAGAATAAAAGGGTTTATCATATAAACTTTTACTTAGTCTAATTTTGTAATTCAGAAGTGATAGTCGAAAGAATGAGCAAAGTGAAAAGAGAAATTATAAACGAAATTCATAGAAGTGCAAGAATAAATTTCCCACGAAGACATGTAATATTAAAAGATATCGATGATCTTTGGCAAGCAGATTTAATGGATTTGCAAAGTTTCTCCCAATTTAACAACAACTGCAAATATATTTTACTCATCATTGATGGATTCTCTAAGTATGCTTGGGCTATTCCACTTAAACAAAAAAATAAACAAACTGTATCTGAGGCTTTCAATACTTTATTGAGTAGAGAAAAACGTATCCCTAGAAACTTGCAAACAGATCTAGGAAAAGAATTTTACAATAAAAGTTTAAAAAAAATATTATTAAATTATTCTATCAACCACTACTGCACGTATTCAACGAAAAAGGCTTCAATTGTAGAACGGTTAATAAGGACGATCAAAAGTAAGCTTTTCAAGGAATTTAGTATCAAAGGGAATTATAAATGGACGGACGGGACACTTGCAAATATCATTAATAGATATAATCATACCAAACACAGAACAATTGGTTTACCCCCCGTTCAAGTGAATCATAGCAATAAAATTAAATTACTACGGAGATATTTCAATCAAAATGGAATGAAAAAAATATGTTGTAAGTTTAAAACAGGCGATTTTGTACGAATAAGTAAACATAAAGGTTGTTTTGAAAAAGGTTACACTCCAAATTGGTCTACAGAGATATTTAAGATCAGTAAAGTTCAAAACACAAATCCTGTTACATATTTATTACAAGATGTTAAAGAGCAACCAATTTTAGGAGCATTTTATGATCAAGAATTACAAAAAACTAAACATCCTAACATTTACCTTGTTGAAAAAGTTTTGAAACGAAAAGGCAGAAAAGTTTTCGTGAAATGGTTGGGGTTATCCTCCTCTGAAAATAGTTGGATTGGCGATACAAATGTTTTATGAGTGGTTTATAAATATAACACCATGCTCTATAATAATGGCTCCATTCTGTTTGTATACATGAAAGGAGAAGGACTTGTCAATAATTTAATTAATAATTTACCATTTGAGCTCCATTTACCGGGATATAATTATTGCGGCCCCGGAACTAGATTACGTGAAAGATTGGCTCGAGGTGATAGGGGTGTAAACAAATTAGACGAATATTGTAAACATCACGATATAGCATATCATAATTCCAAGAGTTTGAAAGATCGTCACAAAGCAGATATAATTTTATTAAAAATGGCAAAAAAGCGTGCTTTATCTTCCGATACAAGCACAGGAGAACAACTTGCCGCCAATTTAGTTAATAATATAATGCTAACGAAAGTAAGTTCTGGAGCTGGACTCAAAAAAAACTTTAAAAGTTTAGTAATCCATACCAAAAAGTGCATTAAAAAAATTAAACCAAAGTGTAGGAAAAAACTAATAGAATTGGCCTATGCTGCTGCTAGAGAGTTGAATCGGGATGCATCTGCCAGGGTTCCACGCATCATACCAATTCCTAAATCTGGCGGTGTTCTGCCCTTAATACCTATATTTGCTGGTTTGTCTGCTGCTGGCAGTATTGCAAGTGGAATTGCTGGAATCGTCAAAACTATAAATGAATATAGAGTTGCAAAAAAGCGTTTAGAAGAAATGAAAAGTCATAATAAGAATGCAGGCGGTGTATCTATTGGAAATGGATTGCTGCTAAACCGGTACAAAGATGGACTTGGAATATACACAAATTTAAAGAGAAAAAACTAAATCATAGGCTACCTAATCGTGCTCTTACTAATATAGATATAGTTTATTTTACTAGAGACGTTCCATATTTTCGGGGAGTGTATATGAGGGATACCTTACCGAACTCCCCGTTTTTAAAAGAGTGTGGAATCATAAATTTAGATAATTCTAAAAATTCTGGTACACATTGGGTAGCCTATGTAATTTTAAATGAATATATTGAATACTTTGATAGTTACGGTAACTTGAAACCGCCAATAGAATTTGTTCGCTATGTAGGTTCAGACAATATCAATTATAATTACAATAATTTGCAAAATAATAACTTATTCAATTGTGGGCATTTATGCATTAAATTTCTTAACGAGTTTTGGAAAAAGCATGGTTTTATCAAAACTTAAAAAAGGTTTAAATGTTACGTGTCGTACTCATATGAGAACACTTTAACATTATCTGTTACAAGAGACGAATGTCAGATTTATTAGAGAGATTTAAAAATAAAAATAATGATAGTTCATAATATAAAATCATCTGGCAAAGTTAATAGCTTTACTCGTTCTCGTACCGTCAGAAGACGAAGACATATACGAAGTATAAAAAAATTAACGAAAGATAACAAATTATTTCTTCGAGCTTTGGGATTTAAATTATGAGTATTCTTCAGGTGAATGATTTACCACAATTCGATAACTCCATAGTGAGTTATGAAATTCATACTTATAATCCATATAGCAACAGCTTTAATGAAAATGATGAAATACGTATACCCATACATCAGCAAGATTTGTACGTATTACCTTCAGCCAGCTACATTTACATTGAAGGCCGAGCCACCGTGGCTTCGAAAGATGCAGCAGGAAAACTAACACGAAAGATTGTTAATTTTACTAATAATCATATATCATTCCTATTTCAAGACATTCGATATGAAATTAACGGTGTTGAGATAGACCGCATAAAAAATGCAGGTATTACTACCACTCTAAAATCATATCTGTCTATGAGCGAGGGGGAAAGTAAGGCTGCTGCTATTTGGGGTTGGAATTTGAAAGGAGTTAAAGATCACGATGGTATTTTTAGTGCCCTTATACCGCTGAATAAAGTTTTAGGATTTGCGGAAGATTATAATAAAATCATGATTAACTGTAAACATGAACTTATACTCAATAGAAGCAGTTCGAATTTCAACAGTGTTAAACTTGATGATAATAATGACTCCATTCAAGTAATTATAGAGAGAGTGCAATGGCGTGTGCCTCATATAAAAGTTTCAGACCGGGAAAGATTAAGTTTGCTTAAATATTTAGAAAAGGATCGCCCGATTCAAATAGCTTTTAGAAATTGGGACTTGTATGAATACCCTTTATTGCCTAGAACTACAAAACATTCCTGGGTTGTGAAGACTGCGTCACAGCTCGAAAAACCAAGGTATGTGGTCTTTGGTTTGCAGACAAATAGAAAAAATATGAAGACTAAAGACTGTTCAATATTTGACCATGGTAAAATAACTAATGTTACTCTTTTTTTAAATTCTCAATATTATCCATACGAATCGGTTAGTGCAAAATTTTCTGAAGACAAATATTGTATATTATATGAAATGTTCACCCAATTCCGTCAGTCTTATTATAACACCCGGCGTGAGCCGATGCTTGATTTGCAAGAATTTAAAGAAAAGGCGCCTTTATTTGTAATTGATTGCTCAAGACAGAACGAAGCCTTGAAAACTGGGGCTGTAGATGTGAGACTGGAAATAGAAAGTTCTGAAGATATACCAGAAAATACATCTGCCTATTGTCTAATCATTAACGATCGTCTGATTGAATATAAACCCTTAAGCAGTATTGTAAGGAAATTGTTATGAACGCCATAGTCGATGTGCAAGGGTTTAAGACCGAAAGTAATGAGTTTATCGTTAAAGAAATAGCAATAGCACTCAGAAATCAAATTATTGTGTTATTAATCAAACCACCATTCCCATTTTACAAACTTACAAAAAAAGAAAAATTCCAAGTAAATTGGATAGAGAGAAACAGACAATTTTTCTGGGAAGAGGGTTTTATACCATACTTAAAATTGCCGCATTATATTAAACCTCATCTGAAAGATAAAAACATTTATGTTAAAGGATGTGAAAAAGTGTTATGGTTAAGAAACATTGTAAAACATGATAATGTATATAATTTAGAAGATAAGAACTGTCCTAGTTTACAAAAATTATTTGATGATTATGGAATGTCTAGTAATAACAATATTTTTAGCTGTGTGTATCATTCGAATGCATGTGCTTTAAAAAATGTAACATGTTTGAAAAAGTGGATTGATGATAAAAGTATTTTTAATTGTTTATAATTTAGAAGATAAGGGCTGTCCTGAAAAATATAAGTTAAGTAATTTTTTAGCTTTGTATATCTTATCAATATAATTAATGTTTTTTCCATGAGTAAATGTTTTGTTTTATTTTATTATAAATGCATTAGACATAGAATGCCACAAAGAAATGTGCTATCTAGGTCATTACTGTTCCATTTGGAGCACCATATCTTTATAAATTAAGAGCATCAGATACAAGACTTCATTATTCTTTTATACATACCCATATTAGACGTTCTTAAAAATGATTCAAAATTATTTCAGCCCTAGATATGAAATATATAATGTACATAAAATTCGATTATGTTCATTCCAACATTATTGGGCTACAGTAGATTCTAAGCGACGATTGGTTATGGAAATGGCTGATGCAGGTTTTTTTTACTGTGGAAGTGGTTTAAACGACAAAGTTATGTGCTTTTCGTGCGGAGGTGGCATTGAAGATTGGGAGTATTACGATGATCCATGGATGCAGCATGCTATATTTTTTCCTGATTGCTTTTATTTAAATGCTGTAAAAGGAACAGATTATGTCGACGAATCAAAACGTCTATTTTTTAAAGAAACAAAAATATAATTTTATTCTAAAGTGGAGCAGTATAGATTGATGAGATTGATTGTCTGCTGAATAACCTACTAAAAAGCAATGGAGTCTAAGTAACTATATCTATATGCGATTACGGAAAATGTCTATAATTAAATGTCAACTGTGGATCAAATCAAATGTTTTGTAATCGATTATTTATTCTTCTCATGCTTTTTATAAAATAATAATAAATTGTGTTACTTAATTGACAGCAAACTTTGTTTCTTTTATCTCGATACCAGCCACAACCCACCCACAAAAAGTAAAAATAGTGTAAATTGATTATTCAAATCATTCAGTTCCTAGTCGTTTGCGGGTAGTATACGCTATCACTACTTAGTCACTTATTCATTAAGTAATAATAACTATCTATCGTCTAGTAAAACTGATTAAGAATACGATTTTTTAAACGATGTAGGTAATTGGTATTTTACTCGAAGGTCACATTACTCCGTAATAAATACACACCATCATACATACTAAATGAAAATTTTATCTCTTAGTACAGTCTCATAGACCACACTATTATTTCATTTTTTGAATGTAATGAATGATGGTTGAAGTTTGGGTGTTTCTGGATCACTGAATTGATTGATTGATAGATAGCCTATTTTCAAGTGTAGAATTGCGGGTTCCTGGATCAAGATTGAGTTTAATGAATATAAAAATAATCAATTAGAATAGAAAGTATGAAAATAATATTTGAATGTTGATGTAATGAATGATAGAAATTGTGATTGACTGATTGTCTAGTTCAAAAAATATTGATTGATTGACTGATTGTCTAGTTCACAAAAATATTGATTGATTGACTGATTGTTTACTTGACACAAGTGTAATTGGGGTTCCTGGATCTCTGATCCAGGAACCCCAATTATACACTACTACGGTGGACATCCCATCCATACGCACAAAACGTTTTGGGAATACTTTCATTGTGTGTACGGCTAAGGAGTGGAATTCCCTGCCGGAGTCTGTGTGGGAGTCTTTAAATCAAGAGTGAATAGGTTACTTTTGGGCAAGCGTGCTCCATCTTCGACCACATCATCGCTTGCCATCAGGTGAGATGGTGGTCAAACGCGAGCCTATTATCAATAAAAAAATGGCCAAGTGCGAGTCAGACTCGCCCATGAAGGGTTCCGTAGTAACTATAATAATATAATATAATATAATATGTATATTTATTTGACGAATAAAAAAACCTTAAAAATTTCTTAAAACTAGCTTATTTACATTTTTACAACTACGCTAAATAACTTTTTTTTTCATAGTGTTTGTATGAATTACATTTTCCTTCGGAAAGAACGTTAAACCGTGGATCCCAGCCGTAGTTTGCAACTTTGCATATTTGCCAGTCATTACGAGGAGTTAGAAGACAGAAAATGTGACACCAGTAACACGCGCTCCTTTGGGAAGCCAAAGGAGAGCGTGTTACCTAGTTACTGAATTGTGAAGGTCAAAAAGCAGGCACTCTGAAAAATTATGGTACCTACCCTGCTGCATTTGCTTAGATTAAAAGCCTCTGAGACTGAAAGCCAACATAGTTGGAAAACGGCTAGATAGATGATGAGATATCAACTTTATAAAAAAAAATAACATAATATAGAACCGACTTCCATATCAAAACACTACAAAGCCAAAAATAACTTTAATTTCGGTAGTCGGTGTTATTGGTTTTGGATTTTCTTTTTTTTCCCAAAACGCTATAGGTGTGCCTATAATATTTGAAGAGTTCCCTCGATTTCTCCAGGATCCCATCATCAGATCCTGATTTCGTAACAATGGGACCAACTAGAAAGTATATCCTTTCAAACGCAAAAAGAATTTTCCAAATCGGTTTTGCCATCTCCGAGTTATGCGGTAAAATACATTAAAAAAAAAAAATTTCAAGACGAATTGAGAACCTCCTTTTTTGAAGTCGGTTAAAATGAGAAGGTCAACATTTGTGTGAAACCAGGGTAGGACTAAAAAGTAATTTGCAGTACTATTA
This sequence comes from Tholera decimalis, assembly GCA_943138885.2. NCBI lineage: Eukaryota > Metazoa > Arthropoda > Insecta > Lepidoptera > Noctuidae > Tholera > Tholera decimalis. The sequence continues at coordinate 14,970,074 of OW964559.2, forward strand.
ACGTATATCATACTAAGTAAAACTTATTCATACAGTCGTCTGGCACACATCTAAAGTAACGTTGGACCATTTTTTCTCGTATTTTTGGTAAATGATTCACAAATAACAAGGTTTGTGAAGTGCTAAATACCTGTACGTTCTCGGCACTTTTTTAATTGGAGAGGGTCAAATAATTATTCATGGGCACGCTTGCACCCTGTTGGACCTGAGAGCAAAGAATATTTTTAAATGTTAAATATATTTTCGTGGAACCTTTTTATATGCTTGCCTACCTACCACGAAAATAAAAACTTGAAAGGAGAACTGTTTCTAAAGTATTACTTTTTGGAGTCTAGCTTTAACACCGTGGTTATAATCTAATTTGGTATTAAAATTTACGTTTTTAAGATGACTTAGCAATGGAAAAGTACATAGTGTAAGTAAGTACGTTTTTTAATATTATTTAGAAAGACAACCTTCTCAGGTAGACCTCGGAAGGTATTGATGGTATACGGACAATGACACATTCGCCAACCTTCTACTTTACGTCTTTTTCTTATGTCAGCTACACACGTGCAATATGATAACGTCAGCAAACGATGTTGTCTATCATAGCTGAATATTGCATCAAACACACAAGGTAATTTAAGAGAAGGGGCAATGTAGCTAAAAGTAGCTTATTAGTTTCGTTTGTCAACAAAAACACTTGCATATTGTGACCGAATAGAATTTAAATGAAAATGTTTAACCATAAAATGTATTTATCAACTTATAACGTTGATAGATTTACATACGAACTATATAGCTAATAAATTAATAGTAAAAAAAACAAAAAACACGCTTTTATTCACTGCACTAAAAATCAAATGTTAAAATGATCTAATGAGCACGAACTCTATATGTTTACTAGTAGGCAGTCCAAGGTTCCATCATCCACCTTCCAATTCTATCATCAGACCATCTCGATGGTACCATAATATTGTATTATCATCTAATTTACATATGATTGCCAAGTTTCGTGATGATACAGCAATTAAAAATGCTTGTAATCCAAATTCTTAGATTTTATGTCATAGTTTGTTACCGCTCGACCTAATAAAAGCGTGTTAAAAAGGATGTTACAAATTACAATGCGGTCTTATCACTAAAACCCATAAAAAATAAGACGTACCAACTGCTAGGCTGGAACACAGGCCTCAATCCACCACCCGAGTCCAGTCACCAAAGAAACCAGTCCATCTGCTAATTCTTGATGATAATAAACAACAACAAAATAGAAAAATGATTGTGCGGTGGATTTTGCAAACATTTGTAATGAAACAAATTGTTGTTTGTACGGATAAATGTTTGCTGTGGTCACGATAATGTAAATGTTTTGATTTTGTGGTAATTACAGTTATTACTTAACAAACGATGTGGTTTATAATGTAACTAGCGACCCGCCCCGGCTTCGCACGGGTGCAATGTTTATATTAAATACTAGTACTCTCGCGGGGCTTCGCTCCCGTGGATTCTATCACGATAAAAACATAACTCTCCTTTTTTGCAGTCGGGTAAAAAGTAGCCTATAACCTTCCTCAAGCTTCAAGCTACTTCCATACCAAATTTCATCCAAATCCACCCAGTACTTTCGAAGATTAGCGCGTTCAAGCAAACAAACAAACAAACAAACAAACAAACAAACTAACAAACTTTTCCGCTTTATAATATTAGTATAGATTAGTCTAAAAACGAGCTAAGTGCGAGTCGAACTAGCGCACGAAGGGTTCCGTACCATTATCTATAAAAACGGAAAAAAATCATGTCTGTTGTATGGGAGCCCCCCTTAAATATTTGTTTTATTTTAATATAATTATTTATTTTGAAAGTGAATAAATAAATAAATATTCTGTGAATATTACAAGCATCTACCTGTTGCTGTTATCAGCATCGAGCAAAAACGAAAAAAAAACTCACGTTTGTTGTATGGGAGCCCTTAAATATTTATTTTATTCTGTTTTTTAGTATTCGTTGTTATAGCGGCAATAGAAATACATCATCTGTGAAAATTTCAACTGTCTAACTATCACTGTTCATGAGATACAGCCTGGTGACAGACGGACAGACAGACGGATGGCAGCGGAGTCTTAGTAATAGGGGACCCTATTACTAAGACTCCGCTGTCTTAGTAATAGGGGACACTATTACTAAGACTCCGCTGCTGTCCGTGTTACCCTTTGGGTACGAAACCTTAAAAAGAAAATATGTGAATCTCTGAAAAGAATCTTTGGATTAGTAAGTAGCATAATCAGTCAATAGTTCCTACCCCCTGCTGGAAGATAGGTCTCTTGTCTATCAAAGAGAATGGGCCGAAATCCATCACGCGGGCTCAGTGCGGGTTGATGATGTAAAATGTCTTCGTATTTTTCGTGTTAGGATATGCCGGTTTCCTCACGATGTTTTCCTTCACCAGTTATAGAGAAATAAAAATGACGAGGAAAATTATAAAAAGTGAAGTTCCTGACTGGATTTTTGTGACCACTGGGCGTATTTCCCTTTCCGTGTCCAACTGGCTGATCAGAAATGCGTGCTCAGTTGACGCGAATTGAAAACGGGCTAGTAGAATTCCGTAGTAATACAAAAGCGTGTTGATTTCGCGAGACCGGTGTCGCCAGTTGGACACGGAAAGGGAAATACGCGACCACTGGTCTTATTCTATATAATTGTATATTATAATCTAATTCAAAGATTACATTCATTGGCACTGTAGGTAGGGATCATATAAAGTTTTTTTCTAAGTATTCTTTGTGTCCTACTGCTGAGCAAAGACTTCTCTTTTTAACCGACTTCAAAAAAAGGAGGAGGTTCTCAGTTCCTCTTGAACTTTTTTTTAATGTATACCTCATACCTCATAACTCGAACACGGCTGGACCGATTTGGAAAATTCTTTTTTGTTTGTAAGGGTATACTTTCTAGTTGGTCTCTTTGTTATGAAATCGGGATCTGATGATGGGATCCTGGAGTAATCGAGGGAACTCTTCAAATATTATAGGCACACCTATAGTCTTTTGGGTATTTCTTATAGAACCTTGTGCAGTTGCTCTCGAAAAGCACCATTTGGGGAAGTGGAACTGATGATGAAGACCACAGATGGCCACCGAAACTATTCAGTAATAAGTATTTTGTGGATTGCGATTCGATTACTTGAATATGGATGTTAAGCACTTTATGCTCGTCACAATGCATATGGTGAAGTACCAGGAGAACTCCTCAAAAATTAACGGCTCTGTATCACATCGGGAAAAGAAATATTTTGTAAAAGGTGATAAGTAGTTGACATTTTGGCTTTTGTACCTAGATAAATTACAAACCAACCCACTAAAAAGCGTGAAAAAAACTTTTTAGCAAAAAATGAAACCGACTTCTATATCAAAACACTACAAAGCCAAAACTATTTTTTTTTCCTTAAAACTCCTCTATCTTGAGCAATTTCGGAACATTATAAGATCGTCATCCCACTTGTGCCGTGGTCGACTTCGACGGCGATGTCTTCCAGGCATCCAGTGGGTGACGATCTTTGCCCACCTCTCCGGGTACATTCGTGGCACTCCTACTTCAGCTGGGCTATGTAACTCCAACAGCTATCAGCGCAGTGTCTGCTTGTCTCGTACCAAATAGGTATGACACAAAAAATATTCCAAAATACCGCATCATTCTAGAACAGTCTTTCCCAAGTACAAGTATAAACGAATACACTAAGTAACTAGTACTAAGGTGTATCCATTTATTTTTAACCGATTCCAAAAAAAGGAGGAGGTTCTCAGTTCGTTGGAAACTTTGTTTAAAATGTATGTTACCTGTTTACTCGAAGACGGTTGGACCGATTTAGAAAATTATTTTTTGTTTGAAAAGGTATACTTTCTAGTTGGGCCCATTATGAAGTCAGAATCTGTTGATGGAATACTCGAGAAATCGAGGGAACTCTTCAAATATTATAGGCACACCTAGAGCGATTTGAGTGTTTTTTATAGTAACCATAGCACCATTTGGTAAAGTGGAACTGATGGTGGTCACCGGAACTACTCAATAATAAGTATTTCGTGGGTTGCGATTAGATTACTTGAATATGGTTGCACTTTGTGCTCGTCACAATGCATATGCATGAAGTGGAGCTGATGGTGAAGTCCCAGGACAACTCCTCAATAATTAACTTTTTTTCTCAGAAATAAATTTTTTGCAAAAGGTGATAAGAAGTTGACATTTAGGCTTTTGTAACTAAATTACAAACCGACCCACTAAAATACGAGAAAATAATTTTTTTTTTCTTTTCTTGGAAGTAGGTGTTATTTTCAACCGACGACAAAAAAAAGGAGGAGGTTATCAATTCGACGCGTATATTTTTTTTATGTATGATCACCGATTACTCGAAGACGGCTGAACCAATTTGAAAAATTCTTTTTTTGTTTGAAAGGGTATACTTTGAAATTGGTTCCATTGTCACCAAGTCAGGATTTGATGATGGAATCCTGGAGAAATCGAGGGAACTCTTCAAATATTATAGGCACACCTATGGCGTTTTGCGTATTTCTTATAGTAACTTGTGTAGTTGCTTTCAAAAAGTACCATTTGGGGAAGAGGAACTGATGATGAAGAGCGCAGATGGCCGCCGAACCTAATCAATAATAAGTATTTCACGGATTGCGATTCGATTACTTGAATATGGATGTTAAGCACTTTATGTTCGTCACAATGCATATGGTGATGTAGAGCTGATGGTGAAGTACCAGGAGAACTCCTCAAGAATTAACGGCCCAGCATTGGGAAAAGCAATATTTTGTAAAAGGTTATAAGTAGTTGACATTTAGGCTCTTTTAACTAGGTAAATTAAAAATCGACCAACTAAAAAGAGTGAAATAAAAAAATGTTTACCAAAAAATTAAACCGACTCCCAAAAACACTGCAAAGTGAAAAATAACTTTAATTTCGGTAGTCGGTGCCAAAAACGAAAATACAAAACTAAAGACACCGACTATCGAAATTACAGTTATTTTTCACTTTGCAGTGTTTTTGGGAGTCGGTTTAATTTTTTGGTAAAAAGTTTTTTGTAAAAAAGTTTTTTTACTTATAGCTATTTATTATCTGTCCGTCAGACTCCAGTAGCTGGGTAAACAAATGGCAAAAAACCTTACTGCCCAAATAAATATGCGCGCAGAAAACTTGCTACAAAACGACCACATCAAGCGTTGCTTAGCCTAGAGAACCCAAATTCTTATTATTTTATTAACGAGCTTCACAAAAATCTGTATTTGCAAACAAAAATAACTTCAATCTCAAACTGAAAGCAGACAACGAAAATTCAAAATAAACTTCAAACTTCACCAAAAAGCGTAGTTATATTCTAAAATAAAGCCTAAACTCGGTAAAAGTTCGCAATCCGCTATTCTTCGAAGTGGGGCATCAATTGAGAAGTTTTCCGAAATGTAGCATTAAGAGAGAGGCCCGATACTATTGGATAGGGTAGTTTTGAAAGCAGGGCTAACCACTTAAGTAGTCTTAGAACTACCTTTTTCTTCAAATCCTCATAAATAATGTTGTTTTGACTTTGACGCCAGATGGCCTCTGTGTTTTGATAAAATTAAAACATCTTTTCTTCTTTCTATCTTGTTTAGCATGTAATTCACCACGCGCCCGCGCGCGGTCCTGATGCGGGTTAGTTGGATGTGACATGTTTTGGAATTTTTGGTCGATAGACATGACAAAGTTACCTCATGATATTTCCTTCGCTGGATGAAGCCGAGATGCGAGATGAAGATCGTGTGATACTTTCCGCGTTTGAAACATTTGATTATATAGGTACTACCAATTATAAGTATTAATGCCAAATTGAATAAGTAATTGAAAGTGTAAGGTTTATTTCTCTGTCGGCATTGAGGAAGTGTTCTGACGAAACTGAACGAAAGAAACAGGGTGGACTTTAGTCAGTAGAAGTCTGACACTCTACGGAATGTCAAATGACTTCTCTCACTTTGGGTGAAGCAGTAAGCTGCTTCACCAAAAATGGGAGAAGTCATTTGATAATTTTATCCCCGAAAAAAGGTTAATTATATATTCAACTAGAAACCTTTAAAACAATAATTTAGAAGAGTGCCGAAATTACATGATAGAAACCATTATATTAATTACTGTTAAATAAAAACCTGATTGCAAACCGCATAATTCGTTTTGTATTATTGCAGGCCGAAAACGAAGCCATTATTTTGGTAATGGTAGGTACGTTTACATTAAATTGTGTTATTTGTGTGCCTGCCTACCTGTACCTAGACGATAATTTTATTTATTTTATGCAATTTACCGTAAAGTGTACGTAATTGCCGTACCGATTGACAAATAAATGGATACTAGAGACTGAGAATATCTTTTAATTCATATGGTTACGAACACCATTATTTCACGCCATTATTGTCGCTTAACTCAACTTCCCTTAATCCAATCGACAGTCACAAAGCTTTTTTTTATTGAAACGGTAGAATATTTTTCTGCAAACGTTAGTATCTATTTTGGTGTTTAAAAAGAAATATTGATTGTGTTAAGCAGTCTTCTACTGATAATACCACGAGTACGTGATGATAAGTGGTCAGAAGCCAGAAAATGTGACACAAGTCCTACCAAGGGGTATCCTGTTACCCCGCTGCTAGAATGTGGAGGTAAGCTGCAAGTCGCGCTATGTAAAATACTAGTACTCGGCTGTATTCAATTAAACCACGGAATAGATGAATAAGATTGGAATGGTAACGTGGGCGTGGCGAGCGCGCCACATTAATGATTCGAAAATCATAACGCGACCGATTAATTCATCGGATTCGGATTACTTCGGAAAACAGAGCTCTGCTTTAAAATGCCGTGTTGTGCAATTATAACCTGTAAAACAAAAAGTCAGACCGCAAGTATAGAGTGAGGAGGTATATCTTTCCATCGGTAAGTCGAAAATAACATTTAATTACAATTTTATTTGTAAACAACATAAAAATATTCTGATCACTATGAAATTCCGAACATTAACAACATTATTGCAACGGCAAAAGGTATACATTGCCCGATGTGTACTCGCTTAATCAACGCAATGACCAAGTCCGCTTACAATGTACTGCATGCGCCATACTTCAACCTTTGACGTTTCGTCCTTTGCCCTGATTGGCCGTGATGCACGGCGCATATTTATTGACTGTGAATTACAATCAGTAGCAAGCTCTCGATTTAAGTGTAAGTAATTTATTTGTGTGCGTAATTGCTCATACGTAAAGGGCCTCTTGCTTGTTTGTAGTGGAGCGAAAGAGTGGGAGACAAGCGGCGACATGCGTTCTCATACAAATCAGGAACTATTTCCTTTCTAACCTCTTTTATCTGTTCTGTGAATTAAACTGTAAGCCGAGCCCAACATAGTTTTGAAAAGCAGATGATGATGAGGTAGAGATAGGTGAGACATGTGGCACGTATGGAATATAGCAGGTGGACAAAACGGCTTCTGGAATGGAGACCACTGACCGGACTGACAGCAGATCTGCTCCAACTTTCCAATAGATGGTTGGATGATATCAGACGACTCACACGCCAAGATTGGATGCTGAGAGCCCAAGATGGCCTGGCTTGGAGGGACATGGATAGGCCTACGTTGCGCAAGACTGGACAGAAAACGGCTGAATATGAATGACTATGATATTGCCCTGATTCTATAAACACCAGTAATTTCTATATACATACATTTTTCGAGGGCTTAAACAAGCACCAAAATTAAATTTTAATGAGGCATAATTAAAATTCCATTTAGGTAAAATACCTACTCATATAAAGTCTGGACTTTATAAGTGTATGTCACCTAAATGAAATTTTCTCTCTATGATACAGATCTATTCAGCTTTATAATACGAATGAATCCAAAAATTTTAATAAACTAAAATGTATTCGTAGACATAGCCATTTTATATTAAAACCACATTTTGAAATAAAATTTGCGAATACCCTTTGGAAACTAAATGATGCAAGCCGATCCCTCAACGCAGAAATTTTGAATAACACCGATATTTATTATGAGCCATATGTTGAAGTTCACAATAATTTCACGAACAATTAACTACTTCTATTCTACCCACCCTTAATATAATTGGTTTTTAATGAGAGTACGTCGATCGAAATGAATTACGAGTGAAATATGTGATATTAATTTGTAGCTTATAAAATAAATAATTATTGCAGAATTCAGTGATGGTTATTGGAGGTGCATCGATGAAATAATGAATTAATATTAAACCGATTCGGCTTAACACGAACTTATTGTGTTAATTCACATTAAACCTTAATAAATTATACACTGAAATCCATTGGTGAAAACCGCCTGATAATCTGTTTTGTGAATTTTGAGTTTGTCGCGAAAAGGTAGACAGACAGACGCGGTGGGAGACTTTGTATTATAATGTGTGAGATAAAAAGCTTTTTGCAGTGGTTGGCATCTAATTTTTCTTCTTTCTTTTTTTGTGATAATTCATTAAAAATAAATGCATGTAACGGGTTACATTTTAATTAACGGTTTTCAGCTTACTATTTAATGAAACCTTACGACATGGTTAACGGCTGCTGGTAGTATAGTTAATAACGTATCAACTCTCGACGTATCAACAAATTTTGAGAAAAACGCGTTTTAAAACTTTCAACGTATTACGTCCTTGTTACGTTGATGAGAACAAAAAATAGAACTTTGATTTGATTTGATAGAACTATATGCTTAATCTATACTATTATTATAAAGAGATAATGAAATGTGAAATATTTGTGAGTGCTATAGGCAATAAATTATTTCAAAATCCACGCAGTTGAAGTCACGGGCGAAGTCTGTAATAAAGAACTGATTTAACATAACAATGTCATGGTAACAAGGGGTAATTCACCGTGGGTTGAAGTGTTATTGTATAGCGTCCAATTATGAGTTGTATTTTATTTTATTTATTTAGAAAACCAACGACGATACATTAAATAAATTATAGAGTATATTTATTACAGTTTTGTTTGGCTAATAATAGGTTTTCCTGTTTAACTTATATGATTTTTGATTATGCGAAGGAACTTAACACGAAAAATGAAAAATATTACGTAACAATGAACATAGGGAGAAACATTTTATGCAAATTTACACTAGTACTAAGGCTAATTTGCTATTTTGTCTTATAATAAATGATTATTATTATTATTATTAAGTTTTTTATAAGCACTTTGAATTTTGGTTGAAGGTAGTTTTATATGTTCGAGCAATGCAGGTCAGTACACAATTCTTAGCGTAATTAGACGAATGCCGAGGTATATGTAGGGACACGGTATCGATAAGAAAGTATCGATATTGTACTCAAGAGTAATATCGAAAAAAAAATATCGTACTCACAAATGTATCGAAACAAAAGTATCGATACTTCAAAGTATCGAGTACTTTTCTTAGGGCCTAATGCGCATACATCAGGCCGTCAATGTCAGTCAGTAACGTCAATTTAGCTTCAGTACAGTAGGACAGAAGAACAGAACTTCAACACTAATGGTATTGGTACACTAGTGTAATATAGTACTATAAAAAAGACAACTGTGGCTTTACAAATTATTTAAACAATTATATTATTTATTCCTTTAGACACATATTATAGTATGGGTACTATACGGAGGATTATACGGAGGAGGAATGGGTTCCTCCTCCGTATAATCGCTTATAGATACACGGCACGGAACAATAGGTACTTTTAGATGGCATACATTCACATTTAATAAGTTAAATAATAGTCAAGCACAATTACGATCAACTGGAGAAAAACAAATAGAGAGACGAACACGAAGAATAATACAAATAATACGGTTTTGTGGTACATTATAAGAACTACATTGTACCTTATAAACAATGAATAAATATTAATAATAATAACAAAACAATTTTCTAACGGCGAACGATTAAGTGATTGATTAGTGAAGAAAAGAATCTGAACTGTGAACAGAAACACTGAAGGAACGATTTCGAGCTGAATGTAATGATTTCGAAGGTTCAGTCTAATTGAACCAGATATGAATTGTATTCGGAGTACTCCCGGACGTAGGCCTCGGAGATCGGGGTACTCAGGGAATAACCCTCTACAAGTTGTCCAGACTAACCAAGTCAAATATTTTGGATGGACTGAAATAGAGAGGAGGAAGATTAAGGGCAGTTTGTATGTCCTTATCCCCTTGAACTAACGATATGATCAATAAATACATTATAATAATAATTGATAATAATTAATTCAATTCATATATGTACCGAATTATCACTGTCAGTAAAATTAATGGGATATAACTCAAGCAACAATAATAAATTATGATAGCAGGCGATTACTTAGAATTAGTGCGTCCACAATGCATCATTAAAATTACTTTATGACTACTAATTATGAATGTTCATTATGAATTTATGTACCTAATATCATCATTACCTAGGCAGATAAATGTCCACTTCTGGGCATACGTTTCCTTAAGAATACCCACTGCAAAATGACTTACATGAGCTTTTAAATACAGAAGATGACAAATTGACAAAACTGTTTTAAAATATTTCTTTTCTATCAATATAATTTTGAGAAATTATATTTTGGACTAGCACTTCGCCTATGACTTCGACCAAGTGGATTCCAAAATAATTTATAGCCTTTTGCCAAAAAATAATCCTTTACTACCATTAAAAAAAAAAATAGAATTAGATCATTCGTTCCGGAGATTAAACCCTATATAAAAACTTACAAACAAATACCTCCTATTATAATATAAGTATAGATTGCTGTGCTAGAACACACATTTAGAAGATTGGATTGGGATAACTACGGAATCATAATCAATGGTAGCCGCCTAAATCATTTGAGATTTGCAGATGACATTGTCCTGCTAGAAAAGATCCCAACTGAAACAACAACAACAGAAAACTGCTTTTTTCTGCTATGTCTTTTACCATGTGTTCTAGTTTTAGAAATTAGCATAGGTTTAGAAATTAACATAGACAAAACTAAACTTATGACCAATTCAACATAGAAGTTAATGGATTCAAGTTTGATTATGTGCAAGAATATGTATACTTAAGACAAATAAATAACAATTTTATTTATATGTATACGTAATGAATTATATTTAAGACAAATTATATCTCCTGAGGACTTAATGCCCAAGGAAATAAACAAAAGAATAGCCTGCGGTTGAAATAAATTCTGGTCCCTGAAAGAAATAATGAAGAGCAAAGATCTAAGCACACATATCAAGAGAAAGACTTTCAACACCTGTGTTCTTCCCTGCATGACATATGGCTGCGAGACCTGGACATTAACAGAGAAACAGAGAGAAAAACTTGCTAAGACAGAAAGAGCAATGAAGAGAAGCATGTCAGGAGTCAGGCTTAGTGACAGAATCAGAAATGTAGAAATAAGAAGCAAGACAAAAGTCACGGATATAATACTCGTATAGACCATCTAAAATGGAGTTGGACAGGACATAATTATGCTACGTTGCAAAATAAATAAATGGAGCAAACAAGTAACCTCATGGTATCCAAGAGGGGACATCCGAAAACAGAGGCGTCCGAAAACAAGAAGTGACGATATCCGCCTAACCCTCGGACCATACTGGACCAGAGTTACAGAAGACAGAGCCCAATGGCGAGAGCTGGAGGAGGCCTATGCCAAAAAGCACACCGAATTGCGAGATATATTATAAGAAAACTTTTTAAATTGCAAGTAATTCGGAAATAAAAGGGCTTTATTATTATTTTATATTATAGATTGAGGTGCCGAGTGTAAAAAAAATAGTGTAATTACTGTTATACACGCTGACCTTTTTACCCGACTATAAAGGAAGGGTTATGTTTTTCGCGCGTGTCTTGTATGTATCTTGTAAGTATCTCGGATGTAATATTCTTTATTACCTCATATTTCCAGAACCGCTGAACGGATTTACATAATTGAGCTATCATTAGATTCGTTTTAGCAGCCCAAGTGTTCTTAGATAGCTGACGTTAAAAAAAAACAAATATGGCAGCTGTGCGAGAAAAAAGAGATATCACTGACATACTTAATATATCAAGCAAGACCGAATCTATGTCATACCGAATCAAGGAACAAAAAATTTTGTTTTCAACTTGAACGAAGTCGCGGGCGGCTTCTAATAGGCGGATAATTATAAAAAAGTGATTTGGATGAATAAGCTATAACTTATTATTATTATCCATACTAATCGCTTACGTTGCTTAATGTTAACGAAAAATCATCGTCATTATTAGGTGGATCTTCTTCATCATCGTTGGATGGATCTTCATCGTCCGACGTCCATCTCTGTCAACTGCAAGTTTTCTTCGTGAATTGGTTTTAAAAGTTCACGTACAGCTTCTGTTAGACAAAGCCGCTTGGAATACCTTCGACGTTGATTGAGGTGTGCCATAGAAATGAATGGATCCGATGATTCTAGTGCATGGTGAAAGAGGTCGATCATCGTTTTTCTCCTGTTCATTTTGCGACAGTGGTGTTCCCTAACTGAGCGCCAGAATTTGTTACGCGACTCGGCCGCTTGCTCTAATAGCATTCCGACAGGAAGTGAGCAGGATTCAATAATCTCTTCACCGTGTACTAGAATTTTGTCTACAGTCACAGTCATCGGGTACCTAAAATCTCAGTAAATATGCCACGGAATTTATCCGATAGTGCTGTCCGGGCCAAATTTCCACGTACGACTGGGGTGCAGGATTGAGCCAAGCAATGAAATGATTGTCGGCTACGATACGTAAAGGTATAAAAAAAGTGGCAAAAAAACTATTTTCGTTGACGGAAATATCTTCTTCTGATTGTGCGAAGCATGGTTTATAATTATAATACTTGGCCTGTACTGCCATCAAAACCCCAGGACCCCTCAAATACGCATGCGACTTCTTGCGTACCTTTTCATAGCAAAATTCTATGAAACTGTCTTTACAACTTAGGACTTGTAAAGAAACTGATGCTTCTACTTCAGAAACTTGTATGTTCCCCTGCTGGATAGCATGCTTTTTTGCATTGAGAATTTCATAATAAGATGGGTAAGCAGAGTATCCTCGACTACACACTCAGTTATCAATAATAACACCCAAAGTTTCCTCTGGTGTGTAAGGTTTTGTGACCTCAGTTTTTTTTAAAACCGCGTTGGCTCGTTTTGGTGACTTTAAACAAGTTTCTATCATTTTTTCTAAATCTTTAGATGCTTTTGACGTTATCTTGCGTCTATCACCTGAGGAAACCTTAGAAGCAAAAGCTTTTATCACTTTGCTCTGTGGTTCACTTTCTAGTATCTCCATGATTCGTTTTCTGCTTTTAAGATCTTGTTTATAACTCATAGGATCACTGGTTGCTTCTGGAAGTGGTGAAATACTGCAGACCATTCTCTTGAACTCATCTGGTATGTCGTCTATGAACTGTTTGTTCATGAAAACGCAGTGCTTGTCCTTGAACCTTTTTTTTGTTCCTTCGACATTCCTTATAATATGTCATGGTTTTACCGAGAAATGGTTTAACAACTTCCCATATGAGTCTATCTTTTTCGCAAGACGAGAGATCTTTGAGGTGTTGACCCATTTTTCTAAAAACTACGATGGTGAATTCCGAGGATGTTAGGTTGTCAGGTGAAAAGCATATATTACAAGAAATTAACGGGGACAGCGTACGGGGACAACGGGAAGTAATTTTAATTATTTTATTAAATTCCCTTTGTCCCCTTTAACGGGGACACGGACAACGGGGACAACGGGAATACACCACCCGTTCTTCTTATATTTTTTGCTTTCTTCATAAAAGCATTCAAAAATCTATTTGTGGATACTTCCGGAGTTTGAAAAGTACCGGCTGTGGCGCAGTCCACAGCATCGTTTGCCACTCGTGTACCAACATGAGGGTTAGTGCCCTCATGCCCCTCTGGCATTAAATCTTCTGGTCAAGGTCCGGATGGATATCCCTCAGCACTTTGGGTAAGCCCCTGCTGAGGCGAAGTGGCGCCATGGGTCTGTAACGGCTCCATGGTGCCTCATCCCCGTTTCTCCAAGTCACATGTATTAGCGCAGGGCTTTAGCAACAGCCTAATGAAGGTGGACCTCTTCCCGCACTACGTGTGTCCCTTCATCGAAAAAAATAGTGACCGAACGCATGCCAATATCAATAGAAAAAAAATCTAAAATAAAAGGTCTTCCAAGCATGTCATTGGATTTTATTCTTAAATGAGATAAGCAAAAATATAGTTTAAAACAAAATAAAATGAATTAAGGTCCAATACAGTGACAACCCTAACACTATGTTTTGAAATTTATTCCTTCTAAAAACCGCAATAGTGCGACGTGATTATTTTATTAATGATAGGCCTTGTTACGAGCAATATTTCTGTGCTGGTGACAAGTCGCACTTTTGAGTTTTTAAGGAAAAAAAAAAACGAAAATCTGAAACAATAGTACATTGTTCACCGAGAGGAGAAAGTGACCGATTACCGTCGAGGGTGTCGTTTGAAGCCCGAGCCGTAGGCGAGGGCTTTAAAACACCCGAGATCGGGAATCGCACTTTCTCTCGAGTGATACATAGTGCTTTATACTACACCTACGAGGAAAATAAAAAACTAAATTTTTACTAATTGAAATTTATATTGAAATTGTTGCAGTTAGTGAAGCTTAATGTAACACTGTTTTCACAAAGGGCGCCAATAGCGTCTGCAATTTTCACATGTTCTTTTTTCAAATTGTTTATCCTGCCGCCGCAGGGTCGCACTGCCAGCCCGACACCATCCAACACACAGCTAGTGGCCAGTGTCATTTTGCGAACTTGGAGATAAAAACTCACTGTAAAAACTTTTTGGCTTTTGATATTTAGGTTACCGGCGCATAGTCTTACCCAAAATTAAAAAAGAAAAACCACGTAACAAATGGATTTTCATACACTTTTCTCTCCCGCTCAGATGCGTTTTCTCCCCGCATATTTGTTCGATATGCAATGACGTACTTTCTACCGTAAATTTGATAAAGTATCAAGATACTTTCCAAGCAGGTGTAGTATAAAAAATATTTCTCGGTATCCGGAGATGATTTTCTAAAAATAAAAACTGAAAAATATGCGCCCATGCTTTATCAGATGCTTTATCAGATGATATATATATAAAATTAATATCATAGACAATTACGTTTTCAGAATTTATTTTAATATTTTTCATGAAAAGGTCACGTAAACTTCATAATTTTTTTTGAACAGTGTTGAAAATTGACACGTGGGAATTTTACTCGTGCATTTTAAATGCATTCCTTGATCAATAAATACCATAAACAGCAGAGGGATTTTTTTTTTGATCGATTGGAACACTGTGACGGTATGGCGTCGCAAGACCAACTTTACAATGTGTATCTAAATTTTGTCTTAAAAGTAATCTTTGACTCCGTATCACTTTTATCTGTTTCTTGTTGTACAAGCCCTATAAGGTTTTCGAGATACTTGATCTACATACAAAGTGTAACAAAGTACGGTAAGTACTTACCACATGTATTTTTGTTACATAATAAGTAAGGGCGGAAGGTTATCCTTGTACTATTATTAAAAACATCTAGATAAGGACGTATAGCCATTTAAAACAAATAACATTCGCGGATACGCATGGTCTCACTGCACATGTCCATGCGTGAGTGATTATTTACTCATCGCATTGAGCAAATCTTTGTACTTTCCTATCTATTTTTAACTTGGTTCCTACGTTCCTCAGCGCTCACTTAAAAACTCCTAAGGATCACGCAAAGGCGTCTTAGTGACAATGTAGCCGGATTGTCAAGGATTTACTGTAGTAGGTTTTCCTTACAGGATTTGTTTGTGGGTTATGGATTTTGTAGGCTGAACAGATTTATCTTTGGTCTGATAAATTATTTTGAGATATCATTTTGGTCTTGAAATAACTATCCAGTAGGTATATATAGTGTATTTCAATGGGGCGTTATACTAGTTTATGAATTCTCAAGCTCTAACTTACCTTACTTTTAGATCAGAAATGGCTGGACTGGTTCAGTTAACGTACGAGTATATGCGCCTGCCGTTATTCCCTGCCGGAGTCTGCGTTTCTCGAAAGCTATAACCTAGGTTTATTTAAGTTAAGAGTGAATAGGTTACTTTTAGGTAAGCGTGCTCCATCTTCGACCACATTATCAGTTATTACCAGGTGAGATGTTGGTCAAAGGCGAGCCTATTATCAATTTAAAAAAAACTTCTTTGATGGACGCACTGATTATAGTAATAACGAAAAAAAAACAATAATGTGACAGTGATTGTGATTCAAATGGGTTTTATGGGGGTCTCAAATATACTTTTTAAATATACCAATTACCAAAAATAGCGAAGCAGCCATTTTGAAAAGCAAAATTAACTATATTGTTTTACTACGATAATGTTTATAAATCTCCAATAGTTAATATTTAAGCAGAAATGTATCTACCTATAGGAAAAAAGTAAAGTAGATCAAGTATAACATAATTGATCATTCTTCAAGAAAACATGAATGTACATTTAGACGGGGGTCACTAGTTGTCTGAACCACCCACATCGTTTGCGCCACTAGTTATTTCCAACTAAATATAGCTTCGACCATGACATCTGCGAAAATGGACTTTTATTTTTGTAGATCTGTAGAGAATAAAGCCGCAATTTTTAATTTTGTCTTTTGTGTCGAACGTAGCGCTTAAATGGCATTCTGTTCAAATTTTATTAGATAGTTTCTAAAATCTTTACACAGTATGAAATAATGTCTCTCTAAAACTCTGTACGTTTAGATCTTTTAACCTACAAAACGGATTTGAATGCGGTTTTTGTCAATAAACAGAATTATTCAAGAAGTAGGTTTGTAATTATATAATATAATACACATGCATATTAAATTTGTAATGTAATGATGTAAAAAACATAATTATTTTGTTACGCTTCTACTGCAAACACTTTCAAATCTTACGAGATAGATCAAAATTATAAAATACGGATGTATATCTCAAAAATATCTATAAAGAAAATCCATGGTGGTATATTTCTGACTCCTATGTATAACTCATGGACCTACCTTTATCTTTTACATAAAAATAATGAGTTATTATCGAAGTTATTTAAAACAATACATTATTATTCCTTACTCAAATACATGAGATACGTTGTGCACTTAATGTAGATCAAAATAGCTTTTTACAGCATATAATTAAAATTATTATCTTAGAAGATAATATATTAGATAATATCTGAGATTTAAAATGCGAGACAGAGTGGCCGTCAGGCCGTACATATAGCCTTATAGTATTATTACTAATCAATTCACACTGACACCACAGTTGTATCTAAATTGCACCCGTTCGAAGCCGGGGAGGATCACTAGTTTTGAATATATGTATCGGGTATTTGTAGTACGTCTAATAGCACCTATTATGCAAGTTATCTTTTTAAGTTTTTTTATTAGCCTGCCAGGCACAAGCCTGAAAAAAGAATTATATGAAAATACGTAATAAGAAGAAAAAAAAAGTTTCATATTTTCATATCATTATTTTTTCTGACCAGAGAGAGCGGGGCAGACCACTACTGAGAAGTCTTCCCCCTATTCCTTCCATAAAGTACCTCCATAAAGTGCCTCCTCTCGCCAATTCACGAGGATGGCATCCAAGGCATCCTGCCATCTTCTACTCAGTCAGAAAAAAATATGATATAAAAATACGAAACTTTTCTTCTTACCTAAGCGTACGTAAGCGATGATATGGTCGAAGATAAAGTACTCTTACCTAGAAGTAACCTAAAGCTTAAACTGATATAAATTATTTAATAATAAAGGAACATTATTATTAAACTTTTCAAATACAGAATCCTAAGAAAAAAAGTATATCTCATGCGTACCCTACGTGGTGCTCTAATCTTTTCTCAGGGGTGTCGAATGAAAACTTTTCAATCGGATTTAACTCCGTTTCTTATCTAATCGCAAAGTTTTCTCAAAATTTCAAGCGGCTCGAAGTTGATAGAGAGTTTGGTGATGCTTTGCCGACCGACAAGATATTGTTATTTAAAGTCTTTGGAATTTATTCATTTTATTTTGTGATTATTTCGTTTATTTACGTAATATCTAGTAAAAATATAGACTCGTAAGATGTTGTTTGTTTTCTAAGAGAAGTACACCAAAAAAGTTATAGTTTTTTGAAGTTGACCACTTAATACTTCTAATTTTAACGATAACATGAAATAAACTATAAAATTATTGAATAATGTCTATTGAATTCGTTTTCAACAGCCAAGGTAGTCGTTAGTAATACAGAAATCGGAGTCCGGTAACAAAGCAATAAACAACACAAAACTCAAAAAACACTTATGTGTTTGTCGCTCCTCATAAAACGCGGGAAAAGTAAAACTATTGACAATCATCAGTGACAACTATAAAATTAAGTGTTACCAGCACTAAATAACTATTCTAAACCGTATCGATAATTTAATTGAATTAGGTACTTTAATTTATTATAAGATATTAAAAATATAACTAAACATTATTAATTAATATAAGGATTACGAGTTATGGCTTTAGTAACTAATAAATTCACTTACGTAGGTTTATAATGATATTAATATAATCGTTTTGCAAGTGCAATTTCGAACCGATATTATTTTATTTTGGTATTGGCAACATTTCTAATTGAAATTGTAGATAGAAAACGTGTTGATAAATTGAATAACAATTTAAAATTACTTTGAAACGGTGTACTTCTATAGATTTTATTTATACTGTATAATTCTTACAGTTTTATATAATGAATTATCATTAATTTAGAAAGTCTGTCGGACGCTACATGATTCGAGCCGAAACTTGGCATTCACCTTTATATTTTCTTAGAGGTCTTAGTTTGTAGTGGTTTTTAGAATAGAAATTTCTCAGTAGTAGCCCGGAGTTTGAAAGTACCTTCGTGCCTCGGAAAACAAGTGAAACCGTTGTTCCTGCGCCTGATCTCAATCCAATCAAGTTGAATGCCATCGGACTATGAGAGTAAATGAATAGAGAACACATCTGTACCTGTGCACGTACATGTGCATTATAAAATCTCCTGCCGTTAGTTAATCTCCGCTAAGATTGGTTGCCCTGGCCGAGATCGGTCAGGACGACTATAATTATATCGATATAAATATGTAAGTAGATAGTTTTATCTGATGAATCTGACTAGCAGCGGGTATCTTACATAAGGCGACTTCTTATCTGATTTAAAAAACCCAGTAACTGGGTAATACCGTACGTATTGGTAAGACTGTGTTTCAGATTTCGTTTTTCTGACCGGAGATTAGATGAGAGATTCGGTTTACCTATAAAGTTTGTACCACAATAATACCATATACAACTACAATAGAACGTGGGTACTGAATTGTACGTTAATTAATAGTTTAGTTTGCACTGAACATATTTTGCCACCAAATTCAACTGAGTGGGTAACAGCGACCACATCGCAACTACTACGCAACCGCAAATGTCGCAAATATTGCGCCGACGCAACTTCACATGTGGGAGCCGTTCTGCGTGTCTGTAAATATTAGCAACATCTTTGTAGCTACCACAACACAATTGCGATTCTTATTCCCTGCCACATATGACCCGTCAGCATTTAAAGCAATGGTGAGCAATCTTCTGGGCTCGCTAGTTTCATCTGGAATTTAAAAAATTGTAAGGTACATCATCAAGCTTAGTTTGTCGCCGTCAAGGGGCTGTCGACTTAGTCTCCCAGATTCATGTTTCGTTTCTGTAGAAAATATTATAAAATAAATAAATGAGTTTCATTTATTTATTTCATAGTTGTATTTAATTTATAGTAGCTGTATAGTGTGTGTATAGTAGTGTAGTAGTAGTAGTAGTTGTATTTAGTTTATAGTATTTGGTTAGCTAGACGGGGTCGTGGCAGACCGACGAGAAGATGGCGAGACTTCTTCGATGCCTTTCTCGGAGATTGGCGAGCGGAGGCATACCATCGAAAGAGGTGGAAATGGGGGGAGGCTTTTGCTCAGCAATGGGACAAAAAGGGCTAATTAAAAAAAAAGGTTGTAGTATCACTATTCTCACGTACATTGCTTGACCACATTTTATCACAGCGTTGTGGAGTGGTTATAGTTCTTTGAATTACTCCTTATTAACTTGCTCCCATCAAAAACATACTTATAAGATATCAAACGTGTCAGCACGATTCTGGTGCGGTTCTTGTCAAGTTTCCGTTCGTTTGCAAAGCAATTTCCGCTTTGCGAGAAATGCCAAAGGCGAGATACTGCACAAGGAAATAAGTTTTGATGTATAATTATTTTTTATATACATACAAAAACGCAAGTAAAGAGAGCCCCCCCATTAGTTGCGTTTGTTGTATGTGGATCCTTCAGCCCCCTACTACAATGTCTCAAGATTGCAATTTCCTGTCAGAATCCTGAAAGCTACAGCCTATAGATCATTAAGGGAACACAGTTCATGTTATAGCCAAGCATGTGCTTTAACATTTATGTGACATGTGTCACATAAATGGTAAAGAATTGACTTCCCAATATCGTCTATCTTCGCACTAATACAAATCCTCAGTCCTAAAAAATTGAAATCGTTCGTTATGAGTCTACACAATGATGTTTGTAAAATGATTATATAATTGTCTTAATTTTTTTTGAATTATACCGTTAGTACAAGCGTCGCTCACGCGTCTTCGCGCAGGCATCAATCGGTAAAGCTGCGCGCTAGGGCTACGAGATATCGCAATACCAAGGGTCGCTTTGTATTTCGTAGAAATATCCCTATTACTACGAACAATTCAGCGTTTATTCTTTGATACTTTTAAGTTCTGTATGACGTACAGTCTATAATAAGATTGCATAACTGATAGAACTCACAAATCTATCCTACTATCTGAGCATAGCTACCGCTTGAAAACTCCATAAACGAGAGTAGACCTTAAACCTCATAAACATTCTCTCCATGAGGCGAAACTGGCACAAAGTCCAAACGGCGCGGCGGCGGCGGTATCGTGTAAAAACCGCTTTAGGTATTCAAGTTTTATCTAGAATCCTTGAGGGTTTTTGCGTTTTAGTTTTATAAGAAAAACTAATCTCTTTTGACTTCAAGGGAATCTTATTTAATTTGGAAACTTGCTTAGTTACTTTAAATAGCCTCAATTTTAAGGTTTAGTTGAGGTGGTATTTTTTTTTTCAAAACTATTTTACTAGTACCTACTTTATGCCTGAAAAGAAATGGTATTATTTAAATTCTTTTATTATTTTACACAAAAAAAAATCCAATCTTCTTCGAATCGCTGTTTTCAAAATAAACATTAGACTGGTTAAATATGAACTTCATAATGATCCGTTTCATCTGCTTTGCTTTTACAAAACTATAATGTTGGGATCGGATTCTAGTCTAATTGGAAGCTGCTTATTCGCGTGTTTTACATGGAACTACTAATAATAATATTTTTTTTTTTTTTTTTTTTTTTATCCCACAAAATACATAAAACAAAATTTATTTAAACAAATTTTTGGTAGGGAGACAGGAGCCCATACTAAGAAAACTTGTGTTATGGGTCTCCTGGCCACCTTAACCCAGACACATTACAGAACAGGTCAAATTGGAAACTTAGAATTAAGGGAGTGCGTTAGATTTGAAAACGTTTTCGTGCATGTGTGAGTTTATGTGCGTTTGAGTGTGTGTGTTTGTGTGTGTGTGTGTGTTTGTGTGTTTGTGTTTGTGTTTGTGTACCTTTACCTCAAAGTCTCTGTGTTTATTAAGTAGTCTTTCTGTCTCCTCATACTTAAGCCAAAGAAGCCATTTAGTGATCTTCCCTTTACATTCCCTATTCGTATTGGGATAGATATTATGCAACTCATTAGCCAAGTTATACAGCCGTGGTCCTTGAAAGAAGGAGAAATAACCGCTGAAGGCTGTTCTAGATGGTGCAGCATGACATACTTGGAAGTTGCGGCGTCGGGTTAAAACTGGGATATTATAATTGTACTGTAATAGTTTGTGCTGTTTGAGGATAACGGAGAGAATATACAGTTGCCTAACCGACAAGACCTCCGCCAGATTGTATAGTTCTGACGTTGGGAATAGTCTCGGTTTTAATAGACAAATTTTGAGTATCAGTCTTTGAGCCCGCTCTAGTTCCAATAAATGACTCTTAGCTGCCCCACCCCATGAAGAAATACAGTAGGTGAGAACGGATTGACAAAGCGCCAGATAGACAGATCTCATAACCCTGGAGTCGGCCACAAGTCTTAACTGTTTGAATATATATGCGAGTTTACGTATTCGCTTAGCTACATTACTTATGTGTTCAGTGAATTTTAAGTTTTCATCAATAGTTACTCCTAGATATTTTATATAATTTGTTTTAGTAATAAAAGGGCAGTTACAAGCTATAGTTGGAAATTCGTCACATGAGTGTGCTATTATTGTATGTTGGGGAGCGCCTATATTTCGAAGGGAAAAACTTATGAAGTGAGTTTTAGAATAGGTAGCTAGCCAATGACACACCTTATTAAAACCTTTTTGAGCATAGTTAAACAGGTGAGGCCATGAGTCTCCAAAAAAGGTCAGAGTTGTGTCATTTGCATAGGAGATAATCTTACAATTCGGAAGGTTTAGTTGGCATAAGTCATTGATGTAGCAAAGAAATAATGAAGGGCCCAAAATACTTCCTTGTGGAACTCCAAAGTTAACACAACACTCTTCACTCACTTCGTCACCCACTTTCACCCTCTGTTTACGACTCGAAAGGTAACTTTTAAACAAAAGCAAT
Organism: Tholera decimalis; assembly: GCA_943138885.2. NCBI lineage: Eukaryota > Metazoa > Arthropoda > Insecta > Lepidoptera > Noctuidae > Tholera > Tholera decimalis. The sequence goes on from OW964559.2 coordinate 14,992,872, forward strand.
TGGACTCCTCTGATACCCAGGCTTTCAAGTTTCATCAGTAGTTTATGATGGGAGACTGTGTCAAAAGCTTTTGCGAGGTCTATGAATATTGTAAGACATTTTCTCTTTTCATCAAGATTTTTCGCGATAAATTCTGTAAATGAATTTACAGCATTGCCCGTAGATCTGTCCCGTCTGAAACCATATTGAGCATCGGACAATAAGTTTTTGTTTTCCAAAAACTTCACGAGCCTCTTATTAATAATATTCTCCAGGACCTTAGACAAAGACGGCAGGACAGATATTGGGCGATAATTATTGACACAGTCTCTCTTCCCACTTTTGTGAATAGCACAATAATTGATTGCTTGAAAACATCAGGGAAAACACCTAGCTTAAAGCAACTATTGAAAAGTCTTGTTAAATATTAATAGATTTGGAGATTAGAAGAAGATTAGATTTAATAATAATAACATTCCACAACTTTCACACAACGCCATCTAGTCCCAAACTAAGCAGAGCTTGTGCTTGTACATACATATTATAGATAAATTATACCCAGACAAAGAACAAATGATCGTGCTCATCACACAAACATTTGTCCTAGGTGGGAATCGAACCCTCGACCTTACGCATAGCAGTCAGGGCCACTAACCACTAGACCAACAGGCCTATCTAACATCCAAAACCCAATAGCTAGGTAACTCAAAACCCCTTGAATAGACTGGTGTCAGATTTCCTGGCTTCTGACTACCCTTAACGATTGTCAAAGTCAAAGGTCTACAAATGACTTTGCGTGGCTTTGCGTGATATGGAAGAATCTTGATGTGTTAACCGATGGACCGACTCGGTGAGGGTTGTTTAATCTTGTAGATTAACATGTGCAGCCACACTTCTAGTCACTCCACAATTCTAATTTGAAAATCAAATCAGATATAGTTGTACTATATTTAAAACATAGAAATAAACTATTATAAAAAGCAACAGACTTGCTTTAAATATGTTCAGTTTGTATTAACAATAACCCTTTCAACGCTAACCAGGTCACTGGTATAAAAATAAATATATTAGCCCTCTAATAACAAACAAAAGCGCAGCGTATTTATGGGGCTTGTTATAAAAATATAACAAAAGGTAACATTAGCGGTGCTCGTGAAAAGACGCCTCGATGTGTAACGCCTGTCGATACAACCTGTATAAATATATACGGAATATAGCAAAATTTACAACATAAATATTCGTCAATTCACTGACGTCGGCGTCCGCCTTTGTTGGAGGTTTACAGTAGCAACCCTGATTCCGTATAAGTTATAGGTGATAGCGGTTTTGTTATTAAAGTTAGGCTGGTGATACTGCAAAATACTTACGCGTAATGTATCTTTGAGACAAGTACATGCAATGTCAGCGTTATAGGTTGTACAGCTATGTGCGTCAATGTTTTGATTAGTAATTAGTTTGTTGTTATTCTTCATTGAAAATATGATATATTTAGTTTTATCTCTATTTAAGGTCAGAATATTAATATAGAGCCAATTTGACACGATATTAAATACTAAGTAATTAAGTAGTTATTACTAATTACGGCGGCGGTATTTAGTTAAAACTACCTTGTAAGGAAGATAAGAGCGCGTTCTCATTGTCATAATTCAGTTAATCATCAAATACTTATGTTTACAATTGTCTGTTTTAACATTGTTTTGCATAATTTTAGTGATTAAATTCGTTACACAGAATGGAATCAGGTTTTATTTTACGGAAATCCATACCAAACACATTGACACAATTTAAGTTCATATAGAGTTAATTTTCATAAAAGAATGCATTTAAAATCATGCAAACGATGGTAGAAAGTTGACCAATGGGTGTACACTAGTAACAAACTAAAAAAAAAATATGTGAATAGAATGTCTGTAATGAAACACTGTTAAGAATGAGCAAAAAAAATCTGGGGGCACAGTAGTGCCCCCGCCAAGTCAAGTAAAAACAAGGGCGCAGCCGTACCATCCTTTCCTCGAAGTCATTGAGGGCATTTTTGACACCCTGTAACTTCAATGTGAAAACACTAAAATGCCCAAATTAAGTTTAAAACAGTAGTTTATAGAACTGACTGTTCGAATCCCAAAAATCGCGTCCTCTCCTACCATGTCCCACTTTGTGTGCCAAAGCTCCCGCCTCTCCACCCCGCGACATTTCCCCGACGATGCCCTCCTCGCTTGAGGAAATATTTTATCTTTCTTCATAAAGGAAGTCAACAATGGTAGACTGATGTATTTAGGAAATAAATGTCAAGCCATCACTCAGTGTTCGTTCTAAAGTACATTTTGGACTGTTCTGAACGGCAACACAAAATATTAACATCGCCTTAAATCATAAATGAAGTACTGACTGCAAACCTTAACATTGTGGGTACGTTTGTTGTTTAGTATTGTTTGTTTTAAATTGGGATAGAATGTTTTCAGAGGGTTAATAATTGATTTTACTGTCGTGGTAAAGTGTTTCAGGATGTTCACTCACATTTATTAAGAAGAGTCAAGTCTTAATACGAGGTTCAGTTCATTTCGAGTTTCAGGCGTTTGAAAAGTAAGTAAGTTAAGCTTTGATTCACAAATTTGCTCTGGTTTAATTTAAAACGCACTAAAAGTGAATCCTATGTCGTAAAGATGTTGTGGCGTTATGATTGTCATGTAGTAAGTAAGTCAACTAGCGTGTGACTATCGAACGATACAGACGCAGGCAATACAAGCATATCAAGTGGCTCTAATCTCATAGGTTGATTTTATTCTAATTTATAGTAGCCGTTTATCGCGGTTTGATGTTGATTGTTGTCGAGCAACGTGAGACACACTATGGTCCCCGAATACACAGCAACATTCATCCCGAGGTCATCCCAGAGGTCGCGGGACTCTCACTCCATACACAAACATATTTAGCTTAGTTGGAGGGGGTAATAAAATTTCTAGTAATATGAATTCTACCCACGCTACGTACTAGATCTCTTTAAAAAATAAAAAGACCGGGCTGTGCAAAGCACATGGTCCCACCATCCATTTAAGCCAAGTTACTTGATGTATCGACTTACTTAGAATTATTGTGCATCTCCAAGTATCAAGTATCAATAACGAGCCAGAGGCTCTGTTCCTCGGTAGGTTATGGACTCATAGAAGCTCGGTCGGAAAATCATCAAATGACTTCGCCCGCTCTGGGCGGAGCGGAAGGGAATGTCAAACTTCTAATGAATAAAAACCCGCCTTGTCCCTTCAGCTGTCCGTTTCTACAACCCTGGTAGGCAATGGCCCTATTGAGCTCCGTCGTTGTTGCAAAAGCTGAATGATTGGTTTCTCTTAGTAATCATTACATTTCTGAGAGATAACGTTTACTTTCAGATGTCATCGGGGTCAAGGGCGGGATCATAATTATATAATAAAAAAAAATTGGCCAAGTGCGAGTCAGACTCGCCCATGAAGGGTTTCGTAGTAGCTATAATAATATAATATAATATAATATGTATATTTATTTGACGAAAAAAAAAACCTTAAAAATTTCTTAAAACTAGGTTATTTACATTTTTTACAATTACGCCAAATAACTTTGTTTTTCATAGTGTTTGTATGAATTACAAAGTTATATTTGCGGTTTTAGAAAATATGCTGTTCGAAAATATACAGATGAAAATATGCAGATCGATCTCGTTCAAACCAATTTTGGTTGAAAGTTTACATTAAGATTACAGAAATATATTTTTTTTTTAGATTTTTCACTCAATTTGTATAGAAGTTAGAGGGGGGACACATTTTACCACTTTGGAAGCGTATATCTTTTAAACGATTGACTTTATAAAAAAGTGGTTTTAGAAACCCCTATGTAATTTTAAAGACCTAGGCTGTCTATAGATATCACACACGCACAGGTTTCATGAAAAAAAAAATCAGTTTTAGTTCCATGTATGGGGAGCCCCCTTTATTTTAAATATTTTTTCAATTTTTTTCTTAAAATCGGAAAGCGGTTTATAGAATACATCTACCTACCAAGTTTCACATCTATAGTCCTAATAGTTTCGGAATAAAATGGCTGTGACATACAGACGGACGGACGGACAGACAGACAGACAGACAGACGGACAGACATGACGAAACTATAAGGGTTCCGATTTTTGCCATTCGGCTACGGAACTTTAAAAAAGATTGCGTACGTCTTATAGGTCAAAACATTAAGTATCTCTGGTAATCACGTTTTCGTTAAACAGAAACAGCGATGTGAAACTATTTAATCAGCGTAAGCGAATAACTAATATTAAAGTGCGTAAAGCGAAATAAACAAATATTAAAGTGCGCTTAGCTTATTACGGAAAGCTTTGTGAAAACTTATAAAAATTACGAACGAATTATGTATAAAAAGTCCAATACAATTTTCAGAAAATTTTCAAGGTTGTTGGTATTGTAAACGTAGAAAGAAATTAAACTTTTATTTTTTAGAACACAAATAAAACCTAGCCTTTGTCAGCTTGTGTCCAAGTCAAACAAATGTCGAGGAAAAAAAAACTCACCAAATAAGAGTATCGCGCGCGTGAAACGAAAAAGTTTTGAACAACAAAGGTATTACGTAATATGCTAAGATAGAAGTGCTCACGTTACTTTGAGCCCTAATTCTTACTAACTTAACTTTGGCAGCCTTCATTTTAGCATAAACCTAATAATAACAAAGACTGCTTAAATAAGAGTTTGCTTTTCAGGACTTTTAATCCTTTAAGTCTTGACCGACTACCGATCATAGTAATAAATCTAAACATGGGTATTTTCTGTGTTGGTCCCCATAGTTTGATGGGACCACAATTCGACATTAGGTGACATCATGTAGGAGCAGGACCGATGGTTAAACGTTCTTTCCAAGCTACGGAGCAAATGAATAAATTTAAGGTATAGGTCATAAATATGAATAGCACTGTATTTCACGGCTTATAGGAAAAACCTATTGGAAAATCCCAATAATTCTTTGCACGACCGGGAAGTCGAACCCAAGACCTTACATTCAGCATTTGCGATTTGCAATTACTGGACCTAGAACAATTAGAGGTCTAGTAATCGCAAATCGCAATCGGTCAAAGAGTAAAGCATCAAAAGTAAAGATTTACAAGCTTTTATATGTTTTTGACGGGTCGCTTTGTTCTGAAAAGCTCAGCTCAACGGCGGCGTCGGACTATTGATTTTTATTTTCACCTTTCATAAGCCTAGGTAGGTGTGAACATATTTTTCTTTTCTTTTTTAGGGTTCCGTAGTCAACAAGGAACCCTTATAGTTTCGCCATGTCCGTCTGTCTGTCCGTCTGTCCGCGGTTTAGCTCAAAAACTATTGGTACTAGAAAGTTGTACTTTGGCATGAGTATACACGTTAATGACGCCGAAAAAGTGGTAAAATAAAATAATAAAAAAAACAATTATTTAGGGTACCTCCCATACATGTAAAGTGGGATGATAATTATTTTTTTTCGTTCTTCCCATAGTGTGGGATATCGTTGGATAGGTCTTTCAAAAATATTAGGGGTTTGGTAAGAACGTTTTTTGATTAAGTAAACCGTTCGTGACTTATCAAGCTTTAAAGTACAATTTTCGTTAGAGTCAAGTGTCCCACCCCCTCTATCAACTAAACGGTTGTAGTTAGAAATTCAAATGTCACGGCAGTAGTACCTATATATAACGAAATTTAAAGGAAAACTATCACACATAAGTGGGCTTTACAAATTTACGAGTAATAGTCGACCAATTGTATTTGACTCGAAAATTTCGAATAACTCTATAGAAATGTCGATAGATGGCGCTAAGCGCCAGTTGTATCGTGCTAGCTTCTTGTGACGATTGAGTAGTGTAGCTCTGTGTCCGTATTTAAATTCAAAACACCGGCTATGACAAGTTTTATACAAATCTCTAAAAAAAATTAAAACTTTCCGTGCAAAATTGTCGGATCAGGTGAGGATTTGTATAGGAAGTCAAATTAGTTAGGTAGTCATGTTTGGCTTTTAGTTAGATTATGGTACGAAACGATCAGTCAGCGAATACGACACGCACTTGGCTGTTATAAAAACTACGTAACCCTACACTGCGCGTGGCCCAACACGCACTTGACCGGTTTTTTTTAATTAAAAATAGGTTCGCGTTTGACCACCATCTCACCTGATGGTAAGTGATGATGTGGTCGAAGATGGAGCACGCTTACCTAAAAGTAACCTATTCACTCTTGACTTAAAGACCCCTAGGGTATAGCTATGGAGCAGTCATGCTTTCGAAGGAGGAGGCGGGCCGCGTGAGGGAGAGCATGGCGTCCTCCCTCCAGCCCAGCCGCAGTGGTAGACGCCCACGGCGTCGGACGTCGGCCGACGACCTCCGGCCACCGTAGGTGCGGGCATGCGGACAGCGAGTAAAGGGCAACTCGCTGTCCGACCATGGACCATGCCCGGGTCGACGGCGCGTCGTGTTCCACGCGCGCCTCAAAGAGCGTCAGCAACATGACGAGGCCCCCTCTGCAGAGGGCCGAAGCCTGCCGGGGTCGTGGTACTCATCCCGTTACCGTGGCCCCGGTACGTAAAGGGTTATTGAAGGAACACCGTGGATTTTAGTCAGTAAAAGTCTGACAGTCCCTCCCACCCTGCCCGGGGTGGGAGGACTTATTTGATAATTTTACCACGTTAAAAAAAAAAGGGTATAGCTATCGGGAAACACAGACTCCGGCAGGGAATTCCACTCCTTAGCCGTACGCACAATGAAGGTATTCCCAAAACGTTTAGTGCGTATAGGTTTCCCCTGATAATCAAAAAAGAAGATAATCCGCACTACAGTCATTAGTTTCACACATATAAATCATTGTCTTTCATAATTTGTTTCATAAATATTTGAGTATCTGGTTTTTCAATAGGGATAAAAACAAAAGAAAGCCTTAAGCTCAAAAGAATAAAGCAACAAACAAACTAGTATAGTCATCATGCAATCCCTGTCTTAGGCATGAATTGCGAAGGAACGAAATATGAAGGGCCCGTTATAGCGGACCCAACGCTTCCCGTATTCATCAAGCTAGCGGAAAGGATTACGTAGTTGCCTTAACCCTATTGAAATAAATAGATATTTGCGCCTTCATATGAAAACTTAAATCGTAGAGAATGGACTGAGCGCTCTTTCGAGGAGTAGACCAGGTGTTATTACTTTTCGTTGAAATGCCGAAGATCAAAAAGAAATCCCGCGTAATTTTGACACCGTTTGTCAAACCTAGTTTGTGGTGTCAAAATTTCAAGGAATTTATCTCTTCAGGATTTACGTATGACAGTACCATACATAAATTCCGAAGAATGAAATCCCATGATTCGTACATATTTGATGTTTTGACAATAGCCTTCTTCAGGCTACGGTTTGTGCTTAGGCCGTGCGCGCACTGCCTTGCGGTGGCCGCAATTCCGGTAGTTCTACCGCACCGGTAGTCTGACCGCAGTGCGCGCACTTCTATGACGCCCTATACTTCACAAATTTTGCGTTTCCAAAACGCAACGCAGTGCGCGCACGGCCTTAAGCTGACATTTTGTTGGCGATTTACAATTGTCTAAACGCTAAAATATTTGAGATTGACTACGTGATATTTCGATAACGCATGTCGCCTCATCACGACTACATGAATGAGACAGGTATATGCTTTTTCTCTTTTGACCAAACGGCCGTATTTGCGAAAATACTGCTCAGTTCATTCTCAACGGTTTGATGGAATCTAACCGGACGGCTTCAGTAGCTAACAAAGGGTAACAAAGGGTAAATGTACTTATGTGCATCTTCAAAGTCGTTTCAAATTTCGGTGGGCTGAATGTCAGAACGTGGTTAGGGAGCTTAAAATACAGTGTGATGGGATTTGAACGGTAATTGGGCAGTTGAGTGCTTTTATACTACCTTATTAAGTTTATTGTAGTAGCGGTGACAACGGCTTGCGAGAAAGCTTAAGATTGATCAAAGTACCCTTCGCGCTACTGCAGAATACATTTTAATTTATCTTCTTACGTCCATGCTCAATAGCCAAATCCTTTTCATTGAAAACAAGGACATGAAAGTTCCGATAAGGACAGATTTTATGGGCGTTAAAGGTTGTTAAACTGCAATCTTGCATTTACGTTTACGTCTTGCGTTTACATTTTGTATAAGTTTGAAATTACAGGTCGAAATTAATCGTCATCTTCGCTGGCCTAAAAATACAGCTAGTTACACGAAAGGTCTGCATGTATACATTAGTACACTGTAAAGTATATTTTTCAGGTAGTAAACATAAGTACCTCATTGATAACTTAATTTTCTAGCTGTTCGATGGGGTCAAAACCCTGGGGCCATGGTGTTCCAATTCCCACAGATTTTAAAGACTTTTTTTCTGGTAGAGACTTTCCGTGAGCCACAGTCAGGCTTTTACTTAGACCAGAGGCTAAGTAAGCATTGCCATAAACCGTTGCGTTGCCGCCTGTGATTTGGGCACATAACCAGCTGCGATTTTATTTTTCTGTAAGTTAGAGTGTATTTTATTCATTTATTTTAGCTAAGAGCCTTTTTGTTAGTTATGTGAACAGGTTTACTTATATATCGAAATACGTTTTTTTACGATTAAAACATCTTTAATTCTGCAGCAGGATAAAGCCTATATTATGGAGGCTGGCTATACAGGCTGTATATTATGGAGCTAAAAATAAATGACGATTTTACACAAAGAAATAGGTTGACAAAATTACGACGAAGAAGTAATGCTTGAATTACAAAAGGCATCTTCACCATTTTGAAGAGTGGCCAAAGCTTTAAAATGTATCGCAAGCCACAACAATCACCCTTTTGAAGACGAACACAAAAGCCAGCCGTGGTTCCGTATCTAAATTGGACAATTAGAGACCTTTTGTCATTTAATTGTTTATCTGTCCAAAACAAGGCTACGCTTAACTGCAAATTATAAATAACTGGCAGCTTAATGAAGTAAATGAGTTTAGCGGCTATAAAAATGTGGACGTGTTCTGCGTGGGGTTTTTAATTTTTTTATTTTATGAGAGTTTGGCATATTTTTGAATGCAAACACTCGAGCAATCCAGTGTAAAGCAGTGTAGTTTGTTGTAATTTCTCGTATTATTGTGTACTTGCTCGTTATTTTTCTGATCATAGTCACAATACAATGGCCAGATAATGAAACGGCTGATTTTAGTTAGATATGAAACCGATTAATTTACGCAGATTCGAAAAGGCATGTTTCACTTGACTTTTACTTGTGTGACAAGCGATGATAGAGTAAGGTGCCGTTAATCAATACTTATATTATAAATGCGGAAGTGTGTCTGTTTGTTTATTCCTGTTTCACGTCATAACGGAGCAACGTATCGATGTGATTTTTGGTGCGGAGACTGTTAAAGAGCTGGTAGACAGCGCATCGTGTTTTATTGAAAGAGAAGTCAGTAGTAACAACGGGGTCTGATAGGGCTATTGCCTGCCTAGATGGCGAGAAAGTTCTAACGAGACACCGTCGATGGCCCCGGAACGCCCTAACATAATTACTTACTTACTAACATAATTATAAGTATGAATTACTAACTCTAATCTAAGGAACTAAATAAGTTTTTAATATTGTTAGCATGTCGTTTGTCTGTTGGCAATAAATACGTTTTCTTTCTTTCTTTAACTGAAGGTGGGTTTTTGGTCAGTAAAAGCCTGACACTATCTTCCTCTCTACTCAGAGCGATAGATATCATTTGATGATTATCCTCCTAAAAGGTGTAGGTAAAAATGTAGGCCACTTTTATCGCTGAAAAACTTTTTATTTGAGCGCAGCCGCGGGTTATTTTATAGCTGAGGAATAACTAACATTAAAATGACATGCAGAAGTTTAAAAGCGGAGCTAACTCATAATTTCTACCTCGTTTATAAAATGTGCCGAATAAACGAATTAAAGGCTGTAAAAAAGACTCAAATCTACAGAACCCTACAAGATATTTCCTTTATAACGTAAATAATGTTGGCATCTGTAGCTCCCGGCTACACTTTATGAATAAGACGTTGAGGTTAAGTCTCCGTAAATAAACGCAATACTCGTGTACCGCCCACGATTATAAGCATATAGGTCAGCTGTAAGATCTTGGAGGTGTTCTACAGTGTAAAATGTTGAGGGTACATGCTCTGTGGCCAGGAAATCTGCACCCTTTAAAGGTCGTATCTAGACCAGGTTCCACAAAGGTTGACCGTTCTTCTTACCTATGGTCCTGTATCGAGTAAAGAGTCTTTGTTACTACAAGATGTCGAATACGTTTATGGATATTTAAGCGAGAATTAACGAAGCTTTGTCTGATGGGTTTAGTTAAATAAGTTTGCCAGCGGTTTCGCTTGCGTCAAAAGTTATTTTCGACGAAAAAAGAAAGAAGAACAAACATAATTCCGCATTTGGATGTATCTTAGGAAATAAGCGCCAATCGCTTAATGACTAAGGTGCCGAGAGGTCGAATCCCACCTATTTTATCGGGTAAGTGCAAGCGTATTGTGATTCCATGATTAAATAAAAAACCGATAAATATCTAAATGCTTTGCCTAGACATTGGTTTGATTATTCTTAATTCAAATTCTCTGCAGATAAGTTGAATAAAGAATAAGTATGTATGTATCTTACTAATCCTGACATACTAATCCTTTTTTTTTCTGGGTGGGAAAATCATCCAATAATTTCACTAATGGGTGGGGCATTACATTATTGCCGTGAACCCTTCTCCAGACATAAGCATTATTCGCATTGTTGGAAGGATTAACAAGATTGAAGAGTGTTGAGTGTGTGTACTACAATGCTAGTTCACTTAAAAAAAATTTTTTTTAGGATTTTTGTTGTTTATTCCCAAAAACAATACCTGTTATTGCAAATTTAAAAATTGTTCTAGCAAAAAAAATGTTCCGCTCAAATCACGGAAGGCCGCCGGCGGCCTCAAAGGCGGTACATTTTGTGACGTTTCAAATTTGAGGGGTTAATATATATATATATATATCATTTTATTCTCAAGTATCATAGACTCATACAAATTATCAATTACATGTCAGTCACAATCAAAATACAATTAAATTAAACAATTATTATCAAAATTCAAATTAAAATATTACAATTTTTAAAATTACTAAAAATACTTTATAAATATCCACATACACATAATTAAACACAATACAAATGACACACAAACAAACACAAATTACACATAATACGCACACTACACAATGAATATATTAACTCGTACCCTATCTGCTCCACGACTTATACACGGGGGCATGTAGGGCCCGCCAATGCCGCAAAAATGGCCCGTCCAACCTGTTGGCAACGACGGTAAGGAGACTATTACTACTGTCCCGCACTCTACCCGCTATCGAGGTCGCCCTATTCCGCATTATTGTGAAGAAACAATTCACGCGTATGTTTGCGAACATTCCCGACGCGCTGCAGAAGCGAGGCAGACGCAACAGTGCCCTCAACGCATTGTTGTACTGAACGCGGAGAGCGCTATACGATTTCTGCGTGTATGACACCCATAGGCTTCCCGTATAAAATGATGTGCAGTAGGCTCGAAACAAGGTGATTTTGACTTCCTCGGAGCAACGAGCAAACCTACGGGCTATCATATTCGCCCGCACCGACAGCGCCCTCCTTTCTCGCTCAATGTCAGCGTCGTCCTTCAAATCGGACGTCACAATATGGCCCAAGTATTTAAAGGTTGGTACCCGCTCCAATGGCACGCCGCACAACTTGACCGGTGGTACCTCCGTCGGACATTTGGTTCCTGCTCTGAAGACCATAAGCTTGCTCTTTCTAACATTATATTTAAGTCCATGCAAGTGGGCGTATGTTTCGCAAATGCTTATGAGCTCCCTGAGTCCACCTATGGAAGCGCTCAGCAGAACCATGTCATCAGCGTAGCTGATATTGTTAAAACAAACATCATCAACGTGGCATCCTACATGGCGACTGCTGAGCCCGGCAACAAGCTCATTGATGTACAGATTGAAGAGCGTTGGTGAACTCAACCCCCCCTGCCTCACCCAATCAGTACAGTTTTTTATTCGAACAGTAGCCATATTTTTTCGCAGATCAACTGTCCATGACGATTGTCTATGTGTCCGCATGACAGGCGGGAACGAAAGCTTAACGTGCTCCCTGAGGCACGGAAGGGTATCGGTGTGTAAACTTATAGGTCAACCGTTTGCTGGCATTTAAAATTCGAAAGAGCAACTAAAAATAATAATCTGTGCTTTTTTTGAACCCTTCAGAATTTAAATTGGGTCGATGGCTTATTGATTCTGTGTGGGTGGAGTTTGAATTGGGTGATGTATTTGATTGAGCGTATGTTTTTTTTGCCTTTACCGACGTTGGTTTGCTTTTAATCAATTCTTACGTAATCTTATAATGAAATATATTTTTACTAATAATAATATAGTAATATTTTCCGAAGACTAAAAATCCGAAGAAATGTGACATTCACCCATTTGCATTGGACGGTCGTGGTGGATTACGGCGCATTCAACAGAGGCCTGTATCCTAATAGTCGAAAATTTATAGGGTAATATGTAATTGTAATATATTAAGCACTCCATATTTTGAAAATAAATGATTTGCTTTTTTTTATCGGGTAAGTGCGAGCGTATTGTGATTCCATGATTAAATAAAAAACTGATAAATATCTAAATGCTTTGCCTAGACATTGGTTTGATTATTCTTAATTCAAATTCTCTGCAGATAAGTTGAATAAAGAATAAGTATGTATGTATCTTACTAATATTATAAAATGCGAACGTTTCTGAGGGTAGAATCTATATAGAAATCGATGGATGTTTGTTACCCTTTCACGCAAAAGCTACTGAACGGATCCGAATGAAAATTGGTTAGTAGATAATTGACGTCCTGGAATAACACATAAGCTACTTTTTATTCCGGAATTCCCACAGGATCGGGATTTACGCGGGAAAACCCTCCCATATGAACGAAGTCGCGGGCAGATGCTAGTTTTAAATAATTTGATAAGAATTCTAGTTTTCTTTTGAAAGAGGTTATTGAGATGACAGCTAATATATACATTCTGCTAAAGAAAACATGTAAGTGAATAATGGTGCTAATTATGGGCTAGCACACTAATATCAAAACAATATAAGCATTAAAACCATTATACGATGTTAAGAATAAAATACATAAAAGATCTTTAAACTTGTTATAAATGAGAAACCTGACCCTAACTGATATTGTCTGTTAACATACCGTAATGCGATCAGTAATGGTACAAAATAAAATTCGTACTAAAAGGTACTCATAGGGTTTCAAACCTTGAAAGTGTCCCTAAGGGCATCTCAGGATTAAGGCACGTAGGGCAGAACAAAATAAAAATATCTGTTCGGCATCAAACGTCGCTTACAAAAATAAGCCTGTCATGCAAAAATCTGGAATAGAGGCTTTTTGACTTTAAGCTTAAATGGAATATTTAGTCAACATCTATTAGCGTAGGTATGTACTTATTACTCTTTACTTAAAGGTGATTTTTGATTGGCTTTTCAGTTCGTTCTTGTTCTTCATGTCGTTGGCACGATTACTATTGTGTTTATATTACCTCTGTGACCTACTTGTCGTAAGCGCAACTGCTGAGCAAGAGGTCCTGGGTTCGATTCTCGGGTCGGATAAACCATCACCACCACCACCACCAGGACTTGTAGGAAAAAGGGTACTTACGGGAAGATATAGATTATGAGTCCCTTCGATATGAGTACCCAGCGCGCTGGTTCAGCCGATATTTCATCCAAGTTCACGAGAGTAGAGAGAGTTTGAGAATTCACTACACGGGACCATTATAATGGTCACTTTTTAGAGTTTTACCGGGGGGCGCGAACGCACGTTATACGTGTCGTCAGGAAGCGAGCGTGTTTGCGAGTGAGCGAGGATCGGGGAGTATTATTTTGTTAGTCCAGAACTTTACCACTTCCACGTCGCTATCGGTGGGTGCGGTTTATTCCACTTTGTTCACTTGGATATTACCCAGTTATCAAGTTTACAGTATTAGGTAAGTTGTCTCTTAATTTGAACGTGTTTATCAGCATACTTATGTTATCAGTATCACCCACAAGATGAATAATAAAAAAAAACTTATTTAAAAAATCTAAAAATCCCGACTGCTCAACTGAAGTGTAAGAAACAAGCACATTTTTATTTTTAAAAGTGACAAGCAGGCGGAACCCTATTGAACATATTTTTTTTAAATGGGATGGGTCCGCCTGCTTGTCACTTTTAAAAATAAAAATGTGCTTTCTTGTTACACTTCAGTTGAGCAGTCGGGATTTTCAGATTTTTTAAATAAGTTTTTTTTTTCAACTTTTTAGGTAAAATATTAATTAACAATTTTTTAGCTTTCCCGGTCGTGTCACAATGTCACTCTACCGGATTCAGAAAGTGAGTCCATATTTTTAAACTTTCTCATTGTGTTATTTTGCTAGTATTACACTAATGATAAACATGATTTACCTTTTTGAAATCCTTATGTTAAGCCCTTTAATTTGATACCCATATTGTAGTATTATAAAAGATTTTTTTTTTTCACCATGTATAATGGCTTCGCACAGCCGCCATGTTTAATTTTTTTAAATGTCACCTATCTAAGAACACTCGGGCTGTTAAGAAAAATCTAACGATACCTCAATTGTGTGAATCCATTCAACGGTTCTGGAGATATGAGGTAATAAAGAATATTACAAACATACATACAAGATACGCGCGAAAAACATAACCCTTCCTTTGCAGTCGGGTAAAAAGAACATTACGTCTCATTTAATTTCACCTGGAAGGTAGGTGGAATGATTCCGAGGTGAAATGATCACACCAAAAAGTCTACTTCGTTTGTTTTGTTGTGGGTGGTATCGACGAGATGAACAAAGTGGAATAAACCGTGACTGCTCAGAGATAAGTTTGACTGCAATTTATCAATCATCAATATATATAAAACACTTCCGTTACTGACTGAGTGACAGACAACGCACAGCCGGAACTACTGGGCGCAAGAAGCTGAAATTTGGCATGTATGTTCCTTGGGGTGTATAGGGGAGCACTAAGAAGGGATTTTTGGAATTTCCCACGAGATCGGAATTGACACGGGAAAAACCTCCGACGCGAACGAAGTCGCGGGCAACAGCTAGTTTAGTATAATTTATCTAAATAGTATATACCTTATTGCACATCTTACAATATCCCTATGGATTCGGCAAGGGAGACCTCTTACATACAAGCTTTAGATAGACAGAGCTTAAAGTACCTATGTGCATTAAGTGTAAATAAATAAATAAAGTAGATAGATTTAGGGCTGCCAAATGATGATTATTTGATGAGTTAGGGATTTAAGTGTCTTAGGCAATTTGTAGGGCAGGATACGAGGTGTAACATAGTTGCTCCACACAATTCGCTGCAGTTTGGTTCAGGTAACCCCACTTGATGAGGTTTGAGCTTCATCTTTCGACCTGTGCTTGGGGGCGGTTTCTTTCTTCTCCATATTAGCTAAACTTAACCGTCACTAATGAAGCATATTAAACATTGAACGCTGTGTACAGTAATAATTAGACTTCAGATTTATGTTCTGTATATTTTAATAGCAGTACTGTAATGTCTTATTCTGTGGTCTGTCTCTGTACATATTAAAATAAAATAAAATTTCCCCAATCACAAAGCCATGTAGGTGTTATTGTATTTTTTAATATTGTCTGTTTATTATTATAAAAATATTACTGGGAGACATGTGTACATATTAAATATCCTTCTTCTACTCTCTATAGCAACAAGGCGAGTGTACCGACATGTACACACGTGCCGGTGTTTTAAGTTATCTCTTAGTATGAAATAATGATTCTTTTGATCTTATCTGACATGAATTGATAACGAAGTGTGGGTTCAAGATTTGAGTTAAGACCCTACTAATGTATGTGTTAAGAGCTTACCTGTTTTATTAGGAGCATTTATTTTTGTTGCCAGGGATTTTGGTAAATGTAGTTTATTTTTTCAGCAGTGATAGTCCAGTAGGTAGATACTGGCTGAACTAGACGTCGTGGGTTCGAACTCAGGCTATATGTCTGAGTTCGAACCCACGACGTTACCCCTCAGTTATATGCCCATATAACTCTGTGTAATTTTCATCATGACCACTGCTCTTAAAACGGTGAAGGTAGTGTTTTATTTATTTTTATTTTATTTTTTATTTTATTTATTTGGGACAAAAACGAGAGTCTCGCAAGAGTCTTGCAATTAGCGATTATCCTATTGCTATTTATTAAACGGTAGTTGAGATCTCAGAACAATGTAACAGAAGTCTGTTACATTGTTCTGAGATCTCAACTACCGACTCTCGTTTGGGCAACACTAGGTGAAGGAAAACATGCGACGTCCCCAACCTGCAATGGGCTCGCTTGATAATGTAGCATCGTGGGTAGAGAAGAGGGAAAAGGTTTGTGTTTCAGCAGTGAAAACGTTATTAGCATCAGCCTAAGTAATCATCATCATATTTATACAACGTGTAACAGAATAAACGCAATTCCTGAAAGTAGTTGGTTCAGAATCGGCTTCTGAATCGATTTCCGTCATAAAAATAGATGTTAAATTTTGATGGAAAAATTAAAATGGAAACACAGTATAATGACAAATTAATATAATCCTTAATTCAGGGAAATTGTGTGCGTGTCGCGTCGGCCGCTAACATTGCATGAGTTTATGCGTAGCGTAAGGATATTGTATGACACCCATAAGTTTTGCGTTTAGTAAGGACAACTATTTTATAAATAAATTAATAGTTTAAAAAACACTCGAAAAAACACGCTTTTATAAATGTACGTAAAACAAAAAAATGTTAAGAAAACCGTTCACGGATTTTCTTTAGGTCTGTTATAACCTTGAAACCTGATCATGTTCAAAGTCCATTACGTGGTCTTTCTTACAAGTGCAAACACGACTATGGTACAATATTCCATCATAGAATGCCAGTGCCTACCTTCCGGCTTCATCATCACACCTTGAAACCTAATCGTGGTCAAAGTTCATTACAAGACTTTTCTAAGAAATCCAAAACAGCTATGATATGATTTTCCATCATGAAGTTCCAGTTCGTATCTTTTGGCTCCATCATCAGATCAGTTCGAAAGTATCATATTATTGTATTGTCATCAGAACTACATACAGCTGCCAATTTTAATTACGCTACGACCCTTGGAAGATGGTTAAATTAGTTACCTTAGATTCCATTACATAGGTAAAAGGCTTATAGGCGACGAGGTGCTGGTTGACAAGCTTCATAGCCTGGCTCATCGGCGAACCGTTGCTTGCCTGTCGGTTTTATACAGATTGTACTTCGGGGAGTGTGCGCAGGAGCTCCATGACCTGATTCCTCCATCTCCCTTTCACTACCGGTCTACCAGACGCACGGCTGGGTACCACCCACACTTGGTTAATATACCGTCTTGTCGTACCAAGCGCTTCTCTTCCACATTTATTGTGCGCACAGCCAAGCTGTGGAATTCTCTGCCGGCTTCTGTGTTCCCTGCCACTTATGACCTTTCAGCCTTTAAAGCACGAGTAAATAGGCATCTTCTGGGCTCGCTCGTCCCATCTTAGACCTCATCTGTCGCTTACCATCAGGCGGGATCGAGGTCAAGAGTGGGCCCAACGGTAATAAAAAAAAAAAGAAATAGTTAGTTACATACAGGTCGACCTAATAAAAGCGTGTTAAAAAGGCCTAGGTTTGGTTTCAATTTATTTAGTTACAGATGTTATTTTAGACTTATAATTTTATATTCTAATTGGGGTGTCTGAGGTATGGCGCTTAATCTGTTACACGTTGTATATAATCAATGATGATTATAGTTTTGCATTAAATATAGACGAGTGAAATGGGACAATTGATTTAACAACCAGACTTAATTACCTAGTGAGTTATGATTTTTCATCTTAAATCTGTGTCAAACGCATCCTTATCACAAATCGTCGACCCGTCATGATTCAATGATAAAAAAAAAACCAAAAGATGTGTGATTAAAATAAAATAAATTATATCAGTATATTTGCTTATAATTCTTAGTTTTGTTTTATACTTTCGCAATATCTCCTGTTTTGTCTAAGCATTTTGAGAAATAAACTTCACATAATTATGTTGTTACATTTGTACTTGACCTGTGTGAGAATAAAAGCCGACAGCGATAGGCTTTAGGGAACTTAGTAAAGAATAATAGCGTGTGATCACCATGCATAAAGTTATATGACTATACCTTTGGTCTACTGGACCCAGTCGAACTGGGCCCACACCAACTGGGCCCGTGGTATCACCCAACCCAATCACATTTTGATTAGATTGACTGGACCCACTGCCCATTATCAGTATTAGCACAGTTACAGAGTAAAGCCGATTTTTTCTTTTTACGACTTAAAATAAACAAATATTATTCGATAAGGTATTTACACATACGCATCACAATTCCACCCGGGCATATCAGTTAGTTGTGTAAGATTAATAATTAAGTTAGTAGTAATAATTTATATTTAATTTATTATGTTTTAAGTAACTATTTCTTTTTCGTAGTCCATGTATTTTTATTATTATTAAATTATATTGTTAAGAAGTAATGTAAAAATTATTAGCTTTTATATGGGCCTGCGTCATAAATGAATTTTATTATTTATTTATTTTGTTAAAACTTAATGTTCTTTTATCTGACTGCGCCTTTAAAATATTATTCCGTTTATCCGCCATTTATTTTCTCAAGTGGTGTTAGTTATTTACGCGATATTAAAACACAAAGTACTCTAGTAGTAAATTTAGAAAAGGGCTGTTTTCTAAATTTACTACTAGGGTACTTTTTTCTAAGAATTGCCACGGGATCTGTATTTACGCGGAAAAACCTTAGCCAGCTTAGCTGGTATTTAAATAAAAAAATAATAAGGAAGATCGTTGATATTTTATTGTTGTAGGTACTCACCATAGGGATTGTTTTTGTGCCTATTAAGTAATCATGCTTAATAGGAACACAAACAAGGAGCATAAAAATATAACAAAATTTTATTTGTAACATCATTAGTTACCTACTGGAAATTTCAATTCAATATTTTCATCGTCACTCCATCATCCCAACGACGGATCATTGATTCCAAAAATAAATAATTTCATAGATTACACTACGTTTCAATAAGCATAACTACTTAACCAACAAAATTCCATAATTTGAAATCACTCATTCAATATGGTAATGAATGATAATAGCAACACAATTCGAGATATTTCAATTACGACGAACACCAAAATAGTAATGCTGGCAACAATAAATTTTTACATCGGAGTTCAAATGCAGCAACTCGACGAATATTAATAATTTATGGCTTAACTTTGAGCGTTCGTGTTCCTTACTTTCCTCATTATCATATTTAACGTTGTCATGTAGCCTTCCACAGGCCTCCTGCGAAGACTTTATTATTTCAGTGTTTTGCGGCTGTATAAGCAGGCACAGAAGTTCTATTATTTCGTGATTTACTAGCGAAAGGACGAGTTTTTGGATTTAGAATCTTTAGTTAAAGTTCAGAACTGTCAAACCCTACTTTAATGCCAAATTTGTGATTTTCAGAGCTTCAGGCTAAAGTAAACTTAAAGAAATACTTAATGCCAAATTTCTAATTAAAATATTGAGGTCAAGCATTCGCAAATTGATGTATTGTTGTTTTGGTGTAGGTAGTACGATGATTTGATTTTATATTTCTTTAAATTTAAAAGGTTTGCATTGTGATGTTATGCATGGTAATCGCAAGTCCAGTTTCCATAATAGTAGGGATCGTTACCCGATCTCGGCCACTATTTTCCCGACTTTGAACAGGGGTAGCTCAATGTCCGGTAAGGACCAGGCCCAAGCCGACGGCGCGTCGAATTATCCGCGTGCCTCAAAGAGCAGACAGCATGAATACCGGAGCCCAACAGGGCAAATGGCTGCCGGTGCAGCAACTGGCGAGAATCCCCTAACGAGATACCACAGCTCCGGAATGAAAGGGCAACTGAAGGACAGGGATGTTACTCTAATGATCCACCCACCATGGGGGGGCCCACACGGAAAAAACATGTTGCTGAAGGTTTTATTTCCTGCTCCAAAATGCCTCGATGGAACATGAGAAATTGCGGGGCAGAAAATAACACAATATAGCGTAGGTTGAAAAGTATCGGCACGTGGTTACTCCACACGTGTGGGAGTCACATTGTATATTTTTTACTTTCGTTGTGCAAACAGCTAAGGAGGGGAATTCTCTGCCAGACTGTGTTTTCTATAACCTGGGGGTCTTTAAGCAAAGTCTATTGTTTATCACCTGGTAAGATGGTGATCAATCTCGAGCATATCAACAATAAAAATAAACTGTTAGTAATTGTGACCAAACCGCACTGGGCCTGCGTCTGTGTCCATTGTATATTGTGTCAGTGGTAACCTTATACTACATGTATAGGCTGATTTTATGTTATATATTTAGTATTTGTGAGTGAATTTAAATCGAATACAACCAGACTCTACTGACAATTCTCAGAAGTGGGCTTTCTGTATTTAATTAAAAGTTCATCAAAAATGTTTTCAATTTTATGTTGTGTGTTTTTATGCTTCGATGTCAAAGGTTCGAATTCACAATAAATCTTCGGGCATAAAAGTTGACGAGACTCTTTGTAGATTAACAACAATACATCGAAACGCGTGGGAATCTTTTTGTCAACGTTTGATCATGGAGGGATATCAATTTAGTAGAAATATGTAGGTAAGAGTGTTTTTTCATAAACCTGTAAAAATGGAAAATCGTAATTCACAACGTACTAGGTACGTATATCGTACAATTGAACAACTGCGGCTTTTTTAACCAACCGACTTTTCTAATGAAGTTTCGAAACGGCTGGTTAAGTATTCTGTTATTTGCCATTCGGCTTGAGACCCTAAACGATTAGAACACATGCATACCCCGGAAACAACAGCAAATCTCCCAAAAAAATAATCACAAAACGCAAACACTTACATTAGTAAGGTCGTATTACGTACAGTGCACCCACGCTAAGTTATCAAGACGTACCTACATATACATACATACACATATATAAGTCTAACTAACTAACTCTACATAAATAAGAGCCTTTACAAATAATTATGTTCTAATAATAAACATTTCCGATATGGTTGCGATTGTGGCAAATGACACGTAATATTATATTGTGGTGTATTGATAGGCCTTAATAGCAGCACATAATTGTTTTGTACTTTGTACTTATTTAAAGGTTAAGACACGTTATTTACAAACTAGAGGTGCCCGCGACTAATTTCGCGTGGGAGTAAGCTGCTCACGACTAGCTTTCATTTTGCCCTAAAAAGTCCTTTATCTTCCAGTGAAAGTCCTATTCATATTGGTTCGACTGCTGTTGATATTAGCCAGGACAAACAGAAAGACAAATTAGAAAATATTTGTAATGAAATGAAATGAATCGCAAACATTTATATGAACCTATAGAATAGATTAATTATTCTTATTTAGGTTTTTGCGATAGAAACTTCTCAGTTGCAGTCCAAAATGTGTAGTCTGTAGTACTCAATACCTTCGTGATGAACGATCGAAACCTAAATTCGTGTAGTAATCTTTAGATGCTTGGGAAAAGGATGCACAAAAAAGGTCACTTTGGCGTACAAATGTTATAAAAGGTGTCTGCAATTTTGAAAACACTCGCCTATCAGAGCTGAATATCATGCAAGAACCGACCTAAACCTTCCTACAACTACACCTTCAAAAACGAAGTCAAACTCTATTGTGCTACATGTAACCGAGTGTTCAATATGAAATTTGGATTTGCCAGCCACATCAGAGCCGGCGGCGGTGACCTCTCGCGCCCGTCCCTGATTCAGACTATGGTGCGGAGCGAGAAGGAATGGGATGCAGTAGCTTCCTTCTGCGAAGCAGTCATGCTAGCAAAGGAGGAGGCTGAACGCGTGAGGGAGAGGCAACTCTCTTCGTCACGTTCCAGCCGTCACGGAAAACGCGATCGCGAACCGATCTCCGGCCACCGTAGGCACGGGCTTGCGGACGGCAAGCAGGGGTAGCTCACCATCTGGTAAGTACCAGGCCTGGTCGCCTTAAAGA
The DNA here is from genome assembly GCA_943138885.2 of Tholera decimalis. NCBI lineage: Eukaryota > Metazoa > Arthropoda > Insecta > Lepidoptera > Noctuidae > Tholera > Tholera decimalis. Next base: position 15,015,005 of record OW964559.2, read on the forward strand.
GCTGTCAGCGCCAGTGACGAGGCCCCATAAGGCCATTGCCTGCCGGGGTTGCGGGAATGTTCTCACGAGATACCGCGGCCCCGGAACTTAAGGGTGGGTTTTTAGTCAGTAGAAGTCTGACATTACTTTTCACTTAACCCTGAGCGGGAGAAGCCATTCGATGATTTTTACACCCAGAAAAAAATGCCACATCAGAGCACACGCTTGGAGGTAGCCGGAGTGGCCATCGTTGGACACGACGTGGACGACATCATCACATCAAGACCTCGGAAAACATGGCCGATATTCTTCCACCGCTCTCTCCCCTAAATAAATGACATTCTTGATACTAAATAAATGAAGTAGCCTCGCATAACTATGTATAACAGGATTACGGGCTGCTGTCATGAAATATTATTAACAATTGTTAATAATGAACTGTTAATATAATCTGCGAAGTTTTTTTTAAATTGAATATCTTTGTCTCAATGGCATAAAGTCTCGTGTATTTTCGCGATCGAATAACTTATGAAAGGTATTTCGTTCAATATATGGCTCCCGCGATGGTAGATATCTTACTACTCCGTGACTTAAGTCTTAACCTTTATTAAGTTTCGGTTCGTAACAGCTGCACGGCTCTCTTTGGGGTTAAGCAATGCTTGCTAAGGTCGATTCATGGATGAGGGCCATCTTAGTGTGTTAAGATTCCTACGTGCCTTGGTTATGTTAAACCCTTGGCCATCATTATGATGTCAGACAAGGCAAGATGAGTCTGAAGCAAGAAAATTAGATAATATGGCAGTCTTACGACGGGGTATCGTGTTATCGAGCTACTGGTTGTGGAGGACAGATTAGCAGGAAGCCGAGTCTAACCTAGTTCGGATAAAAATAAAGTAATAGTCGACCAACTGTATTCTACTCGCTGTCAGACAAATTCCATTGAAAGATATTTACATCGTGTACTTCTTTATGTAAAACAGAGTAGTTTGTTTTTGTTAGGGCATGGTACGGAACTCTCGGTCAGCTAATCCAACTCGTACTTGGCGTTGAGGTAAACTACGCAACCCTACACTGCGCGTGATCCCACATGCACTTGGCCGCTTTTTTTTTAATATTGAGTTAATGGTAAATACTAATAGTAAAATTTTATAATCATCAGTAACGAGAGCAATTTCTGGGGATACGGCAGTGCCCCCACCAGGTCGAGCGCGAAGCAAACACTGCCATACCTACCATCCTTTTCTGGAACCGTTTCGACGTATTTTCATACCCCTATTTGAGGACCTCTGGATAGGTTAAGAACGTTGAAATTATCGTCATCTAGTAAACATAAGCACACACTTAAATAAAAAAAAAACATACTTGTAGTTTATTTATTTCCTAAGTTAGGCAAAAGCAAAGTTGTGCTAACTCGACACTCACTCACTGACTCATAGATCATCAAAATAGAACTAACACTTCCCATAAGCCTAGAGAGCTGAAATTTAGCACAGAGGTAGAGTTTAGTGCCCATATAAAAGGAAAACTATCAAAACTAGGATCATGGAAGATCTAGAGTATTTGATGACCCTGAGGAAAAACCGTAACAGACCAGCCAAACTATTAAAGTTATCGACATGCTGTGTTCACAAAATTTTTTAAGCGTAGTCGGCGCAATCTTATGAAATAGTAAAAAACTTGAAGGTCAGGAGTATCTGATGAAGAAGCTCAGATGAACTATGGGAGATATGGAAATGCGCCTTGACAAAAGTTATTCAGTGTGATGAGCCCCTTCCATTCATGTATATGAAACTGGAGTCTAAAGTATTTGTTGTCTTAGAAAAATAACAATGTCTTATAAGAAAACCTAATGATGAAAGGTGTGGAGTGTATAACTAAGAAACTAATCAAGTTAAAAATAGCTTTCTGCAAAAAGAAGTGAAATCCCACCAAAAACATCCTGTAAAAAAACTAGTCAAGTCTCGATAGAGCTACTTGTTTCTCCATAAAAAGTAATGAAATCTCTAAGCAAAGCCAAGCCAAGTCTAAGGTTCTTCACAGCGATTTCTTTATTAATATACTTAGATTTTATGTGACTTGGCCGTTGACTTGGATGACGTGTCAACAAATAAATGTGCATAAAGAATGTTCAACGGCCGGTCACATAAAATCTAACTATATTAATAAAGTAATCGCAGTTTTCATTCGATTTTTTTTCATTACTTTTTATAGAGAAACTTACAGATCGGTCGAGACTTGGCTAGTTTTTTACAGGATGTTTTGGTGGGATTATAATATTCAGCTTTAATTTTGGCACCTGGATAATAAGCTTAAAATTTGATCCCTGAGCCATACAATTTAAAATAACCAGATCTGATACAACAGCAAACCACTTACTTTAAATTAGTTTTTAATAAAACTAAAAATAAAACGAAGATGACTTTAGTACACCAGAGAGAAGCATACAAGCTGACACATAATGTCTTGCAGCCATCTTCTCGGTAGCTAATTATTTACGTTGGCAACACCTGAACTACGTAAAGATGCTTTTAATATTCCATTAAACTCATCTACTAAGTTTATCCCGTCTTTTTGCTTGTCAAGTAGAGTATATTTCCTAATATAAAATGTGTGAGCATAATTAATGAATTTTCTCAGCATTTGCATTTTTGCATTCATTTTGTATACTATTATGGTATTTTAAACCAGTGCATAAAGCTTTAAAAAACTCTCCACACTAGGAATATATTATGTATCGTGGGTGTATTTTTACAAACACTCAGACCCTTTTTTTATTTTTGTTCCGAAGTGGAAATCCTCATGGATGTCCTCCGCCCTGGGGCGGGCGAAGGGGTCTGTCAGACTCCAACTGACTAAAACCACCCCGTGTTCCTTCGTACACATGCGCCAGGGGCTGCGAGAACGCATAAGTATTAGAACAAATATTTGTAAGCCAAACAAGCATTTGTTCCAATGTGGGAATCGAACCCGCGAAACGCAGCGTACGCTAAATAAACGCACTACGCCAACGGTGTCGCGGGCTAGTAAATGATAATAATAACGGAAGCTTTAGTCCTACCTTGGTTTTGGACTGATTTTTCTGCGGTCTAACGATTATCTGCTACAGAATTTATCTTCTGTATGCTTATTTTTACCATCGCTTTTGCTTGAGAAAACCCGCTATAATATAGCCAAATATGTAGCACTACTGTTGATAACCAGAATCAACAGGGGTGATTCTGAAAAAGGCAACTCAACGAGTCCCAAAGAAATTATTCAATAAGACAGTATAATCGTTTCTTTGCAACCCATCAGAAATCAACAGCAGAAAAATTCAGCACAAAAAAATGCACTAGAGCCTATTGTTGTTTATTTATTTATGGCCATACCAGCATCATATTCAACGTATATTAACCATTAATGTAAACAGGTATTCTTAAATACCTAAAGTGAGTATTACAGTCGTGCATACATAACTTACATAAAAAAATGACGGGTTGCACTCCGGGAGTTCCGGCAGAAGTGAAAACTTGAATATTAACGTTGTGCATTTTTTATATTTTGGAATGTTTAGGGAATAATTTTGCACGAATTGCTTTAATTATCAGTATAAAAGTACTATCATTTATATGGTAGATTACAATATTTATTTATTGCGCTATCGTACACAAACATGACAATTTATATTACATTAAAAAGTTTATCTCTTAGACTCTCCGTCCGTCTTACGAATTTTCGATCAGGTCACGTGTCCTGACGCGAGTTTAACATTTTTTACCCATTACAAAAAAAGTGCAGAACACCTCTAAAGAAGTTTTCACTTCAAAAAAAATATTAAGATTAAAAGAAATTGTATGAAACTTACAAATTAAATCAAATAAGAGTCATTTTTAAAGAGAATTAGCAATATGGGTAGAATTCTTATTACTAGCAATCCTGTTAACCCCTCCAAATAAGCTAAATATGCTGTGTCTGGAGTAGGTTCACGGTAAAAGAGTAAAGGGTGGGTTTCAAACCCGCGATCTCTTCATCACAAGGCTGACACCTTACCCAATAGGCTATTTTCGAATCGAAATAAAAAAGATACATATTTAAAATTATATAAACACCATTATTGTGACATTTCTCGGTCAACACCCAAACAAGTACCATGACATCATATCCTACCTAAAATATCATAAATTCATTCATTACCAAAATTTAATTTCGATGAATATTCAAATCAATTTAACTTATCGATATTTTCAATGAAGTTGTTAACGTAGATGTCACAGTCAAGTTGAATTTAAAGTTCTTCTGGAAGACAATGATGCTAAAAATAAATGTAATTATTTCGTCGATTGGGTACCTGATTTGAGTTCGAAATTAGAGTTGTATACTGGGACATTTTGTTTCATATTTCACACGAAAGTTAAACAGTGGTAATATATATCATTTATGCATTTGATGATACATTTGATGCAATGGTTGAGTCAATGGCTGTAAACCTGCGTGTAGTAGGTTTGATCGCCGCTCCTGAACAAATGTTTGTATGGCCTAGGTATAGATAGATTTTCCGGGTCTGGGCGTTTGTGCAAGTAAACTGAAATATTCCAAAATGCACCTACGATACAGGAGAAATTCCTAGTGCGGAGCAATCTAAAAAATCACAATCTATGTCTTAGTGATTAGGGACGAGGAATAACTACAGCAGGCATATTATGAAAGGTTGCGCGAATTACCTGGGTTGCGGTAATGTTCTAACGAGACACCGCAGCCCTAGAATATAAGGGCAATTAAAGGAACGGGGTGGGTTCGCTTCACCCACAGTAAAAAGATTCATTAGATAGCTTTCTCACCGAAAAAAGGTATATTATGAAGGAAGGAACTGTTGATGTGTGTCAGCCACAACAATCACCAATCAGAAGCATTATTTTTAAATATTTCAGACACATTAAAACTGTAGAGCTCTGTCCCTTGCATATTACCAGCATGATGATATACGAGCCATGCTTGCAATTACAAGTAAACTTTGTTCAACAAAACGTTGACTGCAATCACATTATCGGTTCGAATATTTCACTGATTCGCAGCCATGCCACTGTTTGTAAATAGCAGCCAGCATACAACTTAATAAGTTAATGAGCACCTGTGCATAGCTGACTTCATAACTATCTGTATATTGAATCGTTATAGCTATGCACAGATAACTACAGTAGTCCCTTTGGCAGAGGATATTAGACTACAGATCACCTTAGAAATTAATCTACCAGCGTTGAGGGAGACACAACTCTCTTCATCACGCCCCAGCCGCCGCGCCGCGTCGCGGGAGACGGTCCGGGCGTCTGGAATCGCAAGCCAATCTTTGGCCACCGTAGGTACGGGCCTGCGGGCGGTGAACGGGGTAGCTTACCGTCCGGCAAGGACCAGGCCTGAGTCGACGGCGTGTCGTGTTCTACGCGTGCCTCTAAGAGATTAGCAGTATTGACGGGGCCCGATAGGGCTATTACCAGCTGGGGTTACGGGAAAGTTTTAACGAGATACCACGCCCGGGCTCACTTGGGAAATCGAAGCCCAGGGTGGATTTTTAGTCAGTGAAGTCTGACACTTCCCTTTGCTCCACCCAGAGCGGTAGGAGACAATTTAGGATAGGTATTCCCTCCGACAAAAAAGATATTAACCTACATGAACATTCCCATATACGATTTTACTGTTATCATGCATAAAATTAATACATTTAACAATATAATGCCCCCGACTTCGTTCGCGTGAGAGGTTTATGCTGTGTAAATCACAATTCCTCAGGAATTCTATGGTAAAAACCATAAACACCGAATATGTTGCAATGTAACCTCCAAATTCCAGTGAAAATCCCGTTAAAATCAATTCAGCCGTTCCAAAAATTTGCTTGGAAATACAGAAAAACATACAGACAGGGAAAATGGCATTATTATTGCAAATTAATAAAAATTTTGACATTAATAACTGCGGAAATTGGCATTTCAATGTTATAAGATAAACCTTAGTGTTGAATCCGACATAACATGCGATACAAACCTATAGGGTTTGTTCTTCGGCATGATGTGTCATGTTTAATAGTAAATAAGAATAAAAATAGCTACCACATGTCAGTACCTACAAATCTACCCTCGTACAATACCTCGTAAACGTAAATAGAGCAACTCCACTCCAAGGCTTGAATAAAAAGTCTTCTTAAACACAAAAACACACTTTAAATTTTACAATTTGCATAAATATAAAGCTTAGCTTCCCCGTTACAAATTAGGGTTGGCTATAACCGGTGCCTTATTTAAAGTTGTGCCCACAACTGTCTGTGTATCCACGTTTCGCGTGTCAAGCGGTTTCTATTAAAAAAGAAAAAAATTACATTGTTCGCTGCAGGCCCTCCCAGGGCTGCCAACCTTACACGGAAGGAAAGCTTTCATTTCAAACTTTTGTGGTGGCACCCCCGTCCTTTGTGTTGACGACGCAAAATTTTATACTTCATTCAAAGCGTACGGTATTTTTACGGTCCGCATATTCTCCTTTTACTGTATATGAATAACTGCCAACCTTATTTTGGAGTGTGTTAGTGGCTGACAACTTGGAAAAGCGTATAGCTCGCTCCGTAATATTACTCGGATGCCAAAGGACGTATTTTGTTTGGAGATTTTTGAAATTACTTGTGTTTATATCGTTTATATTTTATGAAGTAGCATATTTGTCGATTAGATTTTCATCTTGTGTGACTTTAAAAGTCCTATTTTAATTAATTTGTATCTGTGTATCTGTATCAGTGTAAAAATAACGTATCATCAGGCTCATTGTACCCATTATTGTGTACGTCTTTATTTTTAATAGGTATGTCGGAATGAAAGCAACACAGTATTCTGAACCATTCAACTTAGGGTTAATAGACACACTATACACGTAAGTATTATCTATATTTGCGTTATATACACAATTTAACAGTATAATATAGAGCTCAATATAAAAGGTGGATGGAGAATAAAGAGCTTTCTTTTCGACTTGTAGCCAAACACAATCATAATAATATTCCGGTGGTGCTATTTTTAATTTAAAGTAAAATAACTTAATAATTTTATTCGGAATTTGATTATTATTATTAGTTTCTTATTTTTTTATAATGCTATTTTAGAATTTAATTGTAATTGTTTTTATTTTGTTCGTAATTAATAATATTCTCTGTATTTTAAACTACTAACATAGATGTAAGTATTTCTAACCTATGCATGAATGTAGGTACCTAATATGAATTAAATGTCTAAATAAATAAATAATTATGAAAAGGAATGGGCCTTAATCCACAACACGGGCCCAGTGCAGGTAGGCACATGTCGCATGTCTTCCAATTTTCAGTCCTATTACATACCAGTTTACCTGTACTGTTAGAAGTCAAACAATACTACTAAATAAAACAAAATCAAAAGGCGACTATATGAATGTATTTCAAAGCAAACGCCGTCTAAGTAATTAAATGATGCCAGATGACTTCAAAAGCAGGTTTCTGGTTCAGATGAATTCCCTTTTAGGTTTAATAATGAGGAAACCACTAAGATAAGATAATGTTGTTTCGTCAATCCGTCCAAATTCATATTTCGTAAAGGACTCAGTACATTATTGTATCCTAATACAAAGGAAATTGCCGACCGCTCGGCTTTGATCATTGGCTGAATAAAACCCTTTGCCGATGTTTTACTAATAAAATTTACCTAACTAGATATGAATTTCGGAAAGAAATATTAATATTAAATGTTTTTGTTTAATGGCTGGGCTGGCTAATTAGCTGATATAGTTTATGAGGAAGTTGGTTTAAGGAGCTGAACGCCAAATTGGCAAGCTCGAGAACTCGTGTAGTGTAAACTTGGTAATACTGTGACGCGTGCGTAGAGTTACACTGGAAGTGCCATTTCTAAACCGATACTATGTACTTTTCGTTATTAAAAGTGCAACAATGTAACTTCGCGGCGATGCCACCAGTCTCTTGGGTAACCAATCGACAGCGTTAAAGACGCTTTTTAATGCTTCATTTTAGTTTGTAGTTTAGTGTAGTTGAAATAGTTAAAACAATAATTAAAAAGAGGTGTCACCCTGACATAGTTTAATAATATGGAAGATAGGTTTCGCGGCAATCGCGGTGTTAAGACCCATCTTTGAGGAGTGGCTTGAGAGACGCTACGGCGTCCTCACCTTCCGTCTGATGCAGGTACTGACCGGACCAGGGGGAGGACACGCCCGGGTTTCGTCATTGTGAGGACCACCCGGAGGATATACGGTCGAGAAGTGCCCTGCTTTGCTGTGTGCTGTGCTCCGCCCAAGATTCTTGTGGAGGCGATTGGCGGCGGCGACTATTCGCTCACGGCCTTAGTTCAGACCATGGTACGAAGTGAGAGGGAATGGGATGCAGTTACCTCCTTCTGCGAAGCAGTCAAGCTAGCGATGGAGGAGGCTGAACGTGCGAGGGAGAGACAATTTTCTTCCTCACGCCCCGTGCTGATCTCCGGCCACCATAGACACGGGCTTGCGGATGGCGAGCAGGGGTAGCTCACCGTCCGGTAAGAACCAGGCCCGAGTTAGTGACGTGAGAAGTCTGACACTCCCTTCCGCCCCACATACAGTGGGAAGAGTCATTTGATAATATTCCTATCCAGAAAAAGAAATGTTTCGCATTATATAAAAACGAAACTAATGCAGGCTTCCAACCTGGTTTTTAATAAGGTTGTCCTTGGCTTATAATATCCGTTGCCCACCACGACTTCGTTCGCATGATTATCCATATAAACTTGCCCCCAATATTTCAGCCCTTGATGTGTTACAACGAATGGACGGCGCATGTGTTTAAAAAATAAAATATTCGCAGCGGTGATTTGTTTCTAATACATCTGTTAATACTGCCTGCAGATTACCGCGTATTGATGTCACATCCAGTCACAATTTATAAGAACTAGTATTTTTTTAGAGCCCGCAGCATTTTTAATTGTACCCAATTAACTTCATTTCTACCCTCGGCACGGGAACCCAATTACAACACTTCGTGAAAAAAAAATTAAGACGAAAAATAAAAACAATAAAGATTTTCCCACGGTGCGCCGCGCCGTGAACAATTTATAAGATCAAAATGTAATGACATCTTTTATCTTAATTACTTCGGCTTTGACCTCTTTTCGAATTGGAAAAGACCTATTGTTTTTTCCTTTTTCTTACTCACTGATTTTCTACAAGGTTTTGACATTATGGGGAATTAGAGCCGCCTGTTGCCACCTGAAATTGCTTTACCTTTTTCACAGTTATTAGTTCTTATAAAAGGTATTCAGCCTTATGATTATTTTATGATCAGTATTGTGTTCTTTCCTTTTATTAGAAAAATATTAAAGCGAAGTCAATGTTATGTAAATACAAAAAATACGAACAAGACTCATATTCGTATCTACGACCTACATGGTTTTACTCTAAAGGCGTGCGAATGGCGAGCAAAGTTAAGGAAAAAGAAAATTAACTTTTTTAAGGAATGGGAATGGAATAAAAGTCGGAAGTACGTGTATCAACAGTGTTATTCTGTTCGAATTTGAAAGGTTAACTCTGAAATTGAATTACTTATACATTTTAGGAAGAAGGATAGACTTATGCGTTTTGGTATTGGATTTGTTTACTAGCTTATGATAATTTCTAACCAGTTTTATTTTATAACACATGCAGTACTTATAGTATGTATTCTAAATTACAAAATAGTAGGACTAAAAAACGTAAGGCTCACAAAGCCAAAAAGGCACGGTATGATAATCTGACATCATCATTTCATAGAATCAGAAATATATGTGAGGTGGTACTTTGTATTGTTTGGTTGTTGGACAGATTTCTAAGAAAATTATATGCATTATTGCGTCATTCACGCATTATTGCGGCTCACACTTTTAGCCTTCAGTTTAGTTTAGCGTTTGAGCCTTTAAATCACAAAACATGACACACATATCTCTCGAAACACCACTATCTATTATTCAGTATACCCTATTTAAGTTATATTCAGGGTTGTTCATGAATTGATTATAATAAAACAATAAAAGCCGGTCAGTTCGCATTATGTTCTCATTTGTGAGCCTAACCCTGACCCCTTTGAAAACGAGTTAAGTACTATATAGTTATCAAAGCTTAGAAAGAAATGGTAATGTGTATGATTTAAATATAAAACAATAAAAGCCGGTCATTTCGCATTATGTTCTCATTTCTGAGGTAACCCTGACCCCTTTGAAAACGAGTTAAGTACTATATAGTATCAAAGCTTAGAAAGAAATGGTAAATTGGATGATTCAAATATAAATGTAAGTTTTTGCTAAAGCTGTAGCAAACCGTATGTATTCGTTACTGAGATACGGGTGCGCCATCAAGTACCGAGTAACGAAACGTTACTCACGAATGCAATTCGTTACTCGCATGTTTCGTTACAAATGTTTCTGATCGCGCAAGTACCGTTGATACGAGTGTTGAATGCGGTTTCCTTTTGGTGTTTTACGCATGCGCGAGCATTCAGTGTATTTAAAAACATACGTTACAAATAACGATGCTTATTTACTTGAAAACGGAGATTTTTGGAAATTCTTATCCAAATTTTTCACTGTGTTTTTACTGCAATTATTGCGATATATTAGTGTGATATGTCATTCTCAAATAATATAAAAAAAAAACTCCCAAATATATATTTGTTTTAATTATATAATATCCATTGTAAATTCAGTTGATTTACTTGTAATTCCAAACCTTTGTCTATTAAATCAAACTAAATTTTGATTTAAAATGTAACGTATTACAAATTACGGTTGATGCGATGCCGTGATCTATTACCGTACGAATACGCAATACGACTCGATGTGTTGGTCTATAATTCTATATTAGATGACGTATCAAAGTAACGAGTAACGATACGATAGTAACGAGTACTAATGGCTTTTATTCGTTACTTTTACACCTCTAGTTTTTGCATTAAAAGTCAGTCCGACAAATACGACATAAATTTTTTTAGTGATTTTATTTTTCATTAACTGCTGCACCGGCAGCAGAGTGGTGGCTCAGTGGTGCAAGCACGAGTTTTGAGTTAAAGATCGTTGTGTTCGAACCCAGGCAGATACAGTACTTTGTTTTGTAATAATAATAATTTGTTTATTGACATACACATAAGTTTTTGAAGAAAAAAGACATACAAATTGTGTATAATACATATACTGGAATCAATAGAAGTAGCCGTGTTCCCCGAACTAGGCACAGTCTGTATCTTGGTAGGCAGGATGATAAATTTGGCAGACATAACGTACATTCATCATTACCATTGTTCTCAAGACGGTGACGAAAAATATAGTGAGGTAAACCGTCTTAGGACCGATTATCCAAAGGCATGAGACATCTGCCAATTTGCACCGGGCCCACGGAGACGATTACAGCCGATTCACCCTGGGTGGCTGATTATGATTTGTCATGTTATATTAATTCTGCCGGAATGGCTTAGTGTATTGGTTTTTTTATATTTAAAAACAGGTAGACTATATTATCATTATAACCATATCATTATAATATTATATAGTTTCCGATATTTCGGCACTGTTTGAACGGAAACTCGAAACAACAAATAGACATGGTAAATATCCCGCGTTTTAAGTTCTACTGATACTGTCAGTGACCATGTTAGCGTAAAAACTTATAGATAGACTATAGTCTAGATGAGAACGTTTTATACTTTACATCGGTAAAATGTTATCATGTAATCATTTTCGAGTTGTGAGAGTTCCATGCGGGCGAGGTCGCTAGCTAAAGTTACACGAGAATTGTACTGTGGTGTTTCCTGTTTAGTTTACGTATCACCTATTGTAATAAAATAAATAACATGACAAACATACAATTATATTCATTGTTTTAAGAGGTTTTTGTAACATTGTATTTTATGTTTTTAAATATTTAAGTAGTTTTTTCGTATTTAAGAATTTTAGTATTAACTTAACTAAGCAAGATATTTGTTTAAAAACCTATTAGTCGTAATACATACTAAGAACCCACTAAGATACATACTAAGAGCTCACAATCCTGAAACCTTACGTCAGCTTAAAAAGCAGCGAGACATTGTTGATTAATGAAGAACAGTCAAAGGTAAAGGTTCCGATAAGAGTCCCTACTCTCATATTAACAAAAAGGATACATCTTATCAGTTTGATTAGGTGCGTAATAGTCAGAATTATTACTGATTGCATGATTAATAATTTTCATGATTTTTATTTTATTTAGCCTATAGATACTGTCCCACTGGTCTCCCGCATAACTTCCCTACCCCCACAAATATGATTAATAATAAAAAATGAGATTTAGACTCGTTTTTAAATACAACAGTTTAGTGGTAGATACATGCTTCATTCATTGAAACGGTCTATACCTAGGGACACGAAATACTTTGTGGTATCGAGTACGTTTCGTTTCGATACCGATACTTTTGTACTCGATACTTTGTATTTGATACTTTTACTCAATGAGTACTTTTTGACAGGTATCGTATCGAATAAATCTTGGACGACAACACCATCTGGTTCAATTAAACTGAACCTTCTAAATCATTACATTGAGCTCGAAATCGTTCCTTCAGTGTTTCTGTTCACAGGTCAGATCCTGTCCTTCACTTATCAATCACTCAATCGTTCGCCGTTATAAAATTGTTTTGTTATTATTATTTATAAAATACAATGTAGTTCTTATAATATACAATGATATCCCACAAAACCGTATTATTTGTATTATTCTTCGTGTTCGTCTCGCGATTTATTTTTCTCCGTGTTGCGTCAAGCAGCGCCACCTGTTGGTAAAATGAGAGGACGGCTCTTTTCAAGACAGATCTTATAAGTCGATCGGTAAATGTCAAGACAAGCAGCGCCATCTACTACTCGACGGCGAAGACGTTTGTTCGAGAGGGTTCTGCGAGTGCCGCGCCACCAGTGTGCTTTTTTTGAACTGAAAATAAAGTATATATACCCAAACCTTTTAAAAATTGGAACAGTCAGAAATAAATTCATTGTCATATTTATCTGAGCATCATTGAAGAAGCCCCTGCCTGCCTAGCCTGTCTTCATTGCCAAAACATTGGACCTTCGAGCCCCATAGAAGATATCAGCCACGGGACGAGCCTGGTTGAAGAAGTCAGGAAGCGAGTGGAACTTCGAAGTGGAAGTACGCCGCCCCTAAGACGGCCTACTGACCGAAGTACGTTGAGGAGATTGGAAGCCCAGCCACAAATTACTGAGCAGAAGCCATTGATGCAACAACCAGCAACGGTCAGGTTATCCAGTTGCCCTTTTCCCTCCTAACCCTGTGTCTTCACCTTGTGTTAATATCGTACCTAAAACGTTGCAGAACTGGTCAAGATCAGATCTATTGGCCTCGGTGAGGGCGTCTTCAGGTGATAAAACTCGACTGAACACGCAAAACTGTGAGTACCTACTTTCGTAAACTACCAAAATGAGTGAGGATGAAACTGTTTCTCGTTTAGATAGTCAGATGTCTGATCTTAAAAGACAACGTGGTGTAATTAAATGTAGATTAACATTATTCGCAAATTATATTAATAAGTTAGATAGAACGAGTTTAGATTCGGTGGTTAAAACTCAATTGCAAATGCGTATTCATTCCGCAGCCATTTTCTTTGCCGAGTTTAACGACGTGCAAGCTAAAATCGAAAGAATTGTGGATTAAAAAGAATTATTGTCTCATTTAGATTACAGAGATTCGTTTGAATGCCAATACTATTCGATTGTAGCTACAGCGAAAATCATGATAGGCGACTGTGAACAAAACGGATTAAATAATTCTCAGTGCATTTCCGGGAAATCTGTGCCTATTAAATTGCCACAAATTACGTTACCTGTCTTTGACGGTTCCTTTGATAAATGGTTAGAATTTAGGAACTCGTATATTTCAATGATACACGATCGCGACGACTTAGATTCTATACAGAAATTTCAATACCTAAAATCGTCTCTCAGTGGATCTGCGTTACATGTTATCAGTTCGTTAGAGTTCACTGCACCTAACTATAGTAACGCGTGGAGCCTACTTAAAGCTAGGTATCAAAATAATAGGCTATTGATACACAACCATGTAAAAGCTTTGTTTGCGGCACCTTCACTGGGTAAGGAATGTCCGGCACAGATCAGAACGTTAGTAGATTGCGTTTTACGTAATTTGAGAGCCCTAAATTCTCTTAAAGAACCGGAATCTTCACTCGAGGATATGCTTCTCATTTATTTAGTTGTCAGTAAACTTGATTCTGCTACTGATCGCGAGTGGGAGAACTACAGAAGCTCACTTATCAGTGATTCTAACAAAACCTCAAAACATTTAAAACTAGAAGACTTATTAACGTTTTTAAATAATAGGTCTGACATGTTAGACATGATTAATGCAGGTAACAGTAAAAATAATCAGTCAAATTCACAAAATAAACATGAGGGTAAACAGTCAGCTGATCATAAAAAACAGTCTAATTCTCAAACTACACTTAGTTATGCGAGTGCCAATAATAATGATAGGGTATCAACAGGTAGTAAAGGTAAAACAAATAAAAATAACTTGATATGCACGTTATGTAGTCGTAATCATGCATTATATTCATGTGTTAAGTTTTTAAATATGTCGGTACAAGAAAGACTAAATTTTGTTCAGTCAAAAAACATTTTTCAAAACTGTTTACGTACAAACACTCACACAATTGAAAATTGTAAGTTCGGTCCTTGTAAATTATGTCAACAAAACCATAATGCGTTAATTCATGTTGGCACTATTAGCGTTATTCAAAATACGTCACCACAACTTTCTGTTATTAATAATACGTTTCCACAGTCTTCTGTATTACACTGCGTTAGTAAAACAGCTGACAATATTGATAATCGTAGTTGTAACGCGTTCATAGATAATGCTAAATCGTTACGGACTGTCTTGCTGTCTACGGCGTTAGTTGAGATTGCTGATAGTGATAACAGATATCACACAGTTCGCGCTCTGCTTGACAGCGGCAGTCAAAATTGTTTTATAGCTCAAAGCTTATGTAAACGTTTGAAAATACCTATAATACAGTCCACTATACGTGTTTGTGGCGTTGGACAAACCGTTTCACAGTCCAATCACAAGTGCGATATTAATATGCGTTCTAAAGTTTATGATTTTAATACAACTTTACATTGTTTAGTGTTGCCTAGTATCATTTCGAAGTTGCCTTCGACACACGTTAATAGTGATGCTATTAATATACCTAGCAATATTCTACTTGCAGATCCCACATTTTATGTACCGAGTGACATACAATTATTAATAGGCGCGGATGTCTTTTGGGATTTCCTAAAGGAAAATAAAATAAAACTGCACACCGGTCCGTACTTACAAGATTCGATGGTAGGTTGGATTATATCCGGTCCAGTTTATAATAATAATCGTTTATTAGCACCTAGCATGACAGATGTGCTGTGCAATTTGACGTTAGTTGATTCTCAATTACGAAAGTTCTGGGAAATCGAAGAAGTACATATTCCTCCCGTTATTACTGAGGAGGATCGTTTTTGTGAAGAGTCGTTCTTGCAGACTACTGAACGCGATCAGCACGGTAGGTTTTCTGTAGGAATGCCACTTAAACAATCGCCTGATTGCTTGGGTGATTCACATAATTCTGCTAAACAGCGTTTTTTTTATCTTTAGAAAGGAAACTAGATCGTTTACCACAGTATAAAAAAAATGTATTGTGAATTTATGGATTGCATTTTAAAAGTAAGGAGAATCCTGCTGATACATTATCGAGAGGTGTTTTCTTTGATTCACTAAAAGGTGACAACACTAGTTTGTGGTGGTATGGTCCGACCTTTCTCCGTGAACCGACTTCAAATTGGTTGGCAGCAAATACTAATGAAATTGAGTTTATTCAGAGTAAGTTACCGGAATTAAAATGTTCTAAAACTACAAATTTATTAAACGTAAAAACTAATATTATAATTGATTTTGAAAGGTTTTCTTGTTTTAATCGTTTGCAAAGAACAGTCGCGTATGTCTTACGTTACATTTCTAACTTACGTGCATCGCGTGTCGGTCAAGGTCGCGAAACCGGTTCATTGACCGTGAACGAGATTAATACTTCGCTATTTGTGTTGACACGTTTAGTTCAATCACAATCATTCAGTAAGGAATATCATAACCTAAAAGAAAAGGTGCAGTTAACCAATAAGTGTAGTAATAAAACATTAGGTTTAAGTATATTTTTAGATAAGGATAATATAATTCGTGTCGGTGGTAGACTTAGTAATTCAAAATTTGATTACGATAAGAAACATCCAGTGTTGTTGTGTCGTAAACATCGGTTTACTTGGTTATTGTGTTCATACGAACACAAACGTTTACTTCACGCTGGACCTCAGCTCCTCGTGGCGACCATGCGTGATAGATGGTGGGTGCTGGGAGCACGTAATTTAGCAAGGCTAGTGGTTCATAAATGTGTTACCTGCATTCGCATGAAAGGAAATACGTTGACTCCACTCATGGGTGATCTCCCGGTAGAACGTTTAGAAGCTGGATTTCCATTCATGCGATGTGGTGTTGATTATGCCGGGCCAATATCTATATTGAATCGCAAAGGCAGAGGTTCACAACTAATTAAAGGATATATTTGTTTATTCGTTTGTTTCGCTACCAGAGCTGTGCATTTAGAATTAGTTGGTTCATTGTCCACTCAGGATTATCTATTGGCATTCAAACGATTCATATCACGACGCGGGAAGCCGTGTCAAGTTTTTTCTGATAATGGTAGGAACTTCGTTGGAGCTGAAAGGGAGCTTTCAACTATATTTAAAAAATGTAATGAAATAATTGATTTTGCTAGTAGTAATAATATAAAATTTAGTTTCATTCCGCCTTATGCTCCTCACTTTGGTGGTTTATGGGAGGCAGGAGTGAAGTCGTGCAAGTATCACTTGAGACGTGTCGTAGGTAATGCTAAGCTAACTTATGAGGAGTTTGGTACGGTATTGACACAGGTTGAGGCCGTCCTGAACTCCCGTCCTATGTCACCTATGTCCGCAGATCCAAACGATTACCTACCACTCACACCTGCTCACTTTCTAATCGGCCGGCCGTTGACTGCGCCTGCCAGTGAAGACAACACGACGACATCTACGCCTGCCTGTCGCTACAAGCGGCTGGAACAGCTGCGACAACACTTTTGGGAGCGGTGGTCCAAAGAATATGTGTCCGAGCTGCAACGCAAAACGAAGTGGGCACACAATACAGATGACATTGCTAAGGATAGTCTTGTCGTCATTAAAGAAGATAACCTGCCACCATTCAAGTGGAGAATGGGTAGGATTATTCATCTGTTCCCAGGGAAAGATGGCGTCTCGAGAGTTGCAGAAATCCGAACATCAACAGGCACGATCAAGCGTGCTTCCTCGAAAATCTGCCCGCTGCCGGTTTCAACAAACGAAGCCAGCGTGACTCCTGTTTAGTTGGAAGACGGTTCTTCCAAGGCGGCCGGCATGTTGCGTCAAGCAGCGCCACCTGTTGGTAAAATGAGAGGACGGCTCTTTTCAAGACAGATCTTATAAGTCGATCGGTAAATGTCAAGACAAGCAGCGCCATCTACTACTCGACGGCGAAGACGTTTGTTCGAGAGGGTTCTGCGAGTGCCGCGCCACCAGTGTGCTTTTTTTGAACTGAAAATAAAGTATATATACCCAAACCTTTTAAAAATTGGAACAGTCAGAAATAAATTCATTGTCATATTTATCTGAGCATCATTGAAGAAGCCCCTGCCTGCCTAGCCTGTCTTCATTGCCAAAACACTCCGGTTGATCATTATTGTGCTTGACTATTATTTGACTTATTAAATGTGAATGTGTGCTATCTAAAAGAACCTATTATTCCGTGCTGTATATCTATTAGCGATTGTACAGAGGAGGAATGGTTACTATAATATGTTGCTAAAAGAATAAATAATATAATATTGTTTACATAATTTGTAAAGACACAGTTGTCTTTTTTATAGTACAACTAGTACTCACGCGGGGCTTCGCTCCCGTTGATTCTATAACGGTAAAAACATAACTCTCCTTTTTTGCAGTCGCGTAAAAAGTAGCCTATAACCTTCCTCAAGCTTCAAGCTACTTCCATACCAAATTTCATCCAAATCCACCCTGTACTTTCGAAGATTAGCGCGTTCAAGCAAACAAACAAACAAACTTTTCCGCTTTATAATATTAGTATAGATTACTACACTAGTGTACCAATACCATTAGTGATGATGTTCTGTTTTTTCTGTCCTACTGTACTAAAGCTAAATTGACGTAACTGACTGACATTGACGGCTTGACGTATGCGCATTAGGCCCTAAGAAAAGTACTCGATACTTTGAAGTATCGATACTTTTCTTTCGATTCATTTATGACTACGATACTTTTTTTTCGGTATTACTCATGAGTACAATATCGATACTTTCTTATCGATACCGTGTCCCTATCTATACCACCACAATATTCAATTTGAATAAATAATTTAATCAATCGATAATTTTAAGAAGGAGCTATTTTTTATATTTTGTATCCATACCAATTATTTCTGACAAAAAAGTCCAACATCACAGTAGCTTGCCAACACTGTGGACGAAATAAAACACGACGCGACTATCCCTAAAAACGTCCCAACCGAGGCCCCGATTTTTTTTTCAGACGCCATACCATAGGGCCGTGGTCAACGGAGCATTGAAACGGTGCCGGGATAATTGCGACACTGTCCTTTAGACCCAGACTGTTCCAATTATCCCCAACGCTAACACGAGAACATCACACAAACCCTGAATCTAACAGATTTTATAAAATTGTTGGCTCACGAGTATTTTTGATGTAAAGAATTTTCTGTTTACACATTTTTGGTGAAGCCGCCCTGTGGGGTGACGGTGTTGTTAGGTTACGTTGTGAATAATGTGAGATTTAGGTAAAGCCCACAGAGTATCGACATGTTTCGGAAAGACACGGTTACAGATGGGTTTGACAAAACTCCCCTTAAGAATCAAGCGTTTCACCGTTTGCTCAAAGCATTTGACGACCAGTAAATCATCTATCTTCAACCATATCATCAGATGAGATGGAGGTGGTCAAAAGCTAATCAAAACTATTATCAAAAATAATCTAGATTTAATATAATCGATATAAAAGTAGAATTAAAACCTTTCGAAGTTGTACTTGCAACCTTGTTACTTAAAACGTCTAATACAACGTAACCAATACAAAACTGGCAATTGATATGGTTGGAATTAGTTACGTCTAAGTTTGTTTTAGAGATTCGTTACACAGGGTTAAATATAAAACACTGAAAACCTCTCAGGACTATGTTACTAACATCATAATCAACAACTTTTGTTCTATGACTTTTAAGAATTCGTCATATTTAAGTTCACCAGATTTTCATACAAAAATAAAAATATTTAAATTGAACGCCTTAAATGTTACGAACTCTATGTGAAGCAAAAGAAAGCAATTTATACTATCGCTTTCTTTTGCTTTGCATAGACGCTACATGCATTTAGGGCGTTCAATTTAAATATTTTTATTTTTATATGAAAATCTGGTGAACTAAAATATGACGAATTATTAAAAGTCATAGAACAAAAGTTGTTGATTATGATGTTAGTAACATAGTCCTGAGGGGTTTTTGGTGTTTTACAATTAACCCTGTATATACAATTTTTCTATCGCGTCTTTTCTGTAGGATTTGAATAATGAAGTGGCTATAAGTATATTATAGACAATGTCATCAATATATACAGCTTTAAGTATGTGACCAGATTTCATCACTGTACGAAGGCTGTCGACTTCATTCGCCTGAAGATTAACCGGACTAGGGGGATCCTGAAGTTGGTGACAAATTTCCAGTTGTTTGTGGTATGAGTTTTGATACGCCAACTGGACACTTTTAAGGAAGACTGATTGAGTATCGCGTGTAGCCACTGAAGCTTTTGAAGTTTTCTATCACGAAAGAGGCTTAAAAGATATAAATTGAATGGTCAGGTACTTAGAGGATACTGGGAGTCAGAAGATCACCACACTATGTCACTAGCAGTCATATTTCACCAGGTTTTCAGTGTTTTTCACCGCGCGCGCGGAGTTTGTTCTCGCCGGCCGGCTATATCAGTTTTTCAGTTTTTCTCTAGTTTTCTCGCTCCGTCAGAGGGCGGGAGCGATGCGTTGTTCGGGATTTTACTCAAAGCGATAGGTGAATGCAAGTGGCGGCAAATTTGAATAAGGAATGGACTAGGAAAACATCCATAAGCCTGTTCAAAGACTTTGTCTAAAGAGTGTCGTGAATCAACGATATCGTGACATCTAGCAACTAACACGATGCTGCCATGTCATGCATAATAATAGCTTTACTTCGTTATTATGAAAAAATGTATTGATTATTATAGCCAGGAAATCTAACATCAGCCTTGCTAAGGGGTATCGTGTTATCCAGCTGCTAAGTTGTGGAGGTTAGATATGAAGCCGCTCTAGATAAAACACGAGTACTCATTTGCAACTGGTTAGACTGGTAGACGACTACAACATAGTTGGAGTAAGGCTAAGCAGATAATGACTAATAGTTCTTCTCTTCTTTTTATACGGTCGTGCTCTTCATTGCTGAATGTCTTGTCTGTTTTTACCCGACTGCGCCAGAAGGAGGGTTATGTTTTTCGAGAGTATGTATGTATCTATACTATATATCTATACTAATATTATAAAGCGGAAAAGTTTGTTAGTTTGTTTGTTTGTTTGCTTGAACGCGCTAATCTTCGAAAGTACTGGGTGGATTTGGATGAAATTTGGTATGGAAGTAGCTTGAAGCTTGAGGAAGGTTATAGGCTACTTTTTACCCGACTGCAAAAAAGGAGAGTTATGTTTTTACCGTGATAGAATCCACGGGAGCGAAGCCCCGCGAGAGTACTAGTAATATTATAAAGCGGAAAAGTTTGTTTGTTTGTTTGTTTGCTTGAACGCGCTAATCTTCGAAAGTACTGGGTGGATTTGGATGAAATTTGGTATGGAAGTAGCTTGAAGCTTGAGGAAGGTTATAGGCTACTTTTTACCCGACTGCAAAAAAGGAGAGTTATGTTTTTACCGTGATAGAATCCACGGGAGCGAAGCCCCGCGTGAATACTAGTGTATGTATAATTGGTGGAATTATTGACTAAAGTTCTCCAGGCTTCTCTGTTTAAGTATATTTTCTTATGGCTGAAATGATGGATTAAATAAATACTCCCTGGCGCCGGGGCTTGTTTCGCGATCTGTGGTAAAAAGGCTTCTAGGTAATAGAATAGGCTTGTACGGTGGAATTTATCCGAGATAACCATTTTGCCTGATCTAGTGATTACAAAAACGAATTAGGTACCTACGTTTATCAAAAGTGAAGGGTAAAATAACGTTATATTTTATCTCTGTTTCAAAACAAAATGTATACTTTATATGTAACTATTCTTTTTGATGAGCAATTGCAAACTAGGCTGCAGGCAAAAAAGGTTCTTTAGAAAAGAAAATATTAATATTATTCATAGTATAAAAAATTAAGTTACATAAAAAAATCTAAACCTGGCGTTATAGTAGACTACAGCACTTATAATATGATGTGTAAAATAAGAATTCAACAGCTTGTTGTATCTACTGGTGAGTAGTGGTTACATACAACACTTACTGAGTTGATCGACGGTTTGATCCCAGGACGGTGTAGGAAGCCACCATCGTGAGGAAACTGTCATGTAATTGAACAAAAAATTCCGAAGATATGCGACATCCAGCAACCAGTATTGGGCCCGTGTGGAGGATTAAGGCCCACCCCCTCACATAGAGGGGAGGCCTGAGTCACAGCAGTGGGAACCTTATAGGCTGCACACTATACATAACCATGGTTATGTATAGTGTGCAGCCTATAAGGTTATATATATATTTTATTTTATTTCATATCACAATATACACCGTGTAATTTTAATTGTTGTTTTCCCAGAGCGAAATGGCTTTGTCTTGGTAATACAATCGTTTTATAAACAAATAAAATATTAGAAACAAAAAATGGCGCAGTGTAGTTAATGCATTATCACCATGCGTGAGAGCTTATTTTGCTCTGAACATTTATTAACCACTTTTTCCTTTGTTGGCAGCGCGCGGCGGTGCGTGTTTCGTGTAGGTACCTACGTTACGTCTACTGAACTACTAATGATTCTCGCGCTTTTGTGTTTATTAATATGTTTTTTATAATTTGAAAAAAAAACATTTGTTTATTTTTTAAGTTTAACTGTATGTTTCGATACTACTACTGATGCGTAACCGTCCTGTCGCGGGAAAACAACCATTTCAATTTCACGCTGTATTATTTCACACAGGCACTTACAAAACGCCCCGAGACGATGACGCATCGTGTCCTACGCGCGCCTTAAAGGGCAGTCAGTACCATCGATGGCGCCAGGTGGAGTGACCGTATAATGCCTGCCAGGGTTGTGGAGATGCTCTAACGAGATACCGCGGTCCTGAAACGCAGGGGCAACTAAAAGAAGAAGGCACTTACAAAACATTAGAAGCTAATGCACTATTTTAACTGTGTAGTGTATTACTAAAAATGTAAAGAAACGACTTGCAATGTTATTTTGGGCACTGAGCAAAAACAAATCCGCGTCTCTTGTCGACATTGCTTTGAAGACACGATATGATTTCACAGACGATAACGTTTAGAAATATCCCCAAATTTAGAAGGCATAGACAAACCATCAAGTTTTGAACAGATCTATAAACGTAACACAGATTACGGATTACGTCACATCGTTACGCAACATTTAATTGTGACTTGCACAAAAATATGAAATAAGTCTATGTAATTTTTATTTTATTTTATTGACAATAGGTTCCCGTTTGACTACCATCTCACCTGATGGTAAGTGATGATGTGGTCGATGATGAAGCACGCTTACCTAGAATTAACCTATTCACTCTTGACTTAAAACCCCCCAGGTTATAGCTATCGGGAAACACAGACTCCGGCAGGGAATTCCACTCCTTAGCCGTACGCACAATATAAGTATTCCCAAAACGTTTTGTGCGTATGGGTGGGATGCCTACCATGTAATGACGGCGCATCGCCGTCTGTCTCGTAGTCCGATGTTGGAACGGGCTTGGCGGAATTAGATTGTGTAATTCCATCGCACACTCCCCGAAATGTAACCGATAGAAAACCGATAGACTTGCAACTCGTCGTCGATGTTCAAGGCTCTGGAGCTTTGACTCGACCAGTGCATCGTTGCCAATGAGTCTCTTGGCCCGCTTCTCGATAGACGCAAGCGCGTCCAGTTGGTATTTGGCAGATCCATCCCAAAGATGAGAGCAGTACTCCATACACGACCGAACCTGGGCTTGATACAGGTTAAAAATGTTTTGTAATAAGATCTTAAATAACTTAGATTAAATAGGAATTTGTTCCTATTTCTTAAAATATTAAAATAAATACTGTTTTATTGATCGGTTAAAAGTTAATCTAAGTTATTTAAGATCTTATTACAAAACATTTTTAGTGAAAAATGTTTTGTGGATCAGAAGCCACGCTATTTCTGAGCGCCATAGTCTATGTAGTTTAGTCGTTCTAAAAACATGCATGTGTGGCCTGTCGCTTCGATAAGACCCTGATGATGAAGCTACGGTAAAAAGCGGTAGAATGGGTTTCGATCCTGGGTCGATGGATTTCCTGAGTGAGATCTCCTGGGATTGCTCCGTGGAGGGACACGTGTGGAGAATATGTTTGGTTTGCATGTTGCATCATAATATTCGCACTTTCTGCATTAGCATATTTGCGGGTGGGTGGCGGTTGCTTACTGCATTTATGCTTAATGTTTAGGCGAAATTGATTATCAATAAATGTATATTTTCTTATAAGTAAGTACAAGTGTTTAAATTAATAATTTTTTCACATAGTTACTACTTTAACTATTTAGTCTCGAAACACTCAAAATTGTAGAATCATTTTTACAAATGGTACAAATCCACTGGCGTTAGTAAACATTACCCACTTTTCCTTCAATCAGATCGAGACGCGACCAAGCTGAAACTTCGTTACAATAACTAAAGGGAAATTATGCAAACAAGCTGTGTCGTTTATTGGTTACTTTTTCCCGCTTCAGATACATTTTCCTCAAACTAGGTTGATCCAATAACTGATAAAATTAGTTTAGCTGGCCCATATACGTCTATAAAACAAAATTGGTCCTTCAAAACCATTAGATTCTGATTGAAAGGTCTGAGAGCCTAACAATAATGACTCCAAGAATAAATTATGGGCTTCAACTTAATCGTAATTTCGAAAGCTATCTGTTATCCAAATCGTATATTACCAGAGAAGGGTAAGATTTGGACAGATCTCAGGAGCCTTCGGGGAAATCAAGTGAGCCAAGCTGCCGCCGCCGGTTCATTGGGCGCCCGCCTAATGCGATCCATTGTTAGGTATAACAGCGGTGTTTCACGTAATAGCGTAATTTAAGTTGGTATGTACAGACGAGCCCAAAACGTTTGTAATACTTACTAATATTATAAGTACTAAAGTCTGTCTGTTTATCCGTCTTTTAAGTCAAAACTGTGCAATAGATGGATGTGATTTTTGTTGTGGAAGTAGCTGAAAGGCGAGACAGTGATATGGCCTACTTTTTTGCTGATAAATAAAATTATTATGCAGACAAAGCTGTAGGTTTCTACAAAAATCCTTTTGGGAATGCTGAAGACCCATAAATGAACAAAGATGATCCACGAGCCTTTACTACTGTTACCATAATTTGTAGCTTCAGTTGCTATGTATGCAAGTAGCCCGGAGTTCGGTTGGAGTCAAAGTTGGTGGTTTGATAACCCCCTGCCTCCGAAAGTACGATAAGCCGTTGCGCCTGATCTATCTCCGGTCGTTTCGGATTGCCGTCCCATCGGACAATGAGAGTAAAGAAACAGAGTGCACTTGTATCTGCGCACATACATACTTTTGCACTATAATGTCCAGGGCCGGATTAACCATTAGGCGGAGTAGGCAACTGCCTAGGGGCCCCGCATCAACTAGGGGCCCAGGCCCAGCGCACGCACCAAGAAAACATGTTTCTTCGAACGAGAATTTGTTGTGCGTGTGAACTTAGGGACCTCACTGTTATCTCACAAAATACAAATCGTTAAATTAAGTAGTAGAATTAAAACAATTTTAGAACCAATCTGGGAATAAGTAAACAAATATATTGAAAACCACAGCCCTTAACGTGCATTTCCTCAGTTCACACACGATTTGGTCAGTCAAAGTAAGAAAAGGGGCCCCGAGAATGCCATTGCCTTAGGGCCTCTGACAGGGTTAATCCGGCTCTGATAATGTCTCCTGCGCAAATGGCTAATCAATTCTCAGATTGACCACTGTGGCCAAAATCGGTTAGGAGGAATATTATGCAAGCGCAATGTTAGTGTGCGTGACATTATTCAAAACTCAGTAATCAATCCACTTAATATTCAAGCTAGTTACCTAAGTCTTAAAATGAATGCTTTTAGCATACTAATTAGAGTAGCCGTGCTGAATTTTGCCTCGAAAATATTTAAGCCTGTCCCATAAAAAATCTTTGAAACACTAGGAGAATTTATTTAAAAGTTAAAGATACTTAGCGATTACAGACAAGACAATTTACGAGAAAAAAAAAACTTAGTTTTATATAAAATCCTAATAGTTAAAAGTTGAAGGACTTTTGAAAGTTTCGGGACTAATCCGTTTGAATTATGAAACAATTCCACATGATTTATTTAAAGATATCATTCAAGTTCCATTTCGCTTAGATAAAAAGTTAAGATCATTCTTAATTTGTAATCGCTTTCGACATAAAATGCAATATATGTTTTACCTCGTCTGTACAACATGAGACTATCCAAAATGATCTAATGTGTAATGACAGTGTCCAATCTGATGAGGGTCGAGCCGGGCCAATCTGAAAGGAATTCCAGTTAATATGCCCGTTATTCCGAAACACCGCGCCCTTGTACTGAATAAACCACCTATTTGGTATGCAAAGAGTGTAACTTAGACCCTGAGTTCCATTGCTGGCTTGAAATTACGCTATATACTTTCGACTCATACATAACTGGCAATGGATACCACACGTCTTACGAGTAAGGTACAGTCGCGATGCAAAGTGGTACTAATAAGCGATTAAAATCTACAGCCAGCCTAATGTTATGCACGCATGAATGGATACAGCTATTCGCTATATTTGTTATGGAAACTTTGATATAAGTTTGTATTTCTATTTAATTAAACACATGAACTGAAGTTTAAACGTGTATATTAAAATTTAATTCTGTACAAAATATTAAACTTTGGAATTCTCAAAAATTTCGTGGACGAGGTTATTATTATGCTCAGTCGAGCATAATAATAATAATGTATTAATATTGAATATATTTCTTTATTGTTTACTTTCCCAATAACATGCATTTGATATGTTCTGTCATTCCTTGAAAATGCTTAAGGTACTCCGCCTTTTAACAGTGTTTTTAATAAAATAAACAATACATTATTTTCACATATTTCTACATCAATTTTAGACTGATTATCGGAGTATACTCATGTGGTTCTGTTTGAGTTTAATTATGGTAATCAGTTGAATTTACATGTTAAATGCTAAAACTGTTTACTTGCTTAACATAAGCACTGTTGTAATCACCTAAGCATATACGAGATAAAAAAACTATATCCATTCCACTATATCCACTTAAATAGAATCTTAATCATCTAAAAAGATCATGGTTTAAACCTCAATACAGGTGCCAAACAAAGAACGATCTTCATGGTAAAACGATAAAATAATTTTCTTTTTAATTATAAACAAGTTGTATACCATCAAGTTAATAAGAGCTCCGACGTTGTTAAGAAACACACGAACAAAGGTACTATTAAACAAAGCACGGCAGCTCCCCACAAAAGGATGTCACAGGCATTCCACTCCAGCTACAAAAACCTCTTTTACATACGAATTAACCCTTATAACTACCTCTTTAAAAACCATTTTCCTTTAACTCATCTTCACAGCATTCGGAAAAACAATAAAAATCTCTCGCGGATCACTTTTTCCTCAAATATCCAATTTATTTATGTGTTTTATGAGTGTCGAAATGTGAATTGGAGAGTCTTGAATTCGATTCCTTGAGGCAACAGAGTAGTTTATTATAATAAAACATTGTGCAAATGATTTTACGATAACTTTTTATGATGCATAAAAATGGAATATCTATAATAGTGAGCTATTTGGTATAAACTACTTCGGTTCGGTTTCGGTTATGATTCTGGTTTGTATTGGCCACACTTCGTCCCGTAACAACCCAGACTCCAATTACGACCCTTTTTGTGACGATGCTTTGCTTTTTATGTTATTAGGATATCAGCTTGAAAATTCACAGATTTTGCTGAAAATTGGTGCATTAACAAGCAAATGGTATCTTTCGATATTTTTTTAGAGTGTGATTCTAAGAGTTTTATTTAAGATAAACTCAGAGCTGTTTGCTTAATCGATCTTCAAGAACTTAATATAAGTTATTCAAGATCACTCAAAGTTATTAAAAAATACATGTACTTTGCAAAGGGCCTTCGTCATCTTGAGACCTCGGGCCATCGTGACCTTAATGATTTCTGGTAATTCAGATAATTCAATAACGACATTCAATTAATATTCTAGAATAACCCCAAAAATTACTGTACTACATAGGTTCAATCTGGGGGCACGGCAGTGCCACCGCCAAGTCGAGCAAAAAAGTGGCACGGCCGTACCATCCTTTTCTCGAAGCAGCTCAGGCCATTTTTGACCCCCTGTAACTTTGTTGTGGATAAAACTAGAAGCCTGAAATTTCAGTAACCAAGCAGGCATTGTATAAACACGGTATATTTCAAATTTCATTCAATTTGAACTAGTAGTTATAGAATTATAACGAGTCAAAGATTCTTAATTTTGTCACTCACTGACTGACTGACCGATCATCAAAAGTCTAAGGCACTTCTAGCAGACATAGAAGCTTCAGACTAGTAGTAGTAGTTTAGTGTATGAACCAAGGAAAAACTAAAATATTTTTCAATTTCGGTCTGCATAAATAACTTTGTAATCCCATATAAATATATAGGATTACAAAGTTACATTTACAGTTAACTAATCAGTGTACCTGTATATATGTATAATATAATGGATTATTAGGTGTAGATAGGTATCTAGATATAATTATGTTCAAAGGTAAAATGGTCAACGGAATAAAAAAGCCAGAGAGAGGGCTTTAAGAAAATTCGTTGTTAGTATACAAGAAGTGCCGAATGGCCGAGTCAATCTATTTATTTAAAACGTTAAAGATTTTTAATATTGCTATGGTTACTATAAGATGTTGTTAGATTAGATAATTACCTAACAACTTATGACAGAAGGTCCCTTAAGTAGGGACTGAATAAATTAATAACCGACTTGGTTACATGGATCTCACAACTTGAAGAACTCACGACAAGAACTGAGTTGCGAGACTTGGTTTTGTTTGACAAGTATTGTTTTTTATGGGATTGAAATTATCTAAGATTTTACTAGAAAACAAATAAAATCGTACTTAGCAATGGTATGAACCACCTCCATTTTTAAGATTTTTTCTCCTACTATCATTTTTGTACTCCAGAATGGAACCATACGGCATAGCTGCGGAAAATTAAATTCGTCACGAGACTAGCAACTCAACGCGATGTTAGAACACGACTGAGGCCAATTGCGCGGTACAGCGCGTAATTGTGACACGCCTGCCACGCCTACTTTGCACTTCCACTGTATTTTCTATTCCGTGGTTGACACGCATCACTTAACCCCTCGAGTGTCGCATGTTGAATTTCCTTATGATTTTTGGATAGGACTTCAGAAAAAATGATAAATCGGCAATTTATGGCTATTATCATGGTATATATTATACCTTCCTGGATTCGTTATGAGTTTATCTAACTATTTATATCATTCAATAAGCAAATCAAACTGACTTTATCTCGCAGTGATGTGATATGTTTACACTTTTATAATTTTCACTCATATTCGAAAAAAAATAAAAAAAAAATGTGCCTACACATTTATTTTAATTTTAAAATTTTATTTTATTTTAACACAAATTATTCCAAAACATTAATAAAAAACTATTATAAAAAGTAATAAAAACTATTTGATAACACAACAAAAAAGTCTGCGGCGTCACAACAAAAACCACAGATGCATTTTGTAAATTTTTTTCGTTCATTTTAGCGGTGTATGCAGAACGTATTGCTACTTGCAACACAACCACAGATATTTATCGACCAATCCTGACCAAGCCCTTAAGTGTAACTGTCCGACTTAAGACATTTGGAGCATTTTTTTCTTATGTCGCACTGTGTAACATAAGACACGCGAGAGGTTAAGACCTTAGGACCACTTAAGCGATTACGCTTAAGTGGTCATACCTCTACTGACCGACTCGGCAAGCGTTACTTTGTCTTGAAGATGGACTCGTGCGGTTGTTATTATTTTTCTCCTAATTAGAATCATTTCCTCAATATTATAAAACAGTATCTTATATCACTAACACAATCTATGTGATGTGTGAACGTAGGTGTGCCTCAAAGTTAAACAATGTGACACGGGGGACAAAGCACATAGAGTGGGCCCTCCAGTTTCGAGACCGCCCTTTGTTCTATGACCCTGCCAGTGATGTTTCTTTTGTAAGTGGGTTATGTTACAAGCGGTCGGGGTTTGAGTGGCGTATTTATTTTGCAT
Source organism: Tholera decimalis (assembly GCA_943138885.2). Lineage (NCBI taxonomy): Eukaryota > Metazoa > Arthropoda > Insecta > Lepidoptera > Noctuidae > Tholera > Tholera decimalis. Next base: position 15,044,790 of record OW964559.2, read on the forward strand.
TAAGGTGTATTTATTTTGTAATGACATGCCGATGAATGGGGAATGACAGTGTTTTGTTCAGGTGGGTGACAGTTCTGATTTGTGGGCTCAATAATGATGTTAATGATTTATGGGTGTAGATTTACTTTGTTACGACAATTCAATGATTGTTTAATGTTGTTTTTAGATATGTCTACGAAAAATTATATTAGTGTGTGTCTTAATATTAAGAATTATGACGTACAGAATAAGGTTAGCAACCTTTTTTTTCATAATAGATTTTTTCATATATCGCGTTGCTGAGTTAATATTCTTGCCATCGTCACGCTAAGAAGAAGAAGTTATTCATTTTTAATTTACCTATTTATTTGTAATCTGTTTTATCCCATTGCAAGCCAACGACTTATTTCTGCTGTCAATTAAAGAAAACAAAATCAGTATGGCATAGTTAGTGAACAAACAATTTTTTGTAAAAAAATATTTATTTTTTTAAATAATTAAGACACATATCTCTCCTTCTCACATATTGGACCATTTTCGCCTACTCGCCCGACAGGAAGCAGTGTCTCTTTAAAACAACCACACAAGATCGCTTTTGTGTATCACTGACATGCCCCGCAGGCATAGCGCGAGCTTTATTTAATTCTACCCTCAAACCTAACGAGGTACGAGTAACGACTCAATCAAATGGAAACAGTCATTGTCTGTGTTTAATTAAAATTTACGTCTATGTTCTAAATAATAACTAATTTAATTAACAGAAAAAAATGAGAAAGTCTGGATGTTTGTTTATCCAACACGCCTCAAGTACTGAATGTATTATTATGAAACTAAGGAACCGATAGACTATGACGTCCTCTTTTAAGAACTATGTTTATATTAGGAAGAAAATATTTTTATCCTTTTTAATTTTCTGCTTACTATTCTTGGATTGTTTATCCCAAATATAATCCTTTGATATATTTGTAAGTGGAAGAAACCAGTGCAAAAAGTTAGCAGAAAATTAACAAGTTTCTATGGTTCAAAATTTAAAGGTCATAAGCTCAATATTCGATATAGACAAATATTTGAATAGCTCGGCAGAGTTTGTTTTAAGTCTGGACATTCATTTTTTTAATTATTTTGATAGACATATTTCTTGTGACTCAGACGGTTATACTCAATTAAAAAAATAATTATATTTAAGTAAGTACTTCATTTGACTTACTCAAACTTCGGGGACATCATATACTTTACTAGTTTCTACCTGCGGCTTTGCTTGCTTGTACATGATTTATTTTTGTCTATGTATGTCACTCAATAACAACGTAGCATTCTAGTACTGAAAGAATTTTTAAAATCGGATGAGTAGTTTCGAAGATAACCTTTTGGCTCCTACATACAAATTTTCTCACAAATATTAATTAACCTCTTTATAATATTATATGAGTATGTATTATATCATTATATAAAGAGTCATTTTAATTTATGTATTTATTTGTTACCTGTTTTATTTCATCGCCAGCCAATGAACTATTTCTGCCGTATATATTTTATTATAGACAACATTAAAATAATAATTACCATGGCGTATTTAGTAGTACGTTAACAACGTTGTCCTATTTGGCAGTAATGGAAACCTTGTAGGATTAAACTCTTAATCTTCAGGTCCAATGTTCAGCCCATCCTACTTTACGGCTGTGAAATGTGGAAGATAACATATTATGCTATCTCGAGCCCATATAGCTAAATATAATTATGGTCAAATACAGAATCTCCCAACAAGTAAAATTCTTTTTAACCGACTTCAAAGAAAAAAAAAGTTCAAGACGAATTGAGAACCTAATTCGTCTTGAACTTTTTTTTTTATGTATGTTACCGCATAACTCGGAGACGGCTGGACCGATTTGAAAAATTCTTTTTGCGTTTGAATAGGTATACTTTCTAGTTAGTCCCATTGTTACGAAATCAGGATCTGATGATGGGATCCTGGAGAAATCGAGGGCACTCTTCAAATATCAAAGGCACACCTATAGCGTTTTGGGTATTTCTTATAGTATCTTGAGCAGTTGCTACCGAAAAGTAACATTCGGGGAAGTTGAACTGATGATGAAAACCACAGATGGCCACTGAAATTCCTCAATATTAAGTATTTCGTGGATTGCGATTCGATTACTTGAGTACGGATGTTAAACACTTTATGCTCGTCACAATATATATGGTGCTGTAGAGCTGATGGTCAAGTACCAGGAGAACTCCTCAAAAATTAACGGCTACGCATCGGGAAAAGCAATATTTTGTAAAAGGTGATAAGTTGTTGACATTATGGCTTTTCTAACTAGATAAATTACAAACCGACCCACTAAAAAGCCTGAAATTTTTTTTTTTTGCATATAATAGAACCGACTTCCATATCAAAACACTACAAAGCTAAAAATAACTTTAATTTCGGAAGGCGGTGTGAAAAAAAAAAGAAAATACAAAACCAATAACACCGACTTCCGAAATTAAAGTTATTTTTGGCTTTGTAGTGTTTTGATATGGAAGTCGGTTCTATTTTTTTGCAATTTTTTTTAAACAAGCAATCTCGTCTAGAGACTTAGGTATTCGTCAATTAATTTAAAAAAATATAAAAGTAATTTATTATCATTAATTACAACCCATTGTAATCGATTAAATTAATTTGTATATTTTTATGTATTTTTTTGCCACAGCCTTGAAATTTAATGACCTGACCATCTCCAATGAATCAAGAGCCAGAAGTGAAAATAGTATGATCACACTATTCGAAACGATTATGATCACGTTGTTCTCGGCATTTATAGAAGTCCTCAAGGGAAAAAGAAACGTGGCGTGCGCCGTTGTACTTGGTGTCTCACCATTTTGGTAGGCGTCTCGATCATTGGAATGACGTAGAACTGAAAACCGCTTGCAATAGAGGTATACCGTGGATGTGTTCAGCTAGGGAACAAAGGATCTTAAGTCGCTATACAGACTCTACAGTAAAACGACCGTTTCATAGTGTAATATGAAATTATGAAATATTTTGGAGCATATTTATTTTAAAAAAATTGACCAAGTGCGACCTTACACATTTCTTAACACTAGCTTATTTAAATTTTCTATAACTACGCCAAATAACTTTGTTTTTCATAGTGTTTGTATGGATTACAAAGATATATTTGTGGTTTTAGAAAAAAAGCTGTTCTCAAAAACTGCTGACCCGATCTTGTTAGTAGTGGTAAAATGTATCCGACACATTTTACCACTTTGGAAGCGTATATCTTTTAAACGATTAACTTTATGAAAAAATGGTTTTAGAAACTTTAATTTCATTTTTAAATACCTGTCTATAGATACTACACAAGCATAGGTTTCATGAAAAAAATATATTTTCAGTTTTAGTTCCATGTTTTCCTTTATTTTAAATATTTTTCTTAAAATCGAAAAGCGGTTCACAGAATACATCTACCTACCAAGTTTCATATGTATAGTCCAATTAGTTTCGGAATAAAATGGCTGTGACATCCCAACGAGCACAATAGCAGCCTATTTTGTTACTTTGGGCTGTAAAATAGCGCTTTAAGGGTTCAAAAAGCAGTTCAGAGTTGCATATCTGCATCCGTAAACGTCTATAGTTATAAAAGTTACTTAAGGTGCTATAAGCTGAATCAAATACTACCGTAGCCTTCACAGTAGTCCACGGTAGAACTCATTTACCACTTACACCTTTATATGAGAGTTACAAAGGTCATTCTGCCACTCACAGCTGCATAGTAGTTTCCATTGTAACTTGTATAGGTTATAGTTATAGTAACCACTATTATACTACTATAAGTTTCATTATAGAAATAATAGAAACTCTTATGCATACTATAGTTACAAAAAAATCATCAGTGTAACTAAGGCCTTTAGTAGCAATAGTCATTCCTTGCAGGCTCAATCCATTCGCCATTTTACAGCCGCTTTTGTAACTATTATAAAACATTTAATAAAATGGATGCTAAACGAATAAGTACGTAACTAGATCTTATTTATTTATTTATTATATACTTTATGGTACACCTTACAATACACTTAAGGATACAAATAATTAATCTTATATCCTCAAAAACAGGAAAATAGGAGCTTTTTGTGGCTGTGAGTTGCACTAGGGGAACAAAAATCACTGAAAGCGTTAGAAGGGTGAAAATTAGCGCTATGATTCTCAAAAGGGAGTTATTAGAGCTCAAACTGCAGGTTATGACTACAGTACAATGACGCCATGATTTTTTAAGAAAACTTATAATTCACTTGCAAAATTGAGTTGATATACATTGGTTTTTCAGTTAAATGTGCATTAAATGTACCGGTAAACAATCGGCCACTTGCGAATAGTAAGTTATCGACACGTAAAAATACGGAAATAAAATTTATTCTGTACTAGCTTTTGCCCGCGACTTCGTCCGCGTGGAATAGTTACTTTGGGCTAACGTTAAATTTAACCACGATTTTGAAGCATTCTTCATTGGCGCTCCGCTCCTATTGGCCTTAGCGTAATGATACAATATAGCTGTGCCCGCGACTCCGTCAGCGTAAGTTAATGTATTGGTAATATTGTTTAGATCACGTTCACATGAGGCTTAAGTACCTAGAGAACGCTTCGACCGCGAGACGCGTCGAGCGCGGCGACCGATTCTCAAAAATAATCCTTATAGCATGATTCAGTATTCACGCGCGATGGCTTATTATTATAAGCGTATTTCATGTATAACTTTGGTGTTTCTATACCGATTTATATGATTCTTTTTACGGTTTCGTAGCCGAATGGCAAAAAACGGAATCTTTATAGTTTCGACATGTCTGTTCATCTGTCTGTCTGTCTGTCTGTCCGTCCGTCCGTCTGTCACAGCAATTTTATTCCGAAACTATTAGGACTATACATGTGAAACTTGATAGGTAGATGTATTCTGTGAACCGCTTTCCGATTTTGAGAAAAAAATTAAAAAATATTTAAAATAAAGGGGGGCTCCCCATACATGGAACTAAACCTGAAAATATTTTTTTTCATGAAATCGATGCATGTGTGGTATCTATAGACAGTTCTTTAAAAACGACATCGGGGTTTCTAAAACCACTTTTCCATAAAGTCAATCGTTTAAAAGATATAAGCTTCCAAAGTGGTAAAATATGTGTGTGGCGGACACAACCTCTAACTTCTATAATAATGGAGTGAAAAATCTAAAAAAATATATGTCTGTAGACCTTAATATAATCTTTCAACCAAAATTAGTTTGAACGAAATCAGTTCAGCAGTTTTTGAGATACAGCATATTTTCTAAAACCGCAAATATAACTTTGTAATTCATACAAACACTATGAAAAACAAATTTATTCGGCGCAGTTGTAAAAAATGTAAAAAAGCCAGTTTTAAGAAATTTGTAAGGTTTTTTTTCAAAACAAATTTATTTGGCGCAGTTGTAAAAAATGTAAATAAGCTAGTTTTAAGAAATTTGTAAGGTTTTTTTTTCGTCAAATAAATTTGCATATTATATTATAGTTACTACGGAACCCTTCATGGGCGAGTCTGACTCGCACTTGGCCATTTTTTTATGGAATAGTTAATAATGTTAACTTTTTCAATTAGGGGTGACTGAGAGTGTTATAAACGTAAGAGTAGACAAATATTATAATCAGAAAGCTTCGAACTGCTAAGCTATCGGGAGTTACGCGTGTTATTGTGAGTCAACCATAAAAGTTAGACATATGCTGTCGTAGGATATTTTTTATATAATTTTAAGGAGAACATTTCCGTCATGAAATTATTTGTGTAGCTTTAACCATTAAGGTTGCACACGCGACGGAAGCTTAAAAAATGGAGTAACTTCTCCCGTTTTCCCAACATTTCCCTTCACTGCTCTGCTCCTATTGATTGTAGCGTGATGAAAAGTATACTATAACCCGCTCAGGAGTATGAAAAATAATTGTACCAAGTTTCGTTAAAATCCGTCGAGTAGTTTTTGTTTCTATAACGGTTATACAGACAGACAGACAGACAGACAGACAAAAATTTAACTGATTGCATTTTTGGCATGAGTATCGATCCTTAATCACCCCCTGATAGTTATTTTGGAAATATATTTCATGTACAGAATTGACCTCTCTACAGATTTATTATAAGTATAGATAGATAGATAACAAATAAAAAATATCACATATCTTTTGTTAATTTTTTAAATATCATAAAAGCGCGTTAAAATTACTCGAAAATTATCTTATATATATATCTACAGTTAACTGGACAGCGTTTTAAGTATCTTTATATATCTTGCTAATACAGAATACAAACATTTACTTCTTTATGTTTTATTTTCATGATGGCGACGAAAACACTTTGCCAAAATATTACAAACAATGTCAACTGACGATATACAATAAAGAACTATAATCAATTCATTCGTTCAAAGTAGTTCAAAATCATTCAAAAGTAGCGCTACGAGAGCTTTAGTATAGCGTTAATAAATCGTTATAGCTATTAAGGAACCTTTATGCAACCGTTTTGCAGGTTAAATGGAACTTTAGGTTGCATAAAATGGCGCCCAAATAGCGCTAAAGCGGCTGCTTTAAGTCTGCAGTAGACGCTCTAGCGCTTACGTCTATTACCATAAGTAATAATCGGATACGCTCCAAAGCTCTAATGCAGCCCATTTGTGCTAGTTGGGATACGAACGGACGGACGGACAGACAGACAGACATGACGAAACTATAAGGGTTTTTTGTCATTCGGCTACGGAACTCTAAAAACACTATTATTTTAAAACAATTTTATGTAATTCTTTAGTGGATTAATTTTCCTTCCTGATGGTAGCAAAAATATGGATAGTTATTGTTCAAAACATTAAAAGAAGTCTGTGTTTCCGGATAGCTATAACCTAGGGGTCTTTAAGTCAAGAGTAAATAGGTTACTACTAGATAAACGTGCTTCATCTTCGAGCACAACATTGCTTACCAGGTGAGATGGAAGTCAAATTCAAACCTATATCAGTAAAAAAATCTGTATTTTCAACAACGAATTACACTGATGCACTTATGTACAGTATGTACCTATTAATGATATTATTTCAATTTTTTTTATAAAGGAATCTAGCAATGTGAGTAGAATTCATATTACTAGCGATCTTGTTAACCTCTCCAACTAAGCTCAATAGAGTGGGTACACGGAAATAGAGTAATGGGTTGGGTTCGAATCCGCGGCCTCTCGATCCCAAGTCCAACACCTTAGCCATTAGGATATTGGCGCTTCAAATTGCCACCTCAATACTGATTAACTAATGATAAAGGCGGACCTCTGTGCGACATTTCTATGCTAATGCATTGTGATATACAAACAGACGGATGACATTACTCCGGTAATTTTGTTAAGTGCATGTACGTTTGGTGCAGTGTTTTCTTTTTTTTACCGAACAAAATTTTATGCGGGGACTCGAGTAGTTTTTAGAGGGCGATGTGGGAAAAATATTTATTACAAAAATCAGGACATAATTATCATTATGTGAAAACAATACATAAAGGAAGCAATATTGTTTTAACTATCTAAAATAAAATAAGACGTTACTTTTCTGAAATCCGTGATATATAGATATTCGAAGACAATATTTAGCTTTAAGTGTTTATGCTGTAGATAGGGGTTGGACCTATCTCCCCCATTGCTATCATAACTTTCTTTTTAAGTTGATATACTGGATCAACATACTATTATGTACATAATTATACAACGTGTAATTTAAAGGGTATATACATACCAAGTGCATGGCTTCTTTGGATGAAAACAAACGATATGGCAAGGGTTTTGTAATCCTAAATCTACGTGTGTAGAACTTATTACAAATTCCAATACACTGATACCAGGGACCGAATTTTTCAAATTAAGAAGAACGAAAATAATTATCGTGTTATTGGCAAGTGACGTGGAAAGCTATTGACCCTCGTAGTGCTGTGACACGTTTGTTATGATTGGTATTCAAGAAATATATGAAACCAATAATTTGGTATCAATTCTTTGAGTCAGTTATTTTGTGCTGAAACTGTGCATAGAGACTCCATACCAGATGTTGTCTTCAGCTCTTTTGGATAGATATGGGATTTCTGTTACACGTTGTATAGGTATATACCTACTTTTTAACTCCGTCTGAAGTCTAGGCAGAAGTTAGTGCGAGAATAATAATATCATACCAAATGTACGATTGTCGAAAATTATTATTTAGCTGCTTCTATTCCAATGATTAAATCAACATTATATTTAAGTAACACGACAACGTAATAATTTTCGTATTGGTAACCCTCACATCATAAAATAATAACAGTATTACACCAAAAATAAATAGGATCAAGGTATTAACGAATATGTTTTTAAATTTCTTGTCATATGTGTTCCAATTACCACGGAGGTAGCAATTATAAAGTTTTATACCCAATATTTATGACAGAATAATAAAAAAGATATTGATTTTTCTTATACGGCGTGGAATACAAACAATTAGCTACGACTTTATTAGTTAACTCATATAAGATAAAATTTAGCTTTATATAATAACTAGTATTTGCGTGTTGCGCGAGGTGCAAGCACCTCGCGTGCTTGTGAAAAAAAAAGTGGGAGGGGTGATGGGGGGGGTTTAGTATTTGGGTGTTGCGCGAGGTGCAAGCACCTCGCGAGCTTGTGAAGAAAACTAAAGCATTGCCCCTCTAAATCAAGTATTTGCGTGTTGCGCGAGGTGCAAGCACCTCGCGTGCTTGTGAAAAAAAAAAAGGGGGGGGTGATGGGGGAGATGGGGGGGGTTTGGTATATGCGTGTTGCGCGAGGTGCAAGCACCTCGCGTGCTTGTGAAAAAAACTAAAGCATTGCCCCTCTAAATCAAGTATTTGCGTGTTGCGCGAGGTGCAAGCACCTCGCGTGATTGTGAAAAAAAAAAAAAAAAGGGGGGGGGGTGATGGGGGGGTTTAGTATTTGCGTGTTGCGCGAGGTGCAAGCACCTCGCGAGCTTGTGAAAAAAAAAAAAAAAAAAAAGAGGGGGGTGATGGGGGGGGGGCTGCACAAGTATTTCGACTAAAGCATTGCCCCTCTAAATGAATCTGAAAAAAAAAATGTTCCAAGTCTCTTAGATTCCGAGATCCGCCTAAAGGGGGGGAGAAGGGGGGCGGGGGGGGGGACTTTGAAAAATGGTTTTTACTTTACCGAGCCTCCTCTATACGAATCCGTAAAAAACAAAAAATACGGGTCTCGTAGTTTCCGAGATACGATAGGGAGGGGGGAGAAGGGGGGTGAAAAGGGGAGGTTTGGCACTTTTCCCGTAGGTTTGAGAGTTACTTGTTTACGAATCTGTCAAAATATACCCACCTCCTCATCCACCATCTGGGAGAACAATTATGTCAATGAGTGAGTGAGTCAGTCAGTCAGTCAGTGGTAATTTAGCTTTATATAGTATAATACTATGAAAGGTAAGAGTAAAGCTTTGTTAATTAAAAAAAAGTACTACTAGAAAGCTACAATACGATTTAGTGGTATGGCAAAATTCATGATCTAAGTGGAAGGCAAAGACGCATAAAATATGTAGTGGTCCGCATAAATGTGCTGTGTAGGTACATATTTTGAAAAGAAAGTTGCAGGTTCTAATTTTATATTCAAGGTACACACTAATCTCTGTTTAGTAGATTCTTATTTAATTCTTTTTTTGTAGATTTGCGTTAATATTTTTTTTTGTGTGTGGCATTTCGCAGGTCAACTTCTGAGGTTGTCGGCTGCTTAACCGGGCTTGCCTGCGGTTGCCTTAATGAATAAATTAATTAAAGCCTCCAGCCAGGGCTTATTATAAAACTTACAAACTAGGTGACTACACGTTAAGGGCACCCCTTGTGGGGTATGGACCTCGGCTTAGGGCGTCGCAGGGGGAGAGCAGCTAGGGACAGGCTGGATTATATCATTATTATTATTAATAAGGGAATTTAAAGCTACTGACTCAGCGTCGCGGGCTGGCTCTGGCAAGGGTCGGGGCCGACAATTACGGGGACGTCGCGGTTGTCCTCGGCGGCGAAGACGGAAGGACGGTCGGTTTTTGTATTTGTACACTATGCTGGTTTCCCTATGGCTCTTTTGGAGCAGGGTGATTGCGTCATCGGGGGTGACTAGGGTATGCCTTGGTCGGCGAATCTTAGAGATACGCGAGGGTTCGTATCGGGCAGTTGATGCGATAAGGGGATTCCTGTGTTTGATTGCAGTATCAAAGAAACGTTTGGAGACGCGTTTCATGAACTGCTGGGTGGTGGGCATCTTGAAGATGCATCTCGTCTACGTGAAGAAGCTCATTTCGAACATATACAGGGGCTCCCGTGACTTTACGGGGGAAACGGTTTTGGAGGGTCTGCATCTTGTGGAGGAGGTGGGGTTTTGCGTGTGCGAAAACAACACAGGCGTAGGTCATGATGGGACGGATGACCGCGGTGAAAATACACAGCTTGCACCCGAATGATAGTTTGCTGCGGGCGCTCAGAATGAAGTGGAGCTTACTTAGAGCGAAAGTGGCGCGCGAACATGCCTGCTTTATGTGCTCAGTGAAGGAGAGGTGTCTATCGAGGACCACGCCTAAGTATTTGGCTTGCTTTTCCCAAGGGATTGGCTTGCCGTACATGGTAATTGGACGGGGAAGGGTGGGTTTATCCGCGGTTTGAAAAAGACCGCCTGGCTTTTGTATGAATTGACTTCGATTCTCCACTTCCGGAACCATTTGCCCGGAGTGTTTGCGGAAGCTTGAAGAGGGCGAGCGATGGCATCAGGTTTCTGACCGGTATAATAGGTAGCCGTATCATCGGCGTATAGGGCTTTTTTAAGAATTTGCTATTGAGGTTTTTTTTATTCGGGATAAGCCCACATATGACCTCAATCCCGCCCGATGGTAAGCGATCAATGAGATCTACGATGGAACGAGCAAGCCCAGAAGACGCCTATTCACTTTTGCTTTAAAGGCTGAAAGGTCATAAGTGGCAGAGAACATAGAAACCGGCAGAGAGTTCCACAACTTGGCTGTATAATAAATATGGAAGAAAAGTGCTTGTATTATTAGTAACTCCTAAATAAGGATGAGAACGTTGAAGTTCGTATTCCTTTACAGTAGCATAGCAGTCTTTCACAGTCTTCACAATTCAGCTCGAATAAAGTGTGGTATTCAACTGTATCCAGCAACAATGGAAATCATCCCAATATGATTGGGAACAAGATAAGCGAAGTCAATCGATTGCAAATGGATCCCGCGCATAAGAGCAGACAACAATAATGGCGGGGCCCGTTAGGACCTTTCGGGATTGCGGGAATGTTATAGCGAGATAACGCAGCCCCAAAATGCAAGGACAGCTGAACTAACTTTTAGTCAGTAGAAGTCTGACACTCCTTTCCACTCCACCCAGAGTGGTTGGAGTCACTAGATGATACTCACAAGAAAAATGTGCAAATACGTAAAAGAATTTTGACAGCGATATAGGAAAAATCTAGTCTAACGTAACATATGGAGCGTATCGTGCGAAAAAAAAGGGGTACTAAAGCTTATCAGAACAATTTGTTTCGATGTCGTCACATTAACTGTAAGATAAGGCTACGATCATTGAGCTATGGGAAAGGCGCCTAAATGTTGCTGTGTTATATGTACGATAGCTGAGGGAGTTTTTAGGAGCATTCGCATTTTGACATTGATTATCATTTTATATTGATTACCTAATCTGTATTTAAGATGTTTTTATCCTTATGTTTAAGTTTGTAATAACCGATTTCTTTATTTTTATTGTTGCTTTAGACATATTTTGTTGTTGGTATCATTATTAATTCCTTGCCCGAGTCTGTGTTTCCGGATATCTATAACCTTGGGGTCTTGAAGTCAAGAGTGAATAAATTACTTCTAGGTAAGCGTGCTTCATCTTCGACCACATCATTGCTTACCATCAGGTGAGCTGGTGTTCAAACGCGAGCCTAATCTGTAAAAAAAAACAACAATTAAATATGTACAGATTCCCGCATGTCGGGCTTGTGGGACTTTATTTAATAATTTTCTATTTTAAAAATGGTTAGTTATATGATTGTAGAAATACTAGTTCTTCAGGCTTAAAGGACAGATGACGTTCATAGAAAATTAGTTGCGCTATTTCTTCTACTCAGTTAAAATATTAGAAAGTGCAAACGGGCGTGTGTTATGCGCGTACGCCTTTATAAAGTGTTGGTTTTCCGCCTAGGAAGAAAATTATATATTACTATATATATTACTTCTGATGGGGAGTTTTTTTTTAACTCTATCTAATAAATAAGAGACTTGGCCGTCAGGTTTTAATAATAATAATAGTCCTCCTGAAGGATTTCGGTAACAGCGAGGTGGCCAATCTCAGTGGAGACTAGCCATCAGTGCAAGAGATGTTTAATTACGCATCAGTTGCATTTTCTTTTCGCTTTTCTCTCATAGTCCCATGGGTCGGCAATCTAAAACGACCGGAGAGAGAGCCGCAGGACCAAATGGCTTAACGTGTTTCCCGAGACACGGGGTAACACGCTGCCAATTTCGAAACTCTGGGCTACTGCTGAGAAAATTCTAATAGGAAAAACCAGCAGTTCTATGTAGCATAAGAAATAAAAAAGCTGAAATCTATGTTAATTAAATTTTTATTCTGGGAAGGAAACGTAGCAAATGTCAAGTGACAACTGAGAAACAGACTTCCCATTTGTCCCCTCTAGTCAGTTTTCCACGGGAACAGTTGGCACCAATCCGCGAGTTGACAACTTTGTAAAAATTGTTTGAAACGCTTCGAAGCGCTTCATGTATACTCGTAAAATAATATTTTATTCATCACTTAACCTTTCAATTAAAATATAAGTATTTTTTTAATTTATTAAAAAAAACTATGGCCTAAATGTGGCATTGTGGTCACGTGACTATGTATGACGTCATCGTTCAAAAAACAACTTTCCTGGCATTTGGCACATAAATGTACTTCGGGTATTTTATGATATTTTACTCTATTATGAACGTGAAAAATTATTATCAGTGCTGTGCAGTACCTTGTTGTGGGAATACTACTATAAAAACGCCAAAGAAACTATTTATTCATGTCCCTTTAAAAAGAGATATTCGCAAGAAGTGGTTAGAACTTCTGTGTCAAATCCATCCAAAGGTTGTCTGTAAAAGATCGCTTTTAGCGATAAGACCGCCCATTGTATCACCCTTTTTAGTTGTTAAGTCCATATTTGTTTTACTGTTATGGTGTACAATAAATAATATATCTATCTATCTGCTTTTTTAAAAAGACAAAAAAGGAACTCATCGAACAACTATTACAGGACGATAAGACAAATGAACCAGAAGAGAGAGAGTTAGTTATGAAATGAAATGAAATATTTATTTGTAAATTGGTTATAAATAACACTTTTACACGTCATGATTTTTTGCGTGTTTAGTTTAGCTAGATGAGGCCAATATTTCCTAACTGACTACTCTGAGAAGAAACACCGAAACAAATTCCCTCTGAGTTTGTCGTCAACGTCTCTTTTAAAGTCCAAACAATTTGTAGCCAGTGCAAATTGTTCCAGACAGTGCAAGCAATTAGTTAGTTATTTCTTATTTTGTCTTACGCACCAACTAAAGATAACCAGTCAGCTGTCAAAATATTGAACGATGACGTCTCGTTTTCTGATTGGTGTTTCTAATCACGTGACTCACAGATAAAAAGTCTCATTTTTCTCAAGGGAAAATAAAATTAATAATTAATAATCTTTTCTTCATTTGTACTATTTTATGCTTCATATCAATAGATTTACATAATTAAATAGTTATTTTAAATTTTTAAACATACTGTCAACTCGCGGATTGTCACTCCGGTGACATCTGGGAAGACAATTCCCAGCTGTCACCTCGGAGGACAGGGCTAGTGGGGACTATTGGGAATAATCCGATATCACCACTTTTTCTAACCACTTTTTACCTTTTTGTCCGACCCGGCAATTAAACCCAAGACGTCATGCTCAGTAATCGCGCTTACAATGACTAGAGCAGAATCAGGGTTCTGGTGAACTCGGCTTCAGTCGTACTTATCTGTGATGGTAGGTTGCATTTAAATAGAAAGTAATAGAAAAGTCAGGTTCACTTTTTTATATTCAAATAAACTTGTGACGTAGTTGATCTGAAAAATTTCGATGACTATATTGGGGTTGGTTTCCGGTCTAATTGCAAGCAGCTGAACTCCACATTTCACAAGTTGAGTATCACGGTACCGCGTGGCAAGACCAGTCTCACATTTTCCCCAAAACGACTGTCAAGGATGTACAAATCGTGCTTGAATGGTTTGCGAGGCACCCGAGTCTTGATATATTAACATCACCCATCTAAGAACTGACCTCGGCAACCGTTTCTTAATATTGAAGATCAACCCGTGCGGATTTCATTATTAAAACACAAATTCCTGATATAATCATTGTCTCCGAAGTAATTTCATTTATATTTGTGTGTCTGGTGCTATATATACATGCTAGATATCCTCCATCTCGCTTTTCCCTTATGGTGTTCCGCCATCTATGCCTGTTCTTGGCATCGTGGAGAGCGACGTGTAGTTGAACGTCCAGGGTTGAACGGACCTGATCAACCCACCTTGTTGGTCTACGGTTTCTTAGTCATTTGCCATCAACCTTGCCAGGATTTATGAGTTGTTTTTTAAAAGAGATTTTCGCCTTCTTTTCAGGCTATGTGACCGAAAAACTCCAGTATTTTGCGCATTTTCCTCCAGCACCACATCTCGAACGCATCAATGCGGTCGCGGTCAGCGTTTTTCATAGTCCAAGTCTCAGATCCGTAGCTGAATATGGAGAAGACCAGAGATTGGACTAGTTTCGTCGTAGTTTTGTTCGAGATGTTGCGATTCCTCCATATGCCTTGCAGCTGAGATATTGCACTTTTGGCAATTCCTATGCGTCTCCTGTTTATTAGAACCGGTATTACTGATCGACATGCTAGATATACATCTATATATTTATTACAATTTTATGCAACAAAACGGCGTAACTACGAAGGCGGACTTAATGCTTTAATTAATATATACGTATACAAGCAGCTTACTTTTATTTCAGTATCAAAACTTTGTGAATAAAACAGTTAACATAATCGTAAAATCAAAAAGTTTCTTTAAATATTTGAAATGAGAACACATTTAGCAATGATGTCGTGATGTGTACATGGGCTTGGCATTAGTGAAATCAGATTTAGTCATAATGAGAGTTTTGCATTTAGTCACTGTCTGTGGTCATTGATGATGAAATTGCACCATTCAATGTAGTAAAAATAATAATAGTGTGTTAGGAAATTGTTATGATTATTCAATATGTTATATATTTATTTTGAAATGCTTTATTAAACACGATATGATTAAGGGACACACTTATTATAAAACATTTTGTTTTACTAACAGGATGATAAATTAAATTTCAACGTATTTTATTCCACACTAGCAGTCCCGCGGGACTTCTCTCCCGTGGACTTAATCGCGATAGAAACATAACCCTTCTTCTTTTGCAGTCGGGAAACACTAGCCTATAATCTTCCTCCAAACTTCAAGTTACTCCTATAACAAAACGTTTTGGGAATACTTTCATTGTGCGTACGACTAAGGAGTGGAATTCCCTGCCGGAGTCTGTGTTTCCTGATAGCTCGATAGCTATAACCTAGGGGTCTTTAAGTCAAGAGTGAATAGGTACTTTTAGGTAAGCGTGCGGCATCTTCGACCACATCATCACTTACCGTCAGGTGAGATGGTAGTCAAACGCGAAAGTATTTTCAATAAAAAAAAAAAAAAAAACTAGCAGTCCCGCAGGGCTTCTCTCCCGTGGACTTAATCACGATAGAAACATAACCCTTCTTCTTTTGCAGTCGGGAAGAACTAACCTATAATCTTCCTCCAAACTTCAAGTTACTACTATACCAATAATATAACACCATTGGTTTCGGTAATCATTTATACACCTTGGATAGTCATCACGGGTGGTCAGTAGCTAGAAAATCTGACACCGGTCTAGCCAAGGATTATCCTGTTACCCAGTTACTGGGTTGTTGAGGTCGTATAGGCAGTCGCTCCATGTAAAACCCTCTAATAACATATATACTCAGCAGCATCCAGTTAGACTGAACGCGGACCCAACATAGTTGGGAAAGGCTAAAGCAGATGATATAAATATAGATAAAAAAAAAAAAGCAGATGATGAATATAGTAAATATTTTCTAACTGCTAGCTGTTAAATTAAATAAAAATATGTAACCCAGTATTTCAATTAAGTTTTTATTTTTAAATTATACTATATAAAGCTAAATTACCACTCACTGACTCACTGACATAATTGTTCTCCCAGATGGTGGATGGGGAGGTGGGTATATTTTGACAGATTCGTAAACAAGTAACTCTGAAACCTACGGGAAAAGTGCCAAACCTCCCCTTTCCCCCCCCCTTCTCCCCCCTCCCTATCGTATCTCGGAAACTACGAGACCCGTATTTTTTTTTTTACGGATTCGTATAGAGGAGGCTCGGTAAAGTAAAAGCCATTTTTCAAAGTCCCCCCCCCGCCCCCCTTCTCCCCTCCCTTTAGGCGGATCTCGGAATCTAAGAGACTTGGAACATTTTTTTTTCAGATTCGTTTAGAGGGGCAATGCTTTAGTCGAAATACTTGTGTAACCCCCCCCCCCCCTCTTTTTTTTTTTTTTTTTTTTCACAAGCTCGCGAGGTGCTTGCACCTCGCGCAATACGCAAATACTAAACCCCCCCATCACCCCCCCCCTTTTTTTTTTTTTTTTTTTCACAAGCTCGCGAGGTGCTTGCACCTCGCGCAACACGCAAATACTAAACCCCCCCATCACCCCCCCCCCTTTTTTTTTTTTTTTTTTTCACAAGCACGCGAGGTGCTTGCACCTCGCGCAACACGCAAATACTTGATTTAGAGGGGCAATGCTTTAGTTTTTTTCACAAGCACGCGAGGTGCTTGCACCTCGCGCAACACACAAATACTAGTTATACTATATAAAGCTAAATTACCACTGACTGACTGACTGACTCACTCACTCACTCATTGACATAATTGTTCTCCCAGATGGTGGATGGGGAGGTGGGTATATTTTGACAGATTCGTAAACAAGTAACTCTCAAACCTACGGGAAAAGTGCCAAACCTCCCCTTTTGCCCCCCCCTTCTCCCCCCCCCCCTATCGTATCTCGGAAACTACGAGACCCGTATTTTTTTCTTTTTACGGATTCGTATAGAGGAGGCTCGGTAAAGTAAAAACCATTTTTCAAAGTCCCCCCCCCCGCCCCCCTTCTCCTCCCCTTTAGGCGGATCTCGGAATCTAAGAGACTTGGAACATTTTTTTTTCAGATTCATTTAGAGGGGCAATGCTTTAGTCGAAATAATTGTGCAACCCCCCCCATTTCCCCCCCCTTTTTTTTTTTTTTTTTTTTTTTCACAAGCACGCGAGGTGCTTGCACCTCGCGCAACACGCAAATACTAAACCCCCCCCATCTCACCCATCACCCCCCCCCATTCTTTTTTTTTCACAAGCACGCGAGGTGCTTGCACCCGCGCAACACGCAAATACCATTTTCTTTTTTCACAAGCACGCGAGGTGCTTGCACCTCGCGCAACACGCAAATACTAGTATCTATTATAAACATTATTATTCTCTTTATTTCCAATACATTTTTAAATAATCTCTAAAAAAAAATCTTTTTTAACAATATAAGCCCACTGGTATCGGGAACAGGGTCCAAGCTACCGGCGCACATAGGAGTATTGCTATGCAAAATCCGGTCAAAATTATTTAATGGCTTATTTAATAATAAAACACGGTAATACGATTTAATATAATCTTTAATGATAGCAAATAGAACATTCATAGCAAAAAAACATTTTTTTTAAATTTATTTTTTGTTATTTATGTACACACAGTAAAACACATTAGGATAAGCATAATTACAATATTTGAGTACAAAGGAACTGCTTATTTCTTAAGAAATTTCTTCCAGCAGACCTGCGAAAGGACAAGTGAAAAAGAGATGTAGAAAATAGTGTGCGAGAACAAGAATATGTGAGGTCTAAAACTAAAATATTAAATATACCTACACTTACTTATAATGCAATCAAAATAACATATACTTAAATAAATACATAATGTTAGAATTTATAAACATATAATATAAATATATACATAAATAATTAACACAGTTAAGAGAAAAGGTAAAGTTTTTTAACTTAAGTTCTTAAAATTATCTTAATTGTCCTCTTCCTCTTCATCGTCTTCATCTATATTTTATTACTATTAGCATTATAAAGAATTTTCCATTGCCTTCTTGTGAAGTCACCTTCAACGAAAATTGACAGTGCCTCTTGTGGCGTATGCTTTTTCACACTTATTTGGTTTTGGGATAAAGTGTAAGATTTACGAACGTTTGACGCTCTTGTTGGCGTTGCCACTATTTCTTTTATCATAGCTGAGGCATCAGTGTTTTCAATAATGCGCTGACTGACTCCAGCTGCATATATTAGATCTTCAGCAGGTATTTGCTTCCGTATCTCACTAGTTTTTTCGTCGCTTTCGTCGCTCACTTAAGTTTCAAAAGATTTAGTTGGCCGATACGGTTTATATGTAAGCTCTGCACTAAATTTCTGCAATTGTATAGACGATTTGAGCCATTTGTCATTATTACGCAAGAAACGATCTTCTTTGCGACTTGCTCCTTCCCATTTTTGTTTGAATTGAGTCTTATAAAATCTCAGAGTGCGATCCAAAATAGTTTCTTTATAATTAGGGCATTGGGTTATTTCAACTAATTTTGTTCCCAAAAACTACAACTTTTCTTCTATTTTCTTTCCTTTACAGTCACGCATGATGTCGTACAAATCTCTTCTTGTAAAACTAACAGTTGAGTTCTACCTTATCTGAAAATAAAAAATAAAACAACGTAAAGTCAAATATATCCACAATTTACACTATCATCTTCAAATAATTGAAAATAAAAATAGCGCGCATGGGCGCGGCATTTTTTTTATTGTTTTTACTAAAACATATTCTAGGCAACATATTAAACCTAAAATTAAGGTTTGACAAGCCTTGACACATAAACAAAAACTCGATTAAATACAATATTTTAGACAAATTATTTCAAATTTTCGTTTCATCTTTCTAATTTTTTTTAAGCACATAAATGAAACATAAAGTATTTAATTGTCATGTCAAAATAATTTACGTACCTTGTACTTCCATATTCACAATGTTTTTTTACACAATTTATCACACCAAACGTACAGTTCAAACTCCAATGCAGTGAAACTAAACAAGCGCCGAGAACAAAGACTAAGACTACTAGATAAGAGGTTCCGACTGCTTGTGCAGGAAGGGTCGACTATCTGAGTTACAATTGTGTCCCTTTTTCAATGGACCGGTTATTAAGCTGCAAAATTGTGTGGTTTTAATAGGTTTTTATTTAACTTCGTAAATTCGACTTTTGACCGGATTTTAGATGAAAATACTCCTATGTGCGGCGGTCAGGGCTCCATAGAGAGGAACCTCCTGACGATACGCACCGTGTCGAAGAGTACCGCTTTCTGAAGCAAGCCCTTGATCCAATCGCCTTACGAGAGCCTCCTGAGGTGTTGGTCGAGGCTCTTGGCTATTAAGCCATTGGCTGAGATGACTATCGGTACAATGATTGCCGAGTTCATTATAAACATTATTTTTTATTTAGGTTTAAATTCTATAATGTTATTTCTATTTTTGACTAGCTGTCCCGGCAGACCTTGTTATGCCTTATTTCTCTAAAACAAAGTTATTGTTCACGCATGATGTTGACGACGTGCTTATTGCCATTGCTAAACAGTAGGCGCCCGTCGTTTTGAGACACCTACCTACACGTCATGAGTTCATGACTCAAAAACTAGCACATCATCCTCGGATTGTCGGACAGCCAATGAGAGGAACCCTAGGGACGCTATCGAAGAAGCACCAATAGCAGCAGTCTACGAAGACTTCCGAACTCCTCTCCGTGTAACGGGAACCGCTCGGCGTGTCTGCAATACTAACCACATTTCAAACCTCATCCTTGCTCTGTATAGCTTCACCTTCAAAAACATTTAAATTCAAGAACGTTTTTTCCTATTGTACATACTAACACTCATTGCAATAAACCATTTTATATATTGGAGAAACCAAGAAGTATCATTTCTTCTGATCCACAACCACATATTGAATAGGAAGACGCCTAACGCAGAAACATAATTTTGTGGACCTTCGTGCCGTATAAAACAAACCAGTCCAGAGAAGCAGAGAATCAGACGTGGACACGAACGAGAGACGCGCAACTCGGTAATACGTGCCAGCCAAGACTTTTCCTCTTTCCTTGTGTTAATAGTGTTTCTCCTCTCAAATTCTAGTACATCATACTTGTT
Organism: Tholera decimalis; assembly: GCA_943138885.2. Classification (NCBI taxonomy): domain Eukaryota; kingdom Metazoa; phylum Arthropoda; class Insecta; order Lepidoptera; family Noctuidae; genus Tholera; species Tholera decimalis. The sequence continues at coordinate 15,065,223 of OW964559.2, forward strand.
CGCGAGATCGGGCAGGAGCCGCGGTGGCTACAGCCTCTACGCTCCAGGCGCTGAAATCGTTTTCGCAAAACGTGAGTACTCCAGGTTTCTATATCTACCAGAATGGCGGAGTCAGGTTCTACTCATCTAACGGCTGCTCCTAAATCACCTCTTAAATCTCCGTTAATCACACAAATTAACGCCCTCACACGCAGAAGGGGAGTAATTAAGGGTCGATTGTCTAATTTGCAAAAATATGTTGAGTCATTCCAACAGCCGTTAGAAGCTAACAGAATTCTAGAATTCAAATTACGCATAGATAGTGCTACCTCCCTGTTATCTGAATTTAACGCCCTTCAGTCGCAAATTGAAGAATTGTGTGATAATTTGGATGAACATCTGGAATATAGGGAACAGTTCGAACAAAGGTTTTTTAGTGTCATCGCGCAAGCTAAGTCTTTGTTGTCTGAGGATAGCAAAACACCTAAAAGTTTCAATAACTCTGAGGCAGTACAACCAGTGAAGTTACCTACAATTCAATTACCAACTTTTGACGGTTCCTATGAGAATTGGTTAGAGTTTAGAGACACCTTTTTATCCTTAGTGCATAACTCCACACAAATAAGTCCTATTCAGAAGTTCCACTATTTAAAATCAGCTTTGAAGGGTAGCGCTGAATTAGTAATAAACTCACTGGAATTATCAGCCAATAATTACAGTGTTGCATGGGAGTTACTCACTAATAGGTTCAATAACAGCCGTCTATTAATACACAATCATGTAAAAGCTCTTTTCTCCACACAAGCTTTAACTAAAGAGTCACCCGTGTTATTACGAAAGCTCGTAGATACGATGTTAAAACATCTACGCGCACTAAAAGTACTCGGTGAGCCGACCGATTTCTGGGATACACTCATAATTTACATGATTACGTGGAAGGCGGACCCTGTTACCGAGCGGGAGTGGGAAGAGTATGTACTCGCACAAATGATAAAATGTCCTGACGATGCGAAGCTTAAGTTGAAGGTAGAGGATTTAATTCGTTTTATCGGGCGGAGAGCGGACATGCTAGATAAATTATTAGGTACGCATAGTAAAGGCACACACGATAATAAACACATCAATGCGACCACTTCTAAAGTACACTGTAACGCTTCTTCGTCCGACACTACGAAACCACTGTCACACAAAACACAGTACAAACCTTGCCCTATGTGTAAGGAAAAACATCCGTTATTCTCATGCCACAAATTCCTTGATCTGTCCGTAGCGGAAAAACATAATTTTGTCACACAAAACAAATTATGTACAAACTGTTTGCGCTCAGGACACAAAGCGAACGACTGTCCGCTTGGACCGTGTAGGAAATGTTGTAAGAAACATAACACACTACTACATCGTAACGAGTCAGAGGATAACACGCAAAATCCGCCTCTCTCATTAGTGACAGTAGGACAAATTTCGCAACCCGCATTAAAATCACACACACATAATGCGAATTGCGACGGCAGCCCCACCACGCAAGGGACAGTTGCCAAACCAGTTCTGTTGTCTACCGTGCTAGTCGAGATAGCAGATATTCATAACAATTATCACACGGCGCGCGCGCTGCTCGATAACGGTAGTACACGATGTTTTATCACAGATGCATTATGCAACAAATTAAACTCACAAAAAATACAGTCCACTTACAATATAACAGGTGTAGGTAACTCAGTTTCCCAGTGCACACAGACCTGTAATGTTACAATTAGGTCCCTGGTAGGTTTCTACACTACACACATTCATTGTTTAATTTTACCCTCAATAACTGCACAATTACCAGCAGTGTCTTTATCTAAAGATGGTTTTAACATTCCTGTAAACATTCAGTTAGCCGATCCCTATTTCTTCGAGTCTCAACCCATAGATATATTGATTGGTGCTGACCACTTCTGGGATCTCCTCGAAAATGGAAGATTCCGGTTGAAAGGTGGTCCATACTTACAAAATACAAAATTAGGGTGGATAATTTCAGGGCCTTTGAATACTCTCGCACATAGTCATCACGTTTCATGTAACGTCACATCACCACTTGATGAACAATTGAGGAAATTTTGGGAGCTCGAGGAGATAGGCAGATCGACTGATGTCCACAGTAATGAGGAGCAGGCTTGTGAGGATCATTTTATAAAGACAACCACACGTGACACTGATGGCAGGTTTTGCGTTTCCATGCCTTTGAAGGAGCCCCCTGACGCATTGGGTGACTCATTTCTTCAGGCTGAACGTCGGTTCTACGCACTAGAGAAACGTCTGCAACGCACACCGGCCTATAAACAGTTATACATGCAATTCATCCATGAATACATAGAAATGGGTCACATGTCACGTATCCGTACGTACAGCACACCACACTACTTTCTACCACACCACGGTGTATTCCGCGAGCACAGTACTACCACGAAACTGCGAGTTGTATTCGATGCAAGCGCCAAAACCACGACTGGAAAATCACTCAACGATATACAACGCGTAGGCCCAGCAATACAGGGTGACTTGTTTGCTATTTTGCTCCGGTTTAGACAACACAGATGGGTAGGGTGTGCAGACGTCGAAAAAATGTTTCGCCAAATCCTAAAGGATCCGAGTCAGCGAAATTTACTTTTATTCCTATGGCGTGACAATCCCACAGACCCATTAGAAATTTACAGGCTCAATACTGTCACCTACGGAACCGCGTCCGCACCGTTTACTAGCGTACGCTGTTTAAAACAGCTGGCATTGGAATGTTCTGACTCATTGATTCGTACAGTCATTCAGGATGATTTTTTTGTCGACGACCTGGTGACCGGTGCTGACAGTATTGAGTCGGTAAAACATATAGCAAAGGAAACAACTAAAGTCTTAAAGGGTGGTTGTTTCCCACTTCGAAAATGGATCTTCAATTTTGATCATGATCTACAAGAGTTTCCGTCTCATTCTAAGGAACTTTCACTTGGTGAAAACGCCCATCACAAAACCCTAGGATTAGGGTGGTATAATCAATCTGACACTTTGCATTTCCACACAGAACACACAAATGACAGTCGGCAACTAACGAAACGCATCATATTGTCGGAGGTCTCTAAAATTTTCGATCCGTTAGGATTACTTAGTCCTTTTGTAATGACTGCAAAGGTTCTACTTCAAAAGCTATGGCTATTGAAATTAGATTGGGACGATATATTACCTAGTGACGTCACACGCAGTTGGGCACAATTCGTAAACGGTATAACATTGCTAAGTACATTACGAATACCGCGGCACGCAATAGGTATCGATGCTACTCGCGTAGAACTACACTTATTTACCGATGCTTCACAAACAGCTTACGGCGCGTGTGCTTACATTCGTTCCATAACAGACAATGGCATAGTTACAACGAGGTTACTGTGCGCCAAAGGAAAGGTCGCACCCTTAAAACCCGTCAGTATACCACGGTTAGAATTGTGCGGCGCCCTATTAGGAGCCCAGTTACATGACAAAATCACAAAGTCACTTCGTTGTATCTTTGACGGTGTCACATTTTGGACAGATTCCACTATTGTGATCGGTTGGTTACGCATGAATCCTAACTCTTTAAAGCCTTTTGTACAAAATAGGGTCGCGGAGCTACAAGAATTAACAAAGGGTATGTCCTGGAACCACGTTTCTGGTAGGGAAAACCCAGCTGATCTAGTATCACGCGGTGTGACTCTGGACGTACTTAGTTCATGCACGCTTTGGTGGGAAGGGCCGTCTTTCCTTTCAGATCCGTCATTTAATGTAGCCAATAAAAATAGCTCTGACCACTTAAACGATACAACACTTGATTTACCTGAGATTAGGTCTCAAACACACACTCATCAAATCTCGGATACGGATAGTTGGTTCCCGTTTCATCGTTTCACTCGATTCAATCACATGAAACGTGTTTGTGCCTATATGTTACGTTTTGTATACAATGTGCGAAACAAAGCTGCAAGGCGTACTGGCTCATTGAACGTAACCGAGTTAAACGAAGCACTGACTATTCTCACAAAGGCGTCACAGTCACAATCATTCCCCGACCTTTTAGATAGTTTAATTAAACACAAACCGTTAAAACACTCACACAATTTAGTCAAATTAAATCCATTCATCGATAAACAAAATGTAATTAGAGTCGGGGGACGTTTGTGCAATTCACCAGAGTTTTCGTATAGCAAGAAGCATCCAATATTATTATGCAGCAAGCACACATTCACACGGCTGTTGTTTAGCGCAGAGCATGAGCGACTAATGCACGCCGCGCCGCAGGCCCTCTTGTACACACTCAGAGAAACGTGGTGGCCGGTGGGTGGGAGAAATCTCGCTAAACAAGTTGTACATAGTTGTGTTCGATGCGCTAGGTTCCGTGCTAAGCCGATTGCACCTATTATGGGTAACTTACCTGCACAACGCTTGTCTCCAGGGTTTCCTTTTATTACCACTGGTGTGGACTATGCGGGACCGGTTCTCATATTGAACCGTAAAGGTAGGGGTGCTAGAACTGTGAAGGCATACATTTGCATATTTATATGTTTCATTACACGCGCGGTTAACTTGGAACTTGTAGGTGATTTGACAACGGACGCCTATCTATTAGCTCTCAAGCGCTTTGTCTCACGCAGAGGCAAACCGTCACACATTTTTTCAGACAACGGAAAGAATTTCGTTGGCTTAATGAATTTATTTTCAAAATTCCTTTCCTCATGTTCACAAAATATCATAGATTACGCTACTTCACAAGATATCAAATTCAGTTTTATTCCCCCTTACGCTCCGCATTTTGGTGGATTATGGGAAGCTGGGGTAAAATCATGTAAACATCATTTACGCCGTGTTGTAGGGAATTTGCACTTAACGTATGAGGAGTTCAATACTGTTTTGACACAAGTGGAAGCAGTCCTGAACTCCCGTCCTCTTAGTCCTATGTCCACAGATCCCCATGATTATCAACCCCTATGCCCAGCTCACTTCTTGGTTGGCCGTCCGCTGACAGCGCCGGTCTGTGAGGACCTGATCGACAAATCCCCACACAGTCTGTCACGCTACCAGCGAGTGGAGCAGATCCGTCAACATTTTTGGAGCAGGTGGTCCACAGAGTACATTTCTGAGATGCAGACCAGGACAAAGTGGAAGTCAAGGCAAGCTGATCTGAAGCCAGACACACTGGTACTTATAAAGGACGATCACGCACCGCCACTGAAGTGGTGTCTTGGCCGTATCATCAGCACCATTCCAGGCAGCGACGGAGTTGCACGAGTGGCGGATATCCAGACCGAAAAGGGCATCATAAGAAGGGCATTTTCTAAGATTTGTCCACTGTGGGAGAATGAAGCTGAGTGAACACGTTGAAAGACCATCTTTCAAGGCCGGGAGGATGTTCACGCATGATGTTGACGACGTGCTTATTGCCATTGCTAAACAGTAGGCGCCCGTCGTTTTGAGACACCTACCTACACGTCATGAGTTCATGACTCAAAAACTAGCACATCATCCTCGGATTGTCGGACAGCCAATGAGAGGAACCCTAGGGACGCTATCGAAGAAGCACCAATAGCAGCAGTCTACGAAGACTTCCGAACTCTTCTCCGTGTAACGGGAACCGCTCGGCGTGTCTGCAATACTAACCACATTTCAAACCTCATCCTTGCTCTGTATAGCTTCACCTTCAAAAACATTTAAATTCAAGAACGTTTTTTCCTATTGTACATACTAACACTCATTGCAATAAACCATTTTATATATTGGAGAAACCAAGAAGTATCATTTCTTCTGATCCACAACCACATATTGAAGAGGAAGGCGCCTAACGCATAAACAGTTATATTGTTTATTTTTTATGTTAATAGCTGCCTCGACACATTTCGTTCTGTCAAAAGAGATTGGCCTGTCGCAGTCTAATAGAAATAAAATAACATTGAAATATTGTTGTAATATCTAATGTAGTGATAATTTGAGTCCATGCAGCCTCTTTCCATTTAAATTACTGCACTAACGCTTATGTTGTTATCACTTATTTTCCTTAATATTATTCACGATTACTGATCATCATTAAGTAAAATAACACACTTTTTTACACAATAAAAATGACTATAAAACAAATTTGAGGGAACTCGTTATAATATTTTCATTAATGACATTCAAGCTCTAATAAAATTGAAGGCATACCAAAGATAATCATAACATGCCTTAGTTTTGCTTTGATTGACGTCAAATGTGTGACAGCTGAGGACAGAGTGGATTGTATGGGAAAAAAGTAAATTATTGTTTTTACTGTTTTCCTCATATTTTTGAAGTTTTTTCTCTCCATAAGAACCATCCTCGTACTTCAAGGAATATTATAAAAAAAGAGTTAGTGAAATCGGTTCAGCTGCTCTCGAGATTTGCGCTTAGCAACACATTCAGCGATTTATTTTTAACCAACTTCAAAAAAAGGAGGTTCTCAATTCGTCTTGCAATTATTTTTTTTTATGTATGTTACCTCATAACTCGGAGACGGCTACACCGATATGAAAAATTCTTTTTGCGTTTGAATGGGTATACTTTTTAGTTGGTCCCATTGTTACGAAATTAGGATCTGATGATGGGATCCTGGAGAAATCGAGGGAACACTTCAAATATTATAGGCACACCTATAGCGTTTTGGGTATTTCTTATAGTACCTTGAGCAGTTGCTTCCGAAAAGTACCATTTGGGGAAGTTGAACTGATGATGAAGACCACGGATGGCCACTGAAACTCCTCAATAATAAGTATTTCGTGGATTGCGATTCGATCACTTGAGTACGGATGTTAAATACTTTATGCTCGTCACAATACATATGGGGATGTAGAGCTGATGGTCAAGTACCAGGAGAACTCCTCAAAAATTAACGGAAAAGCAATATTTTGTAAAAGGTGATAAGTTGTTGACATTATGGCTTTTGTAACTAGGTAAATTACAAACCGACCCACTAAAACCGTGAAAAAAAAATTTTTGCAAAAAAGAAAAGAAAATCCAAAACCAATAACACCGACTTCCGAAATTAAAGTTATTTTTGGCTTTGTAGTGTTTTGATATGGAAGTCGGTTCTATTTTTTTTTGCAATATTTTTTTTTATATTATAGATGCACAAAAACAAAGAAACGCACCGAGTCTAAAACTTTTAAACGAGGTACAAGCGCGCACAAAACGGTTTCTCCGCTCAACATTTTCTCACATAATTATTTTTTACATTACAAGACTACATCTGGTAAATTAAATTAAACTCACCTTCATATTATGGCATGCTGGTGGATTTTTTTTGTCAAAAGTGTTTTAATTATTTTTACCATACTGTGCACCCTTAAAATTCGACACAGACGTTAGTGAAACACTGGAAGTGGCAACCAGGATTTTATTATTTTCAATTTATGTATTTTTCTTAAGTATACCGGACAATTTTTGTAGTATGGTAATGTATTTGTTTGTTTATTTTATGTTTATGCAACACAAATGGTACAAAGGCGGCGTCAGGCAATCTTTACCAGTCAACCATGGGTGGCGAAGAGACAACATGACAGGTGCGTAAAATAGTCAGTAGAATTATATTTTAGTAACATATAATGTAGGAGAATATCACTAAACTTCAAACTTAGCTATATTTCTCTATCTATACTAATATTATAAAGCGAAAAAGTTCGTTTGTTTGTTTGTTTAATAGCGCTCATCTTCGAAAGTACTGGGTTGATTTAGATGAGTCGCGTGACTGCTAGTATAATATAAATGCATAATACATACCAATAAATAATAGTAGATTATTAACCAAGGGCTGTATGACATCAATTGCATACGAGGTTTTTGGCGCCTGAGCGAAGCGAAGGCGCTAATTAACCCGAGTATGCAATTGATGCTTACGCCCGAGATAAATACTCTGCTTTACATATCGATTGTGAGGTAAGTAAACAACAAGACAACAGGTTTCAATGAACATTTATTAAGAAGAAAAAAATGTGTATTTAATTAAAATTAATAGTAAAATTATTACAATTTGTAAGAGATATGGTCACGTTCTTTTTAGGTATATTTATAGTTAAAGTTAAAAATATGAGTTTGTGATGATAAGACTTGAGTTTGAGTGACTTGAGGTTCTTGCATCGTAAATGGCGGCAGTTGACTGGTACTATTTTCTTCATTAAAAAATGGCTCAGATGATGTGCTTTGACGTGGTGATTTTAAGTTTATATTTTCTGTTATTTTAGAAGTAATTTTGCTTTTGTTTGCCATCGAATCTTCGATATAACCTTCGGCCACTTTGCTGGACTTCCAGCCGCCGTGCCTTTTTAACAGAGTGAGGTTGGCTCCCGAATCAGCCAATAGAGTCGCTGATGTTCTGCGAAAGCAATGCCCGGTGTATAACTCTACGTTACTCAGTTTTAAATATGTGGCTATTTGCTTTGGCATGCCTGTAAATTTGTTTTTTCCTATTACTTGTCTGTGGCATTTTCCTTTACTGTAATTAAGAAAAAAACGATTTGTATCCACGTTTTCAGGCCAAAGAGCTTGATATTTTTCAACATAATTTGCAAATTCTTCATGCACAACAAATGACCGGTCAATTTTAGTTTTCGTGTTAGGCAGTTTTATGAGTAGTAATTTGTTATGTTTTTCTACATTTTCTATTGCCAAGTTTGTCAATTCCACGGTTCTGCAGGCTCCCGATATCCCAAAAATTAGAACAACCTGTAAAAAAGACATAAGTTGTATTAAAGGCACCAAATTCGCATAGTATTTCTGTGAAATATTTTGGTAACTTATTAAAAAGGGCAAGTAAATACGTAGGTACCTTTATTGCTAAATAAATTTCATCCGGAGCTTCATTTAAGAATTTCTGTACTTCTTCTGCAGTAAATACCTTCGATTTCTTGCTTTTAAAGCCGTCAGACTGCCTTTTCAAGAAAGCAGTAAGTTTAGAAAAATCTTTCAAATTCACGTCATGTTTTGTCATCATTGTAGATTTTAGCATGGAATAAAAGCACCATAAACTGGAAGGTTGTAGCCTCTTAGATAATTCATCAAAATATGATATAAAAACACTTTCAGAAAGAGATTTCACTTTTTTTTCTGACCGCCATTTCATAAATTCGTCGTATGCCTTTACATATCTTTCTTTCGAGTTCGGCGGTAATATATTTTCGACAACTGTTTTTGCCCTTTCTTTAATAAAATCGGGCGTTAGATCTATGTCTTCGTCACTAGACATGTTTAAAACTTTTGAAAAAGAACTCAAACAAGAAAATTAATTATTTTCGCGATGCTTTCGCGCCTACTAATAGACTGCCTTTTTTTTTCACGCACGCAAGCGCGTCAAATCTTGCTGGCCAGTTTGATTTTTAAATCGATTCCATCTAACATACGATGTGGAAACAAATAGTTCCATATTTAAAATAAAATCTTTATAAAATAAATTGACTAGATTCCGATTCGAGTAATTAATCGATACCGAGAAAAAAAAAATTAACTTTTTAAAAATATTCTTCGTGCAGTATGAGTATGACAGTTCTTTTTTCAAATTCCAAAACCTATGCTGTAATGATAGTCATACACCCCGGCATTCAGGGGTGTAAGGGTGTACTTACAGAGCAAGAGATATGTAAATAAATATTTATATACAGTTATAAAAAGTTGTTTATGAAACAACTTTGTAACGCTTTATGTGTTTAGAAAAAATATTCGCAACTATATTGCTCTATAATACATACTGAGTGGTGGCCGTCCTGGTTTTAGGAGGATTTTACTTCTAGGTAAAACTATAGTCAATCAATTTTATGACATCTCTCTCTCTCTCTCTCTCTCAGATCGTCAGACTGGCTTTTACAGTTTTAATTTTGGTCTTCCATCGATCCCTAGCCATCGCCACCCTCACCGCAAGGTGTAATTTCTTTGAAGCTGATACAGCTTTAACTTGGTCAGACCATCTGGTTGGCGAGCAACCTCAGGCTCTCTTGCCTTTTACTCCACCAACAACGCCAGTTTCTCCAGTCTATCATTCCCTCTCTTATGATATACATAAATCAAAGAGCTCAAGAACAATACAAAAAGCATTACTAATACAATCATAACTTGTCAAATATATACCCAGGGGTAAAACAACTTTGAGCTGCCAGGCTCAGCTATGGTGCGAACTTACAAGCACTAAGATACCTATTTAGCATAGTTAATAGAGTTCAATGTTTGCGCTCTGTAATCTGCTTTCACTTGAGTAGGGTAAACATTAACCCACAGGCGGCACATAAAGGAGGCGAGCACAATGCAGTTTGGATCAGCCTCATATATTCGCGGAGAAATAAGAAAGCATTCATTAAAAACAGGGTACAAGTATGATAATCTTATGCCTTTCCACCATCCTAGCTCGTCATGCTATGCTGGCGCTACCGTTGCAGTTGAGGAGGATCTTTAGCTTTGGCAATATAAGTACTTCTTATTTTCGAGTCGATGCTCAAACATCTTTGGATCAGTATGTAGTTACCTGCTCAGCTCTTTCATTTGGCTCGTTAAGATCCTACAAGGTGCAAGTGGCCTTGCACGATGGACATGGACATTTGGGGTGCATGAAAGGAGCCTCCTTGTGTGGCATTAAATACATCGTACAGTGATTTCAAACGCTCGGCACACCCTGGACAGCTATCACTCGGTAACGCAGAGTACTAATCCTTTCACTACGATGACCCAAACTCAATATAAGTACTATAATAATAATAATATTCAGCCGATTACGTTTTCACTGCAAGGATTCATGCCTTCTCTTTATGAGAGAGAAGGGGCCGTAATCAACTACGCAGACCCTGTAGGGTTGGTGAATATCACACGTCTACGAATTTTTGGTCCTAGGACATGTCGGTTCGTAGGCGCGGGCTTGCGGACGGCGAGCAGGGGTAGCTCACCGTCTGGTAAGGATGCCTTAAGGAGCTGTCAGCACTGGTGACGGGGGCCCCATAGGGCCTGTCGGGGTTGCGGGAAGGTTTTAACAAGATACCGCGGCCTCGGAACTTAAGGGCAGCTGAAGGAACAAGGTGGGTTTTTAATCAGTAGAAGTCTGACACACCCTTCCGCTTAACCTTAAGTTGGGAAAATCAGCGAATGACTTCTCCCACAGAAGTCATTCGCTGATTTTCCCAACTGACAAAAAAAAGGATATGCCGGGTTCCTTCATTACTACCTTCACAAGTTTGCGAGCAGTGGTGATGATATGAATTACACAAATAAATCTAACTAATCTATATATTTTATTTAGATATCTAAAACATTAATTAAGAACAAAAACAACAAATCAAATCAAATCAAATCAAAATTGTTTTTATTTTACATAGGCCTAAATTGATCACTCATAAAACGTCAGAAGTTAGTGCACGGTTCGAAATTGGTCGTTTCCTATGGAGAAGAACCGGCAAGAAACACCACGGTCACTCTTTTAAAAAAAATTCTTGATTTTCACAATCTTTGCATAACAGATACAATTTTTATTTATTTTTTTGGTATGAGAGGACAGTATAGACTAATTGACATAATAAAATGTAATATAACTAAACAGAAATGAATCTCAGAGTCTATAGTGTTCACACATTTACATTAAAAATTAACTTTACAAAACTGCAAATAAACTAAAGCAAATGACATAAAAATAAAAATTATATACAAGTAAAATAAAATAAAAATAACAACAGAAAAAAAAACAAAATAAAAACAAATAATAACAACAACAAAAAAAAAGTGGGGTTGTTAATAGACCTTTATACAATAACGCAGTCACAATAAGCCAGGGAAGCCATATGTGCAGAAGGAATCATTGCCAAGCAGTCTTATCTTCAACGTAGTCCTTAATCTTATAATATGCTTTTTTCAAAAGGACACGTTTAATATGGGTTTTAAATTTTCCCTCGCTAAGATCTGTCACATACTTTGGCAACTTGTTATAAAAGCGTATGCTGTTTATAAGGAATGACTTGTTTGTCTTGGCTAATCTCCATTTGGGTATAACAATTTCATGTTTATTGCGCGTGTTTATTGTATGGAAATCGCTTCTAACAATATCAAAAATCCCAGTAACTGAAAAAAATGTGTGTGTTTGTATATTGTTTAAAGATGCCTAGTTCACATTTTGCATGACACAAGGGCTGGCTCTAGTCTTAGACAGTAAATTGACATGCAACGGGGCAATACCGCCACTGTCTTGGGTACATTTTGTTTAAGTTACTTAAGACTAAAATAATAATACCTATTATACAGAAGTATACTTTTTTTTGTTTCGACGCCTGTGAAAAGTATTGTACGATTTAAAAAAAGAATAGCACATTATTGGGTTTAGTTCCGGGATTACGCATAATTTTTCATCAGTCACGGTACCACCAAGCCTACTTGGCCTTTTTAGGGTTCCGTAGCCGAATGGCAAAAAACGGAACCCTTATAGTTTCGTCATGTACATCCATCTGTCTGTCTGTCTGTCTGTCCGTCCGTTCGTATGTCACAGCTATTTTATTCCAAAACTATTAGGACTATACATGTGAAACTTGGTAAGTAGATGTATTCTGTGAACCGCTTTTCGATTTTAAGAAAAAATTAAAAAAATATTTAAAATTAAAGGGGGCTCCCCATACATGGAACTGAAACTGAAAATATTTTTTTCATGAAACATGATGACAAAATGACAGGTCTTTAAAAATTACATTGAAGTTTCTACAGCCACTCTTTCATAAGGTTAATCGTTTAAAAGATATACGCTTCCAAATGAGTAAAATGTGTTCCACCCCCTCTTCTTCTCTTCTTCTTTTTCACTCTATAATAATGGAGTGAAAAATCTGAAAAAATATATGTCTGTAGACCTTAACTTAACTTTCAAACAAAATTAGTTTGAACGAGATCAAGTTAACAGTTTTTGAGATACAGCATATTTTCTAAAACCGCAAATATAACTTTGTAATTCATACAAACACTATGAAAAACAAAGTTTTTTGGCGTACTTAGTTGTAAAAAATTAAAATTAGCTAGGTTTACGAAATTTGTAAGGTTTTTTTTTGTCAAATAAATATACATATGATATTATATTATTATAGTTACTTTGGAACCCTTCATGGGCGAGTCTGGCTCGCACTTGGCCAATTTTTTTTCTCAAATAAGTTGGGATCGGTTTCCTGACTAATCGAATGCAGCTAAGTACTAGTATTTTACATGGATTGCCTATCTGACTTTCACACAGACAGCCAGAACATACGGTTTAATGTTCTTTACAAGGCACGGAAGAATCTCAGTATGTTGAAAAAGTCACCCATCCATGAATCAAACCTCGCCAAGCGTAGCTTAGCTTTGATGATCGAAATGTGTTATTATTGAGCCACGAGCTCCTGTATCACGGTACCAAAGCCACGTAAAAGCGTGTTCTTGACATAAAAAAAAAAACGACGGGTTGCACTCCGGGAGTGCCGGCAGAAGTGAAAACTTGAATATTAACGTTGTGCATTTTTTATATTTTGGAATGGTTAGGGAATAATTTTGCACGAATTGCTTTAATTATCAGTATAAAAGTACTATCATTTATGTGGTAGAATACAATATTTATTTATTGCGCTATCGTACACAATCATGACAATTTATATTACATTAAAAAGTTTATCTCTCGAAACAGCAGGTGCAGGCATACATTTTCGCCGCGCCGTAGAAAGAGAGGGGGATACTTCCTCTCCTACGCCGCGCCGGCTGTCTACTCTCCGTCCGTCTTACGAATTTTCGATCAGGTCACGTGTCCTGACGCGAGTTTAACATTTTTTTCCCATTACAAAAAAAGTGCACAACGCCGCTAAAGAAGTTTTCACTTCAAAAATAGATCTAGTCAATAAATAAATTGTAATTTATTAGTCCCGGTGTTGCGTAATGGTGCTGACGTGTGGCAAGCCACTTCTAGCCCACACATACCATGGCCCATCTAATTCTCTGTGCACAGAGTGTCGGAAATTAAATTAGAATAAACAAAATTAAACAGTTGGCCCCATTCGCTTCGACTTTCAAAATTACCGTATTTAGAGGATTAAGTGCCGCCCCCAATGTTAATAACACAGGATTTTGAGCCTAAAAAGTATTATTGTGCGTTTTCATATGCCATGGGTGATTTTACTAATTATTTCATTAGCATAGATTAATTCTGGGGCGGAGTTACTCGTATGATTTAAAAGGGTCTAAATCTTTTTCTGTGACATCATGACAAAATAAGGTATTTTCACTGTTAAAACGGGTTATTTACAATGTGTATTTATTATTTTGAGGTTCCGATATTTCGGCACTGTTGCAAACGCCATGATCACCGATGAACTGATAAATACACATGGTAAATCCCGTTTTAAGTTCTTATGATACTGTTAGAGACCATGTTAGCTTAAAAACTTATATTTTCACTCTCTTTTATCAAATTATCGCCTGAAAAGACTGCGTTTGCAATGTTTGTTAATCAACGTAAATGCCTCTGAGGAGGTTATTTATGTTTTGTTCTTTTTTTAAGTACGTAAGTAAACAAAAGCGGTCAGCTATTACCCATAACGGCCCTGCAAACCCCTAATGGGACAACCAGGCATCGTAACCCTTTTTAGATACTTGAGAATTTTCAAACTTTAATTAAAAATGCCAATTTAGAAGCGAAACCCGCAATATGGGTCGTAGAAGTTTGTTTGAAACTTCAATCAAAAAATATTCAAGGCAACATATCTTTTGTTCGCATCTAAGACAATATTTTTTTATCTTCTATAGCAAGTAAAATATAAAAGAATATTGCTCTCAATAACGCAAAAGCTGACAAAGAAAATCTTTTTACTGAAAATTTACGTCGAATATTGCTAAACAAAGCGAAAAATCATTTTCCCAAATGTCATAATCTTAACGAGTGTAATGCTTTAGATATATACATTGCATTGCCTGTTCCCGAGGTCAGAGTTTCAGTTGTTAGTGACGCGGCAATGTTTAACAAGCGACGCGGTTCGAACAAGTAAGCTTTGCGCATGTATAGAACATAGTGCAACAGATAATTTTCCCAAGAGCGTCACATTCAGTGTAGTTTGTGCCGTCGTGGGGGAGCTACGCGCCTCGATTTCGCTTCATGTGAAGTTTCCTTCGCTTATCGGTGTTACGAAATTTGAAAATCGAGCGATTTTGTTTTTTAAGTGGCAGTTTTGTTTATGGACGAATGTTTATGGGTTGTTTTTGAGGTAAGTCGATTTTTTGTGGATATTTTTTTTATAATAGACTTACTTAGCTTTAATTGTTAAGAGTTTGGAACAGATTTAGTTGATGGTAGTACGATATTGAAGTTTTATCAAAATTGATTTAAAAATGTGAATGACCAGTTCAAACTTGCAAATTTATTAAAATTACGTAAAATAATTACGTAAGATATTAATCCGTCAGAAATTAGTGATACAAAAGTGGCTTGCAAAATCAAACTCATTTTTCCGTGAAAAAAAGGCCAAAATAATGACTCCTCCCTCAAAAAACTTGAAAGATATTTTCCAAAAAACCAGGACAATTGGAACCTGAAAACTTTTAAACACCGCATTCAACCTGAAAACGGGACTAGTAATCTGCAACTTAAGCCCCGAGACACATTAAGAGCCTTAGATTTATTATACAAGTAATTCCAGGGGGTCGTTTCGGCCATCGCTTGATCAAAGCTTAGAGGAGGTAAAGAGGAGTGGAATTCTCTCAGTGCGCTTTCAACGTATTGTGCTTAAGATTCTGTGACGGTAATAACTGTATGATTAGGATTGTGTTTTTTGTGTGGGACTCTTTGCGCCTTGCCGAACAAAGACGGAATGGTGTGAAAAATTATATAGCCTTTGCCGAACTCGGGCTGGTACCTACATGGGACATTTCGCAATTTATTGTGGTTCAACGGCATGCTAAGTTGAAACCAGGGTGGATTTAAAGATATGCAAAGTTAAGGCATCCGGGGCGACCTCCGTTAATTATTACGAGAGAATGTTCTTAATCAGTGGGATACTGTTGTTCTTAAATATATATATTTACTAGCTTCCGCCCGCGACTTCGTCCGCGTGGAAAAAAAATCCCCCGATTTTGAAACATTATTCATTAGTGCTCCGCTCCTATTGGTTTTAGCGTGATGATATATAGCCTATAGCCTTCCTCGATAAATGGGCTATCTAACACTGAAAGAATTTTTCAAATCAGAACCGTAGTTCCTGAGATTAGCGCGTTCAAGCAAACAAACAAACAAACAAACTCTTCAGCTTTATAATATTATATAGTATTTATTATATTATAGTGCACAAGTATGTGTGCAGGTACAGGTTTACTCTAGAAGAGTAAAGGAACATCCTTTACTCTCATAGTCTAATGGGACGCAGGATCAATGACGTGCTTTTCGAGACACTGGCGTATTACACTGCCAACTTCAAAACTCGGTATATATACAAGCTATATTTACGTATGTATTATACCTACTTACTTTGATGCGGATGACCTCATAATAAGTGTGAAAGATGCGTGACTGAAGCAGACTCCAAATCAATCGGGAATAGAAAATAAGATGCTGTATTATCAAGATCATTCCAGCCGTAAAATTCATGAACATAGGACCAGGTATCGTTACATTAACCGGTCCTGCGCATTGATAAATTTCTTTAGGCACAGCCTTTACTAAGTAATTGGTCTAACTTTTAAGAGGCCAACGGGATACCTTCTAGTACGCGATGATCGCCATTCCAGAACTGTTCCAGCCGATTCATTTTCTATTTTGCGAGTAAGTGTAAGTTGGCCTCGTCCAATACTGCTTAAGTTTGACAATTCTTAATACGTTGGTGGACTGAATGCACAAAGAGGAGCATTTTATAGTGTCACAGCACAAGATATTTTTAATTTTTGCGGTCATATCGTGAGGTTACAATTTAATACAATACAAACAAATGAAAGGTCAAAATAAAGAACACAAAAGATAATAAATTAATAGTTTAAAAAACCAAAAACACGCTTTTAAGACTAATGTAATGAGCAGAAATTAGAAATGCTTACTAGTAGGCAGTCCCAGGTTACATCAGCCACCTTCCAATTCCATCGTCAGACCAGCTCGATGGTACCATAATATTGTATTGTCACCTAATCGTCACATAATTGCCAAGTTTCAACATGATACAACAATTAGAAGTACGTTTAATTCAGATTCTTAGATTTTATTGCATATTTAGTTCATTACAGATCGACCTAATAAAAAATCTATGTATTACGCGATAATTCAAAAAGGTTAGGAAAACCGATAACGGATTTTCTTTAGGTTTGTTATACCTTGAAAGCTGATCGTGTTCAAAGTCCATTACGTGCCTTTCTCACAAGTGCAAACACGACTATAATACGATATTCCATCATGGAATGCCAGTGCCCATCTTCCGACTTCATCATCAGACCTTGAAACCTAATCGTGGTCAAAGTTCATTACAAGACTTTTACATTACAAGACGTTCCAGTTCATATCTTCCGGCTTCATCATCAGATCAGTTTGACAGTACCATATTATTGTATTATCATCAGAACTACATACAGCTGCCAATTTTCAGAACGCTACGACCCTTGAAAGATGGTTAAATTAGTTACCTTAGATTTCATTACATAGTTAGTTACATACAGGTCGACCTAATAAAAGCGTGTTAAAAAATATGAACACAATGACATAGATACCTCTATGTCATTGTGTTCTTTTTTATTTAAATAGGTTGTATTGCTAATAACATTTTCAGTGTCTTTGTAACTATCGATTTCAAGCCAAGTAATAATTACCATTTGAAAATTACTAACATTTCTTAGTGATTTATACTGGGTAAATTTGAAGTAGAGGCGTGGCGTGTTGTACTATGTCGGTAATTTCAGATTTGATCACAGCTATTAGTTACGTATTTACGGGTGGTGGCGTAGCCATGTGCTGTTTTTAATGTGTTTATTTATCCTTTGGCTACAATGCTATATGAGATATTAAGTCCTGTTGGGTTTCTAGTCGGATTACTATGGGAAAATCATGAGAATGACTTTCTCGAATGATCTTTCCGCAATCCAGGGGTATACCCCTGGTATCGTACTCCTTATCGATATACCTTGTGCGACCTATTAAATGAATAATTGATAGTTCAATGGCGAACAAAAAATTCAAAACGAAGAGTACCTACTTAACTTCGTTGGAGATGAGTTGATGGACTTCCAAATTTATGAAATAACTGTTTTTCTCAACTTCGTTCGCGTGGTTTTTGTGAAAGCTGTCAACCTCTTTTGCAAGCCTTTAAGTATTCTTTTTTTTTTTTAATAATTGGTAGTCTATGTGTCAAGCATAAGCTTACTTTTAGCTACTTTGGCGGCTTGCAACTATCTTTATAATAAATTTTCAAATATTATGATAGCAGTATATACCTACGCTTAAGCTAATTTCAGTACCTTTGTTAATTCGTTTCACCTGTTCGTTCGTTTCAACTTAATATTAAATATTAATTATTTCTGAAAAACTGATTACGAGACGATTTTCTAACACGTTTTTTTTATAGAATAGATAGTTGCTGTTTAGCTATTCTAGAAAAAGACACCTAGATCGAACTATAGTCATTTTTTCAAGAAATTTTAGACGCAGTCCTAAAACACAGGGTGGCTTGGCTGTAATACTCGCCCAGTTAACTTATAACCTATTTTGCTTACTATAAGCTGTTATAACACAGATTAAAATATAATTTCTTGTAAAACAAGTATTCAAGACAAGAGGATACTCTTGCTGGTAAGTACGGATATAAAAATAACACATACAACAAATGAACGTGATCACTATTGTATAACATCAACATACGTTTAAGAGTCTAGCCAACTTGCAATCATCTTTAAGTTGGTGTTTAACAGTTTTATTTGTGTTGGATGTGGGCATCCCACACAAATAAAAACAGTTTTCACAGATGGATAACATTCCAATTAGGCATGTTCTTAGCATGTAGTTGGATACAAAAAATATTGTTATTATTTATCAAAAGTAAAAATTATCGAGATGACGAAGTCTTTCATTTGCTGCAATAAACCAGTGCTATGAGAGCGTGGGCACAGGACGCAGTTTATCAATTAGTTTTCGTTCCATCACGTCCTACGTTTGTCTCGACATCAAGATAAACGGTCATGTTTATGGATTGGTCATCGGGGTTAAAGTATAAGCAAAGTAATTTTATTTAACTTCGGCTTCGATCAGTGTATTTTTGCTAAGGTGTAGTTTCTATCAAAGAAAGAGTTTTCACAGTTGAGATAGCTCTTACACAAATAACTTTGTGCAAATAAAATTAACAATCGATTTACCTATAGGCTGTTGTCCTACTGCCGGCGATGAACGAGTAGCGAGTAGATTTGGTATCTGAAAACGAGTTAGTGAGCAGGCAACGAGTGTGTAGTTCCTATAGTTTTGTCTCTGAGCTGTGCTTTGCATCTGGTTGGTCGCTCAGCGCGTGGTGAGTTCTGACCGCAAAGCGAGCATCGCTGAACAAGTATTATCTTTGATAGTTTTTGTCACTCAGCTACAATCTAGCAGAGTGAGTCCTCGCCGACAGCCTCACCGACAGTGTAAACAGTCAGCGTTCAACTATCAGATAGTAATACAGGGTTATTGGTAAAGCTCTATCGTCTGCGCTCCCAGTACGGAAGTAAACTATCTATCCAAATATTTGAACGACGCACTAATGGATAGCGAGTGAGGAATATTGTGTAAGCATTCAAAAATAGTTCTTCTTGATATTGTGATTTAAGCTTAAGTGATGAGTGCAGTTGTACCTTAATGCAATTTTATTAACAATTTTGAAAGGGTGTGAGCCTAGAGATCTGTAATACAGGTCCCGAACCCATTACAGACTCCAGCTCTAAGGTCTATATCTTGTTGTGACTTATATTTTGTATATCTATGTTGTACCTTTTTGAGAGAAATAAATAAAGATTATGTTATGATATGGAGAAGGTAAACATCGCAAGGAAACCGGCATGTCCTAGGACCGAATATCCAAAGACATACTACACCAACCTGCATTGGGCCAACGAAGTGGATTACAACCCATTCCCTCTTATGCCTATTGTGCATCTTGGGTAACAAACACCCCCTCTACACGTTGGCCAATAGGCATTGGCCACTACATTCGCCACTATGTTGGCCAACATGAAGAGCCGGCATTATAGAGAGGAGGCCTTAATTGATAATTAATGATTATGATATGTTATGTAAGCAATTATAAAGTTTTATCGTTGCTGAACGTAAGATTTTAGGACAGTATTTTGCTAAAAGCGAATTCATAGACGAGTGAACGATTGATTAGTAAAAGGCAAAGTGCTTCGGCATTTGCGATTCAATACACGTATGAAGTACTAATTAGGAGATGCTATGTTTTTGCTCATTATATCAATGTGATGTTAATATTAGTAATAATTATGGATACAAAGATAATAGTAGCGTATACACGACTAATCACTAATCAGCTTCTAACTACATTGAAGATGCCTAGTGAATAGGGAATTCCTACAATATATGTAGTTTATTGAGTGTAGTTCCTGATTACTGTTGCTAATAATTAGTTACTAAAAGCTTTATATAAAAACCCACTCAACCCAATTTCATATTCATCCCCACTTTCACCCCCATATCTATTAAATGACTGAACCGATTTTGACAAAACATATCTAAGAACCACCGCCAGAAAACATGATATCTAAAAAAAAACTACATCGAAATCGATTCACTCGCTTAGAAGCTACGGTGCCACCAGAGTGGTTTTCTAATCAGTGGGTGCCACGGACAGACACACAGACACACATTGCGGTCCAAGTTATAACACCCCTCTTTTTGCGTCATGGTTACGAAATATAGTAACGTGAAATTTGGCGCAGTTAAATTTAATATAGAGAAAGAGTACAAAAGCTAATATTTTTGTAATAACTTTCTCACCTAAAATTTAAATGGCCGATTTTCATACACTGTATTTATTATAATATTATACTAGCTTCTGCCTGCGAGTTCACCCGCATGTAAAGTTCTGCATCAGGTGTTCCAGTTTCAAAAATCAATTAGGTATAGCCAATATGTTGTTCAGATTTAATAGCTATATAACAAAAAAATCTTCACTCAAATCCGTCTAGTAGTTCCGGAGATTTGCGTGTACAAACAGTTAACAGACAACATTTTTTTATTCTTGTTCTGTTACTGTTTCTGAACCCCACTCAATCATTGTTTTGTATAATATTAAATGTACAGATATTTTTTTAAATGTTTTTTTTTATATGTCTGTATTGATTATTGCTAGTAAAAATATTTTACTTCTGCTGTTTTATATAGGTATATTCTACTAAAAGAGTACTACTACTAGGAGATCTACTAAGAAGAAAGGGATTCATCCAACACATTTTTTTCGTCTCTTCTTTAAATTATATTTGTTCTGTAAATAGGTTTAAAATTACATTTTTACTTTTAAATCTTTTGGCTGATGTTTTCTAGCTGACTACACTGAGACAAAACAAGAGAACTACCTTAGTGGTTACTTACGCTGTAACTTTCGCTTGTACGAGTATGTTCGGAAAAACTTTGAGATTAAGCGTCATCTTTGTACCTATTTTTGTATTCTTTGTTATTTTCTGTTTATAAGGTGTGTGCATGCAGATGACTATCAATGTGGGTAGAATCCACATTACTAGCAGTTTTATGAACCCCTCCAACTAAGCTGCATAAACTTGTGTCTGGAGTGGGTTCACGGCAATAATGTAATGAGTGGGGTTCTAATCCACGACCTCTTGATCACAAGTCCAACACCTTAGCCATTAGGCTTGTTATTGTACAGACGCCAGCACATGAAGCTACCCGAAACTGTCAAATTTTCCCAATCAACCTTGAACCTAATTTCTTTAACAATAAAGTTGAAAATCTATTAAAGAAATTTGACAGATTGTTGTAGCTTGATGTGCTGGCGTCTGTACATAGTTTTTCACATTTAAATATTTATCTAGTTATAAATTACATCTTACAAGGGCCTTGATTATTTAGCTACGGATCCCACACCACTAACGCAGAGAATTGAATCACAACATATTCTCTTTTACCTAAACCCTAGTCTATCTCTTTGTAACATTGTATGTCTTACTTATAATTTAATAACACATATCACAACACTCAATACACTCTCAATCATACGACGATTTACTCCGAAGAACACCATTTTGTCGTAGAAAGAGTATCATCTTCACCTAATAGAACCCTTATTCACTCACTTGACCGAATCCGAGTGCTATCTTGACCCTAACTTAACGAAGATGGACTAGACCTAGGAAAGCCCACCATTTTGTTTACGATAGACTGCGTTTAAGATAATGTATTTCTTTGTCCATTTCAAAGAAAATTTAGTGTAATTAGTAGAAATCACTCTAAATAAATATATTGTCTATAGTAACACGGCACGCAGCTTTAACTCTTCAATTACAGCCATTCAATTTTTTTAAATTGGTTATTGGAATACTTTTAACCACCACCTCACCTGATGATAAGCGATGAGGTCGAACATGAAGCACACTTTTTTAGAAGTAACCTTTTCACTATTGACTTAAAAACCCCTAGGTTATATCTATCAGGAATACAGACTTCGGCAGGGAATTTCATTATTTAGCTGTACGCACAATGAAAGTATTTGAGACGCAAATAACAAATTTTACATCATTAATTAATTTGCGATAAATCGAAACAGCCGAGTAACTTTACTCGTTAAAATCCATTCTATATAATATTTGGTCAAATATTACCGCGCTTACGTAATATCCATAGATTTAAATCAATCATCGTGGATTGCTTGAAAAAGTTGTTTTTTTAAAGAAGCAAAGTCACTGCTGTAATCAAAAATTTTGTCGCGACGCACCATTTCTCCAGTTGCCAACGCTTCATAATTTCTGGATATAATTCTAAGAAAAGGTAAAATATCTAAATTTAGGGCACGACCTCGTAACTTTCCTAAATACAGTTGTAAATTATAGGTGTTATTCAAGTGTTATTGAGTTCAAGCGGTTCTCAAGATAGTCGCTTAGTTTGATTTTAGGTAATTTAATTACCAAGCCATTTGTATTCATCCTGGCAGAAGATTCAACTGGCATCTGTTTGTGTTAAGTTATGAACTGGTGTTTGACAGAGAACTATTTCAAGGGAACTTTGTAAAACGCAAACAGCCACGTTTATCCGCAAACCTGGTAGTTTGTGTTTTGTTATCTGGATCATGAATGATGTGATTAACGTTGCTTGAATCTTAACTATTAACAATTACGTCATCATCTGCTTGTTTGGTCTTCTGGTTTTTCAAGCAAGAAATAAACTAGTGACCTGTAGATGACCCTATTTCAGACCTTGTAATAATTTTATGAATAGCAAAGCAAAGCTGTAGTGTACCATTAGGTCAACATAATACAAACTCAGAACAAAATCTAAACAAAAATATTAACAAAACTTCAATGAAAATCCCTCATCTTCGTTGATAAATAATAACATTCAATTCATGTTGACTCAGAAATTATTTATCAAGTTTAAGTAACTGTCAAATATTTTCGCCTGTCACAATCTCAAAATTAGGCCAATAATTGGTTCAGTGCCTGTTAGCTGTCGCTTATAATCAAAACTGAGAAAATCTATTATTTAAGCTTTGACAATATTTTACGAGATATTTTGTGTATTAAGAAAATGTATACAGCCGCCTTTTAGGTCCCTAGGTACATAAAAGTTCCATTAAAATTTATTACCAATCCATCAATGGACAAGAGCGCCGCTTTTGTGTGTCCTATTCATAAAATATATTACTTTGTTCATAATGAACGGTCTCTAAAATATCATAGGCTATGTGGGCTCGAGCACACTAAATAGCTTTTCGTTATTTTAGGCTTTAGGTATAATAATCACGACTACCTAAATAATATTACGTTTACATTATACCAAAAATAAAAAAAAAACACTGTTGGAACGCTTGGTGAGGAAATCAATATACATATCTTATAACCAAATTTACGTAGACGATGTAAGACGTGTGTCATCTATACATTTACTTTATCTATAAATTGATATACGGATTATCTAACTTCACCTGTAAAAGGATTCTACGGACATTACTTCAAAATAAAACGTATGAAACTGAAAAGTATCTCGGTAAGTTACAATGACAGATCGTATACCTCATACAGATAGCAATCAAAATAAACACACACAATTACTTTTTACACACACATATGTATATGACTTAAACACACACATACTCGTATGTATTTAAATATGAACATTGCAGTTAGTATTATATTATTGTTATAATTGATATATTAGGTAAAAAAATGGCGTTTTTTGTTGTAATTTTTTGTAAGGGACAGGAACTGTTATTCTTTAATACAGGTTATGCTAAATCTTAACTATGATTACGTATTTTATAAACATCTGCATAATACCTGTATGATACTCTCAGACTGTCCTATGACCACCTCAATACCATAGCGTGCTATAGTTGATGCATAGTGTTTTGGGTTTCCCCATCTTGAATCCCTCAGTAGCAGTGAGCAATATGCTGGTGTAGGTTTAAAGATCTTTATTCTCAAAAAAATTGGCCAAGTGCGAGTCAGACTCGCCCATGAAGGGTTCCGTAGTAACTAGTAACTACGCCAAATAAATTTGTTTTTCATAGTGTTTGTATGAATTACAAAGTTATATTTGTGGTTTTAGAAAATATGCTATATCTTAAAAGCCGCTAACCCGATCTCGTTCAAATTTATTGTCGTTGAAAGTTAACATTAAGATCTACAGCATATATTCATTATAGATTTTTCTCTCCATTTTTATATAAGTTAGAGGGGGGGGGGGATTATTGGATTTTTAATTGTTTATTCCTCAATTTCAACTAATGCCCATGGAAAAAATATAAACAATGAATATTACAATTCATATATTTTTAAAAATATATATACACTTATGTTAACTATTTTTACTGGTACTGCTGATTAGGGATTTATAAACAAGACAAAAGTGAGGAATAACTTGTATATTCACAAATATAGACAATACAGACAATCTCAACTTTAATAACGCAAAACTAAGCACAACACAACCGTACACGTCGAGAGCTCAACCCAAAGAGCCGATGATCGCGCCATGTCGACCGGTGTAGCCGCTTCGTTTCCCGCCACAGCACCACTCGCGCTAGCTTCACTCGGTGTTGCCAACACGGCCCTCCTGCATCGTGCATGACCTCAGGCACACTCCAACCAACACCAATAGCACCTGCGTACACCGTCACACAAGCCAGAACTATGCATCTGAAAATAAAACAAGTATCAGAACACCGCCATCAGGAACATCATCTTGATCTCTTTTACTTCTTCCCTAAACTTGAAACATTAGAGAAAATTATTCTAGTCCCCTTTAGGCCCAAGAAACCTTGCGAGACGCATCGTTTTTGATGTACTGATCTGCCCTACTCATAGAATTTTGTCTTTAGACTTAGACAAAATCTGAAATCTAGTTCACTCCTTTAGTCCGAAGTAGTGCCTGGTCCAGTTTACTCCTTTAGTCTTAGGCAGTAACTGCTTCAGCACACCACTCCTACCCTGGATCGTGAACACTTCAAAGTTCTGGCAGACCAACACATACCTATATTCTTTTGTATGAAACCATAACACGCATAAATTGAATAAACATAATAGGCTAGTTGTAAATAAATGATTATGAAACCTAGTTCACTCCTTTGGTTCGAAGTAGTACCTGGTCCAGTTTACTCCTTTAGTCTTAGGCAGTAACTGCTTCAGCACACCACTCCTACCCTAAATTATATTTTTATATTGAACCATAACACGCATAAATTGAATAAGCAGAATAGGACTAGTTGTAAATAAATGATTGTGAAACCTAGTTCACTCCTTTGGTTCGAAGTAGTGCCTGGTCCAGTTTACTCCTTTAGTCTTAGGCATTAACTGCTTCAGCACACCACTCCTACCCTAAATTATATTTTATATTGAACCATAACACGCATAAATTGAATAAGCAGAATAGGACTAGTTGTAAAAAAATGATTGTGAAACCTAGTTCACTCCTTTGGTTCGAAGTAGTGCCTGGTCCAGTTTACTCCTTTAGTCTTAGGCAGTAACTGCTTCAGCACACCACTCCTACCCTAAATCGTGAACACTTCAAATATGAATAGGGTTAGTTGTAAATAAATGCCTGTATAATCTATTTAACTTGCCAACACGTGGTTTACTCAAAATACCGATTATTAAGGATTTTATTCTCCGCCTCGGCCACTCCTTCATGTCATTTACTTGATCTCTCACTTCCTCTCTTATTCTCTATTCGATACCATTTTCATATTTCTCTGACGTCCATAGTATGCACATCAATGTTTCCAAGCACAGGACAATAACTGTCACTATTATTACGCATTATCTAGTCCAAGAACTCTTCAAAACGAACGGCCCTTATTGGTTGTCTTAACTACTATATAAGCTTGTTGTAATGTTACATACATACACTCATCACAACTATCCTGACTTGACCCAGCTCTCATACTTTACATTAATTTTAATATCGTGTTATTAAATCTTTCACATTTATAAACACCCCATGGCCTATTTAATAGTAACATTAGTTCCTTAACAGTTAACCAATATACTTATTCACACTATTCGAACGTGATACGTCTACCACTTTAAAAATGTTTTCAATGTTCCTGAAATGTCAGTCCATCGCTTATTTGTCTGTACATTAAACAAGACACCACTGTCACGTTACGACCAATCAACACCACATTCTTCAATCACATTAAGAATTAAGAACATAAATTTCGACATTAACGTAAGCCGAATCTATTTTTATTAAACTACCCTCTGTACACTGTTCCTTGAAAATTCTTTAAATATCATTCATAACAGCAGGTAGTACAGTTATCTCTAAATTGCATTCCATAACAAAATATGATATCCGACTACTAGGTACCTATTTCTACAAAGGCAAGTAGTTAGGACGGTATCATATTTTTCTACCTTCGACCGCTTCGATCTTTTTATTGTAACAAGACGCCTTCGGATTCTTGCACAAGACTTACACTTTACACTGAATTTATTTGTGATTACCACCGCAATAGTTACTTTCTTTTCCGAACTAACGAAACATTACAACTATTTGTTCCCTTTAGTATTTAATCCCAAATACTTGAGCTACTATGATTGGTTACATGTCCTGGTTTATAGACAACTATGCAGAAAACCCGCTAAAAGTCACGAATTTTAAAAACTGACCTCTACTGACTTGTACTACAGACAATAATAGTATAATAATTACCGTTCCCGACACGTTTTCGTTCAATCTGGTTCTTTAAATAATACTTTTACGTCACCTTTCTTGTAAATTCAACTACCTACATGAAGCCAAATATATTTCTTTTTAACTTTAAAAGACAAAGAAATCCTTTTTTTTCCACAAGCAAACCGGTCACATATTATGGATACGTAATCACACACTCGTTACGTCTCTTAGCGGAAACTTTGATCTAAGTATTAAGTTTAACTTGATAACAAACAATACTATCTGACCACTTAAACGTAGATGTATCAATTTCGATTAAATTCAGTCACAAAGTCACACGGCTCAAACACAGGTACCTTTCATCAGGATATTCGGATTTGTACTCACAGTTTCTGCCAACCTTACCCTGCTGCTACTCGACGCGTATCCATCACGAATTATGTTTGCACTTAGTTTTGCTTTTCTTTTTAAGTACCCATAGCAAAGGCAAGCAGTTTCTTATCCCACTTCTGATGTTAACTATTTTTACTGGTACTGCTGATTAGGGATTTATAAACAAGACAAAAGTGAGGAATAACTTGTATATTCACAAATATAGACAATACAGACAATCTCAACTTTAATAACGCAAAACTAAGCACAACACAACCGTACACGTCGAGAGCTCAACCCAAAGAGCCGATGATCGCGCCATGTCGACCGGTGTAGCCGCTTCGTTTCCCGCCACAGCACCACTCGCGCTAGCTTCACTCGGTGTTGCCAACACTTATTTTTACAAAAACAAAATAAAACTTCGCTGTGAGGTGTCATGTAATCATCCACCAAATTGTTGATACACTACACTCTATAGACAAAATATTTCCTCAAGAAAGAGGAAATATTTCCAGTTGTTGGGTCGGAACTCATACCACAAATGACTAGAAATTCATATTGTGATGCGCCTCTAACTTCAAAACCTTCAAAGTCCAGCTGGTTTTCGAAAAGTACTGCATGATCTTCTCAGCTACAGAGTGATGCAATCAAAACACAATATAAATCTGGGTTGTAGGTACTATAAATAAGTTCAGCTCTGACTATACCTCTACGGAGTTCAGGCGTGAGGAAATGTTGTTTATTTGAATAGTTAATGCAGGTGGCCGACTAATTGTTGTTTATTTCTATGAGTTGTTATTGTTGTGTTCTGTTAATATAATTTTTACACGCTTACAGAACTCCGTGGCATTTTGATGGTTGTTTATCGAAGCTGTTTTTTGTTTTTGAGTTTCTTATCACTGTATTTTTTCCTACTATTGAAAAAGGGTTGCTTATAATGTATGGGTATTTTCTTGAAAAATTTAGTTCGTCTATGAGTTGGATTAGCAAAAGAAATAGGATACATATTTTTTATTTGGTCCTATAAACAAAAATATATTATGATTAAGGAGACTACTAGGGAGTTTCAGAAACTGACTAAAAACTTACCCCATTCCTTTTTTTATTGATTTTGTTTTGACCACCATCTCACCTGGATGGTAAGCGTTGATGTGGTCATAAATGAAGTACGCTTCCTTTTTCAGTTGATTTTGCGTTCCGGTTTATTATTTATTTATTTTATTTTCCGTGTGGGAAAATCTTTGAATGACTTGTCCCGCTTTGGGTGGAATGGAAGGGAGGTTCAGACTTCTACTGACTCAAAACCCACCCTGTTCCTTCAGCTGCCATTAAGTTCCGGGGCCGAGGTATCTCGTTAGAATATTCCCGCAACCCGGCAGGCAATGGCCCTATAGGGCCCCGTCACTGGTGCTGGCAACTCTATGAGGCGCGCGTGGAACACAACGCGCCGCGGACCCAGGCCTGGTCCTTGCCGCAGTACCTATGTCGTTAGAACATCAGGCATTGGCCCTGTCGAACCATGAGGAACATATATTGCGTTGATACTTCTTGTGACGTCACGCGCCATCTCCAACTCCCATAATTTATTGTGCTTTATCTGTGACAAGACAAACTCGTCTTGAAAATTCTATTCTGATGATTAGGCTTGACGACATGGATGGCGCATTGTCTCCTACGTACGCTGCGCATCGCGGACCGATTTTCGAATCAAAGAAATATTGGGAAGGGATGCACCGGGGTTTTTTTGTTGCTTGTGTAATTACTAGTATGGTCAGCTAAGTCAGCTTTATTCAATAAATCAGATCTTAAATCAAGAGAAAAAGGGATGCTTTAAAATAAATTGGGAACAAAATAAATCTGTCAAAATACTTTGTTTATTACACTCTCGTTCCTTTATAATTTTAATACAAAAGACATTAGGGTACACACCCCTGAAATCCGGAAATTGAATTTCCTTTATGACAAAACTCATATATATTATGTAGATACATGAACAATGTATTCAACATTCACCAAATATCTAAATAATGCGAACTAAAGGAGTGAAAAAAATTATTATAAAACCATAATGTATCCTATCCATTCGTAAATCAAACGTGTTACTACTGAAACAACTGAATAACGACTCTCACTATTAGTGCGAGAAGTCAAGGGCTAATTTCTGTAAGTAAATAATCTTTGGACTAGCCTTTTCCAAACTATGTTGGGGCGGTTAGTGCAACAGCCTATCTGACCTCTACAACCAGTAACTGGGTAACACAATACCCTAGGCAGGACTAGTGTTAAATTTTCTGACTTCGCGTTACCCATATCAACTGTCAAAAGTGTACCAATGATAATCCGAACCAATGGTGTAAAATGCACTGTGAGGCCAGAGGCACGGAGGGATCTCGATTTATTAAAACGGTTACCCATTCACAGAGTGACTTCTGCAAACGTTGCTTTACCTGAAAGATCGTCCCCACGGCTGTTTTTATTTTAGCCTCCTAATACTGTGAATAAACAGTTGAATGTCACAAAATATTGTGCTTGTGAATGCATACAACAGTACAAAAGAGTTATATAATTACGTACTTATTATTATTTATTTTCAAAATAAGGACCGTAAAATCTCCTAAATTGTTAAATAAATAATTAAAAGCCATAGAACAATGTCTGTATTTAACATTTATTTACTTTATTGTTCACCAAGATACCTATAAATAAAGGAAATGTTAAACAAACAAAAACATACTATCTGACGGACTTATCACATTCCGCGACCTCTAAGCACTCCGGCTGTAGTACAAGAAATAATTATGTATACTGATAGGAATAACAGATGACTTTCAGCTCGTTAAGCAACTCTTTTTTTTGTTTTCGGGGCAAACCATCAAAAGGCGCCTGGATTTTCGAGGAGAAGATCAGAGAGTGTGGGACTTTTACTTCACTAAAACCACTCCGTTGATCACCATCAGCACTTAGAAGGGGCCCCGTTACCTCTAAAAAGACCACTCCGGAGCCCCCTCTGTGCAACGCCTGTTACGGCACATCCCTGAGGATACTGTACAGAGGTCTCCCCTGAATCTCGCTGTGCACGGTGGCACGTGATCACTGTGCCACCGTTTTTCCAGGGATCACTTGATAGGCGGACAGAGTCCCCGTACAAACGCCCGCGACCCCAGAGTCCCACCTGCCTCAAATAACACAGGCAGGGTTTCGGCGTTTCAGGCGTCGAGGCGCCTCCTGGACGCTTCCTTCTGTGAGCAGGATCGAGTCTCTCACGAACCCGCTGATCACTGTCTCACAGAAGGAGGCTACTTTCCTCCAGTTTTGTTTCCTCAGTTCCCTCACTACTGCTGGCAGAGACAGATCTTACCCGATTTTGGTGACCAAGGTCCGCTGCTCAGAAACCCACGCAGGGTACTCCTCAATACCTATTTCGCGCGCCTCAAAGATGGATGGGAACCCGGAACACAAGGATATCTCCATCTGGAGGAACTGAGTAGGATCCTGACCCTCTTTTCCACTCCGCCCAGAGTGAGAGGAGTCATTGATGACTTTCTGCACAAAAAAATCCAACACCTATTTGATTTCAAGTTAATATCTTTTGTCAAAACCGGTATAACGTGGAAATATTATTTGATTAAATTAAACTATCGCAGTTCACTGCGTTCAGTTTACCGTGAAATAATTAAGTTATTTTTGTTGTTACAATAAACAAATAGCTAAAACTATTCGATACTAAAAAGTCCGATTTGATCGTGTACCAGTTTAACATGAAAATGTTTTGGTTTTTGGAAAGTTTGTTTGTGTTTGTTTTTGTTTGTTTTGCATTGTTTATGCCCAGATATAAACATTATTTTTAAAAGCCTGTATTATTTATAAGCATCTATAAAACGCCATATACCACAGATTGTAAAGTGATAATGCTGTCATCATTTAGTAAGGCTGCTGATTTTTATAGACCGACATACATTACGAAAATGTAAATGTGATCGTTTTAAAATAATTGATCATACCTGGTGCGTCAAACGTAGAAGAATTTTAGGACACGAATATAATATAACTCGGCAACCTGGTATATAATTTGCATCATTCATGCAAGCCCCTTGGAAAAAGTAAGTGCTTAATACGCACGTACATAAATTCTATACCATCTTATAGTTTTAGTCTAGGCACTCACCGCCCCAGCCACTCTATTTTTGCGAGAACCACCGCAGTATAAGTAAGTAGGCGCATATAAATAATTCTGTACAATTTGCCTCACAACCGACCCTCAGTTCAAATCATTAACTCGAAAGGTCTCAAATCTTAAAGGCGCATTCAGAATCACTGATTTGAATATTCCTTGTTATTCATTAGAGTCTTTGGTTCGGGCAAGAATTTTGTCAGACACAATTATCATTAAAAGCACGTGAATTTTAAGGTTATTTATAATTTAATGATGCCACAGAAATTGAATCAGCGTTGTTTTCGTAAACAAGTCTTGATGTCAGGATTCACTCGCGATAATTACTGTTTGTTAATT
Organism: Tholera decimalis; assembly: GCA_943138885.2. Taxonomy (NCBI): domain Eukaryota; kingdom Metazoa; phylum Arthropoda; class Insecta; order Lepidoptera; family Noctuidae; genus Tholera; species Tholera decimalis. The sequence goes on from OW964559.2 coordinate 15,097,406, forward strand.
AGATTTAATTTTACGTGAAGTTTATTTGTAAGTGGACTGAGACACCGACGCGTAAAAACTGATTGATATTCTCTCCATTTTGACCAATGAAGTGCAGACTTGGTCATAGACTAACATTCCAAGTTCTGTCTAAAGGTTTGCCAAAACGCTATGAAGCGCAGTGTTTGGTGTTAAATTAACGGACCACGCTCGAAACATAAAATAGTGCTAGAAAACGCAATATAGTTGATGTGGTTCAATGGACTGCTGAACTTAAATGGGACTGGGCAGTAGGGTGTCCCGTTCATGTATGGGGAAAAAAAAATGAGCTACGGCTACGCAAGAGGTATCAAAAGTTGCGTTTTGACACATATATTACGATTATTATAAAATTTAATTAGATATCCGGCCTGTGTTTTTTAGCCTTAATTCTCAGTTCATCGTTGGAGACGTGTCGCAAAATTGGTGGAGCTGATATTTCACACTCTTGCCAAAATATTATATCGGTGTAGTCTCGCGCACAGAAGTTAAGCTTTGGTGCTTTAAATACCCTGCGAGAGTTGCTCTTTTCTGCTTCTCTGGCCTTTAATATTTTGCGAGATGCAAGCTCTCGAATATGCTCTCTATCGTCGAATAACATGGCAATAAACAAGTATTCTGGGTGCGCAAAAAAAGCGTTTTTTTGGTCACCGAATTTACAATAGATCTCTGACTATCAGGCAAAAATCGAGAGTATATAACCATTTGAAAAATATGCTTGGCTCCATCTTTAAATGATGAGTTTTGCTTGATTAGGAACCAAACAGGAGCGTAAACTTTGACCACGTAGTTCACAAGCAGCTGCAAATTATTTGACGGCGAAACAGTATTTACGTAAAGTCTGAGTATGCGATTGGCATTAGTGAGCCATCTCGAATGCGCCATTTTTCCAGGTTGGCGGTTCGCTAGCTCAAGGGAACAGGAACCAGCCATCACAGCATGACACATTTCGTACAGATACTTTTGATCCGTGCTTAGTTCCTTCACAATATTATCAGGTAATACTAGCAAATTGCCAGATACTGCACAAAAAGACGCTAGAGGTTTACTTTCACAAGCAGCTAGCTGTTTTCCAATAGGTCCTGAATATTCTTTTGGCCCAGATGTGCTACCATCCGGAGACATGAACAAATGACGAAGCGGTAATTCATTCGCGTGAAGCATACAAACACACCATTGCAACGGTCTCTTTAAATAGTTTTCCAGGTATTGAATGACACCTCCCTTCCAACCTGTATTCGTAGCAGTACCATCGCACCCCACACAGATCACCTCTTCCAAGTTCAACCCTTGATTTTCTAACAAAGATATGATAGAAGAGACGATCCCTTTGGCAGTGCTACGATTTGGCGTCATATGTCCCAAATAAATAGATCCCGGCTCTGTGAGAACTGAAATGTGTTCTTGCAAGACTTCTCTGCGGTGGTACCGATCGCCTATTTTCTCGTTTATGAGTGTTTTGTCCTTTCGTCCATCAAAGTAGATACTTTTTATTACAATCGTATCAATGTCTTTGCTGGCATTGGTCCGTGCTTTTGAAATAGCTCTATGAATTTTATTCTTATCAATAACAAGACTGAGATCTTCGGAAGATACCAATCCTACGTCAGCTAAGACCGCCGAAGCGACCGCAGCTGCAGATCGCGTTGATAGTCCATACCGATCACATACCTTAGCTACTGTTGGCAGCGCCAGAGTGTTCCGATTCAACAAAGTAGATGGAGTCTCATTTACAGGCACGTCACTATTCGCAGAAAGCTCTGTTACAGGCGACTGCGGTCGAGGCGGCAACTCGCGCACCGGAACAGGATTGGTTTTTAGTGATGCACTGGGAAAACATGCGTGCTCTGACTCTTTCCGATTCAAATTTTCTTGTCTCTGATGTTTCTTTAAAAGTCTTGCTGTTTCTTTTATGTCTATACCGCTTATTGCCATTTTTATATCACTTCTTTGATCCAGTAAAAAGTCTCTTTCAGAAATAGGAACTTTCTTAGGTTTTATGCAGGAACAAATGTCAAACGAAGTGCACTTACAAGCAGCAATATCGAAGAGCTTGTTCGACGATTCCAAAAAGCACTTCACTTTGCTTTCGTAACTATCATTTCTTTTATTTTTGGGATATCTTATCAATGACAGGTATTTGTCGAAATATGATTTCAGCAATTGGGTAACTCGTACGTTGGAAACGATAGGAATCGAAGCTTTGGTCCAAATCGTATCAAGTTTTCCAGAAACGATTGAAAAAACTTCTGTGTTAGAAGGATTTTTCCCATTCTTCTGTAGTTTTAGTTCATTTTTAGTAAACAAAATGAATTTGATAACGTCACTTATCACTGGTAACTGGCGATCGTCAAGTTCTTTATATGATCCCAAAATAGTACAAGTAGTCTCACTTCGTCTTGAACCCATTATTATATATAACAAAAACACGTATTTTATCACAAGGAAGTGCAGAGCGACACCTTACAGCAATAAAACCGCAATAGAAATGAGACGAACTGCCTCACAGTAGAAGTAGAGAATTTAAGAAAAACAAGTCAAAACATGAATTTTGCGAGTTTGTTCCAAACCAATTCCTAACAGAAAAAATCCTGTCGTTGCCTGCAAATCATAACTTAGGGTTTCATTATCAATGAAATCTATACTAATATTATAAAGCTGAAGAGTTTGTTTGTTTGTTTGTTTGTTTGTTTGCTTGAACGCGCTAATCTCAGGAACTACGGCTCTGATTTGAAAAATTCTTTCAGTGTTAGATAGCCCATTTATCGAGGAAGGCTATAGGCTATATATCATCACGCTAAGACCAATAGGAGCGGAGCACTAATGAAGAATGTTTCAAAATCGGGGGATTTTTTTTTCCACGCGGACGAAGTCGCGGGTGGAAGCTAGTAAAAAATAAAATGGGAATAATGTACATAAAATAGAATAGACGACAATAATAATAATAATAATATAATACTTTATTTTCAGACCAAAGTCCATATGGAGACACATTTACACATAAACAAAAAATAAACACACAAATTTAAAATATATATAAAATACAATAATAACAAGACAAATTAGAAGAAAAAGTAATTATTTAATGTATGTGAATGACGCTCTGTGAGTCGTCATCCAGTGCCACATTATTGGACTATTCATCCTGCCGGCGACGACAACTATCAGGCTGTTGGAGCTATCGCGCACTCGCCGCATCAAGGATGCTATACGCGACCGTATTAATGCAAAAAAATCAGGCACACCTGCCTTCGCAAACATCCCCGACGCACTGCAAAAGCGCGGTAGCCCCAACATTACCCTGAAAGCATTATTGTATTGGACTCGCAGAGCATTGTAGGAGCGTTTAGTGTAATTGACCCATAGGGCGCACGTGTACAGAGACTGACAGTACGCTCTAAACAATGTGATCTTTACGTCATCAGTACATCGTGCAAACCTACGAGCTAGCATGTTACACCTCACGGCCAATGCTCTGCGCTCCCGTTCTACATCCAAATCGTCGGACAGGTCATCAATGACTGGAGGGTTATTTAAGTGATAAAAAAATAAAAAAAAATGCCAGTAGAACCCTCAAGATATTTTTTTATTATTTTTACGGTAATCTAAAACTAATAATGCAACTTTTGAGGGGGCTTGAGTAGCGAAAAGCGAAAAAAAAATTTTTCGGCGCATGCTGGACAAGCTTTGGGCCTGCAAAACTGAGGATTATTGCTATTTTCTTATGAGTTGGATGGAAGAAGCTCAGAATCAAGACCGTTGGAAGAAATAAAGGGACGGCTTTATACAACAGAGAGACACCAGTAGTAATAATAATTGTTTGTGAGTTATAGATTCCAAACAATTTTTTTTACACATCAAATAAAACAATGTTACATATTTACAAAACAAACAAAAAGATGATTTGTTTAATTTAATAAATTTCTTTAATATATAAGGTATCCCAACATTTATGTTTTGTAGGTATACTTTTCCATATACCCGTATGAACTTGGTAACGCCATCTCTTAGTGTAATATTTATTAACGCTCATATATAGTTCATTCATTTTGACGAACTTGTCAGAACGGTCGTTCAGACCTTTTTTTCCTCCTTACCGCAATACACGCCTGCTACGAGGGAGTGAGCAGAAAGATGCCGCTTTTTTTTTTTTTTTTTTTTTTTTTTTTTTTTTTTTTTTTTTTTTTTTTAGTGAGTGGCATCTCGCAGGTCAACCTCTGAGGTTGTCGGCTGCTTAACCGGACTTGCCTGTGGTTGCCTTAATTAATTAATTAATTAAAGCCTCCAGCCAGGGCTTATTAAAAAACTTACAAACTAGGCGACTACACGCTAAGGGCACCCCCTGTGGGGTACGGACCTCGGCTTAGGGCGTCGCAGGGGAGGGCAGCTAGGGACAGGCTGGATCATATCATTATTATTATTAATAAGGGAATTTAAAGCTACTGGCTCAGCGTCGCGGGCTGGCTCTGGCAAGGGTCGGGGCGGACTATTACGGGGACGTCGCGGCGGGCCTCGGCGGCGAGGACGGAAGGACGGTCGGTTTTTGTGTTTGTGTGCCACTGTACTTGTTTCCCTACGGCTCTCTTGGAGCAGGGTGATTGCGTCATCGGGAGTGACTAGGGTATGCCTTGGTCGGCGAATCTTAGAGATACGCGAGGGTTCGTATTGGGCGGCCGATACGATAAGGGGATTCCTATGTTGGATTGCAGTATCAAAGAAACGCTTGGAGACACGTTTCATGAGCTGCTGTATGGTGGGCATCTTGAGGTCTACGTGAAGAAGCTCATTTCGAACATAAAAGGGGGCTCCCGTGACTCTACGGAGGAATCGGTTTTGAAGGGTCTGCATCTTGTGGAGGAGGTAGGGCTTTGCGTGTGCGAAAACAACGCAGGCGTAGGTCATGATGGGACGGATGACCGCGGTGAAAATACGCAGCTTGCACCTGAGTGATAACTTGCTGCGGGAGCTAAGAATGAAGTGGAGCCTACCTAGAGCGAAAGCGGCGCGCGAACGTGCCTGCTTTATGTGCTCAGCGAAGGAAAGGTGTTTATCGAGGACCACGCCTAAGTATTTGGCTTGCTTTTCCCAAGGGATCGGCTTGCCGTACATGGTAATCGGACGGGGGGAGGGTGGGTTTATCCGCGGTTTAGAAAAGAGGACTGCCTGGCTTTTGTCTGGATTGACTTCGATTCTCCATTTCCGGAACCACTTGGCCAGAGTGTTTGCGGAAGTTTGGAGAGTGCGAGCGATGGCATCGGGTTTAAAACCGGTATAATAGATAGCCGTGTCGTCGGCAAATAGGGCTAGCTGAGTACTTTTATGCTTGGGGATATCGCTAGTGAATAGCGTGAAAACGAGGGGGGATAGTACGGAGCCTTGAGGAACTCCTGCGCGAATGGGATGGGGGGAGGAAAGCTCCCCCTCAATTCGGTAACGAAAGGTGCGATTCGATAAAAAGTCCCGTAAGATGAGCACGAGACGGTCAGGCACGCCGAGTTGGTATAGCTTATAGATTAAGCCATTGTGCCAGACTTTGTCGAACGCTTTTGCTATGTCGAAGAATAAGGCTCCCGTTATTGCGCCCCGTTGGAAGCCGGCGCTGACGTGTTCTATGATGCGGTGGACTTGTTGGATACACGAGTGTTCGGTTCTAAATCCAAACTGCTCATTGGGTATTAGACTCTTTGCTTCGGCAAAATCTTTGAGCCGCTTATATATAAGCCTTTCATAGATTTTACCGAGGACGTTGAGTAAGCTAATGGGACGGTAGCTAGACGGGTCAGACTTGGACTTGCCTGGTTTGGGAATACCTATGACGGTGGCCTGTTTCCAGGTTGCGGGGAACATATTATTGCTCAATGCGCCATTGAAGATGGCAGTCATTAGCACTATAAGCTGGGCGGGGAAAAGTTTGAAAACCCTATTGGTGATGCCGTCGGAGCCAGGGGCTTTTCGCGGTTGGAGACTTTTAATGATATCCTGGACCTCATCAGGAGTGATGGGGGCCAGTGGATTATCGGGATCTTCGACGGGCGGAAGGGAAGTTCTACGTTCGACTTCGGCGTTCACCATATCGAGGTGGGCTTGGTCTACTGGTTGAGAGCTGGGAGAACACTGGGACTCTAGGCTGTCGGCTAGGCATTCTGCTTTTTCAGAGTTATCGAAGGCGACACTCTTATCGGGACGAATGAGAAGAGGCATTGTGGCCTCTTCAGTGGATCGTAACTTCCTCTGAAGCTGCCAGAAGGCAAGATGGGTGGGCTCAAGTTCGCTCAGCATCTTGTCCCAGCTCGCATTACGCTGCTCGGCAATGCGTTTCCTTACAGCACGCTGTAAGTTTCGCATGTGAGCTTTGTTTGCGGTGCAGGGAAAAGCGCTGTACGCACGGATGGCTGCGTTCTTCTCGGTTATCAGATTCCGTACATCGTCCGGGAGTTTCCAGCGGTGGTCTTCTGCTACTGGAACTTCCCTTGAACAATCGTTCAGGACGGATTGTACGTGATCTGTAAGCGAGTCGATCGCCGCCGTCGTGTCAGCGACTGAGACTATGTGGTCAGGAATGGTGTCCAAGTGAGGCGACGTGGTGGATTTCAGTTTTTCACTTACTTTCCTCCAGTCGGTGATCAATTGGGTCGGAGGAGGTTGGGTAGGATCATGGTTACCTGAGCGGGAACTTAGGTGTAGGATAACGGGACGGTGATCCGAGTTGAGCTCGTGAAGCGCTTCTATGGAGTGTAAATGGAGGTTTACATTCTTTAGGAGCGCCACATCGAGGACATCGGGCCTATGGTTGGTGTCGTGTGGGTAGTGGGTGGGAGTCATCGGAGCGATGACGTCATAGTTTAGGGTCGCGCCTAGGTTATACACGATTCTGCCTCTGGCATTTGTCGTGTTGCTGTTCCAAGCGGGGTGTTTGGCGTTGAGATCGCCCGCTAGTAAGACGGAGTCACTCAGGCCAAAGAGAGTCGTGAGATCGCTGGTGAGCGCGATAGGATCGTCTGAAGCAAGAGACGCGACCGATGGTGGGGGATGGTAGGCAGAGATGATGGTTATCGGAGGATGACCAGTCATACCTAGTCGACAGGCAGAGTACTCTAGATGAGAGAGAGGCGCGGGTGGGGTCAGAGGGATGCAGTATAACTCCTTCCTGTAATAAATAAGGGTACCGCCGCCGTGGCAGCGTGTTCTGTCATTGCGAACTAGACGGTAATTCGCAATTTTGGGGTCAGCGCGGTGGGGTTTCAAAAGGGTCTCCTGTATAAGGAGGACGTCTAATTGGTGGTCGCGGAGGAATTTAGTTATTTCGGCGCGTTGGTTGAAAATGTCATTGGCGTTGAAAAAACCTAATTTGAGGGATCGAGGCCTAGTGTGGTTTGTGCGTTGGGAATCCATTGGATCAGTCCATCGCATCCATCTGGTCGAGGCCTAGCACGACATCACTGTGTGTGCTGAATATTTGGCTGTACATTTCCGTCGTAATTTTGCCGTTATTCTGCTGCTCGGCAGCCAGAAGGGCATCGCGGAGAGACCTGGCTTGGCGGGTCATAAATATTTTATAGTGGCGCAGTAGAGTCTGGGCGCAAGACTCGCCGTTCCCGACGGGTGAGGGTTTGGGCGATTGTTTGGCTGCAGGAGCAGCAGTGGTTTGAGGCGCGAATTTGGGACTTGTTGTGGCCTCTGGAGCCACGGCTATAGGCAGGATCTGCGCTGCGATGGGTATATCCATCAGTGCCTGCAAAGGTTTGGCAGGGGCCAAGGAGGGAAAGGCTTGTTCGTGGTTTAGCCTGTTCCACGGGGATGGTCTCTGAGGAGCGAGACGTTGGGGAATTTGAGAGGAAGGTGCCTCTCTTTGTTGGCGGGCGTTGGCGCGCTTCGCTAATTTAGGAGCGAGTTTGGGGGCTTTGGGACAGCCGCGGTAGTTTGCCGGGTGACCGGTCTGGCCGCAGAGAACGCAGCTGGGTGGTTCCGAACAGAGGGTTCGGTCTTTGGGCCGAGGGCAGTCCGCAGTGCTGTGCTCGCCCAAACACTTGACGCATCTGGGAGTCGCATAGCAGTTGCTCTGCGCATGGCCATACAGTTGGCAACGGTGGCATTGTCCCACTGTTGCGGTTTTATAGGGCTTTTCAATTGAGATACCGGATAGGGAGCAAATGGACTTAATTTTGAAAATCGGGTGATGACCTTCGGTTGGTTCACAAATGACAAGAACCATGTCGTACAATTCACCACCTCTCGCTTTATGTAAGCGATGGACGGCGATCACTGGTATACCTTGATCGGCAAGGTCGTCTTTAATATCCTGTACTAGGATTTCTTTAGGGACACGTTTAATAACTACACGAGTGGGCGTGTCCTCGGGGAAGGAGAAAGTGTGAAAGGAAATATTCCTTTCACGGAGGGCGCGATATAGTTCCCTATAGTCGTTCGACGTAGGGACGGTGACTTTAATGCCATTTTGGCAGGCACGGGCGTTTGTGTAGTTGATCTTTCGATCAACACACATCTTGGACACATCAGTCCATTTCCCCTTGTCTTGGATGTAAAAGGGGGGCGGAGGGCGTTGCTTCCTTTGGGCTGAGGAAGTTTGGGCTATCGGGCTGGGGGGACGACTATCCTGCGCGCGAGTAGAGGTAGTTGGGACGGGGCTAGCGGGTCGTACGGGCGTTTGAGTTGGGGACGAGGACAACGCGGTGGTCTTTTTGGCCTTGCTGGCCTGGGAGGTTTTCCCTTTCTTCCTCTTGCCGCCGGTGACGACTTGAAATTCGTCTTCCGAGGACGAGGGGCATGATGACAAATCATTGTCGGAGTTGTTATTGGACACAGATTCGGTGGTGTCCATTTTACGGAATTCAAGTGTAGCGCACACCTGCGCGGCGTCCATTGTTCTATGAACAATGGGATTAGTAGGTGGGCCGGAAACAATGGTCGATTTCGGGAATCGGGCGATCGGCACGACTTTATCGGCTGGCGGGGGCAATAGAGGGCTATCTACCTGGAAGTCGTTCGTTGTTTGATGAACAATGGGATCGGAGTTAACAAACACTTCCGTGAATTGACCAACCGGGATGCCTTGATCGGCAAGCGGGGGAGATAATGGGCTGTCAAGCGCGTCACTAAAATCAGTGACGTTGGCTTCGGTAGCCGGGGGACAATTAGCGATTTCACGCTGAATTTTTCCGCCATATTTGGCGGAAATAGCAGGGTTTTCCCTAAGGATTTCTAATAATATCTCCAAAATATTGGAGTTCGCCATGATTGGCGAATGGATTAAAAATTTAATGGGAAAATTTTGGAGATATCTCTCCCGCGGGGGGCCTATTTAAAGCCTAACTGGCCTAACTCCCCGGATGGATGGGTCCGGGGATGTGTAACCCTCCCAGTCGGGTAGAGACTGGGAGGTGAGTACCTAATGGTGAGCCCTAAGCTTGTAACCGGTCGCCAGTCTTATTGTGCGAACTGGGCCCTATTGGGTCTAGTGCGAAGGGGTAGATACACCCAACCGACACTAGGTGTGTAGCTGAAAAGGAAACTCAGTAACTAGGTTTGACTAGGAGATCCCCCAAGGCCAAAACCTAGCACTCGACTCCAATTAACTGCTTCACCCTGAAGGGGATCAGCGGGTGTGTCGGGTCAACACCCCCTTGGTTTCGTTGACACCGTGAGGTTTCCAACCAAGGACCACGAAACTGTGGTTTTTCCCTGAAAGGGCAAAACGTTTTTGACAACACTCTGTTATAGAAACAGAATATCCTTCGCTGCCTTGAAAAAGGCGGTTCCGGATCGGGAGTTGTAGTCGGCGACTACGAATGACGTCACGGCGAGCGCGATGGAGCGACACAGACACGGAACGATCGGGAGCACAGAGCGGCGCGACCGTCTCGGGCGAGCGTCGGGCGGAGAGTGAAAGATGCCGCTTTCGATGGTCGTGTAATATAGACGCGGCACAGCGCGCCGCGCACGCCGCTTCGCCCGCTTTATTCGCTCAAACCGCACCCGCAAAACTGATTGAACTAAGATGTCAACAAGTAATCTAGTGCCTGAGACATTCCTGTGATAGAAATCAGTGCTTCGAAGCAGGAACGCCGTGTCGCCGCCAAGTTTGTCCAGCTGTCGCGTGACGAAGACCAGATGAAAAGGCGTGCTCTCCTTGTATTCTGCACAATTGGTCGCCCGTTCATCATCTAGTTCTTTCTAGGCGAACACCGCCATCCTTTAGAATACAGTCCACTTAAAATTAAACCATTTTTCAAATCGCCTTATAAATTGGTAATTTCCATACCACCATTGAAACTTTTAGGGTACGGAATTTTTTTATATCATAAATAACGGGGCGAACTGTTTCACATTTAGGGTTCTGTAGTAAAATAATGAACACTTACAGTTTCTTATAGATATCAACTACGCCTATAAAGTTTTAGAATATAATCAATATCTCTTTTTATAGTACATACTTATGTATATATACCTCATGTGCCAGTAATAGGGAAAAAAAAAATTTTGCAAAAAAATAGAACCGACTTCCATATCAAAACACTACAAAACCAAAAATAACTTTAATTTCGGAAGGCGGTGTGAAAAATAAAGAAAATACAAAACCAATAACACTGACTACCGAAATTAAAGTTATTTTTGGTTTTGTAGTGTTTTGATATGGAAGTCGGTTCTATTTTTTTGCAAAATTTGTTGTTCACACTTTTTAGTCGTTCGGTTTGTAATTTATCTAGTTACAAAAGCCATAATGTCAACAACTTATCACCTTTTACAAAATATCAATACAAGTAATCGAATCGCAATATACGAAATACTTATTATTGAGTAGTTTCAATGGCCATCTGTGGTCTTCATCATCAGTTCAACTTTCCTAAATGGTACTTTTCGAAAGCAACTGCTCAAGGTACTACAAGAAATACCCAAAACGCTATAACGCATAACAATGGGACCAATTAGAAAGTATACCCTTTCAAACGCAAAAAGAATTTTCCAAATAGGTCCAGCCGTCTTTGAGTTATGAGGTAACATACATAAAAAAAATAAGTTCAAGGCGAACTGAGAACCTCCTCCTTTTTTTGATGTCGGTTAAAAAGATACATTCGTATAATAGCATGATCATCCCATAGTATATTAATGGAGAGAAGATATGGGTTTCGATGGATTGGCCTTTTAAGTCTTAGGGATTGCCATGAACTAATTAGAAAATATAAAAAAAGAATCAGATTATTAATAGTAATATTTATTAGTTATATATTAAATATTAATAATTTTAGTAGTAATATTTATTAATATTTAATATATTAATTATTAAATTATAGATATATAATTATGTAGGTTTAAATTGATTTTGTTGAGTCATGTACCAACCCTCACTACCAACCAAAAAATACTTAAAAAAGTTAAAAGGAAAACTACAAACGTAATTGACTAAATAAATACTTACACCCATTGTAACTTTGTAATGTTGTAGATTTTTTGTCACGGTTTCCGTTACGGATTACTACGGAACCTTACAGTGTACGTGGCTCGACAAGTATTTTGCTAGAATGTAGGTATAATATATACTTGTTAACATGTCCTGGGATTAGTTTACAGATAAAATAGAAAAAGGAGGTTCAGTATTCGACCAGTAAGTATGTACTATGAGTTTCAAACATAGATTATACATGGTTTCAAATGACATTAGGAATTTTTATTTGGAATTACCTTTATCTGTCAAATGTTACTCAAAAAGTACCGTTTGCAAGATCTTAATGGCGAAAAATAATAACGGTTTATTTTACTTTGTTAAACCGAGTCTCACGACAACTTTTATTTTTATTTTTTATTATTAAAACTCATAGTTAGTTTTTTTTAATCATAATTTTCTCACTTATGTTCATTGTTGGCACCAATACGCCCGAAAGGAAATAGAGCGCATGGCGCTAAGGCCCAGAAGTCATGTCAAAATTATTAAAACTTTTTTTATTTTATTTTTGATGATCGGCTTGCGTTAGACCACCAAAATATGAAAAGGGGACTCGTTTTGTTTTGTTCAATATTTGTAAATAAATAATTTAATAAATCCTTGTTTTGTTCACTTTATCTACTGAAATGGTTGGATTTGACAGCTAAGACGTCACAATGTGGCGCTAAGTTTTTCCTATTAGCAGTTGAAACGCACTGTATGTAATTATCACTTCGGGCGTGTCTCAGAATATGACGCCATATTTATTTATTACTTAGCCTATCAACACTATTCATTGGTTTGGCACTGACTTCAGCCGTGGAGTAGGTACTGACCCCTTATTCTAAATGAAATTAGACGCATTATTGTTTTTTTTTTGTTTCGAATTTAGTTAAATTTTTTGTTAAAAAAAATGTGGAGACTTTTACGATTCAGTCCTACTCTTAGCCAGACCACCAGCAAGGAGAGTTTAGGCAAGAAGAATTTATACCCGATGTGTTGCCCTCTTTGGAATTTTCTCGACAAAGTATGTACGCGGGTGAATAGTATGTAGGTACATTGTTCTTAGAACGTAACCCTTACGACTTAGCTAGACGTAAATCTGGAGTATCCTAAGCATGAAATTTGTTGTATCCTTCCTCATTAATCTTGTACGCAATTGTCTCTAATTCCTGGCGCTTCCGTTAATGTAATAAATCAACTAAGTAAGACTCGTGTTGTGGGTAGTCTTCGTTTTCGTTAACACTGCTTTATATTTAGATTTTCGTGTAAATTCGTGTTTGTGAATAAGTGTTTTTGGTTAGGTTCATTTTTGGTAATCAGCTAGTCTGTTTTAAACGTGGGTGTTTTGAAAGTGATTACATGATTAGGTTATGGTGGAATTTTGCGGTTTCATGACATAATGGTTGTATAATTTCATTAATTAGTTTGTTTCTAACTAAATTTAAACTTTTTGTTTAAATTTTGGTTGGCAACACAAAACGAATGAATTTTTTTAAACTAACATAATTGTGATCTGTAACCATGTACACACATAGTTATATTTACTATACTACATATAACTATTAGCAGTTCAGTTAGCAGTCTTCACAGAAATTATTACATAAAAGCAGTTTATTTTCAAATCGATTTGTTGTATCTTCTTGGCATTGTAATGTCGTACTTCACTGCAAAAGTCTCGCTCAGGAAAATGTTGGCTAAAAATAACCTTTTAAACATTCCACGGTTAGGATCATGATAGATTGGCTGATTCAAAGCAATGCTGTTTACGGATTCCTATCGGTAAAACTTCATAATTGATTGATGGATTATTGTTGTGTAAGGAAGTCGCGCGGATGTTAGTGGTTTTTCAACTTTTACTCAGGTGTAGTTAAGAGGAGATCGGGGTCAATTGTGAAGGTTAAGCAATACGTGTCGAGGTTGGTCTGTCAATGGTGGCCTTCTTAACAAATTAAGATTCAAAACAGCACATGTTTTTTGGTCCCGGCTGTCATCGTGCCGGGAAAGCCAAATAACGAAACCAGTTTGCTGAGGGTTATCGTGTTGTGGCGGTCAGTTAGACAGTCTCAGTCTTTGTAAAATGGATAGATGGAAACCATTTTTTTCTTGAAGTCCTCATGAATGTCCCCCGCCCTGAGGCAGGCGAAGGGGTAGGTCAAAATTTAACTGACTAAAATTACCCCGTATTTCCCTCGCACAATTTCACTGGAAGCTGTATTTAAATACTCTTCAATACAAAGTCTTTAAATACCTTCTGGTCCCATCTAGTCAAGCGGGTAGAGTAGCTGTTTCAATCCACGTTTTTTATTTTTAAAGAGAACTAGGAATGTAGGTAGAATTCACATTACTAGCAATCTTGTTAATCCCTCCAACTACGGTAAATATGCTCGTATCTGGATTAGGTTCACGACAATAGTGTAATGAGCGGGACTCGAACGTGTGAACCCTCGATCACAAGTCCTACACCTTAGCCATTGACGCTTCAACAGACTATACAGACTGTACACCAGAACCATCATAGTTGTCACGGCCCAAGTTACGAACCCAGCTAGTATTATTTTAAGTTGTACTTGAATTTAGCGTAAGTATACTCAGGGGATTTGTTTAACCTAGGCTCAAGTGGGAAGCTTCAGAATCCTGACATACTTACTGAAGTGTATTTAATAGGCGCTAGCTCGTAACCAATTCATTAAAATAATATTGTTAGTTTTGAGTCTTGTATTTAAAAAGTGTAGGTTTATGTCAATTAATTTTACACTTAATATATACTTTTTTATTGATATTATGCTCGCGTTTGACGACCATCTCACGTGATGGTAAGCGATGATGTGATCGAAGATGGAGCACGCTTACCTAAAAGTCACCTATTCACTCTTGACTTAAAGACCCCTAGGTTATAGCTAACGGGAAACACAGACTCTGGCAGGGAATTCCACTCCTTAGCTGTACGCATAATGAAGGTATTCCCAAAACGTTTAATGCGTATAGGTGGGATGTCCACCATGTAACGATGGCGTATCGCCGTTTGTCTTGTAGTCCGATGATAAACGAGCTTGACGGAATTAGATTGTGTAATTCTATCGCACACTCCTTGAAATGTAACCGATAGAAAACCGATGGACTAGCAACTCGTCGCCTACTAATTAAAACATACTAAGTAGGCCACAAATTAATTAAATTTTTATCATGCCTGAAAGCATAGGAACACATTGAATAAACAGGTTACATAAATAGGCATATCAGAGATTCAGTCACGCACTATTACCTTTTTACAATATTAACGTTCAGCATATTTGCATTCGATAAAACTCAATAAATTCAAACAATTTCGAATGAGTTACATCACTATGGCGTTTACAAATGGCGGACTACAAAGGGATTCGTTGAAACAATTGTTTAAACTTTGTATTATGTTTTCGGCGTAAACATGACTCGTCGTGCGTACATGGCCTAATCCTTTAATAATGGTGATGCATGATCTAAATTAAACAGGCTTTTGCTATTGTACCTAGTTTTAAGCAGTTAGTAGCCTCTGCCAGCTTGGCTCACAATAAATATCTCCTAATCTTCAATAAGGTCTACCCGCGTACCTGCCTCTATTCAAATCTATTTAGTCATTAATTATGCGTGATTAACTAACAAACATAATTACTTTGACATTTAAAAATATTTTTGTCGAATCTTGAAACAATAGCGATGTGTGCAAAACACTGAATTACACAGACTTTTCAATAATTATTGTACGTAGCTTTATTCAGTTACCATGTGTCACCTGCGTGAAATTTGAATCAAATGAAAACGGTACACAAGGTTAAATTTCTTCTTCAGGACATTGGTTATGAGAAAAGATGAGAGTTTCATAGGAATTATAAATCTAAAGTAGAATTTACAGATTTAACACGTTGAACGCCAACGCGGTCAGTGCTGACCGACAGTGAGCTTTCCCTTTAGGCCAAGCAAAAATCACAGTTCTATCCAAATTTAGACCAAATAATTTTTAATTGTTGGTTTGACGGGAAGAAAAGCTCAAAAAAAATTAGATACTTATATCTAATGTCCAAATGTATGTTTTCATTAACAAAAGTCAACTTTAGTCATTAATTAATTAATTATGGAGATATTAAACGCCGGGCAGCACTGACCGACGCGGCCCGAACGGCAAGTCTAGTTGTCGGCCATCACTGACCGACGCGGCTTGAACGGGAAGATGCATTTTTTTCTTGGCGTTCAACGTGTTAATAATAGAGAATGATGTAATTAGCCTTTCCTCAACTTTGTTGAGGTCGCGTTCCATACTTTCGAGTGCCAATATAATATATGGAGTATACCTATCTGACCTTCACCTTCTGTGACTGAGCTATCACCTCCTACTCTGCGTATAGCGGGTTCGATTCCCGCACAAAACAAATATTAATTTATTGGCTTATGGTTAATTATTCCGGGTCTGGGAGTTTTATAAAGTTCACCCACAATATAGGAGAAATTCTTTCGTATAAAAGTTTTTTTAGAGAGATAGATAGAATACTCTTTATCCTACATCAATAATTTAAACAAATATTTAATTTACAATACTGCAAAATATGGTTACAATGGCGATCTTATCGCTGATAGCGATATCTTCCAGACAACCTTTGGATGGACTTTAAGAACATAAAACAAAGAGGGGAGGGGAAAGTCAGTGTACTTACTTCAAGTATATAACATACACAAAAGTAACTAAAGTAGTTAATATTAAATTTTTAACACTTTAAACACTTAAATAAAAACCCTAAACTACATTTATACATCTAAAAATAAACTAACATATGGCATCCAGAAATTCGTGCGCATCGCTGTCCACTGGTAATGTGCCCAAAAGACTGGCGGCTGCCACGTTGTATGGCAATGCTTAACCTCTGTCCAAGGTAAAAGCCAGCCCTTGGGTCACGCGAAGTGTCAACTAGGAGTCTGGATAAATCTTTAAATAATTTGTGAGCACTCGGACCCCACGGCCCCAAGGTTTCAACCCCAAACGGCTCGAAAATATAACTACCAACAAGGTTATTATATTTCCGCCGCTTGAGGTTCTCAGCAGCCGCAGCGGCAGCGCCAGCACAGCAAGACGAGCTAGGAAGATGGGATGGCGCAAGAGTATCGACACAAGTTGCGTCGCACACTAAACAAAAAAACTAATAAAATCTAAAACATTATAAACAGTAAAGAATAATAAATTCGAAATAGTTAATTAACACGTTACCTTTACGTAAAATTGGTGTCAGTCTTTGTGGCATCTCACGATCACCCATAGCGACTGCCAAAGACTAATTGATGTCAGCCCTGACTAACGGCTTAGCTTGGTTTTCTAGGAATCTTTGTTTGAAGACGGTCACGAACCCACGAACATTAAGTATTGCTTACCCTTAAGAATCGACCCTCACGGTAGTTATTATTCAGCGACGCGCTCCTACTTAAATAATACCCAATGATTTATGGCACTAAATTAAACGGGCTTTTCTACTATCATACCTATTTATACAGAGCATTTCAGTAGTCCGGGCTCATATTGTAAGGTAGTATTTATTTGATTAACAACCTGTATTCTAACTAAAAATATAGGCACATAGACTGCTCGATATCAATACAAAATGAGAGCAGTGATGCCCAACAGTTGCCGGCACGACTTACTGGTTTGTAGGTTCGAAAGGAGGCAGTCACATTACTTTGTTAATTTATCATCATCATCACCACTCTCAAATCAGTGAAGGAAGACATCGTGAGGAAACCTGCATGTCCTTTTATAATGATTACTCCCACTCTGGGAGTTCGGGAGGAAGTTCTACGGACTAAAAACCTACCCCCAGTGTGAAAACGTGGACTAACACCAATCATCTAAAAACTCGTGACGTCCAACAACACGCACTCGGCCAGCGTACTGGATTACGGCCCATTCCTGTGTCCCAGCAATGAGAACGTTATAGCCTGATTATTATTTTTATAGCTTGATATTTACTTAATTCTACAGTTAATCGGATACAGTATATCACTCTTGAACACGTCTAGGCACTCTTGACACACCCTGTATGAAGCATTGTGAGAGGCACTAACGATAATTTATTAATGCAGCTCAAGATGAACTATCACTCTTTCAAAATGGCGCCATTCTCCGGCTAATGGCGGCGTTTAGTGCTCGGATCATTTAACTAAAATCTTTTCATGAAATATATGTGTACGTCGAAAGTACTTAACTTTCATTATATTATTTCTGAGAGCAAAACTCGTTTTCAAGACGATTTACTCCGTTTCACAAGATCTTAAGTTGTTAAGAGTGAAATTAATTGGGCTTTAGAACTTGTGACCGCTCCAATGCTGATAAGTTAAACTTGATTTAAAAATAAATTAGAATATTTTTAGGTATTAAAGACCAAAATAAAACATTATTTGTTTTGTATTTCTTTTATCCCCTAACTCACACTGGGCCTGGGTGTTAAATTATGGCCTATTCCCTTGCATGGAGAAGAGGTCTGTTTACCTATCGTAAGGTTATAGGCTGATAAAGTTTATTAAATGAATTTTTATAATCAGGTCAAAGTAGGTACCAGTAGGTAGCCTTAATTCTCCGTCGCTTAATTGAATCAAATGTCTAGGTTAATCATTTGAGGGCCTTAGAAAAACAATGGGATCAGACGCCTACGTCCCACGCACCTTTGAGTAACATCGAAGGGTAGAAATGTTCCGTTTCTGAAAGATAAGTTAGGCAGGATACCAGAAATGAAAAGTCATTTTGTGATATTAGAATAATATTTACCATACTCGGGACTATAAGAACACTACAGATACGGGAAGGGAATACTTAAGTGGTGTAGGATGAAATGTATCAATTAGAAGCTGATTTCATATAAAAATTATCATTATTTTTTTATTATTCACTAGTACTCACGCGGGGCTTCGTTCCCGTGGATTCTATCACGGTAAAAACATAACTCTCATTTTTTTCAGTCGTGTAAAAAGTAGCCTATAACCTTCCTCAAGCTTCAAGCTACTTCCATACCAAATTGCATCCAAATCCACCCAGTACTTTCGAAGATTAGCGCGTTCAAGCAAACAAACAAACAAACTTTTCCGCTTTATAATATTAGTATAGATAAGATAATCTAATCTGCTTTTTTAATTAAAATAGGTTCGCGTTTGACCACCATCTCACCTGATGCTAAGTGATGATGTGGTCGAAGATGGAGCACGCTTACCTAAAAGTAACCTATTCACTCTTGACTTAAAGACTCCTAGGTTATAGCTATCGGGAAACACAGACTCCGGCAGGGAATTCCACTCCTTAGCCGTACGCACAACGAAGCTATTCCCAAAACGTTTTGTGCGTATGGGTGGGATATACACGAATTCATAATAATAATAAATTACGTCTTGCAAGTGGTCCTAGGGACTTGTCCCTTTGACAGCAATTTTGACGAATGGTTTCAAAAACGAGGATTATCCTTTGCATTTAATGGCGCTTGAACATTTTTTTAAATTATTTTTCAATTCCTTTAAACTAGCTTCAGCTATAAAGTAAGTTCTGTAATTAAATGATAACTGAGTAGAAGTAACAATGATTCCATAACAGCTAGACGTTGTCCAAATCATCATCATCAAGATTTAAAAGTAATAATGATAGTCGTCCTGACTGATTTCAGCTACGACACCCAATCTCTAAGGAGATTAGCTAGCGGTCCAGGAGATATTACAACTACACGGTGCAATTATGTGCGCAGGTGCACTCTTTCTTCCTTTATTCTGCTCGTACAATAGAACGGTAGTTTCACATGACTGGAGACAGATCAGGTGCAGGACCAAAGCTCAAACAACGCACAGGCGTCTCATACCGCAATCTTCCAAACTTCAGGCTACTACTGAGAAATTGAGAGAAACGACCCGGGAATCGAAACTGAGACTCATTGCTCAGCAATCGCGCTCACGACCACCGTGGTAGTTCATTTCAACTATAGATATGGCCGTCTGAAAGTTTGCTAAACTTGAGTTCACTACCCAAAAAACACGCAATTTGTCTGCACACAAGACTTGCCAAGGCTAGTCGAAGCAAACCGCGAGGCGATATTGCTTCCGTGTGCAGGCCAATTATGAGGCAATTTGTGACGTTAAAAATACTTTTGCTGCCCATACTCCAATTTCTGGCTAATACACAAAATACAAAGGTTGGAATGCACAATATTATATAAGAGAAACAATGAAAACTGTTCAAAGGAGAGCGTCAACAGCGTACATGAAAACTTGATCCTGTACTAAGGCAGCATAAAAGCCAGAGGAATACACAGCACATTCATTTTCTATCCTGTCACTTATTAAGCTCGTGACGTCACCGAGCTAGCATTCCTGCGACCTAATGTAACCTGACCTCGCGATGTATAACTAGCAATAAAAGTAGTAATAGTCCATTGGGGTTACTTCAAGGGCCTTTTATTGAAGTTCATAAAGTAATTGTAGTAGCTCAGCAAGTTAGTAAGTAGATTGGATTGTTTTAAGTACTTCTTCGAACGTTTGCGTACTTTGGCGGTGTTTAATGTCCTGCTTTTAATTTACAAGAAAGGTGGCTATCGATCAAAGCGAAGTGGACAAAGTTTATTTTATGTGTTGTCACGGCCTGATTATAATTTCCGATACTGGTAATGAAATGTACCCGTTTGTAATCATCGTAAGACAAACGGGTACGTTTTAATAATATTTATTTAATAAATAACACTTTTACACATATATTTTACCACCCTGAGAAGAAAACCCGAATCTAACTCAGAAGTCAAAATCTCATTTGAATGCAAAGAGACATTTGAGCTGAACTTGTCCAGAAAGTGGAAGCATTTGTCAAGTATTGTATAGCTCAACTTAGAACTTTATGGAGCTCAACAATTTGTATGACAAAGTAAACTGCCAGACCATCATGAAGTTTATTCCGAATACAAAAACCTACATAGTTCACACCATCACCATAAGTTATGAAAATTATGCAGATAAGTGTCTGAAATGGCCTTTTGAATGCGGCAAGTACTAAATCATTCATCACACCGATTATAATATTGCAGGTGCGGTGTTTAATCCTAGATTTGTGACACAGCGACAGTGTAAAAGTACATAAGCGTTATTCGAGATTTTTTTTCTCTTTTTATTAATTAGGCGAGATAGTTCTCTCCTGATGGTCAGCGATGATGTGGTCGAAGATGAAGCACGCTTGTCTAGAAGTAACCTATTCGCTCTAGACTTAAATACCTCTAGGTTAATTAGAAATTCGGGGTTGCGGTAATGTCCTAACATGATACCGTGGCCCCGAAACACAAGAGCAACTGAAATAACACGGTGTGTTTTTCGTCAGTCGAAGTTTGACAGACCCTTCTGCGAGAGCGAGAGGAGTTATTTGACGGTTTTCTCTTAACAGAAAAGGGTTAAATTGTACTCGGATTAGTAATTCTAGAGACTAACAATTTCACTTCTACAGTGTTAGTTTATGACCTCACCACAGACTATAAACGCGTGTTCTCTTCACTTAAGAACCCGTATCATATCACTCGGTTACCCCGCTAGCTAAAAGATTAACAGAAAGGATTTATAGCACAAATGTAAGTGGAAGCCAGACAGGACTCCCGGGGGACACGTTCACCGTTAATGACGTCCTTCAAAACAATTTAGTGCGTAGTTTCTACCCACGGTTGATGGGAATATAGAGATGTAAGTATGTCGTGTTCTGTTTACCCTGCCAGGTAACTCACCAACATCGTACCAGTTTGATGTGGTCGACTTGGAAAGATAAATTTTTTCGGCAGTTGACGGCAATGCCTTGTAAAATTGTGTGACATAAGATGTGTTTTTAGGGTTCCGTAGCCGACTGGCAAAAAACGAAACCCTTATAGTTTCGATATGTCTGTCCGTCTGTCTGTCTGTCTGTCCGTCCGTCTGTATGTCACAGCCATTTTATTCCGAAACTATTAAGACTATACATGTAAAACTTAGTAGGTAGATGTATTCTGTCAACCGCTTTCCGATTTTAAGAAAAAAATAAAAAATATTTAAAATAAAGGGGAGTCCCCATACATGGAACTAGAACTGAAAATATTTTTTTCATCAAACCTATGCGTGTGTGGTATCTATAGACAGGTCTTTAAAAATTATATCAGGGTTTCTAAAGCCACTTTTTCATAAAATCGATCGTTTAAAAGATATAAGCTTCCAAACTGGTAAAATGTGTGTCCTCCCCCTCTAACTTCTATAATAATGGAGTGAAAAATCTAAAAAAATATACGTCAGTAGACCTTAATACAAACTTTCAACCAAAATTGGTTTGAACGAAATTAGGTCAACAACTTTTTAGATACAGCATATTTTCTAAAACCGCAAATATAACTTTGTAATTCATACAAACACTATGAAAAACAAAGTTATTTAGCGTAGTTGTAAAAATGTAAATAAGCTAGTTTTAAGAAATTTTTAAGATTTTTTTTATTCGTCAAATAAATAAACATATTATATTATGTTATTATAGTTACTACGGAACCCTTCATGGGCGAGTTTGACTCGCGCTTGGCCAAGTTTATAATCTATGTGCTCAACTTGCAATATGTTTTACTCAGTTGTGGTCCATTTTGTAAGCTGAATTTTAATCACTTCCTTATATGTGATAGATATCACATTTTGTATGTTCTGTTGGTGAGTTGTGATGATAGTCATTATCTTTATATCATTACTATGACCCGACCCATTATTTAGAGTTACTCGATACAATGAAATTCAAGTGAGATATTTTTTTCTTTTAACAATGTAAAAACAAATGCTAGTTTTTGAACATGTTCTTTATTATTAAGTTATTGACAAGTGAGTAAAAAAAAATAGTCAACAGCTAGTTTTTAGGGTTCCGTAGCCAAATGCCAAAAAACGGAACCCTTATAGTTTCGATATGTCTGTCCGTCTGTCTGTCTGTCTGTCTGTCCGTCCGTCCGTATGTCACAGCCATTTTATTCCGAAACTATTAAGACTATACATGTGAAACTTAGTAGGTAGATGTATTCTGTAAACCGCTTTCGAATTTTAAGAAAAATTTTAAAAAAATTTAAAAGAAAGGGGGGTCCCATGGAACTAGAACTGAAAATATTTTTTTCATCAAACCTATGCGTGTGTGGTATCTATAGACAGGTCTTTAAAAATTATATCAGGGTTTCTAAAGCCACTTTTTCATAAAATCGATCGTTTAAAAGATATAAGCTTCCAAACTGGGTTCTGTGCATCGTTCGGACGGCACCAGTTGAGGGTCATCTCTTGGTTCTGTGCATCGTTTTCTTCCCGAACCGGGTCTTTTTTTGACCGAACCGGTCTCTTGATACCGTTGCCAAGTCCTCTGTACAGTTGAACGACTCACATTTAGCCGCTGAGACCATTGAGTTATAATGTACTACGAAATAGAGGAGACGCCTCAACTCGATTGTTTGTAACACGAGTTAGAGCGCACGCACTCCAACGCACTTAGTCTGTGCCAATGCCAAGCGCTTGCTGCAACGTGACACGTTTGAGTGAAGTTTTGTTTATTAAAATATGCCTTCGTGTGCATTGAGATACTGTTCAAAAAACTCCAGAAACATACCTAAGTAAAAGTCAAGGAGTGACTTCACCAGTAAGTTCAACTATTATCTTTAAAACACGCGAAATTTAATTATAATTTTTCAATTGCAACGCGTCACCGTGGCGGCGGCCATGTTTACGTGAATGTCAAAGAATAAAGCATTTGTACGGCGCAGACTTGACACTATCGACGTATAATTTTAATAATTATGAGCAAACAAATATTAATATTTAATCACGATAGTAATTTCGTAATAATATTTTTTTTATTATTATTTGGATTTAAAGGTTTCCTCGGCCGTGTCATGAAACAAGAGAATCATGGATCAAATTTGTTGAGAAGAATCGCAGCGAAGAAATGTGGTTACCTTCAGATTATTCACGCATATGTTCCGTGCATTTCTAAGAAACTAACTAGACTTATTTTACTTAAAGGAAATTAAAATATTGTTACAGTTAAATACTTTTTTATTTATTCTCTGAGTAAGTAACCACGAAGGCAGAATAATAACACTATGTCGCATCTGCGCGCTTTGATTGTTATCTATGAGACCATAACAACCCCCGCGCACGCCCCGCTGTCATCAAGTGCGTGCACTATCTTTTGTTTGAGATAGCTTCTCTAGTAGGTAGTACATTATAACTCAATGGCTGAGACACGTAAGTTTGCGAACAACCTTCTTCAAGTAGGGCTATAATTTTACCGGCCCTTATCGCTTTATCACTCATATCAAAAAGTGGTATTTAATGTAAAAAGAAAGATTAAATTGTTTAATTTGCAGAAAATATCCAAAAAGTTTTAAAATATCGTAATCAGTTAAAAATCGTTTCAGCAATTCGCGCCATTAGTAAAACAATTTTAGAATAATCCATAATAATCATTATTTTTCTTTTATTAAGTTCAAATTTTAAATTTGGAACGTAAAGAATCATGCCATGATGCTTCAAATAACATGCCAATACATCCTCAAATTAATAAAACCTATTTCTTGTTCTTCTTCATTGAAGTAGAGAAAAAAATCTAAAGTGCCCGTTTTTTTTTTGCAAAAGAGTTTATATCTCACATACATACATTAGAAAGTTCAATAAAAAACGGAAAGGTTTTAAACAAAGGAGGTACCTACATAAGGGAGATTTTTCTTGGATAATGTAAGAATGAGATAGGTTTTTACTTTATAAGAATCCAGACTTATCAAAAAGTATGGTTTTCCCTTTTCTTTTCCAATGGAGAGTTTTCGAAATATGGTGGACACAATAACAATTCATTCTAGTTATGAAAACTGGCTAACAACCAAATAAAAGGTATAGGTACTATACAACAGGCCATAAAAAGGATAATGCAATACAGTAAAAAAATAGTAACAACAATTCCAGATTTCCGCCTGTACATACAAAAGGACGATACTGGGAACTTTATTTTATATTATATTGTAGATTTTTTAGGTTGTCATGCGATAATCTACGTCAGTCGTCACAACCAGGCAGCTCTCTGAAATCTGGTTAGGCTGGATTTTCAATATACGTACTGCATAGGTGAGTTCTCGAAGTTAGAAATTGAGCTGTGTGTGTCATATTCATTTGTTTCTGTTATAGTGGTAATGTTGATGGCATTGAACTGCGATTAAATTAAAGTAAGACAGTATACTGTAGTACCCTTTATATGATCATGCATAATTGACTCTGAATGTTTTCTGAGGAAGAGGAAGAAAGAAATACTAAGCAGTATCTTCAATGGTAGTCTAGTTTAGGCTAACCTAGCCTTGGTGATAAAACTGGAATACGGAAACCTACTTCGGAATACCAATTCTATCACCAGGGCTACGAAAAATGGATCTTTTACAGTAAAATTCCCAGTGATTATTAGAAATTTAACTGTAATAAATACAAGCATCGAGCTTTTTGCAAGCTATGACAAGAAGAATAACAAACACAAAAAGGTATTACATTATTATAGTATTAACTAATTCCATGTAAATGGAAAAAAATATCATGTTTAGTTGCGATATAGTCCGCTATTCACTTTGTGTAAATAAGATGAACATCCAACAAACGTAAACACTGAACAATACTTAATTATTATGTGGATAATATTGTGGATCAAAATTTGTTCCCCACAATTGAAAATAATAAACCAAAACACAATATCATTAAAACAATACGCATTTTCGAGCAAAACATCGACAAATAAACGGCAAACAATACATCAACATCAAAGCATAATTAGCGAAGCACAACTTTGCTAAATTACAGACATTAGCTATCGAAATGCTGAGCAATGCCTGAAAACGGGGCATGCCAAAGGGCCTTTACCTACCCCGACGTAATATGCAAAGTAGACCTACAGTAGACATTAAATATTTACCCTACATTGTGTGAGGACGTCTTAAGAATTTACACATGCCACACGAAGTGAGCTTAAGTTTTTGCTGAACACATAGGGCTCTCAAGTTGCTTAGTGTTGTAACAAGGTATTATCTTCATCTATCGTTTGGGTAAATGATAGATCAAGATAGCGTTAAAATGTCGGTTTAAATGGGTTTAGCTAGAGAAATTATATAACATATTTATGGTTAAATATTAAGATAACAGGATTATTATGACCCTGGGTGGGCCAGAAGAGAATGTAAGAATCCTTCTGGCTAAAAATCGACCCTATTCCTTCCTTTCCTGTTGTTCCGGGGCCGTGGTATCTGATTAGAACATTCCTGTAACCCTGGCAGGTATTGGCCTTATCGAACTCTGTCATTGCTGTTGACTGCGCGCGTCGAACTCGACGATCCATTGACTCGGGAACCAAAAGTAGCCTGATGATCTTTTAATTGTTTTTTTTTTAATATCACGCTACAGCACCATCTGCCTTGAGACCTTGCCACTACGTTGAGGTCGGCTCCTAGCCTAACCAGATGCAACTGAATACTATCGTCGACCGCCGACGTCGGAAAACACGTTACGTCGACGTAACATGTTTTCCGATGTCGGCGGTCCTAACCGGATGCAGCTGAATACTATTGTTTTACATGGGGTAGTAGCAGTAGAGTAGCTGGGTAACACGATATCTCTTAGTAAGACCAGTATCAGATTTTTTGGCTTTTGACTACCCATAACAACTGTCAAAGATGAAAAAAAAAAGATAGCTGGGACCGCCGACGTCGGAAAACACGTTACGTCGACGTAACGTGTTTTCCGATGTCGGCGGTCCTAACCGGATGCAGCTGAATACTATTGTTTTACATGGGGTAGTAGTAGAATAGCTGGGTAACACGATACCTCTTAGTAAGACCAGTATCAGATTTTTTTGGCTTTTGACTACCCGTAACAACTGTCAAAGATGAAAAAACAAAAGATAGCTAGGATCGCCGACGTCAGAAAACACGTTACGTCGACATAACGTGTTTTCCGATGTCGGCGGTCCTAACCGGATGCAGCTGAATACTATTGTTTTACATGGGGTAGTAGTAGAATAGCTGGGTAACACGATACCTCTTAGTAAGACCAGTATCAGATTTTTTTGGCTTTTGACTACCCGTAACAACTGTCAAAGATGAAAAAACAAAAGATAGCTAGGATCGCCGACGTCAGAAAACACGTTACGTCGACATAACGTATTTTCCGACGTCGGCGGTCCTAACCGGGTGCAGCTGAATACTATTGTTTTACATGGGGTTGTAGTAGTAGAATAGCTGGGTAACACGATACCTCTTAGTAAGACCAGTATCAGATTTTTTGGCTTTTGACTACCCGTAACAACTATCAAAGATGAAAAAAAAGACAGCTGGGACCGCCGACGTCGGAAAACACGTTACGTCGACGTAACGTGTTTTCCGAGGCACAGAGAAATCTCGGTTTGTTAAGATTGTCATCCACCTCACAGACCTTTGACAAGCGTTGCTTAAAAAGAAGAAGACTGTTACTATTTAATTACGAGCTACACACAACACGATACAGTATAAAAGCTTTTAATGGTCTCTATTAATACATCATTTTTTGTACTGACAATGAAAAATTGACAATTATATTGTCCAATATTACAAAATTTCTAACACATTTTCAGTAAAATATACCTTTAATTGTAGGTTTGAAGCAAGGTAATAATATAACATGTGTGTATTAATGAATATTTTAGTGGTCTATGTTATATGAGTTCCCGATCAAATCATTTGATAACAGATATTTGTACGATACCATAGTCGTCAAGTAATTTAAATTCAATTACTAGCCGATGTGGTAATTGGAAAGCTATTTACACAAATAATGTTTTTTTTTTATTTTTTTTTATCCATCATACATTACACAATATACACACATACATATACACATACATATTACATATATATATAAAGGGCGATGTCGTAATGTTTTGGGGCTGGTGAAACTACTTCTGAACATTTTAGTTACTTTTATAACTATGAGACCACCTTTAAAAATGGACATATCAAAATGCAAAGAACATATTCTTGATCTGTGATCATTGTTTCCCATTCCTTTCCGTGTATTTAGTTGAAGTCATCATTATTTATTTGTTTTCAATGTGGTATAAAGTATGATAGTATTGTGAATACCTATGCAAATATTATCACACAAACTGACATAATATTGTATTCTAGATTCAGCATATCGTGTTTTATCCATACTTAATTTTTAAGGAACTTTTGAAATATTTTACAATTAATAAATTACAAAACATTCTGTATAGTGAGATTGTGTTTTAATACACATACCTACGTTAAAGCTTGGAATTGTGGAAATAAAACACGCAGGCTTTTATATCAAAGGTTAGGTCTTAGTAACTACGCATCTATTCGTTTTGAAACATTAAACTAAGTAATTGTTTCACCGAGTGATTTCAGCTAAAAGCTACGTTTATAAAGATTACAGCATTCGCTCTATCTACAATTCGAACGAAGACTATAATATGTACCATAGATTACACGCAATGTTTTAATACTTAATTTTCTTTTCGGAAAATGAACGAAGAAAAAATAATGTTGACTTTGTCGCAGCCTGCCAGTTATTAAATTATGGATCGGTTTTGAATATATAACAGAATTTTAATCAATGTCCCTAAAACCACCTAAAACAGCACAATTTAATAATTCAACGAAATTTGTAACCGGTCTGTGACCGCGTGTTTCATAATCTTGAAACAATGTTGTGTTTGTTGGATAAAAAAAGGTTACGCGGGCTGTCAAAACTTTATTATTTATTTCTCCACGATGGCGCATACTTAATTAACGTAAAAAATACGGCACGAGCCAGCTGTGTGTAAATTCACGTAGGATATCGTCAACAGATGTCAAGAATAGAGTTTATAATAAACGGGGCAATGGCTAGAGGTCGCCATCCCTTATTTTAATTAAGTTCTCAAGTAATGTTATATAATTTAAGTCGCAAACAAACAAGTACAATTTACCAACTATGCATGAGTAGGTGGGTTATGAATATAAGGAGCCTACATTACCGTGATCCTTTGAGCGGGATTTTCATTTAATTTAGGCCCGCGTTCGTTGACAGAATCGGGATTTTCCACGTAAAACTTTTTTCTCTTTACATTTCATCAATCTGTCTGCCTAAATAAATGTTTAGGTAGACGAGGCGGTATGGTTTATTGCGAATTTAACAAAAAATAATCGTCTTTCTAATGTAGTTTTATATTTTGTGACGGTAGCCTAATGTATTTGGACTGTATAAAGCCACAGTGTAAATATTTCACGCAAAATTAATATTTGTCTCATTTCTGCTCGTCCAAATATAAATAAATGAGATAAGTTTTTAGTTTTCGGACTAATATGAAAGCAGTGGGCGATGTTGATATAAAAGTTTTTACTGTTTTTATAGTAACTTTAATGTAAATAAGCTTTTAATTACACCGAAACAGTGTCGTAAAAGTTTTAGAAATATCAATTATAAAACCAACCAATTGCAAGTCCTGCTCGCACATGAAAGGTTCTGTGCCGTTGTGTGTAAGATTAACTTAACCCTTTAGTTGGAACAATATTCTCCCATGTAAAATTAATAAATTTTGTAATCGCTAATTTTTCTTTTATGACACTGCAACGAAGTAACAATTCCAGACATTTATTTTACCATTGTTAACACATTACCAAATTTCGTGGTTCAACAAGTCAACGGTGAGTTTAAGTTTTGATTTATTTACGAATAATCATATAAATATGTCGTATCAATGGCTGCAATTTTTATTGCTCTTAGTTAAAAGTTGGATTATTATAGAATCTCAAAGGATATTTAATACAAAGGGTTCCTGAGCAATTAGTTTCAAAGAACGGATGAAGAAGTCATAATTGTATAGGTACCGTTTTGCGTCCTCAGGACTGAACTCTATAAAATAATACTTTGGTTAAAATCCCATACCCATATAACCATACCCTCGTGTGTGAAAAATGAAAAAAATCCTCGTGTGTGAAAAATGAAAAACTCCTCGAGTGTGAAATACATTGTATGTTGAACCTAATCGTAGTGAGATAAGAGCCAGTTTTCGAGGAAGTGTATTGAAAAAACATTTTCTTTTTCGAATACTTCAATATGGGTATCAAATTAAAGACCTGGACAAGAATTTTAAAAAGGTATATCATGATTATCATTACCGTAATACTAACAAAAATAATACTAATACAATGAGATAGTTTAAAAATATGGACTTTGCTCTTTCACTTTCTGAATTACGGTGGGGTGCCAATGTTACTCGTCCAGGGGAACTAAAAACTTTTTTAATAATATTTAAACTAAAAAGCTGAAAATAAAGAAAAAGTTCTTTAAAAAATCTAAAAAAATCCAACTGCCCAACTGAACTGCAAGAAACAAGCACATTTTATTTCAAAAAGTGACAAGGGTGACCTATCCCATTAAAAAAAAAATATATTATGGTCAAATGGGTCCCAACGAAATTTTTTCCCTCTTTTTTTGAATTCGGTTAAAAATAAACGGTATTTCTTCATTCACCAAAATAAAGCTAATATCAGCTCATTTTTAACGATAGCCTAATTTTGAAAAAAAAAACCTAATTCAGAAAAAAAACTTTTTTGTTCATGTTATTTTTTCATCTACAGTAAAACGTATTTTTCAACTCTACACGGGGGGTATCACACCACTATCTTACTACTGAGAAATTCCTTACAGAAAAACTCAATAACTCTTTTTGCCCTACCCTAACCCAAAACCTGGTAAGCAGTCGCGAATATGTAACTAAGGCAGACCATTAATTAAAAAATATATATTTTAATGTGTGTTTTGATGCGGTACGCATGTTGGTTAATCAAATTCTCTACTGAAAATTTTAAGTAAGATTTTACTTAACGGGGCTAAAAGCAGCTCGGAGCAAATATTAAAAGGAATGTATATGCCGAAATTGCGCATTGCAGCGTTGGCATATACCGGTTTAATTATCTGTACATGATAAATTTCAGCGTTGTCTTCCGAATGGCAAAGCAACTGCCATGCATTTGTTAAACCACGGTGACATCCTACTGTAAAGACTTAGTTGCCGTCATTACTAATGATGCGATTATTGATATTTATTTCAGTTCAAACACAGATTTGACGACATTTACACTACTTAATTATCTACTAAAACTAACTATATACATAAATGCATAAAATATATACACTTATTCGTCAACGAACTCATCCACATCGTTGTCACACGGAAACATGCCCAGAAGACTGACAGCATTGCCACGTTGAATGGCAATGCTTACCTATTCTTTGAGCTAAAAATAGGTCAGGCCTCATTAGATGTAATTAGTAGGATAATACGATATTAATGTTACATATTATGGATTTAATCAATTATCTCTACTCGCAACGTTAAAAGTGCGGGTTTGAAGGCTTGATAATTATATTTATTTATGTTACAATTAAACTATGACAAACAGACAAGAACGAGAATAAGAATGTATAATTATGTACTTATTCACGTCATAGCCATATAGTGACAGTGTTTTATTTGAAAAGAAAAACAAAATAAATAGCACATTAATACTTACATAAAAAAGTAAAAATTAATTAATGTTAAGACACACCTATATTTATATGCAACTATAACAAAGTGGAAATATATTGACTCTTCCACTCTTCTTTTAAACCTGCTGTTAAAAATTCAATTGTCTTTCATGGTGTTACGATCCACACTAAGTACCAACGTAACTCTGTACCTATCGATCGCAAACACTTGGTGAATACCCAAACCACGGCAGTTTTTTTAAAGATATAATTATATTTTTATAAAAAGTATTTCCTAAATAATTTTAATCATTCCGCCTTCCTTAAGCACGTTTTATTTTTAATAAATAATTTATGAAACAGATAATCTTGCAAGAATATCCAGGTATACCTACTCATCCAAGATGATCTCATTAGACTGAACACGTATTGTACAAAGAACAAACTCTTTCCAAGTCTCCCCAAATGTCATAGAATATAAGAAAATAAAAATAATAAATAGAATATAAAAATAAGAATATAATTAATTTTAATTACTGTTTCGATAACCACCATTTAAATGTAGTAAATTCCGTTTGGGACCTCGGTGTTATTATTGACTCATGTTTACACTTCGACATGCACATTGATACTATCGTGAATAAGGTCTTTCAAGTGTATGGTTTCGTCATGAGATCCTCTAAAGACTTTGTGCGGCCCTCTATTTTTCTGATATTATACAAATGTTTAGTATGATCACAGCTGGAATATAGTATTTCAATCTGGAATCCCTATTATCTTAAATATAATAACAAATTAAAATGGTACAGGAAAAATTCTTAACCTGAATTACAAATGTAATCATTCAAAGATTTCCTATTCCCTATTACTTAAAAAATATAACATTCAGAGCTTGGAAGCCCAACGGTAACTTTTGGATGTAATGATGCTGTATGGTTTGTGCCATAATAGAAATCAAATCTCAAATCTGGAACCCTACGTATAATTTGTATATCAGTCGATTAGAGGGCATACAAAAGAGGTTTTTAAGGTACATTCAATTTCGTTCCAGAACATATCTACCAAACTATCTTAAACGATGCAAAAGATTTCATATTCTCCCGTTATACGAACGTAGAAAAATATCCGACTTGGTCTTACTAACTAATATTGCGAACGGATCCAGTGATGTCCCTGAGTTGTTGAGCAAAATTGGGCTGCGTGTATCTGGTTCGTTCTTACGTACATCCCGTTTATTGCACACACCAACGACAAGAACTAACTATAGGCAAAACTCGTACATGGTTAGGTCGAGCCGTGTGTACAATGCGACTTGCCAGGAGGTTGATATCGACATCTTTAATACTAGCGTGTCTAAGTTGAAGAAGACTCTATGTAGGCATTTCTTTGAAAATATTTAAGTTTTTTTTTTTTAACAATTTGTACTTATTTATATTTTTTTTTCTCTCTGTATCTCAGCTAACCTGTCTGTATTATTATATTGTATATCTAGTTATTAGTGAAAACTTGTAATTGGCCATATTGTATTTATTATCCTTGTTATTTTCTCTGTCTAGCTATAAGTTTTCCAAACATAATAAAATAAATAAAATAGGTTTGATTGTACTGACCTTACGAATAAATTATGTTACACAGTACCTGGAACTGTTATCAGACGGGGGCTCGCGTGCCACGCTTGTTCCATGTGGACGCATGCAAAATTAACGCCGCCGGGGCACGAGTGCCTCTACGTCGTCTTGTAGAAACCTATAACACACAATTCATAGACATCGATATTTTCTCTATTTCTAATAAAAAAATTAAAACACTCGCTATCAGTGCATTAGACTAACGGGGCAAGACTATTCACAGAAATTACTTATAAGTCCTTCTTTCTTATTTTAAATCGAGCTAAGTACAAAATCGTTCTAGAACACAGAATCTCATTTATAAATGAAAGTAAAACCAAAAACAGTGCAATGGGTTTTACATTATTATTACGTGAAACTGGGAAGAAAAAATACGTGTTCCGTTATACGAACGCAAGTGGACAGCTTTAGCTACCCGGATCACACTATCGGAAAAGCGAATCGAAAAAAAAGGGCTTGGTCAAAATAACGGAAAAAAATCTCTTTGCAACACGCGAAAAAGAGGCCGATGTTTTGACGGGACGGTTTTATTAAAAAAATAACTTTATGTAACATCTTTTCTGGCATAATTTCGTTCCAACCGACGTATCATTTCAGAAAGGATAAATAATAAATTGCACTAGATTTGATTGCGAGTAGATCGAGCTATCCTAAATCAAAATTCAGGCCACGAGGGGGATTGATTCCTTACTTCCTCTAGATATTTCACGAACCCATTTAATGTTTGGTGGCAATTTTTCATGGACATGGTTTTTCTAAAGAAATATTACGGTTTATTTATGTAGTCATCGTTACTATCTAGACCTAACTATTAAAGTCTGAAAAATAACCAAAAAGCTCTATAAAACACATAAAATAAAACCTCTAGACTAAATTTCGACCTTAAAAAAACCTGACTGGCAAAAAGCCCCTTGAAAGCAAAGATTATCCCTCTAAACCTAGTTATTTTTGAGATAAGCCCAGAAATCCTGAGAGTTAGTGAATAAACAGCGTGATAACTTATATAGACGATAAGGTGCTAATAATGTTGGAAGAGGGCTCGTCGTGCCGTCATCAGACTTTATCTCGAGGGATAGCACGAGGCGAATGAAGTCTACACGTTGCTGAAATGATGCCTAGGGGATAGAGAGTGGACAGACAGTGGATTGTGACTTGAATACGTTGATAGTTTTATTTAGGAAGACCTGCTTGAGATAAGTAGTCATGGGGTAGTTGAAGTTTATAATCTTGATTCTTATTACTAATCTTTTCATGTATATTCAGAGTTATTTTTATTGTGTACCTGCTGTGCCCACGACTTCGTCCGCGTAGATTTTTTCCCCGCGTAAATTGCGATGCCCTGGGAATTCTGGGACAAAATATAGGCTATGTCTACCTCTACCTACCCGTGATACACCTATTGAGTTTGGTTCATACGTTCCAGAGATATAGGCTAAACATAACATCAATTTTGAAAAAAATGACGTTAATTTTTGGTAATTTTAAAATCATTAATAGATAAGGCAGGTTTTTTATAGCTGACTACCATGAGAAAAAACACAACCCGTATAATAGTTAAAAGATAAAAGTACCTTTAAAGTAAATATTTTGGATTTGTCTTCAAAATGCATAAGCAGCAAAATTTTGTATTAAAAAGTGCAGCTCATTCCCAAGCCTTTTTATCCTCAAAACAGTTCTTAATTGTGTAAAAAGAATTTTGGTATCTACGATTTATAAATCATTTTAATTTATTCTTCAATTTTGCTTGGTTTATTATAGAAACTTTTACATTTGCGTATAAACGAACAACCTATTTTTAAGCTTTGTTCCTTGTATTGACATTATGAATATCACTAAAATTAACACGTTAGTAGCCTCCTCAGCGTTACTAAAACCAGAGCACAGTGGTTCCACCGTAGGCCATAAGTATTAAATTTGATCCTCAAGCTAGGTACTTTTAACACTTACTAATTAGTTAACTTGTTGCCGTACCACACAAAAGTATAAATAGTTTGACAATAATTAAATATTTTCACTCCCTTCAGATAAGATTAAATCAAACCACCGAGGTGCTAGGAAATATACTATATAAGAACCCCGCCCTACAAAAGGAGTTTGAGGTGGAGATTGACTCCATAAAAGACAATCCCCGTCTCATACACCCCCCCGCGTTGCCACCTGCCCCGCAGCCGGAGATAGGTCCCACCCCCGCGCCCATCGCAGATAGGTCCTCCTCCCCCCCAGACGTCGAAATGGACTCTGAGGAGGAGGAACAAGAAAAAGAGAACTCGGAAGGCGAGCGCTCGGAGCGCGTAGAGTGCATACACTCTGAGCGCTCTGAGCGAGCGGAGTCCGAGCACTCCTCCTCCGAACAAACCTCTTCCTCCGACGAGTTTATCCTCGTCGAGGGAAAGAGGAAGAAGAGGTCGCAGGCCTCGTCCTCCTCCCAGGCCCCTAAGGCCAAGAAACCCTCCCCTCCCGAGCCAGCACGCTTAGTGCAAAGCCAGCCCTCTACTTCCTCGGCCACTAGGCCCAGCCCTACCCCTACCCCAGTCGTCAGCGCCTCAGTGCGCAAGACCATCCCTCCCTCACCCATCTTCATCCATGATAAGGGGGCTTGGACAAACGTGTCCAAAGCGTGTGGCGAGCAACGCATCGCCTACACGAATGCCCGCGCCGTTCAGAACGGCATAAAAGTAGGGTTAGCAACAGCTAACGACCACCGCGCGCTTTCGAAGCTCCTCAAAGCTCGAAATATCCCCCACCACACGTATACGCTCCATGAGAGCAAACCTGTACGTGTGGTCCTCTGCCGGATCCCTAGCGAGATCCCCACCACCGAGATCGTCTGCGACTTAGAGTCCCAGAACATCCCGGTGATTGAGGTGCACCGTATGCACGGCAGAGGAGGCAAGGCGTCAAACAACGTCCTCGTCATAAGTCATCCCACCTCCGAAGGTCCCCACCCCATCTTTTCCCTAAAAACGGTATGCGGTCTGTCGGGCATACTTATAGAGAAGCCACATAAAAGTGGCACGGTAGGCCAATAACACCGTTGCCAGTTATACGGGCATGCACAGAGGAATTGCTTCGGCAAACCTCGGTGCGTAAAGTGCCTGGGCGATCACGGCACCGCCGAGTGCAATCGCCCCAAAGATAGGTCCCAGTGCCCAGACCCGCCCAGCTGCGTGCTGTGCGGGCAATCTGGCCACCCTGCAAATTACCGAGGCTGTCCGAAAGGCCCGAAAACCTCCGCCCCAAAACTGGCAACGCGCGCTAGCGCGTGCCAGGGACGAGAGTGTCCTACACTCTCGTCTGAGCTCCCCCAGACCCTCAGTCCCCAGCGTCCAACTCCTTGGACGGCGGCGAATCACGCCCAAAACTTCCCGGCACTAAGGCCGAAAGTCCCAGGGCTGATGGATCAACCCATCACGCCCCCCGCTCCGGTCGTTGTGGCTTCTCAGCCCTCCTTCTTCTCCTCCCCAGTCACCCCCTCGCTCGGTTGAGCCGGAACTCAATCCGTTCCTCATCCTAGCGAAAACGTTCAATTTATTCCAGTCCCCCCGCGCCATCCAAATGGCAACGGAGGTCGTGGCCTGCAATAGTATTGAATCCCTGATTCAGGTATACTCTAAGTATCCTGATGTCAAAAGCCATTTTGCCAACCTTTCTAAACAGCCATAATGTATAACACGGCTAGTAAGAGATTAAAGCCCCGATCCCTAAAGCTAGGTTATTTCAATGCTAATGGCATCAGCAATCAACGGGACGAGATCGCGACTTTCCTTCGCGATCATAGTCTCGACATCCTTCTGGTCCAAGAGACCTTCTTCAAACCCCACCTTAGGGATCCCAAGATAGCTAATTACCGGTTAGTTAGGAACGATAGGACTAGAAGCCACAAAGGTGGCACTCTAATATATTATAGGAACTCCCTGCACTGCATCCCTATGGATCTGCCGCCCCTTGCCCACTTAGAGGTATCCGTTTGCCGGCTAGGCATGACGGGCCATCCCTCTATCACAATAGTATCCGCGTATCTCTCACCGTCCAACGTAGTAGATGTAAATTCAACGATAAACGCCTCACTTCGAAGCGACCTTACCGCCCTTCTTGACATGAGTGACTCCGTCCTTATGGCGGGGGATCTCAATGCCAAACATCCCGCATGGTGTAGTCGTATTACCAACCCCCGTGGGAAGGTACTATACGACCTTTGCACACCTCTCCACATAGATATCATAGGTCCTATGCGGCCTACTCATTACCCGTTCGAGCCATCCCACTTGCCCGACGTACTCGACATTGCCCTCCTGAAGAATGTGAACTTACGTTTGCACTCTTTAGAGACGGTAGACGAACTTGACTCTGACCATAGACCGGTGATCTTGGAGTTAACTCCGAGATCGGGTCCCTATGACCCTAACCGCCCCCCTCCCACACAGGTGATCACTGACTGGAGGAAAGTAGGCGAATTGCTGAAATCCAACACGTCACCTCACCTGGACAAGATCCCCGACCACATCCAGTCCGCTGCCGACACGACGGCTGCGATCGACTCACTCACAGAGCACGTACAATCTGTCTTGAACGACTGTTCAAAGGAGATTCTGGTGTCAGTGCACTGGCGCCGGAAACTCCCGGACGATGTACGGGCCCTGCTGACTGAGAAGAACGCAGCAGTCCGTGCCTACAGAGCTTTCCCCTGCCAGAATAACAAAACTTTCATGCGGTACTTACAGAGCAAAGTAAGTAACAGCATTAGAGAGTGGCGTGAAGCCGGCTGGGACAAGACCCTGAGCGAACTGGAACCCACCCACCATGTCTTCTGGCAACTTCAGAGGAATATGCGCGCCACTGAGGTTGCTTCAATGCCTCCCCTTATCCGCCCGGACAAAAGCATTGCCTTCGACGACGAAGACAAAGCCGAATGCCTAGCCGACAGCCTGGAGGCCCAGTGCTCTCCCAGCTCCCAACCAGTCGACCCAGCCCACCTTGCCCACGTGGATGCTGAGGTCGAACGTAGATCTGCCCTACCCCCTGTCGAGGACCCTGATGCTCCGCTCCCCCCCGTCACGAAAGACGAGGTGGAGGAGATCATCAAGAAACTCAAACCTAGGAAAGCTCCCGGGACTGACAGACTGACCACTAGGGCACTTAAACTCCTCCCACGTACGATCATAGTCCTACTGGCTGCCATCTTCAATGGCGCCATGTCCAACAACTTGTTTCCACAAGCTTGGAAAGAGGCTATAGTGATAGGTATCCCAAAACCCAAAAAGCTCAAGTCCCTCCCGACTAGTTATAGACCCATTAGTCTGCTCAGCGCCCTCGGCAAGGTCTACGAGCGGATTATTCTTAATCGGCTCAAGGACTTTGTCGAGGCAAAGAGCCTAATCCCTAACGAGCAGTTTGGCTTTAGAGCCCATCATTCCAGTGTCCACCAAGCCCACCGCATCGTAGAGCACATTAGCGGCCGTTTTCAACGCGGTCTGGTGACGGGGGCCCTATTCTTTGATATAGCGAAGGCTTTAGACAAAGTCTGGCACAATGGCTTAATTTATAAGCTTTACCAACTAGGTGTGCCGGACCGTCTCGTGCTCATCATTCGAGACTTTCTGTCGAACCGCTCCTTCAGATATCGTATCGAAGGAGCGCTTTCCACTCCCCGCCCTATCAGAGCCGGCGTCCCTCAGGGCGCCGTGCTCTCTCCCCCGCTCTTCACGCTATTCACTAGCGATATCCCCAAAAAGTCCCCAGTAGAGTTATTCCTATTTGCCGACGACACGGCCATCTATTACTCGGGAAACAGTCCCGATAGCATCGCTCATACCCTCCAGACCTCAGCCAACGCATTAGGCGATTGGTTTAGGAAATGGAGGATTGAGGTAAATCCCGACAAAAGTCAAGCAGTCCTGTTTCGCAGGGCTCGCCAACATAGACACTTCACCGCCCCCCGCCCGATCACTATGTTTGGCAAGCCAATCCCTTGGGAGAAGCGAGCCAAATACTTAGGTGTGATCCTCGACCAGTTCCTTAACTTCAGTGAGCACATAAAGTCGGTTCGCTCGCGAGCCGCTTTCGCTCTCGGTAGGCTCCACGCCTTGCTGAATAAACACAGTAAGCTCTCCCTTAGATGTAAAATCCGAATCTACACGACATGCGTACGTCATGATAGGACGTATCCTATCATGACGTACGCCTGTCCGGTGTTTGCTCATGCCAGTCCCAATCAGATCCATAGGATGCAAGTCATTCAGAACCGTTTTCTCCGAAAGGCCACGGGCGCGCCCTGGTTCTTGAGGAATGAGGATCTTCACGTAGACCCCAAACTCCCGACCATAAAGCAAGTGTTGAAACGCATGTCAGTGCGTTACTTCACCTCTGCTGATACCCACACTAACCCCCTGATCGTATCGGCCGCCCGATACAGACCCTCCAAGATTTCTCGGGTTCGTCGCCCGCGTAACGTCCTAGACGAGACCGACGACCCCACCACCATCCGACAAGAGAGCAGTAGGGAAACCAGCACTCTTAGAAAATACACATACAAAACGCATTCCGTATTCCGGCCTCGCCGACGAGGCCCATCGCGACGTCCGCGTACTTTTAATGGAAATCCTCCCCGACCTTTGCCAAACGAGCCAGCCCGCGATGCTGAGCCAGTAGCAATAAATACTCCCCTAAATATAACCCAGCCTGTCTCTTTGCTGCCCTCCCAAAATGACCCCGCTATGCCGAGGCCCGTACTCCACAGGGAGTGCCCTTAGCGTGCGGTCATTAGCTTGTAAGTATATTTTAGTTTGTAAGCCCTGGCTGGGGGCCTTTAATTTATTAGAGGTCACCACAGGACAGACCGGTTAAGTAGACGCACAGCCTTACTGAGCTGATCTACGAGTGGACCTAACTAAAAAAAAAAAAAATTAAATATTTTCATTACTTTTGAGACCTCGAAAGTGAACACATTGTACGCCACGTTATCAGTAGTGTAATTAGTGAGTCATTAGTGAACTCAAAATTCTTGGAATTGTTTGTTTTCTACCTGTTCCATTGAGATGGACGTCGAAGACAAAGGTATGTTGTCTTTATTAATTCTGATTTTAGAATGATTAAAGTTTAGTTTTTTGGATTTACTTGAGTGCTACGAATTAAGTAAACATAAGCATTATCCTCTGCATTCACTGAGACTTTTAACTATGGCCCCTCAATCTCCCTCGTATAATTTATATATCAAAGTAAAGCTAAATTATTCTAGTATACTACACTATAACCTTCTATTGCTCATTTTTGCTCCTTTTTTATTTATGAGGGGTCTACGTGTTCGTAGGCAACTGCTACGAAATTGTTAATTTTGCTACAAATTATTTTGTTTCTTTTTTTAGGTACTTTTTACCAATGCACCTATTCAAGAATGGATATTTTTCATCTCTGGCACGAGGCCAGCGGGTCAGACACAGAAAGGGCTGGTTTTGTCCGGAGCAAAGTGCTCGAGATGGTACCAGACTCTGATAAAGTTAATACTAAAGACCTGTATAAACGCATTTGCTATATTAGCAAGAAGCTTTCGGAATTTTGGAAAAAAGCAAACAGAGGTGTTGATAAGCTAACGAAGCTGCATTCGGAATGGTTAAATAGTCAAGAGACCGTCAATATGAAAAAGACAGAAGCATCATCGTCTGCACGTGAGGCGCCGAAATCAAGTAGCTGTGTTTCTTTGAAAACGGGTCGGCCAAGAACAGATTTCGCGAATTGCAGCAAACGTACTAAACGTAGAAGATTGGCAGAACTTTCAAAGGTTGATGAGACTGCTGTTACGACTTTAATGAACACGTTCAGCCAATCTGATACTGATCACAGAGAAGTTAGCCCAAATGAAGTTCTGTCCCTTATCACGGAGGCAAAACTCACCAAGCATCAATACTTGTTGATAAGGGAGTTTATCAACTGACATAAGTCGCCTATTTTGCCATCTTATCAAAAAGTCTTAGACGCCAAAAAACATTGTTACCCAGACACCGTGAAAATATCTGATAAGGTGGCGGAAGTCGAACTACAAAGTTTTCTGGATCCCACAGTCACACGCATACTGGAGTCGCAAAAGGAAATTTTAGCAAGTATGGATTATGCGTCTATAGGTAGTTTAATTTTGATTGGAAAATGGGGTTTTGATGGAAGCACAGGGCACAGTGAGTATAAGCAGAACTTCTCCAATGATGATCCAGACCTGACAGATGGAAGTCTGTTCGTAACGTCGTACGTGCCTTTGCGTCTTGTGTCTTTAGTGGAGACTACAGGGGAGGAGACTATTGTGTGGAAAAATCCTCGACCTTCCTCTACCAGGTACTGTCGACCTGTTCGATTCCAGTTCGCTAAAGAAACAAAAGACCTGTCAAAACTGGAGGAAACGTACATCAAAGAAATTTTTTATTTACTTTGATTACTTGTTAATTCCTTTTTTAGTCGATTTGGTTAGATATAATAATCAACAGTTCAAAGGAGAATGCCGAGGTTTCCTTCAACACTCGGCCAGGACCGACAAAGATGAACTATATATCATAAAAAAGGAAAATAATTATAGAATTTCACTATATAATTTGTTTTCTATAAGAAGTACACCAAAAAAAGTTATAGTTCTTTGAAATTGACCACCTAATACTTCTAATTTTAACGATAACATGAAATAAACTATTAAATAATTGAATAATGAATACTGAATTCAGTTTCAACAGCCACGGTAGTCGTTAGTAATATAGAAATCAGGGTCCGGTAACACAGCAATAAAAAACACAAAACTTAAAAAACACGCAAGACACTTCGTCGCTCGTCATAAAACGCGGGAGAAGTAAAACTTTTGACAATTGTCAGTGACAACTACAAGATTAAGTGTTACCAGCACTATATAACTATTCTAAACTGTATCAATAATTGAATTGAATTATTTTAAATTATTATAAAATAGTCAAAAATATAACTAAACATTATTTATTATTATAAGAATTAATTCACTTACGTAGGTTCATAATTATATTAATGTAATCGATTTGCAAGTGCAATTTCGTATCGATATTATTTTATTTTGGTATTGGCAACATTTCTAATTAAAATTGTAGATAGAAAACGTGTTGATAAATTGAATAACTATTTAAAATTACTTTTAAACGGTGTACTTCTACAGATTTTATTTATACTCTATAATTCTTACTATTTTATATAATGAATTATCATTAATTTAGAAAGTCTGTCGGACGCTACATTATTTGTGAGCCGAAACTTGGCATTTTCTTTTATACGACATCGGTACTTTTGGCCGCTTTACTTAGAGCGCGGGACCACTGTGCAGAGCCTATAGAGTCATTCTGAGTTTATGCTCCGCTTAGAGTACCCGGATTTGGCAGGTTGCACTGCAATATGTGCGCTGGCGTAGGTAAAAAGCTGTGCTGTGGCGGATTGCGAAATCTCCAGTGCATTTTGTAACTCAAAACTGTTTTTGACTCAG
This sequence comes from Tholera decimalis, assembly GCA_943138885.2. Taxonomy (NCBI): domain Eukaryota; kingdom Metazoa; phylum Arthropoda; class Insecta; order Lepidoptera; family Noctuidae; genus Tholera; species Tholera decimalis. Next base: position 15,139,509 of record OW964559.2, read on the forward strand.
ACGGTTCTTATGATCCTTTTGTGGCAGTTGTATGTGCAGCTTTTGCTTAACGATTCCGCTTTTCATTGTGAAAGCTTCAGTTCCATTTGGAATAGAAAGCATTTTTTTAAAAAAGCCTATCTACGTATGTAGTTTTAACATAGATTTATAAACAAGATCTTCCGTTCCTTCTTTATAATATGCAAGTTTCTTAGTACAATTTCATGATTTTAAACTAGTTTTGACCAGTTTTTGCCGTCAAAAGTATTGTTTCTTGTACTGGAAAGTGTTTTTGTTGCAGTTTTAAACCTAACCATCAATGCATTAATCTAATGTTCAACCCAATATTTGATCCAATTCCCTCGTGTATGTCTCCAACTGGTGCCAAAGTCCGTCATGACTGTTCTCAGTACGGACCGTTTATTCATTATTCACTTCGCCGACGTTCCGTTAAACGTGTTACTCGCTTGCGACGGTACCTTTAGGCTGGCATCACTAAATAGTTTAGCCAAAAGGGTTAATTCGACTTAATGAGATGGCAGAAGCCGGGGATTTTATTATAAAAAACGTGGATTGACATTGGAAATGCAAGACCATGATAAAAAGGAATACTGATTTATTTTTATTTTATTAATTCTTTACTTAATTTAACTTGTACCTTTATAATTTATTGGTTGATATTGTAAAATGTTTCTATCTAAATCTAGTGTACCTAAACATACATGATTGTGTTTTGCCAAACCACTCTATAAATAATTAATCACAGAAGATTTAGTAAAGTTCAGTTTCAGTTATCATTTAATTTCTTTTGTGTCGTTCGCGATTTTTACGGATTTTACTCTCCCAGCCCTCCTTCTTATCTAATGTCTCACTTTCAATTTCTATGTTCTTCACACAATAAGAATCTACCTTCATCCAATAATCTTCTCTTACTCTGTCCTTCTCATACTTCTGACTTTGTTCATTCTTCTTTTCATATCCAGTCGATTCTCCTCTGGAATGCGTTTCCTCTCGAGATCAGGACGGCTTTTTTTAAGGATGGGAAATCATCCAATGACTGCCTCCCGATCTGGGCGAAGTGGGAGGGTGTGTCAGACTTTTACTGACTAAAACCGATCCGTGTTCCATCATATGCCCTTCGTGTTCCGAGGCCGCGGTAACTCTTTCGAACAATTCCGTAACCCCGGCAGGCAACGCCCCCCTTATGGACCCCGACAATTTTGCTGACACTCTATGAGGCGCGCGTGGAACACAACGCGCCGTCTACATGGGCCTGATTTCAGTCGGGCGGCGAGCTACCCATTGCTCGCAGCCCGCAGACCTGCGCCTACGGTGGCTGGGAGTCACCTTGTGACTTTCGACGCCCGGAGCGTCTCTTGCGGCGGCTGGGGCTCGAGGGCTGTGAGACCTGCCTCTCCCTCGTGCGTCCCACCACCTTCTTCGCTTGCATAACTGCTTCGCAGAAAGAAGTGACTGCTTCCCATGCCTCCTCGCTCCGGACCATGGATTGAACCAGGGCCGGGAGCGAGAGGTCGCCGCCTATCGCCCCTACGAGGACACGGCGGAGCTCTACCCAAGCGGGGCAAATCTCCACTGTGTGTTCCACCGTGTCTTCAAGGCGATTCTTACAGTGGTGACATTCGGGCGTTTCCTCCCGCCGAATCCGACACAAGTAACTCCCGAAACAACCGTGTCCGGTGAGCACCTGCGTCAGGCGGAAGGTGAGGACACCATGACGGCTCTTTAGCCACTCCTCAAAGAAGGGACTTACCGCCGCTATTGTGGCGTGCCCAGCGCTGGGTTACGATAGCCGCTCTTTCCATGCCACCATGATCTCGCGCCGGAGCTCCGTCTGCCGTGCCGCAACAAGTAGCGGCTGACAATCGTTACGCATTTAAAAAGAAATTGCGGACCCACTTTCTACACCAATAAGCAGGATTTCCACATTTAAATTTCATTTGCTTCTTATATGTATATGTATCTCTTCTTCGTATGTATATGTATTTATATAGGTATTTATTCATATATATTATTTATGTAGATTTCTATTTTATGATACTAGGTTATTTTGTGTTATCACTATTAATATTATTATTTTTTCCAATATAATTTGCACGTACATATTGCACCTTGCACACTATCTCATCACCACTCATGGTTGACTGGTAGAGAATGCCTACGGCATTAAGTCCGCCTTTGTAGCTATGTGCATAAAGTGTAAATAAATAAATGGTACACAATACACGGAAAGTGTAAAAATGCACCCATGATATTGGAGAAATTCCTTATGTGGTTAAAAAATAATATAAAAACAACATTATAACCATCTAGACTATGCATAATATGGCCTTGTCTACTCTGTGTTCTTAAAATAAAAATATAAAAACCGAAAGAGACTTCTTTCTGCATTTCTCTCCATTTAGTGTAAGCACGTTCCGTGTCACGCTACCAGCTTATTGCATCCTGACGTCAGATGTCATTGAGAAAAATGGCCACAGCTGGGCAAGATATTGCGGAAGTAAGTGACACCAACTCCTGCATGCAGATGAGAACAGTTTGTTTACTGTATTATTAACCAAACTGTATTATCAAAAGAATAAACTTATTTACATACCATCATAGTAAGATGGAAAACATTTACCATCTCCAATTGAAATGTATGTACCTATTGAAAATTTAAACTATGATCTGTACTAATATTATAAAGCGGAAAAGTTTGTTTGTTTGCTTGAACGCGCTAATCTTCGAAAGTACTGGGTGGATTTGGATGCAATTTGTTTGGTTATAGGCTACTTTTTACGCGACTGCAAAAAAGGAGTTATGTTTTTACCGTGATAGAATCCACGGGAGCGAAGCCCCGCGTGAGTACTAGTAAAAAATATATATCAAAAAGGGTTTTATTTCCCAATTATAATAGCAAATAATTAACTTCCAGTGCATTCAAAAGTGTTAAAACATAAAATTCTTACAGCACTTTAGTGAAGCGAGGCAAGCAACATCGACAATCCAGTGTGAATTGAGCCTAATTGGAATGCAATACGTTGCTACTACGGACGGATTTAAGCAATGGGACAGGCCACAGAGTACGGAATATGTATCTGAGCTCGGCAGTTTCTGAAGACGGCGATAGACTCATTAAAGTCACGGAAAGGTGCTAAGAGCATAACTTCTGTCTGAGGTCGCCTTCATAGCCATCAGTATTAAAACTCGTTATTAAAATGAACAAAAACATCATACGTATGTTACATGTAATTTGCGTCGTTCGTTACTACATACATAATACATATAGAGCCGTAAGGGATATCATCTAGGTCTATGCATGTCGAAATGAAGTCGCTAAAAGGCTGGGAAGATGTAAAATAGTCTTTGACAACAAAACATATTTTCTTTCTTAGGATACCAGTTTAGAAAATGTTTTTCATAGCCGACACATAACGCCTTCACAACCAACTATTTCTATTCGTCATTTGTCTCACAGACTGCATAGACGGTAATAATCTAGTTTCTGACCAAACATGTTTCTAGAAACATCGAGCCCCAACCTGAGGCGTTTCCGAACTCTGAGTTACTGACCTTGACACTGTTGTATGTATTACAAAGCTCTGCTTAACCCACTAGGGAACTGTCCTGAAAACTCGGAAAGGAACTGTAAGCATAAGTGACATTGAACGCTAATACAAGCAATAAAATCCGAAGGTCTATCTGTCTGGGTACTTGTTCAGTTACATTGTGTCTACTCTGAATGAGCCAATTTTCAGTGCTTTTGGGACACTGCAAATTGGCTCATTCAGAATAGGGGTCGCCAAATATAGGTGTTTGGGTACTGATTAATTTATGTGCGTTGCTCCACAAACTAAATCGAGTGTATTTAAATATAACCCACCTTCATATGTATATTTATATTGAATAGCCGTTTTGCCACCTTTAAGCATTAAATCCATTCAAGTACATAAGTGGTGCTTCTTAATTTATAATTCTATTAGAAACTTTTTTAACATCCTTAAAAAACATCGACATGTCAATCACCAAATTGACGTTAAGCTCAACTGAGAACACGCTCCCATTTATTTTTTTACAAAAAAATTAAAGCAAAACAATCCATTACTTCAAAATACATTGGATGATGGATCGTTCCCTTTGTAACTTCAAAGTTCGGATAGTTGCCTTCGGACCACGTAATGGCCTAACAGAAATTTCATTCCTATTTTTGTGAACATTCTCTATTCCTATACAATTTAATAACCACGAAAGCAGAGTTCGGGATGACGTCACAACCTCACAACATGGCCTTAACTAACAAGGTTTGGTCTGAAAACAAAGACAGGCGAGGCACCCCTCAGCGAAATAAGTTATCGATAACTCGCTCCGTGAACGGCCGTAATATCGATACATTATCGATAAGGCAGGTTCGTGAACTTAGCATTAATTTGTAAATATCAGCGACGGCTGAAATCAGTTTCTTGCTCTCAATTTCAGGGATCGATTTCTAAATTCGGAGAGTAAATAATTTATTTATAAGTTCACTTTCGGCAGTTGTTTTGTTTCGAACAATGAATCTTCCAAAGTTCTGAACAATATTTTTCTAACGAAGCTACGTAACATCGTGATTGAAAATAAACCTGGCCAGTTAGAGAACTGCCGATCGATAGTTACATCACCGATAAGCCCAACACTACACCGCACATCGGAGACAATTTCGAGTAGATTGGCAAATCGGTCACGTTCACGATATAATATGTTTTAATGCATGACAAGGAGAAATGAAGTGCTGATCAATCTTCAGCTTGTGCAGCATCTTCTATTGATCATTATCCTCTTTACAAGATGGATTTACTCCAACGAAGTATGCTAACGCTGTGATAAGTAATCGCTTGCTTAGAATTGGAAAACGCTTTAAGTACTTTGAGCCTCTAAGACGGTTCCGATAAATCGACTTCGATTAATCGTACGGAAAATCGAATAAACAAACTCCAGTGATAATTATGTCGGTTAGAGAATTTGTGATTAATGTTCTGTCTCACTTAATATCGGCTGACTTGGTTTTGCTTAACGATTCAGCTGTATTATTTTTTAATCTTAAAGAAGATTCTAGACGAGCTTACGTACAGATTATCTGAAGACTTAGTGAAAAGCTTTTGATTAAATTCGTCTTCCTAAATATAGAATATAAAAAAATAAACGGCTAACAAATACATTTCGAAAACTGTAAAAATAAAAATATCATGCGTTTTCACAAACACATTTACTAGAAAAAAGCTTATAACAACAATGTTTATTCAACAAACATGACATAAAGCCTAATACCTACGAATTTATTTTCTGATTTATTCTGTCCCAAGTCACGCTGATATTGAATAAGTTGCTTGAAATAAATTCTTGTTGAACGTTTCGGAAAAAAAAACATAAATATGAAGAAATACGATGTACGACCCCTGACAAAGTTCTCGCAGCACTTACCTATATGAAATATATAAAGAAAGTTTGTGATATTGAGCAAAAATTTATAGCGTGCGCCTTAAAAACTCTTCGAAGTGATAAATTGAGAAAATATTGCTCTTTATATACAAATAAGTAAGGGGATCCTGGCTTGGGTCCACTTAACAAGACAATGTCTTTATATGTACCAACTTAACTGATATATTAAAGCAAACTGCTGAAGTATGTTGGTTGGGCATCTTGGAACTTAGTTTCAAATCTAGTTAAAGATATTTATTGAATTTTTTTACTAATTAAAATTTAAAAATTCATTAGAAATATAAATTCTATTAAAAACATGAAAATGTCAACAGCATTGACGCGGTCCCATAGGGCCATTGCTTGGGATTGCGGGAATGTTTTAACGGGATACTGGGGACCGCAAGGGCAACTCAAGGAACAGGGTGGATTCCCTTTCGCTCCACGCAAACTTACTTTTTTTGGTTGGAATCGATTACTCTGGTAATCAATTCCCACCAAAAAAAAATATGTTAATCACATTACTTCGACGTTCGGACTTAGAATAGATATATGTAGTAGAATAGTAAAATAGTAGGATACAAATAGAATAAATGCGAAATTATATTTGTCTTCCTGTCTATTGATGACTTTTTCAAACAAATTCGGGTGAAACTTGGCTCATAGACCACACCCTTTATTAAGATATCATAATTTCTGAACTGTTCGCGGGGAAGTCCTTAGTAGAAAGTAGTGATATCATAATTGCACATAGTGCTGTACGCTGGCAGTTTTGCTGAAATGTAGGTAGGTAACATAGTAACCTAATTTTACTTAAGAAGTCCCGAAGCCGTGAAAACAAATAAAAACATAAAAACATATTTGTCTAGGTTGAAAAGGAAGTATTTGTGTTCTATTCACTTTTTTCTGTTGTTTCAAAAAACTTAACTAATTCTTTTTTTAATTTTTTTAATGCTTACTTTCTTTAAGTAGGTTTATATTAGTAGCTTTTATATCTTGTTTATGATACAAGCTTGACAATAAATATCTTTCCCTTTATAATATTTATTTATGTATTGTTAAGAAAGTGTTTGAAAATCGTTTTAAATGAACGCACGTAAGTTTATTTCTAAATATGCGTGATTTACCAGCTGAAACAGGGCTAAACTATTTAAATATGTAGCAGTTATGGCTGGGCCAATTAAAGCAACACATCCGACATTGATGATATATGATCGATACTAACACTGGCTTATGATGGTCAAAATTGTTATCCAGTATCTTTAGTTAGCACTTGAAAAAGAACGCTGTAGTTTGAACCTTAGTAAAGGGACCAACCTTATTTTATGAAAGATACTCTGCTTTTTTCCATGGAAGGCAAAGAAGATGACCTGCGTGATATCTTCCCTGGTGTGGGCGGACAACGTGTGCAGGGGCGAAGTATGAGTCGAGTAGGTACCTATAGGTTTGGATTGGAAATTGCATTTATACTATTTCTGCATGTGCATATATTTTCGGGCGGGATACCTATCCTACAAACTATATGTAAGCTTAAACAACAATTTTAGGTGAATATGAGAATTTCTAAAAATATTACGAAAAACAATTGATAGTAATTAAAAACCGATATGGTATTTCGGATAGCATGAAAACATCAATGAAATGATAAATGATATGAAAATATCTGAAACGCATACATCTGCTAATACCCCTGCGGCTCTTTTAAAGTTCATACAATCTATACTGGTTAAAAACATATGGGAATCTTGTAGGTTACCGTCTGAGGCTATCTTTTAAGGAAAGATGCTCACAGATTTGAGTGGGCTTATCCATACAGTGCAAGCATTTGTCAGATGACGTATAGATCATCTTAGAACAAGAAGCTTAACGATTTGATGAACAATATCAAGGTTTGGGTAGGCCGCAAAAAGCACTAAAACTGCCATACAATCATGTTTAACTCGAATAAAACGACCTACATAGTTCAAATATTCACAATAGTTTATGAGGATTATGTAGATTTGTCTGAATTGGCCTTTTGAGGAAAGAACCATAGATTTGAGTACACCTGACAAAGGCTTGCACTGACAAGCAGTGCAAGCCTTTATCAGTTAGTCTGTAAGCTCAACTTTGGACTACTAAGGAGCTCAATGACCTGAGGAACAATGCCAAAGAAGGGATATTTGAGTACGTCGCGAAAGTACTCAAACTGGCAGACATCGTCTTAAGAAAGAGAGAGCGACAATTTGTCTATATGGGGACCCCACTGAAGCTTCGCATCCAAAGTAATGCCTAAGAGCACTGTGGTATCATCAGGTTTTAAGCTTTCAACCTTTATTGATACACTTGTGTTTACTTGTCTAACATGCGGTAATGTAAACTTTATGCACTTAGTTTTATTCTTGTTAAGCATAAGATTATTGACATTAAACCAATTGACTACCGTAACAAGGGCACTATTAATATCGTCAGTAATCATCTACTGCCGTTCAAATTTAAATAAAAGATAAGTGTCATCACCAAACAACACTATATCATGATTATCCTTTATGAGGAATGGCAACTCATTGATATAAATAATTAACAGAAAAGGACCTAAAATTGAGCCCTGGGAGACCCCCATTTTGACTATAGATCCGGGAGATCATATACCGTTTACGTCAACTCTTAGAATCCTATCACTTAAATATGAAGTAAGAAGATCCAGAGAGGCATCTCGGAATCCATTGTAGCGTAGTTTCCTGATCAATGTTTCATGGAGAACACAATCGAATGCCTTCGACCAATCGCAAAAAATACCAATGCATCGCACTTATCTTCCCATGCACTGTAAGAGTTAAAAGTTCAACACCGGCATCAGTTGTTGAACGACCCCATGTAAAACCAAATTGTTTATGAAGCAGTAACTTTGCTTATTAAAATACGTCTGCATTTGATTTAAGATGTTTTTCAAATATTTTACTAAAATTAGGTAGCACTAATATAGGTCTATAATTTGTGGGATCTGAAGTACTACCAGGAAACTCACCATGATCAATACATTTATTAAAAATGACAGCTAATGTAGGTGCTACAATGTTTATGATAGACTTGGTAACGTCAACTGAATTACCCCAACTAACCAATTAGTAAACATTATAATAGTAACCATTAATAGTAACCATTACTAAAGAAAACCAATAGATTTATTAAAGTATGCATTCAGCCAAGACTATAATAAGTCCAGCAAGCAAGTGAATAATTACAAGAAACCATTTATGATAATTACAAATGAATAGCATACAAAAAAGCAGACCCCAGATCGAACTTGCTCGTTCCACCAATGACTTCAGTAGTCTTTTACCATGAAGCGTGATCAAGGTCAAAAGCTATAGTTAAAACAAAAAACAATTAGAAAGCTTTTTTCTATCTGGCTCCGGTGAGCGGAAGAGAGAGTCAGGAACCCTAAGTATAGATACGCTAAGTATAGTAGTGCCCGAAGTAAGGGTTTGTAATACGAGTGGCAAAGTAACATATATTTGAACAATCAAACTAGCTTACCTGTAAGCGCCGTTCGATTGAGATTATTCCTGTTGTTGTCTCGTCCGAAGATGATGAAGAATAGTTACTAAGGTAGTATATTTCCATGTTACCTGAGGGCGTCACATAAAGTTTAAATCCTCAAAAATAAAAACTTACACTCATATCCGAACGCTCCCATTTCCAGCTCACCGTTCTATTATCTGTGGACTTCATTTAGTTATCAGCCAAAAAATATCTGATTGCTACAACCAAATAAGGGCTTATGAGGGTGGGCGGGACTCATCATCTTCGGACGAGACAACAACAGGAATAATCTCAATCGAACGGCGCTTACAGGTAAGCTAGTTTGATTGTTCAATTATACCTGTTGTTGTCTCGTCCTCGATGATGAAGAATAGTTACTAAGGTAGATGTTCAAAGACTGTTGTACAATCAGATCTTTTTAATAAACTTCTGTTAAGTTATAAGTACTGCTTAATTAATAGACAATATTATCTGCTTAATAATAATCTTTGTTTAAGAGCGAAGAATTGCTTCTGTGAAGCTTTCGCTACGTACAGGTCTGTTATAGAACCTAGCGAAACAAGTTGAGCTGTCAGTCCAGTCAGCCGTTCTTAGGATCTCGTCGATCGAGACACCCCTCTGAAGTGCTGCAGAGGCAGACGCATGTCGAATGCTGTGTGCGGAGAATGTGCTAATATTTATACCACTTTCTTGTAATACGGCCTTTATCCAACAGCTAATTGGACTGACAGTTACAGGTTTATAAGGTTTTTTATATGATAAAAATAGGTTTTTTAAAATTACCTCTAATATTTTTAGTGATTTTTAAATAATCAATAACAACCTTGGCTGGACAGACATGTGGTTGATCTGTGAAAAAATGGCAACTTAATAAAAGGTTGCATTCTATTAGGTGCAGATGTTTTAAGTATTTCATCTACTTGAATTAATACAAAATCAGACTCAATTTTAATATGATCTATATTAATGGCACATATCGTTTTGGCCCTATGGCCTATAGCTAAAAACTAAAAGAGTTACAGTCTTTTTGAACATACTTCTAAATTATCACAGGTTGTATATTTGTTTTCCATATAATTTAATACCTTAGACACATCACATGTGTAATCATATATTTTAGGCTGACTTGGCCTTAACTTAAAGAAACAGTCTTTTAATATTGCAATCTGTGCCAACATGAGAGCCTAAAAATAGTGACAGGGCAGACCGGGTGGAATTCAAGCTGCCATAATTATGACAAACCTTCTTTAAATTTACTAATAGGTTAAGGTTAAGGTTAAGCATTGCCATACAACGTGGCAATGCCGCCAGTCTTTTGGGCACATTACCAGTGGACAGCGATGCGCACGAATTTCTGGATGCCATATTTTAGTTTATTTTTAGATGTATATATGTAGTTTAGGGTTTTTTATTTAAGTCTATAAAGTGTAAAAAAATTATTTACTAATTAGATAAGATATAATTTCTGGTATTAATGTATTTTATGTTATTTTTAATGTACTTAGCTGGTTTACATACCAGTATGACATCCAATCCTTTATATAAGGGGAATATTGCTTCAGAGCATTGTTCGAGATTGAATAAGCATTATGTCTGTAGATTCATGTTCTAAGCCTGCTTCAAGAAAGCTGCGCCGCAGAGCTGTCCTACCATCAATGTTAGGCTCCTATGTAGTGAATGAAATGACCATGGTTGTGTAGGCCAATCTGGTAATTATTTTAGAAATCATTGAAAACGGGGAAAACCATAAAAATACATTTTTGAACAAGAAAATGTGAATGCATCAGGATCAGGTTGCCATGACACATATTTTTCACATTTTGCGTTTGTGCGTGAAGCAAACAAATCTAAGTATGTCAGGGTTTCCAAAACTGCTATTATTTTAAAATACTTGTTACCAAGTTCCCATTCTGTATGACCTAATTTCTTTTGCGACTGAAAATTTGCAATTATGTTATTCTTAGTATTAATGAAAGAGGCATAAATCCATGTGTTTTGATTCACACCACTGCCATATTGATTTTGAGATATTGTTCAAATGTTGTGTTGGATCCCACCTAAACATTTATATATGATCTTGCAGTGGTGTTGTCAATTCTCAATAGTATTTCACAATCATGCTTGTCTTTAGCAAAGCTTTTTAATCCTAGGGAGGCTGCATGAAGTTCTAGCATATTATTATGGAGCTCTTGTGTCCATGGGCCACTAGCAGTTTTGTTACTGCATCTTGCACCCCATCCTGTAAGAGACGCGTCAGTCTCGATTTCTAAGCAAAATTTATTTTTCTCTGTCTTTCAGCTGTTTTTATATTAGTAAACTACCATACTATGTTTTCTTGGCAACTATTAGGTAATATTATGACGCTTTCAAAATTATCATTACTTGACAGTAGTGATAAATATTTAATTATTTCTAAATGTTTAGGATATAACATGCCATATCTAATGGCAGGACAAACAGAAACTAATGTTCCTAAAACTTGAGCTAAAAACCTAATTGAAAATCTATGTTTAAGTTTTGAAAGTAACTCTAAACATCTTTGTCTTTTGGTCAATTGAAATGATCATATCTTTACTGTTGAAAATTTTTTGCCCTTTGAATACTGTAATATAAGCGAATATTGTAACTTTATAATTAGTACCTAATTAATTGAAACAAATTGTTAAATCTTACAATTGTGGTGGAAAATAAACGTTTGATTTATTTATTAAAATTAACCCCAAGAATTTGCATTCTATTTTAGGAATAATATTACATTTTTTGTAATTTACTAAAAACCCAGGTTTTCAAAAAGATGAAGTAACTATGTAATTTACTTGATATTTACGTTCTAAGTAAGATTCTGCAATGATACAGGTATCATCAAGGTATTGTATCATTCTTATTGCCCTTTTTCTAATCACAGAGAGTATGGGTTTGAATATTTTTGTAAACAAACAAAAAAAAAAGAGGCTGTACAAAGGCCAAATGGTAGAACTGTAAACTGGTATAATTTTCCAACAAAATAGAATCGGAGGTATTTTCTGTAGTTAAGGTCTATGTTTATCATATAATATGCCATATAATCTTTTTTTTTTCTTTTTGTATTAACTTGCAAACTGTACGGTAATCTTCTAATTTGAAATGGTCAGGCAGCATAAATTGTATTCTCCATTTGGTTTCTGGACTAAGAAAATGGGTGAACAAAAAGTGGTCCTTTGTTGGCATACAACATTCAATAGCCTTAATCTAAGTAATTCATCAATTTCCTTTTTAATAAGAATTGTCTCAGATTGAGAAAATTTGTTATTAAAGGAGGTATCTCCTTGACAAGAACTGAATTACAGGGTCATCTGTAATTGTTTCCCAATAGTGTAATCTGCCTACCTCTTTGTGCAGGTTCATTTGCGTGGGTTGTAACTCCGTTCGCACTGTTGTTGGGGTAGCTGTCGCATTTTCTTCTGAGAATATGCTTTCTTCCCTCCTCCATCCTGTTGGTTCTCGCTCTTTGTTTTGTAGAAACCCGAGTGTTTGTTTCCTGGTTGAGGAGGCACCCACGAGTTTAAAGGTCATTAATTATAAAAGTTGTAGTGGTTTTATTTAACAATGGTTGTAGTACCCAGATCCTGTGCAGACCTCTGGACTGCCTTAGCCACCTTGATCCTCACAGAGGCCTTCACCGAAAAGGAATGCATCGGGACTTCCTTGTAAGGTGTCCTTCAATTCTTTGTTTATTACACTTAAAACAAGAGCTCTTCTGCTCTGAGTTTCACTGTGTTCGCATAAAATCTTAGCTGCATTATTAAATCTTTTTATTCCATCAACTTTATTTTAAAACATAAAACTCTCCAAACCGCGGCCAACAGCTGCTAGGGCAGCAGCCACATTTTTCTGTTTGTATTTTATACTTATATCTCTTTTCCTTACCGGCTCGTATACTTCAGCCGACAACTCTGGATTCAATTTTGGAGGCACCATTATGGGTATGTTGTGAAAAGGGGCATATTTTTTTAATAACATAGCCTTGTCTTCTTTTTTCAGACCTTTCTTTAGAATAGGTGTCCAGCGCTGCACAATCTCATTATGAGCTGGAGGGCCACTTACAGGCTCCTCCTCCATAGTACCTATGGCAGATATAATACCAATATCAATTTCAATATGTCCAGTCTCTTGCTGCTGTACATTCAGCTCCATTGTGTCATTTGGTGCTGTTTCAGGGGCTTTATCTACCAACACCTGAGGAATTTCTAAATCTTGGATATTTGAAGGTTCACCATTGTGGTGATTGTCAGGCTGTTGTATTATATGCACACTAGGAGACGGGGTGTGGCACCGTACACTTTGTGATCGGGTATGAGCACGAGTAAATGGTAAGCGGCTCCAATACCTAGGTGACTGGTGTCGCGATCGGGAACGAGCACTTGTAGATCGGTGTCGTAATTGAGAACGAGCACTTGGTGACCGGCTTCGTGAAGACCCTGTATCCAGAACAATGATGGATATTACACTTTTGCCTTGTTGTCCGATACTCTGACAGTATAGCAACAACAGGATAATAAAGTGGCTGAATTGCAAGATCACTCAATATGCATTAGGTTAAGTTGTTCGATACTCTGACAGTATAGCAACAACACCCGCCACGTGGGGCTTGCTTGTAAAAGTAAAAATTGTTTTTAAGGTTGTTCGATACTCTGACAGTATAGCAACAACAATATGTGACTTGCTTGCAGAATTGACCTAAGTTGTTCGATACTCTGCCAGTATAGCAACAACTTTTTTGTGTCAATTTGCAGTTTTCAGTTACCGCCAACCTACCACTCGAAAAAAAAAAAAGTTGTTCGGTACTCGTATCAATACAGCAACAACTATCGTGTTATGTATTCATTTTATGGATAAATTCACTTTACCTCTCAATATTAACAACAACATACAGAGCAAACATTCCTGCAAAACTACATAATTATAAGGTTTTGTAAGGTAAATTGGCGCCAATGCTTGGCGTCAGTAACTAACCTTTGGTTTTTTCTTCCAATTTTTGAATTTTTCTCTTCAATTTCCTTAATACTCTGTCCATGTCTTTGTGTTTTCCCATCATTTTACAAAACAACTGTAAGAGAAACACTATTTCACAATAAATAAAAAATATTTTAGCGGGAGCGGTGACGCCTCGCAGTGACATAAGAAACGAATGGAGTCCACAGATAATAGAACGGTGAGCTGGAAATGGGAGCGTTCGGATATGAGTGTAAGTTTTTATTTTTGAGGATTTAAACTTTATGTGACGCCCTCAGGTAACATGGAAATATACTACCTTAGTAACTATTCTTCATCATCGAGGACGAGACAACAACAGGTATAATTATGGCTATGCAATAGGCTACAGTAGCGTTTGAGAACATCCATGCGATGAGAAATACCTTACTCTCTCCGGATTAAGACTCTTGACGCTTCACGCTTTTCAGACCAGTATCAAGCCTCAAAATTGGTCTGATCATGTGATTTTGCATCTTCTCCTCATCACATGCCTGTATAATTGTTTTTCAAGCGTGTTGCGGAAAAATTTCGCGTTGTTCATAGATACGTTCATTTCTCACCCTTATCTGAATTCTCCCTGAGGAACATTACACAGCTAAAAAAGCGAATATTTATGGCAAATATGTAGAACAAAAAGGAACCACTTCACAACGATATATATACAGCTCCCTTGATAAACAAAAACAGCTGCCTCACTGATGTGTGTTCACATATGCATAAGTTCGCTTCGTCGCTTCGGTGGGTCTCGTTGGGGCTCGGAGACACTCGGCGAGACTAAAGGATTACGCCGGGGAGACGGCCAGCATCCGCCTATTAACTAATAACATTATACGCGGTCACCACACCGCTTGTCAAGCGTGGCGTATGAGGCAGAATTTTCCCTATAATATGAGCCGCCATCTTGGTTCTCCGGAGATAATTTATGACGTAGTTGTTTTTGCGTTAAATAATGTTTTTTGTTGAAAGTTTATCTGAGGCCACCTTTTAAAACGTTTACTTTTTATTTTTTTTTATTAAATAATAGTTAATTTTAAAGCGAAAAACCCAATAGCTTTATTTGAAGAATTCTTGGCTAAACAATAACAATCGCATGGCTGGATCTTCAAAGTTAAGCACCATGACCATCTTAATATATGGAGATTTTTCCGTGCCTCGGAAAGTTAAGCCCGCTTGTCATTTGAATATCTATGACAGTCACTACTGGATCGTCGAAGTTAGATAAACTAGACAGTCGCTCCATGTGAAACAGTACTCATTTGAATTCTGAATCCGGTGAACCAGAATGCCGACCCCGAAAAAGTTGGGAAAAGTGGCATAAATAGGGAGCATGAATTTTTCAGGCTAAATAATTTTATTAGAGTTTGACAAACACGCAACACAAAATTAAGTCAGGAATCGGGGGTTCTCTTGAAGGTTCATTGATTGATTTGATGTTTTATCTCTTAACCAAATAATGCATGTAGCATTCCGCCTACACGTTACATTGATAACTAGAAGAGATATTATTATACAACGTGTAATTTAAAGGGTATATACATACCGAGTGCACGGCTTCTTTGGATGATAACAAACGCTATGGCAAGGGTTTTCTAATCCTATGTCTACATGTGTGGAGCATATTAGAAATTTCAATACATTGATACCAGAGGCCGAATTTTTCAAATTAACAAGAACGAAGAGAATTATCGTTTTATTGGCAAGTGACGTGGAAAGTGATGACCCTCATAGTGCTGTGACACGTTTGTTATTACTGGTATTCAAGAAACATATGAAACCAATAATTTGGTGTCAATTCTGTGAGTTTATTATTTTGAGCTGAAAGAAACTTTGCATAGAGACTCCATACCAGATGTTGTCTTCAGTCCTTTTGGATAGATATGGGGTTTCCGTTACACGTTGTATAAGTATGTACATCACTTGATTTAATTTTCTCTTCTATTCTATAATGTTCTCTTCCTCCTCAGTTTTTCATTTTAACTGGCAAGTTCCTAATCTATAATCATTACACACTGTAAAACAAAGTCGCTTCCCTACGTATGCTTAGATCTTAAAAACTCCGCAACGGATATTGATGAAGGTTATTTTAAATAGATAGAGTAATCCCTGAGGAAGGTTTTCGTGTATAATAAGTTAAGGTTTTGTGTAGGTTGAAAGAAATAGGATGATATTACTTCAACATGTGGGAAAGAATTAAGCCTATCCGGAGCTTCAATCGAAAACGCTGCCAAAATATTTTGAGTTATAAAAATACAATGTATGGCGGGATTGTTTCTCTTTTATAGATCTACAAAAAAGTCCGCGATGGCATATGCCTATCTCCCAAGAATAACCTACAATAACCATTTTTTTTCTTTCACAAATTATATTAAAATTATGGGTTATTTACGAATCTTTTTTTAACAGTACAGTATTATTCCTTATCCAAATAATTACGTCAGATATGTTGAGAATTTAATTTAGATCAAAATTGTTTTTTACACTATATCAATAAAATTAATATCTTATGAGTTATCGCCGATATATGAGTGTGGCAAATTACTGGACGAGAAATTGATTAAGCAAAATCATATATGCATAAGCAAAAATAAACTTTATTACCCGAGCGAAGCCGGGCCGGGTCGCTAGTAATATTATAAAGCTGAAATTTGATATCAAAGTATTTCGAAGCTTGAGGAAGGTTATAGTCTTCTTTTTACCCGACTTCAAAAGAGGGAGGGTTATGTTTTTATCGTGATAAAGTCCAAGGAAGCAAAGCCCCGCACTGCTCGTCTCGGAAATAAAAGAACCGATTTGTAGAACCTAATGGATACTAACACACACGATACTTACTTTAACAAAAAGAGGTTACAGAGGAAGCAGAACCAGTACCGTGTCAGTTATACAGTGAAGAGTAAATGCAAGCAGCATGTTTTAGGTTTTTGTTAAAGGAGAATTTTTTTTTAGGTTTACTCTACTCTATTTCCTTTTTTTTGTTTACAGAAAACAGTCTGTCTGTTCCACCAAAAAATAAAAAAGTAAATAGGATAAGCAAATGTGCATATTATGAACAAAATGTAACCTAGTTCGATCCAAAGAGAACTATAAGTTCCCGCCCAGATATCAGTTGCATCACTTTTTTTTAGTGGTTATGTATTAGTTTTTGTTTATTGAATGAGTTTTGAAATTGAATCGAACTTAAAATCGTGTTTCCAGCCAGTATTAAAAAATCTTTATGGAATCATTGTTTCATCGGGGATAAGTATGCTACATCGAGAGGTCGCGGGTTCGATCCACACCCATTACACCATTGCTGTGAACCCACTCCAGACACAAGCGTATTTAGCTTAGTTGGAGGGGTTAACAAGATTGCTAGTAATGTGAATTCTACCCACATTGCAGATAATCTATTTAAAAAAAAAAAAAGATTCGGTAGTAGAAAAGTTTACTCGTAGGTCGGGTCGCTATTAGTAAGCTTAAACTGGTCAGTAACCCTGGCTTTAAATAAATTAAGGTCATGTCGTCTGTTTGAAAGTCATTTATCTCTCATGGGGCACAAGCCTGTTTCGTATCATCATGCATTTAGTTTGTCGAGTCAGCTCACCGGAATTTTCATGAGACGTGACTTGCTAAACCTAAAAGTGAGCTAGTCACCCAGTTTTGACTTTTGAATTGGTAATTAATGATAACGATTCTGTTCAAGAATAAACTGATTTTGTATAGTGCTGGGATGTGCCAATACAGCATTTTCCTCACATGGTTCCAAGTTAGGTCGCACTAATTTGAATATGGATTTAACATTAAAAAAGTTTTAATTTGACGCATTGCTTTTTAATCGGCAATGAACCAGGCAATTTTATTTAAATTTCGATTTTGAGTTCTAAATTCAGATTCTCTATCAAAAAAAAAAATGGATAAATAATCTGATACAGGGCTCAGTCTCCCACATAAGTATTATGCTGAGTTAAGACCGTTTTGCGCATATTTGACGCTTATTTTCCCAACAGTACAAATATATAAGTGATTAGCAAAAATCTTAATTAGTACTTAATGTAGTACTTAGCTAAGTGTACACCAGTTGTAGGTTTAAACACTGGCGAAAAATATAAGTTAATAGTCCGGCCAGAGTATCCATACCGATTGTATTACAGCACTTTGCATATGAAGCTTTTAAACCATATGATTTGTTTTAATTATCTAACAAAATAAAATAGAAAAAAGTCTAGAAAACCCGACTGCTCAACTGAAATGCAAGAAACAAGCACATTTTTAACCGACTTCAAAAAAAGGAGGTTCTCAATTCGTCTTGAACTTACGTTACGTTACGAAATCAGGATTTGATGATGGGATCCTGGAGAAATCGAGGGAACTCTTCAAATATTATAGGCACACTTATAGCGTTTTGGGTATTTCTTATAGTACCTTGGGCAGTTGCTTCCGAAAAGTACCATTTGGGGAAGTTGAACTGATGATGAAGACCACAGATGGCCACTGAAACTCCTCAATAATAAGTATTTCGTGGATTGCGATTCGATTACTTGAGTACGGATGTTAAACACTTTATGCTCGTCACAATACATATGGTGATGTAGAGCTGATGGTTAAGTACCAGGAGAACTCCTCAAAAATTAACGGCTATGCATCAGGAAAAGCAATATTTTGTAAATGGTGATAAGTTGTTGACATTATCGCTTTTGTAACTAGATAAATTACAAACCGACCCACTAAAAAGCGTGAAAAAAAATTTTTGCAAAAAATAGAACCGACTTCCATATCAAAACACTACAAAGGCAAAAATAACTTTAATTTCGAAAGGCGGTGTCTTTAGTTTTGTATATATTTTCGTTTTTGACACCGCTTTCCGAAATTAAAGTAATTTTTTTTTTTAATTATTTTTAGTTTAAAAAGTGACAAGCAGGCGGAACCGGTTTTTTAGACTTCTTAAATAAGTTTTTTTTTCAGCTTTTTAGTTTAAATATTAATTTTAAAAAACATTTTTCGTTTCGTGTCGTGTCACATTGGCACCCCACCGGATTCAGAAAGTGAAAGAGCCAAGTCCATGTTTTTAAACATTCTCATTGTGTTATTTTTGCTAGTTATACACTGATAATAAACATTATATACCTTTTTGAAATCCTTGTGTCGAGCCATTTAATTTGATACCCATATTGTAGTATCCCATTTTTTTTTTATTTCACTATAATGGCTTCGCACAGCCGCCATGTTTGATTTTTTCAAATGTTACCTATAAGAACACTTGGGCTGCTAAGACAAATCTAACGATACCTTAATTATGTGAATCCGTTCAGCGGTTCTGGAGATATGAGGTAATAAAGAATAATACATACATACAATATACGCGCGAAAAACATAACCCTTCCTTTGCAGTCGGGTAAAAAGACGTAAATGTTTCTTCAACGATAACACATATAATAAAAAATAATAAAAATTGAAAGAACAATGTTCAAAACGTTCCCACTCTTATAGCACTTTAAAACCTATGTCAATCCAAGGGACATAGTCATCTTATCATTTTATTGTATGACAGGGCAACTCCGGGGTCTGTCCGAAAAAAGTTACAGCGGCATGAAAATACCGGAATCACTTACAATACTTAATTATGTTGCCGTGTAACATTCTTTTTGGCATGATTTAATCCAAAAATTACTACCTAGGCTAGGGGTTTCTGGGCACGCCGCAATCGCGGCGATAACTCCCCTCTTTGAGGAGTGGCTTGAGAGACGCCACGGTGTTCTCATCTTCCACCTGACGCAGGTGCCAACCGGACATGGCTGTTTCGGGCAGTACCTACTACTTTCACTGTGCGTAAAGCTAAGGAGTGGAATTCCCTCCCGGAGTCTGTGTTTCCTGATAGTTATAACCTGGGAGTCTTTAAGTCAAGAGTGAATAGGTTACTTCTAGGCAAGCGTGCTTCATTTTCGACCACATCATCGCTTAACATCAGGTGAGATTATGGTCAAACGCAAACCTATCAACTATAAAAAAAACCTGTTACGGATACAGCGGGAGAACACGCCCGGGTGTCGTCATTGTAAGGACCACCAGGAGGACCCGGTGGATCACACGGTCGACGTGTGCCCTGCTTGGGCGGAGCATCGCCGTGTCCTCGTGGAGGCAATCGGCGGCGGTGACCTCTCGCGCCCGGCCCTGGTTTGATGCGGAGCAAGAGAGAATGGGATGCAGTCGCCTCCTTCTGCGAAGCAGTCATGCTAGCAAAGGAGGAGGCTGAACGCGCGAGGGAGAGGCAACTCTCTTCCTCACGCTCCAGCTACCGCGGGAGACGCCCTGGGCGACGGGGATTGCGAGCCGATCATCGACCACCACAGCGAGCAGGGGTAGTTTACCGTCCGGTAAGGACCAGGCCCGGGTCAGCGGCGCGTCGTGTTCCACGCGCGCCTCTAAGAGCTGTCAGCAATAGTGACGGGACCCCATACGGCCATTGCCTGCCGGGGTTGCGGGAATGTTCTAACGAAATACTGCGGCCCCGGAACTTAAGGACAGCTGAAGGAACAGGGTGGGTTTTTAGTCAGTAGAAGTCAGACACTCCCTTTCGCTCCACTAAAATGATAAGATGACTATGGCCCTTCGATTAACATAGGTTTTAAAGTGTTACAAGGATGGGGACGGTGTCCATATATGTATTTTTGAGCATTGTTCTTTAAAGATAAATAAAATGAAGTGACTAAATATTTTATTATCCTCGTGTTTTGGGTGGAAAATTCAGTAAATGTTAGGTTCATTCGGTCCACTTCTCTAAATATCCCGTTTCCACTGTAATCTAGATTGGCTCGAAACCTACATTTTCACCATTAAGGGTGACTTTAAAACACTTCTGTTTAAATGAGGTTCAAATTCAGTCTTTTATTTGGGAAATGAAAACCCACGTATCTACGAAGCCTATGTTGTATGAAAAGAGCTCGTAACCAAATATTTTTCGTTTTTTTTTTCGTTTACGCGCGCTCTCCGTATCCTCTACAGTATAGCAGAAGACATAGACTTATTTTGTTGTACTCTGGGTGGGTTCATAGTGAGAGCTCTCTATGAGATTTGTTGTGGTCCTGTTGTGATGTAGATATGCAGAATGTACTTAGTAACAAAAGTACAAGGATCGAAAGCTGTTACTTTTGCATTATAATAATAATAATGCAATAATAAATTAGTGTTCTGTGAACTCGGCAATCATTGTACCGATAATCATCTCAGCCAATGGCTTAATAGCCAAGAGCCTCGCCTTAATAACCAACACCTCAGGAGGCTCTCGTTAGACGTTTGGATCAAGGGCTTGTTTCAGCAAGCGGTACTCCTGGACACGGCGCGTATCGTCAGGAGGAGCCCTGACCGCCGGTAGCTTGGACCTTGTTCCCGATACCGGTGGGCTAGTATGTTTTATACCTTTAAATGTTTTTTTTTTTATAATATTTAAAAATTTAATTTATATGTATATATTGGAAATAAAGGAATTGTGTTCTTAAACATGTATAAAAGTTGACTACATTATATATCGCATTAGGTGATAAGCCTGTAATGATAATTGTGTGATGGTAAATAAATAAATAATAAGAGCCATATGGGTCGAATTTTATGGTTAAGCAACGCTTGCAATGGTAGATCGCTGAATTGGTGACCATATATCGACATTCCTCCTTGCCTCAGAAATTCAGTCATTTGTACATTTGACCATCATTGCGTTAGTCACAAGCCAGAAAGACTGACACCAAGTCTTTCCAAGAGGTACGAGTATCTAGTGGTTCAATTGTGTAAACCCCGTAAAAGTGTTCAAAAAAGATTTTTTTTTTAAACTTTCACACAACACCATCTCGTTCCAAACTAAGCAGAGCTTGTGGTATGAGTACTAGACAACTGATAAACATACATATATATTTTTAAATACATACATGTTATAGATAAATTACACCCAGACAAAGAACAAATGATCGTGCTCATCACACAAACATTTGTCCTGGGTGGGAATCGAACCCACGACCTTGAGCATAGCAGTCAGGGCCACTGACCACTATACCAACAGGCCCGTCAAGTTCAAGTTCGCGAGCGGACACGGTGAGTTTTGTGTGTCGGAAACAGAATCAAGTTTTGAGTGACACATGTGACAGTGGTAGCGGTGGCGATCACAAAAAACGAACGAGAAAGAGGGTAGACCGATTCATCTTCTCATAAACGTCCACCTGCAATTACTCCAGTTCATCCATGAATATGGCGCTTGCAACAGTGCCGAAATATCGGAAACTGGAAACAATACGTACACATTGTAAATATCCCGTTTTAAGTTCTAATGATACTAAGAGGTATCTTGTTATCCAGTTACTGGTTGCGAAGTTCAGATAAGTGCTCAGATGAATCTAGTTAAACTTTCGATCCCAACATAGTTGGCAAAAGGTTAAACAGATGATGATCTACGAAGCCTATGTTGCTTGATTTGTTTTATTAAAGAGCTAAGACACATGCGTTGAAACAGTGCATGTCTAAAGGTATGTCCAAACATTGAGCAGCAAGAGCGCGGCAGCAATACGCGGCATTTCTAGGACACGTTTCTGCCGCGCTCTAGTTAGGACAAAGCCGACAAATGTTTGCGTGGCAGTCGTCTAAACACAGCGTGGCGAGCCGTGCGCTGCAGCCGCGCTCGATTGCCGCTCGATGTTTGGATATATCTTTATAGTAACGAACTATGCCGAACGCGATGTCTATGAAAATAAAGATCAATTGACCAATGTATGTTTGTAAGCGTATCACTTCAATGCGGATGCAAACATTTGGCTAATTTAGTGGTAAATATGTAGGTAGTATGGTACTAATATAACTTGTTATACTACCTCGTTGTAGTGGTCGCAATCGCGACTGTTGAGCATGAAGTTTTGGGTTCAATTCCCGGGTCGTGAAAAACTGCTATTGGACTTCTCAATAAGAAATTTCTCAGTTGTAGTCCGGAGTTTGGAACTTGGCGGCGTTCTTCTCTCTTGTAACCACTTCTCTATCCATTTTATTCAAGGCACAGCGGGTCTCAGGCAGCGGGAGGGAACTAGTGACTGGTAATACAGGTTCTCGTTGAAACCCACTTCAGGCACCAGTCTCACACAAAGTCAAACCCTTAGTTTAGTTTACTCTGGGATCGCAAGCCGATATCAGGCCTTGCGCGGGCTTGCGGACGGCGAGCAGGCCAGGGTCGGTAGTGGAGGCGCGCGTGGAACACGACGCGCCTCTAAGAGCTGTCAGCACCAGTGACGGGGCCCCATAAGGCCATTGCCTGCTGGGGTTGCAGTAATGTTGTAACGAGATACCGCGGCCCTGGAACTTAAGGGCAGCTGAAGGAACAGGGTGGGTTTTTAGTCAGTAGAAGTCTGAAACTCCCTTCCGTTTTTCCCAGAGCGGGAGAAGTCATTCGATGATTATCCCAACCAGGAAAAAGAAAATTTAGTTTACTCTAATATTTAGCTTTAAGATATTGTGTGTGGAGGAAATTATACTCCTCGATTTCATTCATCTTTCGGAAATCTTTGGCTGTTGTTACGGGTAGTCAGAAACCAGAAAATCTGACAATCTGAGACTGGTAGTACGGGTACGGGTGGAGGCTGCCTATCTCAATAGGCAGTCACTCCGTGTAAAACACTAATACTCTGCTGCATCCGGTTAGACTTAAATTCAACCCCAACATAGTTGGGGAAAGTCTAAGCAGACGATGACCAAGATAACTTTGTTCGAAACCCTTTGTGTGTGAGTCAAAATCGCACTTGGCCGCTTTTTACCCAACTGCAAAGGAAGGGTTATGTTTTTAATCATTGTCACTTTGCAGTCATTTCTTATAATATACCGGATAATGAACCTGTATGAATGTGGGCGCTCGCGCGGGTGTGAGTGCGGGGCAGTCCACAATAAACGATCAAACTGGTTGTACGTGTCTCATTTCCTAAACACTACAGAACTTTTATGTTCCTATGAGAAATAAAATCCACTTACTATAAGAGAGCTCTTTTTTTAAATTCATATACAGGTCTTTTATTATCATAATATCTGTAATTCAGAGCATTCATAAATTACGCTAAAGTTTTTAAACGGTGGAACTAACATAATCATATATAAATAAATCCTTCAATGAAATTGACCTTTCCCTCTTCATCAATCAATTAATAAGCCCGGTTTCTATATAGCTATAAATAACGAATAGTTGTACCAAATCTTATTTTTAGTTACAAAGAAATCCTTTAGAAAGACTTTTCCCGGATAAAAACGTCACGTAACTCGTGAAAATAATCCTGATACGAAATTTCCACCTATTTTATGTTAAGGTGCCATATTATTTAAGTGGAACAAGGTAGGTTGATACGGGTTGCGCGGTTGCTCAAAGCGACAGCTTGACATTTGCCACGTACGCTAAGCACCCGGGAGCGATTACGTGTCCCCCTACATAACCGTTCATTTTATAAACGCTTTATTCTTTATCTTTGGTAATCAGCCTTTTGGGCCGTTTGGGTTAATATTAACGATAATTACTCGCCAGGAATTATGTTTACTGTTTCCATTATTGTGTGAGGTAAGTTGCAGGACGTGATATCGAAGGTAATCGTTTTCAGCACAGGTGGAAGCGATTTCTGAATCGACGCTAATCTATATAGTAATACGTGAAGCTAAAACTTTGTACCCCTTTTTAAGAAAATTGCGCAGACGGAGGACTATGAAATTTGGCACAGATAAAGTTTATTTGGAGAAGGGAGGCAGAAAGATATTTTTTGATATAATAATGCCTTTGAAATCTATTTTCATTGTGGTCGAATTTAGGCTAATGGGCGACTAATAGTTATTTTAAATTAAATTGTAAGTCGAATACTCTACTCTTAAGCTGCGGAATCTTACAGCATAAAAATAGTAGTATTTAGGAGGCTGATTGTATATTTATGAGCCGTGTAAGGATATCCGTGAAATTAGTAAGAAATTTAAATGGTTCTCACCATTTAGGCTGATTTTTTGGCTATAATGCCATGATTGCCATACACGAAACAATGCGCACAATTTTTTCTTGCTTACATATTCAATTGATTTTTCATCACATACAAAACAGCGTCTTGAAATATAACACACAGTTTTATTACTTTATAAGGAAGTTTTGCTTAAATATTTAATGTGCTAAGTGGCAGACAGAGTGTGGGTTGTAGGTCTTACATACAAGAACCGAATTACGAGTTACTTCATTAATTTATTTGCTATCAGCTTAATATCATGCCTTTATTTCAATGATACACCCACTTTAGAGGGTACTCGATGAATATGAATTATGGGTCACCAACAGACATTTCCCAATAGCAAAATCCAGTGTATTTTTTATGACCAAACAGACAAAAACACAACCTATACGATGCTATATAAAACCTAACTAAATATTTCCTTTTTAGGGTTCCGTAGCCGAATGGCAAAAAATGGAATCCTTGTAGTTTCGTCATGTCGGTCTGCCTGTCTGTATGTCCGTCCGTCCGTATGTTACAGCCATGCATTCCGAATCTATTAGGACTATACATGTGAAAATTGGTAGATACATGTATTCTATAAACCGCTTTCCGATTTTAAGAAAAAACTAAAAAATATTTAAAATCATGTTCTCAATCAGGGCTCTCCATACATGGAACTTTAACTGAAAATAGTTTTTTCATGGAACCTATGCGTATGTGATATCTAAGTCAATTTCGTCGTTTAAAAGATATACGCTTCCAAAGTGGTAAAATGTGTCGTAGTCGTCCCCCCTCTAACTTCTATAATAATGGAGCGAAAAATCTTAAATAAATATATTCAATCTTTCAATGAAAATAAGTTTGAACGAGATCGGGTCACCAGTTTTTGAGATATAGCATATTTTCTAAAACCGCAAATATAACTTTTTAATTCATACAAACACAATGAAAAACAAAGTTGTTTGGCGTAGTTACTACGGAACCCTTCATGGGCAATCTGAATCGAACTTGGCCAATTGTTTTAGCCTACGCACAACGTTCCTACGCAAGTACTAAGTGTGGAAACCCCTAATTGGTAGACCGGGATATTTAAACATCTTAGTTCTTAAAATAAAGCTATATAAACGATTACACCCTCTAATCTTTAAAAGTTCTTAGGGATTATGACAGTAACCACTTTGTACAAAAATAGGTTTATACAAAATCCTTTCTTGATAAAAAGTATTAATGGTGGACATGTGGACTAATCTATTTGTCACGGTTTTCTACTCGATTCGAGTTAACCAAAAATTACCATAACCGTTTTCTTGTATAAGTTAGAACTTTATCATTGCAGCAAATTTGTAGTTATACATATTTAATATATAAACCACAAATTTTGTTCAAATACACTATAAAATATAGCGTGGTTGAATGTCATAAGGACGATGATGTTAACTGGGTTATTTTTAAAACAAACTATAATAGTATGTAATATAATATATTTCACGACTTTTACTTTGATTGGTGCAGTACAATCAAAGTAAAAGTCGTGAACTTTCGTGAAACCTTCTAGCCTATAAAATCGACCTATAACATAAATAAACCATGTCACACGAGATCGCGAATTTTCATTAAGAAATTGGAACCTAGTGTGGAATTAGAACGTCATCCAACCTGTCTTGTTCTCTGTGTACTCTCAACATCACACAATCAGCAATTGACCTTTTGAATCGTAACTTCTTACTAAAGTTACGTTAACAACGCGTATAGGAATGCTTAAGATTTCTCTACAAGTTCTGCAGTAGCAAGACAAGTCACTCACTGTTTTAAAAATTAGGATTTTTTGGATTTGTTGTCACGAATTATGCGGCAAGCATTCAACTATTCGAATTTCAATTTATATAAGGATTTATTTGAAATCATTGGTCATATTATTGCGGAAATGACCAGTTACCTCTTATTGCAGATTTAGCAATTGTAGATTCTACTGCATTTTTACGAACGGTTAAAATGTAGCCTAAACTATGGCAGAAGTTTAACTCCTAAGACATAAGGAATTCGAATTTAGGAGGCAGGGTTGAAATATATTTGTACGCTTTTCACAAATTTAATAACATGAGCTAGATATTAAGGAAGTATATAAGAGTTTTCGATTTAATAGGCGAGAAGGTATGATGGGATCAGCTCCCTGTCTTATCAAATGTAGCTGGGTACCAGTGTTTTACATGGAGCCACTACCTTTCTGAACTTCCCAGTAGCTGGATAACAAGTTACCCCAGAAAATGTGACACCAACCCGGTGACAGATTTTCTGGCTTCTTCTATCTTATACAAAATTATGCCTATTGCCTCGTTGATCTGGTATTTGTAAGCGCGACTTCAGAGCAAGAGATTATTAGACTGATAGCTTAATTGATTTATTAAGCTATCAGTAACCATAGACTCCGGCAGGAAATTCCACTCCTTAGCCGTACGCACAACGAAAGTATTCACAAAACGTTTTGGCGTATGGGTGGGACGTTCACCATGTAAAGATGGTGCATCGCCTTTTGTCTTTTAGTTCGATGATGGAACGGGCTTTGTGGAATTATACTGTGCAATTCCATTACACATTTCACGAAATATAACCGATGGAAAACATAAACACAGTTGAAGACCCACAGTCAAACAAAGGTTACTTTCTGAAACATGAGTTAATTAAATGAGAATGAGAGATTTCCCACAAAAAAAAATATTCTACAGCTTGTTCTCTATAAACAGAATTCCAAACACCCTAACCCCTGTATCTCGCATCAGTCAGGCAAGGCAGCCAACGTATTTCTCACATACTGAAATTAACATACAATGAGGAGAGCATGTAGCGCAGTTGCTAATTTGCGAACGTGTTGATTAGATACTGTGCTCATTCCGTTCACTCGGCATTATTACAAGTCTAACCTAGCTGTGTTGGGAACGAATCAAATTACCAAGAGATATCAGGCTAGGATCAAAAATAGGGTAAGTAGGTACCTATCTTTTGAAAATTTTCCCGGACATGAACATAACATAAAATATGTAGGTACATAACATAATAATAATAGTCCTTTCCGTCACAGCGGTCAATCTCAGTATAGATTAGACATCTGCGAACGAGATATTATACTCGTAGTGCACAAGAATGTGTGCAGGTACAGGTGCGTTTATGTTCCTTTACTCTCATAGTCAGGTGGGACGGCAACCTGAGGAACAGGACCAACGGCTTAGTGTACTTTCCGAGGGGTGGAGGTATAACACCGCTAGCTTCCAAACTCCGGGCTACTACTGGGGATTTTTAATACAAAATCTCTTGTTCTGAAGTCACGCTTACAAACACCAGATCAACGAGGCAATAGGCATAATTTTGTATAAAATCGAAAAGCCAGAAAATCTGACACCGGGTCAGTGTCAAATTTTCTGGGGTAACTTGTTACCCAGCTACTGGGTAGTTCAGAAAGACTGGTACTCAGCTGCATCCAGTAAGACGTGATGCTGAACCTAACATACTTTTGAAAAAGCTTAGATATTTCATATATATAAGTTTCTGGAATTCGTAAAAATGTTGTAATAAATCTGTATCTATTAAAGTACCTTCTCCCTTTGGAATTACTGTCTCGATTTTATACATAAACTAGCTTGTGCCAGTGGCTTCGCCCGCGTGGGAAGTTTTTCCCGTATAACTCCCGATCCCGTGGGAATTTCCCAAATTCTTAGCGGATGTCTACGTCATAACATCTACCTGTATGCCAAATTTCAGCCCGATCCGTCCAGTGGTTTGGGCTGTGCGTTGATAGATCACTATGTCAGTCAGTCAGTCAGTCACCTTTGAGTTATATATATTTAGATAAACCATGTCACACGAGATCGCGTATTTTCATTAAGAAATTGGAACCTAGTGTGGAACTAGAACGTCATCCGATCTGTCTTGTACTCTGTGTACTCTCAACGTCACACAATCAGCAATCGACCTTTTGAATTGGAACTTCTTGCTAAAGATTCGTCGACAACGCGTATTGGAATACTTAAGATTTCTCTAGAAGTTCTGCAGTTGCAAGACAATATACTCACTGTTTTAATAATGAGGATTCTTTGGATTTGTTGTCACGAATTATGTGGCAAGCATTCAAGTATTCGAATTTCAATTTATATAAGGATTTATTTTATATCATTGGTCATATTATCACCAGACAGCTTACATGTTCTTCTTTTGTCTAAAATTCTCGTGTATATGTCGTCGGTGAAATAGTAAACTTGCCAATCTGCAAATGTCAAACTTTTCAGGAGAGCGAAAAGAAACAAAAACAGGCACTTCTATGTATCTATGTATCTTTTCAAGTTTGTAAATTTATTAGTCAACAAAAATAATATAGGTACTTTCGAGTCAATGCTTTGAGTAGTGTCCAGTCCTACAAAAGGCCAGCCAACGGTAACTGGACGGTCTGAACTTGTCCACGGTTCGTGGAGCCCTACCGTTGCTTTCAACAACAATAAACAAAAGGCTCTCCGGCCGACAACAATCTATAGCCTCTGAGGCTTTATAAATACCTTATTACCACTAACCTTCTGTGCTGGGTACACCAACTTCGACCTTCCTAGGTCACGCCCAAGTGTGGTATGTATGTAAATATGAGGTGAGTAATTGAAAGTGTGATGTAAGTCACGTGTTCTAGAACGTTCACAAGGCGTCGATCTCCAGATGGCGCGGTCCAGACAGCATCACAGCCCAAACTCACACCGGATTGAAGCTATTTATCACTACTTATTTCCAACAAATGCGCGTGCCACGCGGTGGCATCAACCCGGCGATAAATCCAAAAATATCCCAGGGTTTTCGTCAAATGGGGATTACAACTTCAAACAATAGTTAATCGCGACCCAATTATCGGTTGCAAATGGCGATTCCAAACGATATTTTACCAATTATAATTAACTCAACAGGTCCCAAACGGACATTTTTCAACAAGGAAGCAAATCTATCTGTCAAGTGAAAAAGTTATGTCAAGTGTCAACATCAAAAAGACAATAGAATGTTGCCACACCAAAAAGATCGTTCAAAAATACATTTGGGACGCAACAAGTAGACATTGTTAGAAATATTATTTAATAAATTTTACTTTTTTACAAAGACAATTTTATGCAGATAAGCATTAGGAATAATGTCGATAACTTCGAAATGAAAAATGTTAGAGATATCATATTTTACCACAGGGAAGATATAACAATAATCATAACAATTCTATATTTAACCCTTTCAGGACCATAAGATTATAGGAGGTAAAATAATCATTCAGGATGATTTATTGGGCATCTAATAAACATACTTTTAAATAAAATAAAAAAAAGGTTAGTGGCTTTTCTGATTTTTTTTTGGGACACATTTGTCCCTCTGGACGTCAAGGGCTGACTTTTTGCTTAATCAGCTTATCTTTACGTGTTTTACATTTATTCATAATTTACGAATTTTACAAAAACAAACAACATACATATTTATTATTATACGTATTTAATTATTAATATAATATTTTAATTCACAAGTTATATTTTAGTGACTATGGTAATCAGCGAAAAAAATTCAGTCCTTGGTGTAGCAGAGGTGAACTTCACATGAACCACAAGTATTATTATTCTTCTAATACGTTCGTCTCTTGGTTGTTCTTTAGTGTTGTTGAGAGCACTTTGGAATTATGTATTCAGATTTTCAATGACAGGTCTAATTTTATAGGCTCGGTCAAAATTAGGTCTAATAGGGTCTCGTGCTTCTACGTTATTGCAAAATTTGTAGATTCCTGCATATTTCTTCAAAACGAGCACTTGGCATAACATTTACTATGAAAGGTACTGCCATGTCAGGTTCCGTTGCCCAGTCTCTCAACGATGGCAAAATATGATAACCCATTACTAAGTTTACACTAAGAAATTCTTGTATTTCAACATGGAATTCTCATCCGTTCTGGTGAGCGTATCGCACTGATTCTGATACTTTGAATTGCACTAAAATGTCAAATTTTGTTGTTGAAAGGAATATCTCAAAAGGAGTCAACTTACTGTTATCCAAATCTTGGCAGATTTGCACCTTTCCGAATTCATATTCAACATTTCCAAATACATTCAGAGCGTATGTTCCCTGGGTCCCCTTGAAAACTGGTTGATGGTCGCTAAGTGGTTCGTTGACATGTTCTACCGCAGAAGTTGAAGGCTCGAGTGATTATCTCCTAGATTCATAAAGTTAAAGTTTTGTAACTTCAACCTGTGTGAATAGCCTTACATCTTCGTTGAGCAATAAATTTTCTACAGAGTCACTGTTATAACTCATCAAAATCTGTTGGATTTCAATATCCCTGAGTTCGAAAACCGTACGTCTTCCACAAAACATTATCTGCAAACATTAAAAGAAAAGATGTGGGCAATAATAAAAAAAAAATCACAACCGCAATATTGAAACAGATAAATACCCTCATGGACCATAGGGACACCGGTGTCCCTCTATGTTTATAATCACATTTGGATTTAGGTTTTATTAGTGTACAAAATAAAAGAGTACTTACCAGCAAGTAAATATTTCACAATATAATATTTTTGGAACAACTTTTGTACTTAAAAATACTTTTTCAAAATATAAGAAATCCGCGCGAAACAAACTATCAATTTCCAATTATCATAAGCAAGGACTGCTACTGCTATGATAATAGAATGAAAAAGTATGTTCAGAAAGTAGTTAAAGCTAAAGTCACACCTACCACTCTCACAGTTATTGAATTATTTGATTTTTTTGTTTGGGACACGGGCGTCCCCGTGGTCGTCAAAGGGTTAAGAAAAAATAGGCAAAATGTCAGTTCGGTTACTTTACTATTGCGCCGACGATGTATTATGCTGATTTAGCGATTCTAGATTCTACTGTATTTTACTAAGGGCTAAGATGTAGCCTAAGCTACAGCAGAACTCTAACTCCTAATACATACGGTATCCGAATTTAGGAGATAGGGTTGAAATATATTTGTACGTCATTCACAAATTTAGTAACATGAGCATGAGCTAGAGTAAGTATATAAGAGTTTTACTTATCTATTTTTGTTCTCACAATTTGCTTTATTTGTCATTTTTGTGGTAGATCTGGGGGCACAGCAGTGCCCCCGCCAAGTCGAGCGCAAATCAAACACTGCCGTACCATCCTTTTCTGGAACCATTTCGGCGTATTTCCAGGCCCCTACTTGGGGACCTCTGGATAAATTTAGAACGCTGAAATTATCGTTATCTAGTAAGCTACCAACACACACTTAAACTACAAAATTTCATGTTTGTAACTTGTTTATTTCGTAAGTTATGCAAAAGCAAATTTGTACTATTTCGACATATATAGACTCACTGATCATCAAAATAGAACTAGTACTTCGCATAAACCTAGAGAGCTCAAATTTAGCATAGAGGTAGGGTTTAGTGCCTATATGAAGGGAAAACTATCAAAACTAGGATCATGGAAGATCTGGAGTATCTTACGACCCTGAGGAGAAACCGTAACAGACCAGCCAAAGTATTGAAATTATCGACATGCTATGTTCACAAAGTTTATTGAGCGTGGTTAGCGCTATCTTTTGGAATTAAAAAATTGAAGGTCTGAAGTATCTGATGAAGAACCCTAAGAGCTCAGCTGAACTATGGGAGATATGGAAATGCGCCTTGACAAAAGTTATTCAGTGTGACGAGCCCTTTCTACGGATGTATATAAAAAATTGAAGGTCTGAAGTATCTGATGAAGAACCCTTAGAGCTCAGCTGAACTATGGGAGATATGGAAATGCGCCTTGACAAAAGTTATTCAATGTGATGAGCCTCTTCTTATAAATGAATATGAAACTGGAGTCTGAATAATTAAGAAACTAATCAAGTAAAAAATAGCTTTCTGCAAAAAGAAGTGAAATCCCTCCAAAAACATCCTGTAAAAAAATTGCCAAGTCTCGCCTAAGCTTGCCCCGTCCCGGCGGTCAAAAAGATCCAGGAGGGCCGAAGGCTCCTGGTTGGTTGGGTGTCTGCGCAGGTGAAAGTCCTGGATCCCAGACCCCTGAGGTGCTTCCGCTGCCAAGTGGGCAACCATGCGGCATGCGTGTGCACCTCGGAGGTAGACCACAGCGATAGGTGCTTCCGCTGCGGTCAGCCCGGTCACAAGGCCGGCTCGTGCTCCGCCCCGCCTCACTGCTTCGCATGTGAGGCGGTTGGCAAGCCGGCCGATCACCGGGCGGGGGGCAAGTCCTGAGCCCCACCCACCAAAGCCAGGCGCAGAGGTAGGCCCTCTGCCGCCGTCGACACCGCCACCGCCGCCGCCGCCGCCGCCGTCGCTACTGCCGCCGCTGTCGCCGTCGTGGCTGAACCCCCGCGAGGGGCCCTGGAGGAGGCTGCAATGGATCCCGATTAATGGCCCCATTGCGCTTCCTCCAGGCGAACATCAACCACTGCGCCGCTGCTCAGGAACTTTTGCTCCAGAGCATGGCGCAGTGGTTGATCAACGTCGCCGTGGTCGCCGAGCCGTATTTTGTCCTGCCCAGGAATGACTGGGTGGCGGACTTGGACGGCTCGGTGACCCTCGTTTCGTCGGCCGCCGCCGGTACCCCGCCCCTCGATCGCGTCAAGAGAGGGCGTGGGATCGTCGCAGCACGGTTCGGGGAGATCGCTGTGGTAGGCGTTTATTTCTCCCCGAACCGAACTCTCGCCGAGTTCCAGAACTCCCTAACGGAGCTGGGAGACGTCGTCGTCGCCCTCGGTTCCCTCCCCGCCCTCGTCCTCGGGGACTTCAACGCCAAAAATCCGGCTTGGGGTTCCCGGTCCATGGACCATGGGCGGGGCAGGATGCTCGAGCACTGGGCCCGTGCGCAGGGCCTGGTAATCGAGAACCGGGGTTCTGTCCCCACGTGCGTGCGGTTTACGGGTGAGTCGGTGGTGGACGTTACGTTCACCACCCCCAGCCTGTCACCGCGCGTCACCGACTGGCGCGTTGTGGAGGAGGTGGAGACCTATTCCGACCACCGGTATATCCGGTTCGACGTCTCCGCCCAGACCCCAGACGCGCCGGTCCGACGGGACCTGAGTGGTCCGCGATGGGCGCTGAAGCAGATGGACCGGGAGCTATTCCTGGAAGCCTCGATCGTGCAGGCCTGGGGGTCACCCCCGGACAGGCCTGCCGACATAAACGACGAGGCGGAGTGGTTCCGGGAGGCCATGTCGGAGATCTGCGACGTGGCCATGCCCCGGGTCCGGCAAGGACGCGCCCGGCGTCAGCTGTACTGGTGGTCGAGCGAGCTAGCAGCGCTGCGCGAAGAGTGCGTTGCGGCGCGACGCCGGTACACCAGGTTCCGCAGGCGCCGCACCCGACCTTCGGATGCGGCGACTGTAGAGGCGGAGCTGTACGAGGGCTACAGGGCAGCGAAGGCCGTCCTCCGAGACGAGATCTGGCGGGCCAAGGAACTGGCCCGGGAGATGCTGGCGACTCTGGACGGGGACCCATGGGGCCGCCCCTACAAGTGGGTGCGAGAGAAGCTCCGCCCCTGGGCTCCCCCGTTGACGCAGAGTCTCCAGCCTCAGTTCTTGGAGGACGTGGTGAGCGCCCTGTTCCCATCGCGAGGGGAGCACGCTCCCCCGCCCATGGCTCCGTCTCCGACGGAACCTGAAGCTGGCGCAAACGCGGACCACAGCGACGACGACGTCTACGACGCTCCAGAGGTGACCGAGGTAGACTTGAGAGTGGCGGTACAATGGCTCAAGGCCAAAAATACCGCTCCAGGACCCGACGGCTTGCCAGGGAAAGCGTGGGTCCTGGCCTCGGAGACTCTCGGGCCTCGACTAGGGGGGCTCTTTAGCGCATGCCTGGAGAGGGGCCAGTTTCCGCTTCGCTGGAAGACGGGAAAGCTGGTCCTGATCCAGAAAGCCGGGCGCCCTGCGGACTCTCCGTCCGCATTCCGGCCCATCGTGCTGCTTGACGAGGCGGGCAAGCTCTTGGAAAGAGTAATTGCAGACCGCCTCTTCGGGCACCTGAATCAGGTGGGCCCGGATCTTGCGGAGTGCCAGTTTGGCTTCCGCAGGGGGCGCTCGACGGTGGATGCCATCATGCGCGTGAGAGCCCTCACGACGGGGGACGCGGTATCCCGGGGCAGGGTCGTCTTGGCGGTGTCTTTGGACATCACCAACGCCTTTAACACCCTGCCCTGGAGTTGCATCAGGGAGGCACTACGGTATCACCGGGTGCCGACCTACCTCCGTCGCATAGTCGAGGACTACCTGACGGACAGAGCCGTCATCTACCCCGGTCACCGGGGAGAGTGGAACCGGCGAGAGATGTCGTGCGGTGTCCCACAGGGATCGGTCTTGGGGCCGCCCCTGTGGAACATCGGATACGACTGGGTGCTGCGCGGCGACCTCCCTGACGGAGTCAGCGTAGTATGTTACGCTGACGACACGCTCGTCCTGGCGCAGGGAGAGTCGCAGCAGGCGGCGGCCGACCTGGCGACGCAAGCGGTCGCGACAGTCGTTCATAGGATCCGGCAGTTGGGACTCGACGTGGCGCTGCACAAGACCGAGGCCATGTGCTTCCATGGCGGTCGGAACGCGCCACGGTCCGAGTCCCACATAACGGTGGAGGGGGTTCGCATCGGCGTCGGGAGGACGATGAAGTACCTGGGACTCGTCCTCGACAGCCGGTGGAACTTCAGGGAGCACTTCCTGAGTTTGGCCCCAAAGCTGAACCGGGCAGCAGCCGCCTTCAGGCGACTCCTGCCTAATCTCAGCGGGCCAAACGCCACCTGCCGAAGGCTGTACGCCGGCGTCGTGCGGTCCATGGCCCTCTACGGGTCCCCAGTGTGGGCCCTGTGCATCCGGACGCGACCACTCAAGTTGGTCGCATGCCAGAGGGTCATGGCTATCCGAATGATCTGGGGATACCGCACGATCGCCGGCGAATCGGCCAACCTCCTTGCCGGATTGCTGCCCTGGGATCTGGAGGCGACTGCCCTCCAGCGCGTCTATGAATGGCGCGTGGAGGCGCAGCGCCGGGGCGTATCCCCGCTGCCTCGAGAAGTCGAGGCGCGGCGGGAAGAGCTCCGGCGCGATCTCAGGGCAGTATGGAGGGAACGACTGTCGCAACCGACGGCCGGGCACGCCGCAATTGCGGCGGTAAGACCCCTCTTTGAGGAGTGGCTAGATCGGCGTCACGGCGTCCTGACCTATCGCATGACGCAGGTCCTCACCGGACACGGAAGTTTCGGGAGGTACCTGTGTCTGATGGGAAAGGAGGAAACGCCTGGGTGTCACCACTGCGAGGATCGCCCTGAGGACACCGTAGAGCACACGGTGCAAGACTGCCCCGCCTGGGCAGAGCACCGACGTGTCCTCACGGCGGCGATAGGCGGAGACCTCTCGCGCCCGGCCTTGGTCGAGGCCATGCTGCGGGGCGAGAGAGAGTGGGAAGCGGTCGCCTCCTTCTGCGAAGCAGTCATGGTTTCGAAGGAGGAGGCGGGCCGCGTGAGGGAGAGGATGGCGTCCTCCCTCCAGCCCAGCCGCAGTGGTAGACGCCCACGGCGTCGGACGTCGGCCGACGATCTCCGGCCACCGTAGGCGCGGGCATGCGGACAGCGAGTAAAGGGCAACTCGCTGTCCGACCATGGACCATGCCCGGGTCGACGGCGCGTCGTGTTCCACGCGCGCCTCAAAGAGCGTCAGCAACATGACGAGGCCCCCTCTGCAGAGGGCCGAAGCCTGCCGGGGTCGTGGGACTCATCCCGTTACCGTGGCCCCGGTATGTAAAGGGTTATTGAAGGAACACCGTGGATTTTAGTCAGTAAAAGTCTGACAGTCCCTCCCACCCTGCCCGGGGTGGGAGGACTTATTTGATAATTTTACCACGTTAAAAAAAAAAAAAAAAAAGTCTCGCCTAAGCTGCTTGTTTCTCTATAAAAAGTAATGAAATCTCTAAGCAAAGCGAAGCCAAGTCTAAGGATCTTTACTGCGATTTCTGTATTAATATAGTTAGATTTTATGTGACTTGGCCGTTGACTTCGATGTATTAATTAGTAAAAGTGCATAGAGTATGTTCAATGGCCAGTTACATAAAATCTAACTATATTAATAAAGACATAGCCTGCAGTAAAGATCCTTAGACTTGGCTTCGCTTTGCTTATAGATTTCATTACTTTTTATAGAGAAACAAGCAGCTTAGGCGAGACTTGGCTAATTTTTTACAGGATGTTTTTGGTGGGATATCCTTATTCATTAGCCTTCACGTTTATAGAAATGTCTAGTATAGTATGTACTTCACGCACGACTTTTGCTTTGATTGGTGTGGTACAATCAAAGTAAAAGTCGTGAACCTGAGTACTTTCAAACTTTGAAAGTCTATTATAGTTTGTTTTAAAAATAACCCAGTTAACATCATTGTCATTATGTCAATAAATTTTGTGGTTCATATATTAATATAAGTTATGTACACATGAATATAGAAAGAGTCATCAAATAGTTGGGGAACATCACTATCAATATTTAAAGCGCCCAGAGTGTTAAATGGCAATGCTGATTATCGCATCGCAGCCACGTAAAGAGTTAACTAATCAGATATCTAATACAAAATCGTTATTGAATGTAGTAATCACTTTGCAAAAAATATTATACACCACAATTATAGGCCATAATAATTACGCCCATTAGCCGTATCTACATAATTTGAACATGATTTTAATTTGAATGTTTATACGAAAATATTAAATTTCTGTACTCGTTCTCTATACCAACTTTAACTGAGCCAAATTTCGTAGTCCACCATTTGCATAATTTTCGCAAAAAGAGGTAGGTACAAAGTTTTTACTTCATGTATTTGTATATGTACATATTTGTATATATACGTACCGCATTATAAAAACCAGCACGTAATACTTTTACAATCAAGACATTTTTAGCTAAAACCATGCCTTTTTATTTTCGACGAGTTCAGTAGCACACCACAAAAACATAATTCGTGTTCACAAAACTTTTTGGCCGATCCAAACGTAAAAAATCCAAAATAAAAATAGTATATAATATGATACCAACCGAATGAATCATAGTCACGTCAAAATCATTGTTAACGGACCACATCACCACAGAGAATCGAATAACGTTTCCAACCAAACTAAAACCTCTGGCTCCTAAATTCCACTGTATGAAACAAAGGACTATGTGATTCCGATACTGACGTACGTAAGTACAACGTGGAATTGAAAGCACTATAGCGGTCTATATGATTCCACTGGAATATGATTATAGTATTAGCAATGAAGGAAATTTAACAACATTCAGATAGCATTGTTGTGGTATAACCAGTTATTATGCTTAAAGATGAACATATTTTGAATTGTAATCAACGTTAACATTCCCTTAAACCAATTTGTATCGTAACAAAAGGGTTATTGTTGTAACATGTTAAATAAGTTAATTTACTTATGTATAGAAATTAGCATTATAAGCTACTTTTTCAATAATCTTTTAGCTATCCCACTTTTAAAAAATCGACCATTAAGGCACTAAAGTAGATATTTAATTAAGGTCAGACTATTGTGGTCTGACCTCAATGATAATTGTTTGAATTGCAGTTTCACTACTTTTATATCTAAAATACCTGGGTCACCACAGAAATATTCAATTTATTCCACAGTTAAAACTTTTATGACTATTAAAAAACTAGCTCTAAAGATAAGTGCACTAGATTAGATAGATACCTAGGTATATTCTACTAATAGAAATATTGAACATCATGGTTTCTAATACCTTCAGAATATAATTTTACAGTTGTAATTTCTGCCAAAAACTAATTATTCATGGTTGAGTAAGAATACCGCCGTAATGCAACACATAACCAAAACCTATATTCGAAACGTATTTTGGCCCTCCACGAAGCATCTCGAGGAGTAGTTGACTCGTGGATCGTGGATAGAGGGAGCGGGTTTCTTCGAACACTTTAAAAATCAAAGCTTTGTCACACACTAGGTATTTCTGCTGTATCGTGAGTGGTTTTACAAATTTATAAAGTCACATATTATCGTAATTTTTTTTCTGGGTGGGTAAATCATCAAATGACTTCTCCCGCCGGGAGTGGAGTGGAGGAGAGTGTCATATTTCTAGTGACTAAAAACTCAACCTGCTACTTCATTTGACCTTGCGTTCCGGGGAACGCGGTATCTCGTTAGAACTTTCCCACAAACATCGTCATTGATACTGCATTACCACGCAGCTAACATAATAAGAGCCAATTATAACTGAATTAACATTATAAAACAGGCCTTTTTGAAAATATTAGTTAGGTACACAGTATTGCAATATCAACGACGATATACATACAAACAGCCAGATCAGCAATCCTTTTTCCGGGCGAAACACGTGAACACAACAGTCAATCGCTCAATCACTATACCAAGCTTACCAAAAACATGAAAACCGATCAAGTTCTAGAGTAAACAGTAGAATTATTAAATAGTTTAACTAACAGTAGTCAACGGCAAGCACCAACACATCTAGGCACTCAAAGACACCGTACTTATTCCACATCGACTATAGATAGGCTTGTGTAAGAACAGTTCCAATTCCGTCCCACAATTTCGAACACATTTGTATAATAAAGCCTGTCAGGCACAAGTTTCTAGGTGAACGAGCTAAAACTGAAAGACGAGAGTTATAAGGGAAATTGGAACACCTTCATCAATATCTCTGAATGTGCGTATTTTATAATACATTTGGCGTTAAGAAAGGTTTAATAAATGGAGAAGACATTAGCAGTAAAGGCAAAATGGAAATTTAGGCGTGCTTATTAATTATTACAGTGTGTAGTGGTTCTCCTCTCTCAAATGCTTAAAAACTTGTGTAGAACGTATACCAGATAAATATAAAAAATATTTAAATATTCGGTGGTATGAAAGGTTGAATAAAAGAAGCAACAAATGTGTAATCATGCGATTGAAATTCGGACATACAGATGACGAAAATTATCTTCAAAAATCATCTTTTTGGAGTAAGGGTCGCAGCACACATCAACTCAGGAGCAGATCGTCACCGCCTCGCATTTCCTCTTGGCGTCAAACCGGCGTCCACGTAACGTAAGCGGATCAGAAGCTCCGGCACGTCGACTCGGCTACAGCTAAGCGACGCCGCGCTTACGGCTCGCCGACCTGCCTGCTGCTGCTGCCTTGTGAATGACAGCCAATGAAAGCACGTTCGGTAACGCAGACCGTGGGATGGGCGTGGATGAAGAGACGTAAGCTAGGATACGGAGAGTCGTAAGCTAGGGTACGGAAAACCGCCAGCGCGGGAACTGCAAGTCGACCACACACCGCACCGCGGTTCGTGAGCTTGTACCGAGGCGAGGCGATTACGTTACGATTCCGATTAGTGTGTGTGGCAGTAGGGAGTTTTATAAAAATAATACTTACTGAACGGCTTGAGTTGATACGGTGACGCCCCTTTCCGAATTGATAGGTGTACTACGACCTTAATCGGGCCCTAAAGATAAGTATTGCGGTTATTTTATTTATAAATAATCTATATACTAAGCGGATATGTTTGATTGCTTAAACGCGCTAATCTTCAAAAGTAGTAGTTGGATTTGGTATGGAAGTAGCCTAAAGCTTGAGGAAGGTTAAAGGTTTGGCTTTTTACCCGACTGCAAAGAAGAAAGGTTATGTTTTATCGTGATAAAGTCCACGGGTGTGAGGTCCCAAGCAATTGCTAGTAATTTATAAAGGTAGAAGGGCACAAAGGTAATGCTAAGTTCCCCATATGTTCTTTCCAGCAATCTTGTGACAGGAGACTCGAATGTGACGTGTAGATATTGTACGTGTATTTATTTTGTAAAATAGTAAGGAAAACGTAAGTATAGCGAACATAAAGAACCATGAATCTATACATCTTTTCTTGTGAAAGTGTCTGTCTGTGATTTCAAAATAAAATGTTGTGTTTTCTCAAATACTTATAGTTATGTACACAATACTAAATCATAAATCTGTCTGTCTGTATTGTATTTCTGTTTGGCTGCGCTAATCTCTAAACCGAGAATGGAACTTCTATTCAAAGATAGAAGAGTTTATAGGGCAAAATATTTGCTACTTTTTATAGTGTAATTCTCACGGATCGGGATTTACGCGGGATAAACTCCCACGAAAATTAATTCGAAAGCACAGCTAGTTTATAATAAAAAATATATGACGAGCAAGTTTTTCCACAATAACTTATTTATCTATTTCTTAAGCCTTATACAACTGCGGTGACAACTGTCAGTTAAATTAATATAACAAAACATTTGCATTATAAAACTATAGACATAGGAGACTATAACATTAGGCTAAGTATAGGCATATTTTCTTAGAAAATTCTAGCACCCAAACTAGGCGTGTACTGTATCTTGGGTGCTAGTGTTTCTCTCTGATTGTTCACAAAAACAACCCCAGTTCAGTATAATACAATTTAACATGGCATGCACATTTAATATTTTGTATACGAAGGAAATAGGTTGAATTAACTAACCTGAAAATAAAAGCCAGTAAACTAGAGACATGGTTTAACATAGCAATCGAATAATTTACAGACAGTTTGCGTCGAGTTCCACAACACAATTTTAGTCACCTACTCTCGTTAGATTGAGAACATTTCGGGTCTGATTCTGAAGAACAATTAAAATTAATAAGAACCCTTTATCTCTAATCAGCTTTTTGTCTGAATCCTCAGGTAAGCCTATTTGGCGTTCTGAAAAAGTCTCATTACCTTAATCCATATTCTTATTACCCGACGAGTTTTTCTGGTATTAGTAAGTGATTATTACTTCACGTTGCCAGAGGGATGGCCTTGTCTTCGGCCAAAGGATAAGTAATCGTCATTCAACGTGGTAATCACAAAACAGGCATAGTAGGTTTCTTCTTTTACCTCTTCTGTGGTGGCAATGCTGCCATTATTTTGGACAGTTTTTGCATTGACGAATTTTTGAGAATACATGTATTATTAAATCTGCGAATCTGTAAATAATTAATTAGTCTGGGTAAATTTCAGTTATTGTTCACTTTTATCTAATCTTAAAAGTCACTGTTTAAAATAGGTATTTTGAATTTAAATGTGGAAGATTAAAGCATGTTAATTTTTTCCAAATTTTCTATACCAGTGTGGTGCTCTATCTTCTAAGAATCGTGTAGTAGGTTTAAAAAGAATATCACTCAAAATTGTTGTAGCTTTTGACTATCGAAAACAAATTTGTGTAGGTACGGATGAGAACATCCAGACATTATCTCTTATAATTAATAAATGACACACTCTGATTCACTTAAGAAGCCAAATATATACGAAAACTTAACTCGTTTATGTATCTTGCTATTAACTAACTTCACATCACAATCCTTTTGCATGTTCGGAAAGAAATAATCGGAAAACAGAAGGAGTGTGACAGGGATTTTTAATATTTTTACTGATTTAGACCAAACCTGTGATCGTAATTTTCCTCTAGGAACTTAAATTCCTTATGCTTTAGAAAGTGTACATTATTGTATCAGGCGTTAGGTACTTTGCAGAAATCCATAGTAAGCTTAGTCAAGTAAATCTAATTATTACGTTCGTTAGAAATTTGAACAGATAAGGTTGTATTTTCTTGGGCCCTTGAGACTAAAATAATAACAAGAGCTATACAAGTTGGTCTTCACGTTTGCAGAAGTCTGAGGCTTGAACGGAATAATGTCCTCCACGCCTCCGAATGCACGTAAAGCGTTGACCCCGGTATTCAATTCTCGATCTTTGACAGTAGTTACGAATTGACAGCAGCAACAAAATCTGCCACCAAGGAGTACCTGTCGTGTTATCTAGTTACTGGGTTATGGAGGTTTGAGTGGCCAGTGCTTCTTGCAAATGATCTGATATTTTTAGGATCCAGTTTGACCGAAAGCCAACCACATTAATTGATTTTTTTTATTCTATTTTAAACTACATACAAATACTACAAGCAAAAATATCGTCAATAATGCTGTTAGCTGGTAATGTACCCAAGAGACTGCTACGATGCAACGCTCTTAAAGCGTTGCCACATGTTCAATTAATAAAAGCCATGAATTGTCATATAGGAGGAGCT
This sequence comes from Tholera decimalis, assembly GCA_943138885.2. NCBI lineage: Eukaryota > Metazoa > Arthropoda > Insecta > Lepidoptera > Noctuidae > Tholera > Tholera decimalis. Next base: position 15,182,527 of record OW964559.2, read on the forward strand.
CGTGGCTAAATAATAACAGCCGCAAGGGTCATTGTTTTTTTTACTACTGATGAGCCCACTCTTGACCTCGATCTCGCCTAATGGTAAGCGATAGATGAGGTCTAAGATGGGACGAGCGAGCCCAGAAGATGCCTATTTACTCGTGCTTTAAAGGCTGAAAGGTCATAAGTGGCAAGGAACACAGAAGCCGGCAGAGAATTCCACACCTTGGCTGTGCGCACAATAAATGTGGAGGAGAAGCGCTTGGTACGGCAAGACGGTATATCAACCAAGTGTGGATGGTACCCAGCCGTGCACCTGGTAGACCGGTAATAAAAGGGAGATGGAGGAAGGAAGGAGTTCCGTAGTACAATCTGTAGAAAACCGACAGGCAAGCAACGGTTCGCCGATGAGCCAGGCTATGAAGCTTGTCCACTAGCACCCCGTCGCCTATAAGCCTTTTAGTTCTGCGCTCGATCGAGTCCATCAAGTTCAGTCATCAATCAACAATCTTCAAGGTTGAGCAACGCTTGCCAAGGTCGTTCTATGGATGGGTGACTATCTCAACATATAGAGATTCCTCCGTGCCTCGCATGGTAAGCTATTAGTCCTGGCTGTCATTCGGACATCTTTGACAGTCGTTACGGGTTGTCAGAAACCAGTAAATCTGACATAAACTTAGTGCTACCCAGGTACTTGGTTGAGGAAGTCAGATAGGCAGTCACTTCATGTAAAACACTAATACTCAGCTGCATCCAGTTAGACTGGAAGTCAACCCAACATAGTTGGGAAAAGGCTAAGTAGATGATGAAAACTTAAACTTTAGCCAAAGTGAACACGCCCGAGATCCAGGAGCGGGAGATGAATGAAACACTCAGATACTTCACAGTCACGAACACGAGTATATTTCACCATCAGAGGGCGCTTAAAACGATTTACAATATCTCGGTTTTTTTTTTTTTTTTTTTTTTTTTTTTTCGATAGGGCCACTCGTAGTTTAGCTCGATAAGGCTAATATACTACTTAACCGGGCGATCCTGTGGTGACCTCTAAAATTTAAAGGCCCCCAGCCAGGGCTTACAACTAGAATTTACATTTAAACAACCGCGCGCTAAGGGCACTCCCTGTGGAGTACGAGCCTCGGCTCAGCGGGGTCGTTGATGGTGGACAGCAAAGGGTCAGGCTGGGTCATATTATTTAGGGGAGTATTTATTGCTACTGGCTCAGCATCGCGGGCTGGCTCGTTTGGCAAAGGTCGGGGAGGGTTGGCGTTACAAGAGCGCGGACGTCGCGATGGGCCTCGACGGCGAGGCCGGTATACGGAACGCGTTTTGTTTGTGTTTTTAATTAGAGTGCTAGTTTCCCTACTGCTCTCTTGACGGATAGTGGTGGGATCGTCGGGTTCGTCAAGGACAAGGCGAGGACGACGAACCCGGGAAATTTTTGAGAGTGTGTACCGGGCGGCCGATACAATCAGGGGGTTTGTGTGTTTTTCAGCAGAGGTGAAGTAACGCGCTGACTGGCGTTTTAACACTTGCTTTATAGTCGGGATTTTGAGGTCTACGTGAAGATCCTCGTTCCTCAAGTACCAGGGCGCGCCCGTGGCATTTCGGAGAAATCGGTTTTGGATAACCTGCATCCTATGGATCTGAGTCGGACTAGCATGAGCAAACACCGGACCGGCGTATGTTAGAATGGGGCGTATGCACGTAGTGTAAATGCGTAGTTTACATTTAAGGGAGAGTTTGCTGCGTGCATTCAGCATACAATATAGCCTACTGAGAGCGAAGGCGGCTCGCGAGCGTACCGACTTTATATGCTCTCTGAAGTTAAGGTTTTGATCTAGAATCACTCCTAGGTATTTAGCTTGCTTTTCCCAAGGGATTGGCGTGCCAAACATAGTGATTGGGCGGGGAAGGGTAGGTTTTTTATGGCGAGCTCTATAAAATAGGACTGCCTGACTCTTGTCGGGGTTTACCTCGATTCTCCATTTCCTAAACCAATCGCCTAGTGCGTTGGCTGAGGTCTGGAGGGTACGAGCGATTGCATCGGGTTTGAGTCCCGAGTTATAGATGGCCGTATCATCGGCAAACAGGGATAATTCTACGCGACGACTTTTTGGGATGTCGCTAGCATATAGCGTGAAGAGTGGGGGGGAGAGCACGGCACCTTGAGGAACGCCAGCTCTGATGGGGCGGGGAGTGGAAAGCGCTCCTTCGACACGATATCTGAAGGAGCGGTTCGACAAAAAGTCCCGTATGATGAGCACGAGACGGTCCGGCACGCCTAGTAGGTATAGCTTATAAATTAAGCCATTGTGCCAGACTTTGTCGAATGCTTTCGCGATATCAAAGAATAGAGCTCCCGTCAGATGACCGTGTATGAAGCGGCCATTGACGTGCTCTACGATGCGGTGGGCTTGGTGAACACTAGAGTGTTGGGCTCTAAAGCCAAACTGTTCGTTTGGGATGAGACTCTTTGCCTCGACATAATCTTTGAGCCGATTATAAATAATCCTTTCGTAGATTTTGCCGAGGGCGCTGAGTAGACTTATGGGGCGATAACTACTCGGGGAGGACTTGGGCTTACCGGGCTTTGGAATGCCTATTACGGTAGCCTCTTTCCACGTTTGTGGGAACATATTGTTTGACATGGCGCCATTGAAGATGGCTACCAGTAAAACTATTATGGAACGGGGGAGGAGTTTAAATACTCTACTTGTCAGTCTGTCAGTCCCGGGGGCTTTTCTGGGTTTGAGTTTCCTGATGATCTCCTCCACCTCGTCCTCCGTGACGGGGGGGAGGGGAGCATCAGGGTCCTCGACTGGGGGTAGGGCAGACCTACGTTCAACCTCAGCATCCACGTGGGCGAGGTGGGCTGGGTCGACTGGCTGAGTGCTAGGAGAGCACTGGGCTTCCAGGCTGTCGGCCATGCATTCAGCTTTGTCTTCGTCATCGAAGGCAATGCTTTTATCCGGGCGGATGAGGGGAGGCATAGAGGTCACTTCAGTGGCGCGCAATCTCCTCTGAAGTTGCCAGAAGGCATGGTGATTAGGTTCCAGCTCGCTCAGAGTCTTATCCCAGCAACTTTCACGCCACTCTTTAATGCTGTTACTTACTTTGCGCTGTAAGTACCGCATAAAAGTTTTGTTATTTTGACAGGGGAAGGCTCTGTAGGCACGGACAGCCGCGTTCTTCTCAGTCAGCAGGGCCCGCACATCGTCAGGGAGTTTCCGTTGCCAGGTCTCTGTCAACGGAATCTCCTTTGAACAGTTGTTCAAGACAGATTGTACGTGCTCCGTGAATGAGTCGATCGCGGCCGTCGTGTCGGCGGCGGACTGGATGAGGTCTGGTATTTTATCCAGGTGAGGAGACGTGTTGGATTTCAGCAAGTCGCCTACTTTCCCCCAGTCAGTGATCACCTGTGTTGGAGGGGGGCGGTTAGGGTCGTAGGGACCCGATCTGGAAGTTAGTTCCAAGATCACCGGTCTGTGGTCTGAGTCGAGCTCGTCCACCGTCTCCAGGGAGTGCAAACGTAAGTTAACATTCCTTAGGAGAGCGATGTCGAGCACGTCAGGTGAGTGAGTTGGCTCGAAAGGATAGTGAGTAGGACGCATAGGCCCTATGATATCTAACTGAAGCGGGGAGCATAGCTCGTACAATACTTTCCCCCGGGGGTTAGTAGTACTGCTACACCATGCGGGATGTTTTGCATTGAGATCCCCCGCCATAAGGACGGAGTCACTCATGTCAAGAAGGGCGGTAAGGTCGCTTCGTAGTGAGGCGTTTACCGATGCGTTTGTATCTGCATCATTTGACGGTGGGAGGTATACAGATACAATTGTGATGGGAGGGTGGCCCGTCATGCCTAGCCGACAGACGGATACCTCTAAATGGGCAAGGGGCGGCGGATCCATAGGGATACAGTGTAGGGAGTTTTTATAATAGATTAGAGTACCGCCTCTATGGCATCTAGTCCTATCATTTCTGACGAGCCGGTAATTGGCAATCTTAGGATCCCTAAGGTGGGGTTTTAGGAAGGTCTCTTGGACCAGGAGGATATCGAGATGATGATCGCGAAGGAAGGTCGCGATCTCCTCTCTTTGATTTCTAATGCCGTTGGCATTGAAGAACCCCAGCTTGAGGGATCGGGGCTTTACTCTATTCGCGGCCGTAGTACCCATTATGGTTTACGGGCGAGTTTTTCTATGTGGGCGGTAATGTCAGGGTACCTAAGGTACACCTGATTTAGGGTTCCGAGGTCGCCTCTGCACGCCTCTACTTCTCTTGCCATTTGAATGGCTCGAGGGGAAAAAAAGATATTAAAAGTACTCGTAAGTACGACGAACGGGTTGAAACCCGGGTTACTTAAGTTTGTGGGTTCCGGGGGAGGCTGGGTAGCCGCAACCGGGGGAGGGGAGGTCGGTGGGGCGATGGGTTTGTCCATCAGCCCTGGGATTTTGGGCTTCAATGCCGGGAAGTTCTTGGCGTGGTTAACAGCAGTCCATGGGTTTGGACGCTGTGGGCTGAGGCTCTGAGGGAGCTCAGTCGAAAGGGTGGGGCACTCCCTACCCTGGCGTGCGCTAGCGCGCTTTGCCAGCATGGGGGCCGAGGTTTTGGGGGCCTTTGGACAGCCCCGGTAGTTGGCCGGGTGGCCAGATTGTCCACACAGCACACAGCTGGGTGGCTCTGTGCACTGGCTCCTATCTTTGGGGCGAGTGCACTCTGCAGTGCCGTGCTTACCCAGGCACTTCACGCAGCGGGGAGTGCCGAAGCAGTTTCGTTGGGAGTGCCCATAGAGCTGGCAGCGGTGGCATTGACCGACCGTGCCACTCTTGTGCGGCTTTTCAATTAGAATGCCTGATAGACTGCATACAGTCTTCAGGGAAAAGATGGGGTGGGGCCCCTCAGTGGGGTGGCAGATGGCAAGGACGTTATTAAACGCCTTGCCTCCCATGCCGTGCATGCGGTGGACCTCCATCACTGGGATCCCCTGTGACTCTAGGTCACAGTGGATCTCAGCGGTGGGGATTTCTCTAGGGATGCGGCTTATTACCACACGTACTGGTTTGCTCTCGTGGAGCGTATAAGTGTGGTACGGGATGTTTCGGGATTTCAGGAGCTTGGAGAGCTCCCTATGGTCCTTGGCAGTAGCAAGGCCGACTTTAATGCCGTTTAGGACGGCTCGGGCATTCGTATATGCGATCCTAAGTTCGCAACACGCTTTGGATACATTCGTCCACGCTCCTTTGTCGTGGATGAAGATAGGGGGTGGGGGAGGGGTCTTGCGCGAGGTGGCGCTGGGGGGAGTGGCAGTCAGGCTGCCCGTAGGGGTGTTGGTTAGGGGGGGGGAGAGGGGCTGGCTCAGCACCGGGCGTGCTGGCTCCGTCGGGGAGGGCTTTTTGGCCTTAGGGGCCAGGGAGGAGGAGGCCTTAGACCTCTTCTTCCTCTTTCCTTGGACGAGTTGGAACTCGTCCGAGGCGGAGTCTGAGGATCTCTCTTCCTCAGACTCTGAGTTGGATTTTTCCTCCTCAGACTCCATGTCGGCGTCTGGGGAGGCAGGGCTGTCTGTAAAAGACTTAGGGAGAGTGGTTCCTTCCGGTTGCGGGGAGTTAGGCACACCGGAGGTAGCTGGGGGAGTGGAGGACAGGAGGGAGGTAAGCTCCTGTCCGAACTTATTTTTAATCTGAGGGAATTCCTCAACCAAGCGGCTGAGGAACTCCTTTAGCAATGTCTCCATATTGGAGGAGGGATTTAGAGGATAGGTAAACCTAATCCTAAACTCCTAACTCAGCCTCGAGGAGACACGTAAAAACGTGTGCTCCTCGAGCAGACGGTCCCACAAAAAGCCCGACCCAGGAGTTTCTCCTAACACTGTGCCACCGAGAAGAGAAACTCTAGACAAACTCGGTGGCTGTGTACCCGTCTGTTTTGGCCTGAAGGGCCCTGATACCTAACCCTCCGGGCGGGATAACCCGGAGGTGAGTAAGCTCCCTGCGGGGATACGCAGGGAGGTGAGTCGCTAGGTGTGCCCTAAGCTTGTTATACCCGCTGCCAATCTTAATGTGCAGCGGGGTCCTAAGGACCTTTCGGTCGTACCGGTGTTGTGGGGTAGATACACCCACCAACCCCGGGTGCACACTGAAAAAGAACGGGGTTAGATACTAGCCGCGACTAGGGTAGTCCCCAAGGCCGCTAACTAGTACCCTTCCGACTTATTACCTAGCCCTGAAGGGGCCAGGTAAGGTGCGTCGGGTCAACACCACTTGGGTACGTTAGCACCGCTAGGTATCCCCCAAGTACCACTGAAGGTGGATTTACTGTCAAAGAAATAGCTTTGTGTTGCTTTGAAAAAAGCAAAACACAAAGTACCTAAAATAGAATGAACCGTTGGGAACGGTTCCAACGGTCGTAACGGTCGTAACCGTCACAACGATCGAGTCGAGTCGGCTGAGTGCGGCGGAGCGATGCGAGCGTCCTCTCGCGGCGGTGTCCAACGTCGAATGTGACAATATCTCGGGATATGTCTCCCATTATATAAAAAAAATCTTGACCTATATGGTTTGTTGTAACCAAATGATAGCGACTTCTAATTTAACGCCCAACGCCATCTATCGAGTCTCTGGTTAACTAAAAATATTTAAATGTTTTACACTCAAACACAAAGTAATAGCCTGCTTTTGGGTCACCGAAAGTACCAACCTGTCTTTTCGAAATATCTTAGAAATTGCCGGTTATTATTATTCCATTTTAAATTTTATTGAATTACTAAAACAGTGGGAAAGTCAATTAGATTATTGTCCGGATATTGTTATTATCGCAAGCCCGGGCAGGATGCCTAGATTAAGTTAATCACTTTGCGGATTTTAATTTAATCAGTCACTTCATGTAAAACACTAATACTCAGCTGCATCCGGTTAGACTGGAAGTCAACCCAACATAGTTTTTTATTTTTTTTTATTTTTTATTTATTTAGTTAATTTATTTACATACAGAGGTATCACTTAAATCTAAACTCGCCAAACTTTTACGTTTGATGGCGAGAGGCGCTCATTATACATTAACAATAAACATTCCAATTACATCTACACAATATGGTGCAAATGCATAATGCAATATGCATAATGGTTGGGAAAAGGCTGAGCAGATGATGAAAACTTAAACTTTAGCCAAAGTAATAGCCTGTTTTTGGGTTACCGAAAGTACCATCCTGTCTTTTCGAAATATCTTAGAAATTGCTGGTTATTATTATTCCATTTTAAATTTTATTGAATTTCTAAAGCAGTGGGAAAGTCAATTAGATTATTGTCCGGATATTGTTATTATCGCAAGCCCGGGCAGGATGCCTCGAGTAACTTAATCACTTTGCGGATTTTAATTTAATCTTTCATGCTTCCTGCATTCATAATCTTATTCAAACTGATTTTATTAGTGATCGAGTAAAGATGTTTATCAGTATTGAGTATACGGTTGTTTTTTTTTATTTATAGATAGGATAAGTATATTTGAAGAGCTAGTGGTTACATGTACGACTTACGAATTTATAGGTCGTGGGTTAAACTCAGACATGCACATTACTTTGTGTAAATTCCATCATTCCCATTGCTCTCAAAACGGTGAAATGAATATATTAAAACCGGTATTTCCGAGGACCAAAATCCGAATGCGATGTCCACTAACCAGCACTGGGCCCGCGTGGATGATTACGGCCCATTTTCCCCCATAGAAAGGAGGCCTATGTCTCAGCTGTGAGAACAAAAATAGGCTAATTTACATAATCGCCGCTTTGACCGCTTTTCCACCATATTGACGTTGACGATGGAGCGTACTTGCCTAAAACCCACTGGCTTAACGAGATTTTTAAGTCATTACAGCTTTACACTTTCCATTACAGCTTGCGACACATTTCATTACATTTTATTATGATTTCGTTCTATTGCCCTTTTTATAGGCTACAATTAGATAAAAAATGCATTTATAATTGTTATTTTTTTGCTCTTCTGGGTAAAATAATCGGCGTGTCTTTTCTCCAGGTAACCTACCTACTAAATTTTTATAAGCCTGCTTTGATGACGATGCCCTTTTTTAAGCACTCATGGCGTGTTATAAGCCAATCTGTTTTCAATCACCTGTAAGTGAGACTAACCCAGACCTACTTACCTAAAAATTATTGACTTGTACCTAATAATATGTAAATTAGCCGAGTAGCAAAAAGTAATAAATAGTAATAACTTAATTAAATAAAAAGCGAACAAAACATTTCATGACGAGAGGCGCTTAATAAGTGATATTTTGCCAACGATATGCGTGGCAAAACGTCAAAACCAAACTTAAAAAAAATAATTAAACCCACTTCAAAAAAGATGGAACTGAACTAAAATCTAAATAAACAATTAGATAGATTCTTAATTCAAACAAGAGTATTTAATCAAGACTTGGCTATCTTATGGGTAATTTACATCTCCCAAGTTGGTAGATAAGTATATTAAATAATAATAAGTATTAGTGTTAAATAAATTGAATAAAAAATACAAAAGAAATGTACAAAACACTATTTCATTGGATGATTGATTGATATTAGAGCTGGGTTCCAATTTTAATGAAGAGTCTATGGTTTCTGTTACTAAAATATGGAAGTTAAAATGTTGACTGCTTTTTCCATAGAATTTCCTAAAGCTCTATTGTATAAAAAAAAAACAATAAAAATAAACATCTATATTTCAGAGATGGGAAACCGTAGAAAGGTGTTTGAAAGTATAATAGAGGGAGCAGGACATACGCCTTACAACATATTCATTGAACATTGTTTAAATAAAATGATTTGCTTTGTAAATAGTCATTAAATATACAAAAGCCATGAAGTTCAGAGACTGACCATAGATTAAAAACGATTATTGACTGTTTAGCTAGTTTAACAACCATTGTTTTAGCTGTGAAAAAAATGTGTTGACCACTTTTAATAAATAACTAAATTAAAAAATAAAATAGGAATACAAAATATATCTCAAATACAGTAAAAGTAGACGGCTGGTTACAGCCCTAATTACACAAACTAATACGCTAATTTAAGCTATTCCACACGAGCGCCGCATTTCTCAAGAGCCGGCCTCATTAGCAGCTCAAATTCGAAACTAATACAACTTTATAGTATCACATAGTAATAACATTACAAAATCTGAGCTCGACTACGCTTTCCGTTGATATTAATTTGTGCAAGTTGGCAACATCACCTGCTATCCTTAAGTACTTCTTGGTAAGGCACTTCCAGCGCATATAATGAGCTTAGCTTCATGTCCTATAATGTTTACTGACTTTATGAATTAAATGATAAGGCTGTTATGTTCCAGACTTGGTCAACTAGTCGCAAGCGCTTCTGGTGAGCATGTGGTTGTGGGTTTGCGCCCATGAAGGGTTCCGTAGTAACTACGAGAAATAACTTTGTTTTTCATAGTTTGTATGAAATACAAAGTTATATTTAAACTAATTTTTGTTGAAAGTTTACAATAAGATCTACAGTGTTTATTTTATTTAGATTTTTCACTGTATTATTATAGAAGTTAGAGGGGGGGACGCCCATTTTACCACTTTGGAAGTGTCTATCTCTTAAACGATAGATTTTAGGAAAAAATAATTTCAGAAACCTTAATGTCATTTTTAAAAATCTATCTATCGACACCAAACTCATATAGGTTTGATGAAAAAAAATATTTTCAGTCTCAGTTCCATGTATGGGAGTCATTATTAAATTTTTGTATAAGAGTTGGTAAGCGGTTCATAGAATACATCTACCTACCAAGTTTCACATTTGTGTAGTCTTAATAGTTTCGGAATAAAAAGGCTGTGACATACGGACGGACGGACAGACAGACAGACATGACGCAAATATAAGGGTTCCGTTTTTGCCATTCGGCTACGAAACCCTTAAAAAACGACGACGTTAACTCACACCACACCTATAGTTTATTTTAGTAGGTACCTATGCCTGAATTTTACACATATGTAAGGAAACACATAAGAACCCAGTTACTGGATTGTGATACAGTTGATGAGGATTGAATTCGTAAGCGATCACATGAAACCTAAATATTTTGTAATTACCTAATTTATTAATATAATTATTCCGACGAGTCAGCTGACCCGTCTCACTTCGTAATCGCCATATTTTATTTTAATTTTCTATTATACAAACCTTGACCTGAACGAACAGAAAGAGAAAGATCCGTTTTGGTGCAGTCGTTCGAAAATTATGCGCTTACGTACATTTCGGAGATTTATTTTTAGTTTATAAGCCATCTGTTTCCCTCTACCAGGCAAAGGCCTCCCCTACCTCTTTCCGCTTATCCCTATCCAAAACTGTCCACAAACATTAATTAAGATAAGAGTCGAGAGAACAAATTCACTAATAACATTTATTTTTCAACGCAAGCAGCTGATTCGGATACCGATAATGGAATGAAGAACCAAATCAGTAGAAAAAAACCTTTACATTATTATTCCTCTCTAACAACTCTGGATCATCAAGATCTTTATCTAACGCACCGTACAGTATATTCTCCTTAATAGCCCCGCTAAATAATACTGGTTCCTGAAACATACAAAAATAACAATTATTTTTCGTTATTATATTACACTTTGACCACAAAATTGATAACCTTTATGTCAAGAGATAAAGAAAGTGTTTATTGTAAAATATACACGTGACTGTCCGACGTTGAACTTATTAATTGGGTTCAAGGTTGTCATTTGTAAGCTTACAATTAAGCTAACTGACGCAATGATAAACGTATTAAAAAGTGTTACATAACTACAAAGAACAGTGTCTAAGATAAAACGATTTAAGTGAGCCCAAAAACATGCAAAATTGAGAAGCTAGTGTCTGAAAAATAATCAATATCGAAACAAAAACCTTACTTCAGACGACAAAGAGAATATGATACCTAAATCTGATTTCTGCCGAGATTACGTAAAGTTCGTAAGAGCCTCGACTTTTCTTCTTTACGCATTTGTTTTCCCTTTATTGGGTTTTCAATAAAGAATATCCATCTATCAATTTCAAAGGCGATAAAGTTTACGGAGCGCCGCGAGTGAAACACCGTGCTCAAATAATTTTCCCTAATCCAACCTCAATCTTTTTTCATCCCCACGTTCCTGGACAGGAGCCAAGATTGGCTAAGGGAACTCGAGCTCGTGCGATTATTGACAAGCACAGAGTCTTTTCATCCATTACATTATGGCGGACGTTACATTTTGCAGAGAACGAGTGGCGACTTAAAAGCAGTAACATTAAAAGTAAAAAAAATGTATATATCATAAACATAATAAATACAACACTTTTATACAATAAATAAAAATTATAAGAAATAAAAAAAATCTACTGGGCACCGCGGCTGTGCCCAATAATAGATCTAGGTAATTATATGCTAGACGACAATGCGTGACACTGGTTTTTAACTAAATCTGCAATTATTGTAAGGTGTTTAGGACGTAAATCAGCTTTATTGTGTCTACAATAAAAATAACGTGAAAACACGCTCACCATAAGTACCTACAATTAAAATGTATTCATAGGTTTTATTGTGTGCTTATGCTTATAAAGTAAGTGTGATATATATGCGTATGATTCTGTATGTGTATGTGTAAATAATGTGTTGATGATAAGTTAGCTGTCATTAGAAACGATATGGTTGATAACCTATTCGTAGCCAGAATTCACCCAACCGTATAACAAATATATACATATACATACGTTATATCATAGTAATCTCAAAACAAAACACTGAAAGCAGCCGCGCACGACTGATCGCCACGAAGAATATTTCAAGAGTCTCTTTTTTAACATGCTTTTATTAAGTCGACCTGGTTGTAACTAACTATGTAATGAAATCTAATGTAACTAATTTAACCATCTTCCAAGGGTCGTAGCGTAATGAAAATTGGCAGCTGTATGTAGTTCTGATGACAATACAATAATATGGTACTGTCAAACTTGTCTGATGATGAAGCCGGAAGATATGAACTGGAACTTCATGATGGAAAATCGTATCATAGCTGTTTTGGATTTCTTAGAAAAGTCTTGTAATGAACTTTGATCACGATTAGGTTTCAAACTCTGATGATGAAGCCGGAAGATAGGCACTGGCATTCCATGATGGAATTTAATATCATAGTCATGTTTGCACTTGTGAGAAAGGCCACGTAATGGACTTTGAACACGATCAGGTTCTTAAAGAAAATCCGTTAACGGTTTTCTTAACTTTTTGAATTACCGCGTAATCCATAGATTTATTATTAGGTCGATCTGTAACGATTTAAATATGCAATAAAATCTAAGAATCTGAATTAAACGTACCTACTTCTAATTGTTGTATCCTCATGAAACTTGGCAATTATGTGTAGATTAGACGACAAAACAATATTATTGTACCATCGAGCTGGTCTGACGATGGAATTGGAAGGTGGCTGATGGAACCTTGGACTGCCTGCTAGTAAACATTTTGAATTTCTGCTCATTACATTAGTCTTAAAAGCGTGTTTTTGTTTTTTTAAACTATTATTTTTTTACTTTTAGGTTCAAATTACTAGTGTTGTAAAAGAACTGAGTCTTTATAGTCCTAATATTGAGACTCGAGTCTTTTTTTGAAGACTCAAGTCAAAAAAGAATAAGCAAAAGCTCAAGCCTCTCTGAGTTTTTAGTCTTCTTAAAATAGACTCCAGTCTTGCCAAAGAAAACTCGAGACTGAGTCTTTTAAAACAGCTCACTCTTTACAAAAAGAACTCAAGACTAAGTCCTTTAAATAAAAACTTAGCTTTCCTAAAGAGAACTAGCAACTGAGTCCTTTTAAAAAAGAGCTCAGTCTTACGAAAAGAACTCGCGAGTCATTTCTTTCAAAGAGCTCTGAACTCAAACGAACTTGTCCAATGTATAAGATCAATGAACGTCCACCTAGAAAACATTCAGACGATTTGAGAACCTTTTCCCTTTTTTTTAAGTCGATTAATAACGTAACGATGATTTACATGTCTTTTTTAACCATATTTATTGTTTATTTGAACTTAATAAGTGATTACTATGACTGCAATCCTCTACTTAAACAATTCAAATACTTCATAACATGCGAGTCTTTTTGATTGGACTGCAGTCCTGCAAAAGACTTGAAAGAACTTAAAGGATTCAAAGAGCTCAAAGGACTGAAAAAAAACGAAAGGACTTAGAATAAATATAACGACTCAAGAAATTTTAGGACTGAAAGAACTGAAAAGACTCAAAAGAACTCAAGACTCAGGACTCAGAAGACTAATTGTAATTAGTCGTGAGTTCTGCAAAAAGAACTCATAGCCGCAAAATGAGGACTAAAAGACTCAGTTCTTTTACAACACTACAAATTACACTGCCACGGAATGGAAGAGTCAATGACGCAAGAAGTCGCGCGAATTCGCTGGAATGCTTGAGTATTCCAGCAAATTCGCGCGTCTGCGCCTTGCTTGCCCGGCACCGCACTGCTGTGACCGACCCAACCGACTCCCCGTTCTCGCCACTTCCCGCGGCTTCCACAGACAGCGCCGACAGTAGCTAGGGTAATTCTCGAGAATGCGCGAGGATTCCCTGGAAGACTCGCGACCTTTTTTGGCTCCTATTTAGTTTGTATGTTACACAATTGACATAAAGTTCATTATGCTATGTACAATTTCGTTGCAAAAAGTCGCTTCCTTTCCATTCCACGATGGTGTAAATTGAGCCTTACTGAAGGTTACATACTCGTAAATATAAATTGATAACTACGTCAACTTTTTTAAATAAACGTTGCCTAGAACCAACAGTAAATTAGCAAGACAAGTTTAACATATGTATGAAGGAGCACAGTTGTACAACAAAATAACCTACGAGACTACGCTTATTCAATGTATTTAAGACCAAACTAGCTAACTGCTCAGCCCTGAATGCATTGGATGAGCGTGATAAAATTATATTTATGTAATTATGCCTTAGTTACAACGAAGTTCGTCACTACACTAATTCTAACAAATACCTAAATTTGTTAGAATTAGTGTAGTGACGAACTTCATTGTAGCATAATGATAATAATGTTCTTACGTAAGTGACTCTGTCTTTTATGAGAATAAAGGTATTTAAACCTACATCTATAGTAATATTATAAAGCTAAAAAAGAAAAGTTTGTTTGTTTCTTTAAACGCGCTAATCTTCGAAAGTAAGTAATACTTTTTACCCGACTTCAAAAAAGGAGGATAATGCTTTTATCGTAATTATCATGGCAAGGGGCATCAAGTTACCCATTTACTGGGTTCTGGCTGTCATATAGGCAGTCGTTCCATGTTCAATACTGGTAGTCAGTTGCATCTAATTAGACTGGAAGGCTCCAATATAGTATAGACTTCAGTATAGTGTTAAAGAAGGTCGCTAGTTCAATTATATATCCATTTTTATAGAGTTTATATTCTTATACAGGGTTATTGGTAATATGTCCCGATCCTGTTAAGGGCGTGTAGATGAGGTTAACTAACAAATAAAATGTTCCGCCGTCAAAATAGATTAGTGATTTTTAGGCGAAAAAAAAAAAATTATTTCATAACACGTTGCGAAAATCATAAAAATAAAATAAGTATTGGATCTCTTTTTCAAAAGTACGGAGGTTTTTAATTGTTTTATGTTTTTTTTTATTATGCGCAACTTAATTCTTTAGCTATTTAATAAATAAGAATGCTAAAACGTGTTTTCGTTTTTTTTTATAAATTTTTAAAAGGGTTCAAGTCCTTTTTTATTTTAATATTTAAAAAAAATATTTTTTCGATAATGGTATACTTTAGGCCTAGAAACTTAGAGTTAATTTGTTAGTTAATGACCTCATCTACACGCCCTTAACAGGTTCGGGACGTATTTCCAATAACCCTGTATGTTGTTGTTTATTTATTTATTCATAATTTCTTCAGTGTGTTACTCTATGCATAACCAGTTGACGTCATCACGTCGCATTTGCTTATGGATGAGTAAACTTTATCGTATGTAATTGATGGTTTTCATTTGATATCGATATAATCAAAAGAACAGGAATCAATCCCTAATGCCATGGGACTACGGGTAGTTAAAATGAATCGTGGACCCAGTAATGGGTCAACCCACCCGAACTATGGGTAATGACTCAACTAGCGCTGTGTCATTGTCTCGTATGCTGGCACAGCATTATGCTGGGGATGACCGTTTTGCGTATTTCCCTCATATTTTAAAATATTTTTCTGTTTTCTATTCTCATTTTAATATGCGCTCATTTAGATTTAATAAAATCCAAAATATTTGTGATAGATTTTATGTTCCAATCAAATTTAATATATGGGATCTAAGTTCCTAACTTTAGCAGAATCTCAATAATTATATTATATATTAGGTTTCTAATGAAGCATAACATGTTGTGCAACTAAATGTACGCGATAGCAATCTCGATTGCCAAGTTAGGTGGGGTTTATCAGATGGACCCCCAAATATATCAAAGTTCGAAAGTGATACCTTCTAGGAACTTCAAGCTACATTAAAGTTTTCAGTTTCCAGGGTAACTAAAATTTTCATGATATCAAAGTTAAAGGTAATCTGAGCATTTACGCCATAATATTTGACTGGATTTTTTCTTACATTTTTAAAACTTTGATACAAGACAAAATGCATAAAAAAGAGAGTTGAACGTTAAACGTTTAAAAAAAAACAAGCTAATGCGTTTGACGTCACTCGGCCCACAATAGTTCATTTTTTACGGTTTGTGTAAAACCGGAATGCGCCATCAGTAGCCGCGACAACGCTTTCGACGCGATATGTACTTACTATTCTTTAAATAAAATGTTGCCCCACAGTAAAAGATTCTGCGGGCGTTTGTTGACAAACATTTTAATTCACTTGAGAAACACTCAAACCCGGAAGAATAGACTGTATGCCATCCAAACATTTTTTCTGGTGTAGGAATCAAACGACACGTAGCGAAGCATCTAAAATGTTCAAACGTTGTTTTTTTATTGCCTTTCCAATGCAGTGGAATATGCTGGCATCTGTTGTGATTCCCCTTTTCATAGACAAGAGAACCATAACACGGAAAAAGTTTCTGCCATAAACGAAAAAACGAATGAAAACAAAAAGGTTGCGGTGTCCCACGCAAAAGTAATGGGTAGCGAGAATTCATACGTTCCTATAAATTAATTACGCGAAGTTAAACCAATAGTAACAGAATAAATCATAAGGAAGAAACACGCAAGAAATAAAGAAAATGGCGCTCTATATTACCGTCGTACCAGTGATAAGACGATGTTTATATGAGACAAAACTCGTGAATGACGATGTGTTCTTACAAAATATAATTAGTTATGTATTTAGTTTTTATCAGGAAATAGCTTTTATGACATTTGGGCATTTGACATTGGCAAGCAAAGATATTGTTTTTTTTTTTATTTGACTTGCCGAACAATAGAGAAGAGAAATGTATACATCTGTTGTTAGTATCTTGGAGGTCTACTTCTGAATACGTTTGAAGTGACGATTTTAATAAATTAATAGTAAAAGACATTAACGCTAAATTAAAAAAAAAAGTACTGCATGGAATTGCTCCTTTTGGAACCACTCTTAGCTATAAAATGAGTTCATAGTTAAGCATCACTAGCCTAATGGCTAAGGTGTTGGACTTGTGATCGAGAGGTCACAGGTTCAAACCCCACGCATTACACTAGTGCCGTGAACCCACTCCAGACACAAGAATATTTAGCTTAGCTGGAGGGGTTAACAAGATTGCTAGTAAAAAACAGTTATCTTTAAAATAAAAAATGCGTATAGAGTCTTTCACATGAATCTGCCTATCATAATCAGAATAATTTTTCAAATCTATTTAGTAGTTTTGAAGATTAGCCAATTTAAACAAATGAACAAACTTACTATTAGCATATGTCTATGTACGCCTGACAATTGTCTAACATAATAATGTAAAGTAAACTCACACAACGTATAAACCAAAAATTAATTCTCAATACAAGATAGCCGCGCCGACATTATACACAACTTTAGCAATTTCGTTCAAAATTCCATCTGAAATTTCCAAAGCGTTATCACATATTTTTGCAGAGTTTGTGCAAAGTTGTGCAAAAATATGTCATCCCATCTCCTACGATTATCCAAGTTCCCTTGTTAGTATTCAGTACGTGTTTCATTCGGAATCAACTTTTAAAGTATTCTTAGCAGGATCTGAAATCTCTGTCACACAGATCCGATTTTAACGAAACACAAAAATAGTAGATAAAAACTTTATCCGCGTTAAAAATGCATTTTAAAACCCCGGGAGCACTACTTTTAATCCGCATGCAAAACTTTAACTAAAGCAACTTTACAGTTTTAAAATCCTAAAAGCCAAAGGCTGACAAAACTCGTGGAGACATTAAATACCGTGTATTATATAAAATTACTATCAGCAGCAGTCGCTTTTAATTAGGTTAAACTGTTAATGGAAGGTATTTGTTTCCGTGTCGTGACCTGGCAATGTGCGAAACCGAATATTTTGGTTTATTTATGAGAGCTATATATCAAAGGGTGACCTGGCCCTTCGTGGGATACCTGTATTGTTAAAAAAGGGAATATTTTGCGTTTATCTGTTGCGCGCTTGTACGTGTAATTACACTGTATCGCAATATATCCTATTTAGGGGCTCTGGACGACAGCGTTCGTGTATCAACGTTATTAGAAGTCGTGTGTATTAAGTACCTTTAATTTTATTTGTTCGGCACATGTTTTCTCTCCGTGCAGCGATCGAACAATGTGAATTGATTCGGTGTCGATTCTGTATAATTTTTCCACTGTTTTTTTTATTCAGATTGTTTAAGAACTACGTGATCATATTTAAATCTGATGTTCTGTTCTGTAAAAACACAATAGCAATATTAAAAAACTCTTAAGTAAAAAACAATTTTCAAATTAATAATTTTTCATGCAAGTGATGGTTTTATTTTTTGTTTTATCACGTAAATATACATCAATAAGTAGGTACATTCTTATCATCTATAACCTCAAAACATTTTAAAAACGTCTCCTTCAACCTTCGTCTATTTTATTTTCAGCAAAATGGTGTCGTTTTCGTTTTACTCGTCCTTAGATTAAATTTTTCAAGCTGCAAAACATAAAAGGCCTGTAAATCTTGGTCAACTCCTAATATAATTTTCGCCCATTTCCTTAGGCTTTCAAGATTTATGTGCGAAGATTTTTGATAGCATTTTTTCTAACATTTTCTAGTTATATGAAAGTTTTTCAACTACCATCAAATTAGCTATAGACTATCATTTTCTTATCACGACCTATTAAACTAAAGCAGTTAATAAAGCTTTTAGAACACTAATATTACCTTCATATTATCCTATCTCAGTAATATATTACAAAGAATGGCTCTTTCAATAAGGTCTGAATAATTTTCTATGCAAAAGTTTTATCGCAATTGGAGTGGAAAGTTGTGAATTAGTTGATAAATGAATAATAAATAAAACGCAATCTCAAGTTCTATTTTCTTTGTTCCAGATATTATCTCTTCTACAAGAATGGAGCAAATCACCAAATACTTGATCATCATTGCATCTATAATGACCGTAAAGTTCACAGTGACGGGAAGCATGAACGAAGACACTCAGCCTAAAATGGAAAGACTTTATTATTCACCTGTCTTTATAAACGTTTGTGACATCGTCGACCGTCGGTCTAAAGTGCACTGTTATTGTGACAGTAACAAGCCAAAAATGGCAACGAGAGCAGATTGCTGGGTATTTAGTGGAGGGATAACTGAAGAAGACCTCATTTGGCCGAGCTTTTCATCGCAGTCTGAAATAGAACATTTGATGTTTAACGTAAGATCGGATGACGCGCTGACATTTATTCCAGCCAAAGCCATAGTTAGACTAGATAAACTAAAACATATCTCTATACAATTTGGAACTATCAAAAGAATCCCACCGTACGCATTCACTAACTCTTCAACAGTCAGACAAATCGTCTTGAAATCGAATAAGATCAGCACATTAGAGAAGCACTCGTTCTCACAAATGATGATGCTATCAAACTTGAGCTTGGAAGAAAATCAAATATCAGAATTAAAGAGAGACGTGTTTTTCGGACTTCCAAACCTTCACGTTTTGCACTTATCTAATAACAATCTTAGTTTGATACACGAAGGTTGTTTTAAACATTTGAATAATTTAATAGAACTTAATTTGGACTATAATTACATATCAGTAGTGACTAGAGAAATGTTAGAGGGGCTTGAAAATCTGTCACGATTAAATTTGAGAAATAATAAACTAACTATGGTTGGAAACTTGGCTTTTAGTGAGTTATGGGGCTTAAAGGAGCTGATGTTAGATAACAATGCGATAGAGTATATATCAGAGCGAGCGTTTGGCGGCCTCACGCAGTTGAGAAAATTAACTCTATCTGGTAACAATTTGACAACATTTTACGAAGATATATTGGAGGATATAAGGAGCCTGATCGTTTTAGACCTAAGGTACAATATGTTGGAAGTGATATCGTATGAAACTGTTCGACCGGTGGTGGAGAATGACAAATCTGCTTCAACTGCAGTTTATTTGGAAGGTGAGTTAGAACTTTTATTATTTATGACTCTAATACCGACTATTAAACTGAATATACGAGCGGTTACGTCACATGACTTTCCATCCGTGAACACCCGTTGCGTATGGGGTTTTGAATATTTTATTCCCTGAATACCGTCTAATGCAAAATCGGATTACTTTGCTATTTTACTCTTTGTTTTTGTTCAAATCTTCTTGTGAATAGAAAAATATAATAGTAGGTTTATGTATATTATTTATGGTGTGGTTTATTTGACTTATATTTATGAACAGCTTAGAGTAAGATATAATATTTGTCGTCAGTTTGGAACACATTTGGTTGACATTGTCACGTACTGACTCAATATTTGACACGAATAACTGCCCCGATCATTAATAACATCATTATCTTATGATATACATATTCTATCACGTGTTTAATGAATAAAATCAAAATACGAAAACGATCATTTATTAAAGTCGTGAATCTATTAAAAAGCATTATTATACTTAGAAATGACTATTGAAAGCCTTTTAGGCGATCGGCCGATTCTTACAACATTAGTCATTCGGTTAAGACAGTTTCAAAGAATACTTTGAATACAAAGAAATACTAAATAATTTTTTACTTAAGAAAAAGGAAGGAAGGAATAGGAAGCGTCAACAAGAGTTTTCAAGATTTCTTTAAAATAGCTGTGAGCACAAAGGCCCCTACGGTCCGAGACATACTGTACTATACTACACAAACATTACTGTTTGTCAGGACTAAACTCTGGAATGGCTGAACTTAATTTAATGGGACTTTCACTGAGAGATAGAAGAAATAATTGGGCAACATATAAGATAATTTCATCCCAAAATTTTCCATTGGATCGAAATTAATGCGAGAAAAACCAATTCAGTAATATCGATTCCTAAATGAACAATGTCACGGACATATTATCTAGTATTAAATAAATTGTGCCAAAAAAGAGAATCATTGTATAGGAATCATTTTATGTAAAATATATATATAAATGTAAATGTCACCAACGGGAGTGAAATCAATACGTACTTATACTCTGATTCTGGTTAACGACCCAACATGGAAGATAGCTTTTATCTTTAAAGGAAATATCTGTTAAATTAAAAATGACTCAACCACTTTTATTTGAATTAAATTAATTGCTAACGTTGTTTTAATTTATCAGAGAAAGATAAACTTTAGCAGGCTCATTTATAAAGAAAAAACTAACCATTTGCCTGGTTTAAATACTGATTAGCACTCTTTAGCAGAGATACTTTATTCAAATTTTCCAAGGAGAATTTGAATTTGGAATGTAGTAATCATTATTTAAACTACGCAAATGGTTAAAGCGTTTTATAAAAAGTATTGTAGGGTTCCGATTCTGTAGTTGTTTCATGTACTTATACCTAAGTACCGGAAAGATTTTGTTAAGGTTAAGTCAACGTCCTGCCGAGGTTGAGGGAATGTTCAAACGAGATATCGCGATCGCAAAAGCTACTGGCGGGACAGGGTGGGTTTTAAGTCAGTGGAAGTCTGACACTTTCTTCCACTCGACCCAAAGCGGGAGAAGACATTTGGTGATTTTCCCATCGAAAAAAAGGTTTATGTCAACATGATCAAAAAATATGGCATGAAATGTGAATAGAATCAAAACTTCAAATTCCTGTTGAGCTAGAAACATTAAATTTATCAAGAAGCAATGTCTTACAGTTCAACATTAGCAGTATCTTTATAAATAAAACGAAAAATCCTGACTGACTGACTCATCAACGCCCAGCCCAAACTCTTAGACCTAGAATGCTGAAATTTTGTACAGAGGTTCCATTTATAATGTAGACAAGGAATAAGGAAGGATTTTTTGAAATTCAACCCCTAAGTGAGTTAAATAGGGGATGAAAGTTTGTATCGAAATTCGTCATTTTTGAAGTTTGAACCATGAAAATTAGTGGTTAGTATTCTGGTTAAAAATGAATAAGCACGTATTTCAGTGTTTTTCGAAATTCAACCCCTGAGTGAGTCAAATAGGAGTTGAAAGTTTGAACGGAAAATCGTCATTTTTGAAGTTTAAACCATGAAAATTGGTGGTTATCATTCTGGGTTAAAATTAATAAGAACGTGTTTCAGTGTTTTTCGAAATTCAACCCCTGAGTGAGTTAAATAAGGGTTGAAAGTTTGAACGGAAAATCGTAATTTTTGCAGTTTAAACCTTGAAAATTGGTGGTTATCATTCTGGGTTAAAATTAATAAGAACGTGTTTCAGTGTTTTTCGAAATTCAACCCCTGAGTGAGTTAAATAAGGGTTGAAAGTTTGAACGGAAATACGTCATTTTTGCAGTTTAAACCATGAAAATTGGTGGTTATCATTCTGGTTAAAAATTAATAAGCAGGTGTATCAGTGTTTTTCGAAATTCAACCCCTAAGTGTGTTAAATAGTGAATGAAAGTATGAATGGGAAACCTGTTCGTTTTGTAGTTCAATCCATGAAAATCTATATATAGCCTTTTGGTTGGTAATTAATAATTACATGTATCAACGTTTTTGAAAAATCATCCCAAAAGAGGGTTAAATTCGGGATGAAAATTATTAAAGCTAAGCCACTATTGATGCTTTACAAAAATGATGTGCTATTATATGATTGAATAACTCATTATTACCTACAAAAAGACCACTATCTAAGTATCATAGTTAAGTCACAATAGAATCTTTTTTGTTGTAAAATTTAAATAGATCGCTGGTAGAAACAAAAGTTGATTACATTCGTATCGCAATATTAATTCTTATCCAAATAAATAGTTTTATCATCAAAGGTAGTAGCAAAATACTTTTTAATTTGTTCGATTTGGACACTTAATTTCGAAGTTATCAAGAGTATAAACATGCAATACGCGAGTGGTACGCATATAACATAAATACTTAAACTAATTACTGGAACGATTTCAAAAATTTTAATTAACAGGCAAGCAACTCGGGCTATATTTGAACAATTTATTGATTTAATGGACCATCAATGAACCGACCTCGGTAAGTGTTCTAATAATAATAACAGGCTAATGGGTCGATCTTCAAGGTTAAGACCTTGAAGATCGACCCATTAGCCTGTTATTATTTAGCCAAGAGCTCCCACATCATAACAGTAATATCACAAACTAGTTGTGTATTTTTATTTGCATCAACGCTGTCAGTCTTGCTCATGTTTAGCGTTCCGTAGCCGAATGGCAAACAACGGAACCCTTATAAATTCGTCATATCTGTTTGTCTGTCCGTTCGTATGTCACAGCCACTTTATTCGGTATATAGTAGAAGTATTTTGTGAACCGCCTTACGACGTTTATCCTACTAATCCATATCCATAATATCCATCCATACTAATGTTATAAATGCGAAAGTAACTCTGTCTGTCTGTCTGTTACCTTTTCACGCCTAAATCTCTTAACCGATTTTGATGAAATTTGGCATCGGAATATTTTAGAACCCTGGGAAGGACATAGTATAGTTTTTATCCCAGAAATCATCCCTTAAGGATGTAAAAGGAGTGTTGGAACTTTGTTTCTCCCCCCCCCCAATTCATTCAAATTGCGTATTCAAGAACCACTAGAAACATTTTTTTTTTAAACTACACGTCAACTATGTGTAGGCCATACAAATCTTTGTTTAGGGCTAAGATTGAACCGACGCCATGCACTAGTCAACCGTTACGCCAACCGTGTCGTTTAAATTTTAGCCAATCAAGTTAATATAAGAATCATTTCTATTTTGAAATCGGGGCAATATGCGGCTGCCCTTTTGAAAATAGGAGATTCGAAGATCGTGTGGAAACAGATATCAACGGGATGATTTATTTGAGCTCTGAATTCTGTAACATAGTCCAAGATACAGATAAATTAATAAACCACGTTTATTCTGATTTGAAAACATATGAGGGATAGAGTATGGCTGCGTGAAAGAGCAATTTTGGCACCGGCTAACGAAATTGTAGGGCAGATCAACGAAAAAATTATGTCTCATGTGGATTGTGATGTTGTCGAGTAATTGTCCGTCGACAATGTCATGGATATTGAGCAAGTGACGACATGCCCTGTAGAGTTCTCAACTCTCTGGAATTGTTAAGGTATCCTATCAAATTATTTGAGGCTTAAACGTGGTGTCCCAAAACTGTTGATGCGTAATCTGGACGTACCAAGGCTCTATAATGACACGCGACTACAAATTAGACACCTTTAATGCAATGTTGTTCAAGCAATAATTATGACAAGAACAGCAAGCGGTGAAAACCTATTTATTCCTTGCATTCCAATAATCCCGACCGCCATTCCAGTTAAAAAAACTCAAATTTCCTCTAAAAGCAGCATTTGCAATGACCATAAACAAAGCTCAAGGACAGACACTGAAAGTCGCAGTTTAGAAAAAGACTGCTTTTCCCATGGGCAACTGTATGTGGCGTGCTCACGAGTATCAAGCTCATAAAATCGACACGTTTTAGCCAAGGACGGGAAAACCAGAAACGTAGCTTACAAAAATGTTTACTGTCTGTCTCTTTTTGGGGACGGATGGACCCTGGTGATGGTTTTTTAAATATTATATGCGTTTTTTAACCTCCCAAAAAGGTGCGGTACACCTTTTTGGCAACAAAATTATTGACAGTGTAAATTAACGCGGGCGAAGCCGCGGGCAAAAGCTAGTTGTAATACATACATACATCTTATAATACACTAGGTAATTATACACATATGTTCGGAACATGGCCAGTTTTTTATTTTTATAAATTAACTAAAACTTCGGTAGGTTGGTAGGTTCACTATAGACACTTTTTCGTAAGATATCTCTTCAGTCAATATGTACCTACTTGTACTTAGGTACAAAAATGAGACGTTGAAATATATATTCAGTCATTTACGTGAGTGTTTCTTGAGAAAATTATTAAAGCTCGCTGTTATATAACACGCTGAATATTTCTTAAGAAAATGATGTAAGAATCTAGATTTTGCTACGAGAAAAATTCTCATGAAAAGTATTTCAACGGAGCAGTAAGCCCATAGCCCGTCCCTTTCTGGATTGTAATGCTGTGTCAATTAGAAATAAGTAGATAAAATCATTTTACAAATAACTGAATTTGAACTGTCCCGAAGCAAAGAAATCTATCACCATTTATTTCTAAGACAGAACCAGAATAATAAATTTCAGCGGAATTGAGAAATCTTTTTCCCGGGCATCGATAATCATGATGGACATAACAATCGAGACCGTTGAAATGATAAAGGCATCCTGCGCCCAATACAGGGCACTACCTTTGTTCCTTCGCCAATATTTTATATCTATTTAGTGTAGGTACGTGTGTTCGTGGTAACTTATAACTACCAATTCAATTTCGTAAGGGTCGGCCTGATCTGCGTGGTCATCGAAATCGCGTGAGCTTCAGAGCTAACTCGGGCCCGCAAACGATTTGAATTGATTATTGATTCAATCCTATATTGCTAAATGCGGGCTTTTCTCCAAAGGAAATATAAATAGAAAGCTCCTTCGGGAGTTGGCTGAAATTTAAATAACCAAATAAGTAACGCTAGCAAAAATCGTCTACTATCAGTTTTGCCGTTTCTTTCTGACAGCTCTTATTGGACCTAAAACAAAATTGTAGTCGTACGAAAGGAATACAGGTGTTGAAGTCGTACGTGTTTACTTCAAGTACTTTTAGGCGTCTGTAAATTAGCACTTCGCGTTCACCCGTAACCTTTCCTAAGTTTTAGACAAAGAAAAAAAAAGATTACATTCTCCCAACGAACATAGATTTCTTTTAGTGCTACAACAAAGCGCTAAAGACCAAAATACTCTCCACTTTGAGCGTTATAGAATTTTCTTGAAAAAGCATAGCAATGGGAATCAATATGGGTAACAACGTGTGCACAGCACTCTAAACGTCAGCGTCGCCAAATATATCAGCGGGTGACACTAGCAAACGACACTTATATCTCAATCGCGTTTGATATACAATTTAGCTCGCAAAGATACACAAATCCTTTTATTTCTTGGGTTTCATAGACATTGTGTACGTAAATCACCTTCCACCGTTGGCAGGATTGCACCTATATTTCGCCGAGCGACCCGATAAATTTGGCCCGTCCCACCATCGGGAAATAGCTTTTTATTCGCAAACCCGTTTGTTTATTACGTGTTTTGTGTGTTGTATCGGATACAGGTCGCTTATTTTATTATTCACGAGTGGGTTTTGTGACTTATTTGTTTATTTTTTATATTACCTTTCTCGTTCCGCTACCGAGTTTTATATTCTTCTTACTGTGAATAATAAGTTGCGAATGGTACATTAAAATTTTCGGGACTTACGCCGTCGTAAAAAGAAAAACTTTTCGTCAATGTTGTCTTTCTTTTGTAATAATAAGAGTTTTCCTCGATGCCAAAATTCTTAATTTATTTTAATTTTTTGGGTCTTATATAACTAACAAATGACGCATTCAGAAATCACGACTATGATTTTCTTTTATGGCTTAATGTTTTCTAAAGTTAAAATTAAAAGGAATGTGTTTGGTTTTGGAGGTTCACGGTTATGAAAAGCTTTAGTTGAATATTTTTATTAAATAAATTAAGACTGGAACGGTTGACCTCTGAGTAAATTAAATGAAGTTAACTGCGTCAAAGAAACTCTTAATTCTAATAACTCACCTTCAAACAATTTTACAAATTCGCTTCCGAGAGAGCATTTCTCCGTGAGTTTCATTTTCTCAATTAAATTTTGGGAATTAGAGGTCGGATCTTAGGCATTTCTTAAGTATCTGTGAGTTTGGGGGCTAACCCGTTTGCCGACAGTCGGTTAAGCTAAGCGGCTGTCCGCGGGATTATTGTGGATACGAACGCTTAAAGAACAATATCGGACACAGTTCCTCGTTCCAAGTAATCGAGGTTTACGATATTTTTATTTAGGCTCATCGATCTAGGCTTAATCTATTTTCAGTTTGCGAATGTATCTAAACTTTGAGATAAAACAAAAAATATATTTTGCAAAAACATAACTGTGTTATAAATCCTTACTAATACAATAAATAGGAAAGTGTCTCTGTCTGTCTGTCTATGACGCTTTCACGGCGTTAAACCGATTTTGATCGATGTTTGGACAGGGTAAAACATAGACTACTTTTTATTTAAAAGCAACTATTATTTAAAAAAATCCTTTATATATTTACCAGCAGTCGTGCAGGGTTTCGCTCCAACATAACCTACTTCTTTTTCAGCTGGGTAAAAAGTGGCCTATAATCTGCCTCAACTTCAAGCTACTTCTATACCAAATTTCAACCAAATCCACCCAGTACTTTCGAATATCAGCGCGTTCAACCAAACTTTTCCGTTTTATAATATATATTAGTATAGATTTGTAGCCTCATGATAACCTTTCATATATATAATCATAGTTAGTTTATGTATTTTTAAGACATAAACTAAGTTCATAGTAACGTTTTAAGTATTTTAAATTACTTTATACGACAAGTTTTGAGAACATTAATATTTATACTTTTCTATTTGCATCACTATTAATAACAACTCAATCCGATCGACGCTGATGTTTCTAACCTTTGACATTTACAATCAATAACCTATCATAGAGTAAATGTTTGTTTTTGGTACACCAGCCTACATAAGCCTTCATTAAACAAACTATGCTTATATAATTATTAACGGATCTAATATTCCGGTACCTTGACGTCATAACCGAAAATGGGGGACGAGAGGCACGTTGGGTGCTTCTAGTCCCCCATTAAGATTCATCCCGGCTTGACGGAAACTATATGGATGGTGATACAGGCACGTCGCTTTGATAAACTAATTTTGGCTGATTGTACACGTAGCTTTATGTAATGTGTTCGTCTTAAGGTGATAACACTTGTATGGAATGCCAAGACGCTGCTGGCTTGTCGATAGTAAAATGTTATCTTAAAGCTTTTCCATATTGTGTATTAATTAACTTGCTACGCCCTCGAATTCTATCGCTTGGGAATCGATATTACTTATTCGATTTTTCCTGCGAAAATCTTGAATACTTGGGAATTCCAAGGTAAAAAGTACTCTACCAATTAAAATCGGTCCAGCCGTTTCAGGGATAAGCTTTTTTGTTAAACAGAAAGAGAGATGAACAGACAAAATAAAACAATTAAAAAATGTTGTGTTATAGTGTTATGAAAATATATAGACAGACAATTTTATTTGTATAGATTCAAGCAGTATTGTTAGCAATGTAAGCAATTGTAACGCATTTTTATGAAAGAAAAATAATAATTTCACTTTCACACGCGTAAAATAAAATACTATTGGGTGTATTTTTAGCTGCATGAGGGTGGGGCTGCTATAGGGCTGATAATGTCAAACTGTGTTGTCATTTCTGTTCAGTAAGGTTTGACAATTCATCATGAATCGTTTAACACCAGAACAACGTTTCCAAATTGTGGAAATTTACTTTGAAAAAAAAATAGGTCTGTTCGCGCAGTTCACATATTTTTTTATCAAAGAATTATGATTAGTCATGCAGCTTAATTCTGGTTAAATGGTTTCGTAAATAAGCAAAATTTCCGTATAAGGACCGACGACAATCCACGAGCCATTAACGTATCACCATTCAATCTATTAAAATTAACTGTTTGGTGCGATTTACACGCTGACGGCATCATCGGTCCTTATTTCAGGAAGTAGCTGAGCAATTTCAAAATAAAGTGTACCCTGCTCTAAAATTCGATTATATTTTTAATATTTTTTTTTCTTTTTTATTTGACTAAAATGTAATAGGTAATATAGTTTAATATGTAGGAAAACAAAAAGGAACGCTGAATTCGAGGCATTTATCCTGTAATATCGAAACAAAACTGACTTGGTGGCAGAACTGGTTCCATTGTGTGACTAGATTTAAAAGCAAATTTTACGGAAAGTATGAAATAAATAAGCCGTTTTCATATTTATTTAAACAATTAATACATGCACTTAATTGGTAAATCAAAGAAAATAGCCACAGCTTTAAGGATTAAACCAAAAATATTGTTTTTTATTCTGTTTTGTGACTATGTCGCTTTTTACTTGGCATTTTTTTAATTTTACTCCAAAACCATAATATTTTACTCAATATGCGTACATTTTCTAAAAGCAATAGATAATGACGCTATACATATTTGTGATTGCATGGAAATAAAAGGTGAAAATTCATCAAATTTCATAGATTTAACTCCAACAATTTGAAGGGACAGTGACAAAATGGAAGTCTTAAAATCATAAGGCTGTGCTCACATGATTTATTAATTGCCAAAATAATACGGACCTACATAGTTAGTAGAATATTAAACAAATTAACAAATTTTGATATCAAATGATGATTTAAAGATTATCAGCTCTACTTTTCAAATTGGAACTAGTTATATATATATTTTTTCCTGTTAAGTAATAGTCTATAATAACTGAAAATTTTGAAGAATCGAGTAGGTAAGAAATAAAACAATAATTTTAAGTATTCTTATATTTTTACCTTACTATAATGAGTGAAATCACAAAAGAAACCTCAAACCCAATTATTATAATGTAGGTACTGGTGTACTTACATACAATAAAATAATTGTGTTTGAGGTTATACACGGTTGGGTTAGGTTTGTTATAAATTGTATAGACGCCAGCAGATCGAGCTATCTCAAACTATCAAATTTTCTTAATTGAACATTTTGATTTCAGTCGATCTAAATTTCTTTTTGCATTGGGCAGCATCCGGGTATAATTTTTTTAATCTCTCTCTGTATCTTCTAGTTTTCTCCGCGTCAGTAAGCGGCATTGCAATATCCACCAAAGTTAAGAAAAGCTTACCTAACATTTAAATGTCGTCAGCAAACTTCAATGATCTATAAATTTGAAATATAAATTAAAAAAAGAACTTATTTAATTTAAAACTTTAAAACCAAATTAATTCAGTCAGCAAGGATAGCAATGTAAACTAAGTTTTATGCATTCCGACCTGTTGTGACTTGCCGTTCCGTTAAATGTGACCGTAGAATAAGTCACAAAACGGAGGTCACATAATACAACCTTCTGGTAGTTTTAAATTGTTTAAAAATTACTCATCGTACTTAGCAGTATTAACTTTTCGGGATCAAATACTATACAACTTTTGCAATGAGTCAACAATAACAATGTTTATAGAAAAGTGATTTATAATAGTAAAACTTGGTCACATACCCGAGTCAAGAAATTGAAACACGGAACACTTCAACAATAAGTCCGCACTGCTAGCTAATTCTTTTTACAATGAAAGCAAAATAGCGTCTCTCGATGAAGTACAATATGTTGTGCTACTATTGTGCCAAATACTTTCCACGATTAGGAAGAATTTTTTTGAAAACGTGCGGTTACAAAACTGAATGTTCCGGTTGGCCAAAATTTACGATTTTAATTTAATCTTATTTTTTATAGAAAATATGTAAGAAAATGTATTATTTATACTTTTATCTGATAAATTCAACTTTTGAGAATTCAAATATATTTATAAACTACTCTCAATACACGGATCTTTTTTAAAATTAAAGGTTGTCTGACGCTAGTTGGGAAGGGGACAGGTAATTTCGATGTTCTTCAGTATTTTAAAATCATCGTAAGTTTTATATTTATTAAAGTAACGACAAAACTACAGTTTATTTGTATATTTTAACATATGTTTATTTCACTTATATCAATATAATCTCCTAGAAGTCATTCATCTCAACAAAATAGATTATTAAAGTCGAGGGACAAGGCAAAATCCGGGGGTACAATTTTTTTTGAAATTGCTCAGCTGCCATTACGGTGTATGGCGAGCGCTATCGAGCCATGCTGATTGATTTTTTTCAATAATTAATCAGCTAACCATTGACGACACTTCGTTACTGAGAACACGCCCTTAACCTACAATTTATTGCAAAATCAATTTGGTGACAAGTTTATTTCCAGAAGTAGTCCTGTTAACTGGCCCCACGTTCGTGTAATTTAACTTCTCTCGATTACTTTTTATGGGGCTATGTTTAGTCATTGGTTTCTGCCGATAAACCAGCAACTCTTGAAACATTGGAAGCAATATTCAAGTCGTCATTGGCGCTTCTTTGTTCGCTTTTACTCCAAGAACTTTTTCGTGCCTGTAACGTAGGCTCCATATTTCTCTAGTTCGCTCACTTACTTTACCGATCGACGCCAGCGACTATTTGTCCAGAATAACCCTCTAGCGGGGCGTGCCTTCCCGATCGCCATTTTTCTCCGCCAGCTATCTGCAAGAGGCAGGGCGCTGCGTCGGCTACTCAGATAAATCCTCTACGGAATGCAAATAAAATAGATCACTGACACAAATAAAATTATTTCCGAATAAAAGGTTCGGATGATTATTTTTGTTTGTCTTTCTATCCGTACCAACAATGTGTTTTTAACTTTTTGTTAACGTATTGTATTCCAGGTTCAGGCAAAGGGGTTAATTGGAAATTATGGAGCTTGAAGTTAGGGGGACAATATAAATTAGAGACTTTTTCATTTTTTGGTCAGATTTCGTTTGTTATTCACATGGTTTTTGTGTGACGTAATTCAAGCCGTAGCGTCGGTATTGTATTATATTATTATAAATATGAACGTTTGTTGGTTTAATTGTCATTCTTTTCCGTCACGTCAAAATGGAGTATTACAAAGATATTTTTTTTTGTGGCGGTCTCTTAAAGGCCAGACATAGGACACTTTTCGATGAAAAACAAACTTTTTACGTCATTTTTATTTCACTGAAAAAAGCAGCACTGGGATAGGACATACCTTTTGAAATTTTCATCATACCTGCTCTCGAAACTCTGAAAGAAAACCAAAGACTAGTTATATTCTCTATGGAGAAAACATAGTGAGGATACCGGCATGTCCATAATAGACAATTCAAAGACACATAACAACTCGCGTGGTGGACTCCATTCCATCTCGTGGAGAGGAGGCCTATATCCCAATAGTGGGAACTTTGTAGGCTGACTATGTAAGATTTTGTTATTATAATACTAAAGCTTTACATATGCAATTAAAATGCACTCATTCTGAACGTAAATATTTCATGTCACCCAGCCGCCCAAAATAATTGCCTAACCGATGGGAAAAATAAAATACGCTGCGGTATTTGTTATACAAATTGATCATACGCATAAAATCCAACATTGTAATTTTTGACACTAAATCGATCCGATCTAAAAAAATACTCACTTTACAACATGTGCAGCATAAAAAACGACTGGCAACATTTTTTTCTTTTTTTATACGGTGCTGGCATGAAAAGTACCATAAAGTTATTTTTTTTTTTTTTCAATACTGTCGTTGCGGTATTGTAGTTGCGGTTCGATTAGTGGTGAGTTTTAAAACTGCTCGTTTCCCCGAATTCTCGATTTTGTTAAATTGGATACCAGTATTCCTATTCTGTGTACAGCTATTTTAATTTGCATGTTAATATATTCCTGCTTCTATTTAAAAAACTAGATTTCTACATTTATTTTACGCGTATTTTGTTTTTGGGAAATTGTTTTATTATTTTTAATTGACATATCCACAAAAGGTATATTTATACTTACAAAGAGAAAAACAGTGTTGAAAGCTGCTGAATAAAGTATTTTATTAAATTACTAAAGCATTGTAGAGAAAGTTATTACATTAGTAGCGAATTGCTAGTAATACCCTGCTCTGGCCAGCTTTTAAGAAAACATTTATAAAAAGAAAACCTAGTCTTATACGTTGCATCAAATGGAAGAACATACGCGAAAACCAGAACTATTTTATAAATTTTAATTTATTTGTAAACACGGTAAACCTGTAATAAACCTGGTTCTGTTATAAATCTCCAATTCTGAATAGACCATTTTGATAAGAATAAGTACATTCGAAATACGAAAGTTTAAAATATGTATAAGCATTAAATAGATAAAAAAAATGCAATCTTAAGCGATATATTATTTACTAGCTTTTGCTTATGTCTTCGTTCGCGTGGGAAGATTTTCCCGCGTGAATCCCGATCCCGTGGGAATTCCGAAATAAAAAGTAGTCTATGTGTTATTACAGGATATCAGCTATCAACATACCAAATATCGTTCAAACCTGTTCAGTAGTTTTTGCGTGAAATAGTAATAAACATCCATCCATCTATACTCACAAACTTTCGCATTTTTCATATTAGTGTTTAAAATTGCTTGGGAACATACTCATATACAAAGTGTAATTTAAAGGGTATATACATACATACCAAGTGCACGGCTTCTTTGGATAATAATAAACGATATGGCAAGGGTTTTCTAATCCTATGTGTACATGTGTGGAACTTATTAGAAATTTCAATACATTGATACCAGAGACCGAATTTTTCAAATTAAGAAGAGCGAAAAGAATTATCGTTTTATTGGCAAGTGACGTGGAAAGTGATGACCCTCATAGTGATGTGACACGTTTGTTATTATTGGTATTCAAGATACATACGAAATCAATAATTTGGGGTCAATTCTGTGAGTCACTTATTTTGAGCTGAAACTGTGCATAGACTCCATACCAGATGTTGTCTTCAGTCCTTTTGGATAGATATGGGGTTTCCGTTACACGTTGTATAGAAAAAAGAATACTTACCAAAGAATCAGACCAGATTTAAGAGGTAGGTAGATACTTTAATTATGCCACCGGTACAGAACCCATCTTCTTAGAACCTATAGAAATGAGCTATTATTCAGCCCCTGACGCGCCCTTAATTTTGCCAAGGGTAGGTACGGTATGTGTCCTATCGTGTCTCCGCAGTTTGCTAAATACGGGTTTAAATCCGATTTGGGCAGAGAGCGTACCTAAAGCTATTTACAATTTACGTTCATGTACATGGAACCTAAGGCTTTGTCTGTGATACGTAAAATAAGTTAATTTATAGTAGGTACAGTTTATTTATTTTATTTATTTATTCACACAGCATTATTATTACAGGTATTAACCCAATGCGACTGCGGAATTAAGGACAATGTTTACTTTCCTTAAATAAGAGCCGCGGTGGGCCAGCATGGTAACGGGTCCGGACTCAGTCAAGCATATTTCTTTGAGTAGTTTATCATCATTGCTCTCAAATCGATGAAAACGTCGCCGTCGTTACGTCTACCAACCCGCACTGAGTCCTCGTGGCGGATTACTCCCCATTGCCTCACATAGAAAGGAGACCTCTGTCCCATTTGGCAGTAGAATTACAGTAATAGGCTGTTTTATTTGTTTAATGATTTATTCAAACACTATTTGTTCTAGCTAGAATGCAGTATGTGTAGCTCCGCCTACTAGCTCGCAAATGTATTATGAAATTGTGCGAGGTTCGGTGACGTAACATGCAACCCAAAGTATTTTGCTAGACGATCATCAATCCCTACTCATATGATCAATGTGAACGTAACTCTGTTTCTCTTTCCCTTCTAAACTTCTTTACAGATTTTGTTAAAATTTGATACAAATATAGATTAGACCTTGGATTAGGACAGGCTTTTTTGCTGAAAATAATGTATTTCCTGTCAGTGAAGTTGTGGGCTAAAGCTGGTAGTTCGAAACGATATTGTATGTACTGCAAATATAGGATCGTTACCTTTCAATACAGCAGTAATTAGTAACTAATGGAAACAAAGCCGTTATACAATAAGTTTCCATTAAAACAAAACAAACAGAATAAGCGTTATATAAGTTTCCGTTTAATAATACATTTCGCAAACAGAAACCTCGTTATTATAACTACATCCAACACAATATATTTTAGCCACGTTCTCTGTTACCACGGCCCAAATTAACAATTACAAAATAGCCTTCCCGAGCCAAAAGGTATATTAAAGAATATAACATAACCATAAGAAATTAACATTAAAATTGTTATTACACCTCAACAAACTGTTTTCATAATCCGTTAAAAATTACCTTCGTAATAACGTTATTTAGAATGAACTGGCTATTTTGATATAATTTCGGTCTTATAGCCAAGATATTCGGTTACAAATTGGCTACAAGTCCGCCTACACTGTTCTAGATTACTGAAATAAAATTTAAGCACAACAAAACTGCGTCGTAAAGGTTTACGTGGCTAAGAGCCGAGCCCTTGAAATTGAGCTGTGTTTTCACTGGGCGTGAAAAGGGTGGCTAAATGGCTAGCACGAGTAGCACAAGGTGGTATGATAATATGAAGTGACGTGGCTGGACTGGTAAGGTCTGGGCTTATGATATGTAGTGACGTGGCTGGACTGGTAAAGACTGGACTAGACGATCAATTTGCTTTTTTAGCAACTGGAGATCTTAAATCGAATAGACGTCCTACATGCAGTTCGCAAATGATTCGATTGACATCGTCAGAATTTTTGCTTTTTGTTAATTTCCATGACGTGAAGTCGATGTTTCTATTTGATACTTGCTAAAGTGATACCCAGTTTCTAGATTGTGAAGGTCAGATAAGCATTTATACCAATAAAAAATCAAAATACACATAGGTTTTAGCGGCTTTATGATTGAAAACTAAATATTTTGCACGAATTATTATGAAACACTATTCTAGCTTTTCCAACTAATAAAACAGTTAGGATAATTTATAAATTAGGATTTAAACGTAGATTTTAAGTTCTGCATGTATGTAGTGTTCCTATAAGAGTGACATATTCGCATTGTGAACAAAAAAACCTCCTTAATAAACAAAGAATAGAAAAATATCGATTATACTGGCTGCTAACCTTAAAATATTTGGGAAAAAGCTAGGCAAATTACACTGGTTCACACAATTTTTGTTACCGCTCGAACAATGATTATTTCATAAAGAACAAAACATTCGCTGTTTTGTAGACCTTTGTTATGAAACGTGCCGCTTTGCAGCAATAACTAATATAATAGTATTCTTTTGTCTTTTTACCTTTTCAGGATATTTCCGTAATGACACGCCAATATTTATAAAAACAAATAAAAATAATGGTAATTTAAATAAATTAATAGTTTAAAAAACACTACAAAAACACGCTTTTATAAATGCACGTAAAATCAAATGTTGCTGTTTCTTTTTTTGTAGCTTTTGCCACATTATTCCCACGAGTAGTGAACAATTAAACGGTCGATCCCCCCAGAGGATTTTGGATTTTGAAAGTGATATCTATAAAAAAATAAATCTATGGATTACGCGGTAATTCAAAAAGGTTAAGAAAACCGATAACGGATTTTCTTTAGGTTTGTTATCTCCTTGAAACCTGATCGTGTTCAAAGTCCATTACGTGGCCTTTCTAACAAGTGCAAACACGACTATTCGACGATATTCCATCATGGAATGCCAGTGCCTATCTTCCGGCTTCATCATCAGACCTTGAAACCTAATCGTGGTCAAAATTCATTACAAGGTTTTTCTAAGAAATCCAAAACAGCTATGATACGATTTTCCATCATGAAGTTCCAGTTTATATCTTCCGGCTCCATCATCAGATCAGTTTGACAGTACCATATTATTGTATTGTCATCAGAACTAAATGCAGCTGCCAATTTTCATTACGCTACGATCCTTGGATGATGGTTAAATTAATTATCTTAGATTCCATTACATTGTTAGTTACATACAGGTCGACCTAATAAAAGCGTGTTAACAAATAAAAATAACAAAGGACTTAGGCACAATCGCATCCACATCGCAGTTGTAGACTCAAAACAGCTCTAATTTTCGTAAATTTTGACAAGTTGTTCGCATTGATTGTCCCCGAGATACATAATATTGCGATAAAATTTGTTGTTTTTTAAAACTCCTACAATTTTATTTTCCCTTCCAATTAAAACAATAGAAGTGTTACCTAACAATTCTATTTAATCCTACAAACGTAGAACGTAAAATTAATTTATTTATGTCTCAGTAACATAAAGGTTAAAACTTTTTGTTACTAACGTTAGAGCAACACAATAAAATTGACATTCCAATTTCAAACAACGTAGCCACGTAATATTTTCCTGCCATCTGTAGGGCTTTATCTAGATCGGGATAAGTTGTTGCATTTCAATCATTGTAATTTAAAACCTATGGGTGTGAGAATAAAAGTCACAATTCCGGGCTTGCAACGGAGATTGCCTGAGGCTGGGCTTTGTCTCGGGAGTTAACTTGATTGTTACAAGCTCGTGCAGCATCATATGTGAAACAGTGCAACGTGTTATGTAACACGGACTGTTGTAATCAATTGAGGTACTGTCGGCAAAAGAGATTTATGAAGCTAACTCACGATGTTCTTTTCATAAAAAATATTTAAATGTTTTTTTTTATGATGGCAGGGTCGAGATTACCATCAATGATTTATTATTACAGTAACATCGTTTTAGGTGCTATTATGAATTCTGGTCTCGTGTTAAAGATGCCTTTAACTGAGGTGATAGTTTGATAAGCTAAAGATATTGCGAAGGTAAATTAGTTGTTTAATTAAAAGCGATATTAATGAATGCATGAAGTTAAGACGTGTTTCCATTTTACAAGGGTACTTGGAATTTTGATCTCAACAACTTTGATCGGCTAAAGTTTTCTCAAAGCAATTGTTACTCAGTTTTTAGGTTTATATTTTTTTTTTATTTATAATTAAACTAGTACTCACGCGGGGCTTCGCTCCCGTGGATTCTATCACGGTAAAAACATAAGTCTCCTTTTATTCAGTCGCGTAAAAAGTAGCCTATAACCTTCCTCAAGCTTCAAGCTACTTCCATACCAAATTGCATCCAAATCCACCCAGTACTTTCGAAGATTAGCTCGTTCAAGCAAAAAAACAAACAAACAAACTTTTCCGCTTTATAATGTTAGTATAGATAGGAGCCTGTACTTAAATAATAACAGCCGCATGAGTTCTTGGTATCTTTAAGTTAAACAACTTTTGCTGAGGTCAGTTTATGGATGGGTCACCATCCTAACGTATGAAGATTCCTCTGTGCCTCGGGAAACACGCTAAATGGTTTTACGGACAATGTAACAAATAAAAAATAAAAAAAAATTCTTTTCATATTTTTTTTTATTAAATTACTAGTACTCACGCGGGGCTTCGCTCCCGTGGATTCTATCACGGTAAAAACATAACTCTCCTTTTTTGCAGTCGGGTAAAAAGTAGCCTATAACCTTCCTCAACCTTCAAGCTACTTCGATACCAAATTTCATCCAAATCCACCCAGTACTTTCGAAGATTAGCGCGTTCAAGCAAACAAACAAACAAACAAACAAACAAACAAACTTTTCCGCTTTATAATATTAGTATAGATTTACTAAGAAACAAACTTATCTTAATTTGTATATCTTTGACAGTCATTACGGGTAGTCTTGCCAAGGGGTAACATGTTACTCAGCTACCGGTTTATGGACATCAGATAGGCAGACTCTTCATGTAAAACCCTAGTACTCAGCTACATCTAGATAGACTAGAAGCCGACTAAAACATAAAGAAAAGGCTAAGTAAATGATGATGATTATTGAATTACCAATGTTACGGTTTAAGACATTTATTTCTCAAAAAGAATACACTTCACTTGTTATGAAAAATACAAGTTAATTAAGAACATTAATATTGTTATACAGACAATAGGAGGGTACTCATACATAAATTGCTTGTGGCAGTTAGAATATACTTTTCCCTAACTACCCACATGTAGCGAGAGAAGCTAATAGGTGAGTGAACAATTACGTGTCGTTCCTTGATAGTAACTGTATAACAATTAGTTATTTTGTAATTTGTTATAATTTGTTTTATTTAAATTTAAACTCGAGAAAAAACCTTCGTGATGTGGTGCTTTACGGTTTTTTTGAATAAGCTAAATGACTGAATTTATTTTACGTCGCTTGGCAATTTGTTATATAATTCTGCTCTTTCGTATAATATACTTTTCTTTTCGTAGTTAGTTCGTGGTGTTGTTTTTGTGTTTATTACCTTAATAAATAAGTCGCCTAGAAAAGAAAAAGCCCTCTTGCTTTACTAGCCGTAGGATCCGTTTTGCACCCTGCACCCGTAACTCATTTGCTTACTTCATCATAACATTTTCTCGACCTATTTCGGGCCTCGGTTTCCTTTACTGAAAGGAACTGGGTCCCTCCATTTTCTACGCACAACGTGCTCAACTGCCGTAGGTACGCCCTTTGGCACACATAGAAAACTAGATTTATGTACGGTTTTGTCAATGTGCGGTTCAATTCTACTCCGATTAATTGTTACATCTAGCACCATGGGTAGACATGGGTAGTCTTTTGTTGGCAAACCATTTTAATTAAAGAAATGAAATGGTAAGGAAAACTCTGTGGTTGGAAAATTATTTGATACGGGAATTAAAACAATGATAGCTGAAAAAAGGCCTGTCGTACTTCGGTCTTTAACATTATTATTATATACTAGCTCTTGCCCGTGATTTGTTCGCTTTTTTTTTCATGATCGCTGAGTTTTTTTAATCCAAAAATTGACTGGTAAAGAATGAATGAGATTCCTTTATTTATGTAAACACATGACACTTACAAAATAAGTATAAATACAAACAAAAGTGCACAAAGGTGTTGCTTATTTCCTAATAAATTTCTTCCAGCAAACATACGACAGGATATTTGAAGAAGAGATGATAGACACAGTGTGTATAAATACTAATTACGATAAATAATACATACTTAGCTAATAAACTAAATTATAATGATACTAGCTTTTGCCCGCGACTTCGTCCGCGTGGAATAGTTACTTAGGACTAACGTTAAATTTAACCCCGATTTTGAAGCATTCTTCATTGGCGCTCCGCTCCTATTGGCCTTAGCATAATGATATATGGCCTATAGCCTTTCTCTATAAATTAACTATTTAATTAAAAAATAATTTTTAATTTCGAACCAGTAGTTCCTGAGACTATCGCGTTCAAACAAACAAACAAACTCTTCAGCCTTATATTATTAGTATAGATAGCTGTTGCCCTCGAATTCGTCCACGTTTTCGTCGTTTTTCGTAAAAAAGATTTTGATGTAAGAGACAGATTAACCGTCGTAATTTAGTACGGAAATATAATATGTCAATCTATAATACTGTTGAAAAATATCGCAATACCGAACCGCACAATATTATTGTTAATGGGTGTGCCCGCGACTCCGTCAGCGTGTAACTCCTTGTGTGTTGTTAAGTTAATGTATTGGTAATATTGCTTAGATCACGTTCACATGAGGCTTAAGTACCTATAGAACGAAAATACTTCAGCACAAAGCTTCCGGGTAAACTATGTTGAAAGTTGACCCGTCCGGCACGTGAACATAAAATTTCTAGAAATGCTAACCCGGGAAAGAACGACGTACAACTGACCATGCGAGAAACAACTGACACCGAGATCTACTCCAGCAACACGAAAAGTCTGCCCTTGAGCCTTATTAATTGTCATTGCATAACACACCGATACTGGGAATTGCGTTCTTTTAAATTGGAATGGAAAATTATTTGGTATTATGGGAATTCTGGGAATAAAGACGGTTTCTCCTGCACCGCAACCTGTTAAAATTTGAGCCTCGATTATATTTTGTTGCAACTGGGTTACTTTTAGCCGAGTTCCATTGCAAAGTTGTGTTGGTTTTAAATTTCGGAGCAGAATAATAATCAGAAAGCTTCGAACTGCTAAGCTATCGGGAGTTACACGTGTTATTGTGAGTCAACCATAAAAGATAGATATATGCTGTCGTGGGATATTTTTTATATAATTTTAAGGAGAACATTTCCGTCATAAATGATTTCTGTGTAGCTTTAACCATTAAGGTTGCACTCGCGACGGAAGCTTAAAAAATGGAGTAACTTCTCCCGTTTTCCCAACATTTCCCTTCACTGCTCTGCTCCTATTGATTGTAGCGTGATGAAAAGTATACTATCACCAGCTCAGGAGTATGAAAAAGAATTGTACCAAGTTTCGTTAAAATCCGTCGAGTAGTTTTTGTTTCTATAACGGTTATACAGACAGATAGACAGACAGACAGACAGACAGACCGACAGACAGACAGACAGACAAAAAATTTACTGATTGCATTTTTGGCATCAGTATCGATCCCTAATCACCCCCTGATAGTTATTTTGTAAATATATTTCATGTACAGAATCAACCTCTCTACAGATTTATTATAAGTATAGATAATAAACAAATACACGTATATACATACATAGAGTTAAAATACATATTTATATTAATGCTATAAAAATATACACTCTACTATAATATATGACGGAGAGACAGCGTCGTATGTGTTTTTAAAAAGTGTGACTTCAGCTCAGATGGCGTCAGGAATGTTGTCTTGGTGATCACTCATGTTTGATTTTCAAATAAAAGCACTTGTTAATGTTACCGGAGACTCGTTTATTCAACTGACAGCGTAACGACTTTACAGAGAGGTCCGCACTGTCCAGCGGCTTGAACAAGAATGAATCTGAATTGATTCTAGCGCTCATAGTGCGGCCTTATATAGAGGGATTGTCACACATATACCCACATTTTCTAGTTAAATATTAAACTACTTAAATTACAATGCTTTAAGTTGAAACATGTTAAACGTTAATTTTACATCTTAAAAATCAATTAATAGTTTGTAAAACAATCAAATTATTAAACTTTAATCATTTCAATTATTTTAGTAGACAAATTATTGTATTTGCGCTGATATATACTATAATAAATATATAAAATTACGGGATGTTATATAGGTAATGATCTTTGACCAGCTTTTTGAAAATACTAATGGATTAGCAATGATGTTAAACGCTTACCTAGAAGTATAGGTATCAGGAAACAAAGACTCTGTCAAAATAAAGTTTTATAAAGATTGGACCCTTTTCTTTTATGTTCGGCGACTCAGTCAAAATGTATGCTCTTACATTAGGAGATGATTTTTATAATTAAATAAAAGTTCTTGTAATATTAAAGTAGTAGACTTTTCTTTGCCTTTGTTCTCTCAGACAATCCCATAGAAACCGTGTATTTATTCTCTTCTATTTTGTTTAAATAGCCTTTCTATAATACTGGCCGCTTCATATATGCGTTGTCATAATTATTAATGTTCTGTATTCAAACATATAATGGAACGTACGGACCTTTTTGTCGTCCTTTATGATAAAAGTCAAGTCTTTTTTTATCTCGTTATGTAATAAAAATGGAATATCGCTATTTATTTATTATATACTTTATTGTATACCTTACAATATTTCTATAGATACAAAAAAAATTAAACTAGTGAACAATGGGCGGTCTTATCGCACAGGGCGATCTCTTACAGACAACCTTTGGATGGACAAACTTAAAGGAGACAGATTAAGGGCTGTCAGTGTACAAACATATAATTGAACATAATAATATAAAATACATACAATACCAAAATTATATACTAATAAATATTACATGTATAATTGAGAAAGAAGGGGAAAAGTTATAGGGAGAGGTAATGCTCCTTCACCATTCTTTTGAACGCTGTTAGCGTTTGAGCACGCCTCACTTCTATGGGTAATGCATTCCACAAACGAGCTGCTTGTATGGTAAAAGATTTGTCAAAGAAAGAAGTGGAATGCATACGAATACTCAACTCTAGATTTTCCGATGATCTCAAGGATCTAGAATGTGTGTCACAGAGGAACTGAAAACGTTCCTTAAGATAGAAAGGAGTGAAAGGATTAAATAGCACATTATAAAGTAGAGAAAGTAAGTGAAGATTCCGGCGAAACCTAATAGGAAGCCATTTGAGCTGAGCACGGAAATCAGAAACGTGGTCATATTTGCGCAAGCCAAATATAAACCTGATACAGAGATTTTGAAGACGCTCTAGCTTGTCCAATTGGTTTTGGGTCAAGTCGAGATAGCTGGCATCAGCATAGTCCAGAATAGGGAGAAGGAGAGTTTGTGCAATTGCAATTTTAGTGGAGATGGGAAGAAAATTACGAAGGCGTCTCAAGGAGCCTGCAGACGCAAATACTTTACGACTAACTTCCTGTAATTGTTTAGTCCAAGAAAGGGTGTCGTCAATGTGTATTCCCAGGTTCTTCACAGTGTGACTGAAAGGTATGACGGTGTTATTGAAAGAAACCTGGGGAAGTGCCGTCCAGTCAATCCTGGAGATAGTACGAGAACTACCAACAACAATAACCTGAGTCTTAGCAGGGTTGATTTTCAGCTCAAACTCAGCGCTCCAGTCACCAATTCGAGCAAGGTCCATATTAATAGCTTTAATGGCATCAGCTAACTCTACGAGTGGAGCTTGGGTGTAAATTTGGAGATCATCAGCATACAAGTGGTAGAAAGAAGATAGTCGTTGAGTGATAGCATTTATAAAAAGTACGAAAAGTAAAGGAGATAAAACGCCACCCTGTGGCACACCGGCAGAGGTATCACACCAAGAAGAAAAGGAGTTCTCAGTGGAAATACGCTGCCGACGACCAAACAGGTAACTACGAAATCAGTCAATTACCGATGGAGATATGTTAAACGAGCGGAGAATGCCAAGCAAAATGTCGAAGTCAACTGTATTAAACGCATTACTAAAGTCTAGTAGTGCAAGTACAGTTAACTTCCCCATCTCCATGCCAGACCTTATATCGTCCGAAATATGTACGAGTGCAGAAGTAGTGCTGTGACCAGGACGAAAACCAGATTGGAAGGGATTCAGAAGATTGTACTTAGAAAGGAACGAGCTAAGTTGTTGGTGGACAAGCTTTTCAAGGACTTTGGATAGGAATGGGAGAATAGAAATAGGTCGGTAGTCAGAAAAAGATGCAGGACGAGTTTTGGGTAAAGGGATAATTTGGGCGTCTTTCCAGGCTTGTGGAAAGACACTACTAGAAATTGAGAAATTTAGGATGTATAGAATGAACGGAAGAACGTTATCAAGGATGGGAATGATCATCTTACGGCTGACACAGTCACTACCCACAGCGTTGGACGTAATCGACATAACACTCCTTTTAACATCACAAGCAGTAAATTGACGTATGACAAAAGGAGAATAATCAGGTATCGGAAGTTTAGAAAGATAACTTAAAGTAGCAGTTTTAGTAGCCCTATCTATTGATGGCGAAGTAGAAAAATGACTATTAAGTGAGTTTAATTCAATGTCTTTAGAAATCGTTTCATGAGACTTTTTCCCGATACCTAATGTTTTGAGAAATTTCCAGACCTTAGCTGGATCACTACTCTGAACCGAATTATGGATATGTTGGCGTTTTGCATTTCTACACACCTTGCTGCAGTGATTTCTAATTGAGATAAATTTCTCCCTGTTGGCGTCACTAGGTCTAACTTTAAACTTAAATTTCGCCGCTGCTTTTTTATGGATTAAAAGTTTTATTTCATCCGTCAGCCAAGGCGCCGGAAGATGCTTAAAAGATGCTTAACCCTCACAGCTCGAATAGGTGCATGTCTGTCATAAAGCTGAATTAGTGCAGTAGTCAAAAAATCAACCTGTTCGTCGACTGATGACGAATCAACCAGAGGCGTCCAGTCAATGTTGTTGGCATCCTCTCGAAGACAATCAATGTTCATCCCATCAAAATTGCGAAGCAGAATAGTTTTGGACTTATGCTTAGGGGGGCGAATTTTATAGGATGTGAAAATTAGGTTATGGTCATGGTATGCATTAATACAGGAATCTAAGAATGTGAATCGGCAAATGTTAAGATCCCAATTCATCCGCAGACCGTCAAGCGTTGCTTTACCTTGAAGTTCGATACGACCGGCTATAAACAAATTAAATTAAAAAAATATTTTTTCATACCACTTGCTCAAAAAAGTGACATTCTATGCCACAAAAAGCGAACATAACAATAGTCATTTTTAATCTGTTAAAAATAGGGAA
Organism: Tholera decimalis; assembly: GCA_943138885.2. Taxonomy (NCBI): domain Eukaryota; kingdom Metazoa; phylum Arthropoda; class Insecta; order Lepidoptera; family Noctuidae; genus Tholera; species Tholera decimalis. The sequence goes on from OW964559.2 coordinate 15,226,919, forward strand.
AGAAAATTGTACTGAATTTCATTCATCCTCTAGGGGGAGAATGTGATTTAAATTTGGAATACTTACCGAAATTTATACTGAACTACATCTGTGATTACATAATTGAGTTTGTATATAAAGCATTATACATCTTTTACATCTCTCATATTCGGTAAGTAGGTCCTTATTACCCCCAAATGGGGCTTGTAGGTAACCAATTAGCACTCTAGGGTAATAATGTAGCTAGAAAAGCCCTAGGGCGGTGAGTAATTTAAAAAAAAATCTCTTCACTCTTTCAAAAAGTTCGCGTACATCTAACCATCATACTGGCAATAGATATCATGCATTCAGCCCAATGACAAAAGAGGTCGCTTTGCTATTCAATCTTGTCTTCGTATGAGTATAATAGTCATCAATTTTAAATATCGAACGGTGAAGCTCAATTTCGTTCTTGAAAATAAAAATTAAAAAACAAAGATGAAAAAAGGCGGGAATAGAAAACTTTTACTTTAAATATTGTTTGTTTTTTGTGTTCTCATTTCACTATAAATTTTAACGAATAAAATGCTTTATTCTTGTAATGCCGGTTTTTTTCTACTTACCTCACAATCGAGATGTAAAGCAGAGTAGTTTAGCTCGGGTGTAAGCATCAATTGCAACCTCGAACTATAGGCGCACGAGCGCAGCGAGGGCGCCTAAATATCTTGGGCTGCAATTGATGCCTTACAGCCCTTGGCTACTAATCTACTATTTGAAAAAGGAATACGCATTTATTATGCAGTTATGATTATTAAATACTCAAATCAACTCATCAACAATAAATGTACCAAACAAAAATGTAACTCTCTCTATCAATAATTGGACCAATGTTTCGAATGTTAACTTTTATTTTTAATTGTCATTATTTTTAATAAATGCTTATCTCATATTATTATTGTGTTAATTTTTTCGCAAATGGTACGAAAAGTAGAGTATTTTCCTCGGTGATAAAGCTGTCTTAGTCTTGGGTGAACTTAAATCCCTCGCTACACTCAGGACTCGTCTTAAATCCCTCGCTTCGCTCGTGATTTAAGTTTTTAACACTCTCGCTACGCTCGGGAGTAAACCTCGAGTCCTTCGTTACGCTCGCGATTTAAATCGTCACCCGCGACAGAAGACACTGCTTTATTCCCTTGGTTAATAATCTACTATTTTCTTATTAATATATTTATTAATTAAATTATTTACTAAGAAACAAACTTATACTAATTTGTATATCTTTGACAGTCTTTACGGGTAGTCTTGCCAAAGAACCATGTTACTCAGCTACTGGTTTATGGACATCAGATAGGCAGACCCTTCATGTAAAACCCTAGTACCTACTCAGCCCTTTATTTCTGGATGGGAAAATCATCGAATGACTTCTTCCGCTCTGGGTTAAGTGGAAGGGTGTGTCAGACTTCTACTGACTAAAATCCCACCATGTTCCTTCGGCTGCCCTAAAATTCCGGGGCCGCGGTATCTCGATAGAACTTTCACGCAAACCCCGGCAGGCAACGGCCCTGTGAGGCTCCGTCACTGGTATTGACAGCTCTTTGAGGCGCGCGTGTAACACGTTGCGCCGCCGACCTGGGCCTGGTCCTTACCGGACGGTGGGCGACCCCTGCTTGCCGTCCGCAAGCCCGCGCCTACGGTGGCCGGAAATCGGCTCACGATCCCCGACGCCCGGGGCGTTTCTCGCGGCGGCTGGAGCGTGAGCAAGAGAGTTGCCTCTCCCTCGCGCGTTCGGCCTCCTCCTTCGCTAGCATGACTGCTTCGCAGAAGGAGGCGACTGCATCCCATTCCCTCTCGCTCCGCACCATGGTCTGAACCAGAGCAGGGCGCGAGAAGTCGCCGCTGTAGTACTCAGCCCTAGTACTTCGATACGGCCGGATATGTAGCCACGAGCTTCTACCAGTATTAACGTAATCGGTAATTGGTTCAGTACTTTTAGAGATAATCTTTTACAGGCGCATAAACAAACAAAGCATTTCAGTAATAACAAGTATTAACTTTGTGTATGTAGTTCTTTATTTGAGCACACATGGTCATGTTAGTAAAACAAAGTCGTCTTGAATTCAGCGATAGTTTAAAGATATATTTGTTTTGACCGCTTTTCAATTCCCAGTTTGTAGTTTTTAAAACAATATAGGCTTGTTGCTAATATATCAAACAGAGAAGACAAAATACATAGAACGTATGAAAAGTATGAGACAGCCTTTGGTCCTGTAGAAGGAAAATATCGCTTATGAAAAAAAAGACACGAAAACAACTATAGTTACATGATGTGTGACATAAACACTCACATTAAAATTTTTAACTATAGCTAAGGAAAATTTCATCTATGCTCAGTAACCAATTTTTACCTTATTAACGATTACACAGGCTAACAAAATTTAACCAAACTTCTTAACCAGAAACTAGACTATACATTTCCGAAGGTTTTCGATGCCTATACTATACTACTGTATCACGTCTATGATCTCAATTGATTTTTAGGCATAGGAAAACTAACAAAGATGAGAACTTCAAAACACGATATCTCATCGAAAAAAAATGCATTGAAAGGCATTTGAAAGAAGAAGACTTGTTCTTTAAACCTTTATTTTTTTTAGAAAAAGTAATTCGTGAGTCTACAGAACCTCAAAATCGGGCAAAAACGGTACTTTTTGCACTTTTAGGTTAGGATATCTCAGAAACCTGACGTGATAGAGCAATTCTGTGGCCAGATTCGGATTCAACGCATCGAAATCGAAAACCTTCGGAAATATATAGTCTGGTTTCTAGTTAAAAATGTTGTCGGCCTGTGCTATTTATGAGTAACAAGTATAAAGTATAATCAGTTTATAACATACCTACTGTTGGGTCTCAGGCTTTCTCTCTAGACTGAATGGGCCATATTACACCACGTGGACCCAGTCCGCAATTGGGCCGTATGGTTGATAATGGCCCATATGGCTCACTGGATCCAGTGCACATTTGTATTATTAGCTTTCAATCTATACTAATATTATAAAGCGGAACAGTTTGTTTGTTTGCTTGAACGCGCTAATCTTCGAAAGTACTAGGTGGATTTGGATGCAATTTGGTATGGAAGTAGCTTGAAGCTTGAGGAAGGTTATAGGCTACTTTTTACGCGACTGCAAAAAAGGAGAGTTATGTTTTTACCGTGATAGAATCCACGGGAGCGGAGCCCCGCGTGAGTACTAGTAAATACATAAGTATAACGTGTCATTTTCGTGCTCTTCAAACATGTCATCCATTAGAACAAACCCTTAAAAGTATAAATAGGCCCTTGTTCTTCCAATCTTCAAACTTGTTTGTCCATACCAAATCCTTTCAGGGTGAGCTCACGACGATCGAATCGATTTAAAGACAAATGAGGCCTTTTATATTCAAATTGCCGTAAAAATCGTATATGAAAATAAACCTGTTCGTGAAACAAACGCGTTAACAGTCTCTCTGTTTACAGGTAACCCACTCAGCTGTAATTGCCGCCTTTCGTGGATCTACGCCTTGCGCAACGAGACCAGAGACAACACGCTGCGAAACGCCCTCGAAAAAGTATCGTGTGTCACCGACCTTACAGCTGACAGACAATTAAACGACCAGGAAGATAGCGAAAACACCAAAGATAACACCCTAACTGACGACACGTATGATTATTACGATAAGAATGAGGACTACGCTGAAAAAAAAATCACGAAAAAGGCAACCAAACTGACCGATATTCCCTTAGAAAGTCTCCCGTGCCCCAAAGAAATCATGCAAAATGAAGAGTACGGACACCCTGTACAAAACGAAATCAGACTCAAAGCTTTCTCGAGCGTTGACAAAATATCTCCGTATTTAATTTTAGTTTTATTCATGCTGTTGTGTTAATTTTAATAATGAGACAAAGATATTTGTGATATTAGACGTTAATTAGTGTATTTCTCGTGTACCGAATTTATATTTGTTGTTCTGAATGCAGCTATTGTAGGCGCCATTTTGTATTGTCAAATGATAAAAGATCGTGCAGATGGGCGTGACGTAATGATGTGACCACCTACTTTTTTATTTATTTTTTCCGTGTGGGAAAGTTATCGAAACACTCTGGGTGGAGCGGAAGGGAGTGACAGACTTCTACTAACTAAAAACCCACTATGTTCTTTCAGCTGCCCTTAAGTTATAGGGCCGTGGTATCTCGTTAGAGTATGCCCGCAACCTCGTCAAGCAATGGCCCTATGGGGCCGCGTCACTAGTGCTGATAACTCTTTGAGATGCGCGTAGAATGACACGCCGCCGCGCGCCGTCCCGGGCCTGGTCATTACTGGACGGTGAGCTACTCCTACTTGCGGTATGTGACCACCCTTAGAAATCATTGTACCCCAAAATTTATTACCATGAAAAAGTGCGTCGCATTGTTGTAGCACTGAGCCGTCGTGCTCTACGGAAACCTAACAACGTGCGGTGGTTGCCCCACTTCTTGAATTAAGTAATAAGGTCATTCAATTAATGAACTACTTAATTGAAATGTTTACTTGTTTTTTATAGTGTGCAAAGCTCAAACGAATACGTTCAATCCATTAACCGTATTGGGTCTGCGTGTAAAAAGGTTATATTTTCAGCAGTTACCTTTACCTTTTTTAAGTCTGATCAGTTTACTAAATTATTAAGTAATATTTTACGAACCTAAGTTATATTGAAGGCTCTTGCAATACCTTGATGTATTTTATTCGTCTGTAAAAATTTTAGTGTTTCTATTCCATCAAAAAAAGTATTGAAAGTGAACGTGTTTGTAAATCAACAATAATATTGAACATCCAATTTTTCCTAAGCTATTATTAAATTTGATTAAAATATACATGTTTAATTAGGTACATCGATTACAGTACATTTCCTCGATTGTCAATCATTACCGGCTGGTAATGATTAGGACCGTCTCCGAACATTATTAAATAAAAATGTTATTTTTTTTTAGGGTGTTACGTTCCATTGAGTGTACAGACAAAACAAAACCTATCTCCCTTAAGGGATTAGCCCTATGTGTAAAGCCGACATTCTAAATACGAGCTTCGAAAAGCCAATTTTAGCAAAGATTCCTCTAATAAATATATATTTTTAGAGCAAAACCGGGAATTCGCTCGCAATTCAACTTAGATTGGTGTAAATAGCCCTTTATTGTTGATAGAGTTCTGGAATTTCGAAATTATTTTCGTTTTGTTTTAGATAAACAATTTTAAATATTCGAATTCGATTGGCGTTGGGTTAAGAGCTAAAATTGTTGTTCTATAGTGAAGAATGCACACGTAAAAGACATTTCGCTTTTAAGTTAATTAATCGTCGTTGAAATATTAATCATTTAGGGGTTAGACATTCATGTCATTAATGTAGTGCGCGCCTGAGAAATGGCTGACATTATCAGTGAAGTTTTAAAAGTGTTCTAATGGTTAGATTTTGATTGGTTTGCTTATTCGCACGCAATCTTCTTAATTAAATGGCATTGTCCCTTAAAGCCGCCAATATCAACTTACATAACGTAAGTAACGATAGTTTAGTAATGAAAAAAAAAATTAACAGTTTCTTTCTGTGTTTTAGTATCGTGAACACAGTTATGTTGAAATGACAGACGGACACTTCAATTTTATTTATATGTATGTATATAACATGTACCCTGATTGTTTCTCAAACCATCGCGCTTCATATTTGCTATTGATGAATCTATATTTTTGAAGTAAAACAGGTTTGTAGCATGAAAATAATTATCGATGTAGAGGGTTGCTTTACTGTGAAACTATAAAACAGAATCCTATTTGTACACATGCAATTAGTGTGGCAACTATAACCATCTGAAACAATTAAGCTCTGGGGTAGCTTAAGGGCCCCTCAATTAGTTAAAAGCGGTTAACTATGGACGTCCTGATTTGTTGACTGACCACAGATCGATTAGCAATTCAATTATTTAGCAAGTTTCTAAATATATCTGAAACATGTTGTGGTAGCTATTTTGTATCTGAACTAAGGCAGTTGTCGATGAACGAGTAGCGAGTATAGCTAGTATCTGCAAACGAGTTGGCGAGCAGCGAGTGTGTTGTTCTGATAATTTAGTCGCTGAGCTGGTGGTTGGTCTCTCAGCGTGAGTTCTGACCGCCAAGTGATCGCTGAGCGAGTATTATTTATGACAGCTCTTGTCGCTCAGCGACAAAACTAGTGAAGCGAGTAGTCGCCGGCAGTGTGAACAGAGCAACTATTAATATATGCATCTCTTTCGTTTACACGGAATGTATATTTCATTGCGCGTTTCATGAGCGAGAAAATCGCCGATAGTCGTTTTAGTCGTTTACTCGCTAGCAGTCGAATAACTGCAACTACAAAAAATAACGAGTGTTCATTCCACCAAAACACAAGCATATTTAGTTTAGTTGGAGGTTAACCCCTCCAACTAAGCTTTGTGTATAAAAGGTTGCTAGTAGAATTCTACTCATATCGCTAGTTCTCTATTGAAACATAAAAAACTAGTTGATTTACAACCCGTTTGACTTAATAACAATAATTAAAGCATGAGCGATATTTTTGGTAGTAGTTTTTTATCGATAATAGGTTCGCGTTACTTTGTTAAGGATTTCTGCAAAGCAACGCATGATTCTAATGATTTATAATTTATTTATTACATACCTACTTTATTCTACTCTACAATATTTTAATGGATACAAATAAATTAAACTAGTGTACAATGAATGGTCTTATCGCACAAGGCGATTTCGTACAAGCAACATTTTAAATAATGTTTGTATTTCGAAAGTTCAGTCTTTGGAAGTACAAATATTTTGTGTCGTCAGATGCATTTTGCATTGCTTTAGACTTTCACGATCTCGGGCAATATGACATATGCTATCACTATGACCATAGCGCATAGGTACTTCATTTCACAGCTGAACAAGGCTTTTCCAATCCCATGATTCTCAGCATTTCATTTCCAGTTGTCGCGCCGCAAAGATTTATGATAGCTACACAATTTTTTATTGAGGTGTAAGTCCCCATGTATGTTGAATACCCTGAGATGGGTTTAAGGGTTCTATCAAAGTATAAGGGCTAAAACCAACCTGTGTTCCCTCGCATACATGCCTTAGGAGCTCGGGGAACTCTTAAGTATTTTTCAACGAGGCCCCCGATTTGTGGCAACCCTCTTCTGAAGGACCATGATGGCTAAACCTAGGCGTTTCACCTCATGTTTACCTATCCATAGTCTCCAGTCAAGGGCGCATTTTGATCTTATGGGCCGCAATTATATGGCTGATATTATAACGAGCATCCTCCAACTTGGTTTTAGTACAGGTTCTAGTACTGTACTGGATCATATAATTCAGAATTAGAGAGTATTTTCCAGAAATAAACCGAGGTGGATAAAGTGTGGTAAGACCGAGTACCCTTAAATGGATAGGGCAGCCGCATGCACAGAGTAATTGATGCATTGATGCATTGCATGTAAAGCATACACTATCGGCGCGTTGATGCGTCCGAATTTGTCAGGCAAGTATACTTGTGGGATGGCTCAGCCAAATACCAGCTAGCTGCACTTGACTTGATCGAACGCAGAGCTAAAAGGCTGACGAGGTTCTGGCAGGCAAGCTTCATAGCCTGGCTCACCGGCGAAACGTTGCTTGCCTGTCTATCTTCTACAGACTGTACTCCGGAGAGTGTGCACAGGAGCTCCACGACCTAATCCCTTCATCCCCCTTTTACTACCGGTCTACCAGACGTACCGCAGGATACCATCCACACTTGGTCGATATACCGTCTTGTCCTACTAAGCGCTTTTCTTCGACATTCATTGTGCGCACAGCCAAGGTGTGGAATTCTCTGTCGGCTTCCGTGTTCCCTGCCACATATGACCCGTCAGCCTTTAAAGCAAGAGTGAATAGGCATTTTCTGGGCTCGCTCGTTCGATCGTAGACTTCATCTTACACTTACCATCTGTGTGATCGAGGTCAAAAGCGGGCTAATTCGTAATAAAGAAAAACATAGATTGAGTATTTACGTGCCAAGCCATTTGCAACCCATTAGGTTTAGTTAACCAATGAGCATACTTTTGTCCTTAATTTTTATTCTGCTACTGAGAATTTCTTTCTAGGATACATTTTTTTTTTCGAAAATCATCAATTGACAACGGGAAGGTAGAGGGGGTGTAAGACTTTTACTGACTGAAATTCCTGGACTCTGTTCCTTCTATTATATTCGCGGCCAAGGGCGCGGTATATCACTAAAAAATTCCCGTTACATCGGCAGAGACCCCACAACTCCAACAAGCCCACAACTACTACAGAATAAAACAATGATGTTTAAAGGGCCGTATGATTTCACCCTTATTGATTAGAGAAACCCCATAAAGATATGGGTTACTACATATCCTGCTATAGACTAACGCGCCGTTAATAGTTCATAATAGTCCATTAGCAATGCAAGTAATATTAATAATGACACGTTTAATTGCTACGTATTATGAATTAATAATGAATATCGATTCCATATCAATTTGATCACGAAACAATTAATGGTGACGGTCCAATTTCTGTTGAGGTTAATATTATTATGATACACAATTCATTTCGTTAAAGAAGTTTGTAGGTATTTTATATTGAGTGCAGTATATATTTTTAAAGAGAATAAAAAAATCATACACGCTTTGGAATTATTGGCTAAAGACAAGTTCAAACAAGAGCGTAATGGTATAAAAAAATCACATATTAATTACTGAAAGAAAATTCTATAGAATATTAAGAGTTTATTTTCCTTAGTAACCAAGAACACATAATGATAATAATCGGACGACTCGTAAAACCATTTCTGGTCTAATTTAAGTTTGATCTCGAGTAACGAGGCTACCATCTTTATCAAGATTATAGCCCATTTTATCTTTTAATTATACATGATTCTAACGTTGCTGAGGCATACAAAATTCTGCGAAATGTTATTAAATATCTTGGTAGTGTCATGGACTAAATTTTTATTATCGTATTGTCGAGGTCGCCTCATAACTACCTACTTTAACTCTTTTGGAAAAATGTAAGTGTTTGTACATATCCTGCTATAGACTAACGCGCCGTTAATAGTTCATAATAGTCCATTAGCAATGCAAGTAATATTAATAATGACACGTTTAATTGCTACGTATTATGAATTAATAATGAATATCGATTCCATATCAATTTGATCACGAAACAATTAATGGTGACGGTCCAATTTCTGTTGAGGTTAATATTATTATGATACACAATTCATTTCGTTAAAGAAGTTTGTAGGTATTTTATATTGAGTGCAGTATATATTTTTAAAGAGAATAAAAAAATCATACACGCTTTGGAATTATTGGCTAAAGACAAGTTCAAACAAGAGCGTAATGGTATAAAAAAATCACATATTAATTACTGAAAGAAAATTCTATAGAATATTAAGAGTTTATTTTCCTTAGTAACCAAGAACACATAATGATAATAATCGGACGACTCGTAAAACCATTTCTGGTCTAATTTAAGTTTGATCTCGAGTAACGAAGCTACCATCTTTATCAAGATTATAGCCCATTTTATCTTTTAATTATACATGATTCTAACGTTGCTGAGGCATACAAAATTCTGCGAAATGTTATTAAATATCTTGGTAGTGTCATGGACTAAATTTTTATTATCGTATTGTCGAGGTCGCCTCATAACTACCTACTTTAACTCTTTTGGAAAAATGTAAGTGTTTGTGCTTTTGTATTTGTATTCGTAAGTAGTACAATTGTTTTCTTATTTCTTGTTTAAACGGCCTGTACAAAACAACAATGGGTCGTAACTAACATGTCACCTGATAGGTTGACGCACCATGTAAAATATGGTGTTATTACATGGTACTCCTCGGCAAATATAGTTAGAATAAGGCTAAGTAAATGATTCATCATCATCACCGTTATTTCAGTCTTTTACTGTCCACTGCTGAACATAAGCCTCCCCAATCGGGTTCCAACGTAACTTTCTCCATCCAATCTGCATCCAAAGACTCACTGTAGTCTTGACAAGGTCGTTGATTCATTTGATAGGTGACCGTCCTACGCTGCGCTTTCCAATTCGAGTTCTCTACACAAGTTTATTTTAGTCTCGTCGACTGTCGTATCTTCACACAATGTGACCTGCCCATTGCCAGCTTCAGCTTAGTAATCTGTAAATTATGTACTACCAATCCCCAGTATGTCAACAATGTAAAATATAACCGTGTTTGATCACATCACGTTTCTATATCAAACTGAAATCTAGCGAGAAACTTGAGAACGTCTGTCCAAAAACAACTTGTATCTAAGTACAAACCACGACACAAGTTCCCATCAGGCAATACGTAAAGCATTCCTTGCAGGAGTGTTATTGTATGTAGAAATACGTGAATAAATTTGTATAATACAAAATGCAGTTAAGTGTAGAAAAAGCAGGAGGAGTTTTGTTTTATATTTTGTTATAACAACATCACTTAAAATAAATACACCTAGTCAATGTGCACATTACGCTGTATTTATCATCACCGAAAATTTGAAGAAACATTCCGAATATTGTTAATAATAAAATAAACTTAATTTATTATTAAAACATCTGTTCGCATAAATCAAAATTTATTGCATTGTTCTTACAAATTGAAAGTTTAAATTGGCCTGTATTTGTAATGTTTACATAAAATGTTTAAGATCGAATTCAAAGATTTTCATCGTTGAAATATTAAGATTAATTGTACAAAATGTATTCCTGTTATAGATATCGTATATATTGTAATTATTAGGTTGTGTATAGTCTTCAATTCTGTTGTAATAAATATTTCTACCCGTGTTGTGAGAGTTTTATTTATAAAGATCTCCTTTCCGATAACAGCTAACTTTGCTGCAAGAGAAGCAAAAATTAAGATTACCTGTCACGTTAACACGGCCGCTGTTGTTAAGCATAACACAGCCTTCTTTTTGGGGTGAGATAATCAGCGAATGACTTCTTCCGCTCTGGGTCAAGCGGAAGGGTATGTCAGATTTCTACTGACTAAAAACCCACCCTGTTCCTTCGGCTGCCCTAAATTTTCGGGGCCACGGTAACTCGGTAGAACTTTCCCGCAAACCCCGGCAGGCAATGGCCCTATGAGGCCCCGTCACTGGTGTTGACAGCACTTTGAAGCGCGCGTGGAACTCGACGGGCCGCCGACCCGGGCCTGGTTTTTACCGGACGGTGAGCGACCCCTGCTCGCCGTCCGCAGGCCCGCGCCTACGGTGGCCGGAAATCGGTTCATGATCCCCGACGCCCGGGGCGTCTCCCGCGGCGGCTGGGGCGCGAGGAAGAGTGTTGCCTCTCCCTCGCGCGTTCGACCTCCTCCTTCGCTAGCATGACTGCTTCGCAGAAGGAGGTGACCGCATCCCATTCCCTCTCGCTCCGCACCATAGTCTGAACCAGAGCAGGGCGCGAGAGGTCGCCGCCGCCGACCGCCTCTACGAGGACACAGCGGTGCTCCACCCAAGCAGGGCACACCTCCACCGTATGCTCCACCGTGTCCTCGAAGTGGTCCTCATAATGACGACACCCGGGCGTGTCCTCCCGCTGAATCCGAAACAGGTACCTCCCGAAACAGCCATGTCCGGTCAGCACCTGCGTCAGGCGGAAGGTGATGACGCCGTGGCCTCTCTCCAGCCACTCCTCAAAGAGGGGACTTATCGCCGCGATTGCGGAGTTTCACCCCGGCTTAGCACCGCCTCCAGATCCCACGGCAGCAATTCGGCAAGGAGGTTCGCCGCCTCCCCAGAGATCGTGCGAGCATAACACAGCCTCGGAATGCAGAAATGAAAATCAATAGAATGTTGTGCCTTTGATCTTGACCTATATTTAATACATATAAACTTATTTTAAAACATAACAAAATAGATAGATAGATATACTTCTTATTGTCCACCATAAAAGAATTAAATGAGGACTTAAAAACTTCAAAGGGTGTTACAATGGGCGGTTTTATCGCTAAAAACGATCTTTTACAGACAACCTTTGGATGGATTTGACACAGCAGGAGAAAATAAATACGCGGGTAGTCCATGGTGTACTATTCATTTATATACAATACATAAGTAATAATAACAATATATATGACAATACACATATATAAAAAAGCTGGGATATATAAAAAAACAGTAACAAATTAAAGAGAGAGATAGAGATAGAGATCTTTTACCATGTTTTTGAAAGAAAGAACCCTTCCTTCTGACACGACATGACACGACAAGAGTATTTCACAGTCGTCTGACTGATCAAAGAAATTGGTGGAGTGACTCGGTACCTCTAGCCTCAAGTTTTTCAATGACTTCAGAAATTTGGCATGTGTGTCATGGAGGAACTTAAAACGTTTCATTGAATCTACCTTTAAAGTTCCTACTGCTTGGGCCATAATACACCTCGCTGGCCCGTTGCGAGTTGAAGTATGTCATAATTATGTCTTCGGATTTATCAGTACAAAGACATGCCAGTTTTATCAAAATATTTTTCTTCAATGCTTTGAAAGTAATGATAAAAATAATATAAAGTTATGTGCCTACCTAGCAGTGGCGAAGGGTGATTTTTCATAAAAGGGAAGCCGGACGAAAAAATGCGTACCTTGCTCAAGTGTGATGCGTGAATTCCAGTAACTGTGGCCACAGGGCCAAGATTTCGAAGTCAGCCACAGGGCTGACTTCGAAATCTTGTAACTTCGTATATAATTATTTGATTAATTGAAAATAATAGATTACTATTTATATATTCATATATAAAATAATAGACTAATATTTGCCATATTTCAAAAGGGAAGCCGGTAGGAATCGAGTTGTATGGAGCCTTTGCCACTGCTACCTAGGTTCTAAGTAACTACCTAGGTAAGTCATAAATCATAGGATAAGGAACCACAGTTCTCTAAGAAAGATGATACTTGATGCACTAGACAAAGTGACATTCTATCGTGGATAACAATTAATGAAGAGTCCGATATTCAAGGTGCAACTGAAATAAAGCAAGACCTTTCTTATTTCTACTGAATAAAAACTTACCGCGCCCTTCAATTGCCCTTAAGTTCCGGGGCCGCGTCAACTCGTTAAAACATTCCTGCAACCTTCCACCCGTTCACCCCGTCCAATGCAAGGTAAGATCTTACATGGATCTAAAAGCCTCGTACATTTACGTTCACATATCTCAATTAAAGAGTTTTGCAAAGAACAAAGATAGGTCCTGGCCTTCACAACTTTTAAATTTAAAATGGCACGGCCATTTATCTTTAATGTATAAGAATATATACAAAAAAATCTAAACTATAAAGTTATATTTAATTTATTTCGAGAACTTCTCCATTAGAATTGATTTATTAATAAACAAAAAGCTGACCGGACATTGTCGCAAATAAGTTGAGTTGTCAATATGCTGCAATTAAACTTATTAATCTGTTTTTTATTTCAAATCCTTTATTGTTTTCTGCATTCTTTTATATACTAAAAATAGTAACAATATGAGGTGAACAATAATCGCATTTGATCACATAAAAAATCTGAAATAATATTTTAATTATTGAGAATAAAAACTCTATTCTATTTTTATATATGGCAAGCAAAGGCGATGTCGACTATACTGCCAAATTAAAAACTCGAACAAGTGTCAAAAGCGACACAAAGGGAATTGATTGACATTACATACACAAACTTTCGGCATTATGACATTACAATTTCAAACAGTCTGTGATTTTGCGAAGTGCATGCGTTTGTTTTCTTCTCTGTTTTTTGAGACTCTTTTGCTTTTCGAAGTGTTGAAATACATCCATTACTGTGACCATGTCTAACCAACAACGTTGCACTAACTGTGGATTGAATGTTTTCCGAATGCGGAGGTATTTAGTAGAATGCGAAGAAGTTCGTTCATTGTTACAGCAGTGGACCTCTATTCCCGAAGTAAAGTACTTTTATTTAATTAGACAGAAGTCATTTCTTTAGTGCTAAATGTTAACGTTTACAAACGTGTATAGATATCGTCAAATTGTAATAACCTCAAAATTCCATATTTGTATTTATGGTAGTATTTTTTATGGTAGTAAGTTCTATACAATATTTAATGCTAAGAAACAGTTCTTAGTATTGAACTATACACAATAAAATTATTTTTATCGCCGGCCGTGAGAATTTTATATTAGGCCAAAGTTACTATGTACACTTGGCATTGCTCTTTGGAACTGTTGCTATGCCATGATAATGCGTATAAAAACCCTTTTTTAGGTTCTGCGATATTTCTGTTAGATCTTGGAGTGTGATATGCGCTTCCGTAATATTAAATTGTTCTACATCACGGTCAGCACGTCACTTTATCTATAGCCCAAGAATATTTTCAAACGCAAAACTTACAGAGCGCACCTGAGGAGATAGACGCAGTCGTCACGTCAATAGCCTGCAATGGAACTTGAGCTTTGCATTATAAGTATGTAGTCCCAGAACTCGTTCTAAGTTTGGAAGTGAAGCGTTATACACGTGCAAGTTATCTTGAAATCATACATAGTTGGTGTACATAACCCAAAATCTCGAGTAAGTCGTGTAGGTAGGTGACCTTCTTCGGTAGAGAAGCCAACAATGACGAGCAATCTCTAGGTAAAAAGAGATAAATAAAATGTATTAAAGATACAAAATCTTCTACTGTGTACTTTTGATCTTTGATGCTTCGTCTGGAGACAAGCTTTGATAAAAAATTAGGTCATATTATAAAAATAAAATGACAGCGGAATTTAACCAACATTGTACAATTTCAACTCTGTAAAAAATAATCTCTTAAAAATAAGCCATGTCGCACAAAACCATGACATGACATTATATCGTAAACCATTAATACACATACATATCACCACACTCCTCTCTATCTTTTATTTCCATGTTACATAACATAAAAGTAAAAGTGAGGATTACGTTACATTAATTAAATTTCACAAAAGGATATACCTTTCGCCAGACTTTACAGTTTGGCGAGTAAAAAATAATTGTAATAAAAAGAAATACTGCAAAATATTAAATGAAAAAACATATTAAAAAGTTATAAATTACTAATATACCTACCACTTTTTGAGTGCTTTTGCAAATCTACACTTTTTATTCTTATTTAAGATATCTGCAGGCAATGTATTAAGTAAGTACGGTACTCGCTTATCAATAGTTCTATCACCGAAGTAAATTTTTTGTCAGTCTCATACACGATATACCAGATCCATAAATCTGATACCGAGCCTGGAATGCTCCAAGACTCTTTGTGCTACTCTGAGCCTATAAACAGCGCATATATGTATCAACCAGCAAAGGTCAGCTAGGAACAATAAATAACACAATTATTGTTCTTAAAGTCCATATATTTTACATGAGCTCTCGATTATGTAGCCAGAACTGGTCATTACTTGAACAAAACAAGTAAACAAACAGTCTTAATAAATTGACATAACAACAAATTAACTCAAATTAGCTTGTCCAAATTTAGTGCTTAAATAATAAAATTGAGCATTTTAGACGTTCTCAATGTCGCTTTTACTGTACATAATAAAATAAATACATTCAACCGTCTAGACGCTTATAGCGATGAATATAAATCTCCTGTACATAACTGTGGTAGTGCGCTATTATTATAAGCATTTCATTTAATTGGAGGCGTAGAACATAGAAGCTGTTCTAAAAAAAAACAATAGCGCCGATTTAGCAGTACACATTTTCACTTTTTGAGTATGAGTACTTGAAAGTCACAAAGTACTATTATTTATTCTTCGCCGCAAGCTTATACAAAAGAACCCCGACTTGTTATCAAAACGCGCGGTCGACTAAAGATTAAACTCGTAGAACTCGAACAAAAAGATTTAAAGCTTCATTTAATGAGTCCAGTTGAAAAACACGTTGAGTCTTCAATTGAAGTCGAAAATTCGAAGTTTTTTTTTGCGAGAAGCCATCTATTCTAATTAGAAATGAAAGTCGTCGATGTCAAACGTCGTATCTAGAAATTCTCGAGGACGACTATTAAAGTGGAAAATGAGAAATTATTTCGTAATTACTGTGAGTAGTTTAGTACTGCTTTTGAAGCGAAAAGCCAACATGATATACCTCTTGGACAGAGTTAATTAATTTCCTTGACTAATGGTCTTCATAACAGCTGCAGCATGTATATCAAATTCCTAGATATGAAAATGAGTACTTTAGTGTGAGTAACTAAGACTGTTGACGTTGCTTGAGGTAAGCGGAATTGGGTGTCCCCCCAGTCCCATAATAATTTGTATTGATCAGAGAGAATCCTCCGAAAATCGAGCCGTTACTGCACCATGGTTGTATGAAACTGAAACTGTATGTATATTTTAGTTATTGATTTAAGTTACAAAAACAATTCCGAGGTTTTATCTAACAACATGACAATGCCGCCAGTTTTTTGATCACATATAACAGTCATTTAAATTTTAAGGACACCGCCTATTTATTGCTTTTAGTAAATAGTTCATGTAAGTAGTAATTTATTCTTCTATATGTGCTCCTTGTACACTCATTATGGACGGATGGATGACCCCCATAATACAGGTACCACCTAGCATGGGGGACATTGATCGAATATAATTATATACTGTGCACCTGTAATAAGTCCTTCCCTTAATTATCGGGTCATTGTTTTTGTTCCAGTCAAGCGGAGAACTTTGTTAATACGACGTAGGATTAGTTTAACGTAAGGTCTTTTGAGTAAAAATATGTTGCAGTAGAGCTAGTATTTAATAACTTAAAAATACTTTGTAAAAACGAAATAAAATGAAATAACCTATGTGAGAAATAAAAATTAAATTTTACAAGTCTTTCAATTCAATCTTGGTTACAAAACGAGCCAAGGCGTTAGATGGTTGTTGCTTGTGAACGGAGTTTTCAAGATTGATTACTTATAACAAGCGTTTTAGTGAACATCACCTGGCCTTAAAAATTACGGTCTATAACAATCGGCTATTTGGCCGAGTCATAAAAAATTACATAAAATCTACTGAAAAGGTCAAAATATAATATAAAAAAATTGGCCAAGTGCGAGTCAGACTCGCCCATGAAGGGTTCCGTAGTAACTATAATAATATAACATATGTATATTTATTTGACGAAAAAAAAAACCTTATAAAGTCCTTAAAACTAGCTTATTTACATTTTTTACAACTACGCCAGATAACTTTGTCTTTCATAATGTTTGTAAGAAAAAAGTTATATTTGCGGTTTTAGAAAATATTCCTTATCTCAAAAACTGCTGACTCGATCTCCTTCAAACCAATTTTGGTTGAAAGTTTACATTAATATCTACAGACATATATTTTTTTAGATGTTTTACTCCACTATTATAGAAGTTAGAAGGGGGGGGGGGGGGGGGCACATTTGACCACTTTGGAAGCTTATATCTTTTAAACGATTGACTTTATGAAAAAGTGGTTTAAGAAATTTCTATGTCATTTTTAAAGAACTTTCTATAAATACTACACGCGCATAGGTTGAATGAAAAAAAATTTTTTCAGTTTTAGTTCCATGTACGGCGAGCCCCCCTTTATTTTAAATATTTTTTAATTTTTTTTTTAATCGGAAAGCGGTTTACACAATACATCTACCTACCAAGTTTCACATGTATAGTCTTAATAGTTTCGGAATAAAATATCTGTGACATACGGACGGACGGACAGACAGACAGACAGACAGACAGACGGACAGACATGACGAAACTATAAGGGATCCGTTTTTTCCATTCGGCTACGGAACCCTAAAAAGAGAGGTCAATCCGTGGATGGGTGATCATTACAATGACATATTGAGATACCTCCGTGACCCTTAAAAACCCGCTATTCTGTTGATCCCGGCTGTAATTACATTAGCTTCTGACGTTTTATAAGTGCCCATATAGGCCTATGTGAAATAAAATGTTTTAAGTTTGAGTTTTGAATTGGTACATTTTTGACAGTCATTACGGGTATACAAGCCAGAAAATCTGACACCAGCTATAGTTTGTGGAGGTCGCTTGTCACTTCATGTAAAATATTAGCACCGGAGTTGCAACTGACTGCATTCAAACTGACTGGAAACCGTTCCCAACATAATTGGAAAAGATCAAGCAGATACTGATAAGTACATATCTCTATTCCCTGATCTATTCATTCTTTTTTTTTTTAAATTAGCAGTGTGGACAGTAGTAGAATTCACATTACTACTTATACATATATTATTCTAAAAAACATAACTATGATGCACCCTTTGATGCACGATTTTTTGTTTTGGTGTAAAAAAAATATATGTCATGAAAAATAAGCTAACAAGGAAAAATGTTTAAAAAATTCCTGTTGATTTTATGGGTATTAGTTTCAATTAAAAAAACTTATAATTTTTGATAATTCGTGCATTAAGCACTGCATTTTTGTATTCTTATTTAGGTTTTCTTGTAAAATATCAATTTATTATACAAACAAAATAAATTATCATAAACATGGTAAATCAAACATGTGAAAAAGTTGAAAACAGTTATTTTTTCTATTGTCGCAAAGAGAAACATTGCTTTTTGCACCCATGACTGAAGTCAGTTTCTTACATGCGGAGTATTTGCACTGATTTCTTTTGGCGTGGTAGGATTTGTCATGACCAACACTATCTTTGCGTACATCGTGAGGGGGTAATATTTGGGCACTAACTCTTTGCTTTTTTTTGCGTAACAGTTGGTGGTCTGTTGAGGCTTGGTCGGCCTCTTCTATTTTCAGATACAGCACCATACTGGCACATTGTGTCCGCCAATTCGGTTCTGAAATCGACCAATTTCATTATGTTTTTGGAATTGGTGTCAAGACACCAATTCCAAAAACATAATGAAATTGGTCGATTGTCAAAAACAGTTCTATACAAAAAAAGTAATGATCAAGATCATTACTTTTTTTGTTTAGAACTGTTTTTGTTTATGATGGCCATATCCAGCATGTGATGGAACATTCTATTAGTCCACTTTTTCGATTTTATACGTATTCTATATCTTCCTAAGTAACTATCCATAGTGTCAACACTGCCCATACTGCTGTTATATTCACGAATAGCTTTCGGACATGGTATGGTTACGCTTGTTTTCTGTTTCTTGCAATAACGAGTGATAGTGTTCACAGGTTCCGCACCAACATAAGTTGACAATAGCAAGACCTGTTTATTGTCCTTCCAACTTAGTGCGGAAAATTCAACCCCTTCAAAAGTTGTTACGTTCTCTTCGAGGATCCCCTTGGTACAGATGTTCTGAGTACCTCCTTCTTGTCTGGCAACTTACAACCTTTTCCCAATCTGTTTCTCTGCACTGTCCCCAAGCAATAAATCCCTTCCTTTGATAAATAATGAAATAGGTTCAAGTTGGTATAAAAGTTATCAAAACTGACTTTATGATTAATTTGCCTCGGCACAGGTCGGATCAAGCGTACTACGGTATTTGATATAGCCCCCAAATCTAGTTCATTCGGTCTCCTTTCGAAATTATGTGTCCCAAAGTAAATCTCGAAAGAGTAAGCATAGCCCATGAGACAGCAAAGTACATAAAACTTGAATCCCCATTTGTGGGGCTTATTAGGGAGACATTACTTCATAAAATGGGACAGTTTAGTAGAATACATCTGTTCATCTAGTGACAGACGGTGATTAAAGGGAACAGACTTGAATCTATCATTGAGGTGGTCAACTACTGGTATTACTTTGTGTAATCTGTCATGGTTAGGGTGCTCAGGAGAAAGGTGTAAATTTTTGTCATTTAAATGAAGTATTTGCCTAATATGTTCAAATCTATTTACAGTCATTGTATCTGCTATTGGATGGAATCGCACATTTCCTGCCCAATACGACCGTGTGCTTGGGTAGTGATATACAAAAGTATAAATCAAAATACCAATATATTTTCGAAGGTCTAGCAAGAGAATAGGGTCGAAAAAATTCGGATTGTTCTGTGTAGCATATTTATTGCTCTCCTCAACGATTATTTCTACTAGGCATGGTTAAAAAAAATATGTAAAAACTGGTAAGGTGTAGCCAAATTCATAATATCTTCAGGGTAATCTGTTACACCTTGAAAATTGAGAGCTTCGTCAACCAAGGCCATTTTATTTTTTTACAAACACAATTTCGAGCGGTCGTATAGTTCATAGACAGGTTTTCGGGCACAGAATTAGGCAAAGCTGCAGCCTCAGATGTAAAATTAATTTCTATTGATTCTAGTTCTTCTTCTCCTACTATTTCCTCTAAGTCCTCAAAATCTGCAGCCAACTCACCCACATTATCGTAATAATCAATAGAATCCTCATTAACATCGCCTTCATCCTCTGATACATCCTCATTTTCCAGCTGCCACAAAAGTTGTTCGATGCCGATCGCATCTTCCATGATGAGGATTGATAATCTAAAAACAACAAGAGTCATGCAAAATGCGTTTTTATGTTTTTATGCAAAAACATAAAAACGCGATACAATTCGCTTTCAAAACCAAAACGCGGCAAAAACCCATCAATATACAAATGAATTTTTTTGCGGGAACTATGCACTATCATTTTGATAACAAAGTTCAAAGACAAAATTAGTACCCGCTGTCAAAGATTAGTACAAAAATTAATGATTTTTATCATAATAAAAATCATTACCTAGCTAGATATATTTTTATTTGTAGAAATACTACGCAATTTTTCGTTATAAAAAAATATTTATCAAGATGAAAGTTTTGAAAACAGTCACTATATGAACTCGGTGGCGCAATGTCAGAAATGTCAAATTTCAACCAATTACGTGCAAGCTAGCTTTTTTTTATTTATCGTATTGAAGAACGACAGATTACGAGGCGTTTAGAAACTCAATCTCTTAACAAATAATGTTTCGTTCAGAAGTTACGGCCAAGTAAATTTCTGTTATCAATTTTAATAATCTATGCACTTAAGGGTATCGTAAAACCAAGACGTAACAATCTCATTTTCCTTAATATCTATTTCTCCTACAAAGTGTATCTATGAGCTTTAGGTTGTACAATAAAAGGAATTTTTGATTCGTTACTAAAGATTGGGAGTGAAACGGTCGCTCTTTGCCTTTGTATTTAATATGTTTTCACTGCTTTCAAGTCAGGAAATGGGAAACAACCGTTTATGGTATCAATTTGTTTACAATTTAAAACGATAGTTACTTACATAGTTCAAATTGAGTTTGTGATATTTATGTATTTTAAATGCATCATTATTTGTGTCACGAACGTAATGAATGTTTAACGATTGAAAGATTACTATACATACATTGCTTGGAAAGCAGAAAAAGAACACGAGGCTAAATAATAACAGTGGCACGGTTCTCAATCTGCAAGATTAAGCAACGCTGACCGAGATCGGTCCGTACCTCGGAAAGCAGGTTGAGCCATCTGTACGTTACTAGTAGTCAGAAATTTTGACACTGGTCTTACCAAGGGGTATCGTGTTGCACAGTTACTGGGTTGTGGAGGTCAGATAAGAAGTTGTTCCTTGTAAAGTACTAGAACTCAGCTGCACCCAGTTATACTGGAAGCCGACCTCGATGCCGACCGAGCACGATGTTGTTTGATGTGGAAACGATGAAAATTACAAAAAGATTTGTTTTTTTTTTTTACCACGCCTGAATTTGTACTTTACTACACGTAAATCGTACCTACATCTGGATCACCCCTAAATAAATAAAATGTTCTATTTTTAAATCAGTCTTTATTTTTAGAAGCATTTACTCCAAATGCTCCAAATGCTCCAAAAGCTCACATTCCAGTCAGTCAGGCATTATTCTAATCAAGTTAGGCATTTGTTTTCAATTAAAACTTGTAGCTCATTCCTCTTCCAAGAGACTAGGAATCAGGCTGCTACCGTTATCATTGTGAACTGGTGGTGAAATAACTTCGGTAATGTTAGGGTAGGTTTACATTAGTCGAGTATGAAGTCAAGTGTGGATTGTGTAAGTATGGTGACTTTTTTTATATCATAAAAATGCCCTGACTGCAGGAATTCCGAAAAATCTTAAATTACGAAGTCTTAAAAAGATTTATGAACATTGTATAAATTTATGAATATTTATATTCGCCATTAAGCATTAGTAAAATAATATGTTACACTAGCTATAAAGTAACATAGATATTATTTTTATATATGGTTATACTAATGCTGAGGTTATTTGTAAATTACCACCTGTGTTGTGTATAGGACGCACAAAACAAAGGTAACTTTCACACAAAAGTAAAGTATCCATTTATTGTAAATGTAAATAAATGTGGATGTAGACGTCAGAAACAAACAATCAACTATTTAGATTAAAAAAAAATTGTATTCTTTTTTCAAGATTAATATTTGGAACTGCTACTGTTAATACATAGTAAGTTACTCAGAGCGGCAGTGACGTCAGGGACACTGATGTGACGCCAGTAGACATGGCGTGAACTGCCGAGTTTGCGATGTTATTCTAACGAGATACCGCATCCTCGGAGTGCAGAGGCAACTGAAAGCATAGGGTGGGTTTTTAGTCAGTGGAAATTTGACATTCTCTCTCGCTCCCGATGATTTCCCATCGAAAAGAAAGTTCACATGACGTGATCACCATTTCTTTCTGACTAGCGATCTCGACTTGTGCTGTGCCGACTCGTGCCAATCTATGTTTTAATACTTGCAGCAAAAACTGAGTACCACTTTTTACTAAATTACGCAGATGGAAGGGTACGTCTATATAGAGAATGAGTGCAAAAAGCAAATATTTTAATAAATTATAGTCGAATTTCGGGCATAATTTATTAGACCGAATTATAAGGTAACCATAAGTTTTGATAAATTAATAAAACTTTGCACTACTGAATTATAATTATTTGGATTTAAATAATGTCTGGATGTGGATGAATGGATTCTCTATATCTATATTTGTCTGTTGCCCGCGACTACATTCCTTTATCCATGTCCTTTATTTCAGCAAAGTAGGGCTTGCTTTTGGAAAAATAGGGGTCTACAATCTTTGACTCTGTGTCTTCAACTATCATCCATGCCAAGTTTCATGGAGCCTAGAAGGTGTAACAAACAGACTGACGTATTTATAACATAAGTATGAGTTACTTTATATTATTGCTCTGTTTATGAACCGTGTTTTTCATTAGCACAGAAATTATTACTTAGATACAATACAATACAATAATTTATTTTTTTATCCAAAGTAAAGTACAGATTATGCACATCTGTTTACAGTGAAGAATTTACAGATGCATAGTATATTTCATCAATGACCCCTGTGCTAGGTGGTACTTGTGTTATAGGGGTCATCCATCCGTCTTTTATGTGTATAATCAGTGTTAATCAGTAGATGGAGCACTTATAAAAAAATAATAGATATATAATAAAAAGAAGATAGATATACAACAACGTGTAATTTAAAGGTATATACATACCAAGTGCACGGCTTTTTTAGATGATAACAAACGATATGGCAAGGGTTTTGTAATGCTATGTCTACATGTGTGGAACTTATTACAAATTTCAATACATTAATACCAGAGACCAAAATCAAATAAAGAAGAACGAACAGAATTATCATGTTATTGGCAAGTGACGTGAAAGTTATTGACCCTTGTAGTGCTGTGACACGTTTGTTATGATTGGTACTCAAGAAAGATATAAAACCGATAATTTGGTATCAATTCTTTGAGTCACTTATTTTGAGCTGAAACTGTGCATAGAGACTCGATACCAGATGTCTTCAGCCCTTTTGGATAGAAGTGAGGTTTCCGTTACACGTTTTATAGTACTTAAGGTTAAGTACCTGCGTCTTCATCGACTGTCCTACTCTCCTCCTAACTCGACCAAAGTAAACGCAGCTTAACGCGACTTTGTCCCACAGACTATCTTGAGTGGGATGATAAAAAATTATTAGCTTTGAAACTCTGAAACAAAGTCATAAAGTTTAAGAAAGTTGGCAAAAATTTCGTCGTTTCATCTTAACCTTGGCATCTTTATTCTAACCAAGATGATGGATTTCACTGATTTATTGAACAGATGTATTATCTAAGTTCGTTGTCAACAGATTTCTTTCTTCGTATAGAAAAAGGACATTTTAGTTTTTTTTTATTTATAAATGTTAAGATTTATGCTAGCAGTGATCATCTGCCTAGTCAATGTTTTCTAAACGAAACAGATGTGGTTAGATACCTATTTAGATGGTAAGACATCTCATCTGACCTCCACAATCCAGTACAGGTAAAATAACCCGACAAATGTGTATGCCACGCGAGGATACAACAACCCTTTTTAGGGTTCCGTAGCCGAGAGGCAAAAAAGGGAACGCTTATAGAATCGTCATGTATGTCTGTCTGTCCATCCGTATGTCACAGCCATTTTATTCCGATACTATTAATACTATACATGTGAAACTTGGTAGGTAAATGTATTCTGTGAAACGCTTTCCCATTTTTATACAATAATTAAAAAATATAAAGTTAAGGGGCGCCCTCCATACAAGGAACTGAAACTCCTCCCCCCTCTGACTTTTATCATAATAAAGTGAAAAATCGAAAAAAAATATATGCTGTAGATCTTAATGAAAAGTTTCAACGAAAATTAGTTTGAACGAGATAGAGTCAGCAGGTTTTGAGATATAGCACATTTTCTAAAACCGCAAATTTTAATTTCATACAAACACTAAAATATACATTAAAGTTATTTTGAAAACATATAACATCATTCATCATCATCCCGTTACAGCGATCGAAACAACTGGAGATAAACAGCTCTCATTGTTTCGAAGAAGTTCTCCGTACTCGTATGACCACCGATCGTAATAAGTGGAAAAGCCTACCGAACCGCTGGATGCTGAAAAATGGTGATCGCAATCTTCAGCTATGCAGGATTCACTGCAGAGAAAGAGCGTCATTAGCTGAACCGTTCAACTTCCGCCATGTCAGCCGGTCCTATGTATAAATTCCAATAAAGGACGAGTTTTCTGTCCTCAGCTAACTTTTATAATAGCGGATTGACAGCTTTTGTATTGAAAATATGTCAAACTGCCATTTATAGCTAAAAGTTAAAAAGTTTTAAACAAGAGTACCTACAAACATCTTTGATAGTAGATAAGTTTGTCACTTAAAGATATTTAAGTCTTAAGTCACTCGCCAGCCCACTCAACCTGTCATTGAATAGAGATACATCAATACGCTTTCTTGTCCGACCAATAGTTTCTAGACTGAAGTTAAGGTATTTAATATCAACGATCAAGTTAAACTGAGTCACTAGTTCAACAGAAATAGATGATAAACTCTAAATTTGGTGACTAGAGAGGCGGCAAATAGCAACGCTTAAATAGTTGTAAGTTCTAGCCTATCGTTCCTAAATATCATACGATAGATAAAGCAGAAAAATATGTTGGTTTGGTTTGTTTAAATGCGCTAATCTTCGATATTACGGGGTGGACATAAATGAAATTTTGTATGATAGTAGCTTGAAGCTTGAGAAAGGTTATAGGCTAGTCAATTGCAAAAGAACGAGGGTTATGTTTTTACTGTGATAAAATCCACGGGAGCGAAGTCTCCCTTGACTGCTACTTAAACTTAATTGCCAGGAATTATACAGCCCAATGATTTATGTGGGGATGTGCGAAAATGGGACACGCTAGATATGGCTGATATCAGACGGAGACAAACAAAATAATGTTTGTCAGCCTGACTTACGGTAGCGGCAGAAATCGTGTCATTTTATCATTATCTTATGTGATAATTTTAGCATTAGTGAATTTTGCTAATGCGAGGTAATTAGCAAAATTCGGATTTCACTAAACATAAAAAATGGCCAAGTGCAAGTCAGACTCGCCCATGAAGGGTTTCGTAGTAACTACGCCAAATAACTTTATTTTATTGCATAGAGTTTGTATGAAATACAAAGTTATATTTGCGGTTTTAGAATACGTGCTATATTTCAAAAACTGCTGACTTTGTGTCGTTCAAACCAATTATCGTTGAAAGTTTTTATTAATATCTTTTATTTATATTTTACTCTGGACACATTTTACCACTTTGGAAGTGTATATATTTTAAACGATTGACTTTAAAATGGTTATAAAACCACATACGTATAGGTTTAAGGACAAAAATATTTTTCATTAGTTAAATTTCCCTTAATTTTTTTGTATGAAAATCGGAAAGCTGTTCGTATTATACATCAACTTATTAAGTTTCACATGTGTAGTCCTAATAGTTTCGGAATCAAATCAGAACAGAGAGACAGACATGACGAATCTATGAGGGTTCCGTTATTTGCCATTCGGCTACGGAACCCTAAAACGGGTCAAAACTGTTGAAACATTCATCAAAACTTGATTCATAGTTTGAAGAGTCAGATATCAATGCGAGGATACGAATGCACTGGATTGAAACAAAAACAAAGTCTAGGAAATTGGAAACATGATTTAATTTATTATATCAATATTTTATTGTATACACACCTCATGGTTGCCAGAGTACAAATATCGCAAATAGATCAACAAAAAATTGATATTATTATAAAATACATGTAAATCTATAGAAAACAATGTTGTGGGCTCATTGTTCAAATATTATGACGTGTAATTTCTTTTCTTTATACTGTTTGTTGTCCCTTTTAAATATATTCTAAACATTACCAAATGTATGTATAATTGAGAAAAGGGAAAAATTAAATAAAAGGTAATGCTCCTTTACCCATTTCTTAAACGTTAGTAGCGTTAGAGCACGAAACGCGAATGAAAGAGGAAAACGGCTGGACGGCAAACGTTATTCTTTCGGAACAAAAATAAAAAAAGAATAGTTATCGTTCAACAGTTTCACAAATATTAAATTATGTTGTATTTTAAAAATTTCTAGTAATATAAATGGTTATTTTAATCCACTTTTAAAAACTTAAAATCACAGGTATAAAACTTAAATAAAAGCAAGTTTTAAAACTAAAACTTATCTTGCTGC
The DNA here is from genome assembly GCA_943138885.2 of Tholera decimalis. Lineage (NCBI taxonomy): Eukaryota > Metazoa > Arthropoda > Insecta > Lepidoptera > Noctuidae > Tholera > Tholera decimalis. The sequence continues at coordinate 15,253,891 of OW964559.2, forward strand.
TCCACTCATAAATGTGAACGGAATGAGCTTTCTGATGGCGTCGTTAACAATTCTTTAACATCTCAGCAATAACTTTTGCAGTTTTAGAGTTGTTTTAGAGTACTAAAATTTTGTAAAAATGGTTCTTCAATATCTCTAATAAAACTATTAGAGATATTGAAGATTTCGGTTTACCCAATTTTACATTTTCATATTTTTGGGTCTAATATTAGTTCATAGATACCTACACAAAGTACTAGAGGGTAACTGACCTCTAGTACTCTGTGTAAGAACTCTTAGGCAGTACCTCCTCGTACAATACTGACATTTAACTGTATCTGTTTAGACTGGAAGCGAAAACCAACATATAATTGAAAAAAGGCATCGTATATCTTATTCGTAGTAAAACTACCGTAGCTATATGCTCTAAGCCTAGGTATAACCTGTATTTTATTTTCATAGATGCTGTTCTTCTACGTAAAAGCATAAGGTAATATATACACATGTATGCAGTGGGTATGACCACAAAAAAAATAATTTTTCACGTCACAATCATAAAAAGAACAAAAAGTGAACACAAACACAAATGATAACCTCACGTTTCCGCCATAAAAGGAATATTTAACTTCCAAAAATACACCTGTAGGCTGTACAAACTTAGTGTATAACATTTTATTCACAACATGTAGCAATTTTCGCCATTACAATTTCTATTTGCCGCAAAACACAGTTGTTTATAGATTGCCAAAATGTACAGTCCCCATTTAATAGTTTCACAGAATATTACAAACAGGAAATAAATAAGTTTTCAAAGGAATGAAAGGCCCCTACATCCCACAGTGCCGACATAGAAATATTAAAAAAATATCTTTTGAATCGAACGCGCTATTTGCAGGTGTAAGGAAATTGAAGCGCGGGATAACGTAATGGCTGTATTTCCTCGACCTTTCATTTATTTCAGTTGAAAAACCCGCCACAGCTGGAGCATATTTGGCTCACCGAAATTATCTGTAAGGATTCTAACTAAAGCTACATTGCAATAATCCGAACAAGATCCTGATTAGAAATCCGCCTAGGCAGGGACGACCCTTATTTGAATTGTCATTCGTACCTACAAATTCTTATCTGATCATACTTGATATAATTCGGATGGGTTTATTCATTTTCAATTCAATGAAAACGTCAGCCTATTTTGTGATAGCGAATTCCGTTTTTCGAGTAGCTCGCGGTTTCTAAAAGAGATATTTATAAAGGGCCATTCGGAATTGATAATTTACTTCAGTGTATCAAATCAGCAATTTTGTAAAAGCACCGTAAGTGCTGCAGAAAATTTCCCAAGTGGAATTCTTGCCAGTTAAGCTTATTTCAGTTTCGCAATATACGTTATGGCAAATATTTAAGTTCGTATAGGTCCCTGCAGGCGGCATATCGTATGCACACGATACTCCATATTCTACTTTCAAAAAGTGTTACATAAAGATTTTTAAGCTGTAGCCAGCTGTAGCAGGCAGACTAATAAACAAAGTTAGATTAGTGCTGTTACTAATGTTCGATAAAAAAAGTCGAGATCGGCGAGGTATCCAAATTGCCGAATATGCTGCCAAGCTGGAACGATTCCAAAATCAACTTTGAACTTCAGCATTAATCTGACACTGTAAATTGGAGGGATTATAGTTTAATTCAAAATGATATGGGTACACAGGTGCTTTACATAATAAGTACATATTGAGCAGAAGGGGTTATTATAAAACATAAAGCGGGTTATGGTAGCAGAATGAGAATTACAAAGTTAGGACTTATCTGCGAACAGAATTACATGAGGATATAAAGGTTTTGTCAAATATTGCTAATTATAATAATAATAATATTTATTTCATCCAAAATTTACAATTAATATACAATGGTAAGAATAAAGCAAAAGATTACATAAATGTTGTTTTTTTAATTGCTTTCCAAATGAACATTAATAGCAGATGAAAGAGTTTTGTTCAGTTTTCATCCTATCTTACGGCGTTTGGTTTTCATTGTAATAATACTAAACTACAATGAACATGTTTTTTATTTAATCGATTGATATTATAGAAGACTGTATTTTATTGAGTTGAAAATCTGACCGGGGTATCCAAAAGAATACATCAATACTGGCATAACCCAACCATTGAAGGCACGCACCTTGTTTCCGCCTGATAGAAGACTATTCAGTGCTTTATTCAGACGGCCAAAGAAGCGTTCCTTCAATGACTGTTTAACATAAGCAGTATTGATGCCTAGTGCTTCTGACATACCCAAATACTTGTAAGTTTCAGTTGATCCGAGGGATCTTAGGTGTATGGGATCCGAGAGTTGAGTTCCCACGGATTCCATAATCTCTCCTCGCTTTACATGCATGACCGCACACTTGTCCACCCCAAATTCCATTCCGATGGCGCTACTGAAAGTTTCTGTTACCTTCAGTAGCTCCATCAGTTGCAATTTGCTGGTGGCAAAGATTTTCAAATCATCCATGTAAAGCAAGTGTGATATGACCTGACCTACTCTTCTCAACCGGTAGCCTAGCCCCGAACCCTCCAGCAATGTACTGAGAGGGTTAAGAGCCAGACAAAACCACAGAGGGCTCAGACTGTCGCCTTGAAATATGCCACGCTCAATCCTAATCGGTTCGCTGTTTTCCTGGATCTGTCGACATCCTGGGTAGCAGAGGACCGTCTTCCATTGCCCCATACATGACTCAAGGAAAGTGCGGAGTATTGGATCTATTTTATACAACACCAACACCTTCTTGAGCCATGTATGTGGAACAGAATCATAGGCCTTCTTATAATCTATCCAACATGTCGACAAATCTCTTCGGAAACGACGAACCTGTTGGTTTATGGCAATATCAATGAGGAGCAGCTCCTTGGTACCACGAGACCCGTTCCTACATCCATTCTGAGAAACAGACATAATTGAATTTACATCAATATGATTATTAATTTTAGTTCTCAGGATGGACGTAAGAACTTTATAGACCGTCGGAAGGCACGTGATCGGTCTATAATTTTTAGGTTCCGTAGTACTGCCTGATTTATGGAGCAGGTGGGTTATTCCTGTAGTTAAGAATTGGGGTAGGGATCCTGACTCTAGTGCAGACTGGAACTTAAATGCCAAGCGAACGTGCGATCTTTGGAACCATTTAAGCCAAAAATTGTGCAGCCCGTCCGGTCCTGGGGATTTCCAGTTAGATAACGGACGGACTGCACGGGTTACATCTTGGGGGCTGATCGTGATTGCCCCCATTTTTGGTAAAAGATCGCACGTGCGCCTGATTTCCCGCATCCAGTCACCCTCAGTGTGACTGACAGGAGCTGACCAGATGCTGCGCCAGAACGAACACATGGCGTCATCATCCGGTTAGCACGTATCAGTCACACCTTGGTCAGGTCGCTCCCAGGTCCTATAAACCCACCTTTCATTGGTTTGGAATGTGCGATTCTGAGTGCATCGCTCCACCCACCGCTTATATCTGCGAATTCTATTTGCCCACGCATAGACTTTCTGCTTCAGGAAGTCGATGCGCTCTGTGACGCAGGTCAGATAATCCCGAGGACTTATATCAGTCCCTGCGAACGCCCGCCTCACAAAGCGCATCACTCTAGGGCGAGTGTTGCCCTGTCTGAAGCAGATAAGTTTGCCAATGAGTGCTCTAGCCCCAGCGATACGACTTTCGATCCTGCACTGCCAAGCTGGTACAGCTGGTCGAATAGCACTGTTAGTCTTTGGAAACTTGACATGAGCTACCCGACATGCTGCAACAGCGGCACAGTACAGGATCGAATGGGTATCGGTGAGGTCTTCGCTATTGTCAAAATAATTTGACAACAGTGAATCTAGAGCACACACTAGCGCCCTATTTTTCTTATGCATGGGCAAACGAGGCAGACGAGGTCTCAGCTCGGGTGGTGTGGAGCGATACTCCCGTAATGCACACTCCAAAGCACTCCTCAATCGTTCACTGCACTGGGTACTCACGGATGTAGCCCGGTCCTCATCATCTACACCGACGTGGTCGGGTCGCGGTGAAATACTAGGTTGTAGTTGCACCGCAGCCTGTGGTGAAGCAGATGAGACACGACTGCACCGTGATTCGAGGCGTAGTCTATCAAGTACGACGTCATCCAACATACGGTTACGCTGGATGACCCGCACCTGATCCGACAGTCGTTGGGCCGAAACGTTGAGAGCTGGTTCAAGTACCTGAAACAGAGAGAGCATCCGACCACGGTACGCAGTCAGGTTAGTTCCCCCCTCTGTAGCCCCAAAGTATGAGCGCATGACATTTTCATTGATGGAATTTGTCCATCGCATGCGCTGCACACTTCCACCGGCAGCGGGGACCCTATCAGAGGCCGGAGGGCCTCGAAGTCCGAAGCTGGCCGGAGGGCGGCCTCTTCCTCGCCGACGCGCAGGTGGTGGTGTCGTCGGCGGCGAGAAGTATTCGTCGCTCGAGCTCGACGCAACTGCAGCGGCCGGAGTCTCTTCACTCACGGCTGGAGCTGGTCCCGGCGGCTGCGAGGCGGCGCTGAGCGACGATTCCGCAGGTCCTGGTTGTGTGTTCAGAATCAATCTTGCCCGGTTCCTTGTCAACATTTTGATTTTTCCATTTCAAGTTTTTTGTATTTATTCTTCTATTTATTCATGTACTTCATTGATGTACTTATAGATTTTTTTTTCACTATTTTTGTTTTGTTGAACATGATAATTGCTGTTTGTATGGCTATTTAATTTATAAATTATATTGAAAAATTCGGAGGTTAAATTTTTGACATGTTCTTTGACAACCGGGCCACAGATTATTATTATTATTATTATTATTTCATTTATTACACTTTAAAAACATATTATTTACATTTTTAAATATTCCTATAAAAACAAAAAACATTTAAAAATATAAAAAACAGTAGCCCACCGGTATCGGGAACAGGGTCCAAGCTACCGGTGGTCAGCGCTCTTGAGAGAGGAACCTCCTAACAATGCGCGCCGTGTCCAGAAGTACTGCTTTCTTGATCAAGCCCTTGATCCAGCCGTCCAACGAGAGCCTCTTAAGATGTTTGTCGAGGCTCTTGGCTATTATGCCATTGGCCGAGACGACTATCGGCACAATGATTGCTGTATCCACATCCCACATGTCGACAACCTCGCGAGCCAGATCAAGATACTTAAATTGCTTATCTTTCTCTGCTTTCACGAGGTTTTCGTCATGAGGGACCGCTATATCAACAATCATTGTGCGACGCTCTAATCGGTCTATCACCACTATGTCAGGCTTATTGGCAACAATAGTCCTGTCAGTGATAATAGATCGATCCCAGTACAATGTAATATTGCCATTTTCGAGAACTGGGTCGGGCACATACCTATAGTACGGTACTTCTGATTCCACAAGATTGTATTTAAGAGCAAGTTGCTGGTGAACAATCCTGGCTACAAGGTTGTGTCTATGCAAATAGTCTCCGTTAGCCAGACGAGAACAACCGGAAATAATGTGACGAATGGATTCTCCCGGTTTGTGACATGCCCGACATGTGTCTACATTATTGTGTGTTATTCGTCATCATAACTTCGTCCATAATCGCACAAACAAAACCTTCGGTTTCCCCGAAGAGGTCACCAAAACGTAGCCAGGCTACGGACGCTAATGTATCTACGTCAGACCCATGAAGGGCCTGGTAATAGCGTCCGTGAAGCTCCTTGCTCTGCCATACTTCTCTGCGGTCATTAGTATCTAATACTACAGGTTTGCGCCAATTCTCGGTACCTAAGGAGAGCGGTGTCAGGCCTTTGTCCACCGCTACCACATCTCGATGCATACCCACGTCGGCTTCTAGGAAATGTTCCCTAAGGCTGCATACCTCGCGGTTGTGCAGGGTCTTTGCATTTAAAAAGCCACGACCCCCGTACTTCCGCGGGATATACAGCCTCATCACCGATGAACGTGGGTGATGCATTCGATTTGCAGTAAGCGTTGTGCGGACCCGCCTGTCCAAGACGTCAAGTTCAGTCTGAGTCCATTTGAGTATGCCAAAAGAGTACATCAATACTGGCATGACCCAACCATTGAAGGCACGCACCTTGTTTCCGCCTGATAAAAGACTATTCAGTACTTTATTCAGGCGGCCAAAGAAGCGTTCCTTCAATGACTGTTTAACATAAGCAACATTGATGCCTAATGCCTCTGACATGCCCAAATACTTGTAGGATTCAGTTGAGCCGAGGGATCTTAGGTGTATGGAATCCGAGAGTTGAGTTCCCACGGATTCCATAATCTCCCCTCGCTTTACATGCATGACCGCACATTTGACCACCCCAAATTCCATCCTGATGGCGCTACTGAAGGTTTCCGTTACCTTCAGTAGCTCCATGAGTTGCAAGTTGTTGGGGGCAAAAAGTTTCAAATCATCCATGTAAAGCAAGTGAGATATGACCTGACCACCTCTTCTCAACTGGTAGCCTAGCCCCGAACCCTCCAGCAATGTACTGAGAGGCTGGTGTGGAGCGATACTCCCGTAATGCACATTCCAAAGCACTCCTCAATCGTTCACTGCACTGGGTACTCACGGTTATAGCTTCGTCATCATCATCTTCACCGACGTGGTCGGGTCGCGGTGAGACATTGGGTTGTAGTTGCACCGCGGCCACTGGTGAAGCAGATGAGACACGGCTGCACCGTGATTCAAGGCGTAGTCTATCAAGTACGGTGTCATCCAACATACGGTTACGCTGGATTACCCGCACCTGATCCGATAATCGTTGGGCCGAAACGTTGACAGCTGGTTCAAGTACCTGAAACAGAGAGAGCATCCGACCACGGTACGCAGTCAGGTTAGTTCCCCCCTCTGTAGCCCCAAAGTATGAGCGCATGACATTTTCATTGATGGAATGTGTCCATCGCATGCGCTGCACACTTCCACCGGCAGCGGGGACCCCATCGGAGGCCGGAGGGCCTCGAAGTCCTAAGCCGACCGGAGGGTGGCCTCTTCCTCGCCGACGCGCAGGTGGTGGTGTCGTCGGCGGCGAGAAGTATTCGTCGCTCGAGCTCGACGCAGCTGCAGCGGCCGGAGTCTCTTCACTCATGGCTGGAGCAGGTCCCGGCGGCTGCGAGGCGGAGCTGAGCGACGATTCCGCAGGCGTTGGGCGTGTGAATTGTAGTAATCGAGCCCGGCGTCTAGTCAACATTTTTTTTTCGTCTTGGTTTCGTATTCGTGTCAGTTCGTTTTGGGTTTTTCTTAACAAGATACGTTAAGTTCTTCATTTCTGTATGCTTCTTTGGTTTTTTTTTTAAAGAACTTGTTTGAGTTGAATGTGATATATTAACTATTATTTTATTAAATATTTATTTTAAAAGAATCAAGAAGAAAATTTTTGACAAGTCGGTTGACAGCCGGGCCTCCTTATTATTATTATTAATTATGTAACGTGTACTTTTTAGCAAATAAAACATTTATATATATTTTATTTATTTAATACTGGAAAATAGGAAAGAAAATAGGTTACGATGGTGGTATTATCGCTGAGAGCGATATTTTCCAGACAACCTTTGAAAGGACTTTACGAGCTTTAATTAAAATGGGGAGTACTATATTAGTGTACTACAAATAATCATCAAAATAAAAATAAAGGTTAAATCTTAGAATATTTACCTAAATACTTACCGTAACTTACCACAGTAACAGACACAAATCACAGGAAAACTGTCTGGATTTGGTCCTCAGTGGTTTCAAATATAATTTCCGCCGACAATCTGATACCTTTGAGTTCAAAAGTCGTAAAGAACAGGTAACGGTAATGCCGCTTACGCCCTTTCAGCCTATAAATGGATGGCCTATAGATATTTGTTCCGAATCTGGATGTTGACACGCCTACCTAAATATTGAACGTAGGCCACGATATGAATAAATAGCGTTGGGAAAGCGACGGTAACAGATTTCAAGACATCTTTTAAAATATGATGCGTTTATTATGACAACAATCAAAAGAAACAAGTATTATCAAACACAGTAACAAAGTTACTATCTCGTGTCTTAATAAAAAAAAAAAAAACACTTTTTAGCTGAGTCGTCTTAGTCGACCGTTATCTTTACTTCCCTCAAATTTTCGGGGCTCAATTTATCTTTTAACCACTCAAAATCTAACTGGCATTCAGCCAGAGTTCAGCAAGATTTGAGCGATAGCGTGGGTAAGAATCCGCATTTACATAAAAAGCTGTTGATGCGGACTCACTGCTGCATTTTGTAGAAGTGATGTAGCTGCTGATATTTTTCAAAGAGTAGCTAAAGGTAGATGAAAGATTAGTAGAGAAATAGACCCAAGGAATGAATGGGACCGTTTCTATTTCACCTAAAGGATACCTACATATTTTATTCCAAATTCAAAAAGATATCGTATTCTGAAGAACTATATGCGGGGAATCTTTGTTCACTAATATTTATGTCTTCCACTTATTTTTACCTGTCGTCCGCTTTTATGTCTATCTTCATTTATAATGAATAATGGAAAACATTTTCTTTGCGATGAATTACACAAAGATATAATAACAGTTATAATATTGTTTTGTTTATTTCTCCAGACGGACTAGTTTTCTAGCAGAAACTAATGAACAAACTAAAAGGTACGATAAATATTAAACATTCCATTATATAGAAGAATTCTACTTTATATACAAGAATTAATATCTCTTCCACTTGATTTTCCATTCGTAAAAGATAAATAAAGTCAAAGAGTCTAGGGACTTAACTATTTCCTTTGTCTACTTACCTATTTAATTGAAGCAAAGATAAAGATTTCTCAGTTGTTTAGCTACCAAGTATTCATATTTTTTGCTTAGTTGATGTCCTTATTTTTTGCCAGTGCTTACTAGAAGCTCGTAGTTAAATAATTTAATAAGTGCCGCAAGGGTTAACCTACAAGGCTATGCAACACTTACAAAGGTTGATCCAGGGATGGGTGGCTATCTTAACACATCGAGTTCCTCTATTTCTTGGAAAGCATATTAAGTTGTTGGTCATGGATGCCAATTGTACATCTTTGACTGATGGTACGGTTAGTCAGAAGCCATGTTGCGTAAAAACAGGGTAAAATACTAGTATACAACGTGTAACAGATTAAACGCAATTCCTGGAAGTACTTGGTTCAGAATCGGCTTCTGAATCGATTTCTGTCATAAAAAATAGGTATTAAATTTTGACGGAAAAATCTTTCATTTAAATTAAAAAACTTTTTTGCAAAAAATAAAACCGACTTCCATATCGGTATTATTTTATGCAAAAAAAAAATTTTTTCACTCTTTTTAGTGGGTCGGTTTGTAATTTATCTGGTTACAAAAGCCAAAAAAAGTCAAGACGAATTGAGAACCAAGGAAATGCGCTCGTGTGCGTGTCGGCCGCTAACATTGCATGAGTGTATGCGTCTGCGTAAGGATATTGTACGACGCACATTTTATAAAAAATGTCTAGGTTTGTTTTCAATTTATTTAGTTACGGATGTTGTTTTAGACTTATAATTTAATATTCTAATTGGGGTGTCTGAGTTATTGCGCTTAATCTGTTACACCCTGTATAACTACAACTTCTGTCTACACATACGCACACATCCTCACTCTATCACCAACAACTACTTAGCCTTATCCCAATACACACATAACCCCAATTTGCATGACACTTCACATTCTATTTTCTTCCGGATATTGCAAAATGTTTTCGTAGTTCCTATAGTGTGGAACTCTGGTGTCCTAAAATGCAGGTCTCGGCTTAGTTTAGGCACCAGTCTCCCACAAAGAATAATATTCTAATTATACTAATATCAATTTTAAGAATAGTCTGTAAAATTTTAGTTGTGGAAGAAAACAAATTATTCTTTATATTTATACTCTTTATGTACTCACAGCTGCTTTCGGTTAGACTGGATTCCGAGCACAGCATAGTTGTATAAAGGCTAAACAGATGATGACTGCTGATTCTCACAACAATGTTCGACTCGTATAACAAGGAACTATCCTTGTTATACGAGTCGAACATTGTTGTGAGAATAGTATATATAGTATACATAGTATGTATGACGAAAGGTACGTACTTCGTACAGTCAATACACTGCTTTACCTGACACCTTTTATTTATAATTTTATTCAGAATAGGCTCGTTTTTGACCACCATCTCACCTGATGGTAAGCGATGATGTGGTCGAAGATGGAGCACGCTTACCTAGAAGAAACCTATTCACTCTTGATTTAAATATGATGATATTCTATGATATTCTCTGGCGTAAATTGAAGTGTTCAGGTGTGCCGGGTGAGCTGATTAATATGTTTAAATATTGGTATGACAACCAAACTAACCAGGTCAAAAGGCTTGGAGAACTTTCTGATGAATACAGGTTGGAGTGTGGAGTGAGACAGGGGGGGGTTAACATCTCCTTCACTCTTCAACTTGTACGTGAACGGGCTGATTGTTGAGCTGAGCAACATCGGAGTGGAATGCCCAATTGATGGTCACTGAATCAACAGTGTTAGCTACGCAGATGATATGGTGTTGCTCAGCCCAGTGGCCTCGCTCAGGAAGCTGATAGGCGTATGTGAGGAGTATGCTAGAGTACACGGTCTCCTGTACAATGAGCAGAAAAGCGAGCTCATGGTGTTTCAAGCCAGGGGTCGTAAACTGGAGGATGTGGCACCTGTGCTGCTTAACGCTGTCGCTCTTCGAAGAGTGAGTGAGTTTACATACCTCGGCCATGTGGTCACCGAGGATTTAAAAGATGATAGAGATATAGAAAGGGAGATGAGCGCAATGGCGGTCCGCTGTAACATGATGGCACGCAGATTTGCTAGGTGTAGTTTAGATGTAAAGATCACTCTGTTTAAATCATACTGCCAAACTCTCTACACCTGCAATCTGTGGGTCAACTACACGCAGCGGGCCATCAACGCTCTCCGAGTATAATATAATAACGCGTTCAGGGTGCTGGTGGGGCTCCCACGCTGCTGTAGTGCGTCTGCGATGTTTGAGCATGCGCACACAGACGGCTTCCACACTGTGCTGCGGCGCCAGATCGCCTCGCTGATGTTCCGTACGTGTGGGAGCGCCAACATCATCCTGAACGTGCTCAGCCACAAGCTAGACAGCCCCCTTCTGGGACACTGGGTTCAGACACAAGTGCGCGTGCCCGGTGCTTCAGAGGGAGGCAAATACTTAAATTAAATTAATGTGTATATAGATTAAATTAAATTAAATTACATTATTATTTATTTATTCGATGTGACATGTGTGAAAATTGATGATTTTGAAAATTTATGGACCCAATATGTCTGAAATAAAAAGATTTTATTTTTATTTTATTTAATTTATTTAAAGACCCCTAGGTTGTAGCTATCTGGAAACACAGACTCCGACAGGGAATTCCATTCCTTAGCCGTACGCACAATGAAGGTATTCCCAAAACGTTTTGTGCACATGGGTCGGATGTCCGCCATGTAACGATGGCGCGTCGCCGTTTGTCTTGTAGTCCGATGATAGAACGGGCTTAGCGGAATTAGATTGTGTAATTCCATCGCACACTCCCCGAAATGTAACCGATAGAATTTCATCTCGTCATCGATGTTCAAGGCTCTGGAGCTTTGACTCGACCAGTGCATCGTTGCCAATGAGTCTCATGGCCTAGACTCAAGCGCTTCCAGTTGGTACTTGGCAGATCCATCCCAAAGATGAGAGCAGTTCTCCATACACGACCAAACCTGGGCTATAGTTAAGTAAATAGATCATAATAATAAATTAGTATTGATATAAAAAGATCATCACCTATAATATGTCTTACATGAACGTAAGTTTCATGAATACAAACAGAAACAATAAAAAAATAATATAAAGAAAAAAGTTATGGATGTATGCTGAGTCTTAATATGGTGTATGTGTTTGTTGGTGTCATTGGTGAGAGTTGTGTACATACGAGTAATTATGCTTGGTGGTACTCTCTCTCTCTCTCGCTTGACAATGTTACTTATAATTATGTTGGGTGCCTATTGTTCTTTCAAAAAGTTTTCCATCTGCAAACAATCCAGTATTTGGAACCCCTTAGAAGATAATGTGATTTATCCAGTCTCATTTAATATGAGAAACGCATCCTATAATATAATGAGTGTATTGATATGAATGCATACCAATAGTTTGGAACTTGAATAACATATGGAATACTTTTGAATTTTAAAGTTGAACTAGAAATTCAGAGTTCATTTTTATTTCAAGCTTAAACTACAACTAGATTTTGGCTGAAACATGACTAAATAAAGCAATAAAGCTATGTTTAGTAAAAAAAAAACAAGCGATAACACTGGTCCCTATTTAGGGATTCATATTTTATGTAAATACTTTATGTTAATAAACTTCACTTTATCTTATATTAAAAAATAAACAAAATAATCACAAACAACAACACCAACTCATTAATGAGCTGGTCAAAATTCCGCATTGTTATAATCTACGATGGTACGTTATAAAAAAAATTGACCAAGTGCGAGTCAGACTCGCCCATGAAGGGTTCCGTAGTAACTACGCCAAATAACTTTGTTTTTCATAGTGTTTGTAAGAATTACAAAGTAATATTTGCGGTTTTTTTTTAAATATGCTGTGTCTCAAAAACTGCTGCTGTGTCTTAAACGAGGTCGGGTCAGACCTCGTTTAAACCAATTTTGATTGAAAGTTTATATTAAGATCTATAGCATATTTCTTTTTTATTTTTCACTCCGTTATTATAGAAGTTAGAAGGGGGAGGGGACATATTTTACCACTTTGGAAGCGTATATCTTTTAAACGATTAACTTTATGAAAAAGTGGATTTTGAAACCTCAATGTCATTTTTAAAGACCTGTCTATAGATACCATACACGCGTAGGTTTCATGAAAAAAATATATTTACAATTTCAGTTCCATGTATGGGGAGCCCCCCTTTATTTTAAACATTTTTGATTTTTTTCCTAAAATCGGGAAGCGGTTCACAGAATACATCTGCCTACCAAGTTTCACATGCACAGTCTAATAGTTTCGGAATAAAATGGCTGTGACATACGGACGGACGGACAGACAAACAGATAGACAGACATGACGAAACTATAAGGGTTCCGTTTGCCATTCGGCTACGGAACCCTAAAAACGGTTCTTAAATACACGACATGTTTGACTACTAGACTTCTTTTTTTTCTCGCGGAGAAAATCATCAAAATAACTTCCCCTGCTCATAGTGGAGCAGAAAGGACCCGTAGTCTCCTACTGACTAATAACCCACCGTGTTCAATCAGTTGTCTTAACGTTTTGGGGCCGCAATATCTCGTTAGAATATTCTGACAAATTCGGCAAGCAATGAACCTACCGAGCCCCGTCAATACGAGTAGTGCTGACTGCGCGCGACGCCTTGGGACGGATAGATACCTTTTAAATAATGGCAGGATGATAACTCAGAAGTACAAATTTTTACTTTATGGAAAACTGTAAAAACATGAATCGTTTCTTGCTTACACATTCTTTTCCACAGCCTTTTTTCAAGATAAAATTATCATTCAGTGATACTCAATCTTTCTAGCACTAAAATAAAAGCAGTCGGATCAGTACCTAACTACTTTCAGAGATTACCTTTAATTAGAAGAAAGCCATTTGATAGTTTCGATTCCTATCCTAATTTGAAAGCTGGAAGAGCTCGGGTTTCGTGACGTACCACTTAACGTTATGAGAGACTATCTAGAAAACCGAGCCCAGTGCTTAAAAATACAGAATTACTACAGTAATGAGGTGTCTGTGACATTTGGTGTGCCTCAAGGTAGCGTGATTAGCCCGACACTTTTCTTAATTTACGTAAACCAGCTCTGTAACCTAAAACTGGAACATGGAAGTATTATAGCATGCGCTGATGACACCGTTCTTACCTTCTCTGGTGATACCTTCAACTCAGCACAAAAAGGACTTAATACTGTTATGGGTTGGCATAAAACTCATATCTCTTTTAGGTAAGCGTGCTCCATCTTCGACCACATCATCACTTACCGTCAGGTGAGATGGTAGTCAAACGCGAATCTATTTTTAATAATAAAAAAAAATCCTGACTCTCAATACGGAGAAAACTAACATTCTCACCTTCACCATACGAAATTCCTCTCAAACTTCAGATGCTTACGCCTTGGTAGCACATTCCTGCTTAAAGCCTGGTACTATTGCTTGTACCTGTCCAAAATTAGAGCGGTGTCAATCTATTAAATACCTTGGAGTGATACTTGACATTTTTTGAGCATTACTGAAAGTCAGTACCTTCCGCCCCATCCTTTTCCCAACAGAAGAACTATGTAAGAACTGTGCTCATAGTCAGACAATTATTTGTACTCAACACAGTTCTATTACAGCACCAAAAAACTCCCTACGAGGTAATCACCACCAAACGCATAGGCAAAGTAGGCCAACCCTTTCGTTGTCACTACTCTTTTATTTTTTCATCTATACAACGTGTAACGGAAATCCCATATCTATCCAAAAGGACTGAATACAACATCTGGTATGGGGTCTCTATGCAAAGTTTCAGCTCAAAATAAGTGACTCACAGAATTGACCCCAAATTATCGGTTTCATATGTTTCTTGAATACCAATAATAACAAACGTGTCACAGCACTATGAGGGTCATCACTTTCCACGTAACTTGCCAATAACACGATTATTTTCTTCGTTCTTCTTAATTTGAAAAATTCGGTCTCTGGTATTGTGTATTAGAATTTGTAATAAGTTCTACACACGTAGACTTAGGATTACAAAACCCTTGCCATATCGTTTGTTATCATCCAAAGAAGCCGTGCACTTCGTATGTATATTCCCTTTAAATTACACGTTGTATAACAAAATTAATAAAATATTAAAATTTTACTCACCTCCATATTTATTACTCAAAAAAGTACTTTTGTCTTGGCTCCAGACTCTTAACTACAACAACACTGAGCTCTTGTTATCATCTTTGACATCACAAAAATATACCCAGCCATACACTCACACACATACACATATCCATACACGCACTCTCATACATACAAACACACACACTCATACACCGACACATTCTTACACTCTACATCTTTCCTTTTTACCATTTTTATTATGTTTCCTTATTTTTTTTTAATATAATTTATGTATATAATTTATATCTACCTAACTTCTGTAAGAATATAAGCGGTTTCTTGCATTTCTAAGCTAAATTTTAAACAAAGCATCGCAAAGGGGTCGGGCCTAGCACCTTTAATACAAGTTCTCTCGTCAATTTAGCAAGAGTGCTAGAGTCTGGGCACGCCGCAATTTCGGCGGTAAGACCCCTCTTTGAGGAGTGGCTAGATCGGCGTCACGGCGTCCTGACCTACCGCATGACGCAGGTCCTCACCGGACATGGAAGTTTCGGGAGGTACCTGTGTCTGATGAGAAAGGAAGAAACGCCTGCGTGTCACCACTGAGAGGATCGCCCTGAGGACACAGTAGAGCATACGGTGCAAGACTGCCCCGCTTGGGCAGAGCACCGACGTGTCCTCACGGCGGCGATACGCGGAGACCTCTCGCGCCCGGCATTGGTCGAGGCCATGCTGCGGGGCGAGACGGAGTGGGAAGCGGTCGCCTCCTTCTGTGAAGCAGTCATGCTATCGAAGGAGGAGGCGGGCCGCGTGAGGGAGAGGATCCTCCCTCCAGCCCAGTACGCAGTGGTAGACGCCCACGGCGTCGGACGTCGGCCGACGATCTTCGGCCACCGTAGGCGCGGGCATGCGGACAGCGAGCAAAAGGCAACTCGCTGTCCGACCATGGACCATGCCCGGGTCGATGGCGCGTTGTATTCCACGCGCGCCTCAAAGAGCGTCAGCAAGATGACGAGGCGCTCCCTGTAGAGGGCCGAAGCCTGCCGGGGTCGTGGGACTTATCTCACTACCGTGACCCCGGAACGTTAAGGGTTATTGAAGGAACACCGTGGATTTTAGTCAGTACAAGTCTGACAGTCCCTCCGGCCCTGCCCGGGGTGGGAGGACTCATCTGATGACTTTACCACGAAAAAAAAAAAAAGGTGCTAGAGTCTCCAAATATACTTACTGTGTATAATAAAACAATGTAACTCCATGCTATTTCAGTGTACATAATTATATGTATTCACTCTACTGTGCAAATATAATATTATTATTATTCTTAATTAAAAAACTATTTTTCGTCTATATAATATAAGTTTAGATTAAGATTATTTAGTTCGTCTTTTGAAGACTTCTAAGTACATAGTTTATTTATTTATGTGTTGGCTTTGATTGGAGGCACTTTCTGGATTTTTCCGGCTATAAATATGAAGGTTTTATGAGAGAAGAAACGGGAGACATTAATCTATCAGTAAGATTGTTATGACGTGATGCTATTACGTCATCTAGGTATAGCAAAATGGATGATTACAGCTAAAAGCTAGCTCAGCGTAAATATCTCATATTAAAGTCTAGATACTGCTGAGCAATTTGTGTCAAAGGAATTCCATCACAGCAGTACAGTATGTCTGAACAAGAACCAGTACGTTGCCAGATACAATACACTCCAAACAACTCGTACATGATTTGTAAAATTCAGTTGTAGATCTATCCTCAATCAATATATTCCATAACTGGGAATATTTACTTAATTTATTTTTTATTTATTTACTTATAACAAAATCCAAAGCTCTTAAAACAATGTTTTATGGTAACTTATATCTAATGTTACAGCCAATTACGGATTTACAATTTATTCACTACTGACAAACATGTAGAATTTATATTTTTTTAAATTAACATTATTATACAGTATTAAGAAGTGTGCATGGGGAGTATTAAATGAATGTATCTCTGTGTGTGCGTGTGTGTATGTGGTGTATGGTGAATGCCTGTAGTGTACCATACTTAATCCCATACTATTTTACTTCTGTTAGAATCTGATTAGGTAAATCGACATGTACAAAGGATAAAAGTAGCTTCCTAAACATACTGTTACGAGATGGGGTTCGGAATAGAAATAATTAACGCCAATTAGACAAAAATTAAAACTTTAATTAAATAAACACAAAATAAAAATTAACACAGTTATTCACACTACAATACTTGTTATTTAACACTTAATCGCACTGAAGTTCACTTGTAAAGCTTCGAATTTATCGCCTCGTATCTTGGGATAAGACTGCTCTCTGCGTTCCACTGCGAACTATTTATACCACGGTCTATGCGTTCTAGAACATTCTTGTAAAATCGACTCTAAGAATGTTCCAGAAGCTACTTGAGATACTCAGTACTGCTACTCGCCGACAGATGGCGTTAGTGTCTCGAACGTATTAGAAGTCGGCCGAAGTTTCTCGACGTACTAAGTGACTGGCGTAACAATACTTTTTTTGGAACAAAATATATCAAGGTGGGAGAATTTTTTGTTAAAAGTTCTTAGTATCCTAGTAATAACTAAATTCTGAGCATAGTTAGTACTAGCATATGGTACATCGAAGAGCTGCGTGTGCCTAGTCCGTCGTGATGGAGAGCCCAATCTCAAAACTAAGTTACTTAAAGCAGCGTAGTCTATTTTTCCACTACAAATATTATAAAGAAACTGCATGTCTAAAATCGTACATCTGTCTTGCAAAGGAAGAATGTTATGATGTTTACATGATAGAAGATAATCTTTTTGTTTAAAGTCAGTGCGGTAGTTAAGTAATATATTTTACAAATTTTGATTGTATAGAGTCAATCTGCTGCATACAACCAATTCTAAAATACTGCGTATGAATGCAAAATATAGTATTTTAATGCAATCTATATCGGTAAATAATTTACATATTCGCATTATAAATCCTAGACTTTTGTATGCCTTACCGACGATATGGGACACATGCTCCGAAAACAACAGTTTTGAATCCAGGACGACACCAAGATCCCTAACAACATAACAACGTACAATGTTGTCACCATTAAGACTATAGCTGTATTTTGTGAAATTTCGCTTGTTATTAAATGTTACGATCTGACATTTGTTAACGTTTACATTTATTCTGTTGATATTATAGTAGTCAGATAGTAGATAGTCGGATGAATAAGGATTTATTATTAATAGTCATAAAAATCTTGGTGTCGTCAGCAAACATCAGAAACCGTGCATTAAGGACATGCCCTATATCGTATAAGTAGGCATGAAGGATGAAGTGATTCACACGGTTGAACGCTTTCTCGAAGTCCATGTAGATCACGTCCACCTGTCCACCACCATCCATATCTCGGTCAACACTCTCAATAAATACTGCTAAATTGGTGATAGTAGAGCGGCCTTTGATAAACCCGTATTGTTGTTGCGGAATTAATTTTGATCAACAATTTTGATGAACAATTTTTTCCATTATTTTTCCTAAAACAGTTAAAATTGAAATGGGGCGATAGTTTTCTATAGAAGTTCTACAACCTTTTTTATGTACGGGTATCTACAATATAAGCAGGTTTTCCATGTGGATGTTTTTACGTATGACCAGAATTGTTTAGGTGCGGTTTTTATGTTTTCTTTCTTTTCTTGTATATGTAAATTTTTTGACACTCTTTTTGCATTTTCTTTTGTCGATCTCTTAACAGAGCGAAAGTTGTGTAATCATGGGAATTTGAATATTTCGTCCACTGGCTATGTGCTTTAGACTTTTCCTTGATTACCTTAATTAAACTTCGGCTGTACCAGACTGGGTAGCTATGGGCACCCCCGACTGAGATTTTTGGGACAAACTTATCTATAAGTAAATTAATCACGGAGTAAAACATTTCTATCACATGGTCAAGTGTAACAATATTATTGAAACAGTTTGCAATAATGTTGTTATACTTAACCATGTGATTAATAAGTATGATTGGGGATCAGTATCTTCAATCATACACCAGCAATTCGTTATTAATACTTGCATAATTCCCCCTCCTAAAAACGTGTTTTTTTAAATAACCTTAGTTTCAAAGGAGGAACTAAGATATCAGTAGCTTTGACTAAGAATGCAGGATGAAACGTGTCTTCGGGTACTAACGGACAGTGTGATATCAGAGTAGTGTTTGGAAAATTAGAAAAAACTAGATACAGAATACGATAATGAGAATTAGTGAGAAAGTTATATTGATTCAAACCACAATATTGCATTATGTTTATAAGGTGAGATGCGGAGTTCTGTACCTCAACTGAGCCCTTCTTTAGCAATACAGGTTGTCCACTTGTCCATTCAACACCAGGTAAGTTGAAGTCGCCATATAAAAGAAAAATATCTAGATTGTTTAATGGAGGTAAATAAGAGATAAGCAGATTTAGTGGAGAAATGGAAATGTTTAATGAAGGACCACTTCTTTCCCGCCAGTAGGTCCCGTCATTTTGTCATTCAAAGTCTTCGCTCCCCTATTTTAGACGTTGCATCTATAAAATTGTTATATTCTTACAACTACATTAGTGATTGTAAATATAAGGTGCATATTATCTTATTATTATTACAAATAAGTCATAAATCAATAAAAAAAAAACAAACGGTTACAAATTTAATAAAAATAAATTCTATAAACAGACTTATTATTTTGTATTAATAAGGGCACCACCAGGAAAGTTGACAGAAATCCTTTATTTTTTCAAAATAGAATAAAGGACTCTATCCAATATGGTGTTCAAAAGGTTGCTGGTGTTGCACACGATGCATTAGCGAGGCAACTCTTTTGCGCACTATTGTTCTAAAGCAATTAATGTTGGCTTCGGCGAATATAATATGTACCTGATGCACCGGAAGGTGAGAAAACTCCATCAGTATCCTAACTGAAAACATTTTTGTACAGGTCTCGTAGGGCATTGAAAGTTGTCTGCGTATAGCGCACCAACAGGCTACAGGTATAAAAGGTTTCCATGTTTATTCAAACTCCTACTAGCCATACTGACAACACCTAATCTTTGACCCGGCCCGACCACGTCCACCGATACCATACCGTACGTTACGTTACCGTATTGCTGATTGCAATTCATTTTTGAGGGAAAAAGTGAAGGAAATGGGTTACCATTCCAATAATATGTTATTTTAAAAGTCTTTTAACATAATTTCCTGAGGCGCATTCCGAAGAAGTGGAAGTTAATTTATTTACTCATCAAATTCAATTAGGTTGTTGAATAAACAGCCTGTAACGGCAGTATATTTCTTAGATTCGTACTTCAAATAAACTTGTTATTGATAAGAACTATTTTTAGTATCTTAAATTGTATTTTCTGGGAATGTTTTTGTAATTTTAGGATACAATATTAAATTGAAACTCTGATTTTTTTTTAACATTGTGGTGTAGGAAGGTTATTCGCAAAGATAATTTACCAGTGCTTGTATTACTTTGTTCTTATTGTTAATATTAGTGCATTAAATATGTATATCGAATATATTAAAACTTTTATTTGAATTAAAGAATCACTGTAGAGTTTATATATGTATATCTTTCTCAATAATTTCTAAATTATTGACGCTCGTAATTGCTTTTTGATTGTTTTATTGAAATTAATTAATTAATTATGACGTTGGATGCTATTGTGACTGTCTGTCACTTACGCCTATTTAATATCAAAATATTATATTTATTTTTAAATGCTGCACATGTCAGGCCACTTAGAAACTCATAAATTGTCCTTTTAATGGGAAAGGATCGAAAACCAAGAGTCGGCCGTCAATTTAAAGTATATTTAACAAAATTCCTAAGAAACAGTAAAATAACCGATTTCTAATAGAAACTTACGAGGCATGCCTTTTAAGTTTTGTCGTTTGAAGAAAAAAACACAACTAGAACCTTATAGTTCCTTATAGTTCCCTCGCTGCTAAAAGCAATATGCTGGCTCGACGATTTGCAACTTGCTCAAAGCAAGTAAAAATAACCCTATTTAACGCATACTGTCGGAACTTGTACACATGTGCCCTGTGGTACAAGTATACGCAGCGAGCATACAACTCGCTGCGTGTTCAATATAACAACGCGTTCAGATGCATGCTGGGGCTGCCTTGGCGGTGTAGTGCGTCCGGCATGTTTGCGGAAAATAGGGTTGATGACTTCTATGCAGTTATTAGAAAAGCACAAGCCTCCTTTATGAGCCGAATACATGATTCTGACAATGGAATATTAAGAGCCGTATACGAGGTAAATTACTTCTTCGCATATGGCAATTAATATTCCAGATACAAATTTTAATAACGAATTTGGATATATATTTCTTATTATTATTTCTTTTTCTCTTTGTTTTATGTAATTTTAATAATGTTTTAATTTTGTAATTATTAATTTTTATGTAATTTATTGATTTTTATATGGGATGTTTTCCTGAATTAAATGATTCTATTCTATTCTATTCTATAGTACTTTTTATTGTTTTTCACCACGTAGCTTAATACACTTTTTCATTTATTCCACTCTAAAGTGGGGGTGTTCAAAATGGCTGACTTGAAAGCGTCGACTGCTTCTTCACCGGACTGGAACCTTTGACCACGAAGACTTTTCTTAATTTTAGGAAATGTAAAGAAATCGTTAGGGCTTAGGTCAGGACTGTATGGAGGATGGTCAAGAATTTCTACTTTTTCCTACTTCAAATACTCAATCGTTTGACGAGCGCTGTGTGAGCTTGCGTTGTCATGGTGCAGGATGATGCGTCGCTTTGAGTTAGATTTTCGAAGTTCGGCGATGACTTGTGGTAAACAAACTGTGGTATACCACGCGTTAATTGTTCTACGATCTTCAAGTGCAATAGTCGCAACATGGCCGGTTTTTCCAACGAACGTGGCATCGCAATCAGGATCGTAGGCATAAATCTAAGATTTGTCACCACTGATGATGTTGTAGACGTGATTTGTTTCCTCGGTTGAACCTTTGCGGAGTTTTCTTACACCATCTGACGCGCCCCGCCTTGTGATCGTCGAAAAGCAAAAGCGGTATTCAACGGCAAACTAGCTTTCTCACACCAAGCGCTTCATGCAAGATCTTCTGAATGGTTGTCGCTGAGATGCCTAATACAGCCTCTATCTCTCGATACGTCACATGGCGATCTTCGAGAATTAGTTGTCTCACAGCAATGATGTTATCTTCAGTGAAGGCAGATTTTGGGCGTTCTTCGCGAGATTTGTCACTACCACTAGTACGTCCACGCTGGAATTCTAAATACTAGCATTCGACAATTCGCAGATATAGGGCTTCATCACTGAACACAGATGTTAGCTCTTAAAAACACTGAAGCCGTGTCAGGCCTCTTCTAAAGTTGTAGAAAATTATTGTACGAACATTTTCCTTAGAAAGATTCATTTTCGTACGTAACCTGACAGATTCCAATCGACGCTGTGACTAAACAATAGTATTAATCCTAATACTTTCAACTGTTTTGAGATTCAAAATTTAAACACATTCGAATATAGAACAGTTCCAAATTCAAAATTGCCGGGAAATATGGAAACGACAGAACTTAAAAGGCATGCCTCGTACGCGGGCCACATCGAGTAACGATAACTGACACTTAGACAAAACCCAAATGCCCCTTAAAACAATTAATAAATTGTACAAAAACTAATACAAAAGCTGTAAAAGTGTGAGAACACAGACATCATAGTGTTTTTAAGGATTGCTGGAGGGAGGCTGGCTCGACCTCATGGCGAAGGAGTTAAGGTAGACACTTAGCTTGGAATCACGGTAGAGGCAGGTTGACTTAGAATCGGTTTAGGGCTTGGTTGGCATCGACCATTCAGTAGGCTTAGTGCCGATGTGATGAAGTCTCGTTGTAACTCGTAGGAGAGGAGTATTCCTTCCGAAGTTAGATATAATTTAGACAAAGCTAGTATTAACAGCATGTGTGTGTTGGTGTGACTGAGTGAGTCTTTAATTATAATTATACCATAAATTGCTGTATCGCAGATAACTCTTTTAATAACCATTTATTCCAGCTTGGAGAAACTTTGTACGTATCTCCTAATCCGTACCTTGCGGATGATTGTCATTTAGCGTTTTGTTTTAGGGAAACGGTGAAGGCCTCCCATCATTGACATATATATTACTGCATAAGGACTGGGCGGACCGCATATCGAATATCGAAGTGAACTAGAACGCGATCGGCTATCTTCGGGAGGGGTCGTCAGTTTTACAAGCAAAAATGCCAAATTGTGTCGTGAAGGGTTGCGTGAACTATGCCATAAAGCACAATAAAAAATATAACATTTCATATCACCGGTAAGTTAAAAATATGTCATTAAATCAACTTCTAACATTATTTGAAACAATTTTCTTTCTTGTTTGTCTCAACCTTTAGCATGGACAACGCGAAGCCGCGTAAAAGTGCGACATAACTTTGCAGCGGCGCGCGTTGCAGCCGATGAAATAAAAAGATTTAATAATATTACTATAAGATTAAATTTTGTACAAAATTAATTTTTATTCTTTGTTAAAAGCAAATAAAATGTATTTTTATGTACAACAAATATAAAATTTCGAAAAATAAAAGGTTTTTTTTATTTCTTTGTACAGACCCGAAACTGTCAAATTTTCCCAATCAACCTTGAACCTAATGTCTTTAACAATAAAGTTGAAAATCTATTAAAGGAATTTGACAGATTGTTGTAGCTTGATTTGCTGGCGTCTGTATGTACCTCGCAAAATACCACACCCCGTCCTTACAAGGTTACGTCTAGGAGCAGACCACGCCGATTGACATCTTAGTTATAATAGATGGCGTTAGTGTGTTTTGTAGGGCGACCACGTCCGTCAAATGTTCTAACGACCGTATCTTTACTATTTAAATCAATGCCTCCCATACACATAGCATACTTTCATTCTCACTTGTGTGTAAATACAGCAACTCACTTGACTACTGACTATTGTTTACTCATAATTGACGCAACACATTCGCAGGAGACAGAACCGTTATTCACATTTCATATAAACGAGGCTCCATGGCCGACCCATTGTTATGGGATTGTAGGCCTTTGACAGGGTCTCGCAAGATAGCCTTATTACTTAGCTTCCTTCTTTCGGTTTACCAATTCAACTTTGCGTTTTGATTGAAGACTTCCTGAGACATCGGTCCATTCGAGTGGTCATTGATGATTGCTCATCTGGCCAGTTGGCAAATAATGTCGGGGTCCCTCAGGGGTTGGTTCTCTCAGCAACTTTATTCTTCCTGCACATTAGCTTATGCTCGGTACCTTTGTGTATGCAGAGGACAGTACCATTGCATTCCGTAAGGACATGGTTGAGCGCTTGAACTTGTCCTTGAAGGCTGTTTCCGAATGGGGCGATGCCAACTTGGTCAAGTTTAACGCAGCTAAGACCCAGGCGTGTCTCTTCTCCGCAAAAAGGAGTTAATTCGAACCGGCTCCTATTTTCCGTGAGGAGAGAGACATACAGGAGTATGGTCTAGCTCAAAGTAACTTGTGTAGGGCTTGGTGGACGCTCATTTCTGGGAGAGGGGTAGGAATCACACGGTAGGCTTCACACAGCACCCATATGGATTGTCCTATGGACGCTAGATACTTTCTGTGTCTCGTTAAACCACCTTTACCACACAGCTTTTCTGCTACAGACTGTGTCTACGGTGCGCATGCGCTAGCTTTGTTTTATACTTACATATAAGTTGGGGTAGATCACCGTAAGGGTATAATATGTTTGCACGCGTATAAGCTACATAATCTTCTACTTGTCTTCCTAGATGGCAGTGGACTTCGTAGTACACTGTCTTAGTTTTTTGGATGACATTTATTGAGAGTTTAGGGAACGTGTTTTGTTAGAATGAGCCCTTGAGCCTAATAGTAGGTCTGACACCACACGTATTACGAGGTCACTAAATGTCACTAAATGGGCTGTAGAACTTTGAGATCTATAAAATAACGTATATTTAAAGAATAAGTTTATTAAGTGCAAGCGTATCACTCCTGACACAACCCTCACTTTATATAATGCACAAAGCTAGTTGTCTAGAGTTCTTCTAACTAAACGACAAGAAGGGAAAGGACAAGAAGGCTTGGGAATGAGATGCTCCAGTGATATACGTGTGCCTTTTTTATTTATTTTTAAAGTTTTGATTGATTATTTATTTTTGATTGATTAAAATTTTGCTTTCTCAAGTATTGTATATACCTATTAATTTTGTTTTTTTTTTTTTTTTTTAAATATATATAACTATTTCATTATTGTAAATGTGAGGACGATGTAGGTTATTCTTTTTTGTTGTTTTTACTTTCACTATAATTTATTGAATTATGTCAAGCAGTTTGAGTACTAGTATGGCCTACCCAAAGGTCCTTACTTTGGTATTGTTCGTCAAATTGTTGAGCTCCTTAAGTTCTAAATTGAGCTACACGATAACTGACTAATGCTTGCACTGTCTGGACAGGTCCGCTCAAATTTGCATGGTTATTTCCTCAAAAGAATACCACAGACATGAACCTACATGCTTCTCATATACAAATACAAATTGTCTGGACTTTAAAAGAGACTTTGACCTCTGAGTTTGTTTCGGTGTTTCTTCTCAGAGTAGTCAGTTAGGAAATACCGGCCTCATCTAGCTAAACTAAACTTAACACGCAAAGAAACATGACGTGTAAAAGTGTTATTTATAACCAATTTACAAAATAAATATTTCATTTCATTTCATTTCAAACGGATAGATACGTTTTGCTGAGGAGTTTGTTGCTCCACTTCTTTTCCTTAGCTTAAACACTAGGAAGTGGAGACGGGTGGGCGTTTTGGGGCCGTCCATAGGCTTTCAAGAGAGTTGGAAGCCTCAACTCTATGAACTTCTCGAGTATATGGCTCTCGACTATTATTAATTTATTAATTAACTAGCTTTTGCCCGCGACTCCGTCCGCGTGGAATAGTTACTTTGGGCTAACGTTAAATTTAACCCCGATTTTGAAGCATTCCTCATTGGCGCTCCGCTCCTATTGGCCTTAGCGTAATGATATATAGCCTATAGCCTTTCTCTATAAATTGACTATTTAATTAAAAAATATTTTTTCAATTCGAACCAGTAGTTCCTGAGATTATCGCGTTCAAATAAACAAACAAACTCTTCAGCCTTATATTATTAGTATAGATAGCTGTTGCCCGCGACTTCGTCCAAGTTTCCGTCGTTTTTCGTAAAAAAGAAGTATGTCCTTCCTCACGTTTCAGTGATTTTGATGCAACAGACAGATTAACTTTCGTAATTTAGTAGGGAAATATAATATGTCTAATAATCTATAATACTGTTGAAAAATATCGCAATACCGAACCGCACAATATTATCTATACTAATATTATAAAGCGGAAAAGTTTGTTTGTTTGTTTGTTTGTTTGTTTGCTTGAACGCGCTAATCTTCGAAAGTATTGGGTGGATTTGGATGCAATTTGGTACGGAAGTAGCTAGAAGCTTGAGGAAGGTTATAGGCTACTTTTTACGCGACTGCAAAAAGGAGAGTTATGTTTTTACCGTGATAGAATCAACGGGAGCGAAGCCCCACGTGAGTAATAGTACTCACGTGGGGCTTCGCTCCCGTTAAGTTAATATCTGTGCCCGCGACTCCGTCAGCGTGTAACTCCTTGATTGTTATTAAGTTAATGTATTGGTAATATTGTTTAGATCACGTTTACATGACGCTTAAGTACCTATAGAACGAAAATACTTCAGCGCAAAGCTTCCGGGTAAACTATGTTGAAAGTTGACCCGTCCGACACGTGAACATAAAGATTTCTAGAACTGCAAACCCGGGAAAGAGCGACGTACAACTGACCATGCGAGAAACAACTGACACCGGGATCTACTCCAGCAACACGAAAAGTCTGCCCTTGAGCCTTATTAATTGTCATCGCATAACGCACCGATACTGGTAATTGCGTTCTTTTAAATTGGAATGGAAAATTATTTGGTATTATGGGAATTCTTGGAATAAAGACGAATTCTCCTGCACCGCAACCTGATAAAATTTGAGCCTCGATTATATTTTGTAGCAACTGGGTTACTTTTAGCCGAGTTCTATTGCAAAGTTGTGGTGGTTTTAAATTTCGGAGCAGAATAATAATCAGAAAGCTTCGAACTGCTAAGCTATCGGGAGTTACACGTGTTATTGTGAGTCAACCATAAAAGATATACATATGCTGTCGTGGGATATTTTTTATATAATTTTAAGGAAAACATTTCCGTCATAAATGATTTCTGTGTAGCTTTAACCATTAAGGTTGCACACGCGACGGAAGCTTAAAAAATGGAGTAACTTCTCCCGTTTTCCCAACATTTACCTTCACTGCTCTGCTCCTATTGATTGTAGCGTGATGAAAAGTATACTATAACCAGCTCAGGAGTATGAAAAATAATCGTACCAAGTTTCGTTAAAATCCGTCAAGTAGTTTTTGTTTCTATAACGGTTATACAGACAGACAGACAGACAGACAGACAGACAGACAAAAATTTTACTGATTGCATTTTTGGCATCAGTATCGATCCCTAATCACCCCCTGATAGTTATTTTGTAAATATATTTCATGTACAGAATTGACCTCTCTACAGATTTATTATAAGTATAGATAGATATAGATTTATTATTAATTTTAGAATATATTATATTCTTTATTTGTGACCACTAATTCGGTCTGGTGCGATCATTATGTTTTGCAGAAGTACTTGTTTCGCCGAATGCAAATTTGAGGTATCGCATGATTACTATAGGCTAAGTACCAATTACGCTAGCGTAAGGGTTTCTCCTAAGATCTTTTATTAATTACAGTAATTTATTCAGCGTCCCTTAATTATATTTTATCTACCTAAACCCAATCTCAATATTTCATAACCATGAATTCCTAAGTATATTTACTATTTCAATCTCGTCCTTGCCGTAACATGGTGATAAGGAATTAGTATTAAAAAATTACTTCTTCATACTTTTGGAATTCACTTAATAATCTGCGGGAGAGTGACCAGTATGGTGACGAGCTCTACGGGGCCGTGTGGATTGCGGAGCGCGGACTTTTCTCCTTCGGGGGAAACTGGCCCCAAAACTAAAATCAGTATATTTTAGGAAAAAAATTAAAGGCCTAGGGTATTTCAGGAACAGTCACACTATGAAGGGTCGAATTATGTAAGTATGGGGTCCGTAATAAGGCTAACTGCCACCGCAGTCGAGTGCTTTAGGCGCTTGCCTTGTGACCCGGTGGTCGTGGATTCGATTCCCGCGGGAAGCACACTTTGTAAAGTTGTTTCCAGTTTGGCTAGGACATTGTAGGCCTGAATCACCTGATTGTCTGATTAAAAGATGGTTCCGTGCTTCGGAAGGCACGTATAATCCGGTGGTCCCGGTCGCTAGACCTTACTACCCACACGATAAGAAGATAAGGCTAACATAAATATTAGTTACCTAGTGCTGCAGTATGAAGGCGCTGCTGACCATGGTCAATGGTTGGCAGTCTTGGGAAGCAATGATCTCCTTCTATTATGACGTCATCTCACAGAAGCAGATATGAGAGAGAACTGGTTTTGTCATCCCACCAGGCATTCCGAGCGTCAGTGTAGGGCGGATAAAACCCACTTCCAGCCCCCCTAATCAGGGTCCAGGGACAATGGATTCAGGGATATACGTCAGCCCCAGCAACAACTGCAAACGCAAGCACCTCAAGATCTTCTTCTTAGCGTGTCGATGGCAAATGGCTATATTGAGTCTGCACAGAACGGGGCAACAAGTTTGGCACCGTTGGAAGCTTTCATCAAGTCCTGGAGAAGACAGTTGATAGGGCACTTAGGACGGGAAATTATGTATGCCATAGTTTGTGGAGTAGCAACACATGCACTCAAAGGCAGAGTCATCAGTAAATCTCCACCTGAACTATCAGCAATCCAGCTACTGGATTGTAGAGGACAAATAGACAGTCGCTCCAAATAAAACACTAGTACTACTGTAAACCCGACTACGGTTAAAAAAGTCGTTATGGAATGTGTCCCACCTGCTACTTACATTAACATTATCTTAGTCGAAAAACGTCCACGGTATTTTATATTACCTTCTGAAGTACATATATTCTTTTAGCTTGCAAAAGTTTAAAACTAGCCGTATACTGAAAAGATTAAATATCATATAAAGGCTGGTTGAATTTTAAGGGCCGATGTTGATTTTGAATAAAACACAAATTATTTATCATCATGTCATTTCTTTTTATTATGATAATATGGTGTGGTTCAATCATGTATGGAACAAAATATCGGCTAAATGGCCGCCGCGACCTCGGCGGCATACCTCCATCCGATGGTTCAAATTTTCGAGACGCTGAGGTATAATTGAGGTTCTATGCCGTTAATGTGCCGAATTATCTCATCCTTTAGCTCTTGAATTGTTGCTGGCTTATCGACGTACACCTTTTCTTTCAAATAACCCCAAAGAAAGAAGTCCAACGGTGTAAAATCACATGAGCTTGGCGGCCATTGAATTTGTCGCGCAAAAGAGCCTTTGTTTCGTTAGCTGTGTGGAAAGTGGCACCGTCCTGTTGAAACCACATATCATCCACATCCATATCTTCCAATTTGGGCCATAAAAAGTTCGTTATCATCTCACGATAGCGAACGCCATTCACAGTAACTGCAGTACAGTAACTACAGTAAGTGCATTTTGATTTGAACGCCCATTTTCATAATAAGCCTGAATAACTTTAACGCGTTGCTCGGTTGTGTATCTTTCCATGGTTTAAATTGAGTTAGTCTGAAATTGAGAAATGTCAAATGAAATGCAGAAAAAAACTTGACGTTTAGGTGTGATTCACATTCAACATCGGCCCTTAAAATTTAACCACCCGTTAGTCTTTTAGGAAATAAATGCAAGTGTATTTATTTATACTCTCAGGTCTTCTTTAGTATACCGTCAACATTGCAGTAGATCATAATAACTTCAATATCATTCATAACGCCTCCTTTACTTGTTCATAATATATAACAACAGTAACCCATATTTCTAAATACTTAGGATGACATTTATAAATATATGGAGCTATGAAGGCATTCTAGTTTTGGGTAAAACTTGTATCTAGATTGTTCAATATAATATGAACTGTTCCTATCGCATAGATTTTGGTGTAGTACGGAAAATGACATTGGCCAGTGTATAAAATTGCTTAAAGCAGTTGTAACAATTTTGCACGAAATTTATGTATTGATAGATTGATACTTGTTTAAAACGCAATATTCTGGACAGCGAGCAGTAGTTCAGAGAGCTCACCGTCCGGTAAGGACCAGGCCCGGGTCGATGGCGAATTGTGTTCCACGCGCGCCTCAAAGAATAGCAGCGGGGGCGGGGCCCAATACGGCCATTGCCAGCTGGGGTTGTGGAAATATTCTAACGCGATACCGCTATCTCGGAACGGAAAGGCACCTAAGTCAGAAAAAATAATAATAAGAGAACTAGTAATATGGGTGGAATTCACATTACTAGCAATACTGTTAGCCCCTCCAACTAAGCTAAATATTCTTGTATCTAGAGTGGGTTCACGGCAATAGTGTAATATGTTGAGTTCGAACCCGTGAAGTGGTCACGGGTTCGAACTCAACATATTACACTATCGAGAGGCGATCACAAGTTCGTCACTTTAGCTATACTTGCTTAATCAGTGACCATCAATAGCCTGATTATTTGCGTGACTGATTAAGTCAACTTTCAGTGGCAGCTATTACCATATTACGAATTTATTTTTATGAAGAGTCCACCATCATTATTCGTAATTTAATTTGTGGAAATATGAAAAATGTTATTTCAATTTTAAATAAGCAGGAGGCGACTGAATGAAAATTGGGTTGACTTGGGACCCGCAGCGAATTTAATGAGAAAAAATATTACGGTTACATATTTTTTTACGTTTCTCTTCACAACTGATCGTAAAGATGTAATTTTGTTTGTATATTTTACTTTTGAAATAATCTTTGTTTTTTTTATATCTTTACATTTTTTTAATTTGGGGTTTTTTTCAATAAGGATATGTCAACCCCATCGTACCTTATAAGAAAATTAATCCGCTAAGTAATAATAAAATGCAATACTAAAAAAGTAAAATACTAGCTCCTCACTGCTGAACGATTAAAACTAAACTACATAGTCCTTTTGTTTCCTTCGATTTTGGGTTTGCCAAAATGCTTTGAACTAATCCTACATCCAGTATGTTTAACTTAAAGTCGTTCAGCAGCGAGTCGCGTTCATCTTTATTCCGGACACATTCCATCAGCAAATGCTGAACATAATAAAATAATAATAAATAATCTGGAATAATCTTAATCTGCGTTCAGAAATACTTAGGACATACCTGGTAGAAGAGTATTTCATACCTAATAAGGAAGAGCTAGTGGCTAAATAATAACATTCGTATGTGTCGATCAGGAGTCAGGGGTTTAGGAACGCCTTTCGAGGTGGATGGGCAACCATCTATACGAGTTTTCTCCGTAGTCCAAAAAGCACGTAAAGCGGTTTTTTTTTTTAAATTACTATCAATGTGAGTAGAATTCACATTACTACCAAACTTATTAGCCCCTCCAACTAAGTGAAATATGCTTGTCTGGTGTGGGTTCACGGCAATAGTCTAATGGGTGTGATTCGAACTTGCGACCTCTCGATCACAATTCCGACACCTTATCCATTAGGCTATTGACGCTTGTAGTGCGTTAGTCCCGGTTGTCATTTGTACATCTCTGACAGTCTCTACGGGTAGTCAGAAGTCAGTAAGAGCGGGGGCACACGATACGTTGCGACGGCGGTGCAGCGCCGCAGCGGTGTCGCTGCGTCGTCTTACATAGTAATATCAGAGGCATGTCACACGATGCGCTGCGGCGCCGCACCGGACTTGCAACCACCGAGACGAGGCGGGGAGGGGTGAATGCGTTGCGACGTCGGAGCGGCACCGCTCAGTATGCGTCACAAGAAAGGGCACATGCTCGCTCTTTTCGTTTTTTTTTGTCTTAGTTTTATGTTTATTGTGATTGAGCGTTTCGGCGGTGGCGTAATAGTAGGGCCAACAACAGACGTCTTTTACGATCCATTTTTATTAACAGGCTGTCCAACGCTGCTGGGGTGCCAGCGGCGCCGCTGCGACATAACAACGTTGCGGCGCCGCACCGCTCGTGTGCTCGTCGATACGGTGAAATCTTTGCGGTGCGGCGCCGCAACGCATCGTGTGCCCCAGCTCTAACTCTGACACTAATCTTACCAAGGGGTTATCGTGTTAACCAGAGACTCGGTTGTCGAGGTCAGACAGGCAGTCACTCCATGTGAAACTCTAGTACTCAGCTGTAACTGGTTAGACTGGAAACGACCCTTGCATAGCTGTGAAAACGCTGGGCAGACCTAATCAAGCTTCAATAATTTAGTACACTTTAGCGAAACTATAAAAAAACCTGTTTGAATATACTTGTACGAATGGGCTTTCAAGCGAAGAAACAGCTACACTTATAGAATTATTGTATAGAGACACAAGAGCAAGATCACACTGATACTCTACGCTGTACTTTTACTGATAACTAGTACTCACGCGGGGCTTCGCTCCCGTGGATTCTAATACGGTAAAAACATAACTCTCCTTTTTTGCAGTCGCGTAAAAGGTAGCCTATAACCTTCCTCAAGCTTCAAGCTACTTCCATACCAAATTTCATCTAAATCCACCAAGTACCTTTGAAGATTAGCGCGTTCAAGCAAACAAACAAACAAACAAATAAACTTTTCCGCTTTATAATATTAGTATAGATAGGCTCTCGTTTGACCACCATCTCACCTGATGGTAATTGTTGATGTGGTCGAAGATGGAGCACGCTTGCCTAGAAGTAACCTATTTACTCTTGACTTACAGACTCCCAGGTTATAGCGATCAGGAAACATAGACTCCAGCAGGGAATTCCACTCCTTAGCCGTACGCACAATGAAAGTATTCCCAAAACGGTTCGTGCGTACGGGTGGGATGTCCACCATGTAACGATGGCGCATCGCCCTCTTTCTTTTAGTCCGATGATGGAACGGGCTTGGCGGAATTAGATTGTGTAATTCCATCGCACACTCCCCGAAATGTAACCGATAAAAAACCGATGGACTTGCAACTCGTCGGCGATATTCAAGGCTCTGGAGCTTTGATTCGACCAGTGAATCGTTGCCAATGAGTCTCTTGGCAACAAAATAACAAAGCAGAAAAACCAACATTATTCAGCTTCCTGTACCGTCATTTCTCAGCAGTAGCAAGGAATGAGCGGAGAATGTGTTTTATTTGCACGTTGGACAATGGACTACCTGTTACTCTAAGCTGCATTACTCTTAGCCACCGTAATTACTACCAGTCCCTACTTGTTTTTGTTATGGAAATGTTTTTTTTTTTTTCATTTATATTAAAGCGCCTTTGCGTTGAAACGGTTTGTAGAACTAGTTATTAGGCTACAGATACTGGTTTTAAGATATGCAGTCAGAGTCTAAAATCAATGCTAAAGTTAAAACACTTGATTTCAATAAGACCAAGGAAAGGTACTTTTTAGCGTCACCATTCGCAAAGGAAAATTACTACGCCGTAAATAGACTTTTGGTGGGAGCTTTTCAATCTATCTGATGACGATAATGGTCACCTGATGATGTCTTCATCGAACCAACTGAGAACCTTCCACCTGGGCGAACCCCACACTATTTACTAATCTTAACTTTACCTTTCTTATACAATTGTCATAATAGTTGGCACACGTTCATTTATTTCACTTATAGAATTGAGAAATACATTATGCTGCAGGATTACTTTGGTACCAGTTGTGCTCAGTAGAGCTAAACATGTAACTTTTATATCGAACCACACCTTTCTAGTTGTTAAGTCCTTATTTGGATCTGTTATGGTGTACATTAAAGAGTACTTATATCTATCTTATCGTGTCTTGATATGGAGGTGTTAGTTTATTTATGTTTTAAATCACTCTTATTTCCTAACTTTATTTATGGTATCCAAAACAGCAGTATGATCCCTCCAGGACCCATCCCACTCATTACAGAAATCGGATTTATTCCTAAACAAAAAGTCTTACTTTAGGTGTGAGTTATGGAATTCAAGGAAGCAAGGGCAACTGAAGGAAAGGGTGGGTTTTGGTCAGTAAAAGTCTGACACTCCCTTACGCCCCTCCAAAGAATGACAATTTTAATGCACACACACAGAAAAAAGAACGACATTAAGGCTGTGAAAAATATCATATGAAATATTAGGCGGGTAGTTCACTGTACTTATAAATTAACACTAAATACAGATTCAGATATAAGGAAGTCATCTGAAAATTACTCGAGTCTAAAAATAGAACTCCTCATGAAATGAACAAGCGTGAAAACAAAGGCACAACAACAATATTACAGACTGATATATACCTAATTACCTTTATTTCATGTTATATTAAAACAAAAGATAATGTAGGTACACGTAACAGAGACATGAAAATGAGGTTTAATTTGCAAAAGGTCAAGGAGAGTTGCTGCCAAGAATAATTTTATTTGAGAGTGACTGTACCCGCTGTGGCCGCAGCGCCAAATAATTTTCAATTTTCTGAGATGTCAAGTAATGTGGAATACTTACTCAGGAACCAAATTAAATTGCTAAGGATTCTAGATTTCCACATATTAATTCAGGCCTCCAGGCGTAATCCACCACTCGGCCCAGAGCGTTTGATAGATGACACATGGCTTCAGGATACTTGGTTTTATAAAATGCCGGTTTCCTCATGATGTTACCTCACCGTTTAAATCCACCGCAATGGTGGTGATGAAAATTACACAAAGTAATGTGCCTGGCAGGAAACAAACCCACGACTTACAACTCGTAAATCGTATCTGTAACAAGAACAACAGGGACTCCACTGCTCGAAATATTATCAATATATAATTATAATAAAACAGAAAAAATTGTGTATCTGTATATTGAATATATTTACAAAAAAAAAATGAGGAGGGCTTAGAAACAGTAATAGAGCAAGAATTTAATATAAATTTCAGTCTGCTTATCTGTTTGTATACGCTAATCTCCGGAACTATTGGACGGATTTGAAGGAAACTTCTTTTGTTATATAGCTATTAACCTTCTGCGACTGAGGTGGTAGTCTATCGGACACCACCAAACATAAAAAACGTTGCCAGATCGTAACATGGCGTGATGTAGCTCTGTCTCGCTCAGTACCTTCCTGTAACGGCTCGCGCTAACGGTCAGTGAGGCGCGGGCGGCCCTGCGGTGTGCACGTTTGGAGTTTTCGACTGCCGGTGTCCCACAGACGTAAGTACAGCAATAAACGTTGATTCTGATAGGCGTCACCTCACCAATATCGTTTTAGATTCATAGTGTCTGTTAGTTTTTTCATCAGTAAAATATGAATACTACCATAGTGTCTCTCAAACATAACCTCACATTTAATTGCCTTAACTTATAATATTCATAATTTTTTAGATGGCAACTCAAAGTACAGATAGCAGGCCACCAAAACGAGACAGCAGTGGAAGATATACAAATGATGATGGGCAGATTGAGGAATGGCTTGAAGAATTAGAAGAAGAAAACGAGTTTAGCGATTTTGATGATTCGTTAGAAGATCCTAATTGTGTGTAAGGAAATGTACAGCAAGAGGAAAATGAAGACCTCGTGGAACAGAATGCCCAATCGAGTGAGAGCGATTTTAACTCTGAAGACGAGGAGCCCCTTAGCTCTTTAGTTTGTGGTGATCAAGATAGTCCAAACTACATTGGAAAAAACGGATTTTTATGGTCTAAGAAGGAAATAGCGAGGACAAGCAGAACTCCTGCACATATTATTCAAGTATAGAATAAATATATTCAAGCAATCGTAAAACACGCCGCTGGCCCATGACGATATTTTACAGAATTCTGGATTTAGCTGGTACTAATTCATTCGTCTTATATCAATCTTGTCCAGGTGCCAAGCTGCGAAGAGGGGACTTTTACTATCTTTGGCAAGAGAATTGGTTCTTCCTAGCTTAAAAGAACGCGTTTATAATGACAAACTGCCCAGAGAACTCCGTCTTACTATATCGCGAGTTTAGGCAATGATTTGCCTCCCCCTCCACCCGTGGCTCAGCTAATCTTTGCTACGATGGAATTGGGTTCTCTCTCTGTTACCTTTGTCATTTCCAAGCTTGCCACGGTAACACGGAAGGCTCTCAAACGGTTCGATGCAGGTGGATTGAAAAGCTCCCACCAAACGTCGTTTTTGTTAATTTACTATTAAACATTTACATTTTCTTAAGGTATTTCGTTGAGTTAATTTCTTACCAGTCTGCAGCTCCGACCTGGCTAAATCTAGACGAAGAAATAAAGTAGTTCATCGGCTAATTTATTGATTAAGCAAAGCTGACTCTGGCAGGTAAAACAATGGTGTGAATAATAAGTAAGTTCTTAGGATTAAAATGCTAAGAATTCTCTGTTAAAAGCATTTTTCCTTCATTGCACTAAGGACAAGAGATGTTTGTGAAATAGTAATTTCCAGCGTTTCGCCTGGACGATTGCGTAATGAACACGGTTTTTGATTTACGAAAACTCCGTAATTTTTATGTTAACAATTTATGGAATACTAACTACATTTTTTTCAATAAAAAGATTCATTTTTAATCAAAATTGAAAATACATTAATATTGTTAAATTAGTTCAACTGGAAACATCAGGCAACAATTTTTTTTAAATAGTATCGAAATCGAGGGTTAGCATCCGTTACTTAACGGTTATTCAAGCAGTTTTTTTTTTTATTGTAATTAGGTGCGCGTTTGACCACCGTCACACCTGATGGTAAGTGTGTCGAAGATGGAACACGCTTACCTAAAAGTAACCTAGATAATTTACCACAAACGTTATTTTCTAGTTTAGTTTTAGTTATTTAATACTAGCTTCTGCCTGCGGCTTCGCTCGCATGTTAAGTTCTGCATCAGGTGTTCAAGTTTCCGATATCAAATATCCTAACTAATATTATAAATGCGAAAATAACTCTGTCTGTCTGTGTGTTACACAATCACGCCTAAACTACTGAACCGATTTTAATGAAATTCGGTACGGACATAGTCTAGAGCCTGAGAAAGGACATAAGCTGCTTTTTAATGCCAAAAAAGGGCTGTAAGGGGTTGAAATAGGAGATGAAAGCTTGTGTGGAAATTACGTAATTTTTAAAGCTTGAAATTTATTTTTTTTGACTTTTGATTAGATATTAATAAATACGACATTCAAATTATGTATGAGTTTTATTTTCAAAATAATTAGCCTAAAAAGTTAAAAATGCTGCCGAAAGTCACTATTCCGCGCAGACGAAGTCGCGGGCACAGCCTATATGTTGCACAGACTTAACCTTCTGCAACTGAGGTGAGTTTCTCGTCAACATTCGACTGAGGTGTAGTCTGTCAGGCGTCACTATATACAGCATGATTCGTTTATAACTTTTAGAAATAATAGAGCTCTAGTTTTATTTTACTATTAATGTACAATGAAATAAAAATGAATAAGCATGCTCAAAACAAAAAACGAGTTTATTATGGAATCATTTATTGAGATCAGTATTTTCGTTATATTTACGCTTAAACTTACAAAACTATTAAAAAAAACGAAATAATAAAACTTCTTTAAAACTGTTAATATTAATCTTTTAAGCGTTATCTTATATCTCTAAAACAAAAAACACAACGTGATATCACGGTTCAATTAGGCACAAATCAGTCTCAAAGTTAACCCTAAATCTAAAACTTAGGTTTACACTCTTGACATAGTGGAGAAGAATGGACATAGTGGAGTGACTTTTATCTTGCTCTGCAGGCCTTTTCACGTGTACACTAATTGATTAACTTATGTCTACAATAGTGAGCAGTGTTCGCGCGGCTGATTTTTTTATCAAAAATATGTTAAAATTTGATCCATGCATTGACTCGCTAAGAAGAACAAAAATAATATTAAAAAATTAGGACCAAACTGAGAGCGTAGTTTATAACAGTTATCAACCTTCACTTGATTAGATTGAGAGACACAGATTGAGCTTTCGATAAACATAATGTTTTTTAAAGTAATTTCAAATAAAGCAATAAATATTGAAACGTTTTATTTTTTATCTTACTCCAAATGGATACAATAAAACTTAATCAATTGGTAACATCAGCCATGTTTTTCAACCGACGACAAAAAGAGGAGGTTATCAATTCGTCGCGTATATATTTTTTTTTATGTATGATCACCGATTACCTACTCGAAGACGGCTGATCCGATTTGGAAAATTATTTTTTTATTTGAAAGGGAAATACTATACTTCGAAATCGGTCCCATTGTCACCAGGTCAGGATCTGATGATGGGATCCTGGAGAAATCGAGGGAAATCTTCAAATATTATAGGCACACCTATGGCGTTTTGGGTATTTCTTATAGTAACTTGTGCAGTTGCTCTCAAAAAATACCATTTGGAGAAGTGGAACTGATGATGAAGACCACAGATGGCCGCCGAACCTACTCAATAATAAGTATTTCGTGGATTGCGATTCGATTACTTGAATATGGATGTGAAGCACTTTATGTTCGTCACAATGCATATGGTAATGTAGAGCTGATGGTGAAGTACCAGCAGAACTCCTCAACAATTAACGGCCCAGCATTGGGAAAAGCAATATTTTGTAAAAGGATATAATTAGTTGACATTTAGGCTCTTTTAACTAGGTAAATAAAAAATCGACCGACTAAAAAGAGTGAAATAAAAACTTTTCACCAAAAAATTAAACCGACTCCCAAAAACACTGCAAAGTGAAAAATAACTTTAATTTCGGAAGTCGGTGCCAAAAACGAAAATACAAAACTAAAGGCACCGACTACCGAAATTAAAGTTATTTTGCACTTTGCAGTGTTTTTGGGAGTCGGTTTAATTTTTTGGTAAAAAGTTTTTATCGTATAACAGCTGCTAAAACTCCCGCGCAAAATGTAAAAAATACAAATAAAAACGCTTGAAACATTGGTGTGTGATTTTCTTTTTGTTTGTCGGAGCCGATTACTCAATAAAGGTTGAAAAAAGAAATTGGAGTTTATTGTCTGTATTTCACTAATAAAACTCAATGTAACTTATGCCACAAATTCTTGGGGACTATCAATAACTTTCATCGTTTAATAAAACTGACTTGTTAAAAAACATCTATTTCCTTTATTCCTTACTATATACATATAAATTATATTTTTAAATATTACTGTTAAAAAAACATTTAAAAATATAAAAAATAGTAGCCCACCAGTATCGGGAAAAGGGTCCAAGCTACCGGCGGCGGTCAGGACTCCCGAGAGAGAAACCTCTTAACAATACGCGCCGTATCAAGGAGTACCGCTTTCTGAAGCAAGCCCTTGATCCAGCTACCTAACGAAAGCCTCCTAAGATGTTGGTCGTGGCTCTTGGCTATAAAGCCATTGGCTGAGACAACTATAGGTATAATGACTACCGAGTTCACATCCCACATATCGACAATCTCGTGCGCCAAGTCAAGATACGCGATTTACTTATCTTTCTCAACTTTCACGAGGTTCTTGTTATGCGGGATGGTTATATCGACAATCATGGCATGCCTCTCGATTCGGTCCACCACAACTATACCAGGCTTATTGGCTACAATAGTCCTGTCAGTGACGATGGACCGATCCCAGTATAATGTGACATGGCCATTATCGAGAACTGAATCGGGCACATACCTATTATAGTACGACACTTCAGATTCCACAAGAGAATATTTCAGAGCAAGTCGCTAATGAATTATCTTGACTGCAAGGTTGTGCCTGTGCAAGTACTATCCATGAGCAAGACGAGAACAACCAGAGATAATGTTGCGGATTGATTCACCCGGCCGGTGACATGCCCGACATATGTCAACCGTGCCATCCTTCACAATAAATTTCTGGTAGTTATTCGTTATGACAACTTCGTCTATAATTGCACAGACAAAACCTTGCAACCAAGCTACGGACGCTATATACTTGGTCTACGTCGGGCCCATGTAGGGCCCGGTAAAAACCTCCACGAAGCCCCTTACTCTGCCATATCCCCCTGCGATTGTTAGTGTCTAGCACTGCAGGTTTCGGTAAGACCCCTCTTTGAGGAGTGGCTAGATCGGCGTCACGGAGTCTAGATACTGCTGAGCAATTTGTGTCAAAGGAATTCCATCACAGCAGTACAGTATGTCTGAACAAGAACCAGTACGTTGCCAGATACAATACACTCCAAACAACTCGTACATGATTTGTAAAATTCAGTTGTAGATCTATCCTCAATCAATATATTCCATAACTGGGAATATTTACTTAATTTATTTTTTATTTATTTACTTATAACAAAATCCAAAGCTCTTAAAACAATGTTTTATGGTAACTTATATCTAATGTTACAGCCAATTACGGATTTACAATTTATTCACTACTGACAAACATGTAGAATTTATATTTTTTTAAATTAACATTATTATACAGTATTAAGAAGTGTGCATGGGGAGTATTAAATGAATGTATCTCTGTGTGTGCGTGTGTGTATGTGGTGTATGGTGAATGCCTGTAGTGTACCATACTTAATCCCATACTATTTTACTTCTGTTAGAATCTGATTAGGTAAATCGACATGTACAAAGGATAAAAGTTGCTTCCTAAACATACTGTTACGAGATGGGGTTCGGAATAGAAATAATTAACGCCAATTAGACAAAAATTAAAACTTTAATTAAATAAACACAAAATAAAAATTAACACAGTTATTCACACTACAATACTTGTTATTTAACACTTAATCGCACTGAAGTTCACTTGTAAAGCTTCGAATTTATCGCCTCGTATCTTGGGATAAGACTGCTCTCTGCGTTCCACTGCGAACTATTTATACCACGGTCTATGCGTTCTAGAACATTCTTGTAAAATCAACTCTAAGAATGTTCCAGAAGCTACTTGAGATACTCAGTACTGCTACTCGCCGACAGATGGCGTTAGTGTCTCGAACGTATTAGAAGTCGGCCTAAGTTTCTCGACGTACTAAGTGACTGGCGTAACAATACTTTTTTTGGAACTAAATATATCAAGGTGGGAGAATTTTTTGTTAAAAGTTCTTAGTATCCTAGTAATAACTAAATTCTGAGCATAGTTAGTACTAGCATATGGTACATCGAAGAGCTGCGTGTGCCTAGTCCGTCGTGATGGAGAGCCCAATCTCAAAACTAAGTTACTTAAGGCCGGGTTATACCGAGCGCCGTAGGTATTCGACGCCTACCCCAGCCCCCGCAACGAATAGCAAAACGTAACAAATTACGAAGCGCGGGAGACACGCGCGCCAAGCGCACCGCTCATGAGTTCACGAACTCAAGTAAGTACGAAGATGCGTCAATTCAGTAGATCAACTTGAATTGATTAGTTTATGTTTATTTTGTTTTGATTTAATAGTAAGTATTTTCAAGTTTATAGATAGAATAGGTACGTATTGTATAAACTTGAACCTAATTAGTAATTATTAAAAATAAGTATATTTATTTATTTTTGTGAATAAGGTGAATAAAAAACCTGACTGACACGTAGATCATGAATACGGGTACGATTCAAAATTACACGCTACGCACTATTCGACTTTCCCAAATGGTGCGAAATCTTCATGGCACAATATAAAAAATCAAGTATTAGGTAGGTACACTTACATTAGGAGAGTTGCATTACAATTAAATTATTGTTATAATGAAAGAGGGCTTAGAGGTATTCTATGTGAAATATTATGTTTTTAAATAAAAATATAAATATTTTTCAATCAAATAGTTATACCAATAATAGCAACACACAAACACTTTTTGGAACGAATTTATTTTACGCTGCTTCTAAACTGGCAGAAATTGTAACGCAAAAGTGTTAATACTTACGACTGTCTTCTGACGAGAGAGATGACGAGGGTCCCTCAACCGCACACTTTTTTTTTCTCTAAAAACTACAATAATTTATGCACAACTGGCTAATGCCGTGATTCGACTTCAACTTCAACTCATGCGGCTTTTGTGGAGGACCCACCACAATTTCACAAACGCTGGAGGTTGTTTGGTAAAGTATTTTGAATGATGAAAAATATTAAAATTGAAGTAAAAAAAAAAAACAAAATTATTTTGTACGCAAACATGACGTGACAGCTTTTGCAATGTCAAATGTGTTATCACTCAATGTGTTACCAGTTTACCAGTGGCAGCAGGAATAAATGAGTGTGAAAAGAGAAAATTAGAAATATGGCATAGAACTGTTAAAACGATAATACAGTACGCTACAACTTTCTTTTATTTATCTCAATGAACCTACATAGATCATAAACAAATCGAGTAAATACAAGAGGGAGAAGGCATTTAATGGAGGTCGGACGGGAAACATTGGGGGTGCTCGTGATTCGAAATGCAGTAAAAAGCTATAGATGATATCCTGACACGATATGTCACATTTTAGATATTTTACAACATATTATCTGTTTCCCTTTGGTACATGAATACTTTATTGGAAAACTCTTAAAAAAGTAGACATACACAAAGATGTAAAACTTTTTCTGATTAATCATTTTCATGAAAAAGAAATGTAAGCACTTTTCTCAAGACCATCTATACTCGTTGTAGGTCTTGTTTACTGGTTGTATAACGGTGAACAGGAGACGACTAGGCTTTTCGACCACCTTACGGAGGCAGCTGCAAGAGCTGAACTGGCCCAGCACAAATATCCGATGGCAAAGCTTGTTTTTCTAAGAGATTTTAATGCCCACCATAAAGAATGATTGTTCCCGTACCAACAAATAGAGCACGCTGGTAGAGAGGCCCACAGGTATTTTTATCGCTAGATCTCGACCAGCTGGTTCACCAAGCAACCTGCATTCCAGAAGTCGACGGCCACACGCCCAATGGCTTGGACCTAGTGCTCACAAACGTTGCGTCGCCAGAGACTGTCAGTATCG
Organism: Tholera decimalis; assembly: GCA_943138885.2. Lineage (NCBI taxonomy): Eukaryota > Metazoa > Arthropoda > Insecta > Lepidoptera > Noctuidae > Tholera > Tholera decimalis. Next base: position 15,296,832 of record OW964559.2, read on the forward strand.
GTCTGGGCCTCGCTCGGATCGTATGACCACTTTCTGGTGAAAACGGTATTCACCTTTTCTCCTCCAGATAAATGCCCCAGGGGCATACGGCGAGTATGGAAGTATGGGTCAGCAGACTCCGAAACTGCAAAGCGAAACTCGAACTATTACCGTCATTCGCTGCCTCCTAGTTATGATAAAACTGGATGGAATACTGGCTCACACCGCACAAGAAAAAGCAAATTTAAATGCCTTCGTCTTTGCGGTAAGTTTACGTCTCGACACAGCGTCTAACTTACCACCTAAAATACCTCATTTTGGCTCCGTAATGCTAGAAACTGCATTTCATGTTAAGGAAGTCCGCAAAGCCCTTTCCAGTCAAGATGTGAACAAAACCAGTGAACCGGAAGGAATACCTGCTCGAGTCTTAAAGAGTTGTACCCCGGATTTGTCTCCTGTATCGCGTTCTATTAAAACCGGAGTGGTGCCAGTGTCCTGGAAGCCAGGTAATATGCAACCAGTACTCAAAAAAGTAGCCGTGCCGTACAGACGATACAGGCATCGCATAGTCCCGTTGACTCTTTGGCTTACACAGTACACTGCAAACCTGACTTTACCAGCCAAGCAGAGTCAAGATGCAAACCGAGATCTTTAATTGAAAATGATAGGAGGGAGTGAACTAGTTGCCACTCTAACGATCATACGTGAGCTTCCGATCACAATGGCCTGACACTTTGAGGGGCTTACAGTCACCCCAAATCAATCAGACCAGTTTTGATAGCATCTAAATCTCGGTTTACATCTCCTATAGCGTCTGACAAACTTCCCACGCGCGTAGATGCATACAACTGCAGATCATCAGCGTAAAGTTGATACGAACACCGAAGACAGAGAGTTATAAAGTTTACCGAAAATAATAAATGATATTTTCGTAGGAAATGGTCATGCTGTATATTTCTACACTATGGCACGAGTGTGCTGCGCGTAATAAATATTGTTGACTTGTGACAACCCTGGCCGTTGCGATACTGTCTAGACGTTGTCGGCATTTTCCACAAGATCAGAGGCGTCGACCTACTGTATGATCTTTATACTGTGGTCATAGCGACGAATGATCGACTGTACCATATAACCATTATTACATTTACGAAAATAAAACCTAATACAGTCGAATACGATCAGTTATTTCAACTCGGTTGCTGACATTCTATTAGCGCGTTTAGTAAAGAATCGGATTGATAACAGTCAGTATTCTGGATCAAACCCGGGCTCTGATCATATATTTTTGTGATTTCTTTTTTATTGAAAGTACTTTTATGTTATATTTAGATATTTTTGTAAATATTTTGTTGAATAAAATAAGAAACATTTTCATTTTTTTATTGGAGAAAGAAAGTTAAAAATGTTTTTCTTTTACACACATATTTGCGGTTTGTAAATATATTCCGCGTAGGTACTTATCTAATTAGTAAAGTAAAATATTAATTTGTATAATTATAGGTACCTATAATAATATTGTCAAAGTTTCCTTTGAGTCTGACATTTGAAAAGAGCATTATAACATTTGCGCACGTGGCGGCTTTATGCTCTTTGACATAGGGTTCAAATTCAATTGTTTCACACACTTTTTGCGGTTGGCAAATCTATTCCGCGAGAAAAATAAACTATTATAGCTTTTGCGCGCGTGGCGTCTTTATTTACACACATATTATTTTGTGGTTTCGAAATCTATTCCGCGTAGCTAGGTAGGTACCTCAGAATACAGAAAGAATCTAGTTAGTAAAGAAAAATATTTATATAGGTCTAAATATTTATATTGTCATAGCCTTCTTACTTTTTTTTGTTTATTCAGCCTTCGTAGAGCCAGCGATGACAACTTCTTTTTGTTAATTTTGTCCATTAGTTTTACTGACCAAAATTATAACTAAAGTACCTAATAAAAACAATTTATATTACAACTATATAAAACTAAACGATAGGAATTAATATTTTATAATGATTTTTTGGCTCGACCGGAACCAAACTTAGCGGGGGTGGCAGGTTCGCTAAAAATTGGCATACGTCCGACCTCCAACACGTTCCGCTCGGGACTAAAGGACGCGGGGCGCGCGGCCGCGCTCATGAAAATAATAGGAAAACACTTATTTTTGAAATTAGTGGTATAATATTTTCAAATTTCACATTATGACGACCGACATATATTACATTTTTTACGACCTTTATTATGGTATAAGTTTTATTATTCAACGCTTAATAAAACTCAAATAAAATAAGAATAAGACCGTAATTTAGACTTGTCTTTGCAATTTAATTAGATGCAGTCAAATGCAAGTAATCGTGTATCGGATGACCGAAATAGAAAGATCAAAGTATGAATTATGTAATGTGTATTTTTCAAAATTTAAATCCGTGTTATCTACGAATAAAACACAATTGAAAACGACCTTTTTCGAATAACCTCGCCTTAAAGCAGCGTAGTCTATTTTTCCACTACAAATATTATAAAGAAACTGCATGTCTAAAATCGTACATCTGTCTTGCAAAGGAAGAATGTTATGATGTTTACATGATAGAAGATAATCTTTTTGTTTAAAGTCAGTGCGGTAGTTAAGTAATATATTTTACAAATTTTGATTGTATAGAGTCAATCTGCTGCATACAACCAATTCTAAAATACTGCGTATGAATGCAAAATATAGTATTTTAATGCAATCTATATCGGTAAATAATTTACATATTCGCATTATAAATCCTAGACTTTTGTATGCCTTACCGACGATATGGGACACATGCTCCGAAAACAACAGTTTTGAATCCAGGACGACACCAAGATCCCTAACAACATAACAACGTACAATGTTGTCACCATTAAGACTATAGCTGTATTTTGTGAAATTTCGCTTGTTATTAAATGTTACGATCTGACATTTGTTAACGTTTACATTTATTCTGTTGATATTATAGTAGTCAGATAGTAGATAGTCGGAGGAATAAGGATTTATTATTAATAGTCATAAAAATCTTGGTGTCGTCAGCAAACATCAGAAACCGTGCATTAAGGACATGCCCTATATCGTATAAGTAGGCATGAAGGATGAAGTGATTCACACGGTTGAACGCTTTCTCGAAGTCCATGTAGATCACGTCCACCACCATCCATATCTCGGTCAACACTCTCAATAAATACTGCTAAATTGGTGATAGTAGAGCGGCCTTTGATAAACCCGTATTGTTGTTGCGGAATTAATTTTGATCATGCTGGATAGATATAGTTGTGAACAATTTTTTCCATTATTTTTCCTAAAACAGTTAAAATTGAAATGGGGCGATAGTTTTCTATAGAAGTTCTACAACCTTTTTTATGTACGGGTATCTACAATATAAGCAGGTTTTCCATGTGGATGTTTTTACGTATGAACAGAATTGTTTAGGTGCGGTTTTTATGTTTTCTTTCTTTTCTTGTATATGTAAATTTTTTGACACTCTTTTTGCATTTTCTTTTGTCGATCTCTTAACAGAGCGAAAGTTGTGTAATCATGGGAATTTGAATATTTCGTCCACTGGCTATGTGCTTTAGACTTTTCCTTGATTACCTTAATTAAACTTCGGCTGTACCAGACTGGGTAGCTATGGGCACCCCCGACTGAGATTTTTGGGACAAACTTATCTATAAGTAAATTAATCACGGAGTAAAACATTTCTATCACATGGTCAAGTTTAACAATATTATTGAAACAGTTTGCAATAATGTTGTTATACTTAACCATGTGATTAATAAGTATGATTGGGGATCAGTATCTTCAATCATACTCCAGCAATTCGTTATTAATACTTGCATAATTCCCCCTCCTAAAAACGTGTTTTTTTAAATAACCTTAGTTTCAAAGGAGGAACTAAGATATCAGTAGCTTTGACTAAGAATGCAGGATGAAACGTGTCTTCGGGTACTAACGGACAGTGTGATATCAGAGTAGTGTTTGTAAATTAGAAAAAACTAGATACAGAATACGATAATGAGAATTAGTGAGAAAGTTATATTGATTCAAACCACAATATTGCATTATGTTTATAAGGTGAGATGCGGAGTTCTGTACCTCAACTGAGCCCTTCTTTAGCAATACAGGTTGTCCACTTGTCCATTCAACACCAGGTAAGTTGAAGTCGCCATATAAAAGAAAAATATCTAGATTGTTTAATGGAGGTAAATAAGAGATAAGCAGATTTAGTGGAGAAATGGAAATGTTTAATGAAGGACCACTTCTTTCCCGCCAGTAGGTCCCGTCATTTTGTCATTCAAAGTCTTCGCTCCCCTATTTTAGACGTTGCATCTATAAAATTGTTATATTCTTACAACTACATTAGTGATTGTAAATATAAGGTGCATATTATCTTATTATTATTACAAATAAGTCATAAATCAATAAAAAAAAAACAAACGGTTACAAATTTAATAAAAATAAATTCTATAAACAGACTTATTATTTTGTATTAATAAGGGCACCACCAGGAAAGTTGACAGAAATCCTTTATTTTTTCAAAATAGAATAAAGGACTCTATCCAATATGGTGTTCAAAAGGTTGCTGGTGTTGCACACGATGCATTAGCGAGGCAACTCTTTTGCGCACTATTGTTCTAAAGCAATTAATGTTGGCTTCGGCGAATATAATATGTACCTGATGCACCGGAAGGTGAGAAAACTCCATCAGTATCCTAACTGAAAACATTTTTGTACAGGTCTCGTAGGGCATTGAAAGTTGTCTGCGTATAGCGCACCAACAGGCTACAGGTATAAAAGGTTTCCATGTTTATTCAAACTCCTACTAGCCATACTGACAACACCTAATCTTTGACCCGGCCCGACCACGTCCACCGTTACCGTACCGTACGTTACGTTACCGTATTGCTGATTGCAATTCATTTTTGAGGGAAAAAGTGAAGGAAATGGGTTACCATTCCAATAATATGTTATTTAAAAAAGTCTTTTAACATAATTTCCTGAGGCGCATTCCGAAGAAGTGGAAGTTAATTTATTTACTCATCAAATTCAATTAGGTTGTTGAATAAACAGCCTGTAACGGCGGTATATTTCTTAGATTCGTACTTCAAATAAACTTGTTATTGATAAGAACTATTTTTAGTATCTTAAATTGTATTTTCTGGGAATGTTTTTGCAATTTTAGGATACAATATTAAATTGAAACTGTGTTTTTTTTAACATTGTGGTGTAGGAAGGTTATTCGCAAAGATAATTAATGGATCTAATTTATTAACCATTGGGATATTTCTTCGGATATTTATTATTTATATTATGTAAGACCGTATTCCTACTTAGCAATTTAAATAATTTACCAGTGCTTGTATTACTTTTAGTATTTAGTGCATTAAAAATATAGTAAAACTTGTTTATATACATCTTTCTCAATAATTTCTAAATGATTGACGCTCGTAAGTACTTTTTGTTGCTATTGTGACTGTCTGTCACTTACGCCTCTTTAATATCAAAATATTATATTTATTTTTAAACGCTGCACAAGGTGTCAGGCTTGTTGGACGCTCATTTCTGGGAGAGGGGTAGGAATCACACGGTAGGCTTCACACAGCACCCATATGGATTGTCCTATGGACGCTAGATACTTTCTGTGTCTCGTTAAACCCCCTTTACAACACAGCTTTTCTGCTACAGACTGAGTCTACGGTGCGCATGCGCTAGCTTTGTTTTATACTTACATATAAGTTGGGGTAGATCACCGTAAGGGTATAATCTGTTTGCACACGTATAAGCTACATAATCTTCTACTTGTCTTCCTAGATGGCAGTGGACTTCGTAGTACTCTGTCTTAGTTTTTTGGAAGACATTTATTGAGAGTTTAGGGGACGTGTTTTGTTAGAATATGCCCTTGAGCCTTATAGTAGGTCTGACACCACACGTATTACGAGGCATTTGTTCCATGTCACTCAATGGGCTGTAGAACTTTGAGATCTATAAAATAACGTATATTTAAAGAATAAGTTTATTAAGTGCAAGCGTATCACTCCTGACACAACCCTCACTTTATATAATGCACAAAGCTAGTTGTCTAGAGTTCTTCTAACTAAACGACAAGAAGGGAAAGGACAAGAAGGCTTGGGAATGAAATGCTCCAGTGATATACGTGTGCCTTTTTTATTTATTTTTTAAATTTTGATTGATTATTTATTTTTGATTGATTAAAATTTTGCTTTCACAAGTATTGTATATACCTATTAATTTTTTTTTTTTTTAATATATATAACTATTTCATTATTGTAAATGTGAGGATGATGTAGGTTATTCTTTTTTTGTTGTTTTTACTTTCACTATAATTTATTGAATTATGTCAAGCAGTTTGAGTACTAGTATGGCCTACCCAAAGGTCCTTACTTTGGTAATGTTCGTCAAATTGTTGAGCTCCTTAAGTTCTAAATTGAGCTACATGATAACTGACTAATGCTTGCACTGTCTGGACAGGTCCGCTCAAATTTGCATGGTTATTTCCTCAAAAGAATACCACAGACATGAATGAACCTACATGCTTCTCATATACAAATACAAATTGTCTGGACTTTAAAAGAGACTTTGACCTCTGAGTTTGGTTCGGTGTTTCTTCTCAGAGTAGTAACACGCAAAAAAACATGACGTGTAAAAGTGTTATTTGTAACCAATTTACAAAATAAATATTTCATTTCATTTCATTTCAAACGGATAGATACGTTTTGCTGAGGAGTTTGTTGCTCCACTTCTTTTCCTTAGCTTAAACACTAGGAAGTGGAGACGGGTGGGCGTTTTGGGGCCGTCCATAGGCTTTCAAGAGAGTTGGAAGCCTCAACTCTATGAACTTCTCGAGTATATGGCTCTCGACTATATTACCTAATTGATTTATTATGTATTAATTTTAGAATATATTATATTCTTTATTTGTGACCACTAATTCGGTCTGGTGCGATCATTATGTTTTGCAGAAGTACTTGTTTCGCCGAATGCTAATTTGAGGTATCGAATGATTACTATAGGCTAAGTACCAATTACGCTAGCGTAAGGGTTTCTCCTAAGATCTTTTATTAATTACAGTAATTTATTCAGCGTCCCTTAATTATATTTTATCTACCTAAACCCAATCTCAATATTTCATAACCATGAATTCCTAAGTATATTTACTATTTCAATCTCGTCCTTGCCGTAACATGGTGATAAGGAATTAGTATTAAAATAATTATTTCTCCATACTTTTGGAATTCACTTAATAATCTGCGGGAGAGTGACGAGTATGGTGACGAGCTCTACGGGGCCGTGTGGATGGCGGAGCGCGGAATTTTCCCCTTCGGGGGAAACTGGCCCCAAAACTAAATTCAGTATATTTTAGGAAAAATTTTAACGGCCTAGGGTATTTTAGGAACAGTCACACTATGAAGGGTCGAATTATGTAAGTATGGGGTCCGTAATAAGGCTAACTGCCACCGCAGTCGAGTGCTTTAGGCGCTTGCCTTGTGACCAGGTGGTCGTGGGTTCGATTCCCGCGGGTAGCACACTTTGTAAAGTTGTTTCCAGTTTGGCTAGGAGATTGTAGGCCTGAATCACCTGATTGTCTGATAAAAAGATGGTTCCGTGCTTCGGAAGGCACGTATAATCCGGTGGTCCCGGTCGCTAGACCTTACTACCCACACAATAAGAAGATAAGGCTAACATAAATATTAGTACCTAGTGCTGCAGTATGAAGGCGCTGCTGACCATGGTCAATGTTCGGCAGTCTTGGGAAGCAATGATCTCCTTCTGTTATGACGTCATCTCACAGAAGGAGATATGAGAGAGAACTGGTTTTGTCCCATCCCACCAGACATTCCGAGCGTCAGTGGAGGGCGGATAAAACCCACTTCCAGCCCCCCTGATCAGGGTCCAGGGACGATGGATTCAGGGATATACGTCAGCCCCAGCAATAACTGCAACCGCAAGCACCTCAAGATCTTCTTCTTTTTAGCGTATCGATGGCAAATGGCTATATTGAGTCTGCACAGAACTGGGCAACAAGTTTGGCACCGTTGGAAGCTTTCATCAAGTCCTGCAGAAGACAGTTGATAGGGCACGCAGGACAGGAAATTCTGTACGCCATAGTCTGTGCAACACATATACACTCCAAGGCAGAGTCATCATTAAATCTCCACCTGAACTATCAGCAATCCAGCTACTGGATTGTAGAGGACATAAGGCAGTCACTCCAAGTAAAACACTAGTACTACTGTAAACCCGACTACGGTTAAAAAAGTCATTATGGAATGTGTCCCACCTGCTACTTACATTAACATTATCTTAGTCAAAAAAGTCCATTCCTTCCCCAAGTGTAGCCACGGTATTTTATATTCCCTTCTCAAATATATTCTTTTAGCTTGCAAAAGGTTAACACTAGCCGTATACTGAAAAGATTAAATATCACATAGTTTTTAAAGAAATAAATGCCAGTGTATTTATTTATACTCATCAGGTCTTCTTTAGTATACCGTCGACATTGCAGTAGATCATAATAACTTCAATATCATTCACAACGTCTCCTTTACTTGTTCATAATATATAACTACAGTAACCCATATTTCTAAATACTTAGGATGACATTTATAAATATATGGAGTTATGAAGGGATTCTATTTCTGGGTAAGTCTTGTATCTAGATTGTTCGATATAATATGAGCTGTTCCTATCGCATAGATTTTGGTGTAGTAGGGAAAATGATGTTGCCCAGAGTCTAAAACTGCTTAACCTCTAGAGCCCCAGCGGTACAAAAACGTGCCAGTAAACAAGTATTAGTTGAGCCCCGCTGGCACAAATTTGTGCCACCAAACCCCGAACGATTTAAAACTGTATTTGTAGTGAAGATAAGTCTTAAAATCGTTTGTGACCGGAATCAGATTACGCTTACGATAAGAGCCCGCCCGCCATGCTTGACGAATTGTTGACGTAAATAATGGCGGTCCTCGTCCTTGAGAGGTTAAAGCAGTTGTAACAATCATGCACGAAATTGATGTTTTAAGCAATATTACATAATACTGATTCTTTAGATGTACCATCAACTAAAACGCCGCAAAGAAAACTATGAAAAAGACCAACTTATTTTAAATTCGCAAATTCAATTACTTAATAATGACATTACTATTTTTTTTTAAGATGTGTTAAAGTAAACTCTTTTCATTATGTTTTAAATTGTGTATTTTTCTTAATTACTTGACTATACTAATCATTAGCTGGATTACGGGACCCATATAGTACCTACCCGTGCTCCACCCAGGTGGAGATCCTAGGTGGAGCACGGGTCCTGCCCCATAGATTGATATTTGTTTAATACGCGAGCTTCCGGACCGCGAGCAGTAGTTCAGAGAGCTCACCGTCCGGTAAGGACCAGACCCGGGTCGATGGCGCATTGTGTTCCACGCGCGCCTCAAAGAATAGCAGCAGGGACGGGGCCCAATACGGCCATTGCCAGCTGGGGTTGTGGAAATATTCTAACGCAATACCGCTATCTCGGAACGGAAAGGCACCTAAGTCAGCACAAAAAAAATAAGAGAACTAGTAATATGGGTGGAATTCACATTACTAGCAATACTGTTAGCCCCTCCAACTAAGCTAAATATTCTTGTATCTAGAGTGGGTTCACGGCAATAGTGTAATATGTTGAGTTCGAACCCGTGAAGAGGTCACGGGTTCGAACTCAACATATTACACTATCGAGAGGCGATCACAAGTTCGTCACCTTAGCTATACTTGCTTAATCAGTGACCATTAATAAATAGCCTGATTATTTGCGTGACTGATTAAGTCAACTTTCAATGGCAGCTATTACCATATTTACGAATTTATTTTTATGAAGATTCCACCATCTTTATTCGTGATTTAATTTGTGGAAATATGAAAAATGTTATTTCAATTTTAAATAAGCAGGAGGCGACTGAATGAAAATTGGGTTGACTTGGGACCCGCAGCGAATTTAATGAGAAAAAATATTACGGTTACATATTTTTTTACGTTTCTCTTCACAACTGATCGTAAAGATGTAATTTTGTTTGTATATTTTACTTTTGGAATAATCTTTGTTTTTTTTTATATCTTTACATTTTTTTAATTTGGGGTTTTTTCCAATAAGGATATGTCAACCCCATCGTACCTTATAAAAAAATTAATCCGTTAAGTAATAATAAAATGCAACACTAAAAAAGTAAAATACTAGCTCCTCACTGCTGAACGATTAAAACTAAACTACATAGTCCTTTTGTTTCCTTCGATTTTGGGTTTGCCAAAATGCTTTGAACTAATCCTACATCCAGTATGTTTAACTTAAAGTCGTTCAGCAGCGAGTCGCGTTCATCTTTATTCCGGACACATTCCATCAGCAAATGCTGAACATAATAAAATAATAATAAATAATCTGGAATAATCTTAATCTGCGTTCAGAAAGACTTAGGACATACCTGGTAGTAGAGTATTTCATACCTAATAAGGAAGAGCTGGTGGCTAAATAATAACATTCGTATGTGTCGATCAGGAGTCAGGGGTTTAGGAACGCCTTTCGAGGTGGATGGGCAACCATCTATACGAGTTTTCTCCGTAGTCCAAAAAGCACGTAAAGCCGTTTTTTTTAAAAGTTTACTAGCAATGTGGATAGAATTCACTTTACTACCAATCTTATTAGCCCCTCCAACTAAGTGAAATATGCTTGTCTGGAGTGGGTTCACGGCAATAGTCTAATGGGTGGGATTCGAACTTGCGACCTCTCGATCACAATTCCGACACCTTATCCATTAGGCTATTGACGCTTGTAGTGCGTTAGTCCCGGTTGTCATTTGTACATCTCTGACAGTCTCTACGGGTAGTCAGAAGTCAGTAAGAGCGGGGGCACACGATACGTTGCGACGGCGGTGCGGCGCCGGAGCGGTGTCGCTGCTTCGTCTTACATAGTAATATCAGAGGCATGTCACACGATGCGCTGCGGCGCCGCACCGGACTTGCAACCACCGAGACGAGGCGGGGAGGGGTGAATGCGTTGCGACGTCGGAGCGGCACCGCTCAGTTGTATATGCGTCACAAGAAAGGGCACATGCTCGCTCTTTTCGTTTTATTTTTGTCTTAGTTTTATGTTTATTGTGATTGAGGGTTTCGGCGGTGGCGTAATAGTAGGGCCAACAACAGACGTCTTTTACGATCCATTTTTATTAACAGGCTGTCCAACGCTGCTGGGGTGTCAGCGGCGCCGCTGCGACATAACAACGTTGCGGCGCCGCACCGCTCGTGTGCTCGTCGATACGGTGAAATCTTTGCGGTGCGGCGCCGCAACGCATCGTGTGCCCCGGCTCTAACTCTGACCCTAATCTTGCCAAGGGGTTATCGTGTTAACCAGAGACTCGGTTGTCGAGGTCAGACAGGCAGTCACTCCATGTGAACCACTAGTACTCAGCTGTAACTGGTTAGACTGGAAACGACCCCTGCATAGCTGTGAAAACTCTGGGCAGACCTAAACAGGCTTAATTTAGTACACTTTAGCGAAACTATTAAAAAAAAAAACCTGTTTGAATATACTTGTACGAATGGGCTTTCAAGCGAAGAAACAGCTACACTTACAGAATTTTTGTATAAAGACACAAGAGCAAGATCACACTGATAGTCTACGCTGTACTTTTATTGATAACTAGTACTCACGCGGGGCTTCGCTCCCGTGGATTCTAATACGGTAAAAACATAACTCTCCTTTTTTGCAGTCGCGTAAAACAAACAAACTTTTCCGCTTTATAATATTAGTATAAATAGGCTCTCGTTTGACCACCATCTCACCTGATGGTAATTGTTGATGTGGTCGAAGATGAAGCACGCTTGCCTAGAAGTAACCTATTCACTCTTGACTTAAAGACTCCCAGGTTATAGCGATCAGGAAACACAGACTCCGGCAGGGAATTCCACTCCTTAGCAGTACGCACAATGAAAGTATTCCCAAAACGTTTTGTGCGTATGGATGGGATGTCCACCATGTAACGATGGCACATCACCCTCTGTCTTGTAGTCCGATGATGGAACGGGCTTGGTGGAATTAGATTGTGTAATTCCATCGCACACTCCCCGAAATGTAACCGATGAAAAACCAATAGACTTGCAACTTGTCGTCGATATTCAAGGCTCTAGAGCTTTGATTCGACCAGTGAATCGTTGCCAATGAGTCTCTTGGCAACTAAATAACAAAGCAGAAAAACCAACATTATTCAGCTTCCTGTACCGTCATTTCTCAACAGTAGCAAAGAATGAGCGGAGAATGTGTTTTATTTGCACGTTGGACAATGGACTACCTGTTACTCCAAGCTGCATTACTCTTAGCCACCGTAATTACTACCAGTCCCAACTGCTTTCTATTACGGAAATATTTCTTTCCATTTATATTAAAGCGCCTTCGCGTTGAAATGGTTTGTAGTTATTAAGCTACAGATACTGGTTTTAAGTTATGCAGTCAGAGTCAAAATCAATGCTAAAGTTAAAACACTTGATTTCAATAAGACCAAGGAAAGGTACTTTTTAGCGTCACCATTCGCAAAGGAAAATTACTACGCCGTAAATAGACTTTTGGTGGGAGCTTTTCAATCTATCTGATGACGATAATGGTCACCTGATGATGTCTTCATCGAACCAACTGAGAACCTTCCACCTGGGCGAACCCCACACTATTTACTAATCTTAACTTTACCTTTCTTATACAATTGTCATAATAGTTGGCACACGTTCATTTATTTCACTTATAGAATTGAGAAATACATTATGCTGCAGGATTACTTTGGTACCAGTTGTGCTCAGTAGAGCTAAACATGTAACTTTTATATCGAACCACACCTTTCTAGTTGTTAAGTCCTTATTTGGATCTGTTATGGTGTACATTAAAGAGTACTTATATCTATCTTATCGTGTCTTGATATGGAGGTGTTAGTTTATTTATGTTTTAAATCACTCTTATTTCCTAACTTTATTTATGGTATCCAAAACAGCAGTATGATCGCTCCAGGACTCATCCCACTCATTAATAAATCGGATTTATTCCTAAACAAAAAGTCTTACTTTAGGTGTGAGTTATGGAATTCAAGGAAGCAAGGGCAACTGAAGAAAAGGGTGGGTTTTGGTCAGTAAAAGTCTGACACTCCCTTCCGCCCCTCCAAAGAATGACAATTTTAATGCACACACACAGAAAAAAGAACGACATTAAGGCTGTGAAAAATATCATATGAAATATTAGGCGGGTAGTTCACTGTACTTATAAATTAAACACTAAATACAGATTCAGATATAAGGAAGTCATCTGAAAATTACTCGAGTCTAAAAATAAAACTCCTTCTGAAATAAACGAGCGTGTAAACAAAGGCACAACAACAATATTACAGACTGATATATACCTAATTACCTTTATTTCATGTTATATTAAAACAAAAGATAATGTAGGTACACGTAACAGAGACCTGAAAATGAGGTTAAATTTGCAAAAGGTCAAGGAGAGTTGCTGCCAAGAATAATTTTATTTGAGAGTGACTGTACCCGCTGTGGCCACAGCGCCAAGTAAGTTTCAATTTTCTGAGATGTCAAGTAATGTGGAATACTTAGTCAGGGACCAAATTAAATTGCTAAAGATTCTAGATTTCCACATATTAATTCAGGCCTTCAGGAGTAATCCACCATGCGGGCCCAGAGCGTTTGATATATGACACATGGCTTCAGGATTCTTGGTTTTATAAAATGCCGGTTTCCTCATGATGTTACCTCACCGTTTAAATCCACCGCAATGGTGGTGATGAAAATTACACAAAGTAATGTGCCTGGCAGGATTCAAACCCACGACTTACACAACTCGTAAATCGTACCTGTAACAAGAACAACAGGGACTCCACTGCTCGAAATATTATCAATACATAATTATATAAAACAGAAAAAATAGTGTATCTGTATCTATACTTATAATAAATCTGTAGAGAGGTCAATTCTGTACATGAAATATATTTCCAAAATAACTATCAGGGGGTGATTAAGGATCGATACTCATGCCAAAAATGCAATCAGTTAAATTTTTGTCTGTCTGTCTGTCTGTCTGTCTGTCTGTATAACCGTTATAGAAACAAAAACTACTCGACGGATTTTAACGAAACTTGGTACAATTATTTTTCATACTCCTGAGCGGGTTATAGTATACTTTTCATCACGCTACAATCAATAGGAGCAGAGCAGTGAAGGGAAATGTTGGGAAAACGGGAGAAGTTACTCCATTTTTTAAGCTTCCGTCGCGTGTGCAACCTTAATGGTTAAAGCTACACAAATGATTTCATGACGGAAATGTTCTCCTTCAAATTATATAAAAAATATCCCACGACAGCATATGTCTAACTTTTATGGTTGACTCACAATAACACGTGTAACTCCCGATAGCTTAGCAGTTCAAAGCTTTCTGATTATAATATTTGTCTACTCTTACGTTTATAACACTCTCAGTCACCCCTAATTGAAAAAGTTAACATTATTAACTATTCCATAAAAAAATTGGCCAAGTGCGAGTCAGACTCGCCCATGAAGGGTTCCGTAGTAACTATAATATAATATGCAAATTTATTTGACGAAAAAAATACCTTACAAATTTCTTAAAACTAGCTTATTTACATTTTTTACAACTGCGCCAAATAAATTTGTTTTGAAAAAAAAACCTTACAAATTTCTTAAAACTGGCTTTTTTACATTTTTTACAACTGCGCCGAATAAATTTGTTTTTCATAGTGTTTGTATGAATTACAAAGTTATATTTGCGGTTTTAGAAAATATGCTGTATCTCAAAAACTGCTGAACTGATTTCGTTCAAACTAATTTTGGTTGAAAGTTTATATTAAGATCTACAGACATATATTTTTTTTAGATTTTTCACTCCATTATTATAGAAGTTAGAGGTTGTGTCCGCCACACACACATTTTACCACTTTGGAAGCTTATATCTTTTAAACGATTGACTTTATGGAAAAGTGGTTTTAGAAACCCCGATGTCGTTTTTAAAGAACTGTCTATAGATACCACACATGCATCGATTTCATGAAAAAAAAATATTTTCAGGTTTAGTTCCATGTATGGGGAGCCCCCCTTTATTTTAAATATTTTTAATTTTTTTCTCAAAATCGGAAAGCGGTTCACAGAATACATCTACCTATCAAGTTTCACAAGTATAGTCCTAATAGTTTCGGAATAAAATTGCTGTGACGGACGGACGGACGGACAGACAGACAGACAGACAGACGGACAGACATGTCGAAACTATAAAGATTGCGTTTTTTGCCATTCGGCTACGAAACCGTAAAAAGAATCATATAAATCGGTATAGAAACACCAAAGTTATACATGAAATACGCTTATAATAATAAGCCATCGCGCGTGAATACTGAATCATGCTATAAGGATTATTTTTGAGAATCGGTCGCCGCGCTCGACGCGTCTCGCGGGCGAAGCGTTCTCTAGGTACTTAAGCCTCATGTGAACGTGATCTAAACAATATTACCAATACATTAACTTACGCTGACGGAGTCGCGGGCACAGCTATATTGTATCATTACGCTAAGACCAATAGGAGCGGAGCGCCAATGAAGAATGCTTCAAAATCGGGGTTAAATTTAACGTTAGCCCAAAGTAACTATTCCACGCGGACGAAGTCGCGGGCAAAAGCTAGTATTGAATATATTTACAAAAAAAAATTGAGGAGGGCTTAGAAACAGTAATAGAGCAAGAATTTAAAATAAAATATCAGTCTGCTTATCTGTTTGTACACGCTAATCTCCGGAACTATTGGACGGATTTGAAGGAAACTTCTTTTGTTATATAGCTATTCAGTCTGTGCAACATATAGGCTACTAGCTGTGCCCGCGACTTCGTCTGCGCGGAATAGTGACTTTCGGCAGCATTTTTAATTTTTTAGGCTAATTATTTTGAAAATAAAACTCATACATAATTTGAATGTCGTATTTATTCATATCTAATGAAAAGTCTAAAAAATAAATTTCAAGCTTCTAGCTTTAAAAATGACGTAATTTCCACACAAGCTTTCATCTCCTATTTCAACCCCTTACAGCCCTTTTTGGCATTAAAAAGCAGCTTATGTCCTTTCTCAGGCTCTAGACTATGTCCGTACCGAATTTCATTAAAATCGGTTCAGTAGTTTAGGCGTGATTGTGTAACACACAGACAGACAGAGTTATTTTCGCATTTATAATATTAGTTAGGATATTTGATATCGGATACTTGAACACCTGATGCAGAACTTAACATGCGAGCGAAGCCGCAGGCAGAAGCTAGTATAAAATAACTAAAACTAAACTAGAAAATAACGTTTGTGGTAAATTATCTAGGTTACTTTTAGGTAAGCGTGCTTCATCTTCGACCACATCATCACTTACCATCAGGTGAGATAGTGGTCAAACGCGAACCTATTTACAATTCAAAAAAAACTGCTTGAGTAACCGTTAAGTAACGGATGCTAACCCTCGATTTCAATACTATTTAAAAAAAATTGTTGCCTGATGTTTCCAGTTGAACTAATTTAACAATATTAATGTATTTTCAATTTTGATTAAAAATGAATCTTTTTATTGAAAAAAATGTAGTTAGTATTCCATAAATTGTTAACATAAAAATTACGGAGTTTTCGTAATTCAAAAACCGTGTTCATTACGCAACCGTCCAGGCGAAACGCTGGAAATTACTATTTCACAAACATCTCTTGTCCTTAGTGCAATGAAGGAAAAATGCTTTTAACAGAGAATTCTTGGCATTTTAATCCTAAGAACTTACTTATTATTCACACCATTGTTTTACCTGCCAGAGACAGCTTTGCTTAATCAATAAATTAGCCGATGAACTACTTTATTTCTTCGTCTAGATTTAGCCAGGTCGGAGCTGCAGACTGGCAAGAAATTAACTCAACGAAATACCTTAAGAAAATGTGAATGTTTAATAGGAAATTAACAAAAACGACGTTTGGTGGGAGCTTTTCAATCCACCTGCATCGAACCGTTTGAGAGCCTTCCGTGTTACCATGGCAAGCTTGGAAATGACAAAAGTAACAGAGAGAGAACCCAATTCCATCGTAGCAAAGATTATCTCCACAGATGGGAATTCACAGACAGCTCCAATCTCAAGTGTATATCGTGTCTCCACAGATCATGACTTTTATCTTGCTCTGCACGCCTTTTCACGTGTACACTAATTGATTAACTTATGTCTACAATAGTGAGCAGTGTACGCTTCGTTTCGTTTCGTTTATCAAAAATATGTTAAAATTTGATCCATGCATTGACTCGCTAAGAAGAACAAAAATAATATTAAAAAATGAGGGCCAAACTGAGAGCGTAGTTTATAACAGTTATCAACCTTCACTTAAAATAATTTTTTTTTTTTTTTTTAGAATAGGTTCGCGTTTGACCACCAACCATTAACTTTTTTTTTTTTTTGTAGAGATTGATCTTTCGATAAACATAATGTTTTTTAAAGTAATTTCAAATAAAGCAATAAATATTGAAACGTTTTATTTTTTATCTAACTCCAAATAGATACTGTTCAGGACTACAATAAGCCAGTGCAACGATACTGGTATGTCCGAACTTGTCCACGGTTCGTGGAGCCCTACCGTTGCTTTCAACAATAGTACTTACACAATAGCCTAATATTACCACTAACCTTCTGTGCTGGGTTCGCCAAGCTTCGACCTTCCCAAGGCCACGCCCAAGTGTGGTATGTATGTAAATATGAGGTGAGTAATTGAAAGTGTGATGTAAGTCAAGTGTTCTGAACGTTCACAAGGCGCCAGTCTCCAGATGGCGCGGTTCAGACAGCATCACAGCCCAAACTCGTTTCCAGCAAATGCGCGTGCCACGCGGTGAGGCAATACGGTGATATGTTCCGAGAAATATCCCTGGGTTTTCGTCAATCCGGGATTACAAAGTTCAATTAAACACTGTTTACAATCAATCTGCTAATATCACGTGAGATCCAATTCGATTTCCAACTATAATCAATAAAAACTCAATCTCCCAAGCGGTGGTTAGTTTTAGAAAGAACGGAAACGTCAAAGTGAAAAAAAGTCAAAGACTATAGAATAATATTGCCAACCAAAGGTGCGTTCGATTTCACGTTGGACTAAACATCTACCCCCCCCCCCGGACGGGCCAACTGTCCGCTAATCAATTGGAAGTCTTGACAAAGTTGCGACCGCTCTCTTTATGATGGATCCGTCCACCAAAACTTCAGCAAAACGAGGGACCCCGTCGGTGCCAGCCACCAAATTGAGAATGCGCCCCATGCGCCAATACAAAGGCTTCAGGTTGGCATCCTTAATCAGGACGAGGTTTCCGATCTTGGGCGGATGAGTTTTATCCGTCCACTTGACGCGTTGCTGGAGGATGTGCAGATACTCTAAGCTCCAACGCTTCCAAAAGTTCTGAGCGAGCTGTTGCACCAACTGAAACCGCGAGAGCCGATTTTGGCTCACATCAACAAAAGGGTACTCCGGCAAGGCGACAAGTGGCTGTCCGATCAAGAAATGGCCCGGGGTTAGAGCCTCCAAGTCATTCGGGTCCGAAGAGAGCGGGCACAATGGGCGCGAATGCAAACACAGCTTCAATGCGGCAAAATACCGTAGCTAGTTCCTCAAAGGTGAGAACGGTGTCTCCCAATAGTCTCCGCCAGTGTCCCTTTGCCGCTTTCACCGCGGCCTCAAAAATACCCCCCAATGGGAGCAGGCTGGCGGGTCAAACAACCAAGTGACCCCTCGGCGGGCCAAACTATTACCAATGTCAACCTGACTCTCATTAAGGAAGGCGTATACCTCCTTCAAATAGTTACTTGTACCCTTGTAATTCGTACCGCAATCAGACCTAATCAAAGAAGGTAACCCACGGTGAGACACAAATCTTTCCAAAGTCGCCACAAAGGCCTCTGTCGAGAGGGAGGTTACCAGCTCCAAATGTACTGCCTTGGTTGACAGGCAGACAAAAACACACAAATAAGCCTTGACAATTTTACTATTTCGAAGTGTGGACGTCTTCACCGAAAAGGGACCAGCAAAGTCCGTTCCGACGCCAGCAAAGGGCCTCGCCTCATTGACACGATCAGCCGGCAAATCTCCCATTAGGGGCTGCATAGTGGAGGCCTTAGTCCGATAACACGGCATACAACGGAAGATAATGCTACGAATAGTACGACGAGCCGACAAAATCCAAAATTCTCGCTGCAGAATGGCCAACAGCGCATTGCAGCCGGCATGCGAGGTTTTAATGTGACGATCAGTCACCAACAATTGTACCAAGTGGCCCTCCTTGGGCAACAAAAGGGGGTGACGGGCCCAATAAGGAAGGCTAGAGTGCCTCAACCGTCCTCCAACACGCAAAAGACCCGTCTTATCCAAGAAGGGATTCAGCTTGCTAACAGCTCCCGACAACTTAACCCTACCAGACTTCAAGACCTCGATCTCCTTCTCAAAGTGTGCAGCCTGCACAGAGCGGACCCAAAGGAGGAGTGACTCCTGTCGCTCTTGAGGAGAGAGAACTGGTGAAAGGCGCTTGTCCCCTGGATTCCTAGAATTATGGCCAAAACGCCTGATCCACGAGGTGACGTTCAACAATTTGTCGAGGAAGCTGTATCGATTCAACAAAAAATCAGGATCAAACGGAGGATCCTTCGTCCCAACAGCGAACACCTTAAGTCCGGGCAAAGAATCCGACATCAAGACTGGCATTCGAGGCCAATCGTCCTCGGGGCGGGTCAGCCAGTCCGGTCCCCACCAGAGGGGGTGGGCAATCAAGCGGGGGGCCATGCATCCGCGTGAGGCTACGTCAGCCGGGTTCAGGTCACCAGGCACGTGCCCCCAAATCAAAGGCGTTTCAGAACCTTGAATCTGAGACACTCGGTTCGCAACAAAGACCTCCAAAGAGTGGACGGACGTCTTCAACCAACACAAAACAATTTGACTGTCCATCCAGGCGTAAGAAGCCCGAATGTCAACAGTTCCACCCAAGGTATGCGCAACGTGATTTAGGAGACGCACAAGAAGCACCGCCCCTGACAACTCCAACTTAGAGATGGTCAATGCCGTCCGGAGGGGGGCCACCTTGCTCTTGGCCACGACCAGTGACAACTTCACCTGGCCCGCGGCGCTGACCGTGCGCAAATAAACAGCGGCGGCATAACCGTGAGAGGACGCGTCACAAAACCCATGAAGGGTGGCGGTATACACCCCAGGGGGGAGGATGGCGCGTGGCAGCGCGACCTCATTGACCACAGGGAGCACGGATACAAATTGGAGCCAGTCTTCCAACAGGGTTTCCCGAAGTGGCTCGTCCCAACTAAGTTCAGCGGTCCAAAGGCGCTGAAGGAAGCATTTCGCCCAAAACAATACCAGGCAGATCCAACCATTAGGGTCAAAGGTCCTCGCTACAGTAGACAACACCAGTCGTTTAGTCCAAGTATGAGGAGACTCCAAGTCGACATCGTACGTAAAGGTGTCTTGAACTGGTCGGTACTGCACGCCGAGGACGGCCATCATGGCGGGGTTGTCAACGTTTTCAAACAAGTGAGGATCCTGCTTATGATCCTCCAACACACCTTCTAATAGCGCTGGCGAGTTGGACACCCATTTACGCAACTCATAGCCAGCGGAAGCCAGAATCTGGACCAACTCGTCACGCAACATGATGGCTTCCTCAACTGTAGGAGCTCCAGTACAGACATCATCTACGTACAGCTCCGTTTTCAAGATGGCGGACGCACGAGGGAACCTCAAACGCTCCCGGTCCGCAAGCTCCCAAAGCGAACGAATAGCAACAAAGGGGCTTGATCGAAGGCCGTACGTATTCGTGTTGAGCTCGTACACAATCATGGGATCCTGGGAATGCTCCCGCCACAGGATCAACTGATAACGTCTGTCATCCCGGTGAATAACCGTTTGCCGGAACATCATTTTGATGTCGGCCACAAAGACTACTTGATGACGACGAAAAGACGTGATGACGTCACAAAGATCCCTCAACAATTTGGGGCCGGAATGCAGGCAATCATTCAAGGAGACGCCGGAAGAAGTCCGCGCAGACCCATCAAACACTGTGCGCAGTTTACCAGTGGATGGCTTGAGGACCGCGTGATGCGGCAAGAAGAAATGCTCTACTGAGCGCCAATCCAAATCCAAGACACCGACATGTGTCCCAAGTCTGCATACTCACGCATAAAATCTACATATTTTTGCCGCAGCACCGGGTCCCTGGCCATGCGGCGCTCCATTGCCAACAATCTTTTCTCAGCCGTAGGTCTGGATTGGCCGAGAGGTGGTCGCACCGCAACAAAAGGCAGCCGGGTCTCAAGCCGACCGGAGCGGAGTCGACCAGTGTTGTTCTGATAGAACAACTCGCACTCTTCGTGTTCCGGATTCAAGCGGGCCACCTGAGGGGGCTCCTCAACCTCCCAAAACCTCTGAATGGCGTCAGAGAGGGCTGAGCCGGACACCAACGCAAAGACAGGTTCAGGTGGAGGGGGCACGTTCAACACTGGGCCCATAATCGCAAAGCCGAAGATGGTTGAGACCGCCACCAGACCCCTCGGGTGGCACCATGGGGTCTCCGGCTGCAAGACCGTCATATTTCCCAACAATATTTTCCCCAAAACATCGGAACCCAACAACAAATGCACCGTACAAGGGGAATCAAACCGGGTGTCAGCCAAATCCAGACCTGACGTCAACCGTAGAACATCCAAAGGCAACTGACAATCGGGATGGCTACCCAATATAGTCGGCATAACAAGGGCACCAATTTTAGGGTACGGACAACTCACAGGGGTGATTTCAAACCAGGTCTCTCCCTCAACAGTGGTGACAGCCGCTTCGCCAATTCCCTGAATTTTGCCTGAAAAGTCGTTCACCTTCAGACCAACCTGTCCCGCTAACCAAGACGACAAAAGGGAACCCTGGGCTCCCGTGTCCAAAAGGGCACGGAACACAATCGAGTCACCAAAGGGTCCCCAGACCCTGACCGAGGCCGTTGGCAACAAAATCGACTCGATCCGGGGGGGTTCTTTAGCGGGGCAGGCGCCAATTTCCTAGCGGTGCCTGGGCGGCGACCGATCGCCGCATCCAGGCTGTCCTCTTCCACGACGAGGGTAAGATTGGAATGGTTCGTCCGCGCGGTGTCCCAAGCCGCTTGCCATCGCTGGGCATATCCTACCGGATGCCTGAATGGCGGAGGGCGTGACTCCAACCGGGGACGTTCCGCCAACGGAGGGGAGAGGTAGCGGTGCTGGTCCGGCCACTGCTGCCTAGCAGCCAACGCGCGTTCTCCCTGACAAGGGGAGACCAAATCTCGATCGCGGGGCTCCCGTACAACTTGCGCGGGGGGTGAAGAGCGGCGTGCAGAATTGCGGGCCTCAGCCCGGTGCTCATCTCCGGAATACCCCCCCCTGCGCGAACCCTCCTCAGAAGATGGTCTGCTGGAGCGGTTCGCGTTGGCGCACAAAATCTCCAGGTGGGACCCCGTGCAAATTCTACACGGACGGGGGTCGGGGCAGTCCCGATGGAAATGGGCCCCCAAACACGAGAAGCACAAACGGCGTGCGTTGGCAATACGGCGGCGGGCACTTACGTGCAAGTTCAAAAAAGCCGAGCAACGTGCCATGACATGTCCCGTGGACTTGCAAAAGTGGCAATCGTGAGAACTCCGGGCGCCAGCAAAACGGGGGGCGGGGCGATCATCAACAGGCACCCTAGCCCGAGGACTCCGGGCACCAGCCAAACGGGGGGCGGGGCGAACCTCAACAGGCCCCCGAGCCCTAGTCCGTCCCTGGTCTCTAGGCCGAGAAGGTGGTGGGCGTGACCCCGTGGCGCCACGAGTGTTGTCCAAAAACCGACACTCGTCTTCCAAGAATTTGAGGAGGTCGTCAAAGGGGGGAAGATGGGTAGCACTGTCCCCACCATACTTCTGCTCAAAGCGGGACCTCAACTCTGCAGGGAGCAACCGCAGCACTATGTGCACCAACAGGTAGGACCAATGTTCCACCGGTAACTGCAAGCGTCGCAAGGCGTGGGTCGCTGAGACCAACGGGTTCAGCAGGTCAGTGCGCAACGCCGACATGCTGGCAATGGCCGGTAGCCCCAAAATCTGGTCGATGTGCACATCAGCCAGGCAGAGCTTATTCTGATACCGTCTGGAGAGAAGCTCCAGAGCGGTAGGGTTAGAAGAGTCCGTCACCGGCAAGTGCTGCACCAAGGCTCTGGCTTCGCCCTCCAAAACGGACAACAAGTAGGCCAACTTCTGGGCAGGTCCGAGGTCCGATCGTGCATCCACAAGACTCTCAAAAAGATTAATGAAGCCCAGCCAGTGGTCCAAACGACCGTCAAAATGTGGCAGCTCCAGGGTGGGCAGCCTACCCAACAGTCCAGGGCCCTTGACAACGGAGGTCTGAGGCTTGGCCTCCTCAGGCATCCGTCTCCTCAAAATTTCCCGGGCTCGTTGACCTATGACATACCCCAGGTTGACAATCTGGTCATAGTCACCCAAAACCTTATCGCGGGCTGCCTGGTCCATCACCGCCAAATCCACGTCCATGATGTACTCGTTGAAGCGTGTGAGCGCAGCATCAGCTGACTTGATCCTCTCATTCACTTGCCCGTTCCGAGCAAGGGTGAGCTCTTCCAAGTCCGGACGCTCAACCGTTGCTACCGCCGATGTGAACCATCTCAACTGTGAGACCAATACGGCAGCAGACTCCCTGACTGCCTTAAATGAGGCCATTGCAACAATCAAATATTAATACAAATAGGCTAAATTACCTAAACAAACAAACAATGACTTGTTAGCCAACCGAGCAATCTCACCAAATAAAACTTAAATTCAATTATTTCAAGTCCAAATCCGACCCTGTACTTATTCCAAGTATGAGTCTAGCTTGGTACAGATGGCTAGTTACAAAATAAATAACAATTCAATGTATATTATGTTAGACTATGTGTGATTATTATTTAGATAACCTTTAAATTCAGATCAGTGACATTCAATTATTAATTGCAACAAATACCAAACAACTTTTACAACAATATACCAAATTATGTCAAAATACAACCAATAATTCCTAATTTCACAAATAAATCTTACTTGTCTGTACAATACCAAGGGGCTAGCACTACAAATTACAGTACAAACTACAAGTACTATTTGAGCCTGGCTGACAAGTAATATATTCAAAACTTATTAAGTCGTAAGTTATGTTAAGTAATTAAACTAAAGTTATTTTCAAAACTTCCAATTTACTATGTGGATTTTATTATTAAACCCACGCTCTGCTTACCAAATGTTCAGGACTACAATAAGCCAGTGCAACGATACTGGTGTGTCCGAACTTGTCCACGGTTCGTGGAGCCCTACCGTTGCTTTCAACAATAGTACTTACACAATAGCCTAATATTACCACTAACCTTCTGTGCTGGGTTCGCCAAGCTTCGACCTTCCCAAGGCCACGCCCAAGTGTGGTATGTATGTAAATATGAGGTGAGTAATTGAAAGTGTGATGTAAGTCAAGTGTTCTGAACGTTCACAAGGCGCCAGTCTCCAGATGGCGCGGTTCAGACAGCATCACAGCCCAAACTCGTTTCCAGCAAATGCGCGTGCCACGCGGTGAGGCAATACGGCGATATGTTCCGAGAAATATCCCTGGGTTTTCGTCAATCCGGGATTACAAAGTTCAATTAAACACTGTTCACAATCAATCTGCTAATATCACGTGAGATCCAATTCGATTTCCAACTATAATCAATAAAAACTCAATCTCCCAAGCGGTGGTTAGTTTTAGCAAGAACGGAAACGTCAAAGTGAAAAAAAGTCAAAGACTATAGAATAATGTTGCCAACCAAAGGTGCGTTCGATTTCACGTTGGACTAAACAGATACAATAAAACGTAATGAATTGGTAACATCAGCCATGTTTTTCAACCGTCGACAAAAAGAGGAGGTTATCAATTCGAAGCGTATTTTTTTTTTTTTTTCATGTATGATCACCGATTACTCGAAGACGGCTGATCCGATTTGGAAAATTATTTTTTTGTTTGAAAGGGTATACTTCGGAATTGGTCCCATTGTCACCAGGTCAGGATCTGATGATGGGATCCTGGAGAAATCGAGGGAACTCTTCAAATATTATAGGCACACCTATGGCGTTTTGGGTATTTTTTATAGTAACTTGTGCAGTTGCTCTCAAAAAATATCATTTGGGGAAGTGGAACTGATGATGAAGACCACAGATGGCCGCCGAACCTACTCAATAAAAAGTATTTCGTGGATTGCGATTCGATTACTTGAATATGGATGTGAAGCATTTTATGTTCGTCACAATGCATATGGTGATGTAGAGCTGATGGTGAAGTACCAGCAGAACTCCTCAACAATTAACGGCCCAGCATTGGGAAAAGCAATATTTTGTAAAAGGTTATAATTAGTTGACATTTAGGCTCTTTTAACTAGGTAAATAAAAAATCGACCGACTAAAAAGAGTGAAATAAAAACTTTTTACCAAAAAATTAAACCGACTCCCAAAAACACTGCAAAGTGAAAAATAACTTTAATTTCGGAAGTCGGTGCCAAAAACGAAAATACAAAACTAAACACACCGACTACCGAAATTAAAGTTATTTTTCACTTTGCAGTGTTTTTGGGAGTCGGTTTAATTTTTGGTAAAAAGTTTTTATCGTATAACAGCTGCTAATGCTAATCCCGCGCAAAATGAAAAAAATACAAATAAAAACAATTATTGAAACATTGGTGTGTGATTTTCTTTTTGTTTGACGGAGCCGATTACTCAATAAAGGTTGAAAAAAGAAATTGGAGTTTATTGTCTCTATTTGACTAATTAAACATGGAAATGGGGGGAGGTGGCGAGCGAAGCGAGCCGGCGACCTCCGTAGCGGACCACTCAACTCAGTTGTCATCAATTTGATGTCCACTATGCTTACATAATCGCAATATCAAAAGTATCGATAAGAAAGCGTCTTTCAAAATTAGTTACGGTGACTATCAGCCACGATGAGCACTGATGTCGTCATATTTGATCGTGACTGGTCATACATAATACGAAATTAACCTTTTGACAGTTAATTGATGGACACTGAGACCAATTACTATCATTTCGAGCTGTCAACAGAGTAATAGCCCCACTGGGCTTTGTTTGGAGTTTAATTAATTTAATTTGGAGCTGCTGCTCTGTTAGGGTTATGTTTGACATTTTACTACATTTAGGGGTTTTAAAAGTGAACAACCCACCACCACAAGCACGCGAGGTGCTTGCACCTCGCGCAACACGCAAATACTAGTTATACTTATAATCGTTATCGACTTATAAATCCACGATCATAATGAATGGGTTCACAAATTTACAAGTAATAGTCAACCAACTGTATTCTACACGCTTTCGGACAAATTACATTGAAAAATATTTAGATTCAAATTCTTATTTGAGTAAAACAGAATAGTTTGTTTTTGTTAGAGCATGGTACAGAACTCTTAGTTAACTAATCCGACTCGCATTTGGCATTGTAGTAAACTACGGAACACTACACCGTGCGTGGCCCGAAACTCACTTTGCCGGTTAATGAAAACAGAAAATAAAACATAAAAAACTTAAAATAAAACATGACTGAAAAAAATTATATTAAATCCAAGGTGAAATACAAAACAGGTCATGACCATTTCAATAACGTTCCAGTTACAGTATTCAGTTTACTAGTATAGATAGATAGATAAAACTTATTGGTCAACAGAAGAGACAAAAGACATATAACACATAAATTACAGAAAAAAGAACAGAACAAACGTATACAACCAAAAATATTATAAATAACAAAAAAAAAAGAAAACAAACTTAAAAATGTAACACGGTAAATTGGTGTGGTGTGAGTGGAATCGAATAACTTCTCCCGCTCTGGGTTAAGCGGAAGGGACTGTCAGACTTCTACTGACTAAAA
Source organism: Tholera decimalis (assembly GCA_943138885.2). Classification (NCBI taxonomy): domain Eukaryota; kingdom Metazoa; phylum Arthropoda; class Insecta; order Lepidoptera; family Noctuidae; genus Tholera; species Tholera decimalis. Next base: position 15,323,843 of record OW964559.2, read on the forward strand.
ACCCACCCTGTCCCTTCAGCTGCCCGTAAGTTCCGGGGCCGCGGTATCTTGTTACTACATTTCCGCAACCCCGGCAGGCAATGGCTTTATGAGGCTCCGTCACTAATGCTAACAGCTCCTTGAGGCGCGCGTGGAATACGATGCGCCGCCGACCCGGGCCTGGTCCTTACCGGACGGTGAGCTACCCCTGCTCGCCGTCCGCAAGCCCGCGCCTACTGTGGCCGGAAATCAGCTCGCGATCCCCGACGCCCAAGGCGTCTACCACGACGACTGGGGTGTAAGGAAGAGAGTTCCCTCTCCCTCGCGCGTTCGGCCTCCTCCTTCGCTAGCATGTCTGCTTCTGGCTCATGAAGGGGCTGGAGCTTTACAAAATAGATCCATTTCTACGCACCTTCCTTGAGTCACGTATGAGGCAATGGAAGAGTAGCTGCATCCGGTTAGACTGGAAGCTGACCCCAATATAGTTGGGAAAAGGCTGAGCAGGTGATCATATCATACATATGATCATCATCAAGCAACAGTTAGAAGGTTGAGTGATCTAAACACCGGTCTGCTTGCAGCAGTTCAGTTAATGTTAATGATAGCGCAATCGCAAACCCAACCGTGCATAGCCCATACATAGGATATAATGATATTTCTTACACACAAACGGCTTAAAGGGATCTCGTAAGACAAAAAGGAGAAAATATAAAAATAATACAAAAACACATATGTTACTAAGGAAAGCCTATATTTTTCTATCGGATAAGGCATGTGTACCGCTCCTTAGCTTTCTTGAACTCGGCGGTTATAAACCCCACCAACTGTGTCCCCACGTTGTCGTCGTGGTGGGGCTTGCGTGTTTCGATGATCTCTGGGGCCATGCCGATAGAGGCACTCATGCTGGACGGGCCCAGAGGGAGAAACCAGACCAAGAGGGACACACCGGGGGAAAGGCGCGCCGCCTGGAGGATCGAGCAGCTAGCTCGAGCTTCTAGACGGCGCGGGGCCCGGTCTCAGAGATCGGGTCAAGGGGGAGGAAAGGTTCACTTCCGGTATGCGTCTAATCTTTAGACGTAACCGTGAAGTGAACCAGGGGAGGGGAAGTAAGGGTGTAGGAACAGAGGAACTCACCTCTCTAAAAAAGTAAAAGAAAAAAAAAATGGAAGAAAAAGTTTTTGGTAAAGCTACCCAGGCGGGTCCCAGCTGCTCTTCAGCTGGGGAGTCCCGCACCGGACACGTCCGGTCAGTCCCACCGTACTCTGGGGGGACAACAAACACTTTTACCCCAAGTTCCCGGCAGTCGCCGCATCGAGCCAGGGAGGCTCATGTGCCCGTGAGGTGGAGTCGCTGGACTTGTCCAGCACGTCCACTTCACCGGCACCGAATTCTGAGCGAGCACAGAGTGCCGCTCCGCGAAGGAAGGGGGCGCTGGTGCTCGGGTCGGAGAACGACTCGGCATCGGACGCCGAAAGCTTCCAGAGCATGGTCTCTGGAAGCGCAGAAAACTTTGCACAATGTACAGTACGTACCTATTTAAGGAAAATATGATTTTTGTTGCATGAGCTCGAGACATTGTTACACTTACGTTTTGGCTGGGGAAAATTATCTAATGACTTTCCCCGCTCTAAGTGGAGCAAAAGGGAGTGTCAGACTTCTACTGACTATGAACCTATCTTATCCCTTTAGTTGCCATTCGATTCCGTGGTTGCAATATCTCGTTAAAACCTTACCCCCGCGCGTGGAATGTGACGTTCCATCGACCCGGACTTGATCCTTACCGGACGGTCAGCTACCTACAGTACTTTCAGTTTGTATTTCCAACCATACGGATTAATCTACAAATTAAGCAATGCTAGTCATAACTGATCCTTGGATAAGTGACCATCTATTGTATAATAGCAGCTCTGCGTGCTTTCGAAAGTACATTATTAGACCGTTGGTTATTCGTTAATTTTTCTATATCGTAGTTGGTAACCAAAAAGTCCATGAGTCCAATCAAGATATTACGCAAACTGGTGTAAGTCTTTGTGTTAAATATTGGTAGGTACTCTGTTAGCGCGAGAACCGGCCCTAGCATAATTGAGACAAGCCAACGACCAACTTTGGCCGGTAAACGTGAATTTCAAAGGTACGGCCAGCTTCACCTGATACTGTTTTTTTACTTTAATTTATAAAGCTGAGGCTCTAAATACCTTTCACCAGCGAATGCGATTGTCGAAATGCTTATATAAGAGATTGATCACGTGACATTTTGACAGCGTATGGCAAAGTTTTACATTTTTGACTATTTGCGAGGTTTTTACTATCGTTTTCGCTAAGCTGACAGAATATCACTTGTCTCTGGTCGCAATGAAATAAGCAACCAACCTATGGTTATACTTAGTTATGTTTACCGGATTATTATCCTAAGTCCATTATTTTTTTTATTTTTTATTAATATAATTTTGTATTATAAGCCCACATACATACTCTTAAACAACAAATAAAAATTAACTTAGAATTTCGCAAGATAAAATTTTACAAGGGACATTCATAAATAGTGTTCAAGTTTTGAAATATGTGCATTGAACAATTAGCATTGCAAATATATAATCGAAATAATTTTAAGTAGCACAAATCAAATACCACGCATGTGCAAACTCATAAATGAACGCAGCAACCTGGCTGACCTCCACTCAGATTCAATATCCTTTGTCAAATTAATTAGGAGTTAATTAAGATATTTTATTTAGAAGTAAGACTTGCCTACCTTTTCTGATTTCATAATTATTTTATAGCCTGTAGCGCTCGCAAACGGTGTACCTTTCAACCAGTGAAAAAATTTTTAGAATGGGATAACTACTTCCAAAGAATACTTCCTATATACAAAATTACAATCAAATTTGTCTGTTTATAATATTAGACCATACTATAATATAATTAAAAATAATTTGTAAGTATTTAAATCCATATTTAAGTACTTACAATTTTTTCTGAATAGCATATTGTTTGTGGTGTTGCCTGTAATTGGTTGTGCAGTAATATTTATTTTATTTTATTATATAAGGTATTCCAACGACTTATTCACTAATAACATTTTACATATTTAACTTATACATCTATCGTCATGGTGAATTTGTCACTTATAGAAGTACACAGCTTAAACATAAATAAATTATAGTACATACAAAACTATGAGATCAGATTGAAATTAAAATTAAAGATTATAAAATGAGCTACTTAACAATATAATACTATGACAATATAAAAGAAATAATATAAGATCCCTATATGTGGATACGACGATATTACTTTAATTGAAAACACTGGCATTGCTGGTTCCTAGAAACATTTATAAACTATCAAATATATCCTAACATCGAAATTAAAAAAAGGATTTTGTCAAACAAACTAAATAGCATAAACCCATACACCAAATAGAACATCATTTAGAAATATTGGTTCAATGACCTGTACGAAGAGACGCAGAATGGCAACAGTGCGGTTGAAGAACGCGCGCGCGCGGTTTGCGGCGGCCGGCGACGACAACATGGACACCGCGTAGCGACGCAATGTTTTGGCGCCATTAATATTATTATTAATGTTCAATTACATTAAATCAAATTCCTACACAGATTATTAACGAAATAGTCAGGCACCATTCGCCGGCGAGTTATTCAGTAATCAATTTATTAACCACAATCACTTTTCGATCACTTCGCTAAGTAGTCAGTATTATTATTTTTTATTTTCAACATTTCCACCGTGTTTTTGAATACACAATGTACACTGACGTATAATAGGGTGTCCCGTTCATGTATGGGGAAAAAAATGAGCTACGGCTACGCAAGAGGTATCAAAAGTTGCGTTTTGACACATGTATTACGATTATTATAAAATTTAATTAGATATCTTGAGGCCTCTACCAGTCCTTGAAGTTTTTCAAATTAGCTATTTTTAGGGGTTCCTAATATAAACTATAAATCATACAAAAATAACATTTAAATGGTATTTATTAAATTTAAGGGTACAACAATGAGTTAAAGCAAGGTTTAAAATAGTTGAAAGACAAAATAATTAATGGCAACTTTAAAAACGGAACTGGTTTTTGTGACCAAAATTAGGCATTTCTGAGCGAGATTTTTATCTGTTCCTAATAAAACCATCCCGAGCTGTAGCGTCCGTGACGCTTTGAGAAGCCTCCGTCACTAGTTTTACACATCTTTCCACTGACTGTGTGTGGCAGGGAAAGTCAATAATGTCGAGGATGTGTTCTTTAGCCTTAATTCTAAGTTCAACGTTGGAGACGTGTCGCAAAATTGGTGGAGCTGATATTTCACACTCTTGCCAAAATATTATATTGGTGTAGTCTCGCGCACAGAAGTTAAGTTTTGGTGCTTTAAATACCCTGCGAGAGTTGCTCTTTTCTGCTTCTCTGGCCTTTAATATTTTGCGAGATGCAAGCTCTCGAATATGCTCTCTATCGTCGAATAACATGGCAATAAGCAAGTTTTCTGGGTGCGCAAAAAAAGCGTTTCTGTCGATCACCGAATTTACCATAGATCTCTGACTATCAGGCAAAAATCGAGAGTATATAACCATTTGAAAAATATGCTTGGCTCCATCTTTAAATGATGAGTTTTGCTTGATTAGGAACCAAACAGGAGCGTAAACTTTGACCACGTAGTTCACAAGCAGCTGCAAATTATTTGACGGCGAAACAGTAGGTACTTACGTAAAGTCTGAGTATGCGATTGGCAGTAGTGAGCCATCTCGAATGCGCCATTTTTCCAGGTTGGCGGTTCGCTAGCTCAAGGGAACAGGAACCAGCCATCACAGCATGACACATTTCGTACAGATACTTTTGATCCGTGCTTAGTTCCTTCACAATATTATCAGGTAATACTAGCAAATTGCCAGACACTGCACAAAAAGACGCTAGAGGTTTACTTTCACAAGCAGCTAGCTGTTTTCCAATAGGTCCTGAATATTCTTTTGGCCCAGATGTGCTACCATCCAGAGAGATGAACAAATGACGAAGCGGTAATTCATTCGCGTGAAGCATACAAACACACCATTGCAACGGTCTCTTTAAATAGTTTTCCAGGTATTGAATGACACCTCCCTTCCAACCTGTATTCGTAGCAGTACCATCGCACTCCACATAGATCACCTCTTCCAAGTTCAACCCTTGATTTTCTAACAAAGATATGATAGAAGAGATGATCCCTTTGGCAGTGCCACGACTTGGCGTCATATGTCCCAAATAAATAGATCCCGGCTCTGTGAGAACTGAAATGTGTTCTTGCAAGACTTCTCTGCGGTGGTACCGATCGCCTATTTTCTCGTTTATGAGTGTTTTGTCCTTTCGTCCATCAAAGTAGATACTTTTTATTAAAATCGTATCAATGTCTTTGCTGGCCTTGGTCCGTGCTTTTGAAACAGCTCTATGAATTTTATTCTTATCAATAACAAGACTTAGATCTTCGGATGATACCAATCCTACGTCAGCTAAGACCGCCGAAGCGACCGCAGCCGCAGATCGCGTTGATAGTCCATACCGATCACATACCTTAGCTACTGTTGGCAGCGCCAGAGTGTTCCGATTCAACTAAGTAGATGGAGTCTCATTTACAGGCACGTCACTATTCGCAGAAAGCTCTATTACAGGCGACTGCGGTCGAGGCGGCAACTCGCGCACCGGAAAAGGATTGGTTTTTAGTGATGCACTGGGAAAACATGCGTGCTCTGTTTCTTTCCGATTCAAATTTTCTTATCTCTGATGTTTCTTTAAAAGTCTTGCTGTTTCTTTTGTGTCTATACCGCTTATTGCCATTTTTCTATCACTTCTTTGATCCAGTAAAAGGTCTCTTTCAGAAATAGGAACTTTCTTAGGTTTTATGCAGGAACAAATGTCAAACGAAGTGCACTTACAAGCAGCAATATCGAAGAGCTTGTTCGACGATTCCAAAAAGCACTTCACTTTGCTTTCGTAACTATCATTTCTTTTATTTTTGGGATATTTTATCAATGACAGGTATTTGTCGAAATGCGATTTCAGCAATTGGGTATCTCGTACGTTGGAAACGATAAGAATCGAAGCTTTGGTCCAAATCGTATCAAGTTTTCCAGAAACGATTGAAAAAACTTCTGTGTTAGAAGGATCTTTCCCATTCTTCTGTAGTTTTAGTTCATTTTTAGTAAACAAAATGAATTTGATAACGTCACTTATCACTGGTAACTGGCGATCGTCAAGTTCTTTATATGATCCCAAAATAGCACAATTACTCTCACTTCGTCTTGAACCCATTATTATATATAACAAAAACACGTATTTTATCACAAGGAAGTGCAGAGCGACACCTTACAGCAATAAAACCGCAATAGAAATGAGACGAACTGCCTCACAGTAGAAGTAGAGAATTTAAGAAAAACAAGTCAAAACATGAATTTTGCGAGTTTGTTCCAAACCAATTCCTAACAGAAAAAATCCTGTCGTTGCCTACAAATCATAACTTAGGGTTTCACTATCAATGAAATAAAAAATAAAATGGGAATAATGTACATAAAATAGAATAGACGACATTGACTGGAGGGTTATTTAAGTGATAAAAAAATAAAAAAAAATGCCGGTAGAACCCTCAAGATATTTTTTTTATGTTTTTTTTTTAATTATTTTTACGGTAATCTAAAACTATTAATGCAACTTTTGAGGGGGCTTGAGTAGCGAAAAGCGAAAAAAAAATTTTTCGGGACACCCTAACGTATAATGTTATAATGTTGACTATCACGTTAGTTCAATTACATTAAATCAAATCACACATTATTAACGAAATAGTCAGGCACCATTCACCAGCAAGTTATTTAGAAATCAATTTATTAATATTATAATACGTCATTGTTTATTAACCACAATCACTTTTCGATCACTTCGCTAAGTATTCAGTATTATTATTTTTTATTTTCAACATCCGCTGTGTTATTGAATACACATGTTATTTCTCACTCTTGATAATAGATTACCAGTAGCAGCTTGACTTTCGAAGAGCGCGGGCGCATCAGAAATTCCAAAATGCGTCACAGACACAGAGCGCGTCCAGTGGTACACTGACCAAATGACTAGAGGTTTGCACCGGAGCAGTGAGTACCGGAGAATATCCGGTGATTTACCGGTAAAAGTACTCAATTGAAATAATCGGTAATTAACCGATTGATCTCCGGTGTTCGTCGCATCTCATTTTTTTTATATAATAAAGTTACACAAATAAAAGACACATTCAACAATATTTTTTATTTCTACACCGGTAGGTGGAATATTTTTAGAAACATTGAAAAACTGTATGAATGATCGCTTATTGGAATACGAAACTCGAACTGTTTGTCGAATTTCTACTATACTGCATCCCGTTTTTAGGGTTCCGAATGGCAAAAAACGGAACCCTTATAGTTTTGATATGTCTGTCCGTCTGTCTGTCTGTCCGTCCGCCCGTATGTCACAGCCATTTTATTCCGAAATTATTAAGACTATACATGTGAAACTTAGTAGGTAGATGTATTCTGTGAACCGCTTTCCGATTTTATGAAAAAAATTAAAAAAATATTTAAAATAAAGGAGCGTATACATGGAACTAGAACTGAAAATATTTTTTTATTATTTATTGAAAATAGGTTCGCGTTTGACCACTATCTCACCTGATGGTAAGCGATGATGTGATCGAAGATGGAGCACGCTTACCTAAAAGTAACCTATTCACTCTGGACTTAAAGACTCCTAGGTTATAGCTATCGGGAAACACAGACTCCGGCAGGGAATTCCACTCCTTAGCCGTACGCACAATGAAGGTATTCCCAAAACGTTTTGTACGTATTGGTGGGATGTCCACCATGTAACGATGAAATGAAACCTATGCGTGTGTGGTATCTATAGACAGGTCTTTAAAAATGATATAAGGGTTTCTAAAACCACTTTTTCATGAAGTCAATCGTTTAAAAGATATAAGCTTCCAAAGTGGTAAAATGTGTGTCCCCCCCTCTAACTTCTATAATAATAGAGTGAAAAATCTAAAAAAAATATATGTCTATAGATCTTAATGTAAACTTTCAACCAAAATTGGTTTGAACGAAATCGGGTCAGCAGTTTTTGAGATACAGCATATTTTCTAAAACCGCAAATATAACTTTGTAATTCATAAAAACACTATGTAAAACAAAGTTATTTAGCGTATTTGTAAAAATGTAAATATGCTAGTTTTAAGAAATTTTTAAGGGTTTTTTTTATTCGTCAAATAAATATACATATTATATTATATTATTATAGTTACTACGGAACCCTTCATGGGCGAGTCTGACTCGCACTTGGCCATTTTTTTTTAGAAACAGCTTTAGACAATTGCAAAATAAATTGGCTGCTAAAGATGCTGTAAAGGCAGAAATAAATAATATTTTCCGGATCCGAAACATATCTCAAAGCACAGAAGAAACAGCCACGTCAAGTGAAAATAGTACAAGAGAAACTGGTCGCCCGGATTTGCTTGGATTTCTAAAAAGAAATACCAGTAATGCAGATATGACATCCGCTACGGCAATTAATTTATTCAAAATGTATATGGAAACACAGTATCCTGAAAAAAGCCACAATTGGGATGAAGTTGTGCAATTCTGAAAATTCAATAAACATTTAAAGCCTTTAGACGAAATAGCCTCTAAATACCTAGCTGTGCCTGCTACTTCTGTAAGGTGAGAGAGAGTATTTTCGGCGACAGGACAAATACTTAATGATAGAAGAAACATGTTACGCTATGACGCTGTTGACATGTTGTGTTTCTTAAATCAAAATTAGCATTTGTTATATTTATAAAGCTTTTTTTTTTAATAAATGATTATATAAAGTACATCAATTGATTATTCTTATTTCTTCATTTATAATGTATAAATTAAAAAAAAAGAAACAAAATTTCTTTATTCTCCGGTGACCTCCGGTTTTTCACCGGAGATTGCCCAATCACCGGTGAATTCAATCGGTTCTTAAAATCTCGCTCCGGTGCAAACCTCTACAAATGACCGTGACCGAGAGAGAGAATATGACTACCCCTCCCGTACACCATCCCTTGACCCGCGCTCACCTCGCCCGTTCGCAGAAAATATCGGCACGCTTTATGACTCTTACGCCTCAAGCATACGGTATAATTTGCATTGATTTGTATCAGGTGATCAGTTTTAGAAATAAAAGTTGTAGGTTTTTGTAGTAGCGAGCTGGCAACGTGGATAATATTGATGCGCTCGAAGGTCATTAACCTGTCCCGTTAACAATACATCATGTACAAAATGCTTAGAATAAAAATAATGTCCTGTGGCTAAACTACGGCATATATTCGATTGATTGTTTGTGTGCAGGTTGGGAATATAATAACTAAATACGAAGTTTAATTTAAGATCATATCGTCCTATCCACGCTGTATACATAAGATTTACTTACTCAATAAGCAATGGATACTTTGTATTTTAATACAATTATTATTGTAATTAAAACGACTGCAATAAACGTGATCTAAATGTTATGAGTGGATTGGAAATAAAAGTTTTTTACGGAACTGGTAAAAACTGTCGGCAAAGATGTCAATGTTGCTGTTACTGTGTATAATTAGCCATAAGTCGGTTTAAGACACTAATACATGTATGCTCCATCTGTGTTATATCTGTAACAACTGTTGGTGAACCTTAATTAAATAAATAAATAAATAGACAAGCTACCTTACGTAAATTGAAACTAATGCTTGTATATGTGAAGATTTTGAATATCGCATCACCTTGTACCCCATAACATTCTGGTTTAAACGTTCACGTACACTTAGCTTTACAGAAACAAGAAACTATTTGGCTTACAATAAAACAATACATTTAGACAACTGATGTACTCTATTACGTTTGCTTAGATGACTCCATTTACTTTCATGGGACCCTAGTACTCGTGAACCAAACTAAAGATGTCTTTTACGCGTAATTTTATCGAGAAGTTACGTTTTATTTGTAACGGAAAAAACTACTACGTCATATTTTCTGAGGACTAATACTGAGGTATTTTTAACCTATGTTTATTCTACATTTCGAAAGACAAGGTTTATGCATAGGCTGTGTTAATGCAATAAAGCATTCTATATGAGCTATCGTAATCAGCCTATAACAGACTTATTGCTGGGACATAGGCCTCTCAATGAGAGGGAATGGACCATAATCCACCATGCAGGCTAGTGCCGGTTTGCAGATATCACATGTCTTCGAATTGTTCAATCCTAGAACATGCCCAAGCCTGGGTCGGTAGCGCGTCGAGTTTCACGCGCGCGTCATAGAGCTGTCAACACCAGTGACGGGGCCTCATAGGGCCATTGCCTGCCGGGATTCGCGGGAAAGTTCTATCAAGATACCGTGGCCCCGAAACTTTAGGGCAGTCGAAAGAACAGGGTGGGTTTTTAGTCAGTAGAAGTCTGACACTCCCTTCCGCTTAACCCAGAGCGGAAGTAGTCATTCGATGATTTTCCCACTCAGAGAAAAAAAAACAAGACATGTCGGTTTCCTCAAGATCTTTACCATCACCGTGCATCAAATTTCTCAATGTAATGAGGCTTCCTGGATTATTACCCATGAAAAATATGCCTGAAACCGGACTTTCACTTTACTTCTCCGAGTACTTATCCTTATCTCTAATTTCGGGGAGTGTGCGATGTAATTGCACAATCTAATTCCACCAAGCCCGTTCTATCGGACAAGGATGAACGGCGATGCGTCATCGTTACATGCTGGACACCCCAAAAATACGCACAAAAATTTTTGGGAATACTTTCGTTGTCCCTATGCAATTCCCTGCCAGAATCTGTATTTCCTGACAGCTATGACCTAGGGGTATTTAAGTAAAGAATGAATAGGTTACTTCTAAGCAAGCGTGCTTCATCTTCGACCACAACATCGCTTATCATCAGAAGAGATAGTGGTCAAATGCGAGCCAAATTATAAAAACTCAGGGTCCTCAGTAAATGTAACTGTTACATACATTAGATTGTTGACTCAGTTGACATACAATTCTAACGAGCATTTCTGTCTCATTTCCTAAAAGAAATGAGTTTCTTCGTCAAAGCCGATTAGCAAAAGCCTTTGAAGATTTGAATGGACTTTAATTAATTACAAAAGGAATTAAAGCTGAAAATAACATGACGTTTCAATTTGAAGGTACAGGAAAAGGTCGCGTATTTATGTAAACCGACTTAAAATGGGATTTTTCAAGACTGGAAACAATATAAAATTATAATCATAATTTTACTAACTGTGATCCGCGGTTTCATCCGCATTAATCCTACAAAAATATAATAATTAAAATATATATAATTATACTTTTACTTTAGGATTACTTAGTACATTATTTTAAGTAGCTGTATTAATTCGCAGAGCTACCAGTGAGCGGCGGCGCGGCGGCTGGCAAGCGCGCGTTACTTGAGCATTATTTATTTGCATAGTTATTTTAAAACTATGATTTCTCCTAAGATATTAATTTTTTTATGTTATGAAGTAAGTAGGATTATAATATTAATGTTTTTATTTTTACAGTTGACGATTTTTTTAAGCACAAGAATAACGTATGTACAAAACTCTAAAAATTATTCAATTAATGGTGCACACTGTATAGTCGAATACACAAAGCAGGAAAAAATTCAATGTGTATCATAATTTTTTGTGAACTTGTATCTGTCAATGTAAAAGTCAATGTCAATGTTAAAAGTGCACTTGTGTCGTGATGTCAATGTGAATGTCATTCGAAACAATAGAATCAGTTCATTAAAACTATACCAGTATCACACTATTTGGATTGTAACATATTAGCTGTGAAACAGTGTTCAATATCAAATAAATGTAAAACTACCCTCCAATATCACTACAAAAATAATCTGTGGTAAAGTGACCTTTGGACTCTGTGCTTGTCAGACTCAACACGTATTTCGTCAGCCGTTCCAACAGCGCGCTTATTTAAATAAATCACAGGATGCCAAACGTCAAACGCACGCCGCCGTCCTCACAGAAAGGGAGACTAAAGCAGGCTCAATCGAAATCTGACCCTGACTTAACCGCAGCGGAAGTGGAAGTCATTGATCCAAGTCAAAACATAACATCTCGCCATAAACGCCCACGCATCTCTGGTTCTCCTACGGATGAAAATGAGTACTCGAAGGCTTTTTTAACCAGTTTTAAAAATGATTTGCTTGCTATGCTCGAAGAATGGAAGGCGGAACAAAAAAAAACCTTGTCTCAATTGGTTACAGATGTCGCTCAACTAAAAGTGCAATGTTCAAATATGCAGCAATCAAATGCGGAGCTTACCCAGTCGGTTATATCCTTGAACAAGGATTATGAGGATGTCTTGGCTAAGGTATCTCTGTTAGAAAAAGCGCAACATGAAAACAATGACTTCATCAATAAACTTGAAAAACAAGTACAAAGTACAGGAACTTCAGCAGAAGTGTCGCCCTTCATCGATTGAAATTAGGAATGTACCTGCGATGCCAAACGAGAAAATCAATGACCTTCTGGGTATTGCTAGGCGTTTGGGGCAAGTAGCTCAGATGGAAATATGTCCCTCCAACATTCGCGATATTTACCGCCTGCCTGGGAAACCTGGTCAAACAAGATCCATATTTCTTGAATTTTCTACCGTTTATTATAAGAATAATTTTCTAACAGCTCTGCGTAACTACAATAAAGGACGAAGTGTAGAGGAGAAATTAAATACGGAGAACCTGGGTGTTGCGGGAGAACGAAAACCAATTTATGTTGAAGAACACATGACCCCGACATTTAAAAGGCTATTTTACCTTGCCCGTGACTTCGCGAAGCGAAATAACTACACCTTCTGCTGGATCTCTAACGGTAAAATACTCTTACGCAAAAACACTGATACAAAGGAATCTCATATGGTGAAATCCGAACAATGTTTGTTAAATTTAGAATTAAAAAAGTGACTAACTTCCCATCACTTTTTATGTATCTGTATTTCTTTAAGTATTTTACTTAATTATTTTAATATAATGTACTCTTGTAAACTAATATATATAGATAAAGCAGAATCATATTTATTAAGGATTCAACTTAACTTTAATCAATATAGCTTCACATGTAAAATAGATATATCCCTACATAGTTATAGTGAGATCAATTCTGTGGCCGAGATTTCCTTTTTAAAGCAACTGCAACGTGAGCCGATAGGGGTAATTAACTTTTTAATTCTTATAATTCGTTATTATTGCATAAAATCGCTTCCGTTGCATCTATACGTTAAAAAATTCCTTAAAAATGCCAGATAACATAAATAATGCTGCCAATGCTATTGATATGTTTAATGTTGCTAGCTCCCATATTTGCACACCGGAGCAATGTACAGAGCTTATTGCGGATCCTAACACCCATCTTAAAATTATACATATTAATATCAGAAGTATAAACAAAAATTTAGACCAATTTATATCCATGATGTCTGTGATCAAATTTGAGTTTGACTTAATCATACTTTCAGAGTGCTGGCTAAAAGGATCAGGCCCACCACCTTACCTTGATAGTTACACACCTCATGCTACAACCAACAATCTGACACAAAACGAGGGAGTTGTAATGTACTCTAAGAACGGATTAGGATGTATCATATCTGAACCATCCTTTTCAGATGCTAATTGCTTAGTTTATTGTTTAAATAATATCGCTATAATTGGGCTGTACCGATCCCCATCTCGTTTAGACCTAACCAAATTTTATGACAGTCTAGAAATACTAATGTCCAGTCTAAACTCATTCAAAAACATAGCAGTGATAGGAGATCTTAATGTCGATATAAAAGAGAATAATAATATCGATCGAAACTCGAGTGAGTACTTACTATTTGCAGCTTCATTAGGCCTATTGCCGGCACACGTGTATCCTACAAGACTCGGAAATTGCCTTGATCATATATTATTAAAATCTAATAGTTCGGCAGAAGTTGTCATATTGGATACCCAAATAACGGACCATCTTCCTGTCATTTTATGTATGAAAGAGACCAAGAAACTATACCTGAATAGCAATAGGGTCATAACGCGCTTAGACTATTCCTCTATTAAAGCAGACATTGATCAAAGTGATTTTAGTGTAGTTTTGAATGAAGTTAATGCGAATATTGCCACCGATAATTTGATCTCAGTTATTAGTAATGTTGTAATGAAGCACACGACTCAAAAAAAAGTTAGTAGACGAACCCGTATTCTGAAACCGTGGATCACTAAAGGATTGCTTCGTTGTATATGGAACCGTGATAGAATGCACCTTAAATTAAGGAAAAATGCTGATAATGCAATCCTTTGTACTACATATAAAAGATACCGAAACTTCTGTGATGCCCTTCTCAGAAAGCTTAAAATCGAGAATGAAAAAGAACAGCTTACTAAGGCTCAAAACAGTCCGAAAGCAATATGGGATGTTGTAAATCGAATCTCAGGTAGGAAATGCCAGTCACCCAGTCCTGCGACGGAACTATTAAAAATCTCAGCTGACGCTAAATTGGCAATAAACTGTGTCAACAAATACTTTGTCAATATTGGTAAAGACCTGGCATCGAAACTGGTTCCACCGGATGATTCACCAGTACCTCATCACGCGGGAGGAAATCTATCACAGCCCAACTCTCTCGCTATACTGCCAGTGAGCCATGATGAAGTGGCAGCGATCATTGGCTCACTAAGAAATAACTGTGCAACTGGCTGGGATAATATCTCAGCCTTGCTAATTAAGGTATCACAAGAAGTGTTGATACCACCTATTACGCACATTTGTAATGTTTCTATTGCCACTGGCGTATTTCCTAAGAGCCTGAAAAAGGCTATAGTGACTCCTGTGTATAAGGGTGGGGATAGAGAGAAATGTACGAACTACAGGCCTATTTCTGTACTGAGTACATTATCGAAGATTTTAGAAAAAATACTCAATAACTGCTTGGCTAAGTATCTCACCAAATATAATATTATCTCAGAAAACCAGTATGGATTTAGGCCGGGTGTATCGACTGAAGATGCTGTAACCAATTTCAGTGCCACGGTAGCTGATAAAATGGACAAAAGCTATAAGTGCTACGGTATATTTTTAGATATATCAAAAGCTTTTGATACGGTCTCTATCCCAATCCTTTTATCAAAACTGGAGCGCATTGGAATTCGTGGTCTGGCATTAAAAATATTCAAAGATTATTTGTCCAATCGTACCCAGGCAGTGAAAATCGATTCAGTGGTGAGTGAGGACGAAGAAATCAAATATGGGGTCCCACAGGGGAGTATTCTTGGACCCACATTGTTTCTTATATACGTCAACGACTTGTGCAAGATGGAACTGAAAAACTGTGATATTTTTACTTATGCGGATGACACAGCACTCTTAGTGTATGGGAATAATTGGATGGAAGCTAAGACACATGTCGAGAGTAATTTGAGGGAGGTCATGTTATGGTTATCTTCTAATCTACTTACGTTGAATGTAGATAAGACGAAATATATTCGCTTTTATCTCCCCAACACCTCAACGCCATCAGAAGAAACTCTAACTCTAACTGCCCATAATTGTGCCAGATCATCGATTATTTGTGGTTGTCCACCATTATCGAATGTTGATTGTATAAGGTACCTTGGTGTTATAGTTGATGAACGATTGGACTGGCGTCCACAAGTGGAGACCCTCACCAGACGTGTCAGAAAACTGCTATACGTGTTTAAGAACCTCCGTCACTCCGCCGATCATGCGTTATTGAATACAGTCTATCTTGCACTGTGTCAATCAATATTGGGTTATTGTATTCCTGCGTGGGGTGGGACTTACAAAACTCTGTTTCTGAAATTAGAAAGAGCACAAAGGTCTATTCTCAATGTCATACATGGTAAGCCGCGTCACTATTCTACCACAGAACTATACAAGGAATGCAAGGTGTTGACGGTGCGACAGCTGTTTATTCTGCGCACGATGCTCCGGCGACATTCACTACTTCCCCTTAATACGGAAGTTTTAGAAAAACGAAGTGGTGCACTTGTTTGTCCCTCTGTGAGATGTAGAACGGCTTTCGCACTGCGACAATACAACGCATTAAGTTCCAGGCTTTATAATAAACTTAATAAGAAGATCTCACTGTATGAACTAAATAAACACAATTGTAAAGATAAATTAACTAATTGGTTAAAGTTGTTGAGTTATGTTGAGACTGAGAAACTTATTGAAATTGTAAAATAAAATCTTAATCTTTGATTTTTTAAATTAAATTATAGAAATATATAGATAGATTTAATTTAAAGTAAGTTATAATTATATAAAATAAAATTGTAATATTTTGGCACAAAATAGGACGGTGATATGTATGCGAAAACTGCGCGGTTGACCGCCGACTACCCAAGATACGAGCATAGCTCAGTTTGGGAGTCGTTGTCTCAAATTAAAATGCCTCTGTACATCCACCTCACTCAAGTCAATGTTTGTTTCTTGTATTGTTTTTATTTTTGTACTTATTGAAGAATAAATATTTTATTATATTATTATTAGTGTAAGTGCTCAGAACACTGGCAGCATTGCCACGTTGAATTTCAATACTAATTAGCAACGGAATTCAACGTTTTTTGACGAAAGAAAATACCAGATCTCTGGTATCAAGATAAGTCGATTAATAGGATAATTAAGATTAAATAACAATTATAATGTTCTCAAGACAAATCACTCTTACTACCTAGACAAACATTTCAATACTTTTAGGTTCAATATTGTTTGAATATTGTGCTTACTGAGAAAATTGCCTACCAATAAACTTTAACTTGAAAATGATTTTCAAACTGGCTACTCGTATCACCTAAACGCTTAAACAGACTTAAAACCATATCATAAAATATATGTACTTATTGATACCTTTAGTGAGAGTAAAGCCCACTGAACAAAATAAATGCCTCTAATGTAACTTCTGAACAAACTAGGTAAAGCTCTTGACAATGAACTTTCAACAACATGTATCTCACTGATTGTGATATAGCGGCAAGCGACTAGGTCTGTTGAAAAGGCTATGCTTGGAATTTCCTTGAGAGATTTTATCCAAGGTCAGATATCTGACCACCAGAGTCTTACGGACGGCGAACAGGAGTAACTCTTCGTCCAATAAAGGACCAGGCCTGGATCGGCGGCGCATAATGTTCCTCGCGTGCCTTTGTTTTTTGTTTTTTTTTTCCTGCTTTTCCCCGATCATGGAGAACATCGGGACCTTGTAGATCTGTTGGCCATTTGCGTTCTGGTTCTTGTGTGAACTCTCGCTCTTTAAGCGGTGCACTATGTCTTGTCCATTCTGTGTGTACTCATCCTTTGTTGGATGGGACTTTCGGCTTTATGCTTATATACTTATTTATGCTTATATTTTTATACTTATTTATTTATGCTTATGTATTTATGCTTATGTATTTATACTTATGTATTTATGCTTGTATACTTATGCTTTAATATTTATGCTTATATATTTATGCTTTTATATAAAAGCTTATTGTATAAATTATATTAATGCTTATATCTTAACTATTGTAGGTTTTATTTCTTAGCTCTGTTACATCTATACATATTTTAACTTATTGTCTTATTACTATCATTTTAGGTACGTTTCTATTTCTTAATTCTAATTTATATGTATGACAGTAGTATTTTTATTTATTTATAACTATGCATTCAGCAGGGTTGGTGAATTGTGTTTTTTTTTGTTTGTTTTTTGGTTTTTTCTTTATTTTTATACGTATTTTTGACATCTATAGGTCTTATATCTTACATACTTTTACTTATTGTCTTATTATTAACATTCTTACATTTCTATTTCTTACTTTATTTTATGCGTACGACAGTATTTTTATTTATATATAGTTTTGCATTCAGAAGTGAGTTGTGTTTTGTTTTGTTTTTTATCATTTTGTTTATTTTTATACATGTTTTTGTTTAGGCAATAATATACATATATATGCTCATTTATATATAATTATTGTCTATTTCTTTTACATCTATATGTCTTATATATTAATATTTTATTACTAGCATACTTACGTTTCTATTTCTTAATTCTATTTTGTATGTACGACAGTAAGTGTTTTTATTTATATATAATTATGTATTCAGCAGAGTTGGTGAGTTGTGTTTTTTGTTTTTTGTCTTTTCTATATCTTTATACGTGTTTTTTGTTTAGGCAATAATATATTATACTTATTTATATATATATTTATTGTCTGTTTCTTATGCTAGTATTAATTTGTTGTTCGTGTGGTTGTTTTTATGCAAATATTTTCCTGTATACCAAGTATACCTTCCATATATCTGTTTTTGTGTTGTGATGTATTTTGTGTTTCCTCGCGTGCCTTAAAGAGCAGTCAGCAGTGATGACGGAGTCCAATAGGGCCATTCATACCAGGGCTTTGGTAATGTTCGAATAAGTTACCTGAGGCTAGGGTATCTAAAGGTTTTTATTCAGTAAAAGTCTGACACTCCCGCTCAACGTGAAATGGGAGGAGTAATATATGATTTTCTCCCTGAAAAAAAAATGTTAACTCACCGACTTAGCTCGAAGGATTACCAAGTCTACGTAGCAGTGGACAGAATAAACCCTTTCAGATCTCTTGAACATAGACGTTCAGGTAACCCACTGAACGTCTATGTTCGAGAGATATGAAAGGATTTGAAGTGGTTAACGTTTAATATACATAATATGTAAAAAGTTTTAACATTAAAAGGCTGCGGGATGCAAGAAGAAAAGGTTCACTTAATGAAGCGACGCTTAGTGTAGGTCCACCATATAGTGAATTAGTAGTTCAGCTCACGATTATTTTCTGAATAAAAATTGCGGTATAAATTAGATACACATTCAATGTCTGAGTCTTGACTCGTTGGGTCAGCGTTCAACTGTTAATGCAGGTTAACCCTTCAGATATTGAAGGATGTTTAAAAGCGGTAAAGTTATTTTACTGTACGGCAGATTCAGACCCTTTAAATATGTCACCGTATTATGGAACATTCTGTATATTTATCTCTTTAACTACCACGGTTAGCATCTACTGTAGCTAATAGTCTCGAGCGAGAAAATAGTCGCTTTCTCATCGGTGAGGTACAGGTGCATTCACTCTACCTAGAGCCAAGAGAATTTACACTTTATGCTGTACGCAAGTAGGTTAGAAATTAGCTTGAGGGTTATTCAGTTTGACGTGGCATATTACTAAAAGGACTTAATTTAATGCATTATGATCACATGCCAAAGTCCAGTTTTGAGGGTTCAAAGTATTGACAGTTTTCTTGAAAGTCCATTGATTACATCAGATTTGAAAGCTGATTTTACTATGCAACTATACTCTGGTTTGGCTTTAACCTAGGTAAGTTTAGGATATGGTTAAGGAAGATTGTATTTTGAGATTATATTGTATGTGTATGTTACAAAGTTTCCAAAATATTTCAATAATGCTTTAAAGTAAATCTGTTGAATAGAACCCTATAAAAAATTGCATAATTACCCTATGAAGTTCCTTCTGCTGGATACAGGCCTTCTCTCTGTGAGCATGAATCAGCCGTAATCAACCACGCAGACCTAGTGCGAATTGGTCTGCATTAAATTCCATTTAGATCCGTTCAGCCGTTTTGGCCTAACTGAGTAACAAACATTCAACTAAACTTTCACATTTTTATAATATTAGTAAGATTTAAATATTAAGTACCTTTTGTAAGCTTTTTATATTAACACTTAAAAAAAAAAACTCAACGCACAGAGGTTTGTTTTTTGGAGCACCCAATTTTGGGTTAAGCTTGCCAGGTGTCCTATTACATTTGTATGTTTTGTGTGTGAACTAAAGACGAAATGAATTAAGACCAACCAACCGTTATCAATGTGGCTGAGAGGGCAAGTTCCATACGTACTTGTGAACGTCTGAACACGTACTTAAGTAAGCATAATTGTTTGAAAACCGACGAGTCGTGCATCTGACGTACAAGATTGATAGAACCTTTGTCGAGATATAAAGTTACTGAATGTGGCATGGTCTGCGAACTTTTCTGGATACTTGTTGGGTTTATTGTTACGGTAACCCCTTAAGAATTTTGAGACATACCAACGACTTCTAACGT
This sequence comes from Tholera decimalis, assembly GCA_943138885.2. NCBI lineage: Eukaryota > Metazoa > Arthropoda > Insecta > Lepidoptera > Noctuidae > Tholera > Tholera decimalis. The sequence goes on from OW964559.2 coordinate 15,343,967, forward strand.
ATTTGCAGAATTACACACCTGTTTTAGACTTTTAATTCTTAGCCCGGAGGTTTCAGAATGTATTATTATTTCTGATAGCTTTATAAATAAAATGCATGAATGATGATGAACGAATCCTATTTATTCTTTTGCGGTACGAAACTCTAGATATTTTATGACGACTGATCAAAGTTACTGAAATTGTTATAAAATAAGACATTTTTTACTTGTACATCTACCACATTGTGGTCTTTTTAACCCAAAGGTTGACTGGTAGAGAATGCCTTGTTGCATTAAGTCCGCCCATGTGTCACTATTGTACATAAAGCTTAAATAAATAACTAAATAATACAACACGATTAGTTAATTATTTGGTAAAATTTAATGTTTTCTAATATTTTAATACATAGCTCCTAAATCTTGACGTAAATTTTTATTTGATATATGACATACTTTCTGGTTTGATGTCGAAATGTAATAAAAAATGTTCTGTAGACTCGCACAAGGGACGCTAATGTAACTTTTATAAATTTGAATATAAATGCCCACTTACTAAAAATATAAGTCGAAGTTACCTACTTGTAATTCTAGAATTACTTTCCACGAATATAATAGAAAGGTCCCGAAGTTCCAAAATATTATTCACGAAAACATTATTTTTACAAGAGGCTTAGGAGTTATTGAAGAAAACTTTTTGTATTTAGCCCTCAATCTCAGCACTACAAACAAAGATATAAAGAGCGTTATCCAACTCTCTTGGAGCGCTCTCCATCAAACTTGGCTCTTCCATTTCACCCAAATTCTTTTATGGCCGAATTTACCGAGCCTAGTAAATTAATCTTCGTACAGATTGGGACAATGGGGGACTTAGCAACATAATACCGAATTCCCGTAGGCAAAATTTTGCGCCTACAAAAGATTTGTTCTAAATAAATTGAGCTTTTGGTTTAGGGATTTCTTTATAGCTTCTACGAGTTAAATTTGATTTTTGGATACAATGATAGCGGAACACCGTTTCACCTGCGTTGTACCTTTTGTTAGAAGCGGACCCCCTCCGATACCTTAATTATGTCCGTATAAATCGACAGAGCCGAAAACAGTCGTAAAATTCGTTCACAAAGGGAAATGAGTAAAATTGTACGAACGAAAATATCCGTTAGCCTTTCATTTGGAGTAACTTATTCACTTGTTGTAATTTTATGGAAGAAACGGAGCTATTCTTGGAAGTTTTATGCTTTCATTTCTCAGTCAATCATCTCGGTCTATTGTAGTTCAAGTTCTGCCATGTTCCACGCTCGTATATTTTTTCTGTTCTTTTTTTAACACAATGTCACGATAATGGCCAAGTGAATTAACATAGCTCCTTCATGTAAATGTTACTGTAAAAGCCCGATATATAGTTAATCCTAGCATTAACCGGTAAAATCTAAGATTTATCAAGCGTTACTGGTAAAAGTCGGAACCTGAATCTTAGAATCCTCCTCAACTTTCTCACGTCTCTGAGGTAAATCTATGATTTACTGAACAGTGCCGGCTTGTCGTTGCAAGCTATAAAGGCTGTCCGTCCGATGTCACAACCATTTTATTCCGAAACTATTAAGACTACATTTGTGAAACTTAACAGGTAGATGTATTATGTGAACTGCTGTCCGATTATAAGTCAAAAAAAAGTATATATAAAATTAAGGGGGGCTCCCCACACATGAAAGTGAAACTATTTTTTTTTCACCTATACTTGTGTGGTTATAGACAGGTCTTTAAAAATGACATTGAGGTTTCTAAAACCGCTTTTTTTAAAAGTCAACCACTTAAAAGATATACGCTTCCAAAATGGTACATTTCAAGCCAATTAATAGTTTTGATAGACATAGTACCTACGCCGTATTCTGGGGGACACCCGAGGTGATCAAACCTATTCATTTAACTTGGCACCGACTTCAGCCGTGTGAGAAGGTACCTAGCCCTTATTTTGAACGGAATTATACACCAAATGAATAGAATAGAATAGAATATTCATTTATTTGCTCAGAATGTAGGTATTTACAATAAGGTGTTACAGTAACATATAAGTATCCTTGTACATTCTACCATTTAGGCATGCAAACATTGATGCAGTTCATCATCAAACATAAGTACAAAAATCTTGATTTAAACTAAACATTTGTCAGCTAGAAAATCAACATACAATCACAAAGTAACATTTGCTTAACAGAAATACAGTTAATTTCTTTTTGAAAGTACATACTGATTCTTCTTTTATGGAGTTAGGAGTGTGGTTAAAAACAGTCGGTGCCATACCAAAGACACTTTTTCTCAACAAAGCTGTCCTAAAACCACCTGTGCGTAACAAGTTTAGGTATTGAGATCGCAAAGTGACATCTCGGCATCTGTTTTCCGATAAATTTAAAAATAAATGTCTATTGCATTTAACAAAGAGAGCAATTTCTAAAATGTAAAGGCACGGAAATGTTAATAAATTATGACTTTAAAAAATTGGAACACAGCTGTCAGTAACTTTCAAACCAAATATTGCACGTAGGCAGCGTTTTTGGGCTTTAAAAATACTCTCTCTTTCAGTACAGTTACCCCAATATGAAACAATCTAAGGTTATTTTGCGCTTTGTAGTGTAGTAGTCTTTTTTGGAAGTTTTGAAGTCGGTTCAATTTTTAACCGACCTCATAAAAAGGAGGAGGTTCTCAGTTCGTCTTGAACTTTTTTTTTATGTATGTTACCTCGTAACTCGAAGACGGCTGGACTGATTTGGAAATTTTTTTTCGATGATAGGATATACTTTCTAGTTGGTCCCATTGTTATGAAATCAGGATCTGACAATAGGATCCTGGAGTAATCGAGGGAACTCATCAAATATTATAGGCACACCTATAGCGTTTTGGATAATTTTAATAGTACCTTGGTGCAGTTGCACTCGAACCATCGTTGCTCTGCACCATTTGGGGAAGTGGAACTGATGATGAAGACCACAGATGGCCACTGAAACTACTGAATAATAAGTATTTCGTGGATTGCGATTCGATTACTTGAATATGGATGTTAAGCACTTTATGCTCGTCACAATGCATATGATGATTTAGAGTTGATAATGAAGTACCAGGTGAACTCCCCAAAAATTAACGGCTCTGCATCGGGAAAAGCAATATTTTGTAACTAGATAAATTACAAACCGATCCACTAAAAAGCGTGAAAAAAAAAACACTATTTAGCAAATAATAAAAACGACTTCCATATTAAAACACTAATTTTAATTTCATTTAAAACTTTAATTTCAGAAGGTGGTGTCAAAAAAAAAGAAAATACAAAACCAATAACACCGACTACCGAAATTAAAGTTATTTTTGGCTTTGTAGTGTTTTGATACGGAGGTCGGTTTTATTTTTTGCTAAAAAGATTTTTTGTGAAAAAGTTTTTATTTTATGCATTTTAGTCTTTGCACAATTTTTTTAAATCGGTTAAAACAGAGAGTTTGCTGTATACGTCTTTTTTACCCACTAAAACCATACTTGTGACCTGATTCAGAAGCTGTGGTGATATTAATAGGCTGGTTATGCTAAATAGTACATAGAGGTACGAGAGCAGCAATTTCGGGAGATTTGCTGTTTTTAATTGAACAGTTCCTTCACTTGTCTCCGAAGATCTTCATCAGATCTTAATGTGTTATATACTGAAACCTTCCTTGTAAAATATGCTTTCAAACAACGAAAATGCTATCAAAATTGGATCAGCAGTTTCTGAGAAAATCGAGGATATACAAATATACACACATACATACATACGGCTCGAATACAGAACCTCCTTTTTTGAAGTCGGTTAAAAAGAGGAAAAATTTGTTTGTCAATTTGAATGTTGGGGGTTATCTCCCAAACGAATGATCCAATTCTCAAAATGTTTTCACTGGTGCACTATTTGTGCTTGTTATTGTGTATAGTGCTATAAGTTATTTTGAAATCCACACGGACATAGTCACGGGCAAAGTGCTAGCTACAGAAAAAAGCTACAAATATACATATAAGTGTAGAAGCACCTGAGAAAACACAGTTATTTTGAAATAACAGACGTACACTTCAATTTAATTGCATGTAGGTAGTATCAATGTACGTCTGTTTGTAGGTATTTATAGATAGATACGTTTTTGTTAATATCAATATCAGACATAAGCTTATTCCAATTCCATTAATCATGTTTGTCATTAAATGGGTTATGTCTACGATTCAGAGAAGTAGGTACTCACTCGGACTTAGGTAAGTAACTTAATTTAAGCCTTCGTAAATCAAGTACCTCCTATTCTCGAATTAATTTTGATCAAGACCTTTTTTTCTGGGTGAGAAAATCATGGAATAACTTCTCCCGCTCTGGGTTAAGCGGAAGGGAGTGTCAGGCTTCTACTGACTAAAAACCCACCCTGTTCATTCGTAAGGGCCACGGTATCTTGTTAGTACATTTCCGTAACCCGGCGAGCAATGGCCTTAGGAAGCCCCGTCACTAATGCTGACAGCTCCTTGAGACGCGCGTGGAATATGACGCGCCGCCGCACGGTGGGCTGGAATCGTCAAGTGGGGACTTAAGGATTCAAATGAGTATTTTTGAATTTTATGTACTAATACAAATATTTTTTGTTAAATGTAAATTTTTTTATACCTAGTATTTTTCGAGTTATAGGCCCCTAAACTTTGTATGAAATATTAATCGGTTTTTGGTTTAATCTGACATGTTTTAATATTGTATTACAGAAATATAGCAAAAAATCAAATTATTGGTAAACATTCTACACCACCCTTATGACGTCATTTATTTTTCACGATACCCACTCACACCACCCTTATGACGTCATTTGTTTCTAACAATACTCAATAGCGCGGTGACCCTCATTAGCGCGCGCGTAGTTCATTGAGCGCAGCAAAATGATGACGTGTCATTATGTGATTGAAAATGACATGGTTACATTTGAAAAACAACCATCCTCAGTACGTTGTTACACATCGTTTGTTCGGAATACTAATACTATTTATTACGTAAAAATGTTCGATTTGGTGTCAAATATTGATATTGTTGTGCTATTAAAGGAAAGTGGAAGTTTTAAAAATAATAATGTTTTATATAGTGCTATTAAATCTAGATTAGTCCCCACTGTGTTAAGTGATGAAAACGATAAAGCGCTAAAAGCGTTTTGTGCAAAATATTGCTATAATCTGCAAAGGAGATGGCAAAATGCTCATAGCAAAGAGGAATTGTTTAGCAACAATAATAGCGAATGGTTATTATCGGAAATAAATTGGCCTGATTTCATTGTAAGTGCATTTGAAAGAAACCAAGACTCTGTTCCTAGTACATCAAGTGAACATGAATCTCCAGCAAAAGTGTCTACTGCCACGTCAACGAATGTAAGTCCAAGGAAACCATTTTGTGAATTAGGACCTAAGCAAAAAAAGAGACGTACTGAACTATGACTACAGAGGAAATATCTCATGCATATATTATGAAATTACGAGAGGATGCTAATCAAGGAATAGCTGAAATCCTCGAACACCTACTTAAAAATCTACAGGATGTGCAAAAAGCCAAAGATAGTCTTTTAGGTAAAAATGAAAAACCTAAATTTACTACAGATGAAGCTTTGGGACTTGTTTTGTCCCTTAAATTAACAAAGTGGCAATACAATACTTTAAGAAAAAGTATCAAAGAGAAAAATGTCGACATGTTCCCTTCCTACTACAAGGTGCAAAATGCAAAACAAGAATGCTACCCGCCAAAAGATGATATCTCCTTAACAGATACAACTGCTAGAATTAAATTGCAGCCTCTATTAGATATAACCGCCAAAAGGATATTCAAAGCAATCAATATTGATAGCACAGACTGTAAGGAGTTGACAATGATAAGCAAATGGGGAATGGATGGTGCCTCAAATCAAGCAAACTATAAGCAAAAAATTACAACGGATGACAAAGAGGATAGTGCTTCGACAGATGATTCAAGTATTTTTATGGGTAGTTTAGTACCAAAAAAAATTGTTTCCGAGGAACAAATTATCTGGGAAAACGACTCACCAAATTCAGCATATTGGTGTCGTCCAATATTTTTCAAGTTTGAAAAAGAGAATAATACAACAATTTTAAGAGAGAAAACCGAAATTGAAACGGAGATAAATGAATTGAAGGAAACAGAAATTGGAGAAATAAATCTCACATTCATTATTGCTTACATACCATGATAGATGGTAAAGCAAGATCAATCCTCTGTGAAACTTCAGCTCAACGATGTGACATATGTAAAGCAGTTCCTACAGAAATGAATAACTTGTCTTTGTTATTGACTAAAAACATTGATACCGACTTGTACAAATATGGTTTATCATCGCTACATATATGGATACGTTATATGGAATGCATTCTTTACATATCCTTTAGACTGGATTTCAAAACATGGGTTGCAAAAGGTGAAAACAAAGTTTTGATGGAAAATAGAATTAAAAGCAAGCTTATAAAAATTAAACAGGCCTTTTAATAGATATTGTGAAACAAGGACATGGAACTACCAATGACGGGAATACCGCTTGAAGATTTTTCTCAAATACAGAGATTGCTGCAGCAATTACTGGTGGCGATGGAAAGTTAATAAAACTGTTTTCAATCATTTTAGAAACAATATCTTTTGGTCATAAAATTGACACAGTGAAGTTTAAAGAATATACTGAAGCCACCATAAAATTATACGTAGATTTATATGAGTGGTATCACATGCCCTCCAGTGTGCATAAAGTTCATGTTCATGGAGCAGCTATCATGGAAATCTTGGGATTAATTCCGAGTGGAAAGTTATCGGAAGAAGTGGCTGAATCTAGAAATAAAGACTTTAGGCGATATCGCCAACACCATTCAAAAAATTCTGCAGAAGAGCTAATAATGAGGATATTTTGAATAATTTAATAATTACTTCAGATCCTTATATATCATCAAAACGTCATAAAATGATACGGAAATACAAACCATTTTCAGAAGAAGCGAAAGCCATGCTTCTGTTATCTCCAACATTTGAAGATGATGAGCGGGAAAATATAGAATTTGTAAATGTGGAACATTTAGAGAACGAATCTGAATCAGAATCTGATGAAATTGTCTAAGTTATAATTTTGTGAGTGCGTGTGTGAGTAAGAGTGTGCGTATGTGTGGATTAGGCCTCCTGGGGACATAACTGATAAAAAAAATGCGCTTAGTTCTGTACCTCAAGAGTGGTGTGGAAAAGGGAATGAAAAACAATTTTCTCCAAAATCGAAGCAAGTGATATATCGGATAATTTGCGTAAAAAATAGCACAATCGAATACCGAAAGCCGTTTTTTGAGAACTCTTGAGAATTAAAAGTTATTCATATAAAATCAAATTTCTCCATACAAAAATAAATTCAAATCGTTATAACTTTAAAAATATAAGGTATATACAAAAATCGCAGAAGAAAAATGTCTTGTATTTAGTGGTAGATCGCAAAGCCGTTTTTTTTTTTTTTAAATTGCTCATCAATTTTCGTGAATCCCTAAGTCCATTGAAGCTTGATTTCAGCCCACCGTGCGCCGATCCGGGCCTGATTCCTTACCGGATGGTGAGCTACCCCTGATCAGTGACCGCAAGTCCGCGCCTACGGTGGCCGGAGATCGTCCCGCGATCCCCGACGCCCAGGCCGTTTACCGAGGCGGCTGGGCCGGGAGGAAGAGAGTTGCCTCTGTCTTGCGCGTTCGGCCTCCTCCTTCGCTAGCATGACTGCTTCCCAGAAGGAGGCGACCGCATCACATTTCCTCTTACTCCGCACCAAGGCCAAGCGCGTGAAGTCGCCGCCGTTGATCGCCTCCACGAGGACACAGCGGTGCTCCGCCCAAGCAGGGCACACCTTCACTGTATGCTCCACCGTGTCCTTCGGATGGTCCTCACAATGACGACACCCGGATGTATCCTCCCGCTGTATCCGAAACAGCCTAGGGTAAGCTTTTGTTTTCAATATTACTTACTATTGTTGTCGAATAGAAATATTTTGGTAGGCCCAGTATGTAGTCGATAGTTACGGGATCTGGGGGTAAGGTAGACTTATTATGTAGCTATGTAGGTCTTAATAGCCTATGTGTTCGTTTTATCCATTAAATTTTGCTTAAAATTGATTTAATAGAATAAAAGAGGAAACAAAATAGGTATTTTATTTATGAAACAGATACTTTAATAATAATAATAAATATATTTATTTCCCAAAATATACAGATTGTACTTCTATTTTACAATTTGTGATGTATCGAAGAGAACATTTACATAAGACATTTGGATGCCATAGAAATCTGTACTCAAAAATTAAACTCTGCCTCTTAAACTAGGGCACCCTGTATCTTAAGAGACAGAAAAAAGACTTGGGTTTTTTAAGAGTGATACTCATCGTCAATATATATTATAATACACAAGGTGAATACTTCAACCCTCAATGGCTTCTTCTGCATCTGTATAAAGTACAGGTCCATTCCAGCGTGGAGTATTGTAACGTTGTTCCCTGAATGGGAACAACGTTTTGACAACACTCGTAAAGAAACAGAATATCCTTCGCTGCCTTGAAAATGGCATTTCTAGATTGGGTGATTGCAGAGCAGCACGACCGTCACGAGCAAGCTTCGGGCGGATGGGTGATGAAAATCAGCATCTTTTTTTGTTGTGTGACATATAGCAGGTCAACCTCTGAGGACGTCGGCTAGTGCTTATTATAAAAACTTACAAACTAGGTGACTACACGCTAAGGAGGCCTGTGGGGTAAGGACCTCGGCTTAGGGCGTCGCAGGAGAAGAGCAGCTAGGGACAGGCAGGATCATATCATTATGATTAGAGGAATTTAAGGCTACTGGCTCAGCGTCGCGGGCTGGCTCTGGCAAGGGTCGAGGTGGGAAAACCAGCGGCGCGCGTGCATGTACCTATATCACCTGTATCTAGCTGTGAGAGAGAGATAACCAAACGACAAACAAACGAGACAGTGAAGTGAGAGTTTTGTACGCCCAGCACGACAAAGTAAGATAAAACAAAGACGTATAATAGAAATGGTTTTCGAGCTTGGTGTGCTACGTTTAAATGATAAGGCATTATTAGATGTGAAACGAAATATTTTTTGGAGCGTAAACATCTAAAGAATGTAATATAATAAAAAATAATAAGTACTTGTTTTCAGTACAAAAAAAATAATATTTGGTGCTTACCCCTGGAACCGATTTTTTTTTATTATTTTGTTTCCAAAGCCTGTCAATGGCCTCTCGAGAATTTGTGATTTGTGCTCTATATTTTGTGATTGTAAACATAAGTGAACTTTAGTGCTTAATTGTGTGATAAAAATAGTGCAATTTGTCGCAGATGTTTGCATTTAGATATTACAACCTATTTACGTATTTTACGCTTTGGATCAGGTGAATAAAAACTTACATAACGTAAACGCACCTATTACCGCCACTTTAAGCCAAGTTCACATTTATGTGCAAAAAATAAGCACATGCTTAATAACTGGTGTCATTTTTTATTTTTATTCAAGTACTGAAACTAACGACCTTGTCAGTCAGATATAGAAACAATACGAAAAAATGAAATAATTATTTAAAAAAAATATAAATTGATGAAAAGGGCTACGTTCCTATTACCGACTCATTCCATGGGTGTGTTCCTATTACCGTTTTTGTGGCACCTATTACCGACCGCTAAATGAACAGAACAAATTCAGTCAAATAAAAATGCTCGTGTGGGTTTAATTCTTTAGAATACAGAATGTTATAATTATAACCAGCTTTTAATCAGTCTTAAGAGATATGCTTCATAATATGAATTACATATTGAAATATAACAGTGAATCCAGTCTATTAAATGGCGTTCTTCGTGCTTGGTGAAGACAGGTTGAACCCCACAATTTTCATTAGAGTACTTGTGATTTCTCTTGTCACGAAGAGTTGTTCTAGGAATCCCAAATCTCTTTGAGGTTTCATAGATACTTGCTCCATTATCGATAGCCATCAATGCAGAGTCAAGTTGATTAGCTGTATATTACGTACGTTTTAATCGTTCCATGTTTCTGAATTAAAATTTACCTAGTCGAATATACTAAACTACTAAACCTTTGCTTAGCAGTGGATTAAGAATTATAGTAAGTGGAAGTCAATAGGTGATTTTTAATAATAGTTTTTAATGAAAAATGAATTACAGTTTTATATTTTTTCTAAATATTTTAAATTGTTATTAATGTTAATTACATTATATTTACCTACTAGGCAAAAAAAAAATAATTACTAACACACTATCCATAAAAACTAAAAAAAAACATACAGACGAATTGAGAACCTCATTCTTTTTGAAGTCGGTTAAAAAGTACAGGTACATCGGTAATAGGTTCTATTGAAGAAATTCTGTATAACCTATTACCGACCCAATTAAATGAATATGTATTGAGTAAATGTATTGTTTTTTAGAATATTTGTACGATTATACAGGTGCCAGTAGCTATGCTAATTTTATTTTAATGGTATTTTAACTATAAAAATACAATATTAGAGAATTGTACATCCTACATTCATCAAAACATTTACATAAGAATAAAGTTGATTTTCACAGTATCGATACTCTTATTATGTATGGCGCTAATAGGTCAAATACAACTTGAGACACTAACTAATCAAATTAGTATAGCCGACTACTTATTAATTGATGCATTATAACATAAATAGTAGAAATTAAAATATTCGTCAAAAACCTAACAACGACCTAGGTCGGTAATAGGAATAAAATTGAGATTATTGTTCCTATCACCGCCACATTTTAATATTGAATTTGAAGCAAAATAAAGCTGTATCTCATTAAAATTAGTTATTATTTGTGTTTATGAAAGTATTAAGAAGGTATCAAAATAATTAAAAGGTTCATTAGATTGCTTTACAATTATATATTATGCTAAAAAAGAAATAGGTGTACTTACGTAATCGGGAGCGGGACACTACTAAATATGCGCTATATCCGGAGTCCGACGACAAACTGTGCAATTATTCTTTAAATCGTTGGTTTACGTGCACAAGCAAGTGATGAATATTTGCATTACAAATACATCTATATTTTCTCTAAAGCAATGACTTGTCTAACTTTAATGCAACTCTTTAAAATGATAGTTTTATGAAACGGACGGTAATGGGAGCCGATTTTGAGGGGTCGTTATTAGGCGCCTTTACGTTACTCTAATATTTGGAGCAATGGACTTGAATATCATTTCAGAGAAAAGAATAGGCGATTTTAAGAGTTACACAGGTGGGTTGGTGCTATGATGAGGTGGTAAAAGAGAATCGTCTCTAAAATGACGCTAGAATATTAAACAAATCACTGACCTTTCCTTAGCAAGCTCAAGAGTAATGCATATCTCCGTGTCAAGTCTGAAATATTCGCCGTAGCTATGAACGAAAATGGACACTTGCCCTTAAAAGCAAAACTAATGGCCTGGTTATTAAGTCAGCTCACAAAGTAGCACTTACGTGTCAATGACCAGAACTAGAGAAACGACAAAATGTGGACTGGACGAGGTCAAGTTACATAATGGGTGCGAATGGCTTTTGTAAGTGACGAGCTGTTATTGGAATAACTCGCAAAGCGATGGGTATGATGAAACTTGTTTTTGCATATAATAATCCTCCTCATCATGGTAGAGTCTTAGATTCATTTGTTTATTATTTATTGGTGATTACATTGTGCTATGTTAATTGGTCTATACCGTCCTCTCGTACCTATTAAAGCCGTAATATGGATACATTGTGAAAATGAATGATATTTTGAAAAGACTGACCATGGAGTTTCTGGCCGGTTCTTTTATTCTATTCCACATAGGCATGTGGAATAAAATATTTTTAGTTTGAGTTCATGAGAAAAATCAATAAAATGGGGATTTTTTTGCTTTTATACCTTCTTCATTGTTCAAAACTGAATACTGCTAATACCACCGCTGCGTTATTATTTTTATTGCAGAATAGGGATGGATATGAACAAGCCTATGCTGTGATATAAAAATAACACCATAAGAAATGCCTTTTTAATTCCGGATGAGCCCGCTCTTGACCTCGATACCACCTGATCTGCCCTACACTAACTAAAAAGCCGCTAACCCCAAAAAGTATTTTTCGAGTAAACGTCAAAATAAGTGGGAAATGATTTTTCTACAAAACTACGCTAGCTAGGACGATGGTAAATTATTTTTGTGGGCATAGCTCTATGCACAATATATGTGAGGTTTTTTTAAAGTAAATAAAAGTATCTTTTAGTATTGTATTATATTTTAGTACTGTATATACAAGTATTGTGGTTTAGTCACTTTTTAACAAAGGAAGTGAATAAAAGTATTTTGTTTAACTGCTTAGCAAAATTGCTATATCTCGAAAAGTATTAATCGTAGGAAAATTATTCTTAGACCAAAAGATAGACGGCCGGGCACGCCGCAATTGCGGCGGTAAGACCCCTCTTTGAGGAGTGGCTAGATCGGCGTCACGGCGTCCTGGCCTACCGCATGACGCAGGTCCTCACCGGACACGGAAGTTTCGGGAGGTACCTGTGTCTGATGGGAAAGGAGGAAACGTCTGGGTGTCACCACTGCGAGGGTCGCCCTGAGGACACCATAGAGCACACGGTGCAAGACTGCCCCGCCTGGGCAGAGCACCGACGTGTCCTCACGGCGGCGATAGGCGGAGACCTCTCGCGCCCGGCATTGGTCGAGGCCATGCTGCGGGGCGAGAGGGAGTGGGAAGCGGTCGCCTCCTTCTGCGAAGCAGTCATGCTTCCGAAGGAGGAGGCGGGCCGCGAGAGGGAGAGGATGGCGTCCTCCCTCCAGCCCAGCCGCAGTGGTAGACGCCCACGGCGTCGGACGTCGGCCGACGATCTCCGGCCACCGTAGGCGCGGGCATGCGGACAGCGAGTAAAGGGCAACTCGCTGTCCGACCATGGACCATGCCCGGGTCGACGGCGCGTCGTGTTCCACGCGCGCCTCAAAGAGCGTCAGCAACATGACGAGGCCCCCTCTGCAGAGGGCCGAAGCCTGCCGGGGTCGTGGGACTCATCCCGTTACCGTGGCCCCGGTATGTAAAGGGTTATTGAAGGAACACCGTGGATTTTAGTCAGTAAAAGTCTGACAGTCCCTCCCACCCTGCCCGGAGTGGGAGGACTTATTTGATAATTTTACCACGTTAAAAAAAAAAAAAAAAAAAAAGACCAAAAGATAGAGAATCGAAAGTAGTTTAAGTATACATTAAAAAGTGAAAAATGACCTTTTGTGGCTTAACGGCCTTTTAGATAGAGCAGGGCAGTGATGGTAACCAACCCTTTTTGGCCTTGCACAAGGCTTTTTATATTATTAGCTTTTAAACTCTTCATATTATGTCTTTGTCCTATCCTCTCAAGTCCTGTGGGAGTTCTTACTTAATTTTCCTCCTGATTTGTTACAATTGTTCACGTATAAATTGAGTAGTGTAAAATAAAACGAATATAGAAACTACAAGAGAAAAAACAAGTTAAAAAAGATCGTTTACAAAAATTTCAATGCACTTGCACAAACGCCCAGACTTAGAACAAAAAGGGATATGGACATTATTGAATGAAATTATTATTATTATTGAATTTAATTTTAATTTTATTTCTTTTTATACAACGTGTAACGGAAAGGGTATATACATACCAAGGGCACAGCTTCTTTGGATGATAGCAAACGATATTGGAAGGGTTTTAACTCAAAATCAAATACTCTAAAAATTGATACCAAAAATCGGTTTCGTAAGTTTCTTAAATTGAAATCATAACAATCATGTCACCGCACTACGTAGGTCAATAACTTTCCACGTTACTTGCAAATATCACGATAAATCTATTCTGTGATCTGCATATTTCAATTCGTAAAGTTCGGTTTCTGGTATCAATGTATTAAAAATTCTCATTACTTCCGAACATGTAGAGATAGGATTAAAAAACCCTTCCAATATAACGATATTGGAAGGGTTTTTTAATCCTATCTAGGGGGTATCTATTTAGGGCACGGCTTCTTTGGGTGATATCAAACGTGATATCACCCAAAGAAGCCGTGCCCTTGATATGTATATACCCTTTCAGTTACACGTTGTATAAGGGCCTGCGTGCCTGCAATAAATTAATTTTATTTATTTTTATTAATTATAAACATTTGTTCCATTGCAGAAATCTAACCCGCGACACGTAACGCCAAATTGTTCAATGTCTCCGCCTACGGTGTCCTAGCTGAGTCCAATATAAATCCAACCGTGCCGTATAGCTGAGTCCAATATGATTCAAACCATGTCGTATAGCTGAGCTAGTGTCAATATAATTGGAGTGAACTGAGAAGCTAGGCCGACAATGATAGCTCAGGCTTTTCCTAACTATGTTGGGTTCGGGTTCTAGTCTAACAGGACATATGGGTCACTGGATACCCCTTTGCCACAGCAGTGTCAGATTCTTCTTCTGACTGTAATGACTGTCAAAGATTTTTATATGACAGCCGGGACCAACTGCTTCTCGTGCTTTCCGAAGCACAGGGGTATCACACCGCCAACTTTCTAACTCTTGGCTACTACTCCGTTACAATCAATGCCAATGTATTTTCATTTTACTTTAGACCTAGTTTGATTTTTATTTAAATATGTATATTTTCTGTTTTTTAATCATGTATGTAAGTTAAGTCATATAAGTTAAGTAATACTCTGTTAGTTTACAAGTGGTTAGAAATAAAGATTATTTATTTATGTATTTATTTACTACTCTTAAATTTCTAATAGAAAAACCTTAGATTTCGTAACGCGTTGATTCATTTGATCAAAGATAAAAATATGTAATTATAATGTAACTAATTTGAAATCAAACTATAAAGTAACAGTAATTTTGTATTCTTATTTTATGCCTTGGTTCACAATAGATTTATTTAATATTGTGTATTATATGCTGTGGATAACGTCGTGGGTTTATACATTTGTAATTTGTATGTTTGTATATTAATTAATTAAGACAAAATGTGTAATCCTTTGTTATTCCAAAATAAATAAATAACTTTTTGCTCGACCTGAGAATTGAACCCGAGGCCTCACGCTTAGCAGTCACGCTTGCAACAAATGATGACATATGTAATTAACTCAAAAACAAGACACAGTGGGCCCTAATTACGTCTATAATAATATTTTTCAGATACTTTGCTCTTAGCAAGATCAGAATAATTTCATAATGACGAACTTTGAAAAGTGCTGTGGACGACAGACACCACAAACTTTGACCACTTCAATTCCCGGCAGAGAGAATTTTACCGCTGCTGTCAAGTTTAAATTTACTTTTCATATTTTAAAAGAGTTTTTAAGATTGTCTAGAAAATTTCAGCTATCCTGTTAGCAAAATTACCAATCTGTTTAGTTAACCATCTTTAGATATATAAATGCCTTGAAATGTCTATCAGAAATAGCTGTCTTCTAAAGTCCTTATATGTAGTTCTTACATCATATTAAAGCCCAAAGAAACCTTTTTAGGATTCCGTAGCCAAATGGCAAAAGGCACAGCTAGTTAAGTAAATAATAAAACAGGCGTGTGTTAACTACATCTGATCTTCTTACTAATCTAACTAGAGGATGAGATGAGAGAGGATGAATGGATGGAAGGTTGGATGGCTGTTCCTCTTTCACGCGAAAACTATTGAATGGATCTGAATTGAATTGAGTAAGAAGTTAGTTGACATCCTGGCATAAAACATTGGCTACTTTCATCCCGGAATTCCCACGGGATCGGGATTTACCGATTTATAGATTTTTGAAGTCGCGGACAGAATCTAATATTATAATTGCGAAAGTTTGCGTGGATGTATGTTTGTTATTCTTTTATGCAAAAATTACTATAAAGGTATGTAGACAGATAAAATCCTGGAATAAAACAAAGGCTACTTTTTAACCCGAAAACCTTACGGACTCGAGATTTACGCAGGATAATCTATTATTATTATATCTAAAATAAATGATTAGATTTGATAATTGTAAGTTGTAGGTTGGAGGTAGGAGCTTGTGGAAAAGAAACAAAATAACCTGTCGAGACGTCCATTAACACGTTCGCTGACAGTGAGCACTTACCCTGACACCACATTACGACAGTAGAATTTTCCATACTAAATGACGAACGTTTCACGACGTAGTGTCATGTTGGCCATATGTTTGTCTGCCGAAATTCGATACTACGTCGATGGACGGTATCCTGTTGGACATGTGTTTCCTTGTCCAAATGCGACAGTCCATCGACAGACGTGAATGTCTCTCGACTTAGTGTCATATTGGACATTCGTAAGCTTGCCCAAATGCGACACTACGTCGACAGATGTGGACGTCACTCGACGTAGTGTCGTGTTGGACATTTATTTGCCTGCCCAAATTCGACACTACGTCGAAAGATTTCAAGTTTACTAAGAGAAGGTAATAAAATACATATAAGTAAAACAATCATCTATTCTCAAAATGAAACCATGAACCCTACTATAATTGACTTATAAAAACAAACTTTCTTAATTAATCAATGTAAAAATAATCAAAATCTTAACTATTATCACATAAAATGGCAATTATACTTACTTGTTTCAGTACGATACAAAATCAACAAATCGTCAGAGTAAATTATTGAGAACGTAACCATCAGCCGTTGCCAAGATGTAGAATTGAATGCCATATATTGCCTTTTTGGACTTAATGTACAGCCGAAAGTCGACGTCGATATAATAGCAAGTACTCATC
This sequence comes from Tholera decimalis, assembly GCA_943138885.2. NCBI lineage: Eukaryota > Metazoa > Arthropoda > Insecta > Lepidoptera > Noctuidae > Tholera > Tholera decimalis. The sequence goes on from OW964559.2 coordinate 15,360,740, forward strand.
TAAACTAAGCTCTTTATCTGGTTTTTATATTTTTCTAAAATTCAGTGTCAACATGTTAGCCTGCACCCTTTGCACCCAGCTCTGAACAACACATACATGGAAGTATTTGCTCATAACGCTGACATGACATTGTATAATGAGAACACCGGGTGATAATATAGTGAGTTATCATACGTAAATAGTTTCTGTTGTTTAGGTGTGCGAATATGTCCATGTAATAATGAAAATCCAAGAAACTTTTTCATCTCTGTCACGGTAGTATGGCGAAAAGTTTGAGACCGGGAGTATCGAGTAGATGGTTGGTTCGAATTGCACAAAGCTGTACCATAACTATTAGTACACTGGACCAGATACTCGATTAACTCGCTGGGAAAAACATGATCGAAAACTTGTTCACCGCTAGTCTGAGAGCTAACGTCAAGTTGTATGCCATGTGAATCGGCATTGAATTCAAAATCAGGATTTTCATCTGTTGTATGAGTCCACGGCTGTTGCTCTGGTACAGGGGATCGTTGCCGGTTCCGCCCTGGTGCTGGATCTATATTATGTTGTTGTGTGTGATTGTTATGTTGATACTGAGATGTAAGATAGGGTGGTCAGTTGTCTTCTGATTCCGAAATTGGTTCAGCACAAATAGAAAAACAGCAATAATAACATACCACGCATACATAGAATCCATTTTACGCTACCGGCTTATTATATGGGGAAACAGCACGGACAAAAACAGAGCATTTATTGCACAAAAGAAATGCATCAGAGCCATTTGTAGAATCCGTCCTGACGAGTCCTGCAAATCAATTTTTAATCTCTCTACAATAATAAGGGATTGTTCCAAAAACCATGGGAACTAATCCCCCACCCCAGAAAGGATCCACATAGACTTATGTTAAAGGATACTCCTAAATCTAGTAAATATGCTAAAAGCTGTCTTGTGATGTGTGTGCCCATATACAACAAAATCCCATATGAATTAAAACTATTGAACAATATTATTTTATTTAAAACAAAATTATATAAATGGTTAAATAGACATAATTTTTATGATATTAATGATTTTTTAAGTATTAAGATATAATTTGATGATGTTAATGATTTTTTTAGTATTAAGACATAAGTTTGAATATGGTTTTAATAGTTATTAGCAAAAACATAATCTGTGACATTTCCTTGACATTTTTTTTACAGCTAAACATGTGCACTTTTTATAACCATTTTGTAACACCTTTATACTATGTTTAATGCAATTAAAGACTTATATTATTTATCTTATCTTATCTCATGTTCGGTAGGACTATTGTCCTGCTCAAAATCCGAGCTTCTATTAGAGATATCAGGCTTACTTGAATCGGAAGAAGCGACAGGGCCTCCAGTGGTAAGTCGAAGAGGTCTGAAGGAAAATATTTCATCTGATGAACTAGAGGCGCCAGCTTCGTCTATATGATGTGGTTCATAGTTCATGTCAGAGCCATAATCCCCGTCATTATCCTCGAAAGGATCCTGATCCTGTTCAGTTTCCAAATTTGATGACAGATCGTCGAACAAGAATTTTTTGCCGACATCTGAAATAATAATATTCATTGAGAGGTAACTCTCAAATTTGTTTCTATTCCAAGATTATAATAATGATAAAATATAATAATATTACATTACCCAAAGATTTTCAATGAATATGTACACGTTATTCACTAAACAGACATAGCTTAGTAAACGCGAACATCCCACAATCGTGTGGATGCACCATAATCACGGTATTTTAAAACAAATAAATGCACAAAATATCAATTTTTATAAATTTATTTATTTTATTTTCTCAACCCAATTACCAAAATATAGAATATAAAATACAATAAATACATTGAAACTATACACATGGCTAAGTATAGGCATAATTTTGTAAGTGAACTTCTAGCATCCAAACTAGGACATGTACTGTATCGTGGGCGCTAGCGTTTTTCCCTAGACTATTCACAAAGAGAAGCCCAGCTCAGTATTACAAGGTCACAAATTATATTATTATTTTATATTAGTACTAGTAACAGTACTAGTAATTTTCTTACGGTTTGAGCCATGTAAGCACGTGGTTGTTCACAAAATGGCACCGGCCACGGCCGGGCCGCACTGATTGTTCGAGTAAAGCCGGGTCCGCTGAGCCAATTTTCTAACAAAACATGTTAGCAAAACATGTTAGTAAAACCGCCCGTCCGCTGCGCCTATTGTTGTAATGTTTTTGTTTTTTGAAATAATGAAATAATGATGTTTATTTTGCAAATGGGTTATAAGTAACACTTTTACACGTCATTTTTTTTTTTCGTAAATGTAAGCTAGATGAGGCCAGTGTTTCCTAACTGACTACTCTGAGAAGAAACACTGAAACAAACTCAGAGGTCAACGTCTCTTTTAAAGTCCATACAATGTGTAGTAATCAAATCATATGAGAGCCATGTAGGTTTATGCCTGTGGCGCCCTTTAAAGGACAGAATCATACAGATTTGAGCAGGTCCGTCCAAACAGTGCAAGCATTTGTCAAATATCGTGTAGCTCAACTTATATCTTAAGGAGCTTCAACGATTTGACGAACAATACCAAAGTTAGGACATTTGGGTGGGCCGTATAAAGCACTCAAACTGCCAGACAGTGCGGTAATCTAACATTGCGGTAATCTATTAATAATATTTGTTGTTATCCCACATTGCTCTCACATTCACAATAAAGCTTTTGCTATTACAAAAAATATTGTCATTTTATGCAAACAAAATTAAAAACTATAAAGTAATAAAAAAAAAAATTAAAGGTATATTCTATTACTTAAAAAAGTAAATAATGTTGTCAAATAATCATTAAAATAAAATAAAATAAAGAAAAATGTAATGTAAAAGTAATAAGAAAAAAAAAAACAAACAGAATTACAACATAAATGTAATTGGAGCAGCTCAGTCCCAAGCATTTTTGTCAGCAAGATAGTCTTTGACAGAATAAAAAGCTTTCTGGCAAAGTTTCTGCTTCACAAACGATTTAAATTTATTTAGGCTTAGTTCTTGGATATGACTGGGAAGTTTATTGTAAAAGCGTATACATTGACATCTAAATGAGCCCCCAATTTTCTTGAGCCTAGTTGAAGGAACAATAAATGTGTGCTTATTCCTAGTATTTATATTGTGGATATTGCTGTACTTTTTAAACATAGTTTTATTTTTATGAGCATATAAAATATTTTCATAAATATATTGACAGGGCACAGTCATTAGTTTAGTTTTAGATGTTCAGAAAGTGATTATCAAGAGCTGTTATCATTAATTTTACCAGATACAGTGAAGAAAACAACGTGGAGGAACGATGTGATTCCTCCTGACATGAGATTAGGTGTGGCAATTCTGTCTCTGAGATTAAAAAATAGGGATAGTGAGCGCGAACACAAAATGCGTCACCTTCCCCCTGCCCGCAGGCGAACGCGGGGTATGTTATCCATTCGTCTCGGCAAACATTTTATTGTGTTTTTGCTAACATAACTGTTAGGCCACGCCTATATTCTGTTAGCAAACAATGTTATACTGTTTGCAAACACGAAAACACGTCGCAGCGGACCCGGCTTTACAAAGCGCGCACTCACACCGGTCAACGTAGTACTCGTGCACGAACGGTTTACGTGTGTGTGTGAGTAACTGAGAAAAAAATCCCACAAAATACTCGTGTTACGGCAGTAAGAAATATGAAATTGCTGACAATATGACAGTGGATACTGCTCTTCATAATACTTATATGCACAATTTATCAATAAATTGTACTCTTAAAAATAAGTGGCCCGTCCTTCGACGTACTGTCATAATGCACTTTTTAGGGTTCCGTAGCCAAATGGATAAAAACGGAACTCTTATAGTTTCGTCTTGTCTGTCTGTCTGTCCGTTTGCCCGTATGTCACAACCATTTTATTCCGAAACTATTAGGACTAGACATGTGAAACTTGGTAGGTATCTGTGAACTGCTTTCCGATTTTAAGAAAAAAAAATGATTTTGAGGTTTCTACAACAACTTTTTCATAAAGTTAATCATTTAAGAGATATACGCTACCAAAGTGGTAAAATTTGTGTGCGGGGGGTTTGGTAGCGTATATCTCTTAAATGATCCCCCCTCTAACTTCTATGATAATTGAGTGAAAAATGTAAAAATAATATATGCTGTAGATCTTAATGTAAACATTCAACAAAAATTAGTTTGAACAAGATTAGGTCAGCAGTCTTTTAGATACAGCATATTTTCTAAAACCGCAAATATAACTTTGTAATTCATACAAACACTATGAAAAACAAAGTTATTTGGCGTAGTTACTACGGAACCCTTCATGGGCGAGTTTGACTCGTACTTGGTCAATTTTTTAATTTCCCGCCTAACGACGTACTGTCAGCGAACGTGTTAAACGTTGTGAATTACAACCTACTCCCACAAAACAAAAGAAGAATAGACCTGTTACCTAGCTGTGAAAATATTATAAGCTGATTATGTCTACTGATTCTGATATTCTCAGCTCTCAGTCAGTTCATAGTACCAATCCATTTGTTTTATCGAGTAAATAAATTGCTCCAACCAATCGAACCTCTACAGCAACAGTCAATTAAGTAATTGCTTCATCGAAATCAAACCAATTGCGAACAAATAACTGGCGCTACACAAGCATTTCTACTCGTGAACGTCAATATAAAGTGATCAACATCACCCAAAGTGATGCAAGTAAAACCACAGGAAAACGACTGTATTATATCCTAAAAATGTTAGTAAAAAGTTCTGAAAACGCAAATTCCAAGCCGTTTGATCGCAATCATTACGTCTGACGTATCAAACGGAAGGATTCACGACATAAGCCTCCAACAGAAAAATGAAACTTGCAAGCAGGCCATAAAAATCGTCAATTTTACGGATTTCCGAATTTCGATGTGCGATTCACCGTGAACAGTGAATGCTCGGGCGAGCGAAAACTTACAACAATAGACAGTTTCCTAGAGCGTAAATCTACCTTTTAGTTGGCAGCCCTACTCGTGACGACGTTACAGATTGTCGTGATTTTCTATATCGTGTTTTGTTGGTAAGTGGTAACCCTAATTTTACGTGGCCTTTTAAAGCTTTTGTGATGTTTCAAGAAGCAGATATTTATGGCACGTATGATATTTACGCTCGCATAGGTCCTCGGCCGGTAGTATAGCTAAATTGCTGTCGTTTGTGATAATACTCGTAATTTAAAACGACAACAGGCCTCAGGGTTGGCTGCTGATCGAAGGGTCGTGGGCTCGAATGGGAACCTATTAGGTCATTACCCGCAGACAACTTATCGAACCATGTCGTTCTGATGACTCGTGAAAATTACAAGATGGCGTATCGCCTGGGAACTACGATCATAATAACTACACTGTGTTTAGGTAGAGGAAAAGCCCCTTAATCACCACTTTAGTTTATGACTGCAGTGTATTTGCATACTAATGTTTGTTATTATGAGATGAGATAAAGGGAGAGATCACTGGCTTTAGAGGGTTAACTACACAGGAAGTGAAGAAATATTATTCAGTCATAAGAAAGGGCATAAGATTGTGGCTAGGTTCTTAGTGCCGCACGAGTCGATCTTTTAGCTTCCCGATGTCGGTCTGTGGATCATTTATTATACTCCAAGACTCCTTCATGCTTCGGAAAGCACACTAATACTTTGGGTTGGTTTGGTTTTTCAAGGTTTATGGAATAAACCTACGGCACCTTACACTATGCATAGTGTTTTTGCATTTGTTTCTCTATTTGTTACTCTATCTTTATATATCTATAATTAGAGATTAGATTAGATTTTATCGTTTGTTTCTGTTTTCAACCGACGACAAAAAAGGAGGAGGTTATCAATTCGACGCGTATATATATATATTTTTTTTTTAATGTATGGTCACCGATTACTCGAAGACGGCTGAACCGATTTGGAAAATTCTTTTTTTGTTTGATAGGGTATACTTTGAAATTGGTACCATTTGTCACCAAGTCAGGATCTGATGATGGGATCCTGGAGAAATCGAGGGAACTCTTCAAATATTATAGGCACACCTATGGCGTTTTGGGTATTTCTTATAGTAACCTGTGTAGTTGCTCTCAAAAAGTACTATTTGGGGAAGTGGAACTGATGATGAAGACCACAAATGGCCGCCGAAACTACTCAATAATAAGTATTTCGTGGATTGCGATTCGATTACTTGAATATGGATGTTAAGCACTTTATGCTCGTCACAATGCATATGGTGATGTATAGCTGATGGTGAAGTACCAGGAGAACTCCTCAAAAATTAACGGCCCAGCATTGGGAAAAGCAATATTTTGTAAAATGTTAAGTAGTTGACACTTAGGCTCTTGTAACTAGGTAAATTAAAAATCAAGCAACTAAAAAGAGTGAAATAAAAACTTTTTACCAAAAAATTAAACCGACTCCCAAAAAACACTGCAAAGTGAAAAATAACTTTAATTTCGGAAGTCGGTGCCAAAAACGAAAATACAAAACTAAAGACACCGACTACCGAAATTAAAGTTATTTTTCACTTTGCAGTGTTGTTTGGGAGTCGGTTTAATTTATTGGTAAAAAGTTTTTATAATATCGCGTAAATAACGATAGGCACTTGAGAAAACATAAGCATTATTAGATCACAGACTGGCACTTAGGTGCACAAAATAGGTATCCTAACACTTTAGAAACTGAAACTAATGAGCTAGGCTGCCAGTCCTTAAATAACTATATTTTAATGTCTTTATGTAAATGTATATGGTAATAAAACTAGACGAGCTAAACAGGTGAATGGTAGGCGCGATAAAAATCTCACAAAGAATATGGTTGGACGCGTAACGAGTTCAAAATGTTTACCTAAATAATTTGGACCGTTATAATCTGGATTAGAATCTGACGGATAAATACTAGGTCAGATCGACCTAGTTTTATTTTATTTCAGTAATATTATAAAAACCTCACATTATACTACGAATGTGAGGTTATGGGTATAGGTAACCTCACATTATGTGACCTATTTCCACCAATTGGAAAAGATTAAATAAAATATTTATTTAAACCAAAAATAAAACTACATTGTCTACAGAATTGAATCAGGCGTTACTTTGCGGAAATAACAGGAATTTATTCAAAACATTTACAAAGACCCGTTTATATATACATAATAATGACACGTTTCATGTGCCTGAAATACATGTCTAATAAATGAAATTTTACACGAGTTTCACCCCAACTCTCAACATCTCCTGAAGATGCTCCGCGGAGACATGAAACACGTGTCTGATAGACGTTTGGATAAAATGTGGTGTCACAAAATTCATACCCTCCTCATGAGCATTATATTTGCGCGACCTAGAACAACGTTGTAGTTTTTGGCATAATAATCACTAAACAATCGTAAGTTGGTTTACTTTGTTGTCAATGCCAAAATAATATTTCGTATTGGAAAAATATATAGTTAAATAGACTAATTAACTGTTACTTCGGTCCAGTGGCAGCGAGTGCGGTTGCTTAAGGTGCTCAATTCAGTTCTCGGGTTGAGTACAGTTTTTCTGAGAAGTTGCGTCTGAGTCGACATTCAGTATCCTAGGTTTTGGGACCGTCTTTAAAAGGCAAAACAGAAAAATTGTGTGCACAGAAAACCGATACAAATAATAAAATCTACAAAGGAGTACATTCCTACAAAAATAAGAATGGCAAATTGTATATATTTGCAGATAATTTTACGAGTTCTTAACTCCATTTATGACCCGATACCTTTTTTCTCTTTCTAATGACATGTTTCTTTGTCCGCAGTGTCCAATTATCTTTTACGAAAGATCCAAGAGGATCTCGAATCTTCGGAATCGGAATCAACATTAAAGGTTCCTTTGTGAAGCGATAAGAAATAAATGTTAATTAAATGTAAGTGATTTAATTTGAAGAAATTTAGAAGCCTTTAATTGAGATTGATAATTTTTTGTACGTAGTTTGAGTTTTAATATTGAAGTTGTAATTTCACTAGTCTTTGAATCATGGTTGTAGAATGAATCTAGACAGATGAGCTAGAGAGAAAATGAGAAGAATGACGGTAGTCATCATAGAAGGGGTAGCCAAGGAAATGATGCTCTGTATTCTTAGAAGCGTTTTTTAAGAAAGTGTCGAGAATGTGGATAATGGAAGTCTGAGGTGATCAAATTGCCCAGAAAAATGGACTATAAAACTATGAGGTGGATTTCATAAATACGATAAAATAAATACTTTATTCCTTATTTAACATCACGCTTAGTAAATTAGTGATCACAGGACTCTTCTGCGTTGCGAAAACTCAATTTCCGTTTACATAAATTATATTATTTGTATTATTTACTCTGTAGATATCCATTCATCCTTTGTGGCACATGCACGTGAATTGCAATACCTGTCTACATAATAACTTTTATAACAGTAGGAAGAACTTCGGTTGTGGAATCAAAAACGTTTTGATAATGATGTATGAAAAAGTATAATCTATAATTAATGATTAAACGAACTTACCTGTACGTGAAGTTCTATCATAATTATACAAAGTGCATCGTCCGAAGAGATTAGTAACCTGAAAACGTTGAAATATATGTAGTAACACGCTAGTGACACCACTCTTACACTGTATGTTTAGAGTCCTGCGCTTTTTTTTTTTTTTCTTTTGCTGGCAACCCCAGCGTCTCGTTCTTTCATTAAGTTTAGAGTTTGAAGCCACCATGTTCAGCTTTGACATTTCTGCAGCAAACTGGGAGACACTTTGGGTTGGGTGGGTGTTACTAATCTCTTCGGACGATGCACTTTGTATAATTATGATAGAACTTCACGTACAGGTAAGTTCGTTTAATCATTAATTATACTCGTGCATCGTCCTCGAGATTAGTAACCTGAAAACGTTGAAATATATGTAGACCTTGAGAGATAGCTGAGGAAATGTCAACTACCAAAAAATACCTGTGTATTAATCAATTGGTTTATTTCTAAAACTACTTAATTAGTATCAATTTTTTTTTTTTTTTTTGTTTTAGTTATAATTCAATTTTGTTCTCCTTAAAAATCTAGTTTTATATCTCAGGGTAATGAACTAATTATAAATCAGTTAGCACTGTCGTGGCAGTTACGTTTCGTTAGAGTTAATCATTGCTCTGTTATAGAATTTTCCAAAAACGTTAGAGCTTCCGCTCTAGCTTGCCCTGTCGCGGATAAGATCGATGAGAAGTCGCATTGGTTAGGTTTAGACGTAGCAGCGTGCCTTGTGTCGTGTGCACTCAGAGGTGTCAATCCCGCTGTCTTTAAGGACGGCTATAATCCACCGACGGACGTAAGGATTGTATTTTTACCGTTTATGCGGTTTCTTAAAACCATTGAACGGCTATATGTGTTTCCCACAAAAAGACCTGGCTTGGTTTTGTACTAATATTAAAAAGTAAGGTTTAGGGCACATTTCCATTTTCGTCTCAAAGAATGGTTGGCTCAAGGTTGGTTGTTTTGAGCCCGTCCTGGAAGTTTTAAAATCGTCACTGGTCGGGTATGTTTATTATTTATTTATTTAAAAACAATTTATTTATTTTATAATAATTTTTGTATACGTTATTAATTATTAATAATATTTTTATATATATCATCATTTTAAGTTAATTTTTAACGGCAAATTTTCCTTTGGAATTTCTAGTAAAAGCGAAGTATACCACGTGGTATTATATTTAGGCCGTGGTTGAGCCGATAAGCTCCCCTGAAAAAAACCTTGTAATGAGAACCTACATGAATTCAAGGTGCCGTACTGGTTTCTCTGATTGAGTAACCCTGTGAGAAAATATAAAATATTTGGGATTGACGCTTCATATAACTCAAAATTATATTGTTCCGAGCACAAAATTTAATTTTTCAAGTGCTAGGTACGTCATATTGCTGGTAAGGATTTTCCGACAACGAGCCTATCATGGTGTCCGCTGTGGATGATCGCTACCCTGCGTCGCCGCAGCGCACAATGATCCGGCAACCAGTTTGAGGTTGTCTTGTAAAATAATAATGTTGTTACGTTAAAGTTGGATATAAGCAACCACTGTTGTATGGGCTATTTAGGAACCACCATGATTGCCTTGCCTTCTTAGTAATAATTTTTCTCAAGGTTTTTACCATTATCATGAAAGGACCAAGGGGCCTAAAAAATAATTGTTGTCCATTTGATTATGAATGCATTAACTGCCAAAGTGTTTGGATTGTATTTACTCTACTTGTGAAAAGGTCCGCCGGCCGAATCCAATCCAGCCAGTATCCAATCTACATATATCTGGGTGTACTCGACGAGAGTCTGCATCCGCAATTTTGTTATCTGTAATATATGAAATATATAAAAAAATAGATGTAGGTATTGGATGCTCCCCTTGCGGTTTATGTAAGTAATGGCTATGGAGTTATCTATGTGAAGTTTTAGGCAAATACTTTAAGGCCAAAATAAGCTACCAGCAGCTCGAGCTGATTTATATGGATTTTTCTCTCATCTCACGACCATCTTCCGCTGGCTCGTTCACCCCTACATGTGGCTACTCCCCCCCATAGTTGAGGCGTCAGTCTATATTTCTTAGCAGTATGCGTCTCATCATTTAAAAGAATCTTGCATAGAGTTAGGTCTATTCATGTATTTACTCTTTCTTAAGTGTAAAGTATCTCATGTTCATCTTAAAAATAAAATCTCAATTTTACACCTTATGCAATACATCTTATTAGTTCAGACTTTATGTTTGACAGTTTTTCGTTAGGTAATCTAATTAGGTTTCTTTTTTTTTTTTTTCTTAATTTTAGTTTATATCCATTAAACCTATGACAATATAGTTTGATCTTCATTGATTAGAGATCGTGGAGCATAAAAAAGGAAATAATTGCCAGTTTATACACATTAAACCCATGACAACATAGTTTAGTCTTCGGTGTTTAAAAGCCATTGAGCATAAAAAGAAAAACATTGCTAGTTTATACACGTTAACTTATGACAACATAGTTTGGTCTTCAGTGATTAGCGACCATTGTATTTTACCAACCATTGTATTTTACCGACCATTGTATTTTACCGTATTTATCGGCGATGTTTGCAGTTCGACGGACGTCACGATGCTTACGCGGCGACTTGATGCGACTGTCTCACGCTGAGGGACCCGGCACCGGCGGGGGAAATGTTTCACAACCTCGTTGTACTCCTGCGCACTGAGACCCTTTTTCTCCACCTTAAATTGTTTTTAACTTGTTATTAAGTTGAGGAAAAAGTTTTGGGTTCTGTTTTTGCTAAGTTTTCACTATTTGTAAATTTTTGTGTCATTCAGATGTTTGTTTATGGAGAATATGGTGAAGTTTCGCTTAGTGACTAACTCTGCATGTTGTGTGTCACACAAGATCCAGTACACATCCATGAGTTGTTTGAGGCCCTCTTTATTTTTGTTTTTGTTCTCATGTTCTTGGGTGAGGACTCGCTAGCCCAGAAATTGCCATTGTGAGCTGGCTTTGGCGCTCTTTGATGCCCTTGTCTCGCTTTAATACGGTTTCTGTTACAGCTGCTTTTATTTCCACATTTAGTAGGGTGATCCAATCAAGATACTGTTAGCTGGGATGAGGTACCATTCTGTAAGGTCTTCGCGGGTTTCCTTGCTATGTCCCAGAGTGTCTATGTGTTGCAGTCTTGTTGCTAAAACTTTGTGTATGTCAATCCCATAGTTAACAACCACAGAGGGATCAGTTCCCTGAATATCCAGCACTTCTGGATTCCTGTGCTCAAGAGCGGGGTATTTCGGGTCAGCTAGTTCTTCATTATGGTTTACTTCCAAGACTTTTTCCTTAACCAACGTCTGCTGCGCTAAGTTTTCTGAGGTGGATGGCTATGTGACCTCTTCAATAGGTTTGACGCACTTATTTGACGGTAAAACCTCTATAAGTTGTTTCGTCCGTGGGCTGTCCAATGACACCCCAACTGAAACCAGATTATCCTAGTAAGGAATTTTTATTACATCAGTTATGGTGTAGTTTCAGCAACTACCCATATGATATGCCAATGCAGTCCCAAGAAATAAACTGTAGTTATTTTCTGTGAATTAGTGTGGTATAGTAAGCAACCTGGCGATACATCCCCAGGAGCTGCTCTGATGGGTGTTTGTTACCATGATTGTATGTTAGTAGACAAATGAGGCAGGTGTTAGTAACACCATTGTAAGGTTTTACTGATGCACTATGAAAATTGAGCCAATGAAACCATCCCAAAAACTAATCTATATTGGTCTCACAACCGTCTTGAATAAGTTACCCTGAGGCAAACTGACAACCCAAAGTCGCTCTAATAGGTGTTGGGTACTTTAGTAAACTTATTTTGTGTAACCTTGCGATACGGCCCCATAAGCCGCTCGTATAGGTGTGGTTACTTCAGTATACTTATTTTGTGTAACCTGGCGATACAGCCCCATGAGCAGCTCTGATATGTGTGGTTACTTCAGTATACTTATTTTGTATTACCTGGCGATACGGCCCCATAAGCCGCTCTGATAGGTGTTGGTTATTTTAGTATGTAACTTATTTTGTGTAACCTGGCGATACGGCCCCAAAAACCGCTCTGATAGGTGACAGGTGTTGGTTACTTCAGTATACTTATTTTGTGTTATCTGGCGATACAGCCCCATAAGCCGCTCTGATAAGTATTGGTTATTTCAGTATACTTATTTTGTGTAACCTGGCGATACGGCCCCCAAAAACCGCTTAGATAGATGTTGGTTATTTCAGTATGTAACTTATTTTGTGTAACCTGGCGATACGGCCCCAAAAACCGCTCTGATAGGTGACAGGTGTTGGTTACTTCAGTATACTTATTTTGTGTTACCTGGCGATACAGCTACATAAGCCGCTCTGATAAGTATTGGTTATTTCAGTATACTTATTTTGTGTAACCTGGCGATACGGCCCCAAAAACCGCTCTGATAGGTGACAGGTGTTGGTTACTTCAATATACTTATTTTGTGTTACCTGGCGATACGGCCCCATAAGCCGCTCTGATAGGTATTGGTTATTTCCGTATACTTATTTTGTGAAACCTGGCGATATGGCCCCAAAAACCACTCTGATAGGTGACAGGTGTTGGTTACTTCAATATACTTATGTTGTGTTACCTGGCGATACGGTCCCATAAGCCGCTCTGATAGGTGTTGGCTATTTCAGTATACTTATTTTGTGTAACCTGGCGATACGGCCCCAAAAGCCGCTCTGATAGGTATTAGGTGTTGGTTATTTTAGTACACTTATTTTGTTTTACCTGGTGATACGGCCCCAGAAGTCACACTGATCGGTAATAACTTTAGTTAGGGTAAATCTATCGGTATGTAGGCAGTTGCTTGTTTAACATTTGTTTTCCAGAAATACTGATCATAATGCCATGTAAAATATATAATTATTAGCGTCTATCAACTTTACGTAAAAGTTCGTGTGTTTGCAACAAGGATCTTGTATAAATATATTTGCAGCAATTCGTTTTGACAGATCAGATTGCACACAATTTCGTGGAATATGTTTTGCACACAATTTCGTGGAAAATGTTTTGCACGAAGGCAAACATACGAGGTTATTTTGGTAAATTTACTAATAAGGGCTTGTTTTTGTTATAATAATAGCACTTGATCACTTTACTATTATATTATAATATATTATATATGTACCTTGATCTTTATCATCCTTTTCCGAAATAGTCCCTGTAGAATTGGCCGTCGGTTCGCGCCGACGGCGTGCCGCTTTTTTGTTTGTTATTGTTTCTTTTTCAGTTTTTTTAATCTTCCACATTATGTACTCTATTTCGAATTTCCTTTTTGGCATTTTTGCTTGCGTATTTTCACTATAAAACTTATCACTTTTGTTTTTTCCTAAAATAAAACGTGCGAGTGGTGGCGCACTGTGACGTGAATGAAAGAACGAGACGCTGGGGTTGCCAGCAAAAGAAAAAAAAAAAAAAGCGCAGGACTCTAAACATACAGTGTAAGAGTGGTGTCACTAGCGTGTTACTACATATATTTCAACGTTTTCAGGTTACTAATCTCGAGGACGATGCACGAGTATAATATATATTAATACGTGACACAAAAACGTTGTACCCCATTTTACGATAATTGTGCAGTCCTAGGAGTATTAAATTTGAGACCATAAAGTTTATACTGAGAAGTAGTGCAGAAACCTAACATTTTTATATAACATTCGAAAAAAAAATATGGTCTTATTCCACCACTGGGTGACTAATAGTGTCAGTTAATAGGAATACCTGTATCGATTCGTAAATACGCATTTTATTTACACGTACCTACCTCGCCCTTGTCGCAACGTACCTAATTAAGTGTAGACATGTATAACAAGATTAGCCATGCGGCCAGTCGGCTGCATTATTAATTTTCTTGTTACTCACCTTGTTTAATGTTAACAAGAAAGTACTTACGTACTTATATACTTAACGATATATTTACTGGCAATGTCAGGGTCTAGGTTACATGTTAAGACATAACCTTGGAAAGCTTACTTTAAAAGTAAAAAAAAAACCGTGTTTAATATAAAACAATGTAAATGTATGTGAAGCCAAGGCAGCGTTTTTTTGACGTGTTGTAGCTGATGTTATAAACGTTTGACGTTCCTTTAATAAATGCTTTTATTTGAACCATCTCACTAGTTTAACAAATAGACTACATTTATTTTGAATTAGTTGACCTGTGCCCAGGCAGTGGAACCGATATAGTATGGTTGCTGATTGTGTTATGTAATTGTGGTGAAAACTGCTAAGTTGTTTAGATAGATAGATATAATTTTTATTGTTTAATTCTGTTATGGATTAAATGAGGACTTAAAAATTAAAAGGCGATAAACAATAGGCGGTCTTATCGCTAAAAGCGATCTTTTACAGACAACCTTTGGATGAATTTGACACAGCAGGAGAAAATAAATACGCTGATAGTCCATGGTGTACTATTTACTTATATACAATACACATAAGTAATAACCTACATACACAATAATATATATACATATATATAAAAAATAATATATATATACAGGGTTAAATGTAAAACACTGAAAACCTCTCAGGACTATGTTACTAACATCATAATCAACAACTTTTGTTCTATGACTTTTAAGAATTCGTCATATTTTAGTTCACCAGATTTTCATACAAAAATATAAATATTTAAATTGAACGCCCTAAATGTTACGAAGTCTATGCAAAACAAAAGAAAGCAATTTATACTATCGCTTTCTTTTGCTTTGCATAGACGCTACGTGAACTAAAATATGACGAATTTTTTAAAGTCATAGAACAAAAGTTGTTGATTATGATGTTAGTAACATAGTCCTGAGAGCTTTTTGGTGTTTTACAATTAACCCTGTATATATAAAAAATTAGATATCACACGTTGACCATAAATTTACCCAACACATCTTCTAATTCCATTCTGTATTATTTTTCAATCAAAAACATATACATAAGTTACTTTTCTACAAAATATTCCATAAAATTCCCTATTTCCAACCCTTTCACCGTTAGGTTTTACATACTCTTTGCCTTTCACCGTCGAATTTCCCCTATGAAAGTTTCGGAATCAATTTTGTATTTTTATTTCTCTCTAGTGGGGGATGTAATCAATACGCATTATGTTCTAAATGGGTTCCGCAGTTAAGGTGCCCCCGGACACAGGTAAATACGTCTTATTTATAATAGAAACGTGATAAGTGGCGGTTCAATTCTATTCTGCGATCAATTTATAGGCCTCAGTGCCGTTAGCTGGTTGGTGTTTGGCATTGGAAATACTACTTTGGAATTATTTTGTTTGTTAGGTTGGTATTCGTAACTAAACTTATAGATACATAGGTATCAGATCAGTTGTAAGTTTTTGTTGCAAGTGCCACTTGAACCCGCGCAAAATGCCTACCAAACCGTTTCTCTTTTAACAAAAGAGTATTATCAAAAATTAAGTGAAGTTGTGCATAGTGGAAAGATAACTTATGACCCAACTAGCACAAATGGGCTGCATTAGGGCTTTGGAGCGTATCCGATTATTACTTATGGTAATAGACGTAAGCGCTAGAGCGTCTACTACAGACTTAAAGCAGCCGCTTTAGCGCTATTTGGGCGCCATTTTATGCAACCTAAAGTTCCATTTAACCTGCACAACGGTTGCATAAAGGTTCCTTAAAAGCTATAACGATTTATTAACGCTATACTAAAGCTCTCATAGCGCTACTTTTGAATGATTTTGAACTACTTTGAACGAATGAATTGATTATAGTTCTTTATTCTATATCTTCAGTTGACATTATTTGTAATATTTTGGTAAAGTGTTTTCGTCGCCATCATGAAAATAAAACAAAAAGAAATAAAAGTTTGTATTCTGTATTAGCAAGATATATAAAGATACTTAAAACGCTGTCCAGTTTACTGTAGATATATAAGATAATTTTCGAGTAATTTTAACGCGCTTTTATGATATTTAAAAAAATAACAAAAGATATGTGATATTTTTTATTTGTTATACAGAATACATTTTATTTCCGTATTTTTACGTGTCGATAACTTACTATTTGCAAGTGGCCGATTGTTTACCGGTACATTTAATGCACATTTAACTGAAAAACCAATGTATATCAACTCAATTTTGCAAGTGAATTATAAGTGTTCTTAAAAAATCATGGCGTCATTGTAATGTAGTCATAACCTGCAGTTTGAGCTCTAATAACTCCCATTTGAGAATCATAGCGCTAATGTTCACCCTTCTAACGCTTCCAGTGATTTTTGTTCCCCCAGTGCAACTCACAGCCACAAAAAGCTCCTATTTTCTTGTTTTTGAGGTTATAAGATGTAGTTACGTACTTATTCGTTTAGCATCCATTTTTATTGTTTAGTGTTTAGTGTTTTTAAATGTTTTATAATAGTTACAAAAGCGGCTGTAAAATGGTGAATGGATTGAGCCTGCAAGGAATGACTATTGCTACTAAAGGCCTTAGTTACACTGATGATTTTTTTGTAACTATAGTATGCATAAGAGTTTCTATTATTTCTATAATGAAACTTATAGTAGTATAATAGTGGTTACTATAACTATAACCTATAAAAGTTACAATGGAAACCACTGTACAGCTGTGAGTGGCAGAATGACCTTCATAACTCTCATATAAAGGTGTAAGTGGTAAATGAGTTCTACCGTGGACTACTGTGAAGGCTAGGGTAGTATTTGATTCAGCTTATAGCACCTTAAGTAACTTTCATAGCTATAGACGTTTACGGATGCAGATATGCAACTTTGAACTGCGTTTTGAACCCTTAAAGCGCTATTTTACAGCCGAAAGTAACAAAATAGGCTGCAATTTCCACTAATGTGCTCGTTGGGGAACAATATACCTGTCACATATCTAATATTACATTTATATAAATCTTGCTAGGTTTTTTCACACATTTCAGGATTAACATCCAGAGTAAGCTGAGTTATGTGTAGCGACTGTTTCTACATGACGCATATATCTGACCTCCACAATCTATTAACTGGGTGTTTACCCCATACTAAGATACCCCATACTAAGAATGGTGCAAGAATGAAGAATGTTAACTAATTTTGAATATTAGCTCTCCATATTCTCTGTCAAAAATAAAAAATACCAGTGAAAGAATTACTTCGATACATCAATTAGTTTCCGATTTATAGAAGTAAACGTGCGACGCGGACTCATACTCGATGCGTGTGACGGTGTGACGTCATCTCACAACACTCGCTCAGTCCGATCACGCTCTCAGGACGGTATCGTTTTACGTTTCATTAGCAATTATAAATACTTTCAAAAATGTCCAATCCAAATACTAGGAAATCATGTGTTGTTCCGTAATGTACAAATACAACCACCAATGGCGAATTGCTACTAAGCGGGGCGTTGTAAATTGACATCACATGCGGTCACGTGACTGTTAGCGGGACTCGATGTTCATCGTAAGTTTAAATGCCTGTAAAATAAATAACTAATAGGTATTTTTGACTACAACAAAAACTAGTGTATTTCTATACATACAAGCTTTACTGTAACAAACTTTCAACCGATTTGGCATACTTATTAACATTCTTCATTTCTGTCTTCTCTACAACGTAACTTAAAGGGTATATACATACCAAGTGCATGCCTTCTTTGGATGATAACAAACGATATGGCAAGGGTTTTGTAATCCTAAGTCTATGTGTGTAGAACTTATTACAAATTCCAATACACAATACCAGAGACCGAATTTTTCAAATTAAGAAGAACGATAAGAATTATCGTGTTATTGGCAAGTGACGTGGAAAGTTATTGACCCTCGTAGTGCTGTGACACGTTTGTTATTATTGGTATTCAAGAAATATATGAAACCAATAATTTGGTATCGATTCTTTGAGTCAGTTATTTTGTGCTGAAACTGTGCATAGAGACTCCGTACCAGATGTTGTCTTCAGCCCTTTTGGATAGATATGGGGTTTACGTTGCACGTTGTATATCCTACGTACAAATGGTAGTCAGAACCACCGGCTTAACTTTCGTTCAGCTTTTCGCTTTTCATAATGGGGAGAAAACTAAGAATGTAAAATAAATATTTATATAGCTTGTGGCTCAATACAACCAGTCACAGTTCTCAAAATTTAAAAGGTTATCAATCTACGGACTATCTTCGGCAAAAGTTGCTTAACAGCGAAGATAGATAGATATATTCTTTATTGTACACCATAACAGTAAAACAATAAGGACTTAACAACTAAAAAGGGTGATACAATGGGCGGTCTTATCGCTAAAAGCGATCTTTTACAGACAACCTTTAGATGGATTTGACACAGGAGAAAATAAATACGCGGGTAGTCCACGGTGTACTATTTATCTTTATAAAGTATAAAAACAATAAATAAAATTCTCAAAACATATATGACGGAGAGACAGCATCGTATGTGTTTTTAAAAAGTGTGACGTCAACTCAGATGACGTCACGAATGTTGTCTTGATGATCACTCATGTTTGATTTTCAAATAAAAGCACTTGTTAATGTTACCAGAGACTCGTTTATTCAAATGACAGCGTAACGAGTTTACAGAGAGGTCCGCACTGTCTAGCGGCTCGAACAAGAATGATTCTGAATGAATCCAGCGTTTTTTTTTTTTTTTTAGGTAGGGCCACTCGTAGATCAGCTCAGTAAGACTGTGCGTCTACTTAACCGGTCTGTCCTGTGGTGACCTCTAATAAATTAAAGGCCCCCAGCCAGGGCAGAATCTAGCGCTCACAGTGCGGCCTTATATAGAGGGAATGTCACACATGTACCCACATTTTCTAGTTAAATATTAATCTACTTAAATTACAATGCTTTAAGTTGAAACATGTTTAACGTTAATTTTACATCTTAAAAATCAATTAATAGTTTGTAAAACCATCAAATTATTAAACTTTAATCATTTCAATTATTTTAATAGACAAATTATTGTATTTGCGCCGATATATACATAGAAATATAAAAAAAGAAACAAAGACATAAACTGCGAACGACTTACCATAGTAATTGACGAAGAAGATTGACTTGTGCGGTTGTGATTATTTAACCTTGTGCTCATATGTAGACAAATATTACAGTTGGGTTTTTTTTGGGATAAGAAACGTAATGACTACTCCCGTTCAAGGTGAAGCGAAAGGGTGTCTCAGATTTCTACTGACTAAAGACCCACCAGTTCCTTCAGTGGTCCTAGCGTGTCGGAACTTTGGTATATTGTTAGAACGTTCCCGCAACCCTGTATGTTGCGTTCATATGAACGCAACATACAGGGTTGCGGGGTGGCGGGTTCATTCATATGAATGAATACCAATATCGGCTATAAGTACATTTAAAAAGAAGTCAGTGAACAGATATTTGGAATACTGCTACGTATCGTCTTAAAATATTTATTAGGTATAAAAAAAAACAACATTGTACTTCACTTACAGATTGGGAAAACTTAATAATTATTATTTAAAAAGTTTTGGTGACATAGGTTTCAATACTTTTCGTAATTTCGTTATAAGAGTAGTTGTACAATAATGTACATATTATTTATTTATTATTTCGTATCTATGTGAACTGTAACTGATTATAGTTATCTAATTGTTTTATAGTTATAGCCAGTGTTTGGTTTTATTTATAATTATATTTTATGTTTAACGTTACACGCAATTAAAGATTTATGTAATATTAAAATTACTTTTTAGCAAAAAATAGAACCGACTTCCATATAAAAACACTACAAAGCCAAAAATAACTTTAATTTCGGAAGTCGGTGTTATTAGTTTTGGATTTTCTTTTATTTTTCACACCGCCTTCCGAAATTAAAGTTATTTTTGGCTTTATAGTGTTTTGATATGGAAGTCGGTTCTATTTTTTACAAATAATTTTTTTTCACGCTTTTTAGTGGGTCGGTTTATAATTTATCTAGTTACAAAAGCCATAATGTCAACAACTTATCACCTTTTACAAAATATTGCTTTTCCCGATGCATAGCCGTTAATTTTTGAGGAGTTCTCCTGGTACTTGACCATCAGCTCTACATCACCATATGTATTGTGACGAGCATAAAGTGTTTAACATCCGTACTCAAGTAGTCGAATCGCAATCCACGAAATACTTATTATTGAGGAGTTTCAGTGGCCATCTGTGGTCTTCATCATCAGTTCAACTTCCCCAAATGGTACTTTTCGGAAGAAACTGCTCAAGGTACTATAAGAAATACACAAAACGCTATAGGTGTGCCTATAATATTTGAAGAGTTCCCTCGATTTCTCCAGGATCCCATCATCAGATCCTGATTTCGTAACAATGGGACCAACTAGAAAGTATACCCTTTCAAACAAAAAGAATTTTCCAAATCGGTCCAGCCATCTGCGAGTAATGAGGTAACATACGTAAAAAAAATTCAAGACGTATTGAGAACCTCCTCCTTTTTTGACGTCGGTTAAAAAGGTGAATATTTAAGATAATATTAGCACATATCGCCCGAAACACTCGAACTCACACCTCGGGTCTAATATAAAATCTGCACTGCTCTATGAGTGCGAAACGTGGAAGATAACAAAGGACATCTCACGCCAACTCCAAGTCTTCGTCAACCGCTGTCTCCGTCGCAATCTCGTATTATACTGGCCCGAGACCATTTCCAACGAGGAACTGCTGGGAAGATGCCACGAGAGCCCGATTGACCGACAGATCAAGGGTCGTAAGTGGAAATGGATCGGCTACACGCTTCGAAGGGGTTCCAATCACAGACTTAAACAGGAGATGGATTGGAATCCTCAGGGTAAAAGGAAGCGTGGCCGTCCCCGACAAACCTGGCGTCGCACCGTGGTGGCAGAAGCAGCGAGCATCGGGATGACGTTGAGTGAAGTGAAGCGGGAAGTTCAAGACCGATCGCGATGAAGGACTACTGTGGACGCTCTCAGCCCTATCTAGGGGTCATGGGATATTAAGTCAAAGTTAGTCAAGCCTGAAACACAAGTTTACCTAGTTCAGGCACATGTATTTAATTACCTTAAGCTAAGCAAGATTGTAAGTATACATCTAGATGTAAGAAAATTTTAATAAATTGATTTGATTTGATTTAATAGTGATTTATTTTGTGTCCCTTTCTTCAATCACACACTGTGTCCTATCTTTCTTTGACACTAATTCTACTTCCTTTATTCCTTTCGCAAGTAATAATTTTGGCCTTTGTAACTAATTTTATTTCCCTTTATCTTGTCTGTACGATATATGTATGTTCATTAGATGCTATAAAAAAATTGAGTGCGAACTCGACTCGCACATGAAAGGTTTCATAGCACGCTTATACTACGGAAACCCTCATGCGTACTACGGAACCCTTTATGGGCGAGTCGGACTCACACTTGGCCACTTTTTATAGATTAGCGTAAAATTACTATGTATTTCATAGTATTTTCATGAATAACAGATTCAAATTTTCTGTTTTTAAAAATGTGCTATATCTCGAAAATTGCAGAATGTAAATCATTCAAACCAATTTTCGTTGAAAGTGTTTATTAAGATCTGTAGCTACATATTTTTATTACATTTTAAAAATCTACATTTCTTCAGTGAAGAATTGAAGTTTCTGAAGAATCTACATTTCTTTAAGAAACTTCAGTGTCTCAAGTCCTATCTATAGACACTCCACACGTATAGGATTTTTTTTGTAGCTATGTATTTTTTCTTCCAATTCATGTACCCTTAATATTTTTAGTTTTGTAAAAGCCGTAAAGCGGTATTCAGAATACATCTACCTACCATGTTTCAATTCTGTAGTCCAAATAGTTTCGGAATAAGCGGCTGTGACATACGAATGGATAGCCAGACAGACAGAAATACAAAAGGAATCTATAAGGGTTCCATTTAGTGTCATGCGGCTACGGAACTCTAAGAATAAATATTCTGTGTACCTAAATTACGTACTTTCAACGTTTCAATTCCAGGTAGTAAGTTTTTATTTAAACCTGCAAGCTTGTAGCGAAATCGGGAAGAGAAATAAAGTAGGACAAGAACTTTATTTTGCTGCTAGTGTTTACATAAAAATAAATATTCAGGTCTTTGAAGAAAATAGAGTAAAATACCTCCCTTGCGCAACAAAAGATAAATGTGTGGATACGGAAAACAATCAAACGTTATCTAATCAAATCAGTAGAACAAATTTATTTATTATATGCTTAATAATATAATTATGGATACAAATAATAAAATTAGTGTACAATGAGTGGTCTTATCGCATAGGGCAATCTGTTACAGCCTTTGGATGGACAGAACTTAAAGGAGATTCATACTAATATTATAAATGTGAAAGTAACTCTGTCTATCTGTCACCTTTTCACGCCTAAACCACTGAACCGATTTAGATGATATTTGCCATGGCAATAGTTTAGAACCCTGGGAAGGACATAAGATAGTTTTATTACTTCATCTTTCACCACATCATCACTTACCATCGGGTGAGATGATGGTCAAACGCGAACCTAATATCAATAAAAAGAATGTCCGGCTATAGCTAATACTATCACTCGTGACCGAGCCCAACTTTTTCCGATATCGGTTCGTGTGTTGTTGCGCGTGGATTGCTCGTGTTCCACTTGATATGGATTTATTAACATAATCATATATCTTTGTGTTTCTCCATAGAAAGCTACAACAAATCTAACGTTGGAAATCATTTATTTTCTAAGAATGCTATACAGCGTGGCGATTAGAGTTATCACATGAACTGAAACCACGTACTCTATATTAGGTATTATATCATATACAATTAAAATAATTTAATAATATACAATATTATAGCCGTGGAACCTTTTTCCCAATATCATGTACATAAACGTAATCAGCTGACCAATCACTCGACGCGTGCTCCCCGGCGCCGACGCCGCGGCGTTGCTGCTGTTACAGGTCAGTAAACTAATATTATAAAGGATTATTTATTTTTTACCAATAAAGCGATTTATTTTGTTTGAAAAATGCATTTTCTTAATTTAATAAAATTATCTATTTTATTATTTTAACGGACTGATAACAACTTGTAATACCTGCTGTACAATTTAATGTGATAACCTAATCGCCACCCTGTATATGACGCTTGATTTGAATGACTTTGTTTTCCTTCCCCTTTAATTTCATTATAAACAGGTCTATTTTATATTCTCAAGCTATATAAATAAATACATACTGAACTTACAAATGTATGCAATGTTACACTATTTATTCGCTATAGAACCAATGAAAAAAATATGATGATGAAACTGAATAGAATAAGTGAGACGGAAAATTGCCTTCAACTACAAAAATTAACTCAACACCAGATTACACGCCACACGTTTTTTATTGTTTTCATTACTCTTTAATGAAGTTTATTATGTAATCGATGAGAACAAACAATCAAATAAATCATTGGTCCCTATCCAATTTTGCAGATAAGAATCACCAAACTCCGTAGTTGGTATCTTTTAAAGGCCAGACATAATTTCTGGCAAATAATATAATTAGTCCAATCAGACTGTGCAAATCAGCTCTTTACAATTCGTAAACAGTCCCTGAAAACTATTTGCTTATCTAAGTTTGACGAATTTAAATTAGTACTGTATGTAGTTTAAGTTATAAAAATAAATAAAACAGCAAAGCTGTGTGTGGCAATATCATGAAAGAAAATTACATTTTTTTCGGTTTTAGTGTAAGAACTCTAAGAATCATTAAAATACATTCATGACGCAAAAAAGATTTCGTTACCTAAATATTATCATCTGAACATTTATTTCAAACCTTGAAATAACTGAACTTTACTGGTTATACTGTCAACTATCTTGAACCTTTTCTATGTCAAACACATACCAAGACTCAGTGACATTGAAGTAAACTTTGATTGTAATAACAAAATAATATGCCAACGTCAAAATAAACGTATATATGTAAACAAAGACATTATTGATACTTCCAACTCATAAAATATTCAGTAGTTTACTATTCCAAACATACTTCCACTCACTTTAATGATGGGATACCCGCTTGATTTTACTTCAAGTGCTTTTCTTGATTATTAACTCTAACGACAGATAGGAAGTTACTCGTGACTTACTTAACACTGGCGACAAAAGAGAGGAATAAAAAGTATATTTATTTGACAACATATCATAAAGAGCATACATTATATAAAAAGTGGAAACCATTAAAAATACAATGAAGATTTGCAGTTTTTGTAAGAAAAAACTATAAGTGATTTTTTAAGGATACAATTTGTTTTTGCAAAAAATAGAACCGACTTCCATATAAAACACTACAAAGGCAAAAATAACTTTAATTTCGGTAGTCGATGTCATTTGTTATGTATTTTCTTTTATTTATTTATCACCTTTTACAAAATATTGCTTTTCCTGGTGCAGAGTCAGAGAGCAGAGAGAGAGAGGGAGAGTAATTTTTGAGGAGTTCTCCCGGTACATCACCATCAGCTCTATTTCACCATATGCATTGTGACGAACATAAAGTGTTTAACATCTATATTCAAGTAATCTAATAGCAATCCACGAAATACTTATTATTGAGTAGTTTCGGTGGCCATCTGGGGTCTACATCATCAGTTCCACTTCCTCAAATGGTGCTTTTCGAGAGCAACTGCACAAGGTACTATAAGAAATAGCCAAAACGCTATAGGTTTGCCTATAATATTTGAAGAGTTCCCTCGATTTCTCCATGATTTTATCATCAGATCCAAACGTGATAACAATGGGACCAATTAGAAAGTATACCCTTTCAAACAAAAAAAGAATTTTCCAAATCGGTCCAGCCATCTCCGAGTAATGAGGATACATAAAAAAAAAATTCAAGACGAATTTAGAAACTTCTCCTTTTTTTGAAGTCGGTTAAAAAGAGGACGAAATATAGTTATATTTATTAATATAATAACCGTTAGCGATACTCGATACTAAATATACAGGGCAACCAGACAGGGCGATCTCATGTTAATCAACCCTTGTCGTGATAGGTACGTGGCTGAGTGACACTATCTAACCATTTACCGAGATTTTTCAATGGCTCGGAGACCTGTTGGTCCCAGCTGTCATTAGTAGATCTTCGATAATCGTCATTGCCAAGAAGTATTGCCCCCAGTTGCTTGATTGTGCAGGTCAGATAGGCAGGTTGCTCCATGTGTACTCAAGTACCTCGGCTATATTCCGTCAGACGAAGTCAGTCCTGCCTACCTACAATATATACCTGGAAAAAGGTTTGGGGACGCCGCCAACTTCGAAAGTACCACTGAACTATCTGAGAAATGCCATATTAAATAGGGAAAACCTACTAAAACTTTTCGCCCTATCCGGGAATAGATCCCAAGACCTCATGTTTAGCAGTCAGGCTTGCAACCACTAGACCAACTAGGCAATATTTGAATCGCAAAACAAAAATATCCAATCACTGGCTTCATGCACTACCCTTGTCGAACATGGGCACCTTGCTCGAAGATACTACTTTCCACACTGCTTCCCTTCGTTTTGTCGCTCCCTTTTGTTCTCATTGCTGCTACTGTGGAAAAGTTGTCAACAGCCTCGGTCACCACGCCCAGTTGACACTTCGCGTGACCCAATGGCTTTTACTTTCAACAGAGGTTAATCATGGCTATACAACTGAACAATGCCGCCACTATTTTGAGCACATTACCAGCGGACAGCGATGCGTAATTTTCCCACCTACGCTTTTTATTTAAGTGCTTACAATATTATCTATACTAATTATAAAAAAAAAAAATTGTTTGTAAGTTTGTGTGGGGGTAATCTCCGGAAATAATGATCCAAATCTTAAATTTTACGCACAGGCTAAATTATTTCGAAATCCACGCGGACGAAGTATCTATTATGGAAATTTTATGTAAAATAACCCATCAAAAGAAGAACAGCTGAACCTTCTAGCTGCTAGTAAATATCTGATGGGTAATCTATGCAAGATTTTAGCCTCTTTGAATAAGTAGTACTTTTCTGTGATCCGAGTAAAAAAGATATAACAGCTAGCAGCTGTTATCTTTTTCTCGTAAAGTTGAGGAAAAGGGTTGTTTTACTATAACATATCCAGCGGAGTGATAAGGATGTTCTTGTCAGTGCGTTTATAAATCTTTGCAGAGCCATGCTTTGTGGCCTATCTTTTGAGATAGCCTGTTAAATTTTCAGTTAATGTTGCCTAGTACGATAGGTCGCAGTAGTCAATATATGTATGTAGGTACGAAATTGTTATAAAAAACTAAACTAACAATGATAAAATAATGTCAAAGTAGTCAGAGTAGTCAGTTAGGAAACACCTCATCTAGCCTAGCCTAATTTAAAACACAAAAAAATTACGTGTTATTTATAACCAATTTTCAAAAAAAATACTTCAATTTATTTAATTTCAAAAAATTCTACTTTCACAAACCACCAAATTAATATGACGTGCTAATGTCAACAATATGCGCTGTGAGCGATCAACGGACCTATATACAACGTGTAACGGAAACCCCATATCAATCCAAAAGGGCTGAAGACAACATCTGGTATGGAGTCTCTATGCCCAGTTTCAGCACAAAATAAGTGACTCAAAGAATTGACACCAAATTATCGCTTTCATATGTTTCTTGAATATCAATCATTACAAACGTGTCACAGCACTGCGAGAGTCAATAACTTTCCACGTCACTTGCCTATAACACGATAAATCTCTTCAATCTTTTAAATTTGATAAATTTAGTCTCTGGTATCAATGTATTGAAATTTCTAATTAGTTCCACACATGAAGACATAGGATTACCAAACCCTTGTTATATCGTTTGTTATCATCCAAAAAAGCCGTCCACTTGGTATGTATATACCCTTTAAATTACACGTTGTATAAAAAATTGAACTATCTGTTATGCCCTATGGAATCATAACTAATGACCAGCCCAGCCCAAATAACCAGCCATTTGTACCGCATAAAATTTCAAAGCTAGGTACATTGTTTGTAACAGAACGTTCTACGTTAAAAGAACGGCGCAACATTTACTGCCATAAGAATAGAACATCTTTGCTATAACTAAGACATTTATTGATGAGTCGGTTGAAGAGGTGATAGGAGACTGGAGTATTTTTGTCGTAACAAAAGTACGGCGTGTCTAATACTACTAAATAGTGCTATTACGCACCGTCGCCGCGTCGTCGCCTGTTGTGTTGCGACTGCGGTGCGCAGTGAATTTAAAACTGGCTGTGTTAAGGTCTGAGAACAAAGGTCCCGTAACTGCGTCTTGGCCTTGTGGTCGCAAGCGCGACTGCTAAGCAGAAGGTCTCGAGTTCGATTCCTAGGTCGGGCAAAAAGTGCTATTGAGCTTTTCTAATATAAATATTCCAGCAGTAGCCCGGAGTTAGGAAGTTAGCGGTGTGATACCTCCGTGCTTCACATCTAACGTTAAGCCGTTGATTTTGTGCTTGATCTCTCTCCGGTGGCGTGAGATTGCCTTCCCATCGGGCTATGGGAGTAAAGGAACTGAGAGTATATCTGTACCTGCGAACATACTTGTGCACTACCTATAATATCTCCTGCACAGATGGCTCTCTGCTGAGATTCACCACCGTGGCCAAAATCAGTCTGGAGGACTATAATAAAGTTGACTTGTTGTACCTACGGGCTACGTGTGCGTAGTATTTTCAAAGATCAGGACTATAATATTATACGTTGGTTTTGTTAAGTTAAAAGTTCTACAACGTGTAATTTAAAGGGTATATACATACCAAGTGCATGGCTTCTTTGGATGATAGATAACAAACGATATGGCAAGGGTTTTGTAATCCTAAGTCTACGTGTGTAGAAGTTATTACAAATTCCAATACACTGATACCAGAGACCGAATTTTTCAAATTAAGAAGAACGAAAAGAATTATCGTGTTATTGGCAAGTGACGTGGAAAGTTATTGACCCTCGTAGTGCTGTGACACGTTTTTTTTTATTGGTATTCAAGAAATATATGAAACCAATAATTTGGTATTAATTCTTTGAGTCAGTTATTTTGTGCTGAAACTGTGCATAGAAACTCCATACCAGATGTTGTCTTCAGCTCTTTTGGATAGATATGGGGTTTCCGTTACACGTTGTATAAATAATTTAAAGGGAACGGTTTCAATATCGAAATTTCAGCAGATTCTCGTAAACTACATCAGAGTTCGTTAATAGTTGTTCAGATCAGGGTCTTATGAATCCAAACCCTTTCATACGTCTGCCGGAGTCAGCCAAGGAGCGATCCTGGGACCACTTCTGTTCTTAATTCATCAGTTAAGAATACATCACGCCAAGTCTACCAAATGCGGATCATTTCAAACATTTTCCTGAAATCATCTCAGCACTCATGTTTAAAATGTGATATAATACTGAAGTATTAAGTAGGAAATTGGATTTAACTTTAAATAAAGTGACATAGTGAGTTAACTCGTGCACGACAACCTATCACTTTTACGTACAAGATGAATGACAGCACCATTACCAAGACTAGAAGAATGAAGGACATGAATGACACTTTTGACAAGCTAATGTGCCTGGGCATGTAGTACGAGTATCAAAAATTCATTTAGGTAATTTGGTGTCATACTACGAGGTACTAAAGCCTTTTAAGAGCATCGGCGATTTTATGTCTATTTTTAATATACAAGTACAAATCAAGATTTAGTCTAGGCCATGCGTCTAGAATACTTTCGGAAAAAAAAAATATTTCCTTTGAACTCCAAAAGGCTTATTAGGTTCCTTATAAACGTCTGTTTGGATAATATTTTGCACTCTTCCAACCTTTTCCTAATCCGTTTAATCTAACCTATAATTCCTTCTAGATTAGAACAAAAAATTAGCCAAGTGCAAGTCAGACTCGTCCATGAAGGGTTCCGTAGTAACTACGCAGAATAAGTATCATTAGAACTCAAAACGGGATATTTACAATGTGTACATATTGTTTCGAGTTTCCGATATTTCGGTACTGTTGCAAGCGCCATGATCATGGATGAACGCAGAATAACTTTGTTTTTCATAGTGTTTGTAAAAATACAAAGTTATTTTTGCGGTTTTAGTAAATGTGATATATCTCAAAAACCCGATCTCGTTCATTCCGGTTTTCATTGGAAATTTTTATTATGACCTACAGCATATTTTTTTTAATATTTAACTCTATTATTACAAAGGTGGGGAGGGGAGGGGACACATTTTATCACTTTGGAAATATATATAATTTAAGCTCAGTGTAAACTCCATGTAACGTCACTCTATTTAACGACAAACTCCCTTAAGCGTCGAAATCAATTGGCTTTGGTTGGTTTAGCTTGCCTTTATACAATGTTTCACTCTACATAGCATTACACCCACTCTCAATAACGACAACAATTGAGTAATAAAAAGTACCTTTTAAGTTGCTAAAATTAGTAAAAACTGCGCAGCTGTGTACGATCTATTGTTGCTTTATTATCCTAGCCCGCAATAAACTCGACTGTCGGCATCATGCATACCGAACTTTCTAAGAAATTCGTTCTTTTGTTTACAAATTGGGATTGCTTGTACGTGTAGACTGTTGTTGACCATGACTCATAAGTAGGAGTCATGGATTATCTATACCTTATCATATTCTTAGTTGCTCACAAACTTTCAAATTGTAAACATGGCTAATAAAAGAAAATCTCTGTGTATTGACGAAAAAGTTTTACTGATACGCGCAATAGAAACGGGAGAGAAGATAAGGGATGTTGGCAAACGCTTTGGATTTAGTCGCTCTACCGTGTCCACAATATGGAAAAACAAAGAAAAAATCCTCCACGCTGAGTGCGAGGGAAAATCTTCCAAAAAAAATAAAGAAACCTATATACGAAGATTTGGATCAAGCTGTACTATCATGGTTTCACCGACAGCGCCAGAATAATATGCCTATCTCGGGGCCGCTCGTGAAAGCTAAGGCGGAGAATTTTGCTGAAGAACTTGGTTTAACTTCTTTCCAAGCATCAGAAGGATGGCTCGGAAAATTCAAGCAGCGTCATCATATCAACTATGGTAAAATAAGTGGGGAAGCACGAAGTGTTGATACAAATGTGACTCATGATTGGATTAACAGAGTGTGGTCAAAATTCATAGAAAAATACGCCCCAAGTGACATTTTCAATGCTGATAAAGCAGGAATTTCCTATAAGTTGACTCCAGATAAAACTCTGAAATTTAAAGGGGAAAAGTGTGTGGGAGGAAAGCTTTCCAAGGAACGTATTACGGTGCTTGTGGCTGCTAATATGGATGGCACAGAAAAAAAAAGCTGATGATAATAGGCAAATCGAAAAATCCGCGCTGTTTTAAGAACATTAAAAAATTGCCAGTGACGTATAAAGCTAATAAATCAGCTTCGATGACCAGTCAACTTTTTGAAGAAGAAGTGCGAAAGTGGGATGCAGAATTAAAGGAACGAAAAATTTTACTTCTTGTTGACAACTGCCCTGCCCACCCGTTTATATCAAACCTTCAAAACATAGAGTTGGCATTTCTTCCTCCAAATACGACTAGTGTCTTACGGCCAATGGACCAGAGTGTGATTAAAAGCCTCAAGGGTCACTACAGAAGGAAATTATTGATGGAGCTAGTTGAATCTGAGGGTAAAACTTCTGTTAATATGCTGCATGCAGTAATTTTTTTATCTAAAGCCTGAGAAGAAGTGACACCCACAACTATACAGCACTCTTTTCGACATGCTGGACTTTGTACCAATTCTACGAGTGATGAGGTGGAAACAGAACCTGAGTTTGAAAGCGACGACGACCTTCCATTAACTGAGTGGATTCAACAGTTCAACATGGCAGGAAATACGGTAAATCTTCAAACCTGCATCGAAGTAGACGACCGCCTGCTTACAACGGTTTCACTCACAGACGAAGAAATTTTGGATTCAGTGAGAAAAACTGAGGATCAAGAACAAGGCGATGAAGAAGATGAGACGGATGATCCTGAGCCTCCGCCGAGCATTAAAGAAGCTCTGGAAGCAGCTAAATTATTGGAAAAATACTTACTTTATAACCAAGATGCCTCAATATTGCTAGATATGAATAAAATAAGTAAAAAAATACAACAAAATTACTGGTGCAGCAAAAGACGTCAGACAAAAATAACAGACTATACGCAATAGCGTTCAAATAACATTCTTTTTTATGCACATAACCATGTACTAACAATAGTCGGAAATAAACTTTTTCTTTTTCTAATTCTGATGTTTCTTCTCTCCATTTAACGACAACTCTCTATAACGCCATAAAATGCACAGTCCCTTCAGTGTCGCTATATAGAGTTTACACTGTATTTACTTTAAAAAAAGTGGGTTGAGAAACCTCAATGTAATTTTTAAAGACCTGTCTACAAATACCACACAAATATAGGTTTGATGAAACAAAATATTTTTAGTTTCAGTTCCATGTATGCGGAGTCCCCCTTAATCTATACTAATATTATAAAGCGGAAAAGTTTGTTTGTTTGTTTGCTTGAACGCGCTAATCTTCGAAAGTACTGGGTGGATTTGGATGCAATTTGGTATGGAAGTAGCTTGAAGCTTGAGGTAGGTTATAGGCTACTCTTTACGCGACTGCAAAAAAGGAGAGTTATGTTTTTACCGTGATAGAATCCACCAGTTTTATATACTTTTATTTTTGTCTGAAAATCGAAAAGCACTAGTCTTAATAGTTTTGGAATAAAATGGCTGTGGCATACAGACACACGGATAGACAGACATGACGAAACTATAAGGGTTCCGTTGTTTGACATTCGGCTACGGAACCCTAAAAATGATCATATCATAAATATTTTACAAAGAAAAATTATTCTCTTGAACTACTTAAACAACGAATTATCCTTTTACTGATCTTACTTAGGTTTACTAAACTAATTAATCTTTTTAATCAAAAGCTTTTTAGGGTTCCATAGCTGAATGGCAAAAAACGGAACCCTTATAGTTTCGTCATGTCTGTCTGTCTGTCTGTCCGTCCGTCCGTATGTCACAGCCATTTTATTCCCAAACTATTAGAACTATACATGTAAAACTTGATAGGTAGATGTTTTCTGTGAACTGCTTTCCGATTATAAGAAAATAATAAATAAAATATTTAAATTTCAGGGGGGTTCCCCATACTTGGAACTGAAACCGAAAATATTTTTTTCCATGAAACCTATGCGTGTGTAGTATAGTAGTAGTGTAGTATAGTATCTAAGGACAGGTATTTAAAAATGACTTTGTGGTTTCTAAAACCACATTTTCACAAAGTCAATCGTTTAAAAGATATACACTTCCAAAGTGGTAAAATGTATCTCCCCCCTCCCCCCCACTAACTTCTATAATAATGGAGTGAAAAATCTAAAATTGGTTTGAACGAGATCGGGTCAGCAGTTTTTAAGATGTAGCATATTTTCTAAAACCGCAAATATAACATTGTAATTTATACAAATACTATGAAAAAAATAAAGATTTTTGGCGTAGTTACTAAGGAACCCTTCATCTGAGAGTCTGACTCGCACTTGGCCAATTTTTTAAAGAATAGCCACAAATTGTACGCCGTGCCTGAGTCGAAGCGTTGCCCGAGCCCAATAATAACTGTTGTAGACAATTCTGTTGGCTTATTAGTTTATTACTGCGTTCTTGGAGTGTTGTAAGATGTATGTATGATTTATAATAATAATGATCTTCCTGACTGATTTCAGCCATAGTGGGGGTCTCAGGGGGTATTATAGTGAAAAAGTATGTGTGCAGATACAAGTGCACTGTCTGTTCCTTTACTCTCATATTCCGAAGGGATGCAACACGACACGACCGGAGGGAAGGGATCAGGCGCAAGACTAAGGGCTAAATGTGCTTCCCGAGGCACAGGGGTATCGCACCGGCAAATCCCAAACTCTGAGCTTTTACTGAAAAAATTCTAATAACAAAATCCAATTGCACTTTTTTCGTGACTCGGAATTATAACCATCGGCACGAAACTTTAGCGGTGACCGTTATTGCGCAGAAGTAAAAATTAAGGTACCTGAGGGGGGCTAGCGGAATGAAGGGCGGGCGTGCGTAGCGCCGATTGGCTCTCCAGCCACATTATGTTCCCCGCGCCGATACGACGCTCCGCGCACATCCCGTGTACAGTCGCGTCATTAATTGTATTGTAATTGCTGTTAATTTTTGTTGTTGTTTTTTTTGTAAGGTTGAATTTGTTTGTTAAATTTAGTTTTTAGTTCGTTTGTGACTTTAAAGTGAATACACCTAGAAGAAATACTGTTTTGAAAAGACAGGCAAGGAAAATGGTTTATGTCGTGAATTGCTTTTTAAAAAGGGAATCTAACGAATTAATTGATTCTGTGAAACAAATTAAAAGTGAGATTGACGAAGCTACAAATACTTTACTCAGTCATTCGGACAGCATCACTGTAAATTTGAGAATGGTTCTCTGTAGATTCAGATTCACTGTAGATTCTCTGATTCAGATTAGACTTAAATCTAAAATATTTTTATTTTAATTAACAAATAATGTTTTTATTTTTATACTCCCCACAAAACTTGTTAAAAATTACATCTTAGGTACCTACTATAAATCCTTGGACATTGGCTTTGGAGATAAACTATTTATTAAAGTATAGGTAATATTATTTGCATGCGCGACAGTACTCATGCGTAGCTATCCTCTACATTTCGTTCAGCGCTAGGCCTACTATTTGACATTACATTAAAATAATGTCATTAACGTTATTTAGCTAACAATTGTATTGCGTGCGCGACAGTACCCATGCGCAGCAATCCCCTCCACGTATCGTTCAGCGCTAGACTTACGTGCCGCTACTTATAACCTCGAGACGTAAGCAGTCGTTCTTACGACCGCTAGACCAACGTGTGTGTGTGTGAGTGCGATGTGTGAGCAGACCTGTGATTCATTGATATTTTCGGCGTGTTATGTTAAAGTAAAATGAATAAATTATGACATGAGCATTTTAAGCAACCCAAAGACTTTATGACTATACGTGGTTTTGCAGAGCCAACTACCTAACCATTCGCCAGCAAAATAATTTGCGATTTATTCCAATTGACTTGTGAAATCCGGCTACCCCAGAATAAAATATGGTTTTCCCTTCCCAAAATGACTATTCGACCTACCCCGCCACAAAAATACATTAAGTCTGTCTCGGCTAAGTGATGTTGCCCGTTAAGGCATAGGCCAGATAACTGGAGAAAATAAAGTGGAGTGTTAAGAGAAAAACCTCTGCTTGCTGCCAATTATCATAACATAATCTGACCTTGGCTTTAAATTTCTGGGTAAACATATGTAGTATTTCTCGGTTAAAGATACTTTATAAATCTACTATTATAAACACTGTGGTAGCACTTTTATCATTTAACTAACCGTATCTGCGGTGAGTTGCAATACCGCGTAAAGTAAATAAACTGTCTGATTTTTTCAAATAAAAAAATATAAATGTTTAGAAATGGCAATTTTATCTTTTGCCATTGATTTTTTGGTCCAGAAATCCTCTCGCATCTCCTCAGAACACCCTTCCAAAGTTTGTAATGAAAATCTGATCGATGGTTTAAAAACGCATAGAGAACAAACTAAAAAACATTAATTTTTAAAAACATTTAATATATAGATTTCCAGACAATTCATAATGAACCAGTCACAAATAAGATCTAGAACTCTAGATTTACTTAAATAAACGTTCAAAGTTGTTAGTAATTTTAACAGTAAATTACTAATTCTGGGCTCACTCGTCCCATCGTAGACCTCGCTTACCATCAGGCGTAAACGAGGTCAAGACTGGGCACAACCGTAATTTAAAAAAAAACTGGTAAATATCTACTAACGTTTTCAATTTCAGGAAAACTCGAATATTAAACAGTAAAGACTCCCATCCGGTCACATTAACGGTGAATACCATTCGAAAATGCAGTTAATCCTATCTAAATTTCACATAGGTGTACTTAGTCAAGACAAACGACCGGTTACCTATTGCTAGCAAAACAGTCAGTAATACTACGCTTTTAGCAATCAAGCCACATAATAGTTTTGTTCCCAAACGCAAAGAGCATTAATCGGTTACTGGAATCCGGATACCTATAAACCAGTTCTTTTCACGTCGCCCAAAGTTCTTCGGTACGTTTTACACGTTGTGATAAAAGATGGAAATTTCAACGCATTTTGCATTAAAACAACTGTTTTAATGCAAAATTGCAAAAAATGTTTTAGCAGACACGTGGGGCTTCGCTCTCATGAAATGAAAAGAAATAATTATTTTGTAAATCTTATCTTACTATCTTACTTCTTCTTACTATTCTTACTTTCTTACTAATATTATAAATGTGACAGTTTGTGAGGATGGATGGATGTTTGTTACTCTTTCACGCAAAAACGACTGAACGGATCTGAGTGAAATTTGGCAAGTTGATAGGTTACATCCTGGAATAACACATAGGCTACTTTTTATTCCGGAATTCCCACGGGATCGGGATTTTACGCACGAAAACCCTACCACGCGAACGAAGTCGCGGGCAGAAGCTAGTTGGTTATAAATAACACTTTTACACGTCATGTATTTTTTGCGTGTTAAGTTTAGTTTAGCTAGATGTGGCCGATGCTTCTTATCTGACTGAAGAAGAAACACCGACCTAAACTCAGAGGTCAACGTCTCTTTTAAAGTCCATACAATTTGTATAGATCCAATCATATGAAAAGCATGTAGGTTCATGTCTGTGGTGCTCTTTTGAGGAAATAGCCACACAGATTTGAGCGGACCTGTCCAGATAGTGCAAGCATTTGTCAGTTATCGTGTAGCTCAACTTAGAACTTCAGAAGCTCAACAATTTGATGAACAATACCAAAGTAAGGACATTTTGGGTAGGCCACACAATTAAATAAATTATGGTGAAAGTAACACAAAGAAGTAACAATAACCTACAGTCCTACATAGTCCTCACCATTACAAAAATGAAGTATTAAAAAAAAACAAAATAAATTGGTTTATACAATACTTGAGAAAGCAAATATTTATATCAGTAAAAAAACAGCAATCAAAATTAAAAAAGGCCCACGTATATCACTGGAGCAGCTCATTCCCAAGCCCTTTTTGTCCTCAATATAATGTTTGACTGTATAAAAAGCTTTTTAATATAGCTTACGTTTTATAAATTATTAGAATTTATGAATGCTTAGTTCTAGAATGTGGCTAGTAGTCCGGTCAAATCAAACCAAAAAATAAGAGTGAAGCTACATAAATTTACAACAAGCTGAAAATTGGTGAAATCGTTCAAAATATAATTATACATAAAATTTGAAAGTTCCCCATCTTTCCCCTGTGCGGAACAAAGAATATTCAAGGTCAGAGGTAAAAAAATGAGTTTTTCACGATTTTCAGCAAAAGTTTTATCGTGAAAATACAGACTGGGGTTGGAAGTTGGTCAACAATACATTAGAACTAGTTCAAACTTTACTTCCACCTACGCCGGAAAAACTGCTGAATACAATGTTTTGTAATTGCAAAAAGGGATGCAGTGCTAAATATGGTTGTAAAAAAGTTGGACTGTTTTGTTCTCTGGCATGTACAAATTGTCAAGGATAGTCATGCTCTAATGTTGAATCACCCACAGTGGAGGCTTCGTTTGATTCCAACGAGGTGACATGCGATTCATCGCTATTGATGCAATTTACTGGCACCCAGAATGAAGATGAAGAAGAAGAACAAGAAGATCAAGAAGAAGAAGAATTTGAAGGCTACGAATCAGACGAATAAACTTCACTACTTTGTTTAATTTACATCAGTTTTATCTTTTCCAGTCAATGCTAATTTTCGTTATTTTGCAATAGGATCATAACTGGCCCATGAAATAGGCCTACTGGGGAAACATATTCCCTATATAACATATAGCCTATTTAATATTATTACTTAATTCTATGGTTACAATGGCAGTCTTAGGAAACAAACGAATAATCATAAATTTGGAAGAAAATGATAAGCAACCGAGCTCTTAAATATAGCGAGTGATTGAGCTTGTCTTGCTGACACCGGCAATGCATTCCATAAATGAACAGCTTGCACTCTAAATGATGAGCCACAGAATTTATTGGAATGTGCAGGCATTGAAAGTCTCAAATTCTCCGATGATCTCAAATTTCTTACATGTGTGTCAAGAAGAAACTTAAAACTTTCTTTGAGATAAAACTGAGTTGTTGGATTGAAGAGAATACTGTAGAGTAATGATAAAATATGTGCATTCCGGCGAAGGCGGATAGGCAGCCACTTGAGTTTAATGCGAAACTCAGAAACATGATCATATTTGCGCAAACCAAATATTAATCAGATACAAACATTTTGGAGTCGTTCAAGCTGCACTTCAGTAAGATCTGGATAACTTGCATCAGCATAGGTGAGAATAAGGAGAAGAGGGGATTAGGCAAGCACAGTTTTAGTGGCAGTCAGCAGGAAATTGCGTAGTCTGCATAAAGACTCGCAGAGGCAAACAGGTTGCGGCTCACTTCCTGCAACTGGGGACCCCAAGACAAATCCTTATCAATATAAATACCAAGGTCCTTTACTGAGTCACAGTAAGGTATAGCAACTCCATCAAAAAAGATTTGGGGAAGAGTCGTCTAGTCAATTTTGGAACGTAGCCTTGGGCTGCCAACAATAATATATCTGAGCAGTGGTAGCTAAATGATAACACGCGAGAAATACGAGTTGTAGTATTTTTCTAATTGTTGATGGGCTTGAGTTTGACCACTATCTTATCTGATGGTAGGTGACGATGTGGTCGAAGCTGAAGCAAGCTTTCCTAGAAGTAACCTATTCACTCTTGATCCCCAGATTATGGCTATCAAGAAACACAGACTCCGGGAGCTTATTACATTTCTTAGCTGTACTCATGATGAAAGTATTCCCAAAACGTTTTGTGTGTATGGGTGGGATTTTTACCATGTAACGATCGCGCATATCTGTTCGTCTTGATGTCCGCGTAGCCAAAGGAAAATAAAAATTGTGATTCTTAAAACACGCGCAGCTGTTATCAATGTATATTTATTGTACTATTTATTATTTATTTATTTTTAATTACTACACGATTTTTTTTCTATCATATCAAAATGGAGCAACGTCTCGATGTGATTGTTGTGGAGGGACGTATTTAAATAGCTGGAGAGCGCAGTTATAGGATACTTTTATCTTGCTGAAATAAAACTTTTCAGGCGAGCAGATCCGTAAGCAGAAGCTTAGTTTCAATAATTAGGTAATTAGGTAAGATAGGTTACCTATCATGCATCAAAAATATTTTTACTAGCTGTGCCTCGCAGTTTTACCCACGTTAATTTGTGGGAACAAAATTAGCCCATGTTTGATCCTGGGTCTTCGAATATTTTCATTCCAAATTTCATGCTCATCAATGCTGTAGTTTAGCCGTGCAAGCGTAACAGACAGACAGACTTTCGCATTTATATTAGTAGTATGGGTTTCACAAGGTTATAAAAAGACACCTACTCCACAAAAAGAAAAAACTAAAACAAAAATATTCATCGAAAAGCATTTGTAACTTTAAATATTTCTAAGGCGAAACTAAACAAAGAGTGTAATAAATTCTACCTTTAGCATTTGTAAATATTTCCACATATCTTTGGATACCTCGCGCTCGACTCAAAGAAACCGTTTCGCTTCCACGCTTACAACTCATGTAAATATGTAGAAACGATAGAAGATTTACATACGAACGTTTGGAACGTGGGTTTTGAAGAAAATCTCAAAAGTAATTCAAACCTTAACAAAATCAACATCTTAACTAAATTCCTCCTTAACCGCTGACACGTATGCCATAACAGTCTCCAAACGTCAAATTTCACTTACCCAAAATCATGATTACACCTGAAAAAATCGCATTAATCAATTTTAGACTCTATCCCATTTTAATAAAGTCTAAAATTTACTTAATTAGCTTCGTTACCAGCGCTAGCAAGTTGGGCGCGGATTATGTTAACTAGGTTAGCCAGAAAATGTATGTCAAAGAGATTTTGTGTCGCATGTCGTCTCTTCTGACAGAACTTACAGCGAAAAATAAATGTGAGGAATAATTTATATGTTTTTGTTTGCATTAATATTTATTAGGGAATACTTTTTGTATCGCCAGAAAGAAAGGTTCGTAATAAAAGTAATACTTACTACAAGGTTAGTGGAGCGAATGCTCTTTGATGGTCTTCCTATAAACTGAACAGATGTTTCTAAAACCTTTGTATAAAAGAGATAAAGGAAATGAGTAGGTACCTACTTTATAATGTGAAAAGGTAAAAATAAATACTCTTATTGTACTTTCACAAAGTTGAGGCTAGTGGAGCTTCCGTTGCCCCATAAGTCAAATATGGACATAGGTATATCTTTTTTTTTAAATGATAATAGGCTCGCGTTTGACCACCATCTCACCTGATAGTAAGTGATGATGTGGACGCTTACCTAAAAGTAACCTATTCACTCTTGACTTAAAGACCCCTAGGTTATAGCTATCGGGAAACACAGACTCCGGCAGGGAATTCCACTCCTTAGCCGTACGCACAATGAAGGTATTCCCAAAACGTTTAGTGCGTATCTGGTCCAAAAGTTCTTTTAGTTTACTTCTACAGAGTGTTAAAAATGTGTGGTGCTATAAAATAAAAAGTACTTATAGTACTGCTAGATTTGAACAAGTCATTTCATACCGATTGAAAATTCTATAAATTAGAGTCTTCCACTTATATTTGAGAGCTGCGAGCGTCAGCTGCTTTAATTGGCTCTATTATAAAGTAGTTTGAATCAGTGGCGGCATTTATTTTAGTTAAATCACAGAGTTAATGAAATGAAATATTTATTTTGTAAATCTTTACATAGTATAAAACAAAGTCGCTCCTGCTGTCTGTACGCTTAAATATTTTAAACTACGGAACGGATAAAGTGATTCAAGAGGAAGGTTTATATGTATAATACCTATATACATGCATATTACGAGTACATTACACCTTTGCGAAGCTGGGGCGGGTCATTCGTTGGTTATGAATAACACTTTTGCACGTCATTTTTTTCTCTTTTAAGTTAAGCTAGATGAGGCCGGTGTTTCCTAACTGACAACTCTGAGAAGAAACTCCGAAATGAACTCCAAGGTCACCTCTTTTAGGTCCTCTACCAATTATATAAATTTCATAAATGAATGAATAAATGCAATGAATGAATATATTTATTTAATTTCTAACATTGGTCCATTGGTTAGTACAAAACTTATGAAGTAATGGTTAGTATTCAATAATTAACTAATTATACGGTCTCTGCGGCACGAGCCAAATAGAATGTAATACACTGTTTTAGCACGAGCAACCGAATTTTATGACCGGCGGGATTTTATTTGTTATTCAGCAAAGTTTTTCAAAATACTGTTGCTGATACCTCTCATTCTAAATAAATGACAGAGCATGCTTGAAAAGTGATTACTTTGGAACTTTTTAATCTTTTATCAGGCAACTTTTTGACAAGTCACGTCATTACGTGACTTGTCAAAAAGTTGCCTGACTGACCCACTGAGTTGAATGACCCATGAATGTAATAACGCACTTCTGAAACACTAGACTAGGACGTAAACACACCTGCCAGGGTTGCGCGAATTTTCTAATGAGATTACGCGGCCTCGGAACGCAAGGGCAGGAACAGAGTGGGTTTTTAGTCAGTAGAAGTCTGACACTCCCTTCCGCTCCACCCCGAGCAATTTCAATCTCAA
This sequence comes from Tholera decimalis, assembly GCA_943138885.2. NCBI lineage: Eukaryota > Metazoa > Arthropoda > Insecta > Lepidoptera > Noctuidae > Tholera > Tholera decimalis. The sequence goes on from OW964559.2 coordinate 15,402,032, forward strand.
AATTCAATCGATGATTTCCCACCCAGAAAAAAACAAGGACGTAAACATACACATACATATATATCTTAGTCATACACATACTCCTGTTATTAAATCAGGCAAACTTTCCATTAATAAAGTTCTTAACATATACACAAAAACTGCTCTGGCATGTAAACAAACGGTGACAGAATGGCTCAAATCTCTTTACTACGAAGATACGGAAAATTTAATTGTCCATATTATTAGGTAGTCTCTATGTTGTGTATATATTTTTAGGATTTATATTTGTACAAGTTATAAAAATAAAAAAATATGTAAGTATAAATATCTATGAATCTCTTTATATATTCTCACAAACTCATACACATGCACATGCATATGCTCAAACAAACACACGTACATACACACCCTCACACAACACAGACACAAACGCATTCACACACAGACTCACACACACGCATTCACACACACTAAAAAATCGTGTAAAGAATTCATGCAAATACATTTGTTATTCTAATTTAATATATTCTAGTTAAGGGAGTGCGGCTTCTCCTGGCACAGGTGTTTTCACACTTAAAAGAAGAAGTCAACCTCATTATTGTTAAGACAAATTTTGTTATCGAATAAAACATTTTTAATTTTTTTTTTTTTTTTTTTCAACCGCTCCCAAATATTACTACAAAACTGAATCTTGACCTTTGAACTAATTAATGTGTGAGCATTAATTAGAATTGTGTTCCACCCAAGAAGGACCAAGACGTATACTCTACGAACGTATATAAATGTCTGTAGTTTAGTTTCGGCATAAGAACATAGCTTGAAGAGGGTGTGTGGGGATATCTTAGAATATTGAGTATACACGTAATATGGCAGCTTGATGGCATGGTGATTGATCATCATAATTATCATATTTATTCCCGTGACTTTTTAGCGTGTTTTTTTTTTCTCCAAAATGGCAATTTAACACTTTACTGGGAGTAAGGGGTCTAATAATAATTATGTATATATGAATGTATTAAATGGAATTACATACAATAAATATAAACTAATATAAGTTTAGATATATAAAGTATAATAAAAACCCTATATCCAAAAGGGCTGAAGAAATCTCATATAGAGTCTCTATGCACAGTTTCAGCTCTTTCAGCTAAAAATAAGTGACTGGAAAAATTTATACCAACTTATCGGTTTCATATGTTTCTTGAATACCAATCATAACAAACATGTCACAGCACTACGAGGGTCAGTAACTTTCCACGTCACTTGCCAGTAATATGATAATTGGCTTCGTTCTTCTTAATTTGAAAAATTTGGTCTCTGGTATCAATGTACTGAAATTTCTAATAAGTTCCACACGTGTAGACATAGGATTACAAAACCCTTGTCTTGCCTTTGTGTCATTTGCTATCAACCAAATAAGCCAAGCACTTGGTATGTACACACCCCTTAAATTACACGTTGTATATACAGAACAATAATTAATTTAAATAAATCTTTAAAAAAATCCTAAACCGTATCCATAGCGCCTACTCTCTCATACCTATTTTAAATTTTGCTGTGCCTGACGGTGTCGATAATTGTTTCTTTTAATTGTATTCCACCTGTATGTGTACATTATGGATTAAAATTTAAAAAAAGTTGATAAAATTATTGTAATTGTATTGGTCGTAATTATTTAGTAGGTACACATGTTAACCTTTTCTATAATTTAATTACCCTGTTTGAATAATAATATTTAATATAGTACTATTTTCATCTATCTATCATCTTCATACCCATTTCCCATATAACTTGGAGTCGGTGTACGTTGCATTCTACCATTCTCCCCTGTCAACTGACACACTATTATTCATTCCCTTTTCCTTCATTTCATTCCTTACGGAATTCATTCAACTTTGTGTGGAAAGCATACAGTCATTCAATATAAACGTTGTATGCAACTCAATCAATGATTTGGTTAATCTGTGAGCTAATTTCCTTTTGTATCAGTGAAGCTTATTATTTAGTCAAATTAATATATTTTTTTTTTGGACAGTAGGCAGCGATTTTTTTCGCTAAGAGCTTTATATTTAAACGTCAATGCAGTATGCAGCACTGGTATCCCGAACGAAATACGATGCTCATGCACAATACATAAACAAGATGTAACAGATTATGCGCAATACCTCAAACACCCCAATTAGAATATTAAATTATAAGTCGAAAACAACATCCGTAACTAAATAAATTGAAACCAAAACCTAGACATTTTTTATAAAATACTTATCCTCACTAAACGCAAAAAGTATGTGCGTCATACAATATACTTACGCAGACGCATACACTCATGTAATGTTAGCAGCCGACACGCACAGGAGCGCATTACCTTGAATTAAGGAGTGTATTAATTTGTCATGATACTGTGTTTCCATTTTAAGTTAAAAGAAAGATTTTGCCGTTAAAACTAAACACCTATTTTTTATGACGGAAATCGATTCAGAAGCCGATTCTGAACAAACTACTTTCAGGAATTGCGTTTATTCTGTTACACGTTGTATACATATAATAATGTTTTATTTAAATAAAAATATGCATGTGACTTTTTCATTTGAACCCCTTTTTTTCCTGTGGAAAAATCATCAAAGGACTCCTCCCGCTCTGAGTGGAGCGGAAGGGAGTGTCAGACTTCTACTGACTGAAAATCCACCCTGTTGGTCTTATAGTCCGGGGCTGCGGTATTTCGTTGAACATTCCCACAACCCCAGCAGGCAATGGCTCTGTCGGGCCCCCTCAACGCTGCTGACTGTTCCTTGAGGCGCGCGTGGAATATGACTCACAGTCGACTCGAGCCTGGTCCTTACCTGGCGGTGAGCTACCCCTGCTCCCTGCAAGCTAGCCCGCGCCTATGATGGCCAGAGATAGGCTTGCGATCCCCGACGCCCGGAGCGACTCCCGTACATTTGAAGGCCTGACTCCTGGGCTAGGTTGAAAGTTTCAGAATTCAACGTGTTTGCAACCTAAAACTATACAGCACGTTTTTCGGCTGTACAGAGCATCTTTAGAAGGTACAGACGACCGCTCACGCATTGCTTTACCTTTCACCAACTATTGCCAGAAAGGTATTGATTTCTCGTGAATTTTCGCAAAGTGAAGCCTGATTCTTTATCACGCTAGCTTTAAAACTGTGCGTATTGTATCTAGGGTAGGTAAGTTAGAAGCTTATGAATATTTTATTCACCTATTATTTCCTACAAACAATCACGTGTAACAATTATAAAATAAATAACTACCTATGCGTTTTGATGCGAACACGATTAAACCATTTTGGTACTTTTAGTAGTTTCAACGCATTATAGAAATCTACTAGTATGTAAGTACATTTCTTACAGTATTTAAAATAGTCAACGAAATGTATTTTTTAGCAGCTTTTACTATGTTACTTTCACAAACGGTTAATAGAAAACAGATAGTTTTGAATATACACACTATTTTTCTTTTTTCTTATTAGATATTATGTATTACTAAATACATAATTATAGGTCTTACATTAATAACAAGTCCGCTATGTTTTGTCAATAAGACATACAAATATTAGGAAGAAATTGAATATAATTTATGTCACAGTATCAGATCAATTAATTTAAGAATATGATTCATTACAACATTAAAACAAACACAACAGAAAAATATTAATAACAACGTCATAATATAAAATAAGTGTTTTAGATACTTACGATATATATACGATACTTTATAATTATCTAATCTAACAGCCAATTATAGATTTACAACTTATTGACTAGATAGTACAACAAACCTAAACAGTCCAGTAGAAAAATGTCAAATATGAGTATATTTTTCATATCTGTCTATAATTAATTATAACCCATCTACAGAACAGTACCAGTAAGCGTCGCTTAACCTTGAATCTTAATGTGCGACTTTTAATGTTTAAACACGAGCTTAAAATAAGCTTAAAAAAAATAGACCTGATGAAACAAGCTCAAACATTCGCAGATGATTGATGGTCACCACACGACGGTAAGATATTATGTTGGCTTTGAGGAATTTATGTGACAGCCGTAGTAACGGGTGGTGTTACGAATTAATTAGCCTGTTCAAGGGCTGCGGTTAATTAAACCGTTAACGGTACCCGTGACGTTGGTTTACCACCAAATTATGTGTGTCAAGTACGTATTAAGTAGGGTTTGGTATTAAAAAAATCATGAGGAAGTTTTCCTTTATTGTAGCTGGTTGAATATCAATTATTTAATAAAGAAAGGGAAAGAAGGCATGTTTGTTTGGCATACACAAATACAATTTTGTGAATTATATTGCGTTGACTAATATTGAAAATATTTTTGTGTTATTATTGTGTTATTTCGTACCAAAAACTAAGTTTGACAAAAGCTTTAATGCGTCAACATCATTTATAAAGACGCCACGGACAGTTAGATATCAAACTTGTGCCTTGAGGACTTTAAAAACAAATCAATAAAGATAGAAAGAAACATTTCGAAGATAATATGTCATTTTAAATATTTACGTGTGTCTGAGGTACTTATTACGAGATTTACTTCGAAAGCAATTGTTTATTTATTTATTAAAATTTTATGTAACACAAAATGTACAAAGGCGGATTTAATGCCATAAGCATTCTCTACCAGTCAAACATATTAAATTTATAAATGGAAAAGCATGGTAAACCATACTTCAGGATTTATTACAGTAACTTATATGCTAAATATTAAAAGAATATTCCTTATAATATGCAGACCCGTTATGTAAGTTTATGTTATGCAATAATAAGGTTATGCTAAGATTACGTTGCCAAATTTATATTGGAATCCGGACCTCACGCTGGGATGAAAAATTACAAATGAAAAAGATGTCGATGGGGAAAATATTAGATAAGTTTGATATAAACTCGATTCTGTTAGATGCTTAGTTCAATACCCAAGGGTTTGGAATAATCAAAATAAACACGTTATAGGTATACGTAGTAGGATTTCATTAGTATTTCCTAAAGTTCCTAGATTCAATACATGTCTGTCAACTTAAAGAATAAAAAAAATTGGCCAAGTGCGAGTCAGACTCGCCCAAGAAGGGTTTCGTAGTAACTAAGCCAAATAACTTTATTTTTCATAGTGTTTGTATGAATTTTAAAGTTATATTTGCGGTTTTAGAAAATATGCTATATCTCAAACACTGCTGACCCGATCTCGTCCAAACTAATTTCCGTTGAAACATTACATTAAGGTCTACAGCATATACTTTTTTAGATTTTTCACACTATTATTATAGAAGTTAGAGGAGGTGGGAGGGGGAGGCACACATTTTACCACTTTGGAAGCGTATATCTTTTCAACGATTGACTTAAGGAAAAAATGATTTTATTAACCTCAATAAGACCTGTCTATAGATACCACACACGTGACACGCATAGGTTTCATGAAAAGAAAAAACAGTTACAGTTCCATGTGTAGGTCCCCCTTAATTTTAATTATTTTTTATTTTTTTCTTAAAATCAGAACACAGAATACATCTACCTACCAAGTTTCACATGTATAGTCCTAATAGTTTCGGAATAAAATGACTGTCACATACGGACGGACGGACGGACGGACGGACAGACAGACAGACAGACATGACGAAACTATAAGGGTTCCGTTTTTTGCCATTCAGCTACGGAACCCTAAAAACCAGTTCCTAACTATTTATTATTATTTAAAAAACCATTTCCTAACTATTTACTATTATTTAAAAAACCAGTTCCTAACTATTTTTAACCGACTTCAAAAAAAGGAGGTTTACAATTCGTCTTGAAGTTTTTTTTTTTTATGTATTTTACCTCATAACTCGGAGATGGCTGGACCGATTTGGAAAATTCTTTTTTGTTTGAAAGGGTATACTTTCTCGTTGGTCCCATTGTCGACACGTTTGGATCTGATGATGGGATCATGGAGAAATCGAGGGAACTCTTCAAATATTATAGGCACACCTATAGCGTTTTGGGTATTTCTTATAGTACCTTGTGCAGTTGCTCTCGAAAAGCACCATTTGAGGAAGTGGAACTGATGATGAAGACCGCAGATGGCCACCGAAACTACTCAATAATAAGTATTTCGTTTATTGCGATTAGATTACTTGAATATGGATGTTAAGCACTTTATGGTCGTCACAATGCATATGGTGAAGTAGAACTCCTCAAAAATTAACGGCTCTGCACCGGGAAAAGCAATATTTTGTAAAAGGTGATAAGTAGTTGACATTTTGGCTTTTGTAACTAGATAAATTTCAAACCGACCCACTAAAAAGCGTGAAAAAAAACTTTTTAGGAAAAAATAGAACCGACTTCCATATATAAACACTACAAAGGCAAAAATAAATTTCGGAAGGCGGTGTCTTTAGTTTTGTATATATTTTTGTTTTTGACACCGCCTTCCGAAATTAAAGTTATTTTTGCCTTTGTAGTCTTTTTATATGGAAGTCGGTTCTATTTTTTCGTAAAAAGTTTTTTTATCGAGCAGTCACGCGGGACTTCGCTCCCGTGGACTTTAACACGATAAAAACATAACCTCCTTCTTTTTCAGTCAGATAAAAAATAGCCTATAACCTTCCTCAAGCTTCAAGCTACTGCGATTTTATCAAAACCCACCCAGTACTTTCGAAGATTAGCGCTTTCAAACAAACAAACACACTTTTCCGCTTCATATTATTAGTAAAGATTTAATGGAAATCTTATTTTCCCGATATGGTCCATCGTGGATAGCAAAATCGTGAAATGTTCACCATTCAATGATCTGGTCAAATTTAGTTGCGACCACTTCATGAAATTCTCAAGCATTTCATGATCTAGGCAATTCTTTGATATGGCCACGACATGTCGTCGTTGCGCCTGCCAAGTTCCATAAGTGATTTTTGTAAGGTTTTCGGAAACAACAAAAAACATGTTATTGAATTGAAAATAAAAAACTCGGTAAAATTATTGATACCAGCACACACATTCGCACAGCACAGACGTTTATTTAATCTATACTTATAATAAATCTGTAGAGAGGTCAATTCTGTACATGAAATATATTTCCAAAATAACTATCAGGGAGTGATTAGGGATCGATACTGATGCCAAAAATGCAATCAGTAAAATTTTTGTCTGTCTGTCTGTATAACCGTTATAGAAACAAAAACTACTCGACGGATTTTAACGAAACTTGGTACAATTATGTTTCATACTCCTGAGCTGGTTAACACTAGAACGCCCAAACTGTCAAAATGACGGATATCGTTATTTATTTTATTGTTTTCTCCGGAAATATTTGGTGAAATATGATGAAATTAATTTACTTTTATTATTTTTGCTTAAATTACCCGAAACGGTGTTTAGTAATGTATAAGTGATATTAGTATAAAGTTATAGCAAGGTATACCTATAACGCCCAGCGTCCGTCCAAATGATGGACTTATTATATGAGGGTACCTATCTTCAAATTACATAGTTTTATAGTCGATGCGAACTACCTTCAATATAGAGTTTACAGGTGGACTTTAATTTTTTTCATTTATTCGTCATTCGATACGCGTTGTTTCCAGTTTTTATTTTTGTGAGATACAATTATTGTTACAAATAGTGAACTAATGTAACATTGTGTGAAAAATGTATTGTGAATTGCTCAAATATCGCATCAAAACGTATGACGTCACCAGAAATGCAGCAGATGCTTGAAAGCTTACATAATATGCATATAGACCAATCTGACTCCGAGCTGGTGTCTGAATTATCCGACGATGAAAACGACATTTCATACCTGCCTCAGGTACTCTTTCACATTCCGACAGTTCCGACTCTGAGGAATCGGAGTAGTGCCCATGGAACTAATTATCCTATCAGTTACCCAACTGCACCTCCGCAGATTTTTTCTACTATGGTGAACAAGAGGTCGAGGAAGGGCTAGAATACGTACTGGAACAAGTGAAAGTACTTTATCCGGATCACTAAGTGGTCTTATCTCCAGTAACCAAATGCCAGGAGTTGAACATGAATTCTTGGCCCCAAATTGCTGTCAATGCGTGGATATTATGTAAACAGACAATAATTCAAAATATAAACCGCCATGACGTTATTTTGAAGCTCACAAGTGAACTCAGTGATCCTTATGTTAGTGCATAATCACGCCAGTCAGCCATTACTTAGTTCCATCAAGGCTTTTTCTGCTGATCCAGACCCCAGCAGGAGGGACCTACGGACTCCAGAAGCATCAGGTAAAAAGAGGGCATACTGTCTTGTGCGAAAAAAACAAAGCATCTGATAAAAGGGACATTTGTCAAAAAATTGGATGTGAGAAATGTGTAGGTCGCGAAGAAAAATCCGAAATTTAAAAAAATAAAATATATGCTAACCAATTTTTCTAATATTTTTCTGTTTTTAACAATACACGTTATAATTTAATATTAAATTGAGTTTCATTTTATAGCTAGAATTTTTAGTTAAAGGCGTCCGTCATTTCGACGGACGCTGGGCGTTGCAGGTAGTCAAAAATGTTGGGCTTTCTAGTGTTAAAGTATACTTTTCATCACGCTACAATTAATAGGAGCAGAGCAGTGAAGGGAAATGTTGGGAAAACGGGAGAAGTTACTCCATTTTTTAAGCTTCCGTCGCGTGTGCAATCTTAATGGTTAAAGCTACACAGAAATAATTTCATGACGGAAATGTTCTCCTTAAAATTATATAAAAAGTATCCCACGACAGCATAAATGTCTATCTTTTATGGTTGACTCACAATAACACGTGTAACTCCCGATAGCTTAGCAGTTCGAAGCTTTCTGATTATAATATTTGTCTACTCTTACGTTTATAACACTCTCAGGTCACCCCTAATTGAAAAAGTTAACATTATTAACTATTCCATAAAAAAGAATCATATAAATTGGTATAGAAACACCAAAGTTATACATGATATACTAAATAATTTTCCATTCCAATTTAAAAGAACGCAATTCACAGTTATGGGTGTGTTATGCAATGACAATTCATAAGGCTCAAGGGCAGACTTTTCGTGTTGCTGGAGTAGATCTCGGTGTCAGTTGTTTCTCGCATGGTCAGTTGTACGTCGCTCTTTCCCGGGTTAGCAGATCTAGAAATCTTTATGTTCACGTGCCGGACGGGTCAACTTTCAACATAGTTTACCCGGAAGCTTTGCGCTGAAGTATTTTCGTTCTATAGGTACTTAAGCCTCATGTGAACTTGATCTAAACAATATTATCAATACATTAACTTAATAACACACAAGGAGTTACACGTTGACGGAGTCGCGGGCACAGCTATTAACAATAATATTGTGTGGTTCCGTATTGCGATATTTTTCAACAGTATTATAGATTGACATATTATATTTCCCTACTAAATTACGAAAGTTAATCTGTCGGTTACATCAAAATCACTGAACCGTGAGGAAGGACATAGGCTACTTTTTTTTACGAAAAACGACGGAAACGCGGATGAAGTCGCGGGCAACAGCTATCTATATTATACTATATAAAGCTAAATTACCACTCACTGACTCACTGACATAATTGTTCTCCCAGATGGTGGATGGGGAGGTGGGTATATTTTGACAGATTCGTAAACAAGTAACTCTGAAACCTACGGGAAAAGTGCCAAACCTCCCCTTTTCCCCCCCCTTCTCCCCCCTCCCTATCGTATCTCGGAAACTACGAGACCCGTATTTTTTTTTTTTACGGATTCGTATAGAGGAGGCTCGGTAAAGTAAAAGCCATTTTTCAAAGTCCCCCCCCGCCCCCCTTCTCCCCCCCTTTAGGCTGATCTCGGAATCTAAGAGACTTGGAACATTTTTTTTTTCAGATTCATTTAGAGGGGCAATGCTTTAGTCGAAATAATTGTGCAACCCCCCCCCCATTTACCCCCCCCTTTTTTTTTTTTTTTTTTTTGTTTCACAAGCACGCGAGGTGCTTGCACCTCGCGCAACACGCAAATACTTGATTTAGAGGGGCAATGCTTTAGTTTTTTTCACAAGCACGCGAGGTGCTTGCACCTCGCGCAACATGCAAATACTTGATTTAGAGGGGCAATGCTTTAGTTTTTTTCACAAGCACGCGAGGTGCTTGCACCTCGCGCAACACGCAAATACTAGTTATATTATATAAAGCTAGATTACCACTCACTCACTCACTCATTGACATAATTGTTCTCCCAGATGGTGGATGGGGAGGTGGGTATATTTTGACAGATTCGTAAACAAGTAACTCTCAAACCTACGGGAAAAGTGCCAAACCTCCCCTTTTCCCCCCTCCCTATCGTATCTCGGAAACTACGAGACCCGTATTTTTTTCTTTTTACGGATTCGTATAGAGGAGGCTCGGTAAAGTAAAAACCATTTTTCAAAGTCCCCCCCCCCCCCCCCCGCCCCCCTTCTCCCCCCTTTAGGCGGATCTCGGAATCTAAGAGACTTGGAACATTTTTTTTTCAGATTCAGGGGCAATGCTTTAGTCGAAATACTTGTGCAACCCCCCCCCATCACCCCCCCCCTCTTTTTTTTTTTTTTTTTTTCACAAGCACGCGAGGTGCTAGCACCTCGCGCAACACGCAAATACTAAACCCCCCCCATCTCCCCCCATCACTCCACGCCTTTTTTTTTTATCACAAGCACGCGAGGTGCTTGCACCTCGCGCAACACGCAAATACTTGATTTAGAGGGGCAATGCTTTAGTTTTTTTCACAAGCACGCGAGGTGCTTGCACCTCGCGCAACACGCAAATACTAGTTATATTATATAAAGCTAAATTACCACTCACTGACTGACTGACTGACTGACTCACTCATTGACATAATTGTTCTCCCAGATGGTGGATGGGGAGGTGGGTATATTTTGACAGATTCGTAAACAAGTAACTCTCAAACCTACGGGAAAAGTGCCAAACCTCCCCTTTTCACCCCCCTTCTCCCCCCTCCCTATCGTATCTCGGAAACTACGAGACCCGTATTTTTTGTTTTTTACGGATTCGTATAGAAGAAGCTCGGTAAAGTAAAAACCATTTTTCAAAGTCCCCCCCCCCCGCCCCCTTCTCCCCCCCTTTAGGCGGATCTCGGAATCTAAGAGACTTGGAACATTTTTTTTTTCAGATTCATTTAGAGGGGCAATGCTTTAGTCGAAATACTTGTGCAACCTCCCCCCCCATCACCCCCCCCCTCTTTTTTTTTTTTTTTTCACAAGCACGCGAGGTGCTTGCACCTCGCGCAACACGCAAATACTAAACCCCCCCATCACCCCCCCCCTTTGTTTTTTTTTTTTTTCACAAGCACGCGAGGTGCTTGCACCTCGCGCAACACGCAAATACTTGATTTAGAGGGGCAATGCTTTAGTTTTTTTCACAAGCACGCGAGGTGCTTGCACCTCGCTCAACACGCAAATACTAGTTATATTATATAAAGCTAAATTACCACTCACTGACTGACTGACTCACTCACTCACTCATTGACATAATTGTTCTCCCAGATGGTGGATGGGGAGGTGGGTATATTTTGACAGATTCGTAAACAAGTAACTCTCAAACCTACGGGAAAAGTGCCAAACCTCCCCTTTTCCCCCCCTTCTCCCCCCCCCCCCCCTATCGTATCTCGGAAACTACGAGACCCGTATTTTTTTCTATTTACGGATTCGTATAGAGGAGGCTCGGTAAAGTAAAAACCATTTTTCAAAGTCCCCCCCCCTTTAGGCGGATCTCGGAATCTAAGAGACTTGGAACATTTTTTTTTTCAGATTCATTTAGAGGGGCAATGCTTTAGTTTTTTTCACAAGCACGCGAGGTGCTTGCACCTCGCGCAACACGCAAACACTAGATAATAATATAAGGCTGAAGAGTTTGTTTGTTTATTTGAACGCGATAATCTCAGGAACTACTGGTTCGAATTGAAAAATTATTTTTTAATGAAATAGTCAATTTATAGAGAAAGGCTATAGGCTATATATCATTACGCTAAGGCCAATAGGAGCGGAGCGCCAATGAAGAATGCTTCAAAATCGGGGTTAAATTTAACGTTAGCCCAAAGTAACTATTCCACGTGGACGAAGTCGCGGGCAAAAGCTAGTTTATAATAATTGTAAAGCCCTCTTCCTCTATTATAATTTGCTGTGTTCGACAGGGTCTACAATGATCTGTAAACTATGTAGGTATATCTTGTATATTATAAAAATACAAAAGTTGCCAAAACTATCAGTCATTTAAGGGGCTAGAATTTTTTTAACAAAAAAGTGCACATAAAAATGAAAAAATGCACAAATGGAATTTGGCAGGCGCAGCGACGATGTGTTACATGCTTTATACATAAGTATAAAGCATGTAACACAAGCAAGACACAGTGCAAAGTTGTAAGTGATACATGTAACTCCGAGCGTGACGTCACTCAAGGGTGACCAACCTGTCATCGCCTGTACACTAGAATGTGCCCGCTACCTTAATTTACACTTCATTATATTTCTTTCTTTCTCAGTTTAAACATTGTGAGATGTAGGTACCTAAGTTTACTTACTCAGTATTTATTTTTATAAATTAACGCTTCTAATAACGAATCTTCTCTTGAAACCATATAATTTTATCAGTTATAATTATGCTGTAGAAAAATTAAAAACAAAGTAATATTAAAAACTAGCGTCTTCCCGTGACTTCGTTCGCGTGGGAGGATTTTCCCGCGTAAGTCCCGATCCCGTGGATGATCCTGGATGTCAACTATCTACTTACCAAATTTCACTAAAATCCGTTTAATAGTATTTACTTTTTTTAAAAACATCCATACATCCATCCACACAAATTTTCGCATTTATAATATTAGTAAGATTCATACTATCGTCAACTCACGTGACAAAAGAGATTTATATAATAGAGCTATTAGGTACCCAAATCTATAGCCATCATAGATTCTAGAATAAGGCACTATCAACAAAATTGACTATCCATATGTGTAGATCAATGACCCCATTTACCGTTTCACTTCTAAATCACATTTTAGGTCGGTAATGTAATAATCTATACGAGTATTTCAATTTATATAAATGTCAATCCATTTTAGACCTAAGTCTCATGGCGTAGATTTTACATTTGTGTGGGTAAAAGCACTCGTAATCACAGTTCGAAGCATATTTAATTATATTATATGAGAACTAACCAGATATTCATTCATTAATAATTACTCACTCTATTCCTATTTTAATTATTTATAAATTTTAAAAGGTAGCTTCATAGCTTACAGGTATAAAATATAAAATTATTACTTAAAAGATATGCCAATTATGAAGTACACAGAGCATAAATAAATAGTTAATGAACATAAATGTGTGTTATTGAGTATGTACAATGTGTATCTAGTAGTTAATTTGCCATTAACAGAAATAAAAGATTAATTACCCACATGCTAAGAAAATACTGTGTTAACTATGTGTGTAACTGAGCCATGTGTCTTAAAAAGATATAATCCATATCTAAGACCAAAGATACAGATAACTTCCTTCTTAAGACGGTTCCGGGTGGTACAGACGGGGAATAGCCGTTTCGACTTGATCATCATTTGCTGAGCGCTTTGCCAGCTACCTCGGAATACTAGTGTCCACTGATTACCTATCTGACTTCTAAAACCTAGTAACTGGATAACTCGATACCCCTTTCCCCTTTTTTCCTTTTTTTCCCTTTTTTAAGGTTTTCCTGATTTTTGATTACCCGTAACAACTGATAAGATTTATATTTGGTTTGCGCAAATATGATCATGTATCCGAATTTCGTACGAAACTCAAGTGACTTCCTATACGTCTTCGCCGGAACTTATACATCTTGTCTCTGCTTTACAGTATTCTGTTCAATCCTAAGACCCCCTCTTAAGCCCGATTTACACTTCAATAAGTACAGTAGCGAGTTAACTTGCGTCATCGGCGAGTTAAGTTGTTATTGTAGTTTGAACGGCAAAAGCGAGTTAAATAGTAAGTTGTTGATTAAGTTGAGTTAAATAGATCGCGATCCTATTTTTCGGCGAGTCCAGTGCGAATGCGAAGTAGCCCCCTCTCAGTGGCGGTACCTTCATATAAGCCCAAAAGCCCGGCATGCCTTACTAAAAAATGCTCGATAGAGAATCAATGTCAAACCCGAACTATTTAAAAGTTCGCGCGCTTAATTCTTATCAAAATAACACAATGAATCTACTAAACTACTACGCATCGCGATTGTTCGCGCGCAGAGTTTCGCATTTGTAGCATCTAATGATCTAAATATTGCTATCTCGCTTACACGCACCGGCTTTTACCGGGCTTTCAAATACTATATCTGTCACTTTCGCACTTATAGCGATGTGTCGTATAACGAGTTAGGCCTTAGGCATAGAACAAATCAGTCACTATGGCAGATATAAGCAGGGCATTCGTATGAAGTTGCATGCGTATGCGTGACCTTGTCAGCTTGCCAACTCTGCAGTGTTGCCGTTTTAGCCACACGTTGAAAGATCTTGGAGATTTTTAACGTGTTTGGAAACTTTTTTAACATTTATCAACAATAAAAACTAGCGACTTTTAAAATAACGAAATTAAATACAGTCAAAACCGTTTACAACAACATCATTTAGAACAACATACCGGTTATATAGACCAAAATCATAGGTACAAAATACTTTGTACCTTGAAAACATCACCGGTTATTACGACTATCGGTTTTTACAACCAAATATGAGTGGTCCCTTGGATGTTGTTATAACAGATTTTGACTGTATTCAAGCAATATCTTAAAAATAAAAAAAAATTAGGTAGATTTTTCATATACCTGGCGACTTTTTTTGCCTAAATGACAACACTTGAGTAGTTCCGACATCCCAGAGTGCAACTAACTTCACTTCAGTTTCATTTGTTTGTTTTCTAAGATTTTCTCAGTGATACAATTGTTTTGGTGATTTACTATTATTTAACAATGGAGGTAATTGTACCTTGTGAGGATTTAAAATGCGTTCAAGTTTTGATTGGCGAAGATAAGGTAAAATCTTTAAACTTTGCTCAGAAAAAACAGTTAATTTCTTCATTAAAACCGACGCCTAATCTGTGTATTTCTCAGACTAGTAAATCGCATAAACGAAAATTTAATAGATCATTGTATAAAACTAGTTGGATTGTTGGCTGTTCGCACACTAATAAGTTGTATTGCTGGAGCTGCATATTTTTTTCGAATGAAGATTCCGTTTGGAATACATCTGGTTATATTCATGAGAATAACCTCGAAGATGCCTTTCCCGAGCTGTTAAAGTTAGCGTATCTTGTTGTAACTATTCCGGCTACAAGTTCTTCCGCGGAACGTGCTTTTTCGTCTCTTAAACGTATCCATACCTATCTGAGAAATACACAAGGTCAAGAGCGTCTTTCCGAATTATCAATGATAGCTATTGAAAAACAGTTGTTGGTAGAATTAAAACGATCACCAACATTTTACTCTGATGTAATTAAATCATTTCTTAAGAAAGATAGACGATTCCAATTAGAATATAAATAATTTATTTAAATTCCTTATTACATTCTATCTAGCTATTTTTTAACTTTCGTTTTGTAACATTTTGTTTTTTTTTTTTTTTTTGTCTGTAACCTGGGTTCTGTTACGAAGGAAGCAACTACTTACCATAACTTTGTTCCCTCAAGCAATGAAGCAAACCAAACCAAACGGCTTTTTTCAAAGCCACCGGAGGTATGCAATTGCTGATATGTTTATTATATTCAATCTAGCACTAGCATGCCTTCAGTGTGCTTTGGTTACCTCATTCACCGCGCACGACAAGCAAGAGTGAAATTGAAGAAAGAAGAGGAAAGAAGAAGATGGATGAATTAACTTTTAATTTATTGTACCTAACCAGTAGTTTATGAGAAAATTGCGATGATACATACGGTAGGTACCTACATACTCAGTCGAAAACTGAACTTTCTTTTTTTGAAATCGGTTAAAATTTTATTGGGCTTGCGTTATTTTGAAACCCTAGGCACGCCACTGCCCCCTCTCTCGCGTCTCCCGCACCCCTCCAACTTAACTGGCTGGCATGTAGACGGGCGAGTTTAGTACAGTCCATAAATTTGTAGGTAGCGGCCGCGAACACGTGTTATTTTCTTTTCGGGCAACTTATGACTACTCACTCGCCTACGTTTGGACGCTACTTCCAACTTACTACTTATTACTTAACTAACTGGCTACTGAACTTATTGAAGTGTAAATCGGGCCTTATCTTAAAGAACGTTTTAAGTTCTTCCATGACACACATGCCAAATTTCTGAGGTCATCGAAAAACTTGAGGCTAGAGGTACCGAGTCACTTCACCAATTTCTTTGGTAAGTCGTTTGCAGCTCAAGCAGTACGACTGTGGAATACTCTTCCCGTGTCAGTAAGACAAGCACAAACCCTTCCTTCTTTCAAAAACATGGTAAAAGATCTCTATCTCTCTCTTTAATTTGTTACTATTTTTTATATAACTTAGTTTTGTTCTTTTTATCTATATATATGTATATGTGTGTGTGTATGTGTGATTTATTTAAAATTAATAATGAATATGTTTTTGTATTCAATTATAGCATTTTTAATTATAGTAAAATTTATTATGAAAATTTTATTGTTGTTTATTGACATTTTTATTTCATTTAGTTCATTTTTTTTTGTAATTGTCATTTTCATTTTAATTTATTCTTTGAAAATAATATTTGGTGTGTGTGTTTCTGATTATGTTAATCTTATATGAGTTAAGTTACTTGGATTAAATCTATTTTTTTTTTATTGAGTATTTAGGTTATTACTTATTTATTGTATATAAGTGAATAGTACACCATGGACTACCTGCGTATTTATTTTCTCCTGCTGTATCAAATCCATCCAAAGGTTGTCTGTAAAAGGTCGCTGTTAGCGATAAGACCGCCCATTGTAACACCCTTTGTAGTTTTTTAAGTCCTTATTTTGCTATGTGTTATTCTGTTATGGTGTACAATAAAGAGTCTATCTAACTATCTATTTGTATATTTTTTCTCGGTGGAAAAATCATCGAATGACTTCTTTCGCTCTCGGTTAAGCGGAAGGGTGTGTCAGACTTCCACTAACTAAAAACCCACCCTGTTCCTTCGGCTGCCCAAAAGTTCCGGGGCCACGGTATCTCGATAGAACTTTCCCGCAAACCCCGGCAGGCAATGGCCCTATGGGGCCCCGTCACTAGTAATGACAACTCTTTGAGGTGCGCGTGGAACATGACGCGCAATCGACCCGGGCCTGGTCCTTACCGGACGGTGAGCGACCCCTGCTAGCCGTCCGCAGGCCCGCGACCCGTAACAACTGTCTAAGATATTCAAATTAAAGACAAGCTCAGCAGCTTCGTCTTTTTTGAGACATGCACGAATCTCAATATATTAAGATGATAATCCATCTGATCTCGATAAGCGTATGGCTTTTATTATATTAGTCTCAAGTTCATCCGCAGCTTAGACGTGACTTGCAATGTAAAATCCCAAAGCAATTATTACCGGTTGACTACTACTGACCCAGCTCAACTAGCTTTACCATAACTTCGGATTATTTTAATACTCATATAATTCATAAGAGTGTGTAAAAGACCAAGGAAGTCAGCCATTTATCATTACGTGAAGAAGAAACCAATGACATTAAAATTCCCCGCTAAGACTCACCTAAAGACATCTAAGCCTACCTCTTAATAACAATACGTTCTCATACAAAAACCCGGCACGCCCCTCTCTTTATACAGGGTAGATTAATATTGGATTTAATGAAAACCTTTAGAGGAACATAAATCACCGGGCCATTGATGGCCAGGCTTATTAGTCCGGATAAAGACTGTCACAGTTTGTGCTTCCAACGCAAACATTCAGTGATAGTCAGATTTATTGAATACTTCGGCCTACGGGCTTGTGGTTAATTAAAAGGAATATTAATATAGTTAATAGCTGTTTAATAATATGTAGTTGGTTGTGTAAATAGCCTCGGAAATATTTAGTAAACTGCCTATTTAGCCTATTTTATATATTGAAGTCTAATAATAATAATTGAACCTATTACTGTCGCACTGCTTTCTCTTTTAGATGAAAGTTAATAGGCCGTAATACACCACACAGGCCCAGTACCTAAGGGTTGGTGGATGGAGCATATTTTCTAAGTTTTGGTCCTTTTTTTGTTCCGAGATGGAAATCCTCATGTATGCCTCCGCCCTGGGGCGGGCGAAGGGGTCTGTCAGACTCATACTGACTAAAACCATCCTGTGTTCCCTCGTACACATGCGCCGGGGGCTGCGAGAACACATAAGTATTCTTCAACGCGGCCCCCGACTAGTGCCGGCCCGCCTCTGCGGGCCCCATCTCTTTAAGCGGCGGGAGTGAGGTATTTTGCTTCCGCTGTGACTACTGAGAAGAGCGCGCGTGGAACAAAACGCGCCACCATCTCCGGTCTCGTGTTATAGGGGACGGCGGGCATCCCCAAATCCACCGTCCCTGGACCCATTTAGGGGGGCCCCCAGAGGGGAAGTTTTGGTCCTCGGTCGGTTTACTCACGATGTTTCCTTAACCAATTTTAAAGCTCGTGGCTTAATAATAACAGCCGTATGAGCCGACCAAATGAGGTTAAGCATGACTTCCCCAGGTTGGCTCGTGGACGGTTGACCAACTTATCATATCGAGATTCCTTCGTGCCTCGCAAAGTACGTTAAGCCCCGTTGGTCTCGGCTGTCATTGTAGAGCTTTGACAGACGTTGTGGGTAGTCAAAAGCAAGAAAAGTCTTGCCAAGGAGTACCGCTTTACCCAGCTACTGGTTTGTGAAGGTCAGGCCTACCTGACCTTTAAAATATTTCTAAATAATATTCTTACTCAGCTTCAGATAATTACATCAGTAACTGGCTCTGATGTAGTGTGTGATGTAGTGGGAAAAGCCCAAACAGATGATGATGTTAATAATAAATCTTTTTATCTTTTGATGTGTCTAATTTATTATTTTATATGGAATTTTAATGGTCTCGACAGATAAGAATGATCATGAGCAAATTATAACCTGAATAAAACACAGAGTGAATCCATAAAAAGATGCAACAATAAACAAACTCAGCTTCCTTTATAAATTAACCTTTGAACAACTTCAATTTGATAAGACAGAAGCGTGCACCCAGTGTTTTCAATTCCTACACATGTTCACGTTCCTACTCAGCCGATTGCGCAAGTTAAATCGAATATCATGACTCGGTGGAAAACACAGGGGTATAGACAAAAATATCTTTCCAACCCTTTTATTGTCAATCCCGATATAGGGTTCTGTTACACATATTAATTGAATTTTATTAGCAAAATATTACTTTTAAAAATTGGCATGTTGGATCCGTATCTACAAAGGTATGTCAAGATGTAATTGCGAAATATCTTCAATCATGTGAAACAAAAGAATTTTGTTTTTTGGGCGCATGCCGCACCATTCAAACAGAATACTGTATTCTTTTATATTACAATCATGCTTTCAAGATACTGTATAATTATTTTACAAAGAGGCTTTTACGTTTCGCTGTATTTAAGTTTGGTCTACATACGCACTTTTAAAATGAAAGTGTCTTAACAATAAAATTTATTTTTTGTGTATAAACTTGAAAGTCATTAAAAATGCAACAAATATATTGTTAATTTAAATGTACATTACTTTCCCGTGACCGATGTACATAGGCGGTCTCTTTGTTAATCGAAATATATACTCGTATTTATGAATTTTGAGTTGAGTGTTTAAGGTCAGTTTGTTCAAAATCAGAAGTTATAAGAATACAGAGGTTTAAAACATATTGGTTGTATTTCGTATGGATCGTACAAGGTGAGAATATACTCTACACCTAGACAGCTTTTGAACTTGTAAAAGCTCAGGACCATTCCTCTATGAATTAATGCTTATATTTTGTGAAATTTACGTACGATCAAGGAACGATTTTTTGGAATAACATTATAACCAATAATAAATTACGTATGCATATTTCAGAAAAAAAAATAACTTAGCCTGTAAAGCTATAATTGGTTTACTGTTTCTGTTTCCTGAAACTCAAAACAACTATGTATTTCGACACACAACTTTTCTCATAAACAATACATTCTCCTTTTGTGTACGAGAAACAAGTGAAGAAAAATATTATATTTTCAGGCGCTCCTTATTGATCACGTTATATGAGACGGTTATTGAAAATGCCTCGCAAATATGTACCGATATTTATGACAAGTTATCACACCTACGAGATTAGGGACTTGGATATTTTTGAACATCTAAAATATGCAATGAGTGTTCATGAGCACTTTATTATGAGGATATGAAAGTATCATGATTTTATTCGGTATTTTATCAGTATTGGATTCGAATGTTGCGTGTTTTTTTTGGGAGGGAAAATCAACAAAGGACTTTCCACTCTGGGTGGAGCGGAAGATCAAATTTGTACTAAGTAAAAACTGACCTTGCAGCTCTTGCGTTACAGGGCCACGGTTCTCGTTAGAATATTCTCGCTACCAGGGCACGCATTGGCCCTATCGAGCCCCGTCAGTACTGCTGACTGCCCCATGAAGCGCGCGTGAACTCCACGCGGCTGCGACATCGACTCTGAAAGTTGCGTGTCTTGCGTACATTTTTGTGGCGATGAAGGCTGTTAGTGAACAGAAGCTTGGCTAAAATGTATTAAGTAACTAGAAGTATTAACTATTAGTATTCATATTAAGTTACGTTAAACTGTCCCATACTTGAGTTTAATGGTTCTTTTGTGTAGGTCTCAGAATTATTTTTTCTAGATAATTTATATGGCAAAACAACGTTTGCTAGGTCAGATAATACATATATAAATCTTATAATATTTGATACATTACATAAAAGAATATATACGCCCACTAATCCTAATACATTAAATATAAATACTCATTAAAGCAAACAGTGCTAAGCCACAAAAAATATTGAGTATACTATAGTCACTTACACCAATAGTAAACTTTTCGGTAAATCCAGGCGTGATCAATCAAGACGGTCGCATAGTACTTTAGCCGAATAATGCGGCTTTTTAGTACCGTCTCTTCTCTATTAAATCCATCCAAATGTTGTCTTTAAAAGATTTAGAAGCTCAAGCGATAAAACTGATGTGCCCTCCTACGGAATATTTTTTTTCGTTATGTTTTTTGTAACTTATATGTTATCTTTACTTGTTTTAATATGTATTAGAAAGAGGATAGATTTTTTCTGTTTGTTTGTATGAATAACCAAAAAACCAATGGATGTAATTAACAAAAATATGTCACAAATACATATAAATCTTTATTACAGTAAGTAATTATACACTACATTTTGACAGGCCTGTTGGTCTAGTGGTCAGTGGTCCTGACCGCTATGCGCAAGGAACCCACGAGGTTCGATTCCCACCCAGGACAAATGTTTGTGTGATGAGCACGATCATTTGTTCTTTGTCTGGGTGTAATTTGTCTATAATATGTATGTATTTGGAATGTATATATGTATGTTTATCAGTTGTCTAGTACTCATACCACAAGCTCTGCTTAGTTTGGGACTAGATGGCGTGATAGTCCTGCATTGTTATTTCCTTGAATACTGACTGCCTTGCTCATTTTTAGGTTCATGCCATTTAGAGTAAAAAATAAAATCTTTTTTTCTTTGTCTGAGATAAAAATGAATAAAAATTAAAATTATGTAGTTCCGATAGCTAGGATTTGTTCACAAAATCTTAGACGAGAACGCAAAATGCTTTACTTTAATTTCATTGAAAAATAACCTTTTCACGCGGGCAAAGCCGCAGGCAGAAGATAGAACATAACAAAGCTGTTACGTGTGTTCTATTTTATTGTATGCCAACTTTATTTAAAAATTCCTGCTCCATTTATCATCGGGTCGATCGCTCGAACGTCTGAAGTTGAGTAGTTTTTACGTGATTCGACTACCGATGGTGGCGAGCTTTCCAAATGCAGTTCTTTTAGACATCGTTAGATAATAATGTAGTGCGGTTCCATTTTTTTAATGGCTATTATTACTATACTATTATTATTATTACTATTATTATTTTAAATTTAGCTTAAATGTATTTATGAAATCTCTTAGACGTTTGTCTCTTTAGAAATCTACGCTTTGGGATGATCAATAAGTCAAAAAACTGATAGAAACAGCTGACTAACTGTATCATTATAACTTAAAACGAGATATTTACCATGTATATTTACTGGTTAGCGTTTTCGATATTTTGACTGTAAAACTGGGGTGTATGAAAAAGTGGACTGTATTTGATATATATATGCTTAGTTTAATGCCGTCATCATTGCGGTGGCTTTTGAGGAAGCGAGTGGTCTTTATGCCGGATTAAGTCCATGTCGCACTGCGCCCCCGCTCGCCGCCGCTGATCACGCGTTGACTCGTCACGCTACCGCGCTGTCTGCGCGTGCGATCCGCGTTTAATACTATTGAGCTTGATTCCCAACATTGGCACTGTTTCAAGCGACCACTTTAAGATCTAATGATGCGCAATAAGTTTCTTATTACCTTTCTTTAAAGGTGATTCCAATCACTGTAATTTTACACATTATGCTAAAGAAAATAAACATTTCATTTATTGATTTCTGACTAAGACACTTTTTTTGCTTAATTTTATTAGGGACTGTTAAACCCAAAGACTCTCTGGTTAAACCAGACTCAGTTCCATGATACCCTGAATGTAGTTATATACTTATACATGCATTTACGTCTTACATAATCTTAGCTATGAACTTGAACAGACTCTTCGCATCATCACCATTTGGTTGAGACAGATATCTGTGGAGTGAGTCTAAATCGAATCTGTTCAAGTTCGAGGCTCCAAAGAGAACATTTCTATTTAAATCGAACAGATTTCATTAATAGGTGATGTAGGTCTTCCACCACTCCACATGGCACATACTTCCGCGAGTTTGTTTTTTTTTTTACATTTAGTATGTACCTACCTGTAAATAATTTAATAGAAATAAATGCATTGATTTTATTTTTCTTACTTATTTTTCTGTTCTGTTGCCGATTAGATTTTGTACCAGTTGACATTTTCCAATTTAATTGGTGAGAGACGGGCGTTACGAAAGATCTTCTTTTGATTTATGAACTTCCAATAAAAGGGCTGAGTTTCAAGACTAATTTGAATGCAAATGAAAAAGACGTCAGTTATACCAGCTATTAAACTGTAATAACAAATTTCCACGTTTTTCAAACAAATTTTTCAACGTATTTGAACGAAAAAGCACGTTATAGTCAAAAAAGAAGTACTCAAATGGATTTTGCTATCAATAATTTAAAAGATATAGAAACATGAAAAAATGTTTTTGTGTAAAATACAATACGTTTTGAACCAAATAATGCAGGTAATAGTAGTTATTTTCGCGTTAGATGTAGTGAAAAATTCACCGTTGAATACTTATAATATAATTATTTATAATATAATTTAAAAAAAAAAATGACGGTACGAAGTTTGCTGGGTCAATTAGTCTATAATAAAAATGCATTTTCTTTTTAATTTGTTTAACTTTACGGATTTCTTTTTACCGTTGTTTAATAAGTGAATAACACTAGTCGTTACACTCTACCTAATCGATCCTAAAGTTGGAAATACATGTGAATTTATCAGTAAAACTAAAACTTTCTCACTAAAGTTATTGTAGGTAAGTACGTAGTTACGCAAACATTATCGATATTACTACCTTATAAGCAATAAGCTCTAAGCAATATAAACTAATATTCATATTGCTTCTAAATAAACTCACTGAAATAGAAGCTCTTGAACAAACTCCAATAATGTTAGTTCAAATAATGATTGCCATTTACCTACGTTATTACAATTTCAAAATTTAATTTTTCTTAGCTTTGCGTTATTTTATTTTTATTAAGAGGAACAGCAAACAGTTATAACTTAAAAAATAGTCTAGTAATATTTAAATATTGCGATAATGTAACCTACAATGCTGTCCACGGGCATCATAACATGCCTATAACGGTTCTATTAGTGGGACACAGGTCTCATCTCTATTTTTTTTTTTGTCCACCATGTCGAATATGAAGCACGCTTACCGCGAGCCCAGTGCGAGTTTGTAGATGTTGCATGTCTTCGGATTTTGTACTCTAGAACATGACAGTTTTTCAAGCTTTGTTACACCGTTTTAAACCCAGTCGTGATGATGGAAATTACACAAATTTATGTGCCTTCCCTAGTTCAGACCCACGACGTAGAACTCGTACGTCGTACCGATTGGGCCACCACTGCTCCCTGCTTTTGGGTTATCATAATAATGGTTATCGACGGAAAGTAAAGTAGAATATAAAAAAGCCGGTCAAGTGCGTGTCGGGCCACGCGCAGTGTAGGGTTCCGTAGTCTTATAACAGCCAAGTGCGTGTCGTATTCGCTGACCGATCGTTTCGTACTATGCTCTAACTAAAAGCCAAACATAACTACCTAACTAATTTGACTTCCTATACAAATCCTCACCTGATCCGACAATTTTGCACGGAAAGTTTTAATTTTTTTTTAGAGATTTGTATAAATCTTGTCATATCCGTTGTTTTGAATTTAAATACGGTCACAGAGCTACACTACTCAATCGTCACAAGAAGCTAGCACGATACAACTGGCGCTTAGCGCCATCTATCGACATTTCTATAGAGTTGTTCGAAATTTTCGAGTCAAATACAATTGGTCGACTATTACTCATAAACTTGTAAAGCCCACTTATGTGTGATAGTTTTCCTTTAAATTTCGTTATAAATAGGTACTACTGCCGTGACATTTGAATTTCTAACTACAATTTGATAGAGGGGGCGACACTTGACTCTAACGAAAATTGGTACTTTAAAGCTTGATAAGTCACGAACGGTTAACTTAATCAAAAAACGGTCTTCCCAAACCCCTAATATTTTTAAAAGACCTATCCAACGATATCCCACACTATGGGAAGAACGAAAAAAAGATATATCGTCCCACTTTACATGTATGGGAGGTAATTAGGTGGAAGAATACTAAAAGATAATAATTTTTATGAGACTTGAAGATAAGACATTTAAAAATCTATCGGACTATTAAAGATGTCAATATTTAACCCATAAAAAAATACTTGCCAAAAAAAAACCAAGTCTCGCAACTCAATTCTTCTACCGTAAAAGTTGTGATGTCCATGACCCGAACAGCTGCTCAATTTGTATCAAGCCCATGTTCGGTCGTGTATGAAGTACTGCCATCGCATGAAAACACAATATATCTCAGAAGTAATACATATATAAATTAGATTGTTTAGTGCGATTGCCAAGTCAATCTATTTATTTAAAACGTTAAAAGTTTTTGATATTGATATGGTCACTATAAGATGTTGTTTGGTTAAATAAGGTCCCTTAAGTAGGGACTGAATAAATTAATAACCGACTTGGTATTACATGGGTCTCAGAACTTTATACGGTTTCTTCCGTATAAAGTTGTGAGGTCCATGTACTTGGTTTTTTGACAAGTATTGTTTTTTTATGGGATCTCATTTATTTTTGTAGATAGTTCTGCTTCTAGGCAAGAGGTGCTCCATCTTCGACCACATCATCACTTACCATCAGGTGAGATGGTGGTCAAACGCGAGCCTATTATCATTAAAAAAATATATGAAATATATCATTATTATAATATATCATTAGAAAAATATTTTAGATTTTCCTTGATTCATACACTAAACACCATTTTGGTAGATATCATTTGAAGCTTCTATGTCTGCTAGAAATGCCTTAGACTTTTGTTGATCGGTCAGTCAGTCAGTGAGTGACAAAATTAAGAAACTTTGACTCGTTATAATTCTTATACTACTACTTCAAATTGAATAAAATTTGAAATATACCGTGTTTATACAATGCCTGCTTGGTTACTGAAAATTCAGGCTTCTAGTTTTATCCACAACGAAGTTATAGGGGGTCGAAAATGACCTGGATTGCTTCGAGAAAAGGATGGTACGGCCGTGCCGATTTTTTGCTCGACTTGGCAGAGGACAGATTATAGTTTTATTGTATGAGTCAAATTCTGAGAACTATGTAACAGGTAACCGACTTCACGTGCTTTGTGACGCATCTCGATGTTGAGAATCCATTCACAGAACGACTTAAACAGTTCAACTCATGCATCCGCTATTATTTAGCCACGACCTCCTCTCATATCAATATAACCGAGGGCTTGGTTTATTGGCTGAATTCATTCAGTGTTATTTTCGAACAGTCTTAATTAATTCAGACGACATTTCCAATGCCTCAGTTCTTAATTAGTGTCATTTTTCTGCTATAAAATTGCTATACAAAAGCTGAATTTTTTGCTTTGGCGAAATATTTTACAAATAATGTAATTCGACATAATTTATTTGTTAATATTACAGACAACAAATAAATTATTATTAAATTTATTTTATTTTTATATTTATTGTAATTTAAATTTAATGTTATATTTATTTTATTTTGATTTTCTGTTGTTACTCACTAATTTAATGCAATTTTTAATTATTTTTAATCCTGACTATGCAAATACTGTGCACATCTATAAATGACTAGTTCACGGCAAATTATTGCCGAGCAAAGCAAATTGTAATGGAACTAGTGAATAAGTCGTTAGTGATGACTCACTAACGATTTATTATACTTATAAAGAAATAGATAAATATTCTATTAATTTTATGTAGAAATATTTTGAAATTCAATAATTTATTATTGTAATGCTTGCCAGCGGCTGTGCTGAATGGATCGACAAAAGAAATCGGGCCCTCAGTTCAAATGCACATGACATAATGCCTTAAGCATATTTTATTGACTGATAAGTATATTCAACTGTTAATTGATTCATAGACAAATAGTGGTTCGTGCCATATTAATCGAGGAAACCGGCGATTAACGTTCATATAATTAATTTACACTGAATACTAAAGTAGGAAATTCTGTATCAGAGTTAATCTATGTTTCTCTTTGTTGCATATTTTAACGAGTAGATCATGATCTAGAATATGACATTATATTATGACAACACTTTTCATGACGGAATTCATTTATTAACAAAGGAAACACAGATTAACTCAGATACAGAATTACCTACTTTAGTATTCAGTGTAAATTAATTATATGAACGTTAATCGCCGGTTTCCTCGATTAATATGGCACGAACCACTATTTGTCTATGAATCAATTAACAGTTGAATATACTTATCAGTCAATAAAATATGCTTAAGGCATTATATCATGTGCATTTGAACTGAGGACCCGATTTCTTTTGTCGATCCAAATTGAGACTTATAGAGAATTAAGTAAAGATAAGTGAATACCTGTAAAAGTTGTTTTTTTATTGTTAGGTACAAAATATACAAAAACATACTATTTTTAGTCACATTTCTTAACTAGCTAATAAAAAAGAATATAATAACATCTCGTGTTGACAATTTTAGCAAGCATACTAGTGTGCTTCTTTTGCTATTGCTATAAGTCCCCTTATTGTGTCTTTTAAAATACAATGATATCATTAATGAACAAGTTATCTATCTATAAATAAAACCACGTCACATCCTTAATATCAATTTAATTGAACACACAAGTTTACTAATAGAAGTTCTCAGTTACAATACTCGTTACCCATATAATTTGGTACCCGGCCATTTGTTTAACCTACATATCATAAGTAAGTTACGCTTGATCTCGTATTAAATTGATCCAAAGTTTATGGCTCCCGATGATATAATGTACGTATTCTAGTAATTCGTCGCAAAGTCTGTTCTAAAACTTAGTTTGGTTGCAGGGAAATAAACTAATAACGAATGGCTCTGAAGAAGTTTATTTCTTTGATAAAGCCAACGAATTAGTCGTTGGATAAAGCCATATATTGAATCAAAACAAAAGAAATACTTTTCATTTGTCATCAAATAAAGTAAGAAAGAAAGTAAGAAAGTGACGTAGCATAATTTTGATCGGGCACGCCGCAATTGCGGCGGTAAGACCCCTCTTTGAGGAGTGGCTAGATCGGCGTCACGGCGTCCTGACCTACCGCATGACGCAGGTCCTCACCGGACACGGAAGTTTCGGGAGGTACCTGTGTCTGATGGGTAAGGAAGAGACGCCTGGGTGTCACCACTGCGAGGGTCGCCCTGAGGACACAGTCGAGCACACGGTGCAGGACTGCCCAGCTTGGGCAGAGCACCGACGTGTCCTCACGGCGACAATAGGCGGAGACCTCTCGCGCCCGGCCTTGGTCGAGGCCATGCTGCGGGGCGAGAGGGAGTGGGAAGCGGTCGCCTCCTTCTGCGAAGCAGTCATGCTTTCGAAGGAGGAGGCGGGCCGCGTGAGGGAGAGGATGGCGTCCTCCCTCCAGCCCAGCCGCAGTGGTAGACGCCCACGGCGTCGGACGTCGGCCGACGATCTCCGGCCACCGTAGGCGCGGGCATGCGGACAGCGAGTAAAGGGCAACTCGCTGTCCGACCATGGACCATGCCCGGGTCGACGGCGCGTCGTGTTTCACGCGCGCCTCAAAGAGCGTCAGCAACATGACGAGGCCCCCTCTGCAGAGGGCCGAATCCTGCCGGGGTCGTGGGACTCATCCCGTTACCGTGGCCCCGGTATGTAAAGGATTATTGAAGGAACACCGTGGATTTTAGTCAGTAAAAGTCTGACAGTCCCTCCCACCCTGCCCGGAGTGGGAGGACTTATTTGATAATTTTACCACGTTAAAAAAAAAAAAAAAAAAAAAAAGCATAATTTTGATTAGAATTGTGCATACAACGGAATTCCTCGCGATTTTAGTATCCACGACGCTCACGTACAGAACGTACTCCTGAGCAAAGTGTTATTTTATTATTTACTTAATTGTTCTTTTTTCCTACATTTTTGATTTATGTAAAAAAGGTTACATAAATTAAAATTTTTCTTTGAAACCCACACTACACTTCAAAACCGTAGATTTCTTATAGATTTTTTTGTAATCTATAAGCTTTTTTTTTTTTTAACGTGGTAATATTATCAAATAAGTCCTCCCACCCCGGGCAGGGTGGGAGGGACTGTCAGACTTTTACTGACTAAAATCCACGGTGTTCCTTCAATAACCCTTTACGTACCGGGGTCACGGTAATGGAATAAGTCCCACGACCCCGGCAGGCTTCACCCTCTGCAGAGGGGGCCTCGTCATGTTGCTGACGCTCTTTGAGGCGCGCGTGGAACACAACGCGCCGTCGACCCGGGCATGGTCCATGGTCGGACAGCGAGTTGCCCTTTACTCGCTGTCCGCATGCCCGCGCCTACGGTGGCCGGAGATCGTCGGCCGACGTCCGACGCCGTGGGCGTCTAGCACTGCGGCTGGGCTGGAGGGAGGACGCCATCCTCTCCCTCACGCGGCCCGCCTCCTCCTTCGGAAGCATGACTGCTTCGCAGAAGGAGGCGACCGCTTCCCACTCCCTCTCGCCCCGCAGCATGGCCTCGACCAATGCCGGGCGCGAGAGGTCTCCGCCTATCGCCGCCGTGAGGACACGTCGGTGCTCTGCCCAGGCGGGGCAGTCTTGCACCGTGTGCTCTACGGTGTCCTCAGAGCGACCCTCGCAGTGGTGACACCCAGGCGTTTCCTCCTTTCCCATCAGACACAGGTACCTCCCGAAACTTCCATGTCCGGTGTGGACCTGCGTCATGCGGTAGGTCAGGACGCCGTGACGCCGATCTAGCCACTCCTCAAAGAGGGGTCTTACCGCCGCAATTGCGGCGTGCCCGGTAATCTATAAGCTAAGAACTAAAATTCATTCCTCTCGTTTGTGAGTCTAGAAATATCTCTTTTCTCGGAATTTGTGTATACCTTCATAGTGTCGTTTCCGAGACAATGGCTGTGGCAGACAGAAGAACACATAATTCTTTAACGGTGCCGTTTTAAGTACCTACGTATACATAAATACATTTAAGGGTTCCAACTTTAAAAATTGATTATATTTTTCTATCATAAGCACACTATAAGGGTTGGTTCTCTGACATCTGACGGTAGATACGTCGAGCGTATCATCGGTCGCGTCTATTCGGTCAAATAGGGTGTTTTCATATCTGACGGAAGATGCGTTGGGCGTAACTTCGTTTTGCCACATTATTACGCGTCTATTCAGTTTCTCCATTCAGCATCTACAGAGCGGTTGTGTTGTGTGATAATTAATTCTAAAAAACTTTTTAGCAAAAATTAAATTTTCATATCCAAACACTACAAAGCCAAAAACAACTTTAATTTCGGTAGTCGGTGTTATTGGTTTTGTAATTGCTTTTTTTTACACCGCCTTCCGAAATTAAAGTTATTTTTGGCTTTGTAGTGTTTTGATATTAAAGTCGGTTGTAGTTTATGCTAAAAAGTTTTTTTTTCACGCTTTTTAGTGGGTCGGTTTGTAACGTATCTCGTTACAAAAGCCAAAATGTCAACCTTTTACAAAATATTGCTTTTACAGATGCAGACTCATTAAGTTCTCCTGGTACTTCACCGTAATTATGCAATGTGACGAGCATAAAGTGCATAACATCCATATTCAAGTAATCAAACCGCAATCCACGAAATACTTATTATTGAGTAGTTTTAGTGGCCATCTGTGGTCTTCATCATCTGCTCCACTTCAAATGGTGCTTTTCGGAAGCCACTGCACAAGTTACTATAAGAAATACCCAAGACGCTATAGGTGTGCCCATAATATTCGAAGAGTTCCCTCTATTTCTCCATGATTCCATCATCAGATCCTAACGTGATGACAATGGGACAAATTAGAAAGTATTCTCTTTTAAACAAAAAATAATTTTCCAAATCGGTCCTGCCGTCTTTGGGTTATGAGGTAACGTATATTAAAAAAAAAAAACAATAAGATCTGAGAATTTCCTCCTTTTTGAAGTCGGTTAAAAATGAAGCCTATCGAAATAATAGCTATTTGGGAGGCTTTAGACCCAAAATCGAAAAAGGAAACGACGACATCGGATGCATCCTTTTGCAATTCTATGCACGGCCATAGCATTTAAGGGCTGTAGGTAGTAAAGTCCAAACGTCAAAGCTTTATTCATACTATCTACATTTTTTTCGAAATCGTATCAGTGGTTAGCATGAAAAGAACAGGACCTCTACTAAGCACCGTTTAAGAGAACTGCGTGGCCGTGCGGCTCTCCACGTTTCCACCGCGTGGCCACAATTAAACCTTTAAAACTTTCTGAATATTGGATCTACGAATTTACGACTTTCATCGTTAATGTTTTACAAATTCCTTCGTAATTTTGATGTACTTTTCTTCGATGAGACTGTGGCCGAGTAGTCGATACGGACACTAGTCTGAATCCATCAGTTAAAATACATCGGCCGACAATGCGTTGACGAAAACGGAACAGACGCTGTACGCTCGACGCACTAACGCATCATCGGTTAAGTGTGAAAGGTTGAATGTTTTCTTATATAATTGTGTGTTCTGGCGTAACGCGACCGATAATACGCGACGCATCTTCCGTCAGATGTGAACTGACCCTAAACTGTTAACTCAATTTTTGATTAAATTTGGAAGAAAAATGTTAAATTTACAATAAAACTACAAATACGTTTAATTAAAACCTTGCTCAGTTATTTCTTATTATAGAAGCACAATTTAACACAAATTTTCAAAGAAATCAAGCTCTGAAGATAAATGAGTACGGCGTAACTACGTGGCCTGGGTGCACTGATTTGAAAACCACTTGATCGTACATACGTTGCCCCGACGCACGAAAACTATGCGAGTTTTTGCTCTTATATAAAGACGGGCGTTTAAACGAACATGTTATTTAAAATAAGCGAATAAGAAGATTCGTTTATAAAATCATTTAACGTTATCTGCTTATTCTGCTTTTTGTTAAAATTAAAACGTAGCCGAAAATATTGCATTCCGTTGTTCACTTTTAAAAACGACTATTTAATTAAAATGGGTTTTCGTTTACTGCTTAAATTACTTATTTTGCTTTTTACGTTTAGTAGCGTTTTCTCCGCCCGGTTAAAAGCGTCATGTTTTGACTTGGACTTGATTACTTAAACATAAATAGTGTAAAACATTTTTTCATGTGGTGAATTGTTTCGTACCAAGGAAATAATTCTGAGACTTTTGGACTTATAATATAGTTTTTAGGTGTAGTTAATTTTGTAATAATAGTGTAAATAGTTTATAGTGTAAGTAATTGTGTTAATTTTGGCGTCTATTTTCTATAAAAACAAATTAGTGAGCTAATAAAACTGATCTGCAAAGTAAGAAGGAAAGTTCATTGATGTCGTTTAAAAACCAAAAGGTATTTAAACTTAACCAACTAAAAAAGCAAACAACATAATTTCGTTGTTTTTAATGTAAGCGAGTAAATAAGCAGATCAGCAATTAAGCAGTTAACGTAAGTGACATTTGATAAAAAATAAACGAATAAGTTCGTTAAAAGTTTTAAGTGGTTTATCACATCTCTGGTCTTATATATTGGCTACGATACATTTGCCAAAAAAACTAGTGACATCTTATGTCTGGGGTCAACTTAGTTTTGTACGTAATGCGTTTGTTTTGCTAATAGATGGCAGCAGCTACGATATATTTATACATATATGATAATCAAAATTAATAAAAAAATATTATTTGTATCGAAAAATTCATAAAACATTATTTAATGTAATGCACCTAATTCACTAAATTAAATGACATTACAATTTTACTGCATCATAGACTCTATACACCTCGCTTGTTTATGAAACACAAAGAAAAAAGAAAAATATAAAACTGTCAAAAACAGTTAGACAAATTTCGATTATTTAATAAATTAACAGAAAAACATTGATGAGTAATAAAATTCCTAAAATTAAGGTAAAATATGCAGCACAAGTGTTCAGCCAGAGGGTGTCTAGCGCTTTACGTTTTTTATCGAGTTAGTATGTTTATAATTTCACATATTTGCATCATTATTGTTACCTAGAAAATTTTGCAAATGTTATTAACTAACATTAATATTTTGTTTCAGAACACAACATTCTGCCCGAAGAGTGCAGAGATTTCCTGTTATTATTTGATAAGCTCTTCGAAACATTTAATGGTCATTCTTACAAGGGGTCATCAAAAATATATAAGCAGTGCTTAAAAAATAACTCGCTCCTTTCCCAATTGTGGTATGATTTGTTGCCTATTTTAGACTCAATTAAATTTGAATCAGTAGTTCGAAAAAATGATTTGATGTTGATTAAGTATGAATCGATTCCATCGGTAAAAAATTGGATACATAATATAAAAACATTTATTGAATTATGGCAATATTTAAATGTAAATTATGGTGTGAAAAATCTATTAACTAGAAATTTTAATCAGGATTCCTTAGAATTTTTTTAGTGCTGTTAAGAGTAATGGTGTGCGTAATATTAATCCCAATTGTAATCAGTTCATGTGTGCATATAAAACTTTGCTGATTAATAATTTTAATTCTGTACATTCTGTAAGAGCTAATTGTGAGAACGATTGTAATAAATCATTTCAATCAATGGTAAATTTGCTTGGTAATAAATCTAATTATAAAGAGAATAATGATATTGATGCTTTATTAACTACAATTAACAATTATTATAAAAAATAATGTTTCGTTGATTTATAATGAATCCAAAAAATTACAAATATAAAATTTAATTAAATCCATCTTCACTGTGTTTTAATTTTTGCTAGCCTCTAAAGTCTAATCTTTAGATTTTGGAAGTACTAGATTGATTGAAATAAATATTCTAAAATCAAAGATTTAATCTTTTGTCGATTAGAATATTTATTTCAATCAATCTAGTACTTCTAAAATCTTTAAAAAAATTTTTAGCAAAAAATAGAACCGACTTCCATATCAAAACACTACAAAGGCAAAAATAACTTTAATTTCGGAAGGCGGTGTCAAAAACGAAAATATATACAAAACTCGATAGAACCGAAAGACACCGCCTTCCGAAATTAAAGTTATTTTTGCCTTTGTAGTGTTTTGATATGGAAGTCGGTTCTATTTTTTGCTAAAAATTTTTTTTTCACGCTTTTTAGTGGGTCGGTTTGTAATTTATCTAGTTACAAAAGCCATAATGTCGACAATTTATCACTTTTTACAAAATTTTGCTTTTCCCGATGCATAGCCGTTAATTTTTGAGGAGTGCTCCTGGTACTTGACCATCAGCTCTACATCACCATATGTATTGTGACGAGCATAAAGTGTTTAACATCTGTACTCAAGTAATCGAATCGCAATCCACGAAATACTTATTATTGAGGAGTTTCAGTGGCCATCTGTGGTCTTCATCATCAGTTCAACTTCCCCAAATGGTACTTTTCGGAAGCAACTGCTCAAGGTACTACAAGAAATACCCAAAACGCTATAGGTGTGCCTATAATATTTGAAGAGTTCCCTCGATTTCTCCAGGATCCCATCATCAGATCCTGATTTCGTAACAATGGGACCAACTAGAAACTATACCCATTCAAGCGCAAAAAGAATTTTTCAAATCGGTCCAGCCGTCTCCGAGATACGAGGTAACATACATAAAAAAAAAAAAAAAAAAAAAAAAAAAAGTTCAAGACGAATTGTAAACCTCCTTTTTTTGAAGTCGGTTAAAAATAAGAAAATATTATTAACATGTCAGGTAGACGCCACCTGTCGGATTTTTTCGGTATTAAACCACCGTTACGCTACCTGGCGATCAGGTATTACTAGTAGTACTCAATTTTCGAATCATAGAGTGGCGCATCTATCTCAGTATTTATATGTATCATCTATGATTTTAGTTGTGACCAAGTATTAGGCCTGTGTGCATGCTAAACAATTACAAATTTTAAATTTTTGTATCCAATTTATAACGCTTTCATGCGCGTTGAAGTGGTGTGGAAAACATTCCCAGACATCTAGATACCAAATGGATGACATAACTATTCATCAGTAATGAAATAATATGAAAATTATTTATCATTTAATCAGATTATAAGCTACCGCAGTGGTCCATTTAAAGTGGTGGTTTGGGTGGTCAAAGACAAAATTGTGTCGCGCGTTGATGTCTTTTGGAAATGTCTCTTTCTTACATGAAGAAATTCTAATTCTTTTATAATCAATTAATAATTAATTTATTAATTTTAATTTAATAATTATTTTATTGATTTTATTAATTTTTATAATTAATTTTCTTTTCATTTGTATTTTTATCGTAAAAATCTGTGCTGTTACCTATAACGGCTGGATACGATATCGATAATTATAATATTAAACATATTTTTTTTTATTCAATTCAGATAGTTGTCATAAAATACCTATCTACATTAACCGACTTTAAAAAAATTGGCCAAGTGCGAGTCAGACACGCCCATGAAGGGTTCCGTAGTAACTATAATAATATAATATAATAATGATGTATATTTTTTTGACGAATAAAAAAAAAATCTTAAAATTTCTTAAAACTAGCTTATTTATTTACATTTTTACAACTACGCTAAATAACTTTGTTTTTCATAGTGTTTGTATGAATTACAAAGTTATATTTGCGGTTTTAGAAAATATGCTGTATCTCAAAAACTGCTAAGCCGATTTCGTTCAAAACAATATTGATTGAAAGTTTACATTAAGATCTACAGAGATATCTTTTTTTTAGATTTTTCTCTCCATTATTATAGAAGTTAGAGGGGGGGAGGGACACATTTTACCAATTTGGAGGCTTATATCTTTTAAACGATTGACTTTATGAAAAATTGGTTTTAGAAACCCTTATATCATGTTTAAAGACTTCTCTATAGATACACGCGCATAGGTTTCATATAAAAAAATATTTTCAGTTCTAGTTCCATATCCCCATACATTTATACATTATACATACATATAAACCCCCTTTATTTTAAATATTTTTTTTATTTTTATTTTTAAAATCGAAAAGCGGTTCACAGAATACATCTATTTACTAAGTTTCACATGTATAGTTTTAATAGTTTCGGAATAAAATGGCTGTGACATACGGACGGACGGACAGACAGACAGACAGACAGACAGACAGACGGACAGACATATCGAAACTATAAGGGTTCCGTTTTTTGCCATTCGGCTACGGAACCCTAAAAAGGAGAAAGTTCTGATATTTTTTCTTCTGTGTGACATGCATGTTTTCATTTTAGATTTCCCAAGATTCCAGATTAAAAAGAAAAGTGGATGGATAAGGTTACTAGGCAATATTGGTTTCTAGTTTGGTTTTTATTGATATAATGTTGAGAAAAGTCAAAATAATATAAGATACCTATATCCAATCTTTCTAGGCTTCAAATAGTATGACGGAGTCTAATATTAATTAACTTGGACCTTTGCATTACAATATCGCCCTCGTTAGTTACTTTGGTTCCGGGGTTGCGGTAATGGTCTCTATGAGATACCGTGGCCCCAGAACTTAAGGGCAGCTGAAGGAACAGGGTGGGTTTTTAGTCAGTAGAAGTCTGACACTCCCTTCCACTTTACCCAGAGCGGGAGAACTCACTCGATGATTTTCCCACCCAGGAAAAAGAAACAGGTTCCTTTGTTTCGATGTCGAGTCCACGGGTTAAGTGTATGTAGGAGGAAGGAGTCATAAATCATCTAATGGTGGTGAGTACCACTAAAAAAATAATTATTATCTAGTGCCTGCTGAAGCTACAGTTGTTGACACAACTGATTTTAATGAAAATATATTTATTATGGAATATGAAATAAATATAAAAAAATAAAATATAAAAATAATATATGGCTGGCTACATTGTCCTTGCTCTGATAAAGCAAATAAAATGTGTTGTATAAATGTATTGGAGCGTTGATTGGTGTTACAAATCAAAACGCTTTACAATTTCAAAAAGACACTAAAACAAGTTATTGTACGGATCCACCACAGTAATAGAAATTTGTCGTCGTTGTGAAATTTATATTAAAAGGGCGAGCAACGAGAGTGGTTCGAAAGTGCTGTCTCAGAAATATAATTCCAATTATTGTATGAGATCGGTTTTAAAATCACTGATTGGGTATAATTTATTCCCGGATATTAATTTTCATCAATATGAAATAGAAACTACCAATCATTTGATTGAATTAGCAAGATGCATCATTCAGAAATATGTAGACGCTGGTTATCATTTTTTAGCAAAATTTTTTTTACTTTAATTCGAAAAACATTTACCAAATTAATTCATTTTAAAAATCAATAATAACAGCATACTTGTTTTTCTTTTTGTAATTGAGACTGATAATGATTAAATATTATTATGTGATTTTATTGAGTAATTTTATATTGTTAAACTTCATTTCATCGATATCGATAACTTTCCCTCAATCAAGTAGAGCAATCCCTAACTCGGCATATCTATGAAGCTTGACTTTGAACTAACCAATTGCAGTAGCGCATTTTTTCCTCGCCTCCCAACCCGTATTGGTGAGTTGTGTTCTTCAAAGAAATCGGCCTATAAGCTCTCTAGGTTAAATACTCTCTGCCTGGGTGTAATGTAAGTGACGTCACTACTACGCTGCTACGAGCTCTCGTAGCAAACCGCTACGAAATGCTACGATTGGCTACAAATCAATTGAATGCGTCGCACAATTGCTATTATGCTTGTGAAAATTGTTTTCTTAATACTCCTTTGCTTTTACGTCTCGTAGTTGTTCTTTCTGCCAAACATTAAGAAAATATATCTTTAAATGAAAAAAACTACGCGTGTTACGTTTAAGTTAATTTATTAACATAATACGAAACATTTAAAATTCAAGAACTCATGTAACAAAAAGAATGTGCCGAACTAATTCAGCCATGCCCGTTCCATTATCGGACTACAAGACAAACGGCGATGCGCCATCGTTACATGGTGGACATCCCACCCATACGCACTAAACATTTTGGGAATACGTTCATTGTGCGTACGGCTAAGGAGTAGAATTCGCTGCCGGAGCCAGTGTTTCCCGATAACTATAACCTGAGGTCTTTAAGTCAAGAGTGAACAGGTTACTTCTAGGTAAGCGTGGTCCATCATCGACCACATCATCACATGGTCAAACGCGAGCTTATTAACAATAAAAAAAGAAACTTGCAAACGACAGAGTTCAGTGAAAAACCGAAAGGTGGCTTTAGCCTGGAACTGGGATAAAATAGGGTAGATAGGGTAGATTATTTATTTATTTGTAACAAAATCCGCAGCTCCTTAAACAATGTTTTATAGTAACTTAAATCTAATCTTTACAATTTATTCCCTAGTGACAAACGTGTAGTTTTTTTTTTATTAACATTATTAAACAGTATTTAGAAGTGTGCATGGGGAGTATTAAATGAATGTATGTGTGTGTATGTGGTGTATGGTGAATGCCTGTAGTGTACCATACTTAATCTCATACTATTTTACTTCTGTTAGGATCTGATTAGGTAAATCGACACGTACAGAGGATAAAAGTAGCTTCCTAAACATACCTTTTTTGGAATTAGATATATCAAGGTGGGAGAAGTTTTTGTTAAAAGTTCTTAGTATCTTCTAACAACTAACAACTAAATTCTGAGCGTAGTATGTACTGGCATGTGGTACATCGAAAAGTTGAGTGTGCCTAGTCCGTCGTGACGGAGTGCTCAATCTCAAAGTTACTTAGAGCAGCGCAGTCTATATTTCCACTACAAATATTATAAAGAAACAGCATCTCCAAAATAATCATCATAATAGCCCTAAACGTAACGTCCCACTGCCACTGTTGGGAAACACGCTTGTTCACAATACGCCATAATAAACCACGTAGTTCCAGTGCAGTTAGGTATTTGTTACGTGTCCTGTCTCCGATTTTTTTGTCTTAGGGTATGTTGGTTAACTCATGACCTTCCCTTTCACCGTTTTCCTTAATGAAATAAATAAAAAAATAACCTGAATAAACTTGCCACAACTGCTTGTCTCATTTTAATTAACACATCCCGATTAAACACAATCGGGCTAGGGTTTCTGTAACGTACGACTCGTATTTTGCGGTTAAAATTCTGTAAACTTTGAAAATAAACCTCTTTCCGTCTGACTGTTGATTAAAGGAAAATAACCAATAATGCTTAACCCACTTCATGAATAAATAAATGGCTGGTTGATCCGATTATTTATTCTTTGTAACCATTTCAAATTAATTACACAAAGTGGTATAGGAAAAGCTTGTTAATGTCGGGTCTTTGAACTATATTTCTTCGTACTAAGTGATTGAAACGTGAAAGATTTTAGGAAATTAATGCTAATGTAATAGTTTGAATTGATGTTCAAATTATGAACTTCCAATGTTCATTCTTTGATCGATGTACTGTTACTATATATATAGATTCTTTTACTGACATGGGCCTCTCTCTCCCTAACAATTTCTTTTTCTCAAGGTGGAATTACTCATGGATGTTCTTCGCCCTTTTTTGCTAGGAAAATCATCAAATTACTTATATGAATGAGGAAGAGAGTTGTCTTTCCCTCACGCGTTCAGCCTCTTCCTTCGATAGCATGACTATATTCTCCGCTCTAGGGTGATTGAAGGGGTATATTAGACTCTTACTGACTAAAACCACCCCATGCTCCCTCACACAATTGTGTCAGGGAGCATGAGCATCTCTTCAACGTTATCACTAACTAGTGCCATAATAAACTATACGGGTAATGTATTGCAAACAATGTAAACTGCATAAAACAATGTAGTCATACGACTGATCTCATTATCATATATATTCCACGTCGAAGTCAACTATGTGAACAAAGAAGGCAATACAATGCACTGGGTAGTAAATATGTAGCTATCCGACTCATGGCTTAGTGATTAAATTCTCTCTAATAACCTGAGCTGCATTTTTTGTGGGAGCTCTTCCTGGTAATGATGATATGACGAATTTTTTATGTCGAGTAACCTTTTGGCTTGATACAGAGTTTGTATACAGAGTGCAATAAATGAAACGTTGGTTTTTAAAAGCTGTTTCTTCTGTGTGAGTAGGTAAAGGACTAATCGAATCCTATGATGGGGTGCAGGGAAATTGAAAAATTCACCACCTATTCTATAACAAACAACGCAGTAAGTATAGTTTAAGTCTTCGTTCTGGACAAAATTTAAACAAAAAAAAAATAAGTTATGTAAAAAAAGTCATAGAGATTAAATAATAAGGCTTTTAAATAATGATGACCAGATATGTATTTTATCCTTTAAAAAGTAAAGATGTAATATGAAGCTAAAACTCTACGCCTGATATACAGTAAAGAAATAAGTGCTAAATATTAAAGAAGAACTTATATATATCTAAATAATTATTTATTAAAGTTTTTGCATATCCAGTGAATGTCATTTTTATAAGTTCTATCATAGATCTGATGTCTCCAAAGGCATGACATATTAAATAAGCATGCAATTTTTCAATTTTTCCGGGTGGAAAAATCATGGAATGACTTCTCGGGTGGAGCGAAAGGGAGTGTCAGGCTTCTACTGACTAAAAAACCACCTTGTTCCTTCAGCTATCCTTGCGTTTAGGGGCCGCGGTATCTCATTAGAACATTCCCGCAACCCCAGTAGGCAATGGTCCTATGGGGCCCCATCACTATATACACTTAACTATACTACTTATACCACTACCATTCCCGACCACAACAAATCACCCCTCGCGTTAAAGGTAGATGTCGTCAGATTGGCAACCATTGAGTCAGCAGTGAGGCAGTGAATCAATCACGATCTTGTCAAGTGACGTCACAGCAGCGAGAGTACTCACTCGATTGCTTACATGAAATGGTTCTGGTTACACTGGTATAACACGGTTATCTTTGGCTTTGCTTAAGGCTAGTAAATTGAGTCTTATAATAGTATCTATATCATAGATAAAATAAAACCCTTAGATAAGCAATGGGGCTGAAAGATTCAGAAGTCACAACCGTTAACCGTGTCGGCTTATCACCCCGCGACGGGGTGATAAGCCGACACTTGGAGGCAATCTATGTCCAGCGTTGGGCAATTCTGGAAAAAATTTCGGGATTTTTAGAACATCTCTCAAAAGACAAACATACGAATATTTTAAAAATAAATTATTTGTGTATGTATAAGGTTTTGAGAAAACACAGTTATTTTGAAATCACAAATATACAGTTCAATTTTATTAAATAACAGCACTTCGACTTCGTAGCGTGGATTTCGAAGTAATTTATAGCCTTTAGCACTCACAAATAATGCACCTTACTCCCAATGAAAAAATTTTTAGAATTGGATCATTTGTTCCGGAGATTACTCCCTACATAAAAATCTAAGAACTTACAAACAAATTTTCTTTTTTATAATATTATTAGTATTTCTATAGAATATTATATAGACTATATGTTCTTTACGGCTGCACACCCTACGCTAAAAGAACCGTTTTTTTGCGAAAAATCCTATGTTACAGAGTAATAGTTTAATTTTCTACGAAAGAAAGATCAGGCCGGGTCAGCATTTCTAGAGGTTGCTTTCTTACAAACAACTTCTCTCTTGAGATCCAGATTAAAATTCTGTAAATCAAAGAGAGTACCGAGTTAATATCCAGACCTATACATTTCATTGGTCGTGAGTAGATAATAAAAACAAATTCGAATATGTATTAACTGATTTGGCATTCCTATTTCAACATACATATACTTACACACTCAACTGTGGTTCGTGGTTATCACGTTAAGATTCATCTCGCACCCAGTTAATTCCAGCAGCCTACACTAAGTGGGTCCTGCTTGTGGAAGGCTTTCCAACGCTCCCGATACGCGGTTGACGTTCAAAAACCTTTAGACTTTCGTCGATATGACGTCACTAGGAAGAGGCCATGTTTAACTGACAAAAATCTTCGGCTTAAAACATATGATCCCTTTAAGGTTGATATTCACAAGTACAGTCCTAATTTTTCCGGACTCTCTGATAAATTTACTCATAGCGTCATAGAAAAAGCGACGTTCCAACAATACAAGTAATTCACGTCAGTCATTTATAGAAATTACGAATCACTGCGCAATTTCAGTTGCACTAGCACACATCTCCGAATACTCTTCAGTCCCGGCTCCCGATAACTACGTAATTCGGGTGACAAAGTTGTCGAACTCTACAGAGTTGTGTGGGTGACGTCACAAGCATCAATAGCAGGCTAAAGGTTACCCGCAGTGAAGCGAGCCATAGTCACATGGTCATGTGTAACATGAGACCGTTGTTGTTAACCTTATTGAATTGCTTTGATTGCCTTCTGAGGTAAAATTGTTAGTTTATGTAGAAAGAAAACCACATTAATTACCTATTCCTAAAACAATACTATGTTAAGAGTGGTGGTGACTCAATGTTTACAAGTAGCCATGGTAGCATTAAATACGAGGTTGTAGGTCATAGGGTCGAACCCAGGAGGGCAAATTACCGAGGAAAAGTCCATGAGGATACCGGTATGTCTAGGACCCAAAGATCCAAAAATGAACCACATCCACCAACTCACACTGAGCCCGCGTTGTGGATTACATACCCAATGCCTCTCATAGAGAGCAAGCTTTTGTCTCAACAGTGGAAATATTATAGGCTGATTAAGTTATATGAGTAAGTTAACAACAATACAATAACCTGTCCTTTTTTAATACAACGGCAAAATAAAGAATCTGATTTTTAGTAATATAACCCACTTGTATAAAGCGTCACAATTGCTGCATATGCATTTTACCCGCAGAAAAAGGAAAAACTTAGTACCGGTATTAGCCCTTCCACGAGCCCTATACAGACAGTGTGTAAGACTTGGACTTACTGACTATCAACGTAAGTGGTTTGTAGATTATTTTTATCACAATAGCGGTCCAATATGTAACTCGTACGAAATGGGCAGCATTTACTAACAGAGTCGTAACATTGAATAGGCTCCCGAAATGTGTTGTGACAGCAGCACTAAACTACTTCACGAACCGATTGAATAGACTACCTCCATACTATTCGCAATACACGCATCAATTAATTGACATACGAGTCAACGAATGATCGTATACGATTTTCGTTTTTTCGTTCGGGCATACCTCCTGAACCCTAAGTAGAGAACCTTGGTAAAGATGTATTGGATGCCATTGTAATTATTTTGTATACAAACAACTAGTTTCTGCCCCCGGCTTTGCTCGCATTTAAAGATTAATTTTTCAGCGAAATAAAAGGAGCCTATGTTGTTTGCTGATTATTTATAGCTAAGATTTTTTTGAAATCGGTCTATCTAGAGGATGATCGGTCGAGAGAATGATTGTATATAATATAAAATAAATTCTACGTTGGAGCTATACATCATGTTTTACTTTATGTAAGATACTGTTTAGAATTTAGATTGATGATTAAAGCTGATGGAGGAAGGTTATTCTAGTTATTACTGACTCTTTCTAAAAATACAAGTTTGTTTTTTTTTATATTAAAAAGAATATCCTACTTATATAATAATTACGAAAATGAATTATGAATGTCTTTCACACTAAAACGGCTGAATGGATTCAGATGAAACTTTACAGTAATATATGTAGTAGATATTGGAATAACACATACAAGACTTCAGAGGTTTTTTGTCCCGAAAAAAGTGAGAAATGTTGTTTGGGAGCTAGCAACAGTTTTTGTGGCGATATATTTATAACAACTATTTAAAATTGGCTGTGTTATTTACTAAACTTGTATCTTTGCTTCGTGTCTAATAAACGTTTTTTTTTATTGTAAGTATTTATTTATTTACTTCTTTACATCTGAACCTTCTTGGCTTGTTCTTTTCGTGACTCTCGCAAACATACTCTCTCATTCTCTCATCACTTTGTTCATACGCAATTAGTGTCTAATTTTATTATGCGTTCTGAATCAACATCTTACAACAATATTAATCATAATCTCACAATAATACATAATTACTACCATCCTGCTATGAACATAATTACACAGTTTAGATCACATGAGCGCACAATCACGAGACGCCAATATCAGAGGAAGGTTAACCACAGCGAGCCACGCCTTGGCACCGGACGCCGGATGATCGACCCGGATGCCGGACGAACGGCCCGGACGCTGCCCGTAAGACCGGACGCGCGACGTCAAGCGCTTTTTAAAATAAATATATTGAAGAATTATTATATTTTTTACTTTCTATTTTTAGGTTCTGCTTTGAACGGTTTCTATATCGAGAAACTTAAATTGATTACGAGTACATTGGGTGCTTGTCTAAGAATATCTCTCT
Source organism: Tholera decimalis (assembly GCA_943138885.2). Classification (NCBI taxonomy): domain Eukaryota; kingdom Metazoa; phylum Arthropoda; class Insecta; order Lepidoptera; family Noctuidae; genus Tholera; species Tholera decimalis. The sequence goes on from OW964559.2 coordinate 15,446,215, forward strand.
AACTAAAATATTCCAAATATCACATCAATATACGTTGTGGTGTTTAGAAGTAAAATGTGAGAACACAAGTGGGCATAAAATGAGATTATCTTAATTCTTACTAATATTATCAATGCGAAAGTTGTGAGGATGGATGTATAGATGTATGGATGTTTCTTACTCTTTCTCAAAAAATACTAAACGGATCGGAATGAAATTTGGTGAATAGATAGTTGACATCCTGGAACACATTGCCTACTTTTTATCCCTGAATTCTCACGGGGTCGGTATTTACGTGGTAAGACCCTCCCACCCTTCTACCCTTTTGAATCTTGGCCTTAATAGCAATGGCCAAGTGTAGAGAATATGTAGATTTCTATTTTCCTTCTAAACAAGTTTTGTAAACCGTTACAATACTTATTTCATTATACGTTACTAACTTCACAAACACTGGCATTATATCACATACCCTTTGTATTTTAAGGATGGGAACTCATCCAGTGACTGCCCCCCGATCAGGGCGAAGTGGGAAGGTGTGTCAAACCCATCCGTGTTCTATCATATGCCATTCGTGTTCCAAGGCCGCGGTAACGCTTTCGAACAATTCCACAACCCCGGAATAGAGAGTACCCTAAGAATATGATCGATGTAGTGGAAATCGATAATGATACAAATAATTAAATAATACTGTCATAAAAATTAAAAAAAAGCATATTACAATGGCACTATTATGATTAATTTAATATAAAAATCTGGAATCTAATTGATTTTAACGTAAACACCATTAAAAACATTATAACAAATAGATAACATCCACTGCACCACGGAATACACCAGTAACCGTCTATCAATGATTGACTGTCGTCTGTTGCTGAATCCTTCAGCTACCCTTAAGTTCCGGGGCCGCGGTATGTCGCTAGAACATTTCCGCAACCCGAGCAGGCAATGGCCCTATCGCACCCCGTCACTGGTACTGACAACTCTTTGAGGCGCGCGTAGAACACGACATGCCGCCGACCCGGGCCTGGACCTTACCAGACGGTGAGCTACCTCTGCTGGCCGTCCGCAAGCCCATACCTATGGTGGCCAGATATCGGCTCGCGTTCCCCGACGCCCGGAGCGTTGATTACCCCAAAAGACATTTTAACTCAATCTGAACCTGAGTTACATGCACCAGCGACAAGCGATGTGAGTTTTGTAAACGTAATCAGAAACAAACGCCTGCGTACGGATCTTTCTCCGCAAGAAATAAATAAATTTGAAGAGCTTAAAAGCGAAATCAAAGACACATTGGCATCATGGAAGATAGACCAAGAAGAATACCTAACGCAAATGATTGAGAAACAAAATACCTCAATGTCGAAATTGGTAACTGACATTTCAGAGTTAAAGTCGCAAAGCTCAGAAATACAATAATCAGCCGATTTCATTAGCAATCAATATGAAGATCTCAGGGAAGAAATTTTAGTTTTGCTAAAGGAACGACAAGAGCAGAAAGCGTACATTGAAAATCTTGAGAAAAAGGTCCAAGATCTACAGTTTAAATCACGCACATCTTGTATTAAAGTCAGGAACGTCCCTCAAAAGGAGAAGAAGGAAGTCAGCGAGGATCTAACGTGCACCATTAGCAACATCAGAAAAGCAGTTGGGATGCCAGTTCTGTCTATTGAACTACGAGATGGTTTACATCTTCAGACTTTTCAGACTTCCAGGCAAACCTGGTACAATGCGACCAATAGGAAATTCTCAACAGTGAGAGCCAAGCAGAACATCCTATCAGCATTCCGCGTTTATAAGAAAAATATGAAAAACAAAGAGGATTAGTTGAATATTGAGCTTGCTGGCATTCCTAGGCAGCGTCATCCATTTTACGTTGCCGACTTCCTACAGTCGTGTTCAAAGAAATTGTTCTTCCTAACTCGGACCACAGCGACGACGACGTCTACGACGCTCCAGAGGTGACCGAGGTAGACTTGAGAGTGGCGGTACAACGGCTCAAGGCCAAAAATACCGCCCCAGGACCCGACGGCTTGCCAGGGAAAGCCTGGGTCCAGGCCTCGGAGACTCACGGGCTTCGACTGGGGGGGCTCTTTAGCGCATGCCTGGAGAGGGGCCAGTTTCCGCTTCGCTGGAAGACGGGAAAGCTGGTCCTGATCCAGAAAGCCGGGGGCCCTGCGGACTCTCCGTCCGCATTCCGGCCCATCGTGCTGCTCGACGAGGCGGGCAAGCTTTTGGAAAGAGTAATTGCAGACCGCCTCTTCGGGCACCTGAATCGGGTGGGCCCGGATGCTGGGCCGGATGCGGGGGCGCTCGACGGTGGATGCCATCATGCGCGTGAGAGCCCTCACGACGGGGGACGCGGTATCCCGGGGCAGGGTCGTCTTGGCGGTTTCTTTGGACATCACCAACGCCTTTAACACCCTGCCCTGGCGTTGCATCAGGGAGTCACTCCGGTATCACCGGGTGCCGACCTACCTCCGTCGCATAGTCGAGGACTACCTGACGGACAGAGCCGTCATCTACCCCGGTCACCGGGGAGAGTGGAACCGGCGAGAGATGTCGTGCGGTGTCCCACAGGGATCGGTTTTGGGGCCGCCCCTGTGGAACATCGGATACGACTGGGTGCTGCGCGGCGACCTCCCTGACGGCGTCAGCGTAGTATGTTACGCTGACGACATGCTCGTCCTGGCGCAACGGAGAGTCGCACCAGGCGGCGGCCGACCTGGCGACGCAAGCGGTTGCGACAGTCGTTCATAGGATCCGGCAGTTGGGACTCGACGTGGCGCTGCACAAGACCGAGGCCATGTGCTTTCATGGCGGTCGGAACGCGCCACGGTCCGAGTCCCACATAACGGTGGAGGGAGTTCGCATCGGCGTCGGGAGGACGATGAAGTACCTGGGACTCGTCCTCGACAGCCGGTGGAACTTCAGGGAGCACTTCCTGAGTTTGGCCCCAAAGCTGAACCGGGCAGCAGCTGCCTTCAGGCGACTCCTGCCTAATCTCAGCGGGCCAAACGCCTCCTGCCGAAGGCTGTACGCCGGCGTCGTGCGGTCCATGGCCCTCTACGGGTCCCCAGTGTGGGCCCTGTGCATCCGGACGCGACCACTAAAGTTGGTCACATGCCAGAGGGTCATGGCTATCCGAATGATCCGGGGATACCGCACGATCGCCGGCGAATCGGCCAACCTCCTTGCCGGATTGCTGCCCTGGGATCTGGAGGCGACTGCCCTCCAGCGCGTCTATGAATGGCGCGTGGAGGCGCAGCGCCGGGGCGTATCCCCGCTGCCTCGAGAAGTCGAGGCGCGGCGGGAAGAGCTCCGGCGCGATCTCAGGGCAGTATGGAGGGAACGACTGTCGCAACCGACGGCCGGGCACGCCGCAATTGCGGCGGTAAGACCCCTCTTTGAGGAGTGGCTAGATCGGCGTCACGGCGTCCTGACCTACCGCATGACGCAGGTCCTCACCGGACACGGAAGTTTCGGGAGGTACCTGTGTCTGATGGGTAAGGAAGAGACGCCTGGGTGTCACCACTGCGAGGGTCGCCCTGAGGACACAGTCGAGCACACGGTGCAGGACTGCCCAGCTTGGGCAGAGCACCGACGTGTCCTCACGGCGACAATAGGCGGAGACCTCTCGCGCCCGGCCTTGGTCGAGGCCATGCTGCGGGGCGAGAGGGAGTGGGAAGCGGTCGCCTCCTTCTGCGAAGCAGTCATGCTTCCGAAGGAGGAGGCGGGCCGCGTGAGGGAGAGGATGGCGTCTGTTATGTTCGTTGTATGTTGAATGAAAGACGACTTTGTTGACTTATATTTATATTGGTTAACACATTATAATCAGACACAGTACAGAGTAGTTTCCCAGACGGGGTTTTCAGTAGTAAGTGAGACCGGACATAGATATCTTACCATAGATAATGAATAATGATGTAGACAATGTTTACGTACTAATTAGTGATGCAACATCCCCCTTATTAAGTTTAAATTAAATACTAGACTGACAATTTATTTAACGCTACTGTGCTTGCAATTATTTGACAACAACCTTAATGATACTTATGGTTACCTTACAACTAGACAACATTCTTAGTTAATTAGTCAATTTCTTCAATTAACCTTCTTGTAGGTTTAACAACACGACCAGACCTTGTTGTTACGCTTGAGGATGTTTGGGATGAGGATTCTGGAAGTCTAGACTCCTGTCTGTCACCTCCCTCTCCCCCTTGCGACGAGTTAGATAGCATAGGAGGATTTGCACTGTTGTGTGAATACTTATGTCTTAAATGTATTCTATTTCTCCTATACCTAACACCATTGACATCCTCAATGACATATGACCTATTGTTTTTCAGTCGTTGCTTGACTGTCGCTTGTTCCCAGTTGCTATCTGGTTTTCTTTTAAAGTAAACATGGTCATTGTGATGTAACATTGTCATTGACTTTGTGTTTTTATTATAGCACTTGGTTTTCCTTTGATTGTTTTTCTTGACTGATTCTGTATATTGTTGAAATGTTACTACTTTTGGTTTCAATTTGTACATGACACTGGAATGTTATCTCTTAAATTTCTTGACATTAACAGTTGTGCTGGTGATGGCAAGTTATTTTTTGGTGTGTTTCTATACTGTAATAAAGCTATGTATGGATCTGTTCTGTTTTCTTTGCATTTTCTCAGCATGTTTTTTATTATTTTGACTGAGCTTTCTGCTTGTCCATTTGACTGTGAATGATATGGGCTAGTGACAACATGTTCTATGTCCCATTCATGTAGAAAATTTTTATATTCGACTGATTGGAAAGGAGGTCCACCATCTGACACTAACGACAATGGTATTCCATGACGTGCAAAAATTGACTTTAAATGTGTAATTACATTTTGTGATGTGCTATTTTTATTTAATAATGCAATCTCTATGTATTTTGAATAATAATCTGTGACAACCAAATAAACTAAACTATCAAAATGCATTAAATCAACACCAACTTGTTGCCATGGATACTTACATATTTCAAAATTTTGTAGTGGTTCTTTTTGATTACATGGTTTGAATTTAGCACATATGAGACATTGTTCAACTACATTCTTAATATCACTTGACATATTTGGCCAATAGAGTGATTCTTTAGCTAATTTTAGACATTTATTTATACCTTGGTGACCTTTATGAATTTTTTCTAACATTTCTTTGTACATAGACTGGTATTATTAATTTTGACCCTTTGAAGACTAATTCTTTGATTACATGTATTTCACCTTGAATATTCCAGAATGGTTTCACCAATGGACTGACATTGTTTTTATTTTTTGGCCAACCTTCTTTATAATATTTTATTAATAACTGCAAGGATTCATCAGTTTTAGTTTCCTGAGTTAATTTTGTGCTATACTCATCTGTAATTGCTAAGTTAGCATACATTAGATTGACATGACATGACATTTCTGATTCATTTTCAGGTGTGTAATGATCTTTTAAAGCTGCTCTTGACAAAGTGTCTGATATATACATTTCTTTACCAGGAACATGTATAACCTCTAAATCATACTTTTGTAAAGTTAACATCATACGCTGTAATCTAGCGGGGACATCATGCAATGGTTTTTTGAATAGATAGACTAATGGTTTGTGGTCAGTATGCACTGTGACTCTATTTCCATATACATACTGGTGAAATTTTTCACAACCAAATTGTATTGCTAGTAGCTCTTTCTCAATTTGAGCATACCTTTCCTGGGTTTCTGTTAAAGTTTTTGAACTGTATGCAATAGGTTTATTTTTTTGTAATATGACTGCACCTAATGCTGACTTTGACGAATCGACTGACAAGACTAATGGAATCTTGGGATTATAATGAGCTAAGACTGGTGAGTTGGTAATCTCATCCTTTAATTTTTTAAGACATTCGTTATGATTCTCATCCCATGTCCAGACTGAATCTTTCTTTAAAAGATTTCTTAATATTTGAGTTTTTTCTGACAGGTTACTTATAAAAGGTCCTAGATAATTGATCATACCTAGTATTCTTTGTAACTCCTTGACATTTTGTGGTGAAGGCATATTGACTATGGCTTTGACCTTTTCTTGGTCTGCTCTTGCACCATCTTTACTGAAGACATAACCCAAAAAACATACTTCTGAGACAAGAAATTTACATTTTGATTTGTTAAATTTTAAATTGACTTGACGTGCTCTTTGCATGACCCTGTGTAATCTCTCATTATGGACCGACTCATTTGGTCCGTACACCAAAATATCGTCTATGAATATTAAAACTCCTTCAATATCACCAAATAAATTCATCATAACTCTTTGAAAGATCTCTGATGAGGCATTTATGCCGTATGGTAGTCTTAAATACCTATATCTACCAAATGGTGTTTGAAAAGTACATAATTCTGAACTGTATTCGTCTAGACGTAACATCCAAAATCCAGAAAATGCATCTAAATGAGAAAAACATACAGCACCTTCGAGCTGTGACCTAATCTCATCAATTGACTTGAGAGGATAAAATTCTCTCATAATGTTCCTATTTAAATTTCTAGGATCAAGACAAATTCTTAACCGACCTGAACTTTTTACAGTTATGACGACTGAGTTGACCCACTCTGTAGGTTTAGTGACCTTAACAACTACTTGCATTTTCTCCATGCGATCTAACTCGTCGCGCAGTTTCGCTTGCAATGCAAATGGAACCTTCCTGGGCGGATCCACGCATGGTACTGCATCGGGCTTGAGTTTAAGATGACAGACTGGAGGTAGACACCCAAGACCCTGAAAAACATCATTATATTGTGTAAGAATTTGCTTACTGAAATCTTGTATATATGATGATGACACTGAAAAGACTCTTTTTATCATACCTAATTTTTCACAAGTAGGGAGACCAAGGACATTTGGACAATCTAAATCTGTTACTATGAACATTATTATTTCTACAATGTTATTATTATTTATACAAAGCTTACAGTTTAAATTTATTTTCCCTAAAATCGGAATGTGTTTACCACCAAATCCTGTGACATTTATATTATGCCATCTGTCAAGTGTCACTTTTGACATATACTTCTGACATCTAATGTTGTGAAAGGTTTCTTTTGACATGACATTTACATCTGCACCTGAGTCTATGATGCATCTGATCTGTTTATTTCCTATTGACAGGTTAATTTCCCATGACTGTTTTGAATTATTATTTTCCAAAGTGTTGACGTTATTTACTATATGACTGATATCTGAGTAATGACTATGTTGGCTGACTAATGATCCATTGTATAACTGTGAATTGACTGCTGTCTGATTATAATGTGTCTTGTTTTTATGCTGATTTCTTAGTGTGTTTTGTGATCCCTCAGACATGTGACCGTTTTCATCATTGAGATGTTGACACCTCTCAGACATTTCACAGTTTTCATCATTGAGATAATATGAATGACTTGACTGTTTTTTGTTTTGACAATTGGAGTCTATGCAAGATCTCTCAGATATGCCACTGTATTCATCATTGGGATACGAGTGACCTAGTTGCGACTGGTCTGAATGTGACCACTGTGACGGTACCCGCTCCGTCTGAGAAACCACTACTGCTGCTGTGTCTGTGTGTCTATGCGTCTGTGAATGTGTTTTCTGACTTATTGACTGACTATTATATGGATCATACTGACATGAATGATTCCTATGACTTTGACTCGACTTTAATTGACTTTTCAACATTCCAACAAAAAATTCTTGACTACTATTGTCTGAATTAAACGATTGCAACTGACTGACTTTTTTATTTTTACAGCAATATTTAGCAAAATGACCACAATAATTACAAGACCTGCATCGGACGTGTTGAGCCGGACACCTGTAGCGATGAGACTGCCCACAGCGACCACATGTCTTCGAGTCGCTGTTTGAATTGGTTGGTGACTTGCGACTGCTTGATGCTGATGCTGACCTGCGACCGCTTGAAGGTGACTGGCGACTGCTCGAAGCTGATCTGCGACTGGAAGCTCGCTGTCGAGCATCTCCTCGATGGCTCCTACGACTAAGATGCATGACTTCTTCAGTGGAGACGCTGCCTTGGACAATTTTCTCTGCATCCTGCTGTGCGACTATGAGTGTCCTCGCCAGCTCTTGCATCCTCTGATATGTCAAATCAGGTTCTTGCAGTAACCTCTGACGTACATGTGACATGTCAATGTTCAGGTTTGCGATAAAAATATCTCTAATAAGAGATTCCCTTAGAGTGCCGAATTCACATTCTTGGCTTTTATTTTCGAGATCTGTGATGAAATCGTAGATGTTTTCAGATTTTTTTTGTCTGCGTGTGAAAAATAAATATCTGCACATTGTCACGTTTCTCCGGGGCTCAAAAAAGTTGTCGTATTTTTTCTTGACTTCGTCTAGCGTGGTTTCCTCTATTTTGAGGTTAAATGTGTTGAAAATATTTAAACCACGTTCTCCAATGGAGTGTAGTAAAATGGCGATTTTCCGTTTTTCGGTTGACTTGTCTAAGCCCGTGGCCAGCAAATATAATTCCAGCTGCTGCCACCATTTCTTCCACGCCTCCGCATTATTATTCGCAGAATCTGACGAGATTTGGAGATTTTTCACTGACGTTTGAAGTCCGCCATTTTCACCGACGGCGACGCTTTGATTCGGCATTTTTCTAGTTTCTTCGTTTTTATTTCGTTTTTACTTCTGACACCATGTTATGTTCGTTGTATGTTGAATGAAAGACGACTTTGTGGACTTATATTTATATTGGTAAACACATTATAATCAGACACAGTACAGAGTAGTTTCCCAGACGGGGTTTTCAGTAGTAAGTGAGACCGGACATAGATATCTTACCATAGATAATGAATAATGATGTAGACAATGTTTACGTACTAATTAGTGATGCAACAGCGTCCTCCTTCCAGCCCAGCCGCAGTGGTAGACGCCCACGGCGTCGGACGTCGGCCGACGATCTCCGGCCACCGTAGGCGCGGGCATGCGGACAGCGAGTAAAGGGCAACTCACTGTCCGACCATGGACCATGCCCGGGTCGACGGCGCGTCGTGTTCCACGCGCGCCTCTAAGAGCGTCAGCAACATGACGAGGCCCCCTCTGCAGAGGGCCGAAGCCTGCCGGGGTCGTGGGACTCATCCCGTTACCGCGGCCCCGGTACGTAAAGGGCTATTGAAGGAACACCGTGGATTTTAGTCAGTAAAAGTCTGACAGTCCCTCCCACCCTGCCCGGAGTGGGAGGACATATTTGATAATTTTACCACGTTAAGAAAAAAAAAAAAAAAAGCTCGAGAGTTCGCAAAGAAGGACGGATACAAATTTTGCTGGTCAACGGTATATACAGAAAGAACAAGGTGAGAAGTGCTTAGCTGGTCTGCAACAGAACGTTATATGATTGCGAGTGTTAAAAATTACAATCACTTGTTATTTACCTCATACTTTCCATTTTGCATGTTGACTACAAAAACTTTGTCAACACACTTACTGCACTTAAACTCTGCACATAGTGAAAGCTTACAATACATCACTTTCTTATTTACTATTACACACACAAAAAAACAAACAAAACAAAATCACATATACTGTGTTAAATATTAAATAAAAGTAAAACACACAAAACACATAAATCTGGTCACGTTTTTTGGACTTTACAGTCATATAATTTATAATAGGCTAATTTAATCGAATTAAATCAAGAACTTGAATCTGTATCTATTTTTGTTGTTCTCCAGAAGATTGTGCCATATATTTACCCACACATGACAAGGCTATTCAAATATTACATCTTAACATTAGAAGCATAAACAAGCATTTCGATGACCTAACAGTACTACTATCTATGATATATTTTAAATGTCAAATCATCATTTTAACGAAGTGCTAGTAGAGTAAGGTCCACAATATACCCACCTTAGATGGATACACATCTCACTACACCATGCGTACTCGTAATCAAAATGATGTTATAATAATTTATGTTGCTGACAACCTAAAGTGTAAAATATCAGAACATGAGTTTAAAAATATTAATTGCTAGTCTGCAGCATAGACAATAGACTAGCACTTGTGGCCATTTACCATTCACCCTGTTTCAGAAACAGACATAACTTTGACAACTTCGTACATAGTCTAAATAATGTATATAATACATTAACTGAGTATATCAGCATGGCACTCATGGGAGATATAAACATAGACATAAAACCAAATACATCGGACGAACGATGCAATGATTACCTCATATTGAATGGATCACACGGACTAACGCCAGCTCATACCTCTCCTACTAGACTTAATAACTGCTTAGACCATATTTTGCTTAAATCTTCACTACCAGCTAAACTTACATCACTGACTATGCGCCAGTTATATTGTCTTTACAAAATACAAGCGCTGCTGTGTTATTCTGTAAGACCTCATTCTAAACTTCGAATCTGAATCCGCTGTGAGTTTATTGATTGGCATTCTAAAAACTCGGTTGTTAATTCGAATTTACACTAGCGCTACCTTTGCGAGCATGTCAGCGAGTTGAACTAAATATTTTGGCAGATAAAGTATGAGATGACGTGAGAAGTGGCATTCGGTAAGGTAATTCCTCCGTCACTTCGACGCTGTTTACAGAATGCAAAATCAAGGTCACTTTGAACCATAAGCAAAGCGAATTTTACAGAATCGACGTACTGTTCATAAACCAAATAAAATGGTAATTCGGCTTGATTACCTAGCAATTAAAAGAGAATTAGAAGAGATGAACTTTACAAAACTGTTATAGATCGAAGATGCGAATCAATCCACAAATAAATTAATTTCGCTTTTAATGATGGTAATAAATAAACATACACGATCTGTCCCGGAATCTAAAAGAAAAAGAAACGGGAAACCCTGGATAACTCCGGGACTTCTACGCTGTATCAGACAGTCGTTATTGTCTTATGAAATGAAATGAAATGAAATGAAATGAAATGAAATGAAATGAAATATTTATTCTGTAAATTGGTTTTAAATAACACTTTTACACGTCATGTTTTTTTGCGTGTTTAGTTTAGCTAGATGAGGCCGGTATTTCCTAACTGACTACTCTGAGAAGAAACACCGAAACAAACTCAGAGGTCAAAGTCTCTTTTAAAGTCCAGACAATTTGTATTTGTATATGAGAAGCATGTAGGTTCATGTCTGTGGTATTCTTTTGAGGAAATAACCACGCAAATTTGAGCGGACCTGTCCAGACAGTGCAAGCATTTGTCAGTTATCGTGTAGCTCAACTTAGAACTTAAGGAGCTCAACAATTTGACGAACAATACCAAAGTAAGGACCTTTGGGTAGGCCACACAAGTACTCAAACTGCTTGACATCATTAAATAAATTATAGTGAAAGCAAAAACAATGCAGAAAGAATAACCTACATCGTCCTCACATTTACAATAATGAAATAATTATATATATAAAAAAAACAACAATATAAAAAAAAACAACAATCAAAAACAAAAATTAATAGGGATATAAAAAATTGAATTATGTAATCTTTACGATAAGGAAGAAAACAAACCATTGGAAGAGTTTAACTTAATTGTACATACATGTTCCGTTAACCCTCATACATGTCAATGTCAGAATCTTACTTCAGCCACTGTTGTTGGATACCTTTTTTTCGGGTGGGAAAATCATCGATTGACTTCTCCCGCTCTGGGTTAAGCGGAAGGGTCAGACTTCTACTGACTAAAAACCCACCCTGTTCTTTCAACTGCCCTTAAGTTCCGGGGCCGCAGTATCTCGTTAGAACATTCCCGCAACTCCGGTAGGCAATGGCCTTATGGGGCCCCGTCACTGGTGCTGACAGCTCTTTGAGGCGCGTCAGGGGGAAGGTGAGTATGCCGTGGCATCTCTCCAGCTACTGCTCAAAAAAAGGACTTATCGCCGCGATTGTGGCGTCCAGCCTTCGGTTGTGACAGCCTCTCTTTCTATCCTGCCGTTAGGTCGCGTGTTGTCAGATACCTAAGAGTGCAAATTGACGAACAACTAAGATAGGATAAACAACTAAGTAAAGTTATTGCTAGGTTGAGAACTATTATTTACCTGTTCAGAACTCTTAGAGAATCAGTGTCGAAAGACCTCCTTATAAAAATATTGACAGTATGAGGTGGGGTGGCAAAGACGATGTTTTTTGCACTGGAGAGAGCCCAAAGAGCCGTTCTTAAGGTCATTATAAAAAGCCATATCGATACCCTATGGAGCATGGACTGCAAGGTGCTCACTAAGCTCTTTGTCTTCAATCCATTTTAAGGAGGAATCGCACTGCTGCACCACCTTGTACTGGCATACGAAGAAATTCACCAGCCTGCCCCAGCGTTTCACACAACAAAACTTTCGCAAAAAGACAAAACTTTGTTTTAAGTTAGTTCTTATTTATACAGTAATGTTAACAAAAAAACATAATTATGCTAAGCATAGCACAAGTTGCGGTTCCTTTAACCGCAACTTTTGCCACTTTTTGTGGTTATTGCAATTAGATTAACTAGAAACTGAAAAACTCATTACCTTTATTACTTAACCCCACATTATTCACATCTACTTACAAAATCTCCATGCATATGTGTGTGTGAGTGCGATGTGATGGAATGATGTGAGTAATTGTGTATATAAACACACATCATTCCATCACATCACTCACACACCATATCCATTCACAAAACCTTTCACACCACTTACCTACTTTACATTTACACATACTCTCTACATCATACAGCTCACATCACATACTCACTTTTTTATTCTCCACTTTCATAGGTATTTAATCACTAATCTTGTAAATAGTAGTGGCACTCGATAACTTGATTTGTAATACTTATGGCTGAACGCTACCCCCTTGAGATATAGGTTACCACCTCGTTCAGGCGATAGGGTTAAAAATTACATGTAAACTATCACAGCCACATTTTGTAGGTAATAATGTTCCTACAACTTAACTTTGTGGTAAGAAATAAACAATTTTAATTTTTTAATTTAAATTAATTTAATTGTATCCTTCACGAAGTTAAGGAATATTTAACGTAACAAAAATACCTTGAAACGGGTTTCTGACACAAACAATTTATTTACAAAGGAAATTTATAAATATCTACGACAAAAGACCACCTCTGTGATGTTTGTGGCAATGTTCTCGTAGATTTTTCAGAGTATAATAATTACTTTCTATGATATAATTTACTAGGTGTCCCACGATTTAAATATACAGGGTGGCAGGAACATCGACGCGCAACCGCTTACCATGGATTTTCAGTACATGACTCTGGACCCCCATATGTTGAAATTTTACGTCGGTATTTTCTTAATTTAATAAAATTAAGAAAAAGCCGATGAAAAAAATTTCACTTGTTTCAACAAGAACGTTGTTGAAACAAGTGAATTTTATTTTTTTAATTAAAATCTCATGGGTTAGATAGAAACAATGATTTTATACAGGATTCAGTAAAAAAATTTGCTGAAAGACCTGAAAATTTTAGAAAAACTCGACGTAAAATTTTTACTCAGGGGGTCCAGAATCATGTAATGAATCCATGGTAAGCGTTTGTGCGTCGATGTCCCTGCCACCCTGTATACTAACAATAAATTGTGGCCCATCATCAAAATAAATTGAGTGGTCTAGAACAACCAGTTGCATTAGCATGGACTTTGCACTAGTAGGGTACAAAGTTCCAGAAGCCAGAACATCTGACGCTGGTCGGGCCAACGGGTATCATGTTACCCAACTACTAGGTTGTGGAGGTCAGATAGGCAGTAACTCTATGTTAAACACTAATACTTAGCTTCTAGTCTAACCAGCCTAACCAGATGCAAATATAGAAGAAAATAGATTTGAATTAAATTAAACAAAAATTGGCCAAGTGCGAGTCAGACTCGCTCATGAAGGGTTCCGTAGTAACTATAATAATATAATATAATATGTATATTTATTTGACGAATAAAGAAAAAACCTTAAAAATTTCTTAAAACTAGCTTAGTTACATTTTTACAACTACGCTAAATAACTTTGTTTTTCATGGTGTTTGTATGAATTACAAAGTTATATTTGCGATTTTATAAAATATGCTGTATCTCAAAAACTGCTGACCCGATTTCGTTTAAACCAATTTAGAATTTATAAGAAGTTAGAGGGGGAGGACACACATTTTACCACTTTGGAAGCTTTATATCTTTTAAACGATTGACTTTATGAAAAAGTAGTTTTAGAAACCCTTATATCATTTTTAAAGACCTGCCTATAGATATCACACACGCATAGGTTTCATGAAAAAAAATATTTTCAGTTCTAGTTCCATGTATTTTAAACATTTTTTTTAATTTTTTTCTGAAAATCAAAAAGCGGTTCACAGAATACATCTACGTACTAAGTTTCACATGTATAGTCTTAATAGTTTCGGAATAAAATGACTGTGACATACGGACGGACGGACAGACAGACAGACAGACAGACAGACGGACAGACATATCGAAACTGAAAGGGTTCCGTTTTTTGCCATTCGGCTACGGAACCCTAAAAACGTGTCTTCTATTGAAGATATCACACTTATAACTCACGTTGATGCCGGATTAGAAAATATTAGTACTCATTTACCAGTGATTTTTATTGTGTGAGATCTGTAGAGTAACACACGCTTCTATGAAATCAGCTGACATGAGATTCCCACGCTGTTCATATAGTTGTGCGTTCCAGGGCTGCATTATCATATTAGAACATTCTCGCAGTTGCGGTAATGACCCTATCGGACCCGGTCTATACTTCTCTACTTCTATACTTCTCTAGACTTCTCTATGAGGCGCAGGTAGAACATGACGTACCGCCAACCCGAGCCTGTTCCTTACCAGACGGTGAGCTTTCCCTGCTCGCCGTCTGTAAGCCCGCACCTACGGTAAGAGAAAGCTCTTTGACATTGAAATAAAAAATAAAAATAAAATTAATTTATTGCAGGCACGCAGGCTCATATAAAAGCTAATAATATTTACATTAATTCTTAACAATATAATTCAATAATAATAAAAATACATTGACTACAAAAAAATTGTTAAAACATAATAAATTAAATTAAATTAAGGAGGCTAAGGAGTGGAATTCCCTGCGTCTGTGTTTCCCGATAGCTATAACCTAGGAGTCTTTAAGTCAAGAGTTATCCTATTCTTAATTTAAAAAATAAATAAATGTAAATTATTACTACTACTAACTTAATTATTAATCTTACACAACTAACTGACATGCCCGGATGGAATCACCGATGATGGTGACAAATCATTATATGATTGCATGGCAGTGGCGAAGGCTCTATACAACTCGATTCCTACCGGCTTCCCTTTTGAAATATGGCAAATATTAGTATATTATTTTATATATGAATATATAAATAGTAATCTATTATTTTCAATAATATTTTCAATTAAACAAATAATTATTTATGAAGTTACAAGATTTCGAAGTCAGCCAGGGCCACAGTTACTGGAATTCACGCATCACACTTGAGCAAGGTAAGCATTCTTTGGTCCGGCTTCCCTTTTATGAAAATTCACCCTTCGCCACTGTTGCATGGCAAAACATTATATCCAGCGAGCCAGCATCGGGGAGTCCCACCGGTCCACCAGCACTCGCAGGATGAAAATACAACAAAAAAACAGAGAAATCTGACACGAGATGCGGCTAGCGTGGCAAAGCCAGCTTCAACATAAAACCACATGCAACAATAATTATTCTGCCTCTACAAGCACGTTAGGCCAACGTTTACAAAATTACCCTCCCTGTATGCAAGAGCTCCATTAAAGTTGTTAGTAATGGAGCAATGGACATAATTTGTGGTCCAAGCTGGGCCAGTGTAAGAGCATTGTTGATTGCACTACGGGACAAGTTCATGAGGTCAACATTGAACCCGAAACTTTATGTCTGTGTTGTGGAATGTCAGTAAGAAGCGACCGTAGATTGCAGAAGTGGGTCATTAAAATTGTTATGCAGAGGACGTAACACGAGTGTACTGACATAACAAAAGGGACTGCTGATCGTGGGATTTCCATTACGAATTTCAAAGGTGACAGCTAAGAGTTTGGAAGCTGTTTTGATATATAGGTATTGATAAGAATTGGCCTACGATTTTGCTATACAAAACTACTACTGGTTTACTTTGGCCCTGAAAAGAACCACCTGGGAATCATGGAACCTTTGCCCAGCAGTGAGATGATGCAGACTAACAGTATCAGTAAAACGAAACTTAATCGTTAAAGAAAAAAAAAACAAACAAATCCTTGAATGCACCGAAATTTATACATTAATTATATGTTCCTAAAGACGGCAATTACGACTATTATAAGTTGCCAATGATTTTTGTGTTTTCTCTATAAGGTTTTTAAATTTATTCAGAACTAGCTTTTACCCGCGACTTCGTCCGCGTGGAATAGTTACTTTGGGCTAACGTTACGTTAGTTACGTTAGCATTCTTCATTGGCGCTCCGCTCCTATTGGCATTAGCGTAATGATATATAGCCTATAGCCTTTCTCTATAAATTTACTATTTAATTAAAAAAATATAACCGGTAGTTCCTGAGATTATCGCGTTCAAACAAACAAACAAACTCTTCAGCCTTATATTATTAGTATAGATAGCTGTTGCCCGCGACTTCGTCCGCGTTTCCGTTGTTTTTCGTAAAAAAAGTAGTCTATGTCCTTCCTCACGGTTCAGTGATTTTGATGTAACAGACAGATTAACTTTCGTAATTTAGTAGGGAAATATAATATGTCAATCTATAATACTGTTGAAAAATATCGCAATACGGAACCTCACAATATTATTGTTAATAGCTGTGCCCGCGACTCCGTGAGCGTGTAACTCCTTGTGTGTTATTAAGTTAATGTATTGGTAATATTGTTTAGATCACGTTCACATTTATACCTTCGGCCGCGAGACGCGTCGAGCGCGGCGACCGATTCTCAAAAATAATCCTTATAGCATGATTCAGTATTCACGCGCGATGGCTTATTATTAGCGTATTTCATGTATAACTTTGGTGTTTCTATACCGATTTATATGATTCTTTTTTATGGAATAGTTAATAATGTTAACTTTTTTAATCAGGGGTGACTGAGAGTGTTATAAACGTAAGAGTAGACAAATATTATAATCAGAAAGCTTCGAACTGCTAAACTATAGGTGAACTGCTAAACACATGTTATTGTGAGTCAACCATAAAAGATAGACATATGCTGTCGTGGGATATTTTTTATATAATTTTAAGGAGAACATTTCCGTCATGAAATGATTGCTGTGTAGCTTTAACCATAAAGATTGCACACGCGACGGAAGCTTAAAAAATGGACTAACTTCTCCCATTTTCCCAACATTTCCCTTCACTGCTCTGCTCCTATTGATTGTAGCGTGATGAAAAGCATACTATAACCAGCTCAGGTGTATGAAAAATAATTGTACCAAGTTTCGATAAAATCCATCGAGTAGTTTTTGTTTCTATAACGGTTATACAGACAGACAGACAGACAGACAGACAGAAAAAAATTTTACTGATTGCATTTTTGGCATCAGTATCGATCCCTAATCACCCCCTGATAGTTATTTTGGAAATATATTTCATGTACAGAATTGACCTCTCTACAGATTTATTATAAGTATAGACTAGCTTAGCTTAGCTAGACCGTGGCAAAGCTTGCGTGATACGAAAAAAATAATGATAAAAAATCTGTATCTATATCTGTACAAAATTTCATCAGTACCAGTTAAGTGTTTTTTTTTAGTACATTCCTAATATTAGTACTAATAGTAACAATTTCTCAGTTATGCCTTATCACAATATAATTGTGAAACCATAATTCCTATAACTCATAAACAAATCATTCTAATTCAATCGACCACACAAATCATTGGCGCAGCACAGTCCCTAAATGCCTTTCAAAATATCACACACGAGCTAACATTAATCAAAATAAAACCAGAACACGTAGTAAATCAACATAAACATCACCGTGATATACTGACTCACAATAGCCGGGAGGAGGTAACACCTGTTCCATCAAGGCTCCATTTGTTAGAAGCGAGTCACTGACACCCCGCGCCGTGCTCATAAAATGTTTTAATGCGTAAATATTGTCACAGAGTTAGGTGAAAATATTTTTTTTTCTAGATGACTAGGTAAGTTAGGCCTACTTTTTAAATTTCCGTAGCCAAATGAAAAAAAAAAGCGGTACCTTTATAGTTTCGTCATGACTGTCTGTCTGTCCGTCCGTCCGTATGTCACCGCCATTTTATTCTGAAAATATGTATTAGGATTACACATGTGAAACTTGATAGGTAGATGTATTCTATGAACCGATTACCGATTATTATACGAAAATTTAAAAATATATAAAATTGAACCGAAACTGAAAATATATTTTTTCATCAAACCTCGGTCAACCTCAAGGTCTTTAAAAATGACATTAGGTTTCTAAAATATTTTTTTCCAAAGTGGTAAAATGCGGTTGTTTATTATTACTAATTTATTTATTTCGGAAAATTTCCAATCAAAGTTTGTTAGTAAAAGACCTTACATTCTATGTTAGTAATAAAAAATTATAATAATGAACTAAAAACTAATTCATATATTTTCCCGCAGCATCAGCTTCACGCCAAACATGCGAGTCCAATGCCGCAGGAAAACACAATCCAGTTTATCCGCGATGGCTTTCAGAATGCTATTGGTACTCCCACGAATCCTACGCAGCAATGACGTTGATCGCCGTCTCATAATAGCGCCAAAGCTATCTACCGCCGCTTCAGCAAACATATTGGACACGCTGCAGAATCGTGGGAGGCCCAACAACATCCTGAAAGCATTGTTGTACTGGATTCGAAATTTATTTAAACGCGCTATTGATATGCTAATGAAACAAGGGCTTGCAATTCCGGAATACCGAGATCTCGGTATTGCGGGATCCCGCGTCATTTTACAATACCGCGTGATGCGGGATTACGGGATTACGGGCGCAGGATCCGCGGGATTTTCGGGACTGAAAAAAGCATGCATGCAACCTCTCGCGAGCGCGATTGCTCGGTGCACAGACTACATTTTTATCTAGCGGCTCGGTGACTGGCAGCCGGCAGTGTTGCAAACAACGCGGGGGCAGATGTCGCCCGTTTATCACAGCTTAAGTAGCCAAATATAGCCGAATTTCAGTCAATGGTAGCCAAAGTATGTAGCCTAAAATATCAGTAAAGTTTTTATTCAATATTTGTTACTGTTTTTGTGAAGAAAAAACGGTGTAATTTGATTGATCTCATACTATTAAGTAATACGTAAATAAATGTGGAGTTAGTTGATTAATTCATTGTTTTTTGTGATAAATAAACGGTGAAATTTGATTGATCTCATACTAATAGTAATACGTAAATAAATGTGGAGTTAGTTGATTAATGCATTGTTTTATTTGCCTTATATAAATGTGAATATTTTCAATATGCGGGATCCCGCAAATACCAAGATCCCGCGGGATTGAAAATTCGTAGTCCCGCAAATACCGAGATTGAATTGTGGCTGCGGGATTGGAAGCCCTAATTGAAACCTCACGTGACTGCTAATAATAATATAAATTGAGAGGAGTTTGTGGCTAAATAATGACAGTCGTACGGGTCCATGTACAAGGTTCAGTATCGCTTGCGGAGTTCTTTCCGTGGATGTGTGATCGCTTTAACATATCGAGATTCCTTCGTGCCTTGAAAAGCACGTAATGCTATTGGTGACAGCTGTCATTTGTATATCTTTGACAGTCGTTACGGGTAGTTAGAAGCCAGAAAATCTGACAGCAGTCATGCCATGGGATGCTATACAGCTACTGGGTTGTTGTGGTCAGTTAGACTGGAAGCCATCTACACCATAGTAGTAAAAGGTAAAGCAGATTATAATGATGACCAGGGGCCATACCATGACGTGTTAAAGCGTGAGTCATTCGAGCGAGACAGAGAGATGGATCTATATAGCGTGCATAGCTTCATCCCTCTTTCTCGCTCGAACGACTCTCGCTTTAACACGTCATGGTATGGCTCCTGGCCAAAAATTTAGTAAAAGCTGGATCTAAGTTAATAGGAACCGAGATGTATGGCGAGTGATTGGAGAAACATAAGTTCAGCAGTGAACTACAGTAGGCTTGTGATAATAATCATGACAAGGAATGCTGTTAACGTGAATTGAATCCTGCAACTCTGCCTATAGCTGGAAAGAGACACACTTACATAAAGTTGGTTTATAAAAAAGCTGACACAAAATAAAAACAAATACTATTTTAATAACATTTTTGGAATCAGGTCAATTTAACTTGAAGAGTTTACATATTGAAATTAGAATTACGAGTAATTTTAGAGGTTTCGCTCCAGTAGCTGATGAGTTATGATATACATATAGGCCGTGGCCGAAATCGACTAGGAAATCTATTATTATAGGCTGATGATGATGGAACAGACTAAGTCACGCGAGTATTAAACCCAAGACTACTGGAATTCAGTTACAACAATTTCAAAGCTTTTTAATTAATGAAACTGTTCAATACCGCTCCATTTAATGTGTTATGCATTTGATAGGGCGACAATAAGCAAAGTGGCAAATGCTGAAAGTAGGATGCCTGCAAATCCGGTTTGCTTCATTTGAATTTTTAACAGTGTTAACTATGTAATTTCTTATGTCATGTCCTTTATATTATATTATTTAGCGTTAATGCAATGGTTAATACGGCTCTGAATCGATTAAATACTCAGGTGAACCGATGAAAGAATATTTTGATTATGTTTGATGGAAATCATGGATCCAGTAACCCAGCACGAGCGCGATGAGGTTCAGACATCCCTCATTTGCTAGTGTATCAAGTGGCCAAAAACTATACCAGAACTGATGAGATGCCTTTAAAAAAGCCTCTGATGTAGCAATAAACGTGGCCGTCTATTGCGCCCAACTGTATAATTTTATGAACTTTCAACGTGATACAAAGAAGGTCTTATAAATATGTAAAATCTTACAGCAATGGCTTCAAAGTTAAGTACAGTTATAAACCCTAGGTATCTTCAGCCCATATCGTCCTGCCTACAAAGTCAGACCTAAATCAAAATGAATCGCCTGTCAATCTTACTTATAGGGCAAATTGATAAACAAATATCCAGTTACTTTTAAAAGACGAATATCGAGTCTGCTACAGGTGGCTCCGAATTAATAAAGAAAAATATTGGTTTCTATTTTTTGTAGGTTGGTCTACTTTTGTTGTAGACGCCCCGGGCGTCGGGAATCACTAGCCGATCTCCGGCCACCGTAGACGCGGGTCTGCGGACGGCGAGCATGGTCCGGTAAGGACAAGGCCCGGGTTGGCGGCGCGCCGTGTTCTACCCGCCTACGAAGAACAGTCAGCAGCATTGACGTGTCCCGATAGGGCCATTGCTTGCTGGGGTTGCGGGAATGTTCTAACGAGATACCGCAGCCCCGAAACGCAAGAGCAACTGAAGGAGCACGGTGGGTTTTGTCGACTTTTGTTGAACACAAATAAAAGCTTTACTCTTTTATTTGGTTTCAATAAAATTCGACAAAACCTTTTTATTTATTTATACACAGCAGATATATATTTTTAAATGTTTAACATTCCTGTCAATAATCATAAATTATGTACGAGGGCATAATGAACGGGGATGGGAAGCATTCACTGCCCAACAACAATTCGTCATAATCGACGGCAATGTTGGAAGTACCCCAACACTAGTGGTATTGCCACTGGTTTAGTTCTAGCAAGCAATATTAAGTTGTAGTTTGATCTTACTGAGTCAACCCAAGTTTGTGGCTCAAACTGAATCAACATGCCCTATATTGACACAAAATGACCGCCCGAGACATATTAACTATTTACCATTACTTAAAACAAAGTAAAACTAAGTTAGTGCTAAGAACTACAAAAGGCCAGATTACTAGATTATGTAATACTATGAAAAGTTTATTTATAACTTATTCAGTTACTCTCAGGCGGATAAACATACTTTGTCTTTATAAAAGTCACGACTGACAATCATTAAAACTCGTAAAAATATTCCAACAATATGTTTACATAAATAAGACAAGCACACGCGTAAACGACACTAATAGTGTAACATTTTTCCAATTTTGGTATGAAACACTAAAAATATTTTCGGAAAATTCGCAATAAGGAGGCAATACCCGCATAGCCTCGCGCGTTGAGCATGCCAACCAGGCGAAAGTGATAAATAACATATCGGTACCTAATAACCACAGACAAAAATAAACAATATATTATCGTCACCGCAGGACGAGTCTCGTTTGTACCCACCTATTACGTAACTTTACGAGCTATAAACCGGACAAATGAAATAGTTTGTCGTGCGAACGCAATAGTGCCGCGTCGGCCCGTCAATTTGTCAAGTCGTATGTTTCACTGGCTCCCTCAAAATTGCTTTTGTATGCTACATGTTTAGAGTCCCGCGTAAAGATAAGCGAATGTGAATTATATTGCCTGGATCGTAAAGCCGTCTACAACAAACAGATAAAATGATATTATTTCTAAATGTTTGTATGCGTTTCGCGTTCCTGGTTTATGGGAATGAGAGTTGTATGTAAAGTTAACACTTTCACTCGAGAATACTTGGTATGGAAAATTACCAATTTATAAGGCGAATTGAAAAGGTGGTTTTAATTTTTAAGTAGACTGTATTCTAAGGATGGTGGTGTTCGCCTTGAAAGAACTGGATGGTGAACGGGCGATTGGTTATTAGGGATATAAGGAATACCCGCCTTACCTTCTGGTCTTCGTATCGTGACACGTGCTCAAGAACTTGGCGGTGACACTGCGTTCTTGCTTCGACGCACTGACTTCTATGACAGGAATGTCAGGCACTGGATCACTGTTCACCTTAGTTCGATCAGTTTTGCGGGAGCGGTTTGAGCGGATAAAGTGGGTGGAGCACACCTTAGAGCCAGGCGTGCATTGCGGTAAGGAGGAGAAAAGGTTCTAAAGGTTATGTCCGCCCGTTCTGACAAGTACGTCAAAAAATGAATGATTGAACTAATATATGAGCGTTATTAAATATTACACCGAGAGATGGCATTACCAATACTAGTGACAATACACCAGGTTATGCTCTTTGCTACAAATTAAATATAAATATAAATTTAACATATAATGTAAGTTTTCTTAAGTTATTTAAAAGTGCACATAAATTGATATCAACTTGAGTTTACGACAAAGTAGAACGGGTGATTGGTAAATAGTCGTAGGCATTTCATGGACTATCGAGCTAAGGCTCAATTTACAACGCCGCGAAATGGAATGGATGCGACTTTTTCCAACAATATTGTACATAGCATAATGAACTTTCTCAATCGTATAACATAGGTACAAACTAAATAAGAGTCAAAAAAGGTCGCGCGTCTTCCGGGGAATCCTCGCGCAATCTCGAGAATTTCCCTAGCTACTGTCGACGCCGTCTGTGGAACCCGCGGGAAGTGGCGCGAATGGGGAGTCGGTTGGATCGGTCACAGGTCACAGCAGTGCGGTGCCAACTAATATATCTAAACTGAGCTTCCCTCTATTTAACAAATTTTAAAATTACAAAACGTGCAACGTGAATGATTACTAAAAGTGAAACACATAACACTAATTGTGAAACAGCCATGAGCAAAGTGAGTTATTTGATCTACGGTTATGTTGTTCGGTGTAACAAATGACCAATTGTCTAATTCCAATGACTTATAAACCCAACTCATAAAGCATGTATTCTACATTTCTACAGAACAATCTACGAGCGATGTAGGTAGCTGCACTTGCAATACTAGTGGTTGAATACAGAATCCGGTCATAACTCCTAACTTTGGGATCATGATATGCCATGACAAATTGTGCTGTCGTTCCATAACAAATACGTTTTGAATTTTAGATTTTTGCAATGTTTGTGGAAGGTATTTTCGTTCCGTGCAACGTGTCCTGCTCCTGTACAACGATGCGGTAGGTTTTGTAAAGCTAGACCTGCTTAATTGGCCATCGTAAAATGTTAGTATAATTAAAAACTATACGATCGTGTCCTAAATAATACGAGTAACAGCAGTACAGATCCATCTAAGAGGTTGAGAAACACTTACCGAGGTTCATGTATGGGTCAACATAACATATCGCAATTCTTCCATAGCATAAAACTTAATGTCAAAATGGTCAGAAGTTTTACGATGGGATATCATGTTATTCTGTTACTTCTGGGTAGATATTCTGCCGCCACATGTGAAATACTGGTATTTAGCTGCAACCCATTGAACTAGCATTCGACCCTATTATACGTAGTTGGGAAATGATCTGGTAAATTATTATGATGATGAAAATACTAGGAAGTTAATATCTTTTTTCAGTTATTTGTAAGAGAATCACGGCTGGAATTTAAAAAAAAAATATGAAATTATTTGTGTAAATGCAAAATAGATTTATAATGTTATTTATTACACATACATGACTAGCATTGAAGGAGCTCATCGCTAAATAAGAACAGCAGCATGGGTTGATCTAAAAGGTAAAGCATCGCTTGCTAAGGTCAGTATTTCATGGGTGACCGTCCTAACAACGAATTTCATTGTGCCATTTGTTCATCATTGACAGTCGGTACGGGTGACAACCCTTGGCAAGACCTGTGTCAAAATGTCTGGCTATCGACTAGAAACCAGACATTCTGCTATCTAACAGATTGGCGCTTCCAGTAACACTGGCTTTTTACACTATATCAATAAAATTAATATCTTATGAGTTATCACCGATATATGAGTGTGGCAAATTACCGGACAAGAAATTGATTAAGCAAAATCATATACATATAAGCAAATATAAACTTTATTACCCGAGCGAAGCCGGGACGGGTCGCTAGTACTATAATAAAGTGATACATATTAAAAACCTTATAAAACTAACACTATACACGCAATATTGACGCCGTTATGTTTCGCTGCGAAGATAATACAGGCAGGTCTGTGGATGATGACATAGGTATAATAATTCAATAAATAAATTATCCGTATGCAAATAAAAAAGCAAAACCAGCCTGTCAGGCTTAATAAGCACATGATTTTCTTTTCTTATTTCAAGCATTAAGATTACGACGGGTAACAAAGACTGTAAACAAAAGCAGAGCATGACAAACAGATTACGTGAAGGTAATAATTATAATTATTTAGTTTTCGTCGTAACAAGGTACATTGTCTTGTGGAGCTAGTCTCGTAATAGAATCTCCGAGTTTACGCTAGCTTTTTTCTCTCTGTTTGTTAGTTATATGGGATGACTATTAAAACGATATTAGAAGAGACTTTTTTGGTGGATGGTTTGGTTTTCATCATTCTATTTTATCAATTCGGTTCAAGTAACAACTAATCCATATTATTTGTTTTCTTTTAACGTGCCCCATTTTTTTCTTCATTCCAATATGGGGATGTTGGCTCGTCTACTGCTGCGCCACGAAACTGAAAAGTCTTGAACTTCGGCGAAACACGTGTCAAGTGTAGTTTACTTGCATTTGGTAGGTATGTTTTAATTGCATCGCTTCTGCTCAAACATATAGACGGGCGGGCGGTACTGCATACTGCATGCAAGATTGAACATTTAGTTTTTGGTGAAATTAACACTATTTTTTTTAACGTATTAGTTTGGTATGATTTTTCACAAAGTAACGCCTGATTCCATTTTCTATATGAATGAATTCAGTCCATTATAGAGCGACTATACAATCAGTTCTTTGTATTCGACTGTCGTTTTAATTTTACTTAAATTCCTTACGTCTACGATAATTGATGATGACAGATTGACGTAGTGAGTGAGTGATCGACTATAAGTTTGCGTTTCGCGGGTTCGCTTCCAGCACCAGGGCAAATGTTTGTATGTTTTATAAATATTAGTGCCGAGTCTGGGTGTTTATAAAATGCATACATAATACAGGAGACATTTCTAGTATGGGATAATGTTTCATGTAAGGTAATGAACACTGTAATAATCACAAGTGTTGATATATAATGTGATGTGAACAATATAATAGGTACTCAATACGCCTGATGGAGACAGTCGTTTCAGAGCAAATAGCTTCAATGTCGCCTGAATACAACACAAATTCAAGATACGCCATTAGTTTTGTAGGGACACGATGTAAATGTTTAATCAGCGATATTATTATGACGCACGGCTGCGCCCGTGATGCATAGAGAATATAAACCAGTCGTAAATAAACTACAGTCGTAAATGGTCGTTTCACTTGTCTTCACCCCAACACCAAGCAATAGGACTCATTAGTTAAATACAAGTATCTAGTAGTGGAAGTAAAATTACGAACTTAACCCACATTGGTGACCCCAACGTGATCTTTAGCTTTTTTTATCGGTGAGATTAGACTGGAATGGAAAAGAATCCACAACAAAGTGCTACACCACGTGCGCAGGATGTGAAAGGGGACAGGTCCGGCGACGCCAGCAAAAAAGAGCTGGCAAGCATAACCGTCACTTCATGAATCCCCGAGTTCTGGGCAGACCAAACGCGACTCTGGTTTGTCCGGTTTGAGGCCGTGGTAGAAAACCATAAATTAAGCGATGCAGCCAAACAGGATCTGGTTGTTACCAAACTGAGCAAGGCTGCTATAGAGCAGGTTAGTGACTTGTTGCTCGCTCCATCGGAAACTCGGAAGTACCAGATGCTGAAGGAAAGACAATTGGAGGTGTTCAAGGAGTCGGAATCGAGAAAGCTGCAAAAACCGATCGGCGAGATGGAGTTGGGATCAGTGACCATCACATTTGCTATGGCGTATGGGTGAGTTGGCCTGGGAGAGATGCCTGACGAGACCCTGAAGTTGATGTGGCAATCACACCTGCCAACTTCGGTGCGAGTTGTACTGACGGTGACGAACTCGAAGAGTTTGGACGTGCTCGCTACGATAGCAGACAAGGTGCTGAAAAGTACAGGAGAGAGTTCATCGAGTATTAAAAGCAGCACTGATGGCCAGAAGGGATAGTGGCACATGTGTCGAAGAATTGCAGACAGTTCTATTAGGGTTAAGCGTGACACCGCAGAGCAACACGGTGTCAGTGCCGCGGAATTGACTTTTAGAAAAACAATACGGTTACCCGGTGACTTTTACGAAGACCATAATATAAAGATTAGCGATTCAAAAGAATATGTTAGTAGGATAAGAAATATGATCGAAAACCTCAGGCCAAATTTATGTAGATTTAAAGACGTGTTCTCATGTTTTTGTGAGAGTAGATCTGGTTAAAAGATCCTTAAAACCTGCCTATGATGGTCCATATCAGGTTTTAGAAAGAAAATAAAAATATTTTTTGTTACAAATATGTACCGGATAAGCGAGTGAAGGTTTGAAGAGATAGGTTAAAACCAGTGTACATAGAAACAGAAGGTATCTCTCCACTCAAACCGCAGGAAAAAAGGATTGTAACTAAGCCTACTAATAAATTGTTTAGTGATAAGACTAGTAATACTAAGTTACACTTACGTGTAGCACACGTATCAACTCGGAAAAGGATCGTCGTCGTATCAACTCGAGCCGTTCAGTATTATTTGTAGGAAGCAACGCACACTAATCAGAATTGTAACGTAATCGCCTCGCCTCGCGACAAGTTCACGAACCGCGGTGCGGTGCTTGGTCAACTTGCAGTTCCCACGCTTACGGTTCTCCGTACCCTAGCTTACGGCTCTCCGTACCCTAGCTTACGTCTCTTCGTCCACGCCCCTCCCGCGGTATGTGCTGCCGAGCGTGCTTTCATTGGCTGTCATTCACAAGGCAGCTTCCAGTCGTGCCACCTAGCCGTCAACCAGCGGTCGGCGAGCCGTAAGCGCGGCGTTGCCTAGCTGTAGCCGAGTCGACGTGCCGGAGCTTACAGCTTACGTTACGTGGTTACGCTACGTAGACGCCTGTTTGACGCCAAGGGGAAAGGCGAGTCGGTGACGATCAGCTCCCGAGTTGATATGTGTGCTGTGACCTTTAGTCTTCACCCCAAGACAAGCAATAGGACACATCAGTTAAATTCAAGTATCTAGTAGTAGAAGTAAAATTACGAACTTAACCCACAATTTTCAAAAACAATTCGATTTGTCTTCGTGCATCGCTGGTACAAGTTTTATTTTACCGACTTTTAAATATTATAATCTGTTTTCTGCAACGGATTTTTTATGATGTTTTTGAATTGATCAAACTAACTTCCATTATTTAAAAAGAAAGATTATTATAACACCTTTCATCTTTGAATGCGTAATATACGAACTTATCTCCTACTGTCAAAATATTAACTTTCAAACTCAAAACTCATCAATTATGATGGCCACAGATAAAAAATAATTCGATTGTCAAAAATATTTTGACAAACGTTATTGCTATAAGGATTTCACTTTAATCAGTCAGTTTTGGCGGACTTTTTTCTTTTTTATATTTTTTATCAACCGTCGAATTGTTCAATTATTTGAACGGAATTAATGGAAGTGTGAATGTGAATGTTTACCAACAGCTCGGTAACAAAGGGCTGTCATTGCTCTCGGCATTTTAATCATCTAAATTCAGGCATTGTTCTGAAAAAGTTGGCCCCGACAGTTCATTATTGTATTCAGCCAAATGTACAATGGTATCTAACAATGATTTTTGTACAATGTTACTTATCAGCGCTTTTTATTAAGCAGAAATTGAAGACTTTCGTCCCGTTTTTCTAAGGCGAGGACTGTTGGAGTTTTTTACTTAAGAATAAGTACCTAAGTATTATTAACGCTTCCAGTTATTTTTTTAAGTATCTAATCATGGGCTGATTCATAAAAAAACATAACCTACCGATTCAAATTCTTAATTTGAATTCTCTATCTAATTCTCAAATTACATAGCCAGCGGATAAAGTCATGAATGTATGTTGTTGATTTTGTACTCTTTTTTATTTTCAGTATCTGGCTGAATTGGCATAGAATTTTTAATAGAATAGTAACTAAAATAAATCATAGGTACGTACATCTTCTTTACCTACACCGTGCTGGAGTTTCAATTACAGTTGCATTTTCTCATAAAATGGCAGTATCTGCACAATAAGAAAACATAAATATTTATCAACAATTTAATATCCTATCGCAACTTAAAAACATTATAAGTATATATAATCAACTCTCCTTCCACTGGTAACACTGAATAGTCGGCGAGATAGAGCTCCAGGGCGGAAAGTAAAGCGTTTTCATTCAAATCTTATTCTTGCTCGTGACACAGTAATGGCATATATGTATATTCTGGCCTAAAACGTTGCTACTTCCACGAAATTGGCAGTAGAAATGCTGGCAAATCCTGTACAATAAAGGACTCTTTGACTGTAGGTTTTGGGGATGAAAGCAGGACAGGAGATTATGAAATAATGATGTTTATTTTGCAAATAGGTTATAAATAACACATTCACACGTCTTTTTTCGTAAATGTAAACTAGATGAGGCCAGTGCTTCCTAACTGACTACTCTGAGAAGAAACGCTGATACAAACTCAGAGGTCAATGTCTCTTTTAAAGTCCATACAATCTGTAGTGATCAAATCATAATTATGAGAGCCATGTAAGTTAATGTCTGTGGCGCCCTTTAGGGGACAGAATCACACAGATTTGAGCAGGCCCGTCCAAACAGTGCAAGCATTTGTTAAATATCGCGTAGCTCAACTTAGAACCTTAGGAGGGTAATTCTTCCATTTCGTGCAAATTTGGCGAAAATGAGAGATTTTTTTTTACTTCAAAACTAGAACTTTATTTCTAAAATATGCATAATTCTTTATGATTTTACCAATTAATAGCCAATTGCACACATAAACTTAGAAGTTATAAGGGTTTTTTTTTTTTTTTTGGAACTGGTAATGACTTTGATAGTGAAGGTAATGACAACAGGGAAGACGGTAGTGATACGATCGTACTGGTAATGATTATAAAAAGTTTTGTGATTACATTAAAAGACTAGGTAATATTTTTTTACATTTTATTAATTAGTGAACACAATTATAAATCAGACTTACAAATGATCTTAAAATAATTTTTACTTTTATTGGTGCTTTACATTAATTACCATAAAAACAACGAAATCTTTTAAAGAGAAGTGAAATAAAAAACTAGCTTTGAAAATTATTTATATAAAACAAAGACTTTCAATATTAATTAAGTTATTTTTAGATATAGATCTAAAAGACCAAAACGAATTGAAAAGACACAAAAAATGTAATAAGTATATAGGTAATAAACATTCTACTTCTTTATGTTATTTTTATTTCTTGTGTAATTTTTAGGTATCTGTCTAAACAAAAAGAGAACATTTTTAATCAACTTCGTAAATAAATCTGTAACTTACTTTTAACATTAATAATAAACTAATATTAAAATCAGTCTTATTATAATTCTCGATACCTATTTGTACTCATATTATCATTATTATATTAATAACAAATAAAACCTAAAAAAAGTATAAACGAAACCAAAATATAAAGTAAAAAAGTCATTTCAGTCACTTTCATAGATTAAAAAATATTGTAATCTTCATCGTCATCAGATTCAAAAAAATTTTCCTTATTTTGGTTTTCACATTTAGTTCTGTTCTTATCATCTAACATAATTGAACTTGAATCGGCCGGTTTTGATGTTTTGTTTGAAGATATAAAATTTTCAAAATTTGATTGAAATCTCTGCTGTTTGTGATTTGGAGTCTCGAAACTAAAACTAGTATTTGACCAGTGTAATCGAACATTCTGATGTTGGATTACACTGGTCAAATACTAGTTTTAATTTAAATACTAGTTTTAATAAAGTTTTAATAGTATTTTTACTTTTGGTGAGACTGAAACTTTTTGTGTATCTGGATATGCATGTTGAATATTTTCTAAATTATTAAAGCTGGTAAAATATCTCTTGGGTGAGTTAGTAACTTCTTCAATCATTTCGGGAGTAGCATTTGTGTCCAGAAAATCATGCAACATCTGTTCTTGTTCCTGCGGAATAGTACCCTCGGGTACATCCATATATCCCAAATGATAGCCGTGGGTACACGTGATTCCATTTGGACAAAAGAAGCAACTGAGCTTTCTAAATGTCATCCGCAAACTACTTGCTGACCACAAAACTTGGTGCACCGACATTGTACCCTTGAAAGTTTTAATATTGCTCGGCGTTGTCCTCTCTTTAATATCTTTTCTTGTGATGATACGCATCTCGATATTCTTGATTTTCTCCTTCATTACAAGCCAAAAATCTTGCAGAGTTCCCACATCCCTACCAAATCTGACAGTTTTGTCTGCTGTTCGTTTGACGACGGCCCCAATCCCGTCTGGAGCTCCCTTCCCGTGACCGGTTTCCAAGTAGTTCCATGAAATTGCTTTCAAATCTGGGAACATGTGTTGAAATTGACTGATGATATAAAATATCTTGTGATTCCAATACTGGCTTGAAGGGCTGTCAGTCAAAAAATGTAAAGTATCAATGACACTGTTGCTTTTTACAAATTCTATTATAGGTATTATGTGTGCCCATACAGATTCAGCATCATGTCTGGTGCATTCACTCATAGTGCACAAAGTGTGAGTTTTATGTACTCCTGTTTCAGAATCAAGCAAATAAACAACGGAAGTATGAAGGCTAATTTGTTCTGGACTACTACCGAAATGGTGGCTTTGCACTTCTTCTTGAAATTTTGTGATATAAGTTTCAGAAAAGTCCATGTGTATGAGGGCTTCATTGGGTGTTAAAGTCTTTTTTAAGTTATTTATGTTTTTATATTGTTGGACAATATTTAAACAGTGTTCAAAATAGTGCGGCAGAGAATCTTCAAGTTTTTTAATTATGGTAAGTGGCAAATCTTCCATTTCAGTTTTTTTTGTTTTCTTTGTTTCCTTCTCTTCGTTCTTACTCACATAGGTGACAGTTTTCGTTTCCTACTGGTAATATTTCAAAGGTTTGTCATTATAGAACTCTCCATACTCAATAACTTTGATTTTACATTTTCCACAGGTTCTATTTAGGCACTTTTCTCTTCGAACATCGCAGCAAAGGCTTTCCAGCAACATAGATCCATTAGCTTCCTTAATTATTTTATTTCTCTGAAGCGACTTTAGTAATAAGTCCATATTAACATGTCTTACACACGAGCATGTGTTTCTATCGGACTCTTTCGGATAAACCACCCAAAATGGATGATACTTGCAAAATGTTGAATAACTAACTTCTTTATGGGTTTCATTAAATTTTTTGTGAAGATTAATCAAAATATCCGTGAGATAGCGTTTATGTTTTGTCAAGCGACTTTTTTTGTTACATTATTTTTTGTCTGCAGCAATTCTACTATTACTATCTTCATCAAAGAACTCTTCTATTTCTCGTTTTATTTCTTTCTCCTGATCTTCATGTACTTGTTTTTTATTTCTTAATGTAAATGGCATTATTGCTGTCGTTATTCTGTGTTTTTTTAAACTTTCTTTGTCTTTTACAATAACATCACTGAATTTACATTTATCTGTTTTTCTTAGAGTTTTGAACTCTTCTTTCAGCTGTTTAGAAATAACTTCACCAAATATGAACTTCTTTTTCACTTCTTCTTTTTTACCTTTATCTATTTTATCCAATAAATTTTCAATTTTCTGTTCAGTTGATGGATTTTCTTTTTTAGCTTTTATATTCTCTCTCTTAAGCCTGTCTATCATTTTTTTCAGCTCATCATATATATCATTTTTCTCATTTTGTTCCTTCTGAATTTCTTTTTTCAATATTCCAATTCTTTTAGTATAAATATAACGAATGCGCCGTATTGTTTTTATTCTTTTAACACAGTTTTCACATTTTTTTATTAAATTGATCTCCTTTATTCTTTTTAACTTCGATCTGAGAAGTTGATGGTCGCTCCAGTGGATCATCTTCCCTAACTTGAGGCACTTGACGATCTATTGTTTCATCATCGCTGGTAGGTGGAGAATTATCAAGAAGCATTTGCTCTATTGCTTTTTCTTTTTTCTTCTTTTCTATGTATCGTTGACGATTTTCTCTCCATTGTTTTCTTTTCTGTCTTTGTTGCCGTGGCGTTAAGTCTTTAACTGACTTTATTTTATCCTGTTCTTTTCGTTTCAAATATCGTTACCTTTCTTTTTCTTTTTGAGCAGTATATTTTTCTGGATCTTTTTTTATTTCTACATATTTTTGTCTTTTATGAAGTCTATTGAGCTAACTTTTCCTCGGTAGTTTTCTTATTCTTCGCCTTCGGTTTCGCCATGATTCTTATTCCTGTAAATAAAACACTGTAATTAATTATCTATTTAACTAAAGAATACTAAGCTTACTTTAAATTCCCTCTGCAGTCACAGTGGACCTTTATAAATATATATTTTTTTTTCTATAGAAGTTAAGAAGTACGTGCTTATTAAAAAAAGTACACGATAATATCCATAAATATGATAACACCAGTGTTCTTAAGAAAAGTTCAACCCACGACACCGCATAGAATAAGTTAAAAATAACACTATACTATACCTATAATATATTATCAAAAATAAATTGTGTACATTTTATTCATTTATTTCCAAAAAAAAAACTAATTATACACATTTTCTGTGCTGTGTCTTGGGTTAGATTTGTCTTAAGAATGCTGGTATATATAACATTTTAAAGCTCCGATTAGTAAATTAATGTGCCAAGTACTTGAGAAAGAAGATCTGGATAAAGACAAATATTTAGATACATTAACGAACCGAGTAATTGAAACGATTTAAGTACCTACTCAGAGCTTTAAAATATAAAATTAAGATTAAAAAAGTATTTTTTTTTTGTTATAATTTCATCACTACCTTCTGTTTAGGATCATTACCTTCAGTTTCAAAGCTGAAGGTAAAATAATGTGATGATGCTGAGGGTAATGACATTTTAGGACATTTTATTCTGTAACCCAATATCCGTAAATACGGCAATTATCAAACCAACAAGAACATTAATAATCCTAGTGAGCTTCCTTTTTAAAGATCAAACATAAATAAAATCTTATTACTTACCCCACAATTTAGGCGACGGTAAAGACCAATATTTCGTGACAAAGTAAAATTTCGAGTATTCAATGTTCAATAATTCCCAACCCAAACGCGCAGCCTTCCTCTCCCGTGCCTGTGGCTCAACTGGCTGGCGAGTGAAATGCGGGGCGAGGGGAATAAAACCACAGAGTAACATAATACACTGATATTTTGTACTTTCAAATTTTACCGCTGGTAATGATCAATTTTGTGTGACAAAAGTTTGTTTTTTCTTTTCAAATTAATAATACAGTTTAAGTTTGTGAAAAACATGACTACAGATTCTTTATAATGTATGTAATAATATTTATTCACTTAGTAATTGATTGTGGAACGCAGCATTAAAATTGAAACACCTATTCGGCAATACTCACGAACGGACACTGAAGGTAGATGATTTTTAGCATATTTTTGTAAAATATTCATTAAACCCATTGGAAATAGCAATTCACGTTACCGTATGGCTATAGTTTAATACTATTATATTTCGTTCTGATAGAAAGCACACACTCAAAGTGATTTTTATTTTTTTTATGACTACAAGTAGTAAATTTTCACGAACTCGTAGAAGTACCCAGGAGCTCGAACAATTTGACGAACAATACCAAAGTAAGGACATTTGGGTGGGCCGTATACAGCACTCAAACTGCCAGACAGTGCGGTAATCTATTCATAATATTCGTTATTATCCCGCATTGCTCTCAAATTCACAACATAGCAAAAAAAAAATATAACCTGTAAAGAAAATAATATTGTCATCTTGTACATACAAAATTAAAAATGGTAGAGTAAAAAAAAAGAAAAGTATATTCTATTACTTGAAAAAGTAAATAATATTGTCATGTCAAAATGTATATGAAATAATCATAATAATAAAAAAATGAGTAAAAAATCAAACAAAAGGGATGTAATTGGAGCAGCTCAATCCCAAGCATTTTTATCCGCAAGATAGTCTTTAATAGAATAGAAGTTTTATTAGCTCAAACATGTGTACACGTACAGAATTTTATATAATACATGCATGCAAGATCTTAAAAACTGATTGGTTCACGACATGTCTGTCATTTCTCATGGCGTGCAAATATGTTTACATACAGGTACATAATGATTTAACAGAAACTTTAACAGAATAAAAAGCTTTCTGGCAAAGTTTCTGCTTCACAAATGATTTAAATTTATTGAGGCTTAGTTCTTGCATATGACTGGGAAGTTTATTGTAAAAGTGTATACACTGACATCTAAATGAGCCCCCAATTTTCATGTGCCTAGTTGAAGGAACAATAAATGTGTGCTTATTTCTAGTATTTATATTGTGGATATCAGTGTACTTTTTAAACAATTTTTTATTTTTCACTTATCATCTTATTTTAAAAGTTATGGAAGTGGAGTCTCCGGAGCTCGCAGGTAAAATATCAAAACAGTTACTTAAAAGTTACGCCAATTATGAAATACACAGATATTAGAGGTAGATTATTTAATCATAAAAAAAAAAATAATAGGTAAATAATAACAGACATAAGTCTACTTTGTATTTACAAAGTAGACTTATGTCTGTTATTATTATTTACAGTGTATCTGGATAGTGTGGATGTGTGTGAATATTTGGGTGATGTGTGTATGTATGAGTGTATCTTTCTGGCACTACTGGTATGACTGAGCATACTGTTTCTCAAAAAAGAAGGTCATCCGGATCCTTGACCAAAGATACTGACTATCTCCTTCTTAAGACGGTTTCGTGTGGTACAAAAGGGGTCAAGTATTGAGAACTTGTCATTGAATAATACGGGTAGATGCAAGAACGGTGACATCTTTAAGTAATTTAATAAAATATTCATGACAGCCTCAATGCGGGTTCAAAAATACGGCCTCATGTAATTAACAATTACAAAAAAAAAATACGTGTGAATGTGTTATACGTTACTGGAAGGTACTAACAAGACTCGCGGCCCCGCAACGCGAGACTCACGGCCCCGGAAAGCAAAGTTAACTGAAAGAATAGGGTTGGTTTTAGTCAGTCGAAGTGTGACTCGCTTTTGGTCCGCCCAGAGTGGAAAGAGTCATTTAATGTTTTTCCACCGGAATGTTTGAACCTGCTAGAAGACGCTCACATGGTGTTAAATTGTTTGTAAGTACTGAAAAACATCCTGAAACGAAGTTCTTTTACTAGTCATGAGCCACACTACCACCAAATGTCTTAGCCATTTATTTCGCATTTAGCTTTTAATACCTAAAAGTGGTAAAATGGTTTGTGCAGAATAGGGCTCATGGGCAAACTATTCGTTTTGAATGGCACATCAAACTTTTCATAAATCTAATACTAAGATCAAGCAAATAAAGTTAATTTTTGGGCTATCTATACAGGAATCATTGCTTTATTAAAACCTAATCTCGTGGATATTCCGGGATAAAAAGCCTATTTACTTCAAAATAATACAGCCGAACGGTAATTACATTATGAAAAAATGTAAAAAAAAAATTTTAGGTTGGCCTTTAACCTCCGCTGTTTTTCAGTAAGAGATTCAATACAGCCGTTCCCGAGATTTGCATGGATAAACAGAAAGAATGACAATATTTTCTAAAAAAGTTGGTTTGTGTAGTATTTTGTACTAATAACTATTAACACTTGAGAAAACAGTTATTTTGTATTCACTTCTATTTTAATTAAATGTTGATGAATTTCAGGTTTAATTCTTGAGCGTCACTAGTAAGGTGTATCGTCAAAAGAATTGGTAGTGTCTTCATCTGGCTTATAACAGAGAACACGATTACTATACAAATTCCTTTTAGCTAATCGAAGCCAGAAAAGATGTTCATTTTGCTAATAATTTGTGGATCAGAACTCCCGTTCGTATTAATAAGGAAAATGGAAGAGCGTAATTATTACGGTTTCGAATCATGAGGATAACTGAACACTATCTTCTTTTTGGGATAAAATAATGCAATTGTCTCACACAGCTTTTAATTAAATAACAAAAAGAGATCAGAAAGACGAACACACACATTATACTATAAAGACAAAAAAAAAATAGTACGTATTTGACAAAAAATATAACTCACCGTCTTGGGGTTATGTAGCTAATCCCATCATAGACAGATAGATAGAGATACCTATATACTATTTTTTAAGGTAATTGTTTACTAACCATAATTACATATATATGAGCTATGTGGCTCGAAATAAAGATATTTGAATTTGAATTGAATTGTACACCATAACAGAATCAAATAAGAAAGTAACAACCAAAAATTGGCCTAGTGCGAGTCAGACTCGCCCATGAAGGGTTTCGTAGTAACTACGCAAAATAACTTTGTTTTTCATAGTGTTTGTGTGAATTACTAAGTTATATTTGTGGTTTTAGAAAATATACTATATCTCAAAAACTGCTGACCCGATCTCGTTCAAACTAATAGTTGAAAGTTTACCTTAAGATCTACAACATATATTTAATTTTTTTATTTTTTTTTTATTTTTTTATTTTATTTTATTTTAATTTTTTTACTCCATTATTATAGAAGTTAAAGGGGGGCACATTTTACCACTTTGGAAGCGTATATCTTTTAAACGATTGACTTTATGAAAAAGTTGTTTTAGAAACCTCAATGTCATTTTTAAAAACCTGTCTATAGATACCACATATGCATAAGTTTAATTTTTTTTAAAAGCCGTTTCAGTTCCATATATGGAGAGCCCCTTTAATTTTAAATATTTTTTTCTTAAAATCAGAAAGTGGTTCACAGAATACATCTACTTACCAAGTTTCAAATGTGTAGTCCTAATAGTTTCGGAATAAAATGGCTGTGAAATATGGACGGACGGACAGACAGACAGACAGACATGACGAAACTATAAGGGTTCAGTTTTTTACCATCCGGCTACAGAACCATAAAAAGGGTGATACAATGGGTGGTCTTATCGTTAACAGCGATATTTTACAGACAACCTTTGGATAGATTTCACACATTAGGAGAAAAAAAAACGATATTAATAAGCTTACAAAAAGCTAACACATAATATATTAATAACTAGCTTCTGCAACTTCGTTCGCTTGGGAGGGTTTTATCCCGCATAAATTCCAATCCCGTGAGAATTCTGGGTTAAAAAGTAGCCTACGTGTTATTCCTGGATGTCAACTATCTACTTACCAAATTTCATTCAGATCCGTTCTAATGTTTTTGCGTCAGGTGTAAGCATCCATACATTCATCTTCACAAACTGTCGCATTTAAAATATTAGTAAGATCAGAATAAGTTAAGAAGTAAAATAACATTTTAAGGAGAGTGATAGAAATCAATTTCCTTTTTTTAAAAGAATAAATAAATCAATCTGGATCAAGAAGTCAGAATCACTGCCGCCATCTTGGAATTGAATTTAAAAAACCTTGAAACTAATTATCGTCACAGTAATACGCTGTTTAATTGTTTGTCTTTTAAAAGTTTATTGAATAAACGTTAATTAAAACTTATTCAGATTTATAACCATTTCGAATTATAGCTTCACAGCATCAATAGAGTCT
Organism: Tholera decimalis; assembly: GCA_943138885.2. Taxonomy (NCBI): domain Eukaryota; kingdom Metazoa; phylum Arthropoda; class Insecta; order Lepidoptera; family Noctuidae; genus Tholera; species Tholera decimalis. The sequence goes on from OW964559.2 coordinate 15,484,762, forward strand.
GAGTTAATACCCAGACAGACGGGCACATTTGATTGCGTCTATGTGTTAGTGTTCCTTGTTATTTTACAATGGAACCCTATAAATTAATAACAAGCACTAACTTCAGATTTTTTTATTGATAATAGTCTCGCGTTTGACCACCACCTCACCTGATGGTAAGCGATAATTCCGTCGGAGATGAATCACGCTTACCTAGAAGTAACCTATTCACTCCATAACTACTTAGCCGTACGCACAGAGAAAGTATTGTAGGTTTTGAAATTGTTCTTATATTCTAAACAAAACATCGATTATAATGGTTCACGCAAATTCAATATATTAACGTCTCTTGCGAGTCACGTCACATGCAATTACAAAAAACAAAGACAGTACCTGTCTTTGTTTATCACAGAGTTTAAAGCTTTAAGAGCAACGTCTTTTATAAATATTTATTATAATTATATTACCTACATCTTAATAATTAATTATATCTTCTCTTTTCTCACAGTAGTGGAAATTATAATAAAAATCCAGTTAAACACCATTACATTATTAAAAATAAAAAATCCTTCAGTAAAAGAATTATGACGAGTAATATAATAAAATACTCCGGTTCATAAAACGAGAATTTTGTTGTCGCGGAAATTAATAAATATTATAACTACATAAAGGGAAATGCCCGTTTGATAAAGAAGTTTTGGCCAAGTGACGCCTACAAAAGAAAAAAATTGAAGGCACTAGGGTTGACATCATAGATAAAGAAACAAACACTATGTTTTACATAGAACTCGGTTGGACTTTTATAAATCATGATATAAAAATTCAAGTTTAACAAAAAACATACTTATATATTTTAGTAGCTACGCAATATAAGTTGTTAAGTACGTAACTTGTATGTTTTTATAGTTAACTTACTTGTGGTGCAATCCATTGCTGAAATATAGACCGAACTTCCACATTGCTCAAGGTAAATCTCTTAAGTCTTCATGTTACCGCGCCATAGTTGACACAGAGATAGCTGCGTGGTAATGTGGTAAGTTCGTGTAAATTAGGTTCCATAATCGTGTCAGGTCCTTCGTGAGAAACAAGTACGGTCTGTATTGGCGAGCCGGTGTTGTCGTGGGAGGCGGTTACAGAATCCAATGGAAAGCCAAGGTCATCATTGGGAGTGGTTACAGGGTCCTTAATCGTAATCAAAATCATCAGAATATCAAATAGAATATCGTAGTTGAAAAGAAATCACGAGTCGCAAAGAAACAGAACCAAACAAAATGTTAAATATCACTCAGTTGTCAATTACGATTTTCTTGTTTCTTGACGTAGGGAAGACGCTAAGAAATCAACTTATCGAAAAATCTATATTTTTGAGAAACTGGACACGGAATCGGTTAAATGGTTCGTATTTAGAAGCTCTATAATGGGCAAACCTTTTTGTCTCTAAGCAAATTATAAAAGCGAAACAACTACATAATAAAAATATATTTTTCATAAATCGATTTTTGGGAAACGGTTTTAGTGTATCGATTTTTTTTTTTTCAGTAAAAGTTACCATCCCTGCTTTGACAGGATTGACCAACGACTGGAAGTGAAAAGTTAAATAATGCAATAAACGATTGAGTTTATTGATTAAATCGGCTTTTAATTCCGGAATTTTCATTACAAATAAATAATAGCAACATTTTAGTTAATTATAGTAGGTATTTTTTTTGTATTTATCACTTTGATGGGCAAAACATGGCCAAGAATAGGCTTTCCCTTTCAAGAATAAGTCAACGATTTGAACTAATAAAATTGAATTCAGTTTATCAGTAAGTAATTTCATACGACGCCTGTTTACTGGCTAGCAAACGGACCAAGTTCTTAGCAAATAACTTGAAACTAATAACGGAAGCTAATGAAATTTCTGAGCATTCTAAAGTAGCCTAAATGTTTGTTAAGAGTTATTATTAAGGTACAAGACATACTTAATGAACAGTTCTCAAAGATATTTAATACACTTTTTTATTCATAAATTACCTTTGTTCCCAAAGGAGGTCGACTCAAACAGGCTTTTAGATTTTATTACCGTTTTTGAATTTGTAACTTCAATGAAATTGCAGCGTCAATTACTACTATCATAACGCCTGAATTTAACATGATAATATGATATCTAAACTTCGTGCGTGTCAGCTCCCTTTACTTGGAGTAGGCACTCCTCATTCTAAGGTCCCAGGAAGTTGGCTTTGTATTCAGCTGAGCTCGTTTTAAATCTTTGGTAGGTAACGGTTGTCCACCACGGGGGAGGCTGCCGCCCTCTGCCCTTCCTCCTCTCTGGGGTAGCCAGAGCTTTTATGAGTACGTATGCTTCGACTCTTGACCATCTTTGAGTGCCCTTATTTATAATAAACTTAATCAGATTCTTAATATACACTACCTCAATAACTTCCATTGCAAAACCAAATTAAAAGAATATCTCCTCACACTAAATTACCACCAAACAGAAGATCTACTTAAACCTCTATACAAATAGACACACATAAACACTACACACACATTCACTCACCACACCCTTTTTTACTAATCTCTGCACGTTATTTTTAAGTATATTTTTTTTTTATAAATTCTCTACTACTGATTAACACGGATTGTACACATAACGGACGGATGGATGACCCCTATAACACAGGTACCACCTAGCATAGGGGTCATTGATCAAATATAATATGCACCTGTAAATCCTTCACTGTAAACAGTTATGCATAATCTGTACTTTACTTTGGATAAAAAAATAAATTATTGTATTGTATTGTATTGTATTGTATCTTATCCGCAATTGGAGCGACTTTGAAAGATCATCTGATGTACTCATACGTACATTACTTATTACAGTCCTGCTCCTCACATAGGTAAATACATCTAAGACATTTCTTAAACATTTGTAAAGGTATATTATAAAGTTCCCATGGCTGGGACACAGGCTTCGTCTCTATAAGACGAAATAGGCAGTAGGCACGCTGATAGATGTCACTTCAGATTTTTCGGTTCTAGTACGTCGATTCTGTAAAATTCGAACAACTCGCATCTCACATAGCTATTCACTGTCACTTCGCTTATGGTTCAGTGACCTTGATTTTGCATTCTGTAAATAGCGTCGAAGTGACGGAGGAATTACCTTACCGAATGCCACTTCTCACGTCATCTACTTTATGTGTCAAAATCGTTAGTTCAACTCGCTGACACACTCGCAAGAGTAGCGCTAGTGTAAATTCGAATTAACAACCGAGTTTTTAGAATGCCAATCAATAAACTCACAGCGGATTCAGATTCGAAGTTTAGAATGAGGTCTTACAGAATAACACAGCTGGACATATCGGTTTTGGGAGCTGTGGTAATGATGTAAATAACATAAATTGATATCTACCTACCTACCTACATTCAAACCCACCGCCTACAAATCATAAGTCGTGCCTGTAACCACTGGCCACCCTTACACCAAAAAATTAAAAATTAAATTTTGCGACTTTTATCTGGCTTAGCTCCCCACCTAATCGTTTATGTATGTATGTACATACACCCCTCACTTTGTAAACCTCACGCATTCGCCATCATAATAAATATCATGATAACAAAGAGCACGCCACGGATACAGTACATTTAACGATACATTTACCTTCAAAGCAAATCAAACTTCTCATTAATTATGAGTAACCAAAGAAAAATGGCTGCCGAAAGTAGCAACTGATGCGATGAAGTCGGCGAATAAGCGTAGCCGACAGTGATAAATTAATAGTCGCTTGCAACTGTTTCTGTTATTTTTCATTTACTTTTTCATATGTGCTGTATAGTATCAGAAATCGGCGATTCAATGACAATTATTGTGGGACGCATATGTGTCCCAATAAATAAAACTGTAACGATACCTTCTACTTCTCCAATAAAAGAGGGTAAAATAGATGTACCATTAAATTTAATATATTAATAATATACAGTATTTTATAAAAAAAAACGGCCTACCTACCTAACTGACACACTCAGGAGAGAAGAGGAGGAGGTTTAGAGTATATTACTTGCGGGACGGCTTGGCAGACCACTCCAGGATCGCCTTCTCCTCCACGATGTCTTCGTCGTACAGCAGCTTGAGCAAGGCGGTCTGGCAGTAGGCTCCCAACAAGGCGTCTGGGCAGCAGGCTCTCAGCAAGGCGTCAGGGCAGCAGGCTCCCAGCAAGGCGTCAGGGCAGCAGGCTCTCAGCAAGGCGTCAGGGCAGTAGGCTCTCAGCAAGGCGTCAGGGCAGCAGGCTCCCAGCAAGGCGTCAGGGCAGCAAGCTCCCAACAAGGCGTCAAGGCAGCAGGCTCTCAACAAGGAGTCAGGGCAGTGGGTACTGCACTTCCTCTTCCACCACTCTTCGTCGAAACTCGTCGAGAACTAAACTCTTCAGAAACTGGTCAAAGACTGAACTCCCGGAGATGGCCCCCAGCGCCTTTTATACCCAGCTCAGCGTTCAAAATCCATTCCATTCTCATTCTGTACCAGAATTCAAATTGTAGAGTCCAAAATAGTCCATCTTGCCAGTTATTTGATCAGCCAGTTATATGCGAGCATAATTTATTAAACCTCTTCGATAAAATCTGAGAGTGTGTTTTAGAAATTTATAATTATAATTTAAAATGCCGTTAATCAGTAGACAACCACAATATAATATACAATATTAAGCTAGTCCTATCGATAAAAGTGAATAACAATTATATAATAAAAGTATGAACAACCTTTTTAGTCTATTAGCCATTCAGTGACTACAAAGAAGAAGAAATTACAGTTTGTCAGCCTTGACGTAAAAAATGTCATGACAAGAAAATATTTGTTTTGATGGATGAATTATGGATTATGATTACAAAGAAAACGTAAGTTATTTGGTATTTGTAATAACAAATACTATATTTCCCCATCGACCCCGAGAAAATTTTTGGTCTAGAACAAAAATTTTGTAAGGTTAAAGTTTATCCACATTCATATAACTTACATGCCTCATTCAATCACACCAACATCTCACGAAGTTAGGTCAGGTAGGATTCACATTCAATGATCACTACTCGACCTGATTAGTACATGACAGTAGGCTTGTTTTCGGAGTCTGTCAGTCCGCTCGCGTCGAAAACCCATCAAATAAAAACAAGATTTAGCAAAGGCTTATTTTTACGAAGTTGCTAGCCGCTTCGATCAACTTTAGAGTCGATAACATAAAAAACAAGGTTTAGCAAAGGCTTATTTTTACGAAGTTGCTATCTGCTTCGATCAACTTTAGAGTCGATAAATAGTAAGAAACTAACTTGGAGAGTTAGAAAGGGAGAAGGTTTGGTAATATGTACCTAAACGCACTTCTAAGTAATATCTGATTAGTTCAAATATAAGAGAAGCCTCTTAAAGTTTAAGAACAAAGTTAAAGAAAGAAATAAACTATTGAGTTTCAATAAACCGAAAAGAACTCTATAGTTAAAAGAAGAGAAGAAGATAGAGATGAGTCATGAATATAGTACGAAAGGTGAATATATTTACATGATTATATACATTAATTTTTAAAATCTTTAATATGCCATTTAGCTCGGTTGCCATTAGGATCCTCTAATATGTAAACTAATGGGGATAGTTTCTGAATTACAGTTGACTTTATATATTTGGGAGCTAACTTTGCGCTGAAATAAGTTCCAGCCTGACTATTTATATAATTTCTTCGCCAGACTGTATCTCCTACGTCATATTCTTTAAATGAATGACGTTCGTTGTAATAAGAAGAGTTACGGGTATGGGCAATGTGAAGGGCTGTCTGAACTTTATCGAAAGTAGCAGACAATAAACCTAAGTTAGTAGCATAGATATCCCTAGGTAGAAAAATTATTTCTTCAAGATTATTAGTTGGCGTATAAAGTGAACCAGAAGTAACTGTTTCCCGTCCAAAGAGCAAAAAGTTAGGAGAGAAACCAGTGGTTGCATTAGTTGTGCTGTTCATAGCATATTGAACTTTAGGAAGGTGGATATCCCAAGATCTATGGTCTTCACCGACCAAAGGTGACAAAGCTGTGATTATAATACGATTATATCTTTCAGTGGGATTAACTTGAGGGCAATAGTGGGGAGAAAAAAATATGTATGGTATGTTGTATCTCCCAAGAAAGTTGCGAAATTCATGGGATTGGAATTGCGATCCGTTATCCATAATAATAGTTTGAGGTACACCATGGACCAGAAAAACAAAATTTTCTAAGTTAGAGATAATGTTAGTACTAGTAGCCCGTTTTAGTGGGAAGATCAGGGAATATTTAGTAAAATAACAGTTAACTACTAAAATAAATTGATTCCTACGTCTAGTCATAGGTAGAGGACCCATTAAATCCAAGGAAATAGTTTGAAAAGGCCTGGAACAAATTTTTGGTTTACCCATAAGGCCAAATGGAGAGTGATTTGCGTGTTTATAAGCTAAACAATTATCACAAGAAGAAATTATTTTAGCGATATCCCTAAACATAGCTGGCCAGTAATATAGAAGTGATAACTTTTTATAAGTCTTAAAAATTCCTAGATGGGGCTGATCTGGGGACCCATGGTTATCTTTGACAAGGGTTTCCCGAAGATCAGGATGAGGAACTTCTTTCCACGCGAAATCTTCAGTCAGCGCGTAAGGAGAATGAGTATAGCGGAATAATTTATTTTCGCGAATAGTATAATTGGGATATTGATCAGGATTGTTACGACATTCTAAAAGTAGTTTGTTATAGTGTTCCAATGCTGGAGATACAGATTGGGGTTCAAGTAAGACAGGATTAACACCAAGAGGAGATGATGTTAAATCACGGGAGAGTAAGTCTGGGACTAAATTGTCTTTACCTCTTTTGTGTTTTAAAGTGAAATTAAAAGTTGACAGCCACGAAGAGAAGAGCCCACCGTGCAAGTCTACCGGATGGATTGGATAATTTTAAAAACCATTTAAGTGCTGCATGGTCTGTATAAACAGTGAATTGTTTACCATTATCGATATAACAACGCCAATGTTCTATAGCTGTTATTACTGCGAGGGTTTCTTTTTCTGTGGTTGAGTAATTGCGCTCATTTTTATTAAGGGATTTGCTCATATAGGCTATAACTACTTCTTTGCCGTCCTTTTCTTGTGTTAACATACCTCCGATTCCAAAGTTAGAAGCATCGCAGTGTACAGAGAAGGGGAGATCATAGTCAGGACAAGCTAGTATAGGAGTAGTAACAAGAGCTTCTTTTAGTTTATTAAAAGCCAGATTAGCGTCTTTATCCCAAAAGAATTTAGGGGCATTTTTACCGGAAGAAGTTAACTTATTAAGTGGTGTTGCAATAGTGCTGAAGTTGGGAATAAATCGACGGAACCAGCTACAAGTTCCAATAAATTTTCTTACTTCTTTACGAGTAGTGGGAGTAGGAAATTCGAGTATTGCTTTAATTTTAGCTGGATCTGAACGTAAACCATTTTCATCTACAATATACCCCAAGTATTTAAGTTCATTTTTAAAGAATTGACTTTTATCGAAGTTAATAGTCAAATTAGCTAACTTTAATTTCTCCAGAACTTTAAGTAGATAAGAGATATGCTCCTCAAATGATTCAGAGATGATTATAATATCATCTAAGTAACAAAAGACTTTATTATCAAATTCAGGAGTAAAGAGCATGTCCATAAGTCTTTGCTGAGTAGCTGGAGCGTTGGTTAGCCCAAAGGGCATGATAACAAAGCGATACATGCCTCGACCAGGGACATAAAAAGCTGTTTTATCTTTATCAGATTCATCTTTCAAAGGAATTTCCCAAAATGCTTTAGCAATATCAATGCTTGAAAGAAATTTTGCATTTTTAAGGTTATATAAAATTTCATTGACAAATGGAAGGCTATACGCGTCTCTACGAGTAACTGAATTTAATTTACGACTATCAACACAGAATCGCCATTCGCCATTCTTTTTAGGCGTAATGATAACCGGAGAAAGCCAAGGACTTTCGCATTTTTCAATAACACCCCATTCTAACATTTTATCAACTTCTTTAATGAGAGCTTTCTGTTTTTCAGGAGACAGTCGGTAGCAACGTTGTTTAATTGGTGGAGTATCACCAGTATCAATATGATGACTAATAAGATGAGTGCGGCCCAGTACTCCTCTACTTTCGAAGGAAATAGCTTTGAATCGATTAATCATGTCATCAGCAATAGTTTTTTGCTCTGACGAAAGATTGTTATAAGGAAGTACTTGTTTAGTAGTTTCAGTAACCACTGAACATTTAGTATTTAGCCTAAAAGCTGAAGAAAGTATGTGTGGTACAAGGTTAAACTTTTTCCAAAAGTCGACTCCTAAAATAATTGAAGGAGATATATTTGGGAATACGAAGGCTTGGATCAGATGAGTTTGATTATTGTATCTAATTGGAATGTCGATTGAGCCAAGAGATTTACTTATATGTTTACTGGCAGTAGTAATCGTCATTGAACAAGACTTGGATAGCGTGAAGCCTAATTTTAAAATTTCTAAGTGGGATTTATTACCAAGTATTGTAATCGAACTACCACTATCTAGTAGGCCGGAAAATATTTTGTTATTAATAGAAATATCAATAAAAGGACGGTTAAAATCTTTTTCGTTGTCGTATAATGAACTAATTTTGTAACAATGGAAGAAATTTTTAATGGTTTGTAACCAATCCTGCCAGTCAGATTGATTAAAGTATTTATTACCCAAGTCGTTGTTTAGTTTTTTGAGTTGTTAGTTTTTTTGCAGTTAGGACAATCAGTAGTTTTAACATCTTTTAAGCCACATCTAAAACAAATTAATGTACGAGGTTGCGAGCAATTAGTTAGTGTGTGGCCATTAGTGCGGCATCGTACACAAAAAGCATTAGAGTTAAATTTATTGATCGTGTTAACTTGAGGTTTATTGTTAAAACGATTATTAAAATTTGTTCTAGGAGGAAACGTGTTAGAAGTTGAGGGTTTCGGCGTTAAATTAGTAGGTTTATAGTTAAATTCAACAGTTAAAGGATTATTAGTAGTTTGTGGTTCGCTGAAACGTTTCTCTTTGTCCAAAAACTCTTCGTATTTTTGACAACATGAAATAAGTGCCTGAATAGAGTTAATATTATTATTAGCAATATAAGGTGAATAACAAGGTCGAATGTTACGAATAATAATTTGGAGTTTTTTAGTTTCTGTAAGTTTTTCTGAGAGTCTGGAAAACATACCAGACATTATAGAAACAAAAATAACAATAGGTTCATCCTTGCCTTGAGTACGACTATTAATGGCTTCTAATAATTTATGGTCATAGTCAAAACCACCAAAGTCTGTAATCAAAGCTTCACAAAGTGCATTCCAAGTTAACAAAGATTCACGTTTAAAACGATACCAATGTAACGCATTATCAGTTAATAATTCAAACGCATGATCTAATAATTTGTCCCCAGGAATATTCCTAGAAATACTAAATTCCTGAATTTTTTGGATAAATGAACGCGGACAAGAGTTTCCATCGTATTTTATTCGTTTAAGCTCATTAAGTGAATTATTAGGAATAGAGTTTAAAGGTTGAGACTGAATGTCGGGAAGCATCGTATGAAACATGGTCTCATTAGGACTACTAGGAGTCGAAGAGGGACGGTTGATTTCTAAAGGTTGTGGATTAAGTTCGTTGGAATCAGTTGTTAAAGAATTAAATTTTGACTCTAAGTCGAGAAATCTTTCCTTTGTTTGAGTGAAGCGAGTTTCCTCTGTGGTATCTAAATCAATATCAATCCTATCTAATCTGAAAAATGTATGGTTAATAAAAGTCCTAATTTTTTTGTTAAGTTTATTGTTGCCCTGCTCTACCAATAATATTTTGGATTCGATATAATTGAGAGTAGTGTTTAGTTCGTCTAAGTCAGTTTTGACTGGGAGCACCGAATCTAAAATATCATGAGATAATGTAAGAGGCGCGAGTTGGAGAATTTGCTTCTTGAGAAGTATGACTGTATCTTTTGGTTCCTCAAGTCTTATTTTAACTTCATACTCAAGTTCAGCTTTATTTAAAAGTTCAAAGTGAATAATTCTATCCATGACTGAAAATTAATATTATAGATAGCAAAAGAAGGTAAAGAGGGAATAAACTAGTGGTAAAAGAGGTGATAAACTAGTGTTCGTGTGAAGAGGGAGTCTAGTATAGTGTTAGTGTAAAGAGTGAGTCTCCTATCCTAGAACTTAATATTAAAAAAGAGTCTAAGCCAAAAAGTTAGTCCAAAGAAAAAAGTTACTAGTAATAGTTTTTTTGGAATTTTGAAAAAAAAATTAAACCGACTAGCTATGATTTTATGTTGGGCGCCAAACTGTAACGATACCTTCTACTTCTCCAATAAAAGAGGGTAAAATAGATGTACCATTAAATTTAATATATTAATAATATACAGTATTTAAAAAAAAAAACGGCCTACCTACCTAACTGACACACTCAGGAGAGAAGAGGAGGAGGTTTAGAGTATATTACTTGCGGGACGGCTTGGCAGACCACTCCAGGATCGCCTTCTCCTCCACGATGTCTTCGTCGTACAGCAGCTTGAGCAAGGCGGTCTGGCAGTAGGCTCCCAACAAGGCGTCTGGGCAGCAGGCTCTCAGCAAGGCGTCAGGGCAGCAGGCTCCCAGCAAGGCGTCAGGGCAGCAGGCTCTCAGCAAGGCGTCAGGGCAGTAGGCTCTCAGCAAGGCGTCAGGGCAGCAGGCTCCCAGCAAGGCGTCAGGGCAGCAAGCTCCCAACAAGGCGTCAAGGCAGCAGGCTCTCAACAAGGAGTCAGGGCAGTGGGTACTGCACTTCCTCTTCCACCACTCTTCGTCGAAACTCGTCGAGAACTAAACTCTTCAGAAACTGGTCAAAGACTGAACTCCCGGAGATGGCCCCCAGCGCCTTTTATACCCAGCTCAGCGTTCAAAATCCATTCCATTCTCATTCTGTACCAGAATTCAAATTGTAGAGTCCAAAATAGTCCATCTTGCCAGTTATTTGATCAGCCAGTTATATGCGAGCATAATTTATTAAACCTCTTCGATAAAATCTGAGAGTGTGTTTTAGAAATTTATAATTATAATTTAAAATGCCGTTAATCAGTAGACAACCACAATATAATATACAATATTAAGCTAGTCCTATCGATAAAAGTGAATAACAATTATATAATAAAAGTATGAACAACCTTTTTAGTCTATTAGCCATTCAGTGACTACAAAGAAGAAGAAATTACAGTTTGTCAGCCTTGACGTAAAAAATGTCATGACAAGAAAATATTTGTTTTGATGGATGAATTATGGATTATGATTACAAAGAAAACGTAAGTTATTTGGTATTTGTAATAACAAATACTATAATATGTGTCCCAATAAATACATGTTTTACGTTTGTTCTTTGTGTAGTGAAACACATTAATCAGGTGAGTCGGAATCAGGTCAGTGAGCGGTTACGTTTAAATCTAAAATTTGCAGTTATGTAAAATTCGTGCTACATGTAATTGATCAAAATTGTATTGAATACATATGAACACAATAGCCGCAATAACTTAATCTAAACCTTTAATAACTTCTATTTTTACGTGATCGAATATGTTCAAATAATAACTTTGTAAGTTTGTTCGTTAGTAGCCTAAGCAACTAAATACATTTGAAGTATACTTAAGTTTCGTCTTAAGTGACTTAGTTATATAAACCTAAGACAAAGAACCAAGATATTTGCGCCGTTAAGTAAGTGAATTCGAGTAAAGGGTTCAAAGAGATAATGTCACAATCCTAACCGAGTAGGTAAGTAAAATATTGGAAATAAAATCAAATGTGAAGGATATTATGGGAATGGATGGGATGGGAAGGAATATTTGTAGTTTTTGACTATATTTGTTTAAAATTTTTTTTTTTCAATATTTGTCAGTTGTGTTTATATTCTTGTTGTATCAGCGTGTAGGCTAAGGTTGCAATATAATAATGCGTTGAGAATTATGTATACTGCTGAGGCTGCCGTGGCGTTGTTCTGCGTCAAGGATGTTTGCAGATGCAAATATCGAGGCCATCATCCGCAAAAGATGTGCCTTCCTGATGGCAGAGTCAACCAACACTATTCTCAGTATATTCGCAGATCAGTGGAATTCCTCTATGCTGCAGATATGCAGCCCATATGCACCCATCCTTCTTTCAAAAACATGGTAAAAGATCTCTATCTCTCTCTTTAATATGTTACTATTTTTTATATATCTCAGCTTTGTTCTTTTTATGTATATATATCGACGCTGGAAAGGAAAAATTATCCAAGCGACATTTTTGGCCATTTGGAGTTATATATACATTGTTGGAATCGCCTGATTTTTCTGCGTCGTTTGGTCTTACTCACGTCCTTCTACGACGATTTTTGATGTCGCTTCGATCTTTTGAAGTTCGCGAGAGTTCACTTTTTTTTCCTTACTAAACGACAAAATTTTCGAGCGTTTTTGAAAATTTGGTGGTTGTCGTAATTGTGAAATGCTAAATTTGCCTTTGGTCAAGTTTGACATTTCTGTTCATACGGTAATTACTCCACTTAGTTAACTTTTCCGCTTTTGCGATATAGTGTTAGGCGCTTAGGTAATTTTGAGTTATTTGGTTTTTTCCAACATGCATTGAGATAATATAAAAAAATATATTAAATTAATATTTAGGTTGTTTTGCTAAAATAAACTTAAAAAATACATAAAAATTAATAAATACATTTTAAAAACCAAAAAGTTAGTTAAAAAACAAAAGTTTTTCATTAAAAATGTAAAATTAAATAGGGAAAGGTTAAATTTACTAAAACAATTAGATGCATATTCTTTTAATTTGGAACAAAGTACTAGGAAGTACAAAATTGACACTGAGGACTTGCAATCTGAACTGAACCGTTTACAGGAAAAACTCAGTTCAATGACTAAGAAGTATAATACCTCTGAAAAACTTATGAGGGAATACGTGTTGGCAATGAATGAACTGGTAAGCTCACAAACTACCAACTGTGAGCATTGTCAACCAACTTCCAAAATAGACATGCCTTATCTTTCATTGTCAACATGCACTACTAATAACATCACACAGCGGCCTTGTGTTAGTTTACCACTTCCTATTATTAGTTCCTCAACAAATCATACACACACTACTAAGAAGGATATAGTGATATTTAGCGACGAAATTGGAAAGAACTTTGGCCACTTATTGAAGCATGAATATCCGGGACAGTCAATTTTAAACCACTGTATGCCTGGTTGCTCTTTACTTGACATAATGATAAAAATAATTAATTATAACTTTACCCAAGACTCAACATTGTTAATATTTATTGGTAATAGGGGTAATGTGAATAAAGGTGAAATATTCCATTTTTATAGGTCTCTGAGCAACCTTAGCTTTTTTGTTTTTTTTTTTTTTTAACGTGGTAAAATTATCAAATAAGTCCTCCCACTCCGGGCAGGGTGGGAGGGACTGTCAGACTTTTACTGACTAAAATCCACGGTGTTCCTTCAATAACCCTTTACATACCGGGGCCACGGTAACGGGATGAGTCCCACGACCCCGGCGGGCTTCGGCCCTCTGCAGAGGGGGCCTCGTCATGTTGCTGACGCTCTTTAAGGCGCGCGTGGAACACGACGCGCCGTCGACCCGGGCATGGTCCATGGTCGGACAGCGAGTTGCCCTTTACTCGCTGTCCGCATGCCCGCGCCTACGGTGGCCGGAGATCGTCGGCCGACGTCAGACGCCGTGGGCGTCTACCACTGCGGCTGGACTGGAGGGAGGACGCCATCCTCTCCCTCACGCGGCCCGCCTCCTCCTTCGAAAGCATGACTGCTTCGCAGAAGGAGGCGACCGCTTCCCACTCCCTCTCGCCCCGCAGCATGGCCTCGACCAAGGCCGGGCGCGAGAGGTCTCCGCCTATCGCCGCCGTGAGGACACGTCGGTGCTCTACCCAGGCGGGGCAGTCTTGCACCGTGTGCTCTACGGTGTCCTCAGGGCGACCCTCGCAGTGGTGACACCCAGGAGTTTCCTCCTTTCCCATCAGACACAGGTACCTCCCGAAACTTCCGTGTCCGGTGAGGACCTGCATCATGCGGTAGGTCAGGACGCCGTGACGCCGATCTAGCCACTCCTCAAAGAGGGGTCTTACCGCCGCAATTGCGGCGTGCCCGGCCGTCGGTTGCGACAGTCGTTCCCTCCATATTGCCCTGAGATCGCGCCGGAGCTCTTCCCGCCGCGCCTCGACTTCTCGAGGCAGCGGGGATACGCCCCGGCGCTGCGCCTCCACGCGCCATTCATAGACGCGCTGGAGGGCAGTCGCCTCCAGATCCCAGGGCAGCAATCCGGCAAGGAGGTTGGCCGATTCGCCGGCGATCGTGCGGTATCCCCGGATCATTCGGATAGCCATGACCCTCTGGCATGCGACCAACTTTAGTGGTCGCGTCCGGATGCACAGGGCCCACACTGGGGACCCGTAGAGGGCCATGGACCGCATGACGCCGGCGTACAGCCTTCGGCAGGAGGCGTTTGGCCCGCTGAGATTAGGCAGGAGTCGCCTGAAGGCGGCTGCTGCCCGGTTCAGCTTTGGGGCCAAACTCAGGAAGTGCTCCCTGAAGTTCCACCGGCTGTCGAGGACGAGTCCCAGGTACTTCATCGTCCTCCCGACGCCGATGCGAACCCCCTCCACCGTTATGTGGGACTCGGACCGTGGCGCGTTCCGACCGCCATGGAAGCACATGGCCTCGGTCTTGTGCAGCGCCACGTCGAGTCCCAACTGCCGGATCCTATGAACGACTGTCGCGACCACTTGCGTCGCCAGGTCGGCCGCCGCCTGGTGCGACTCTCCCTGCGCCAGGACGAGCGTGTCGTCAGCGTAACATACTACGCTGACGCCGTCAGGGAGGTCGCCGCGCAGCACCCAGTCGTATCCGATGTTCCACAGGGGCGGCCCCAAGACCGATCCCTGTGGGACACCGCACGACATCTCTCGCCGGTTCCACTCTCCCCGGTGACCGGGGTAGATGACGGCTCTGTCCGTCAGGTAGTCCTCGACTATGCGACGGAGGTAGGTCGGCACCCGGTGATACCGGAGTGCCTCCCTGATGCAACTCCAGGGCAGGGTGTTAAAGGCGTTGGTGATGTCCAAACACACCGCCAAGACGACCCTGCCCCGGGATACCGCGTCCCCCGTCGTGAGGGCTCTCACGCGCATGATGGCATCCACCGTCGAGCGCCCCCTGCGGAAGCCAAACTGGCACTCCGCAAGATCCGGGCCCACCCAATTCAGGTGCCCGAAGAGGCGGTCTGCAATTACTCTTTCCAAGAGCTTGCCCGCCTCGTCGAGCAGCACGATGGGCCGGAATGCGGACGGAGAGTCCGCAGGGCGCCCGGCTTTCTGGATCAGGACTAGCTTTCCCGTCTTCCAGCGAAGCGGAAACTGGCCCCTCTCCAGGCATGCGCTAAAGAGCCCCCCTAGTCGAGGCCCGAGAGTCTCCGAGGCCAGGATCCAGGCTTTCCCTGGCAAGCCGTCGGGTCCTGGGGCAGTATTTTTGGCTTTGAGCCGTTGTACCGCCACTCTCAAGTCTACCTCGGTCACCTCTGGAGCGTCGTAGACGTCGTTGTCGCTGTGGTCCGCGTTTGCGCCAGCTTCAGGTTCCGTCGGAGACGGAGCCATGGGCGGGGGAGCGTGCTCCCCTCGCGATGGGAACAGGGCGCTCACCACGTCCTCCAAGAACTGAGGCTGGAGACTCTGCGTCAACGGGGGAGCCCAGGGGCGGAGCTTCTCTCGCACCCACTTGTAGGGGCGGCCCCATGGGTCTCCGTCCAGAGTCGCCAGCATCTCCTCCCGGGCCAGTTCCTTGGCCCGCCAGATCTCGTCTCGGAGGACGGCCTTCGCTGCCCTGTAGCCCTCGTACAGCTCCGCCTCTACAGTCGCCGCATCCGAAGGTCGGGTGCGGCGCCTGCGGAACCTGGTGTACCGGCGTCGCGCCGCAACGCACGCTTCGCGCAGCGCTGCTAGCTCGCTCGAGTGAATAAGTTAATAAGTGAATTATTAGGAATAGAGTTTAAAGGTTGAGACTGAATGTCGGGAAGCATCGTATGAAACATGGTCTCATTAGGACTACTAGGAGTCGAAGAGGGACGGTTGATTTCTAAAGGTTGTGGATTAAGTTCGTTGGAATCAGTTGTTAAAGAATTAAATTTTGACTCTAAGTCGAGAAATCTTTCCTTTGTTTGAGTGAAGCGAGTTTCCTCTGTGGTATCTAAATCAATATCAATCCTATCTAATCTGAAAAATGTATGGTTAATAAAAGTCCTAATTTTTTTGTTAAGTTTATTGTTGCCCTGCTCTACCAATAATATTTTGGATTCGATATAATTGAGAGTAGTGTTTAGTTCGTCTAAGTCAGTTTTGACTGGGAGCACCGAATCTAAAATATCATGAGATAATGTAAGAGGCGCGAGTTGGAGAATTTGCTTCTTGAGAAGTATGACTGTATCTTTTGGTTCCTCCAGTCTTATTTTAACTTCATACTCAAGTTCAGCTTTATTTAAAAGTTCAAAGTGAATAATTCTATCCATGACTGAAAATTAATATTATAGATAGCAAAAGAAGGTAAAGAGGGAATAAACTAGTGGTAAAAGAGGTGATAAACTAGTGTTCGTGTGAAGAGGGAGTCTAGTATAGTGTTAGTGTAAAGAGTGAGTCTCCTATCCTAGAACTTAATATTAAAAAAGAGTCTAAGCCAAAAAGTTAGTCCAAAGAAAAAAGTTACTAGTAATAGTTTTTTTGGAATTTTAAAAAAAAAATTAAACCGACTAGCTATGATTTTACGTTGGGCGCCAAACTGTAACGATACCTTCTACTTCTCCAATAAAAGAGGGTAAAATAGATGTACCATTAAATTTAATATATTAATAATATACAGTATTTTAAAAAAAAAACGGCCTACCTACCTAACTGACACACTCAGGAGAGAAGAGGAGGAGGTTTAGAGTATATTACTTGCGGGACGGCTTGGCAGACCACTCCAGGATCGCCTTCTCCTCCACGATGTCTTCGTCGTACAGCAGCTTGAGCAAGGCGGTCTGGCAGTAGGCTCCCAACAAGGCGTCTGGGCAGCAGGCTCTCAGCAAGGCGTCAGGGCAGCAGGCTCCCAGCAAGGCGTCAGGGCAGCAGGCTCTCAGCAAGGCGTCAGGGCAGTAGGCTCTCAGCAAGGCGTCAGGGCAGCAGGCTCCCAGCAAGGCGTCAGGGCAGCAAGCTCCCAACAAGGCGTCAAGGCAGCAGGCTCTCAACAAGGAGTCAGGGCAGTGGGTACTGCACTTCCTCTTCCACCACTCTTCGTCGAAACTCGTCGAGAACTAAACTCTTCAGAAACTGGTCAAAGACTGAACTCCCGGAGATGGCCCCCAGCGCCTTTTATACCCAGCTCAGCGTTCAAAATCCATTCCATTCTCATTCTGTACCAGAATTCAAATTGTAGAGTCCAAAATAGTCCATCTTGCCAGTTATTTGATCAGCCAGTTATATGCGAGCATAATTTATTAAACCTCTTCGATAAAATCTGAGAGTGTGTTTTAGAAATTTATAATTATAATTTAAAATGCCGTTAATCAGTAGACAACCACAATATAATATACAATATTAAGCTAGTCCTATCGATAAAAGTGAATAACAATTATATAATAAAAGTATGAACAACCTTTTTAGTCTATTAGCCATTCAGTGACTACAAAGAAGAAGAAATTACAGTTTGTCAGCCTTGACGTAAAAAATGTCATGACAAGAAAATATTCGTTTTGATGGATGAATTATGGATTATGATTACAAAGAAAACGTAAGTTATTTGGTATTTGTAATAACAAATACTATAATATGTGTCCCAATAAATACATGTTTTACGTTTGTTCTTTGTGTAGTGAAACACATTAATCAGGTGAGTCGGAATCAGGTCAGTGAGCGGTTACGTTTAAATCTAAAATTTGCAGTTATGTAAAATTCGTGCTACATGTAATTGATCAAAATTGTATTGAATACATATGAACACAATAGCCGCAATAACTTAATCTAAACCTTTAATAACTTCTATTTTTACGTGATCGAATATGTTCAAATAATAACTTTGTAAGTTTGTTCGTTAGTAGCCTAAGCAACTAAATACATTTGAAGTATACTTAAGTTTCGTCTTAAGTGACTTAGTTATATAAACCTAAGACAAAGAACCAAGATATTTGCGCCGTTAAGTAAGTGAATTCGAGTAAAGGGTTCAAAGAGATAATGTCACAATCCTAACCGAGTAGGTAAGTAAAATATTGGAAATAAAATCAAATGTGAAGGATATTATGGGAATGGATGGGATGGGAAGGAATATTTGTAGTTTTTGACTATATTTGTTTAAAATTTTTTTTTTTCAATATTTGTCAGTTGTGTTTATATTCTTGTTGTATCAGCGTGTAGGCTAAGGTTGCAATATAATAATGCGTTGAGAATTATGTATACTGCTGAGGCTGCCGTGGCGTTGTTCTGCGTCAAGGATGTTTGCAGATGCAAATATCGAGGCCATCATCCGCAAAAGATGTGCCTTCCTGATGGCAGAGTCAACCAACACTATTCTCAGTATATTCGCAGATCAGTGGAATTCCTCTATGCTGCAGATATGCAGCCCATATGCACCCATCCTTCTTTCAAAAACATGGTAAAAGATCTCTATCTCTCTCTTTAATATGTTACTATTTTTTATATATCTCAGCTTTGTTCTTTTTATGTATATATATCGACGCTGGAAAGGAAAAATTATCCAAGCGACATTTTTGGCCATTTGGAGTTATATATACATTGTTGGAATCGCCTGATTTTTCTGCGTCGTTTGGTCTTACTCACGTCCTTCTACGACGATTTTTGATGTCGCTTCGATCTTTTGAAGTTCGCGAGAGTTCACTTTTTTTTCCTTACTAAACGACAAAATTTTCGAGCGTTTTTGAAAATTTGGTGGTTGTCGTAATTGTGAAATGCTAAATTTGCCTTTGGTCAAGTTTGACATTTCTGTTCATACGGTAATTACTCCACTTAGTTAACTTTTCCGCTTTTGCGATATAGTGTTAGGCGCTTAGGTAATTTTGAGTTATTTGGTTTTTTCCAACATGCATTGAGATAATATAAAAAAATATATTAAATTAATATTTAGGTTGTTTTGCTAAAATAAACTTAAAAAATACATAAAAATTAATAAATACATTTTAAAAACCAAAAAGTTAGTTAAAAAACAAAAGTTTTTCATTAAAAATGTAAAATTAAATAGGGAAAGGTTAAATTTACTAAAACAATTAGATGCATATTCTTTTAATTTGGAACAAAGTACTAGGAAGTACAAAATTGACACTGAGGACTTGCAATCTGAACTGAACCGTTTACAGGAAAAACTCAGTTCAATGACTAAGAAGTATAATACCTCTGAAAAACTTATGAGGGAATACGTGTTGGCAATGAATGAACTGGTAAGCTCACAAACTACCAACTGTGAGCATTGTCAACCAACTTCCAAAATAGACATGCCTTATCTTTCATTGTCAACATGCACTACTAATAACATCACACAGCGGCCTTGTGTTAGTTTACCACTTCCTATTATTAGTTCCTCAACAAATCATACACACACTACTAAGAAGGATATAGTGATATTTAGCGACGAAATTGGAAAGAACTTTGGCCACTTATTGAAGCATGAATATCCGGGACAGTCAATTTTAAACCACTGTATGCCTGGTTGCTCTTTACTTGACATAATGATAAAAATAATTAATTATAACTTTACCCAAGACTCAACATTGTTAATATTTATTGGTAATAGGGGTAATGTGAATAAAGGTGAAATATTCCATTTTTATAGGTCTCTGAGCAACCTTAGCTTTTTTGTTTTTTTTTTTTTTTAACGTGGTAAAATTATCAAATAAGTCCTCCCACTCCGGGCAGGGTGGGAGGGACTGTCAGACTTTTACTGACTAAAATCCACGGTGTTCCTTCAATAACCCTTTACATACCGGGGCCACGGTAACGGGATGAGTCCCACGACCCCGGCGGGCTTCGGCCCTCTGCAGAGGGGGCCTCGTCATGTTGCTGACGCTCTTTAAGGCGCGCGTGGAACACGACGCGCCGTCGACCCGGGCATGGTCCATGGTCGGACAGCGAGTTGCCCTTTACTCGCTGTCCGCATGCCCGCGCCTACGGTGGCCGGAGATCGTCGGCCGACGTCAGACGCCGTGGGCGTCTACCACTGCGGCTGGACTGGAGGGAGGACGCCATCCTCTCCCTCACGCGGCCCGCCTCCTCCTTCGAAAGCATGACTGCTTCGCAGAAGGAGGCGACCGCTTCCCACTCCCTCTCGCCCCGCAGCATGGCCTCGACCAAGGCCGGGCGCGAGAGGTCTCCGCCTATCGCCGCCGTGAGGACACGTCGGTGCTCTACCCAGGCGGGGCAGTCTTGCACCGTGTGCTCTACGGTGTCCTCAGGGCGACCCTCGCAGTGGTGACACCCAGGAGTTTCCTCCTTTCCCATCAGACACAGGTACCTCCCGAAACTTCCGTGTCCGGTGAGGACCTGCATCATGCGGTAGGTCAGGACGCCGTGACGCCGATCTAGCCACTCCTCAAAGAGGGGTCTTACCGCCGCAATTGCGGCGTGCCCGGCCGTCGGTTGCGACAGTCGTTCCCTCCATATTGCCCTGAGATCGCGCCGAAGCTCTTCCCGCCGCGCCTCGACTTCTCGAGGCAGCGGGGATACGCCCCGGCGCTGCGCCTCCACGCGCCATTCATAGACGCGCTGGAGGGCAGTCGCCTCCAGATCCCAGGGCAGCAATCCGGCAAGGAGGTTGGCCGATTCGCCGGCGATCGTGCGGTATCCCCGGATCATTCGGATAGCCATGACCCTCTGGCATGCGACCAACTTTAGTGGTCGCGTCCGGATGCACAGGGCCCACACTGGGGACCCGTAGAGGGCCATGGACCGCATGACGCCGGCGTACAGCCTTCGGCAGGAGGCGTTTGGCCCGCTGAGATTAGGCAGGAGTCGCCTGAAGGCGGCTGCTGCCCGGTTCAGCTTTGGGGCCAAACTCAGGAAGTGCTCCCTGAAGTTCCACCGGCTGTCGAGGACGAGTCCCAGGTACTTCATCGTCCTCCCGACGCCGATGCGAACCCCCTCCACCGTTATGTGGGACTCGGACCGTGGCGCGTTCCGACCGCCATGGAAGCACATGGCCTCGGTCTTGTGCAGCGCCACGTCGAGTCCCAACTGCCGGATCCTATGAACGACTGTCGCGACCACTTGCGTCGCCAGGTCGGCCGCCGCCTGGTGCGACTCTCCCTGCGCCAGGACGAGCGTGTCGTCAGCGTAACATACTACGCTGACGCCGTCAGGGAGGTCGCCGCGCAGCACCCAGTCGTATCCGATGTTCCACAGGGGCGGCCCCAAGACCGATCCCTGTGGGACACCGCACGACATCTCTCGCCGGTTCCACTCTCCCCGGTGACCGGGGTAGATGACGGCTCTGTCCGTCAGGTAGTTCTCGACTATGCGACGGAGGTAGGTCGGCACCCGGTGATACCGGAGTGCCTCCCTGATGCAACTCCAGGGCAGGGTGTTAAAGGCGTTGGTGATGTCCAAACACACCGCCAAGACGACCCTGCCCCGGGATACCGCGTCCCCCGTCGTGAGGGCTCTCACGCGCATGATGGCATCCACCGTCGAGCGCCCCCTGCGGAAGCCAAACTGGCACTCCGCAAGATCCGGGCCCACCCAATTCAGGTGCCCGAAGAGGCGGTCTGCAATTACTCTTTCCAAGAGCTTGCCCGCCTCGTCGAGCAGCACGATGGGCCGGAATGCGGACGGAGAGTCCGCAGGGCGCCCGGCTTTCTGGATCAGGACCAGCTTTCCCGTCTTCCAGCGAAGCGGAAACTGGCCCCTCTCCAGGCATGCGCTAAAGAGCCCCCCTAGTCGAGGCCCGAGAGTCTCCGAGGCCAGGACCCAGGCTTTCCCTGGCAAGCCGTCGGGTCCTGGGGCAGTATTTTTGGCTTTGAGCCGTTGTACCGCCACTCTCAAGTCTACCTCGGTCACCTCTGGAGCGTCGTAGACGTCGTTGTCGCTGTGGTCCGCGTTTGCGCCAGCTTCAGGTTCCGTCGGAGACGGAGCCATGGGCGGGGGAGCGTGCTCCCCTCGCGATGGGAACAGGGCGCTCACCACGTCCTCCAAGAACTGAGGCTGGAGACTCTGCGTCAACGGGGGAGCCCAGGGGCGGAGCTTCTCTCGCACCCACTTGTAGGGGCGGCCCCATGGGTCTCCGTCCAGAGTCGCCAGCATCTCCTCCCGGGCCAGTTCCTTGGCCCGCCAGATCTCGTCTCGGAGGACGGCCTTCGCTGCCCTGTAGCCCTCGTACAGCTCCGCCTCTACAGTCGCCGCATCCGAAGGTCGGGTGCGGCGCCTGCGGCACCTGGTGTACCGGCGTCGCGCCGCAACGCACGCTTCGCGCAGCGCTGCTAGCTCGCTCGACCACCAGTACAGCTGACGCCGGGCGCGTCCTTGCCGGACCCGGGGCATGGCCACGTCGCAGATCTCCGACATGGCCTCCCGGAACCACTCCGCCTCGTCGTTTATGTCGGCAGGCCTGTCCGGGGGTGACCCCCAGGCCTGCACGATCGAGGCTTCCAGGAATAGCTCCCGGTCCATCTGCTTCAGCGCCCATCGCGGACCACTCAGGTCCCGTCGGACCGGCGCGTCTGGGGTCTGGGCGGAGACGTCGAACCGGATATACCGGTGGTCGGAATAGGTCTCCACCTCCTCCACAACGCGCCAGTCGGTGACGCGCGGTGACAGGCTGGGGGTGGCGAACGTAACGTCCACCACCGACTCGCCCGTAAACCGCACGCACGTGGGGACAGAACCCCGGTTCTCGATCACCAGGCCCTGCGCACGGGCCCAGTGCTCGAGCATCCTGCCCCGCCCATGGTCCATGGACCGGGAACCCCAAGCCGGACTTTTGGCGTTGAAGTCCCCGAGGACGAGGGTGGGGAGGGAACCGAGGGCGACGACGACGTCTCCCAGCTCCGTTAGGGAGTTCTGGAACTCGGCGAGAGTTCGGTTCGGGGAGAAATAAACGCCTACCACAGCGATCTCCCCGAACCGTGCTGCGACGATCCCACGCCCTCTCTTGACGCGATCGAGGGGCGGGGTACCGGCGGCGGCCGACGAAACGAGGGTCACCGAGCCGTCCAAGTCCGCCACCCAGTCATTCCTGGGCAGGACAAAATACGGCTCGGCGACCACGGCGACGTTGATCAACCACTGCGCCATGCTCTGGAGCAAAAGTTCCTGAGCAGCGGCGCAGTGGGAGCAACCTTAGCTTAGGAAAAATTGTAATGTTTACACTTCCATATAGCAACAGCTTGCCACAGGAAGAAAATGACCTTAGATATAAAATTAATAATACATTGCATAATTTGACATATAATACTGATAAATTTCAATTAATTGATATTAACAATTACCTTCGTAATAGTTTTTATTTAACAAAAGATAGATACTATCTTTCAAATTATTGTAGAAGACAGATAGCTGTGTCGCTATCATATTATTTTAGTATTACAGCCAAGAATTTGGCTAAACAAGTTGCTTCTATTGAGCAATGCAATATTGACATTCATAATAATTCAACTAATTGCTTGGTTTTAAACAATAAAATTATTGATAATTTAAATTAGAAATATTGACAACAGAGGCAAACTCTAGCAATAATGCAGAGAAAATTATTATTACATTAAATTCAAATAAAATTAATAAATTAGTAAATGGGGTCAACCTGATGCACCAAAACATTCAAGGATTATTGAACAAGGATTTAGAAGTGGAATTATTTATTGATTGTAACAAGGTTGATATTCTCTGCATTACCGAACATTGGCTAAAAAGTCATGAAATGATGTTTAATTTTAGTAATCACCAGGTTGGTAGTTCATTCAGCAGAAGTAATGCCATTCGTGGTGGCTCCTTAATTTTAGTACATAATGACCTTAAATTTAAAGAACGTAAGGATATTGTGAGCCTGTCTGTTGAGCGAACTATTGAAATAGCCTGTATAGAATTGGAGCAGTTCATTGTATTAAGTGTGTACAGACCCCCCTCAGGATTGTATGACTATTTTGAAAAGGTAATGGATGAAGTATTACACAAGATTAGTAATTCGAATAAGTACATCATCACTAGTGGAGATTTTAATGTCAATTTATTAGAAATTTCTGGCTTAACTACAAAAATTATAAATCTGTTTCGGTCCTACAATCTTGACTATTTATTCACAGAGCCAGCAAGAATCATCCCTACCAGTGCTACATGCCTTGATAATATTTATACAGATGTATCAATTAAACACAAAGAGATCATTAATTTACTAGAATCAGATCATAGTGGGCAATTAATTACTTTCCAATGTAAAAATAATAAAGCGGCTAAAAAGGATATCACTGTTAACCCAAAAACTGAAAGTCGTTTAAAAACTTTCGAAAATAAACTCACACATAGTTTACCTGTTTTGACCACCCTACATGATCCTAATCATTTATATAAGGACTTTTTTAACATGTACTGTAAGCAGTTTAATTCTACTTTTTTACCTAAAACCATTTCTATTAACAATTCTGTGTCTTTCGGTGATTGGGCTACCATTGGTATTCACAAAAGTAGAACTCGTCTTTATGAATTGTACAATGAAGGAGCACATATAAACACTGTTGAATTTAATTTATATGTTAAGAAATATTCAAAATTATTTAAAAAGGTTTGTTGTATGGCAAAGACGCGCCATTTGAGTTCTAAGATCAAAAATAGTAATAATAAAACTTTTTACCAAAAAATAAACCGACTCCCAAAAAACACTGCAAAGTGAAAAATAACTTTAATTTCGGTAGTCGGTGTCTTTAGTTTTGTATTTTCGTTTTTGGCACCGACTTCCGAAATTAAAGTTATTTTTCACTTTGCAGTGTTTTTTGGGAGTCGGTTTAATTTTTTGGTAAAAAGTTTTTATTTCACTCTTTTTAGTTCGTTGATTTTTAATTTACCTAGTTACAAGAGCCTAAATGTCAACTACTTATAACATTTTACAAAATATTGCTTTTCCCAATACTGGGCCGTTAATTTTTGAGGAGTTCTCCTGGTACTTCACCATCAGCTATACATCACCATATGCATTGTGACGAGCACCAAGTGCTTAATATCCATATTCAAGTAATCGAATCGCAATCCACGAAATACTTATTATTGAGTAGTTTCGGCGGCCATCTGTGGTCTTCATCATCAGTTCCACTTCCCCAAATGGTACTTTTTGAGAGCAACTGCACAAGTTACTATAAGAAATACCCAAAACGCCATAGGTGTGCATATAATATTTGAAGAGTTCCCTCGATTTCTCCAAGATCCCATCATCAGATCCTGACTTGGTGACAAATGGTACCAATTTCAAAGTATACCCTATCAAACAAAAAAAAGAATTTTCCAAATCGGTTCAGCCGTCTTCGAGTACTCGGTGACCAAACATTAAAAAAAAAAAAAAAAATATTCGCGTCGAATTGATAACCTCCTCTTTTGGTCGTCGGTTGATTATTAAAACGACTTGGGACATCATTAACAGTGAAACAGGCAGGTCTAAAAAACGGTGTAGTGACTACAAACTTGTAATTAATGACGAAATAATTAAATCTGATGCCCAGGATTTTTTTTTCAGAGATCCCGGTATCAACAACGAAATCTCTGGATTCCTCACCCACTGCTGCAGATCTCTGCTAAAAGAAAATGTTAAAGTTTGTGATTCAGTATTTAATTTTCAACATGTTTCTTGTAAAGATATAATTAAAACTTTTAACACATTGAATGTAAAAAAGACAATAGATTTGTGGGGCAATTCTGTGGATATCGTCAAGTCCATTATTAATATTGTCGCTCCTAGTTTAGTATTTATTTTTAATAATTGCATTGATTGTGGCGAGTTTCCTGACCTAATGAAGTATAGCAAAATTATACCATTATTTAAAGCAGGTAGTACATCAGACCCTACTAATTATAGACCAATTTCAGTACTACCCACTTTTAGTAAAATATTTGAAAAACTAATTTTAGAACAGTTACAAAGGTTTTTTAATAGACAACAATTATTTCATGCCAAACAGTTTGGTTTCACAAGGGGTCATTCAACAACTGATGCTGGTGTTGAACTTTTAGAACACATCTACAATACATGGAAAGACAAATGTGATGCTCTGGGCATCTTTTGCGACTTGTCCAAGGCATTTGACTGTGTTCATCATGAAACATTGGTCAGAAAACTACACCACTACGGTATTCGGGACTCCGCTTTGAATCTTCTTACTTCTTATTTACGTGACAGGATTCAGAGAGTCGAAATAAATGGAAAAATATCCCCGGGATCGGTTGTGTCTATGGGTGTGCCCCAGGGCTCAATTCTTGGACCATTTTTGTTTCTTATTTATATAAATGACCTGCCTTACCTCATAAAGGATAACAATAAAATTTTGTTATTTGCAGACGACACTTCACTATTATTTAAAATTAAACGTCAGCAACCGGATTATAACGACATTAATAACGCCCTTTCAGAAATAGTACATTGGTTTAATGTTAATAATCTTCTTATGAATGAAAAAAAAAACGAAATGTATAAAGTTTACGATGCCTCACGTTAGGCAAGTACCAACTACTGTTTTGATAAAGGGTAAAGAGTTGAGCCCTGAGGATGCAACAGTGTTCTTGGGCATTACTCTAGATGCTAAGCTTCAGTGGGGTCCACATATAGATAGACTATCCAAAAAACTGAGTTCTGCCTCATATGCAGTTAGAAAAATCCGAAATTTAACTGATCTAGAGACAGCTCGTTTAGTTTACTTTAGCTATTTTCATAGTGTAATGTCGTACGGTATTCTTTTGTGGGGAAATGCCGGCGATATTCAGACAGTCTTTGTTTTACAAAAAAGGGCTATTCGTTCAATATATAAATTAAGTCCTAGATGCTCCCTCAGATATAAGTTTAAAGATATTAATATAATGACTGTGCCCTGTCAATATATTTATGAAAATATTTTATATGCTCATAAAATATGTTTCAAAAGTACAGCGATATCCACAATATAAATACTAGGAATAAGCACACATTTATTGTTTCTTCAACAAGGCTCAAGAAAATTGGGGGCTCATTTAGATGTCAATGTATACGCTTTTACAATAAACTTCCCAGTCATATCCAAGAACTAAGCCTAAATAAATTTAAATCGTTTGTGAAGTAGAAACTTTGCCAGATAGCTTTTTATTCTGTCAAAGACTATCTTGCTAACAAAAGTGCTTGGGATTGAGCTGCTCCATATGTTGTAATTCTGTTCTGTTTCATTTTTCTTATTACTCATTCATTTATTTTATTTTATTTTCTTTTAATGATTATTTCATATATACATTTTAACATGACAATATTATTTACTTTTTCAAGTAATAGAATATATATATTTTTTTACTTTATCATTTTTAATTTTGTTTGTACAAAATGACCATATTATTTTTTTTTTTTACAAGTAATGTATTTTTTGTAATAGCAAAAGTTTTATTGTGAATGTGAGAGCAATGTGGGATAACAACAAATATTATTAATAGATTACCGCACTGTCTGGCAGTTTGAGTGCTTTATATGGCCCACCCAAATGTCATAACTTTGGTATTGTTCGTCAAATCGTTGAAGCTCCTTAATATATAAGTTGAGCTACGCGATATTTGACAAATGCTTGCACTGCTCGGACGGGCCTGCTCAAATCTGTTTGATTCTGTCCTCTAAAGGGCGCCACAGACATTAACCTACATGGCTCTCATATGATTTGATCACTACAGATTGTCTGGACTTTAAAAGAGACGTTGACCTCTAAGTTTGTTTCAGTGTTTCTTCTCAGAGTAGTCAGGTAGGAAACACTGGCCTCATCTAGTTTACATTTACGAAAAAAAAATGACGTGTAAAAGTGTTATTTTTAACCCATTTGCAAAATAAACATCATTATTTTATTATTTCATTTCATTATTTCATTATTTTCCTCAACTTCCACATGTTTTTTTTATTTTGGTAAGGCAAATTTGGTGTAATTTGGTAAGGTTAAATTCTAAAAAAGATATATATTACATTTTTACCGTACCTTCCTTAATCTAAGCTTGTCAGTTAGTAAATTTTTCTCGTTTCTACTTTTAGGGAAAATTTTACTATGCGACACTAACTTTAAAACTGAGCATTATTTTTAATAGTTACGTATACTATAATGTAGATAAAAAATATCCAAATAAATTTCTAAGAATTAGGCTTTTTGGGCTATAACAAGAATTTACACGATTTTTTTTCTGAAAATTCAAACTTAAAATTGCTCTACAGTAAAGTTAGTCTGATGTCGCTTGGATATTTTTTTCTTTCCAGCGTCGATATGTATATTGAGTATGTAGGTTATTACTTATTTATTGTATATAAGTGAATAGTACACCATGGACTACCCGCGTATTTATTTTCTCCTGCTGTGTCAAATCCATCCAAAGGTTGTCTGTAAAAGATCGCTTTTAGCGATAAGACCGCCCATTGTAACACCCTTTGTAGTTTTTAAGTCCTTATTTAATTCTGTTATGGTGTATAATAAAGAGTATATCTATCTATCTCCACACCGTATATGTTAATGTCTGTATTTACTAACACTATGGACTCTGTCTAAATATAAACGTTTATTGAATTTGAAATAAAGTTAACCTTGTGAAGCCTTCTGCAATCACACATGTTAAAGACTGGATGGTTGATGTTTGTTAAATAATCAATGAATCATAAAAGGATTCTCATGAAATAAGGAACACAGATAGACTATAGCCTAGGTCGTCGCATAGTTTTTATCCTCCCGTGGGATAATCTATATATATAAAATTCTCGTGTCATACAATTAGTTGCCATACTCCTTGGAAACGGCTTGACCAAATTTTATGAAACTTATGTATACCAATGTATATTCGGTAGGTCTGAGAATCGGTCGTAATCTATTTTTCATGTCAAATATTCAAATAATCTATAAACGCGGGTGAAGCCGCAGGGCAGAAGCAAGTATTTGTATAAAATTCACGCAGGCAAAAGTACAAGCAGAAGCTAGGGATATAATTATGCATGCATTCGGCATATTTACCGACCATAGCTCGGACATCTAAAGCTTCCAGACGGTGCTTATCAAAAGAACGCCCTCTGTGTGGTCTCACCAACAGACTGCGGAATCGGACAGTGTGGACTGCTAAATCCTGAGGCATTATTTAAAAAATATGAATATCATAGCTTATTTATGAACCTGCATTAAGTCCTCCTTTGTAAATTTTGTGTTCCATAAAGTTTTAAGAAATAAATAGCTTTAAGTACCTACTAATTAATTATTATGTACTTGTATCAATTGTGTGCTTAGTCTGAAATAAATATTTTCATTTCATCCATTTCAATAAACACTACGATTTATCTTTTAAAAGATAGCCCATACATGGAATTCTTCCCAACGAGACTGCAACTCCACATTCACAAATCTCAGCACATAAAACAATCGATCAGCCACTGCGCAATCTCATTAAAACTCACTCTAGATTTTACGATACCCGTCAAATCTTGTCAGGAGGTTTTACGCCTGGAATACTCTCGGGAGAGAAATCTTTTTATATTATTACGAAAGACCGGAGAGCTATATAGAATACTAGAACAACTTTCTATTTTAAGGGTAAGTGAAACAAAAGGGACTGACGCAATAGTTTCCACGTCCTTCCTCCTTCGGAGCGGAATCAAGCTCCAACACAAACCAAGCAACAAACTATCGAAGGACAAAACTTCCTATTAAACTGCCTGACCAATTAAAAACTTCGTATTTTTGTTCACAACAGGATGTCATTCCAACTGTGCCTATTTGCCGCATCAGCGAATACACGATTCACTGTCTTGAAATTAAACTACGCTCGGGAATGTTCGTTTAAAACGAATCTCCCCGAATTCACGCTTAGGGGATAATAGTACTTATTTATTTTCGGGTTTGCAGAGCTTTACGAAGGAACTCTGAGCCTGAATGCGGTTTCTAGCTAGATGTAGTGAGAATGCATGTTCGTGCATTGAAAGATAAGCCAGAGTTAAATAATGAATAGCACCTCGCCTTTGTTTGACTGAATTATGTCACGTCGCAGCTACCAATAAAAGGCTTTTATTAGCACATTTCAATAGATATAGAATATACAACATGTAATTTAAAGGGTATATAATATACATACCAAGTGCACGGCTTCTTTGGATGATAACAAACGATATGGCAAGGGTTTTTTAGTCCTACGTCTACAATTAAGTGGAATTTATTTGAAAATTCAATACATTGCTACCAGGGACCGAATTTTCAAATTAAGAAGAACAAAGAGAATTATTATGTTATTTGCAAGTGTTGTGGAAAGTTATTAAACCTCGTAGTGCTGTGACACGTTTCTTATGATTAGTATTTAAGAAATATATCTATACTAATATTATAAAACGGAAAAGTTTGTTTGTTTGTTTGTTTGTTTGCTTGAACGCGCTAATCTTCGAAAGTACTGGGTGGATTTGGATGCAATTTGGTATGGAAGTAGCTTAAAGCTTGAGGAAGCTTATAGGCTACTTTTTACCCGACTGCAAAAAAGGAGAGTGATGTTTTTACCGTGATAGAATCCACGGGAGCGAAGCCCCGCGTGAGTACTAGTAATATTGATAATTTGGTATCAATTCTTTGATTCACTTATTTTAAGCTAAAACTGTGCATACAGACTGCATACCAAATGTTGTCTCCAGCCCTTTTGGGTAGATTGAAATTGTTTTTTTTTTTTTAAATTGTTTATTGAAATAATATTGATGTATAGTACAAAGTATTTATATAAGGGCCTTAGTACTAAAGGTATATAATAAAAGTTGTCTACCTGAACTAGGTTATAATAAACCTATATCTCAGGTAACTCATTCTAGTGCTGGCATAAATATTATCTAAGATTTCTTAAATAAGTATCATGTGCTTAGTATATAGCTTATGAAGTACATAACTAAATTATAAAATCATGTCTAATGCATAAAATAAAAAGGAGGTCACATTTACTTTGTTCTGTCATGTCAGCCAAGTACGAAATTTAAAAAATGCATAATTATGATATTTTTATGTGTGTAAACAATACAAAATATTAAAAAGACCGTATGCGATAAGAACAGCGATCTCATGTGTCGTCATTGTACTCAATGGAATTGAAGTATCTTGTCTCAGCCATTTTCTTAGCAGGGCTATTCTTGATCACCTGTTTTGTGGCTGCTTGGTTTTTTAAATCTCAAGTATGTTGCGCATACTGATGGTTCAGCATTTTTAGAGCACGCATTAAACTGATGACCATGCACCCCGCAATGCCCACACGTATAAGCTGTCTCCCGATAGGTGTCCGTACATCGTATAGCATGTCCGTACTGCTGACATTTGAAGCTCCTGGCCACTATTGTAAAGGCGTACACTGGCTAAGATGTCCAATTAATATACACTCTGTTTTGGTTTATAAGAGCCTTTCTGATACTTGCTGTTACTTCAAGGATAAAGTTGCACTTAGGTCCTACCTTGTTACCCGACTTGTGGGTTAATTTAATGGAGGCCATAAAAGAATCCAGGGGTAAATTAGGCAACTTATTAGGTATATTTTGCTTATAAATGCACTCGTAAACTTCTTGGTGGTTAAACTAGTATGTGGTTGGAACTCCAATAACTAAAATTCTTGGTCTTCTCAGATCCTAAGTGGAGCACGGGTCTTGCCCCGGCTTTCCCACTATCAGGCCGGAACTGTTCAGCTGAGTTAATTTTCTTAGTTTTTCAATGTCAGCAGTGTTTCCGTGCTGATAATAACGCCACGTTTCCTTGTTTTTCACAACCCTCTCACGTGCAATTTAATTTGTTCCGGGCATATGATCTTTTAGACTAGTGATTTTGTGTCGTTACTAGATTTCAGTTTATCTATTGGTAAATTGCAATAGAGCTGAGGTTATTTAGTCGCAAGTAGCTATTCTTATTGGTTTCAACAATGTCAGTAAACGACACTGTTTCTGTCGTACTAGTTTTAACGCATTTTTTTGGATGCTAGCTACAACCGTCTTTTGGAACGTTTCAAGGCAATCCGTGAGGTTACGTTTTTCTCTCAATGTAACAGTAGAGTTTTGAAGTACTTTGGCTTTCAATTTCAAGTCATGGTAGTAAAGTGCCATTTGTGAAACGTTATGTCCTACCTTTCGCAATAGGGAATTGATCTTCAGCATTTGTTTCGAGTGCAGCTTTCCTTCCTGTGCAATTACACAGACTTCATTGAGGCATTTTTCGATGGAGATCAACTTGTTATTAATAATACTTGTTTCAACTTCGAGTCTTCCTTCTGCCGCATGGTCAGGTTTTTGCGGTTTGTTCGTTGGACTACTCGATTATGGGATACTCCAAGGGCTGCTTTCAATATTTGACATAATTATATTTAATTCTTACTCATAATTTGGTACTTGTTATTCACCGAGGTAAATCACAAACTTAAGCAGACGTAAACGAGATTCGGAAGCTAGGTCACTGCTCACTCGAATACTATTTGAAAGTCATATAATTAGTAGTATTGCTTACAAACACTCTGCTCTGCTTGAGTGCAAAAATATTTATCTCTCGCAATGCAAATCAATTACTTTGTCATTTGAAATATTCAAATAAATGAGACATCTCATAGACCATAAGCAGCCAACAATCAACTCGCTTCCGATGATATAAGATGAACATAATTATATATAATAAATACTCACCTTTTTGCTTAGTTCATCGCTTTAAAAAGAAGATAAAGGCTTGTTTTTGTACAAAGTTAGAATCCAAACAGCTACTGAGAAATTACTGTCGGATACAACCAACAGCACTATGCTCATCTTGAGAATTGAAACTATGACGTATGAGTATCAAAACCATCACAAGGACACACCAATTTAATATAATTATGAGAGACTTCTGAATAAAAATCGAATAGGGGCTACGAATACCAAGTAATCTGAAACCCGTGAATTCTAAATTATTCTTTGTATAAATAAATAAAACCAATACCAAATTGTACCTACCTGAACAGTTTTACTCCACACCTAGAAAATTCTTCGCAACAATTTATAACTTCCGAAAAACTTACGTACAAGTTTAATACGACGGGAATTCCTAACAAAACAGTTCCACAAGGTCTATTTAGGTGTTGCTTTTGTTGTAAGTTTTGATTAAAAATATTGTAAGCGAATGTGGTAGAACAAACTCGAGAGGTTTAAATACTTAAAAATAAAACAGCCGGTGAATATGTGTCAATGTAATTGATAACCTTACAAGCAAGAGTTACAATATGTTATGTTACCTAAATCCTTATTTACAGAGGTTGATAAATTATGCAAAACATAAACCGCATATAGGTACGAGTATATGTATAAGCCTTCTTTTCTCTGCATTTATTCATAATGATATTAGTAGTTACCAAGGATCTTGTAGTTACAAAGTGATCGAAATTTGAACATAATTTAAATTATTTCGAACGAATTATTTAAAAAAATGAGCTCTCTGCACTCCATTTAAACTGAGTCAATTTGCATGCTCTTTGCGCAATTTTCGTAGAAAGGGTACAGTTTTTGCTTACAGTCACGATAGTACCGGCCAGCTTCACTGCGCGCGATGTGACCGGACTTTCAAATCCAAGTTTGGATTTGAGAGTCACTTTGGCGCATGCACGGCCAGCACGGCACTAGCAAGGGTCGCCGTAGTCGGTCATGATGAGTACTATAATTTCTTCTTACTATATTATTATAAATTCGAAAGTTTGTGAGGATAGATGAATGGATATTTGTTACTTTTTCACGCAAAAACTACTGAACGGATCTGAATAAAATTTGGTAAGTAGATAGTTGACATCCTGCAATAGCACATAGGCTACTTTTTATCCCGGAATTCCCACGGACCGGGATTTACGCGGGAAGACCCTCCCACACGAACGAATTCGCGGGCAGAAACTATTATAATTATATATTATAATAGAAAAGGGAAATCAATTTATACCTTAAAAAGCAGTTCGTATAGCAATAATAATTTCTGCCAAATTATTGTTCTGATATGTCTAAAACATATTATTTTAATATAAATAGTATTTGTTTATTGCACTTCATGTGAGAAATTTTACAAGTTAACATAATGCTTTTGATATTCTCTCCCGAACAACAAATTTGTGGATCAATAAAATGACAATGCCCGTCATTTTGTCCTGTCATATAACCTTTATAATAATAATAATTAAAAGGGGTTAAACGAATCGAATTGCAATAAACATAATAAAGAGATGTTACTATATATACAAAATCAGTGTTGGATAGAGTCAGTTAAAAGGCTTAACGTGGAAAAAAACCTCCGACTTAAGTTTTAAACAAATTATTAAAGCACTTTCATACAATTTGTAGCAAACGTATTAGATAAATCATAGATTGAATCTATGACTAAAATAATTATTAGTCGTCTCTTGCGGTCGAATTAGGTGCAACATACAGCTTCAATGATTTAATCTTTCAATGTTATTCGATCGACCACTATCTCACCTGATGTTAAGCGATGATCTGTATTATCATATTTGGAACATCATCTTTATACATGACCAGGTGTTTTTGAAACATTATCACCCAGTATCGGGTTTGATTCCCAGGCCAGGCAACAAATGATAGGGTTTTCCAATTAGAAATTCCTCAGTAGTAGCCTGGAGTTTGGAAGTTGGCGGAATGATTGTGTATCATTAATTAAGCTATAAGTAAAGTAAGGAACGGGTCATTTGTCTGTCATCAACTCAAAGAAAAATTCATATACATATATAAGCTTTTTTGTTTGTATACTGTCAGCCCTAAATCTTTCTTCTTTAAGTTCTGTCCATCCAAAGGCTGTCTGTAAGAGATCACCCTGCGCGATAAGACCGCCCATTGTACACTAGTTTAATTTATTTGTATTCAATGAAATATTGTAAGGTTGTACACCTTATCCTTACTTAATATTATAAATGCGAAAGTAACTCTGTCTGTCTGTGTGTTACTAATCTACTGAACCGATTTTAATGAAATTTGGTACGGACGTAGTCTAGAGCTTGAGAAAGGACATACATAGGCTGCTTTTTAATGCAAAAAAAGAGCTGTAAGGGGTTGAAA
The DNA here is from genome assembly GCA_943138885.2 of Tholera decimalis. Lineage (NCBI taxonomy): Eukaryota > Metazoa > Arthropoda > Insecta > Lepidoptera > Noctuidae > Tholera > Tholera decimalis. The sequence goes on from OW964559.2 coordinate 15,520,034, forward strand.
TAGGGGATGAAAGTTTGTATGGAAATTACGTCATTTTTGAAGCTAGAAGCTTGAAACTTATTTTTTAGACTTTTTATTAGCATTAATAAATACGACATTCAAATTATGTATGAGTTTTATTTCCAAAATTATTAGCCTAAAAAATTAAAAATGCTGCCGAAAGTCACTATTCCGCGCGGACGAAGTCGCGGGCACAGCTAGTAAAGTATATAATAAATAAATAAGCTAAAGAATAGGTGGCAAATACATTTATTTATCTTCCGATTGGAACGCCTTGCAGCAATTACATCAATGGCAAATTAGCCTATGCATGAAGCTTGTCTATGTGTGTGTGCATTGTCTTTGTGTGCGAGCATTATCTATGTATGCGTGCATTGTGTCTCGTTGCCGGCTCTCTGCGCATATCTATTACGTGATATTGGTTACATTTAATTGCACAATTATCACCAAAGCGAGTAGTCGCTACCATCGCTCGTATTAGTAACGCATCGATATTATCATGTGTTTGGACGATGGAAATCCACGTTGCACTCGTGGAGATAATGGGCCAGGATGGACGTTTAAACGTAGATTTATTGATATATTAACCAAGTGCTGAGTGTTTTTAAGTAATCCGGCATCACCGCACCTAATTAATTTGTAGGTCGGCTGGGTTGAGTTACATCGCATTGATTGCACCTGCATTAGTTAATGTTAGACGCGAATCAGTATATTAATTTTCTATTATCAATCTATGTATACGTCATATGAAAATGAATAGCTATTTATAAGTCTCGCTAAAACTTTAGATTTTTAATTTTATAATTAGATTTGGTTACTTTTGATAATAAAATGTATATTTTATTATGATTTTAATATATATCGTGTATAGTGTGTAGAATAGTCGTGGAAGTTCAGAGAAAGTTTAAAAGGTGAGAATAACACAATATGTAATATGTATATAATCATAGAATATGGCGTAACGAAGTTTATCGTATCAGCCAGTGTAAGATAAATTTGATATCAATCTGAAATCTTCAACCCGCTTATTGGCTGCTATTATTGTAACAATGTTCTACTACTGGACAAAACGTTTCCCAAAACCATCCAGACACTATTTTCTTAATCTATTCCACTAATGACACAAAATGATTAGCTACCACTATTTCAAGGAAAAAAATATCTTATTTCGTAAATTACTGAACACGGAACTCGCTCGTCGTAATAGACATACAACTTCTTGGTTATACTTATATATATAGATATACTCTTTATTGTACACCATAACAGAATTAAATGAGGACTTAAAAACTGCAATGGGTGTTACAATGGGCGGTCTTATCGCTAAAAGCGATCTTTTACAGACAACCTTTTGGATGGATTTGACACAGCATGAGAAAATAACTACGCGGGCGGTCAATGGTGTACTATTCACTTATACACAATAAACAAACAATAACCTTTATACTCCATACACATATACATACATACATTAAAAAAAAACAAAGCTGAGATATATAAAAATAGTAATAGCTATTTTGCTCTACTTTGTTTATTTAACTGACAAGTTATGTATCCAATGGGCAATAATTAACTCTCATTTTTTTTATTGATAATAGGCTCGCGTTTGACCACCATCTCACCTGTTGGTAAGTGACGATGTGGTCGAAGATGGAGCACGCTTGCCTAGAAGTAACCTCTTGACTTAAAGATTCCCAGGTTATAGCGATCAGAAAACACAGACTCCGGCAGGGAATTCCACTCCTTAGCCGTACGCACAATGAAAGTATTCCCAAAACGTTTTATGCGTATGGGTGGGATGTCCACCATGTAACATATGTAAAACTATAATGTACCCTTTTAGGAACAACATTTTATTTATTTAAACTGTATTTCATAACAATTGTGTTACATTGGCGGACATAATGCAGCAAGGCATTCTCTACCAGTCAACCTGTGGGTTAAAAAAAACACATTGTGATATTTTCTTAAATTATTCTAACCAGAAGATTTTAAAATTTTGCTGATGAATCAACCAGCAGTTCTGTTTGTATGTTGTCTGTTTAAATTAATTAATTAATATATTAATAAATCAGATTTCCATACACTGTTGTTACTTGGCCATCCTCAAGCCCAGCAAAGCCTATGCTTTGCTGGGCTTGAGCCCGACTCAGTAAAGCGTAGCCCAGCGCAGACCACCGCAAAACTTTGTGACATTCATGTGTTATCAATTTTTAATCACAATAAATCAACGTTTTGATTTATGAAGGCTTAGTTTAGGAATCAGTAAATATACTTAAGAGAGGATTCGTTTTAGAGCATAAAATACTTAACAGTCAAAAATGGAACACTAGCTCAATTTCCTGGCACATAATGCACCACAAGATCATACCGTATCTTCATGCGCATGAAATGTTAACTACCCAGTTTTACGATTCTGCAGAAGTTTAGAAAAATTCTGTCTTCCGTTGTCGTAAAATAACATTCATATTATTATTATGCAAAATATCTCACCATTGCAGTAAGGTTACCATATTTTTTCATCATAATATAAAATATAATTCCGTGAATTTGTGATAAGATCTATGATGCTTTTGTGAAATTATTCTTAGTTTTGTGTTTGCTAGTTATCTGCATTTAAATATTATAAATTTATAATACGTTTTCTTTATTGTTGAATAGCTCGCGTTTGATTGCCATCTCACTTGATGGCAAGCGATGATGGTGTTGAAGATAAAGCATCACCAATCAAGCTCGGTTGCCAATAATTTTATTTCGAACTTATGATTATTCCTTTGTTTTCTCCACACGATGTTAAAGAACACATTTTATATTTATTTATTTTATTATTTATTTGCATATTTTTATTAGTTTTTCCGTTATTGACGAATATTTGTACAGTAGTACACTAATACAGCCCTTCCCATTTTAATTAAAGCAAGTAAAGTTCTTCAAAAGGTTGTCTGGAAGATATCGCTCTCAGCGATAAGACCGCGATTGTAACGAATTTTATTTATAATATTGTTATTTAAGTGTGATTCAATTATTGGTGTACAATAAAGTACATTCTATCTATCTACATATCACCTAATCATTCTAGACTTAAAGACAAAGAAAGAGGTTATAGCTATCAAGAAACACAGACTCCAGCTGGGAATTCCACTCCTTAGCCGTCCGTATAATGAAAGTTCTATATCCAAAAAGTTTTGTACTAATAATATTAAAAATACTACTCGCACATCGTTACTATCTGATTTTATAATAATGTATAAGATACATACGTCACTCGAAAGTTCTATCTATAAAAGAACGTTCGTAATCGGATTAAGGGAAAGGAAATATCCTAAGATAAAAACAATAATCCAAAACTTTTTATAATATTAGTTTACCTACATTAAGAACAGGAAACTTGTTACAGTTCTTATAGCCATTAGAGACCTTTTTAGGGTTCCGTAGCCGAATGGCAAAAAACGGAACCCTTATCGTTTCGATATGTCTGTCCGTCTGTCTGTCTGTCTGTCTGTCCGTCCACCCGTATGTCACAGCCATTTTATTCCAAAACTATTAAGACTATACACGTGAAACTTAGTAGGTAGATGTATTCTGTGAACCGCTTTCCGATTTTAAGAAAAAAAAATCTAAAATATTTAAAATAAAGGGAGTCCCGATACATGGAACTAGAACTGAAAATATTTTTTTTTCATGAAAGCTATGTGTGTGTGGTATTTATAGACAGGTCTTTAAAAATGATATAAGGGTTTCTAAAACCACTTTTTCATAAAATCAATCGTTATAAGATACGTGCGTGCACGTTCTTCCAAAGTGGTAAAATGTGTGTCCCTCCCTCTCTAACTTCTATAATAATGGAGTGAAAAATCTAAAAAAAATATATGTATCGACATATATTTTTTTTAGATTTTTGTATCGACAACTTGTAACGGAAACCCCATATCTATCCAAAAGGGCTGAAGACATTATCTGGTATGGATTATCTATGCACAGTTTCAGCTCAAAATAAGTGACTCAAAGAATTGATACCAAATTATCGGTTTCATATGTTTCTTGAATACCAATCATAACAAACGTGTCACAGCACTACAAGGGTCAATAACTTTCACGTCACTTGCCAATGACATGATAATTCTGTTCGTTCTTCTTTATTTGAAAATGTTGGTCTCTGATATCAATGTATTGAAATTTGTAATAAGTTCCACACATGTAGACATAGGATTACAAAACCCTTGCCATATCGTTTGTTATCATCTAAAGAAGCCGTGCACTTGGTATGTATATACCCTTTAAATTACACGTTGTAGATCTTAATGTAAACTTTCATCTAAAATTGGTTTGATCTAAATGGGGTCAGCAGTTTTTGAGATACAGCATATTTTATAAAACCGCAAATATAACTTTGTAATTGATACAAACACTATGAAAAACAAAGTTATTTAGCGTAGTTGTAAAAATGTAAATAAACTAGTTTTAAGAAAGTTATAAGGATTTTTTTATTCGTCAAATAAATATACATATTATATTATATTATTATAGTTACTACGGAACCCTTCATGGGCGAGTCTGACTCGCACTTGGCCAATTTTTTATTATAAATAAACTAGATACCCGGCCCAGCTTCACACGGGCTCGTTTTACTAACTCACACAAAACCATAACAAATTGAACACTAAAAACTACCTCATATGAATCACTCTACCCATTGTCGAAAACTAGATGAAATCTATTTAGTAGTTTTTGAGATTATTGCGAACAGATTATCGCGAAGACATGCGGTGGGACTGTTTTATAATAGTTACTTAAGGATAACTGGTCTGGTGTGTGTCGGTTACCGCATAGTGAAAGGTTCCGTAATGCTCTATTACAGTTAAACGTGTTCGTAAGTATGAATGAAACGGACATTGGTCTGACGATATGACACGAAGGGTTGAAGGACAGACTGTACTTTGTATGCTTTTTTTTGTGTATGTTCAACACACGCTTCGAGCATACAATACTGAATGACGAGTCCCAATAGGGCCATTGCCTACCGAAGTTACGGAAATGCTTTAACAAGACACCGCGGCCCCGTAATGAAAGGGTAACGGAAAGAACACGGTGGGTTTTTAATCAGTAGAAGAGTGACACATCCTTCTCTACCCACAGCTGAGGAGTCTTACGATGATTTTCGCCTAAAAAAAGGGACAGATCACTAAAAAATATATCCATCACTTCAAATTCTCCATACATTTTTTAATTAAGTCTACTTATCAATATTTATTTTTTAAGTCTTTAAGTCAAGAGTGAATAGGTTACTTCTAAGCAAGCGTGCTTCATCTTCGACCACATCATCGCTTAAGATCAGGTGAGATTGTGGTCAATCGCAAGCCTATGAACTAAAAAAAAAAATTATAATAATCATAAGTAAGTAATTATTTATGTATATTTATATATAAATCAGGCAGATAGTCCCTGTAAATATTTGAAACTTTACATGCGGGTTGAGCGCTGTCCCTTGTCACATATGCTGTGGATACGTGTCTTTACCAAAAAAATCTAGCACCATTTTATTCCAAACACCGTTTTATAAGTTGTCACACGTTTCATGAAAATACTTCTAGCATTATTATTAATACAGGAAAGGGCGTAAAGGGACTCTTAATTTTATCCAATGTTCGAACCGTCGAAAAAATGTAAATTATCTAGATTATTTAGTATCTCTTACATTTTTTGACAATGTTTATTGTAGCAGAAAAAACTAGGTATAATTACGTAAAATCTGAGACTTCTGAGACCCAGATTGTTTAGTCTATATACTAGACGAAAGACTATTTACCTTCACGATGACATAACAATAACAAAGTTTTATGTTAAACTAGCTTTTGCCCGCGACTTCGTTCGTGAGGGAGGTTTTTCCCGCGTAATTCCTGATCCCGTGGGAATTCCAGGATAAAAACTATCCTATGTCCTTTCAGGGTTTCGAACTATTCCCATGCCAAATTTCATCTAAATCGGTTTAGTGGTTTGGGCGTGAAAAGGTAACATACAAACAGACAGAGTTACTTTCGCTTTTATAATATTAGTATGGATTAACACATATACCAAATACATATTTTCTATAATAACAACACAACATGACTTCATTTTCGATATCACCCTACCTTACATTAAGCAAGCAGTGGTATTTACCCACCGTACTAAATAAACATTCGAGGGTTGTATTTACATATGATTAGGGCCAAAACTCAACATTATCGATTACAAAGAAATTGGAATTGAGTAAGCGACCTTTTCTTTAAACAAATAGTTGACTGCTTTGGATGATTTTCGGGAGCCATTTCATAGTACCCACGCCTCCGTGGGAATGTCAATGGAATCTCTATTTTAATGTGTGACTTTTGTATTTGCCTGTTCTTTTTGCTGACAAATTTGATGATAACGGGAAATACGAGATTTCTCTGTATAATTTGAATGTGGTATCGAATTGATTGCATTGATGTTTTCCCTTTGATAAATATCGCATGACTGAAGAATAAGTTTTCTTTGAATCATTAGTGTGCGTCAACGTTAATTGCTTTGGTTTGTTTTGTCAAATAACTCAAATAATGAGGCCTTCGCCTCCATTTTACCACTCACAAGGTGATGCTTTACTATATAAAAGTATACTTACTTCCATCACTCAAAAATTCGACGACGTCATGTCTCTGCGAAACTTTAAAAATGTTACGTATTAAAACGTAGTTGCGCGTTATTTTTCCACGTCGTTCTCTCGTGGGTGGTAAAAATATTAATTTAATGCCTTTTATATATTTTTCTGTGCGCTACTTATTATAGCACGCGCTTTGTTCCAGCGATGGTCTCGTAAAAACATTATGAGGAGACATGAAACGTAAACCTCCATGTTATTATATGACTTATATAATATTATTTAACAGGAAGTGTACTGACAATTTTTGTTCTTGTTTTCTAAGTGTGGATATTATTTTGGTCCAAGTCATTGAAGACTAAGAAGTACCGCATTTTTAGTCTTCAATGAATTGACAATTTACCTACATTTTATTAAATACTTCTCATTGCACGTGCCATAATTAATCTATGTATAATTATGACTAAAAGTACCTATTCATTTAATGAACATCAATGCATTAAAGTCGTGTTTGTAAAATGCATGATAGCTGATACACGTATTTTTTCTTAAATTTAAACTAGATAAGACCGGGTGTTTCCTAACTAATGGGTAATTAGTTAGTCTGAAGATAGTTATACCGAAATAAACTCAAAGCTCAAAGTCTCTTTTATGTCCATACAATCTCTACATGTCATAATCGTATGAGAACCATGTGGATGATCTTTTAAGGAAAGATGCTGGTATGAATGGTATGAAGGGGCCAATCAGTGTAAGCATTTGTTAGGTATGGTATAGCTCAACTTAGAACTTTAAAAGACTCAAGTAAGTAAGTAAACACGTTTGGATGGGCTACATAAAGTACTAAACTATTTATGAAGAACATGCAGATAAGACAAGAAAATGAATAAGAAACACTCAAGTAACTAAACACGTTTGGATAGGCTGCATAAAGTACTAAACTAGTTATGAAGAACATGCAGATAAGACAAGAAAATGAATAACAAACACTCAAGTAAGTAAATATAGGAGAGCTCAAATTAGTAAAACAAGCAATGTAACTAATGTATAAACGACACATATAAGTACTGTAGGCTCCATTGATGTAGAATCTGGTCTAACGTTTTGCCAATAACCGCATAACCAGCTGCTCTGTAAAAGTTCACCTAATATGTATTTGGAAGAGTTCCAAAAATGTTCAAATATGTTTGATTGAGTCCTGTATGAACTTAATTCATATCGTTTTGGTAACATAACTTTTATGGTATGGCTAATTTTGGAAAGTTGCTGGAATGTGAACCCAATTTTAAAATTTGTCTCTAACTTTCTTTTTTGTTTATTTAAAAAAGTTAATATACTGACTCTGCCTTATCTTTATATATAAGAAAACATATTGTATGTACGCAAAAACATAGGATTTTTTAGATTAGAAGCGATCTCCATACAACAAATACGCGCATTAAACATGAAATTGTTATACCCAAATGGAGAGTAGCCAAGCAAGACAAGCAAGTCATTCCTAATAAACAGCATACGCTTTTGTAACAAGTTGACAAAGTCTGTGACAGAACTTAGTGAGGGAAAGTATAAAATACATATTAAACAGGCCTGTTAGTCTAGTGGTCAGTGACCGTGACTGCTATGCGTAAGGTCGTGGGTTCGATTCCCACCCAGGACAATTGTTTGTGTGATGAGCACGATCATTTGTTCTCTCTCGTGTAATTTATGTATAATATGTATGAATTTAGAAATATATATGTATGTTTATCAGTTGTCTAGTACTCATAGCACAAGCTCTGCTTAGTTTGGGACTAGATGTCGTTGTGTGAAAGTTGTGGAATATTATAAAAAAAACGTGTCCTTTTGAAAAAAGCATATTATAAGATTAAGGACTACGTTTAAGATAAGACTGCCAGGCAATGATTCCTTCTGCACATGTCCCTGGTTTATTGTGACTGCGTATTGTATACAGGTCTATTAACAATTCCACTTATTTGTGAGTGTGTGCTTGGTGTTGTTATTTTTATTTACTTGTATATATATATTTTTATATGCTTTGCCTTAGTTTATTTGCAGTTTTGTAAAGCATATTTTAACGCACTCCAGACACAAGCATATTTAGCTTAGTTGGAGGGGTTAACAAGATTGCTAGTAATATGAAATTTAACCACATTGCTAGTGTCTTTAAAAAAAAAATGTTAATGCGAAAATACTCGACTCGCGACTCTGAGATTCATTTCTGATTAGTTATATTACATTGTATTATGTAAATTAGTTTATACTGTCCTCTCATACCTAACAATTTTTATCTATTATGCAAAGATGGTGAAAATCAACAATTTTTCTGGGTGAAGCGGAAGGAATAGTCTGACATCTACTGACTAAAAACCCACGCTGTTCCTTCAGTCATCCTTGAATTCCGGGCCGCGGTATCGTTTAAAAGTTCCCGTAACCCTGCCAAGCAATAACACTTTGTAGTCACTTACCCGTGATCGTGTCGTGAACAGATCGCTGCTTCGTTGAGCTTGCTTGTTTTGAATAACTTTAAACCTGTTATAACTTTAGCATTTTTTCAATGTTACCCATTCATAATATCATTGACTGATTTACGTTCCACGCCTATTCCGAAACCAAGTACTTAATTATTTTCAAATATGAACTGAATCATTAGATTCGTTACAAATTGGCAGTTACAGATGGCGATACAGACTGTCTGACCTATCTGTATTCAGACGCACAAAACTTTAAAAAGCGCCAGGCATATCCTTATCACATCGTCCTGTCGCATTTGCTAGCGGGAGCCTTAATGTAGAAATATTCAGATACAGCCTACGAAATTCAAATCAATAACAAATTATTCTTAATTTTCATGCTCATAACTATCACTACGGCATATTATGTTGCACCTGTCACTCTATCTCTTCACCATCCTCGGCTGTTACATAGGTACACAAGCAGACAAAGGCATTTTCTAGCCTTAGTCCACTTATATACTTACCTATATATGGTCCAATAAGTCTAAATAAAGAAAAACTTAAAAGAAAGTCTTAAGCAGACAAAAATTTTGAACAGCCTGAAAGTTAATTAAATTGTCACTTGAGCGTTGGTTAGGTTGTAAACGAACTTATAAACTTTGGCAGTAAATTCGAGTTTGACAAGTATACTATATCATATTTCCAACCAAGAAGAAACCGGGTGACAAGTATATACCACAATATACCAGAATTGTTAGCCGAAATAAATATAAATGTAGTTTATACACACAATGCTTTCTATTAGATAAACCGTTGCAAAAGTAACCGAACAAACAAAAAAAAACTATCTACCCGAATCTTCACAAAGAGCCCTACATTTCTTCGTAGGTACAGGCAATCTTTTTAGTGCCAATACTGCCATAATGACTGGCAGATAAGAGCCGCCACTGCAATACGTTCAGAGACAACGGATCCAAACTCGATAGATTGGAGATTAGTAACTGTCAAAGTACTTAGAAACTCCGTATCAGAATACCTATCACGTTTATTGAGTTTCATTCCATTTGTATGGGAGGCCATTAAGAGGAATAGCTCTTGAAAAGACTTTTCTGACCGCTTCTAGTTGGGTAAAGGTGTGGTTTAAGGTTTAGGTATTTTCAGTAGACAAGCATTTTGTAATAAAAATTATACCATCTGCTGAGTGTGTGATTCGTCAACTTTTTAAGCTTTAACAGTGTCATTAGTAGTACATGTATCGAACGAATATTTAATTTTGTGTAATTCTGTGTACCCTCAAAAATCAACTACGTTAACGTCTAGTTTTTTGTTATATTCCCAACATTATCATAATTATTTATTTTTAGTTTCAATATTCTCATGTAAATGAATTATTGTATTCTTGTGGCAATTAAGATATCTAACCTCATCATAATATCAAATCTCAATTAACAATAGCAATCAGTCAAACAAAATCGTCGAACTTTTGCGTCGCAAATGCTTTGTGGAAGTGTTATGCATATTTACTAGGTATATACAATGTGTAACGGAAACCCCATATCTATCCAAAAGGGCTGCAGACAACATCTGGTATGGAGTCTCTATGCACAGTTTCAGCACAAAATAACTGAGTCAAAGAATTGATACCAAATTATTGATTTCATATATTTCTTGAATACCAAACATAACAAACGTGTCACAGTACTACGAGGGTCAATAACTTTCCACGTCACTTGCCAATAACACGATAATTCTTTTCGTTCTTCTTAATTTGAAAAATTCGGTCACTGGTATCAGTGTATTGGAATTTGTAATAAGTTCTACACACGTAGACTTAGGATTACAAAACCCTTGCCATATCGTTTGTTATCATCCAAAGAAGCCATGCACTTGGTATGTATATACCCTTTAAATTACACGTTGTATATATATAGATAGTTACTAGCTAGTTTACTAGCCGTGATTAGTCCGCGATTTGGTTTGCATGTACTAGTAATGTCGTAGATTGTTCCTGGACAAAAAGTCTGTGCACAAGTCAAGTAATCTATGTACTATTTTGGACTATATATATCTGACTATATTTATATGTATACCAAATTGCAAACAGTTCCGGTCAGCCATTTTGACATTATTGACTAACGAGATAGATTTCTAGATCAACATTATGTCCCCATTTCAAAAGTATCACAAATAAAGAATTTTCTTGTAATTGCTGACATTTACTTTGATGAGCCGAGTTACACAAATGTCATTAATTTGCCATATTAATGATATTTATCACAATGCGAGCACGTATCTTGACGTTTATAGTAGATAATCAAAGACCGAGACATTCGATTGAGTCATTGTCATTATTCCGCCCTTTAACTGCACACCTCCACACCACAATTGATTGAACTTCATCTCAATTTATTATGGTTATTTACTTCTTATGGAATATATGCATGTACTACATGATAAACACCTTTGGAAATAGTGTGGGAAAATTATAGTAGCTTGTACTGCTTTTAAAAATTTGCCAGGCGTTAAAGCACTCAACACTGCAAATTATTTACCTCTATTTTAAAGATATAACGCTCCGCATACACTTTAAACACACACTGCTACTGCTCACTGCGTCACTGATTGCTTACTACGCAAGGGAAGGGAACAAAACACTGCGACCGCTACGAGTGACTAACGACATCGTCTTTGCTACGACGACCAGTGCTACGACTGCTACGAGTCGACTAAGATACACCATCAACTACGCCGCACCGGGCTGCCACTGTTTGTTCACCGCCGCCGTACTAGTAGCCGCATCGAATTTTCACAAAAAATTCAATTTACATATCATTGTCAGTAAGTACTTTATCTATATTAGTGTGTCAACTGTGCTCTCATATGGCAGGTGTGCAGCACACCCCACCTAAAACGCCAAGAACACAAACAAACAATATGAGTCAAGAGCCAAACTCAATCTGAACCCGATATTAACACGACAATAATGTTGAGCGACTATGTTAACATTAATCGTAATAAACGACCTCGACAAGATGATTCACCACAAGCCGGGTCAGTTCAAATTTCTAGTAACCTGCAAGAAAACAGCATAACAAAAACTCTTATCAAAGTTGCTCAGATGAAAGCACAAAATACTCAGGTTCAGGCCACCAACACAGAAATTCGTAGGTCAAATGATGAAATTGAATAATCAATGTTTTTAATGAATCAACAGTTCGAAGATTTGAGAAAGGAAGTTGAGGACTTAAGAAAAGAAAGGAAAAAGCAACTTACGTATATAAATATATAATAATAATAATAATAATAAATCTGTGGCCCGGTTGTCAAAGAACATGTCAAAAAATTTTTCCTCCGAATTTTTCAATATAATTTATAAATTAAATAGCCATACAAACAGCAATTATCATGTTCAACAAAACAAAAATAGTGAAAAAAAAAATCTATAAGTACATCAATGAAGTACATGAATAAATAGAAGAATAAATACAAAAAACTTTAAATGGAAAAATCAAAATGTTGACAAGGAACCGGGCAAGATTGATTCTGAACACACAACCAAGACCTGCGGAATCGTCGCTCAGCTCCGCCTCGCAGCCGCCGGGACCAGCTCCAGCCGTGAGTGAAGAGACTCCGGCCGCTGCAGTTGCGTCGAGCTCGAGCGACGAATACTTCTCGCCGCCGACGACACCACCACCTGCGCGTCGGCGAGGAAGAGGCCGCCCTCCGGCCAGCTTCGGACTTCGAGGCCCTCCGGCCTCTGATAGGGTCCCCGCTGCCGGTGGAAGTGTGCAGCGCATGCGATGGACAAATTCCATCAATGAAAATGTCATGCGCTCATACTTTGGGGCTACAGAGGGGGGAACTAACCTGACTGCGTACCGTGGTCGGATGCTCTCTCTGTTTCAGGTACTTGAACCAGCTCTCAACGTTTCGGCTCAACGACTGTCGGATCAGGTGCGGGTCATCCAGCGTAACCGTATGTTGGATGACGTCGTACTTGATAGACTACGCCTCGAATCACGGTGCAGTCGTGTCTCATCTGCTTCACCACAGGCTGCGGTGCAACTACAACCTAGTATTTCACCGCGACCCGACCACGTCGGTGAAGATGATGAGGACCGGGCTACATGCGTGAGTACCCAGTGCAGTGAACGATTGAGGAGTGCTTTGGAGTGTGCATTACGGGAGTATCGCTCCACACCACCCGAGCTGAGACCTCGTCTGCCTCGTTTGCCCATGCATAAGAAAAATAGGGCGCTAGTGTGTGCTCTAGATTCACTGTTGTCAAATTATTTTGACAATAGCGAAGACCTCACCGATACCCATTCGATCCTGTACTGTGCCGCTGTTGCAGCATGTCGGGTAGCTCATGTCAAGTTTCCAAAGACTAACAGTGCTATTCGACCAGCTGTACCAGCTTGGCAGTGCAGGATCGAACGTCGTATCGCTGGGGCTAGAGCACTCATTGGCAAACTTATCTGCTTCAGACAGGGCAACACTCGCCCTAGAGTGATGCGCTTTGTGAGGCGGGCGTTCGCGGGGACTGATATAAGTCCTCGGGATTATCTGACCTGCGTCACAGAGCGCATCGACTTCCTGAAGCAGAAAGTCTATGCGTGGGCAAATAGAATTCGCAGATATAAGCGGCGGGTGGAGCGATACACTCAGAATCGCACATTCCAAACCAATGAAAGGTGGGTTTATAGGACCTGGGAGCGACCTGACCAAGGTGTGACTGATACGTGCTTACCGGATGATGACGCCATGTGTTCGTTCTGGCGCAGCATCTGGTCAGCTCCTGTCAGTCACACTGAGGGTGACTGGATGCGGGAAATCAGGCGCACGTGCGATCTTTTACCAGAAATGGGGGCAATCACGATCAGCCCCCAAGATGTAACCCGTGCAGTCCGTCCGTTATCTAACTGGAAATCCCCAGGACCGGACGGGCTGCACAATTTTTGGCTTAAATGGTTCCAAAGATCGCACGCTCGCTTGGCATTTCAGTTCCAGTCTGCCCTAGAGTCAGGATCCCTACCCCAATTCTTAACTACAGGAATAACCCACCTGCTCCATAAATCAGGCAGTACTACGGAACCTAAAAATTATAGACCGATCACGTGCCTTCCGACGGTCTATAAAGTTCTTACGTCCATCCTGAGAACTAAAATTAATAATCATATTGATGTAAATTCAATTATGTCTGTTTCTCAGAATGGATGTAGGAACGGGTCTCGTGGTACCAAGGAGCTGCTCCTCATTGATATTGCCATAAACCAACAGGTTCGTCGTTTCCGAAGAGATTTGTCGACATGTTGGATAGATTATAAGAAGGCCTATGATTCTGTTCCACATACATGGCTCAAGAAGGTGTTGGTGTTGTATAAAATAGATCCAATACTCCGCACTTTCCTTGAGTCATGTATGGGGCAATGGAAGACGGTCCTCTGCTACCCAGGATGTCGACAGATCCAGGAAAACAGCGAACCGATTAGGATTGAGCGTGGCATATTTCAAGGCGACAGTCTGAGCCCTCTGTGGTTTTGTCTGGCTCTCAACCCTCTCAGTACATTGCTGGAGGGTTCGGGGCTAGGCTACCGGTTGAGAAGAGGTGGTCAGGTCATATCACACTTGCTTTACATGGATGATTTGAAAATCTTTGCCACCAGCAAATTGCAACTGATGGAGCTACTGAAGGTAACAGAAACTTTCAGTAGCGCCATCGGAATGGGATTTGGGGTGGACAAGTGTGCGGTCATGCATGTAAAGCGAGGAGAGATTATGGAATCCGTGGGAACTCAACTCTCGGATCCCATACACCTAAGATCCCTCGGATCAACTGAAACTTACAAGTATTTGGGTATGTCAGAAGCACTAGGCATCAATACTGCTTATGTTAAACAGTCATTGAAGGAACGCTTCTTTGGCCGTCTGAATAAAGTACTGAATAGTCTTCTATCAGGCGGAAACAAGGTGCGTGCCTTCAATGGTTGGGTTATGCCAGTATTGATGTATTCTTTTGGCATACTCAAATGGACTCAGACTGAACTTGACGCCTTGGACAGGCGGGTCCGCACAACGCTGACTGCAAATCGGATGCATCACCCACGTTCATCGGTGATGAGGCTGTATATCCCCCGGAAATGCGGTGGTCGTGGTTTTTTAAATACAAAGACCCTGCATAACCGCGAGGTATGCAGCCTTAGGGAATATTTCCTAAAAGCTGACGTGGGTATGCATCGGGATGTGGTAGCGGTGGACAAAGGCCTCACCCCGCTCTCCTTAGGTAACGAGAATTGGCGCAAACCTGTAGTATTAGATACTAATGACCGCAGAGAAGTATGGCAGAGCAAGGAGCTTCACGGACGCTATTACCGAGCCCTTCATGGGTCTGAAGTAGATTTATTAGCGTCCGTAGCCTGGCTACGTTTTGGTGACCTCTTCGGGGAAACCGAAGGTTTTGTCTGTGCGATTATGGACGAAGTTATGATGACGAATAACTATCGGAAATATATTGTGAAGGATGGTACGGTAGACATATGTCGGGCATGTCACAAACCGGGAGAATCCATTCGTCACATTATCTCCGGTTGTTCTCGTCTGGCTAACGGAGAATATTTGCATAGACACAACCTCGTAGCCAGGATTATTCACCAGCAACTTGCTCTTAAATACAATCTTGTGGAATCAGAAGTACCATACTATAGGTATGTGCCCGACCCAGTTCTCGATAATGGCAATATTACACTGTACTGGGATCGGTCTATCATCACTGACAGGACTATTGTTGCCAATAAGCCTGACATAGTGGTGATAGACCGATTAGAGCGTCGCACAATGATTGTTGATATAGCAGTCCCCCATGACGAGAACCTCGTGAAAGCTGAGATAGATAAAAAAAATAAGTATCTTGACCTGGCACGCGAGGTTGTCGACATGTGGGATGTGGAGACAGCAATCATTGTGCCGATAGTCGTCACAGCCAATGGTATAATAGCCAAGAGCCTCGACCAACATCTAAGGAGGCTCTCGTTGGGCAGCTGGATCAAGGGCTTGATCCAGAAAGCAGTACTCCTGGAAACGGCGCGTATTGTGAGGAGGTTCCTCTCTATGGATCCCTGACCACCGGTAGCTTGGACCCTGTTCCCGATACCGGTGGGCTACTATTTTTTATATTTTTAAATGTTTTTATTTTATATATTAATATTTAAAAATGTAATTTATATGTTCATATATTAAATAAATGGAATAATAATAATATAAGCTGGCAACACTAGCCGTCGAACCAAGTTTTGTGTTCTGTCTGTACAAATTAAATCCGCAAACAATAGTGTTAAGATTTTACCATCCAAATTTTCCAATATATATGAAAAGAGGACATATTATATAAACCAAGTAAAATAGCAAATAGCTAAAAGCCACCAATATTTCAACAAAATGAAAATAAATCATCCAGTGACAACTGTCAAGTGTCAATCTCACCAAGCAAGAAAAAATGCGAGAAATAATAATTATGTACTTAACTATGTGAACAAATAAACTTGGACGATGCTTACGAGAGCAGCTTCACGACGTGCACGCCCACCACCCCCGGACCTGTCGCTCAGCTCCGCCTCGCCGCCGCCGGACTTAGGATTACCAATGTCACCGGCGGCTGCAGTCGCGTCGAGCTCGAGCGACGAGTATTTCTCTCCGCCGACGTCGCCAACACCTGTGCGCCGGCAGGGGAGAGGCCGGCCACCGAACAGCTTGGGGCCTAGGAGCCAACCGGCTCCGAGTCGGGTCCCCGCTGCCGGTGGTGTGCAGCGCATGAGATGGACTCAGTCCATAAACGAAAACGTCATGCGCGCATATTATGGGTCTACAGAGGGGGGAACTAACCTCACTGCGTATCGTGTCAGGATGCTGTCTCTGTTCCAGGACCTAGAACCAGCTGTCAACGTCTCGGCCCAACGACTGTCGGATCAGGTGCGGGTCATCCAGCGTAACCACAGGTTGGATGACGAAACACTTGATAGGCTGCGCTCAGAGGTACTAAGCAACCATATCATCTCGTCCCCGACACAAGCCGTGGTACAAGCGCCCGCTAGTAGTGGAATGACATCACGGCTCTATAGTCATAATAATGAGCTAGATGATAGGGTTGTCACGGTAAGTAGCCAATGCAACGATCGACTGAGGAGCGCACTGGAAGATGCGCTTCGCGAGTATAGATCGGCTCCGCCTGAACTTAGACCCCGGCTACCACGGTTACCCATGCACAAAAAAAATAGGGCGCTGGTGTGTGCTTTGGACTCGCTGCTTGAGAATATTTTTGAGAGCAGCGAAAACCTCGTTGATACGCACTCAATCCTGTATTGCGGGGCTGTTGCGGTATGTCGCTTAGCTAACGTCAAATTCCCTAATAACGACGAAGCTATTCGACCAAAACATGCTGTACCAGCCTGGCAGTATAGGATCGAGAGGCGTATCGATGAGGCCAGAACACTCATCGGCAAACTATACTGCTTCAAGGAAGGCAATGCACGCCCACGTGTAATGCGTTTTGTACGGCGGGCTTTCTCGGGGACTGGAATCAGCCCTCGAGAATACACACCCCACATTACGGAGCGCATTGACTTCCTGAAGCAGAAAATTTATGCATGGGCAAGCCGTATCCGACGGTTTAAGCGGCGGGTTGAACGGTACTCACAGAATCGCATGTTCCAGAGCGATGAGAGGTGGGTATACAGAGCTTGGGAGCGACCCAATCAAAATGTGACTGACGTGTGCCGCCCGGATGATACCGCCACGAATTTATTCTGGCGCAACATCTGGTCGGTACCCGTCTGTCATGTTGAGGGTGACTGGATGCGTGAAGTTGAACGCGTATGTGAAGCTATACCACAAATGGATAAAATAACCATCAATAAGTCTGATGTAGCCAAAGCAGTTCATCCGTTACCAAACTGGAAGTCTCCAGGACCGGATGGACTGCACAACTTCTGGCTCAAGTGGTATAGCAGCTCGCACGCGCTTTTAGCTTCTCAATTCCAGGCATCCTTAGAGGCTGGGTCTCTACCAGAGTTTCTTACGACTGGCTGTACCCACCTGCTCCATAAGAGTGGTAGTCCCATGGAACCCAAAAACTATAGACCGATTACTTGTTTGTCTACGGTCTATAAGGTTCTTACGTCCATTCTGAGAGTGAAAATAAATATGCACATTGAGTGCAACTCAATTATGTCCGCTTCTCAGAATGGATGTAGGAAAGGGTCCCGTGGCACTAAGGAGCTACTCCTCATTGACATGGCCATTAGCCAACAGGTTCGTCGATCCCGCAAAGATCTATCAACATGCTGGATAGACTACAAAAAAGCCTATGACTCTGTTCCTCATACCTGGCTCATGAAAGTGCTAGAGCTTTACAAAATAGATCCAACTCTACGCACCTTCATTGAGTCATGTATGAGGCAATGGAAGACGGTACTTCTCTATCCAGGATGTCGACCGATCCGAGGGAATGACGAGCCTATATGGATCAGACGGGGAATATTTCAGGGCGACAGTTTGAGTCCACTTTGGTTTTGCTTGGCCCTGAATCCTCTAAGTACAATGCTAGAGGAGTCAGGCCTGGGCTATCGGTTGAGAAGAGGAGGTCAAAGTATATCCCACCTCCTCTACATGGATGATTTGAAACTCTTTGCCCCCAACAACTTGCAACTGATGGAACTACTGAAGGTAACTGAAACTTTCAGTAGCGCCATCAAGATGGAATTTGGTGTGGAAAAATGTGCAATCATGCATGTAAAACGAGGAGAGATTATGGAATCTAAGGGAATTCAACTTTCAGATTCCATACACCTTAGATCTCTCTGCTTAACCGAAACTTATAAGTATTTGGGTATGTCGGAAGCTTTGGGCATTAATGTTACTGACATGAAGCAATCGCTGAGGGAGCGCTTCTTTGGCCGCCTGACAAAGGTATTAAACAGCCTTTTGTCGGGAGGAAATAAGGTGCGCGCTTTCAACGGTTGGGTCATGCCGGTGTTGATGTATTCTTTCGGCATACTCAAATGGACTCAAACCGAACTGGACGCCCTGGATAGGAGGGTCCGTACACTGCTAACCGCAAATCGGATGCATCACCCACGATCATCGGTGATGAGACTGTATACCCCCCGGGGAAATGTGGAGGTCGAGGCTTTTTAAATGCCAAAACTCTCCACAACCGCGAGATTTGCAGTCTCAGGGAATATTTCCTTAAAGCCGATGTGGGTATGCACCGAGATGTGATTGCAGTGGACAAGGGACTCACCCCGCTGACTATGGCTAAAGAGAACTGGCACAAACCTGTTATACTTACCTCAGATGACCGCAAGGAGGTATGGAAAAGCAAGGAACTTCATGGTCGCTACTATCGGGCTCTTTATGGGTCCGATGTAGATTTGACAGCTTCCGTTGCCTGGCTACGCTTCGGGGATCTCTTCGGAGAAACTGAAGGTTTTGTCTGTGCAATTATGGACGAAGTTATCTTGACGAATAATTACCGGAGACATATTATGAGGGACGGGACGATTGACGTGTGTCGGGCATGCCATCGTCCTGGTGAGTCCATCAGACATATTATCTCCGGTTGTTCTCGTCTAGCTAACGGCGAGTACTTGCATAGACACAACCAAGTAGCCAGAATTATCCACCAGCAACTTGCTTTGAAATACAAACTTGTCGATTCTGAGGTACCGTATTACAAGTATGTGCCCGACCCAGTTCTCGAAAATGAACATGTCACGTTGTACTGGGATCGGTCTATCATCACTGATAGGACTATTGTTGCCAATAAGCCTGATATAGTGGTGATAGACCGATTAGTGCGCCGCACAATGATAATCGATGTTACCATCCCACATGATGAGAATCTCGTGAAAGCTGAGAAAGAAAAACTCATTAAGTATCTCGACTTAGCTCATGAGGTTGTTGACATGTGGGATGTGGACTCGGCTGTCATTGTGCCGATTGTCATATCAGTCAATGGGCTGATAGCTAAAAGCTTCGACGACCATCTGTCGAAGCTGGCTTTGCACAGCTGGATAAAGGGCCTGATACAGAAGGCAGTTCTCCTCGATACAGCTCGTATTGTGAGGAGGTTCCTTTCTCTGGAGACCTAACCACCGGTAGCTTGGACCCCGTTCCCGATACCAGTGGACTGCCATTTTTTATATTTTTAAATGTTTTTTTATTGTCACTTTTTTATAGAAAAATATTTAAAAATGTAATTTTTGAGAGGTATATAAAATAAAGGAGATAATAATAATAATGAACCAGCTCTCAACGTTTCGGCTCAACGACTGTCGGATCAGGTGCGGGTCATCCAGCGTAACCGTATGTTGGATGACGTCGTACTTGATAGACTTCGCCTCGAATCACGGTGCAGTCGTGTCTCATCTGCTTCACCACAGGCTGCGGTGCAACTACAACCTAGTATTTCACCGCGACCCGACCACGTCGGTGAAGATGATGAGGACCGGGCTGCATGCGTCAGTACCCAGTGCAGTGAACGATTGAGGAGTGCTTTGGAGTGTGCATTACGGGAGTATCGCTCCACACCACCCGAGCTGAGACCTCGTCTGCCTCGTTTGCCCATGCATAAGAAAAATAGGGCGCTAGTGTGTGCTCTAGATTCACTGTTGTCAAATTATTTTGACAATAGCGAAGACCTCACCGATACCCATTCGATCCTGTACTGTGCCGCTGTTGCAGCATGTCGGGTAGCTCATGTCAAGTTTCCAAAGACTAACAGTGCTATTCGACTAGCTGTACCAGCTTGGCAGTGCAGGATCGAACGTCGTATCGCTGGGGCTAGAGCACTCATTGGCAAACTTATCTGCTTCAGACAGGGCAACACTCGCCCTAGAGTGATGCGCTTTGTGAGGCGGGCGTTCGCGGGGACTGATATAAGTCCTCGGGATTATCTGACCTGCGTCACAGAGCGCATCGACTTCCTGAAGCAGAAAGTCTATGCGTGGGCAAATAGAATTCGCAGATATAAGCGGCGGGTGGAGCGATACACTCAGAATCGCACATTCCAAACCAATGAAAGGTGGGTTTATAGGACCTGGGAGCGACCTGACCAAGGTGTGACTGATACGTGCTTACCGGATGATGACGCCATGTGTTCGTTCTGGCGCAGCATCTGGTCAGCTCCTGTCAGTCACACTGAGGGTGACTGGATGCGGGAAATCAGGCGCACGTGCGATCTTTTACCAGAAATGGGGGCAATCACGATCAGCCCCCAAGATGTAACCCGTGCAGTCCGTCCGTTATCTAACTGGAAATGCCCAGGACCGGACGGGCTGCACAATTTTTGGCTTAAATGGTTCCAAAGATCGCACGCTCGCTTGGCATTTCAGTTCCAGTCTGCCCTAGAGTCAGGATCCCTACCCCAATTCTTAACTACAGGAATAAACCACCTGCTCCATAAATCAGGCAGTACTACGGAACCTAAAAATTATAGACCGATCACGTGCCTTCCGACGGTCTATAAAGTTCTTACGTCCATCCTGAGAACTAAAATTAATAATCATATTGATGTAAATTCAATTATGTCTGTTTCTCAGAATGGATGTAGGAACGGGTCTCGTGGTACCAAGGAGCTGCTCCTCATTGATATTGCCATAAACCAACAGGTTCGTCGTTTCCGAAGAGATTTGTCGACATGTTGGATAGATTATAAGAAGGCCTATGATTCTGTTCCACATACATGGCTCAAGAAGGTGTTGGTGTTGTATAAAATAGATCCAATACTCCGCACTTTCCTTGAGTCATGTATGGGGCAATGGAAGACGGTCCTCTGCTACCCAGGATGTCGACAGATCCAGGAAAACAGCGAACCGATTAGGATTGAGCGTGGCATATTTCAAGGCGACAGTCTGAGCCCTCTGTGGTTTTGTCTGGCTCTCAACCCTCTCAGTACATTGCTGGAGGGTTCGGGGCTAGGCTACCGGTTGAGAAGAGGTGGTCAGGTCATATCACACTTGCTTTACATGGATGATTTGAAAATCTTTGCCACCAGCAAATTGCAACTGATGGAGCTACTGAAGGTAACAGAAACTTTCAGTAGCGCCATCGGAATGGAATTTGGGGTGGACAAGTGTGCGGTCATGCATGTAAAGCGAGGAGAGATTATGGAATCCGTGGGAACTCAACTCTCGGATCCCATACACCTAAGATCCCTCGGATCAACTGAAACTTACAAGTATTTGGGTATGTCAGAAGCACTAGGCATCAATACTGCTTATGTTAAACAGTCATTGAAGGAACGCTTCTTTGGCCGTCTGAATAAAGTACTGAATAGTCTTCTATCAGGCGGAAACAAGGTGCGTGCCTTCAATGGTTGGGTTATGCCAGTATTGATGTATTCTTTTGGCATACTCAAATGGACTCAGACTGAACTTGACGCCTTGGACAAGCGGGTCCGCACAACGCTGACTGCAAATCGGATGCATCACCCACGTTCATCGGTGATGAGGCTGTATATCCCCCGGAAATGCGGTGGTCGTGGTTTTTTAAATACAAAGACCCTGCATAACCGCGAGGTATGCAGCCTTAGGGAATATTTCCTAAAAGCTGACGTGGGTATGCATCGGGATGTGGTAGCGGTGGACAAAGGCCTCACCCCGCTCTCCTTAGGTAACGAGAATTGGCGCAAACCTGTAGTATTAGATACTAATGACCGCAGAGAAGTATGGCAGAGCAAGGAGCTTCACGGACGCTATTACCGAGCCCTTCATGGGTCTGAAGTAGATTTATTAGCGTCCGTAGCCTGGCTACGTTTTGGTGACCCCTTTGGGGAAACCGAAGGTTTTGTCTGTGCGATTATGGACGAAGTTATGATGACGAATAACTATCGGAAATATATTGTGAAGGATGGTACGGTAGACATATGTCGGGCATGTCACAAACCGGGAGAATCCATTCGTCACATTATCTCCGGTTGTTCTCGTCTGGCTAACGGAGAATATTTGCATAGACACAACCTCGTAGCCAGGACTATTCACCAGCAACTTGCTCTTAAATACAATCTTGTGGAATCAGAAGTACCATACTATAGGTATGTGCCCGACCCAGTTCTCGATAATGGCAATATTACACTGTATTGGGATCGGTCTATCATCACTGACAGGACTATTGTTGCCAATAAGCCTGACATAATGGTGATAGACCGATTAGAGCGTCGCACAATGATTGTTGATATAGCAGTCCCCCATGACGAGAACCTCGTGAAAGCTGAGATAGATAAAAAAAATAAGTATCTTGACCTGGCACGCGAGGTTGTCGACATGTGGGATGTGGAGACAGCAATCATTGTGCCGATAGTCGTCACAGCCAATGGTATAATAGCCAAGAGCCTCGACCAACATCTAAGGAGGCTCTCGTTGGGCAGCTGGATCAAGGGCTTGATCCAGAAAGCAGTACTCCTGGAAACGGCGCGTATTGTGAGGAGGTTCCTCTCTATGGAGCCCTGACCACCGGTAGCTTGGACCCTGTTCCCGATACCGGTGGGCTACTATTTTTTATATTTTTAAATGTTTTTAATTTTTTATATTAATATTTAAAAATGTAATTTATATGTTCATATATTAAATAAATGGAATAATAATAATAATAATAATATATATCTATACATGGTTGATGCCTCACGATATTCCTTTTCTGGGCAGCATTGACCCTCAGTTTGACTTCGTGGGAAAGTCAGCGGTGGACACGTCGTTGGGCATCCTACGAGGTCGACCATACGGTGGAGTTGGAATATTATGGCGCAAAAACGCCTTTGATAATGTGTGTTCCGTAACATGTGAAAGTGAGCGTCTTATTGCTATTAAAATAACTGTAGGTGGTAAAATGTTCCTAGTTTTCTCGGTATATATGCCAACTGAATCAGTAGATAATTTAAGCGAATTCGTGGAGTGTTTAAGTGAGATGAATGCAGTGGTAGAAAGTAGTGGTGTGGATGCCATATATATCTTAGGAGACTTTAATGCGAAACCTAGTGGATTGTTCGGTGCGGAGTTATTGAACTTTGCGTATGAGGTGCAGTGGCGATGTGCGGACGTCGACTTACTCAGCAGCGATTCGGACACGTATACGTATGTAAGTGATGCACACGGTAGTACTAGCTGGTTGGACCATTGTTTGGTAACTGAGGCAGCTTTTAACTCTATTATGGATATTAAAGTATTATATGATATCTCCTGGTCGGACCATTTACCTATGTTAATTATATGTGATCTTCATGTACTTAAGCCAAAAGTTACTTATGAAAAGCTTAAACATAATAATGTAATATGGGGAAATAGGGACTTGTCACAAACTGAGTTATATACCAAATATTGTAATGATAAGCTTAAATATGTAGATTTTCCAGTAGAATTCACAAAGTGTTGCGATAATAAATGTAGTAATATAGAACACAGAACCATTATAGACAATTTATATAGTGAGATTATAAATATACTTAGTGAAGGTGCAATAATTAGTCATAAAAAAGGTTTTCAGTGCAAAAAACGATACAAAATAGGGTGGAATAAATATGTTAAAAAAGCGCACGGACAGGCTCGTCTTGATTTTCAAAATTGGACTTTAAATGGTAGACCAAAAAGTGGAATATTGTACGAACAAATGGTTGAAAGTCGAAAGATATTCAAAAGTAAATTAAAATGGTGCCAAAATAACATAGAACAATTAAAAATGAATATCATTGCGGATCATCACGACGCGAAAAATTTTGGTAGTTTTTGGAAATCAACAAACAGTTTGAATCACAAGTCGAGCCTACCCGTGAGTGTCGAAGGTGTGAGTGATCCTAAGGAGATTGCTAACCTATTTGGTAGATCCTTTCGAGTCACATCTCCCCTAGGTGCGTCGTCTGATGGGTCGGAGGTTTTTGTTGGAACCAGAGATATGCCTACCAGATTCACAGCCAAGGAAATAGCTAATGCTATAAGGGATCTGAAGAGGGGAAAGTCACCCGGTCATGACAGTTTGAGCGTTGAGCATCTTCGTTATGCAGGTAAACACTTGCCGAGAGTATTAGCAATGTTGTTCTGTTTTTGTACAAGTCATTCGTATCTTCCAGATAATTTACTAAAAAACTTTTTACCAAAAAATTAAACCGACTCCCAAAAAACACTGCAAAGTGAAAAATAACTTTAATTTCGGTAGTCGGTGTCTTTAGTTTTGTATTTTCGTTTTTGGCACCGACTTCCGAAATTAAAGTTATTTTTCACTTTGCAGTGTTTTTTGGGAGTCGGTTTAATTTTTTGGTAAAAAGTTTTTATTTCACTCTTTTTAGTTGGTCTATTTTTAATTTACCTAGTTACAAGAGCCTAATTATCAACTACTTATAACCTTTTACAAAATATTGCTGTTCCCAATGCTGGGCCGTTAATTGTTGAGGAGTTCTCCTGGTACTTCACCATCAGCTCTACATCACCTTATGCATTGTGACGAGCATAAAGTGCGTAACATCCATATTCAAGTAATCGAATCGCAATCCACTCAATACTTATTATTGAGTAGTTTCGGCGGCCATCTGTGGTCTTCATCATCAGTTCCACTTCCTCAAATGGTACTTTTTGAGAGCAACTGCACAAGTTACTATAATAAATACCCAAAACGACATAGGTGTGCCTATAATATTTGAAGAGTTCCCTCGATTTCTCCAGGATCCCATCATCAGATCCTGACGTTTATGAAAATGGGACCAGTATCGAAGTATACCCTTTCAATCAAAAAAAGAATTTTCCAAATCGGTTCAGCCGTCTTCGAGTAATCGATGATCATACATTAAAAAAAAAAAAAAAAAAAAAAAAAATATACGCGTCGAATTGATAACCTCCTCTTTTTGTCGTCGGTTGAAAAACTATAGTTACACCTGTTATAAAAAACAAGACTGGAGATTCGAGTGATAAAAACAACTACAGACCTATTTCCCTGGCTACTATATTTGCTAAGGTACTGGACAGTCTGATTGATCGGCAGCTGGATAAGCATTTCACCTCCCACGACGCCCAGTTTGGGTTTAAGCCACATTTATCCACGGAAACAGCTATCCTCTGTCTCAAGCACACTGTTCAGTACTACACATCTAGAAAAACGCCTGTGTATGCATGTTTCCTGGATTTATCCAAGGCCTTTGACCTGGTGTCATATGACTGCCTATGGAAGAAGTTGACACAGAATACGGATCTACCAAGAGATGTAGTTCAGTTACTAAAGTACTGGTACAATAATCAGTCCAACAGTGTAAAATGGGGGGGAGCCTTGTCGGATGCATACAGGTTGGAATGCGGGGTGAGACAGGGAGGCCTTAGCTCACCTAAGCTTTTCAACTTGTATGTAAACGAACTGATGTGTGAACTCAGCAATACCAATATCGGGTGTTCCATTGATGGGCAATGCGTTAATAACATCAGCTATGCGGATGATATGGTATTGCTGAGCCCATCCATCAGCGCGCTTAGGAGGCTACTTCGTATATGTGAGGACTATGCGGTGGCTCATGGTCTTAGGTACAACGCGACTAAAAGTGAGCTTTTAGTTTTTAAAGCCGGTAACAAATGTTACGATACAGTCCCACCAATCACCTTAGGGGGCGCGTTGCTCACCAGAGTCAAGCGGTTCGGTTGGGTCACCGATGACCTGTCCGACGATTTGGATGTAGAACGGGAGCGCAGAGCATTGGCCGTGAGGTGTAACATGCTAGCTCGTAGGTTTGCACGATGTACTGATGACGTAAAGATCACATTGTTTAGAGCGTACTGTCAGTCTCTGTACACGTGCGCCCTATGGGTCAATTACACTAAACGCTCCTACAATGCTCTGCGAGTCCAATACAATAATGCTTTCAGGGTAATGTTGGGGCTACCGCGCTTTTGCAGTGCGTCGGGGATGTTTGCGAAGGCAGGTGTGCCTGATTTTTTTGCATTAATACGGTCGCGTATAGCATCCTTGATGCGGCGAGTGCGCGATAGCTCCAACAGCCTGATAGTTGTCGTCGCCGGCAGGATGAATAGTCCAATAATGTGGCACTGGATGACGACTCACAGAGCGTCATTCACATACATTAAATAATTACTTTTTCTTCTAATTTGTCTTGTTATTATTGTATTTTATATATATTTTAAATTTGTGTGTTTATTTTTTGTTTATGTGTAAATGTGTCTCCATATGGACTTTGGTCTGAAAATAAAGTATTATATTATTATTTATTATAAAACGCCCGGAACATAAAATAACCGATTTGCAACACTAGTCCCGCTCATCTGATGTTGAACTGAGAAATGTACCATAAGAAAATACGGAAAACCACACCATTCTCATTAAAACAGTCTGCAGTATTGGCAAAGCCGTTGGAGTGCAAAACGTGACTTCTATCGTCTACCACCTCTGACACCCCACGTCCAATAATTGCAGAATTTTTCGAGTGCATACAAAACTGACACTCTTAGCTACAGCGCGTTTGAAGATGATTCGAAGATGAAGATAAATACGAAAAACTGAACACCAGCTTGATTGGATTACCGGGAAAACTCCAACCAGTTCATGTAGCTGAACAACTTCCTGTCAGCACGAAGATGCTATTTTATCAATCCCATGAGTTTGCACGTACAAATATACATACTGCTGGATATCCAATGGAAATATTTTCTTGCGGAAGCAAGATGGTGACAAACAGATTTTTAATCAGCACTGAAAAAGACCTGCAAGAACTAGGAAACAAAAATATGTGTCTATGCCTAGAACTCATTGTAAATCTTTTTTATTTTGATTTTTTGTGTTAAGTTAGATCATTTTTATTAGGGTTCCGTAGCCGAATGGCAAAAAACGGAACCCTTATAGTTTCGATATGTCTGTCCGTGTCTGTCTGTCCGTCCGTCCGTATGTCACAGTCATTTTATTCCGAAACTATTAAGACTATACATGTGAAACTTAGTAGGTAGATGTATTCTGTGAACCACTTGCCGATTTTAAGAAAAAAATAAAAAATATTTAAAATAAAGGGGGGTCCCCATACATGGAACTAGACCTGAAAATATTTTTTTTTTCATGAAACCTATGCGTGTGTGGTATCTATAATGCGTGTGTGGTCTTTAAAAATGATATAAGGGTTTCTAAAACCACTTTTTCATAAAGTCAATCGTTTAAAAGATATAAGCTTCCAAAGTGGTAAAATGTGCCCCCGCCGTCTAAATTCTATAATAATGGAGTGAAAAAAAAAAATATATGTCTGTAGATCTTAATATAAACTTTCAACCAAAATTGGTTTAAACGAAATTGGGTTAGCAGTTTTTGAGATACAGCATATTTTCTGAAACCGCAAATATAACTTTGTAATTCATACAAACACTATGAAAAACAAAGTAATTTAGCATAGTTGTAAAAATGTAAATAAGCTAGTTTTAAGAAATTTTTAAGGTTTTTTTTTATTCGAGTCTGACTCGCACCTGGCCAATTTTTATAATTTTTATCTTCATATATTTTCAAAACAATCACACATTCACGCATTTTTCTAAAAAAAAATTCCTTATAAAGGCTGTAATCATCATCGGACTACAAGAGAAACGGCGATGCGCTATCGTTACATGGTGGACATCCCACCCATATGCACGAAACGTTTTGGGAATACTTTCATTGGGCGTACGGCTAAGGAGTGGAATTCCCTGCCGGAGTCTATGTTTCCTGATAGTTATAACGTGGGAGTCTTTAAGTCAAGAATAAATAGGTTACTTCTAGGCAAGCGTGCTTCATCTTCGACCACATCATCGCTTAAGATCAGGTGAGATTATGGTCAAACGCAAACTAACTATTAAAAAAAAGGTAAAAATACAGTGTAACGATTAGAGTGGACAGCGTGGAGTTGTCTACTTCAACTAAACCTGTATTTTGTGAATATTGCCTGAAGAGACCACGCAGCAATCTGCAGCATGCAGTCTGCAGCATGTAGTAAAAAAGTCCTGTTTCCAGGGCTGAAGTAGTATATGTCTGACAGGGTTCTGAGAATGTTCTAGCGAGATACCGCAGGCCCAGCACGCAAAGACAATCGATGGAATAGAATTCGGTTTTTAGTTGATAGAAGTTTGACACTCCTTTCCTCTACCAGCTCTACCTATTTTATTAACCTATTCACTAGGTTACTTCTAGGCAAGCGTGCTTCATCTTTGACCACATCATCGCTTAACATCAGGTGAGATTATGGTCAAACGCAAGCCTATCAACTATAAAAAAGTAATAATAAAATAAAACTAGCTATCTAGGTTTAGTAAATTCACCTTTTTATTTTGGGGAAATCTTCATAAATAGTTGCCGTCTAGACACATTAATCTTTCGATCTATTCCGATTTCTCCAGAAAGGCGAGCATCGCCTTGTTTTACTTACTATTTTACGGTGGGTCAGTATTTAGGCCAGATATCCACGACTACATGGCAGCCTTTTAGCGGGTGTGCCGCTGTCTCATCTTCATCCATGCAGGCTCTGCTGAGTGAGCTGTTTGTAACTCCTATAACATAGGTGTGTTAAAGCACCAACTATAAATCCTAACACTAATATAACTATACAGCGGGCATGCGGACAGCGAGTAAAGGGCAACTCGCTGTCCGACCATGGACCATGCCCGGGTTTATGCCACGGCGCGTCGTGTTCCACGCGCGCCTCAAAGAGCGTCAGCAACATGACGAGGCCCCCTCTGCAGAGGGCCGAAGCCTGCCGGGGTCGTGGGACTCATCCCGTTACCGTGGCCCCGGTACGTAAAGGGCTATTGAAGGAACACCGTGGATTTTAGTCAATAAAAGTCTGACAGTCCCTCCCACCCTGCCCGGAGTGGGAGGACTTATTTGATAATTTTACCAAGTTAAAAAAAATATATATATATGACTATACAACGTGTAATTTAAAGGGTATATACATACCAAATGTATGGCTTCTTTGGATGATAACAAACGATATGGCAAGGGTTTTGTAATCCTAAGTCTACGTGTGTAGAACTTATTACAAATTCCAATACACTGATACCAGAGACCGAATTTTTCAAATTAAGAAGAATGAAAAGAATTATCGTGTTATTGGCAAGTGACGTGGAAAGTTATTGACCCTTGTAGTGCTGTGACACGTTTGTTATGATTGGTATTCAAGAAATATATGAAACCAATAATTTGGTATCAATTCTTTGAGTCACTTATTTTGTGCTGAAACTGTGCATAGAGACTCCATACCAGATGTTGTCTTCAGCCCTTTTGGATAGATATGGGGTTTCCGTTACACGTTGTATAATAGGAAGATATAAGATATATAAGAATATCAATCAATCATTATTAATCGGTCAATAAACGCTTTAGTCTCTCTTAACAAAGTTGCCTTGTGCATATTTCAGTAATCTCTCTGAGAGACTGGTGCCTAAAATAGGTTTTTGGAATAAAACTGCTCACCAAAATTTAGGTTTATATATATCAGCCTATCAACTGGTAAGACCGATAGAAAACCGATATAAAAGTTCGCATAGGAAAACTATGCCACTTCAGAACAAAGTAAAACCCCCATTCATAAGCATTATTGTCCTTCTCAGCGCACAACCGCATCAGTGAGTCAACAAGCTGTTCTTAAAGCATAAGTAGGGATGCTCAACCGAACATATCAGGAAAGCATAGAGTTGTATGCTCTTGTCTCTATTGGCCAAACGGCTGCGAAATCGAATGAGCTTGGGTTCAAGGACCTTACTGGGGTTGTGACGAAACACGATTTTTTCTCCGGAAATAATAACACTTCTGCATAAAATCATTCCTCCGTATGATTTTAGCGGATTTGTTATAATTGTTATTAAGAAAATCGGCTCCAAGAAGCGAGGAATCTTTTCCGTGTCAGGGTTAAAACAACAAAGTTCCAACTTTAATTTTCTTGTTCATTAACAAGGAGCAATAGTTATAGCATCCAGTTTATTATATGAAGCACAAACACTAATCTTAAAGGCAAGAAATTCACGAAACTAAGTGTCGTTTTGGCTCTTCAAATTTTGAATATGTTGATATCTAAATTTTATTCTTTTTTTACTTCAATAGTTCAGAGTTCTGTAGGTCTTCATAAAAAGATGGATCCCTTGTAAAAATCACACACCTTCCCGTCTATCACGGATAAATATTCCAAATATAGATGATCGATTCAGTTTATAATATAGTAAAACTTTGAACTTGACCCACGTAATGTAAATTAAGGAATTGAAATAATAAAGTTGAAAGATTAAATTAACGAAATGGTTATTTGTGCGGCTCTAAAATATTTTTTCGTACCGTTTTAAATTTAATGATTTTCAAGTAATTTAATTTTACTGGTAAAATTTAAAAGTTGGGCAGTCACATAATAGTGTATGCCGTACAAATTAACGCGTCAATCACGTATTCCCGCGATCTTCGCTTTATAAGGACTTCGAATATGTCTACTGGCTGATACGCACCTGAATTTATCTTACTTCTTTCTGCATACTGATAATTGTGTTAAGCATAGTTACACGAAAAGTAAAAGAAGCTTATTTAGAGCTTAACTAAGTTATGTGTGGTAATTTTTTTCTCACCCAGAATGATTAACATTATTTTTTACGCCTAAAGACCACGTTATGTTTTTGAAGACAAACTCTAGTGTACAGTAGTGTACCAAGCAAACCTACTGTACTTAGTAATAAACCACCGTCTTTTGTTCAAAACTAAAACAAAATACATATTTCTTTACTAACAAGCAAACTTTAGAGTTTCTGCGAAGTGTAACCAGAATAAAGGCTCGTAACCACAATAGTGGGTAAATAATTAAAGTGATGACTCAATGCTTTGTGTGAAACATGGCTACTTATTGTTTCTAAAACAATTCTGATTTTAAGCTACGTTATTTGACTTTTGTATTTTTTTTTTTGTATTTTGTTTTTACATGGTGGACATCCCACCCATTCGCACGAAACGTTTTGGGAATACTTTCATTGTGCGTACGGCTAAGGAGTGGAATTCCCTACCGGAGTCTGTGTTTCCTGATGATTATAAACTGGGAGTCTGTAAGTCAAGAGTAAATAGGTTACTTCTAGGCAAGCGTGCTTCATCTTCGACCACATCATCGCTTAAGATCAGGTGAGATTATGGTCAAACGCAAACTAACTATTAAAAAAAAGGTAAAAATACAGTGTAACGATTAGAGTGGACAGCGTGGAGTTGTCTACTTCAACTAAACCTGTATTTTGTGAATATTGCCTGAAGAGACCACGCAGCAATCTGCAGCATGCAGTCTGCAGCATGTAGTAAAAAAGTCCTGTTTCCAGGGCTGAAGTAGTATATGTCTGACAGGGTTCTGAGAATGTTCTAGCGAGATACCGCAGGCCCAGCACGCAAAGACAATCGATGGAATAGAAATCGGTTTTTAGTTGATAGAAGTTTGAC
Organism: Tholera decimalis; assembly: GCA_943138885.2. Taxonomy (NCBI): domain Eukaryota; kingdom Metazoa; phylum Arthropoda; class Insecta; order Lepidoptera; family Noctuidae; genus Tholera; species Tholera decimalis. Next base: position 15,552,545 of record OW964559.2, read on the forward strand.
ACTCCTTTCCTCTACCAGCTCTACCCTGAATGGAAGGAGTAATTTGATTACTTGAAAGTGTTCCGTTTTTTCAAACAAACAAATCAAAACGTATGCCTGAGGCGATCCTGTCTTTTTCACTGGATTCGTTGGTACGGAAACCCTTACGCACATTCTCAGAACAACCTGCCAAAGTTGCATAACAATCACAAGGTTTAAGGACAAATAATGATTTTTACTCATATAGATTTATTTGTAGTGTCACACATCATAAACGGTCTCTTTGCGCATATTATGTGTACTTTTTCTTCATAAATGATAGATTCGCGTTTGATCACCTTCTCACGTAGTGACGTTAAGTGACAATGTGGTTGAAGATGAAGCACGCTTACCAGAAGTCAGCTATTCACTCTTGACTAAAAGGCTGACAGCTTTTAGTTATCATACAGAATTTGGCAGCGTTTTTCACATATTAGTGAAATAATTTCTTAAACGTTTTGTGCGGAAACCACATTAGCCAATTCAAGTACTTTAAAGGGAAACAGATCTCACCCCATGGAGCTCACTCATGATCTGCTTAACCTTTTTACCCGACTGCAAAGGAAGGGTTATGTTTTTCGCGCGTATCTTGTATGTATGTATGTTTGTATGTATGTTTGTAATATTCTTTATTACCTCATATCTCCAGAACCGCTGAACGGATTAACACAATTGAGGTATCGTTAGATTTGCCTTAACAGCCCGAGTGTTCTTAGATAGGTGACATTTAAAAAAATTAAACATGGCGGCTGTGCGAAGCCATTAAAAATGGTGAAAAAAAAAATTTTTTTTTTTTTCACTTTCAATACTACAATATGCATATCAAATTAAAGGGCTTAATATAAGGATTTCAAAAAGGTATATCATGTCATATCATTAGTGTAATACTAGCAAAATAACACAATAAGAAAGATTGAAAATATGGACTTACTTTCTGAATCCGGTGGAGTGCCAATGTGACACGACCGGGAAAACTAATAAATTGTTAATTAACATTTTAACTAAAAAGTTGAAAAAAAAAAACTTATTTAAAAAATCTAAAAAACCCGACTGCTCAACTGAAGTGTAAGAAACAAGCACATTTTTATTTTTAAAAGTGACAAGCAGGCGGACCCATTTACCATTTTAAAAAAATATGTTCATTTGGGTCACGCCTGCTTGTCACTTTTAAAAATAAAAAAGTGCTTGTTTCTTACACTTCAGTTGAGCAGTCGGGTTTTTTAGATTTTTTAAATAAGTTTTTTTTTTCCCACTATGTTGGAGTCGACTTTTGGTCTAACCAGATTCAGTATATTAGTGTTTTATATGGAGTGACTGCCTATCTGACCTCCACGACCTAGTAGCTGGGTAACACGATACTCGTTGGTCAGACCAGCATCTAATTCTCTGGCTACCCGTAACGATGGTCAAAGCTGTCCAAATTACAGCCGGGACCAACAGTTTGACGTGCTTTTTCAGGTACGTCGGTATCACAAAGCCAACTTCCAAACCTACTGATAAATACAACGTGTAACGGAAACCCCATATCTATCCAAAAGGACTGAAGACAACATCTGGTATGGAGTCTCTATGCAAAGTTTCAGCTCAAAATAAGTGAGTCACAGAATAGACCCCAAATTATTGGTTTCATATGTTTCTTGAATACCAGTAATAACAAACGTGTCACAGCACTATGAGGGTCATCACTTTCCACGTCACTTGCCAATAAAACGATAATTCTCTTCGTTCTTCTTAATTTGAAAAATTCGGTCTCTGGTATCAATGTATTGAATATGTATCCAAAGAAGCCGTGCACTTGATATGTATATACCTTTTAAATTACACCTTGTATATTTTACGAAAAACTGTATATCAACTTTTTCCGACCCGAAAATTGAACGTTAAACAAACGAGGCAGTCCCACACTATAGACCACACTATCGTAAAAATATTCGCTCCAATTTGCTCATAATAAGCTTTAATTACGTATCTTTAACCGCGGCTCTTATATTAAACATAATTTACGGTCTATTAATCAGTATTACTCTCAGATTTATTTATTATTCGCAAAGCCACATATGGGATAAAGCCGGCCCGGCCAAAGTATCGGCCACCGTCCCACTCTATAGCTTTTGAATTTTACCTTGTTATTTAATTGCAATTGTTTATTGTTGTGTTGTTACATTGACGTCAATGGATGGTTCCACGTGAATTGTAACATACAGCCTCTGCTGACTACAAGCCTCCTGTCGCCGCCGATCACCTACTTTCAATCTGGTAATGCCGCATAAGCATTTTTAAATCGACTTGACTAATAGCATCGTCCGAGTTTATACTTAAGATTAATTGTAATTTTCATTTTATTGTAATTTCAAATTAATTAAACTTTATTGACGTGACAACGTCTTATAATTCGATGAAGCTGGCTGCACGCACGAAAATACATGACTCATGCGGCGATACCTCGCTCCGAGGCGTTCCATTTAAGGCTTGAAGTGCAAGATATGTTTAGTGATATATTGTCGAATATTCGTGCTTTCATCATTAAAATAAAAAGCATCGGTCCGCCAGTGCAGCGATTGTAGGTTATGTTATAATTGACAAAACTATAACAATAAGTTAACAGAACTATTTCACGATGAGTAAAAAATCAATTGCTTTACATTTGAAAAAAATTGACATAATTGTATTCATGCGTACAAATAAATGTAACTTGATCAACTCAATAGTGATTTCCATTTACCTCCTTCTCTATATCCATACAAAATATCTATCAAAGAATATCAAAAAAAAAATCTTTTGAAAAATGCAACCATTCCATCAGTATTTTCTTATGACGTTGTCACGTTCAACTATCGTCAGTAAATCGACTTTACAGACAACCGATTTTTAAATTAATTTCGGTTTTTTTTTTTAATCTTTCGGCTGTCACCTTCGTAATTCACTAAACTCGTGTGCGGAATAATAATAGAAAACGTTTATTCGTCACAGACAAAACTAGCAACAACAAATACCAAGTCATCATTTGCTTAGCCTTTTCTTGTATTGGAGTCGGTTACCAGTCGAACTGCATGCAGTTGAACACTAGTGTTTTACTTGGAGCTTATAACCAATCTGACCTCCAGAATTCAGTAGCTGGGTAACATGATACCCACACGATACCCCTTGACTAGACTTCTAAAGGGAGTCAGAAGCCAGAAAAACTGACACCTGCTGTCAGAGATGTTCATATGACAGCTGCACCAGATACTTCAAAAACAAAAAAAAAAAAAAAATCGTTTATAAAGCTTACATATATTATCATATAGTGATTGGAGCATACCGTTAAGCTAATAAAGCCTGTATTGGGAGACTCCGCTCTTCCATATCGTTATTTACGTACATGTGAATGTAAAATTAAGAAGCTGGTTTACTTATACTGATACAAGATCACGAAAACTGTCAATGACATGACACAATCTGAATAATAATATAAAAAATAACTACATATTTTGCGTGAGTGGATTTTTGGGTATGTCTATGGGGTATGAGTGTATGAGAACCATGCCATGTATTTATACTTGTTGAGTGAATGTAAGTAGTGCGTGTGTGTATTAGGGTTTTTCGTCGTTTTGGACCACGAGCGGTTCCGACCGCGGTATGAAACGCAGAAGAGCTCTTAAAAATGGGCTGTTTCGCACCGCGGCACTCCTTGGAGCGCTGAGCGCCGAACAATAGCTCTTAGGAATGGGGCGATTCGAACCACTATGTTTAAGTACAAGCTAATTTCAATGTTTGTATGTACAGTCGAGTAGAAAACTGTTTCATGAAAATAAAACAGTTACGACTTGATATTTTGTAATCATATTTCAAAATCACAATCGCATACTAAAATTTAGTAAAAGTGGTTGAATTAAAATCACAGTTTGATTAGTAATTGAGAACTAGTTTAAATCACAGTTGAAACATCAGTTACACATTCTGACTTAAAACTTAAACCCATTGAATGCCGAAGTTAACCGTCAAATCACAATCAGTGGCCACAGTCTAATTTTTAACCAAAAAGTGCCCTTGAAAATGTGTGAATTTAGATATTTAGAATGAAAGTTACTACTTTTTATGTCGTGTTTTATTGGAGATGCCAAAGAGTATAAAAATGTCCATTCAAGGAGGTCGAATAACACAGATTGCCATGTAATCGCTAGGGAAGACGTACGTAGTATTACGTAGTCGGCATCTGCCATTCTTACCACATACGTATATTGCGTAGTTGGCATTAAATGGGTTTACGTGCTTTCTGAAACACGGAAATGGTCATCAATCCACGAATCGACCCCAGCAAGCGATGCTTAAATTTGTAACCATATTTATTTAAAAATAAATCTTTGACTTTGACTTTGACTTTGACTTTGAAGATCGAGACTTGCAGTGGTTATTATTTAGCAAGCGGCAATTTCCAAAAACAAAAACCAATTATAATTAGGTACCTATTTATAGCATTTCAGGTGAAATCAGTGTTTTGAAAGTCAAAACAATCATAGAATATTACTTATGAAATTTTTCATCGGAGGTACCTAGTGTTGGAACACAATAAGTTATTAAAATCTAAAATCCTACTATAATTTTACTAATATGAATTTCATAATACGAGTTGCAAGTCTATCGGTTTTCTATCGGTTACATTTCGGGGAGTGTGCGATGGAATTACACAATCTAATTCCGCCAAGCCCGTTCCATCATCGGACTACGAGACAAATGGCGAAGCGCCATCGTTACATGGTGGACATCCCACCCATACGCATAAAACGTTTTGGGAATACCTTCATTGTGCGTACGGCTAAGGAGTGGAATTCCCTGCCGGAGTCTGTGTTTCCCGACAGCTACAACCTTCGACGTCTTTAAGTCCAGAGTGAATAGGTTACTTTTAGGTAAGCGTGCTCCATCTTTGATCACATCATCACTTACCATCAGGTGAGATAGTGGTCAAACGCGAACCTATTTTCAATAAAAAAAAAACGTACGTCAAAAATATATATAATTCCAAAGTCAAATTACGAAAATAAATCGGAATAAAATATTTTTCACGTTTTGGTAGCCTTTAGAGTGACTTGATAAATACTAAAAATGTTTAGTTATTAAAACATCCCTTGACTAGGTATGTAATTTAGTTAAAACCTAAACTAAACAATAATTCTATCAACCTGAGCTCATAAATTAGCATCCTAGTATTAGGTTAAGTAATAAATCCTAATTATAAACACAGCCGCCTCGCTTGAAGTATATTTAGTTAAATAAACATTAATATTACGGAGTGGCCCTTTGGCTTACTTTCATTTGACATTCCTTTCTGCCGGGGTATTTCATTACGCATTCTCCGGTTTGTCCACGGGTTTGCTATCGAGAGGATGTAGAAATCACTGGAAGAAATGTCCTTGCAAGGGGCAGATAGACGACCTCATATGGTTTAGTTTTGAATCAAACATCAAATTTAACAGAAAAATAGAATGTTATACTCGAGCGCTTTTTCGATAAAATGATCTATAATTATATTGTTTAATTACGTTTAGATATGGAAATGACTTCTATCACGTTTAAACCACAACATCTAGTTTTATAAAATTTTCACCATCTTGAAAGACTATTTGAATCCCTTCATTAAGGCCGTGCGCAAACTGCCTTACGGTGGCACGCGGTGCGTTTATTCTACCGATGTGGTAGAATAAACGCAATCTTGGGTGCGTGCACTGCGGTGAGAAAAATGCACGTTTTGTCTGACAATATTGCCATACATACAGATATCTTCGTATTTATACATATTTCCGATCAGATTAGTACTCGATATGGATTTTTATACTATTTTATTCTATTTTATATTATTTTCATAAACAACGTACATTTTTAGTATCGTCAGCATTTTATGTTTGACTCGCTGTGCTAAGGAAATCCCTCTAAGATTTTTACGTGCTATCCAAGGCTCTCGCATTCGTCGTGTCCAATAATTAATATCCTAGGTACAAACTTTTATTTAATTTAATCATAATCATAATAATCATAATCATAATCATAATCATTTATTTGTCAGAACATGGTCGGTATGCATAATTACATGGTCTTAAATTTACATATACGTATATAGTCTCATCATATTCTACCACATGGGCATACAAATGTCAAGTTGATTACATAGATGCTAAATTATAATTCAATTTTTTTAAATAAGTAATGGTTCAAATTTTAATAAAGAATGTCAGAAATAAAATAATATAAACAATAATTGAATTAAATTAATGTGTCATTTAAGTAGTCATTCAAACTATAGTAGCATTTAGTGCATAGAAATTCTTTAAATTGCTTCTTAAAACCAGCCAATTCTAACTTCCTAATTTATTTTTTTATTTTATTATAAATTTGCGGGGCTCTGCAGAATATGCTTTTCCGCATGAGAGCTGTCTTGGCTCTGCGACCGCGTAGCATGTCATTCCGCCTGTTACGTTGTACAGTATCAGATAGGTGAGAGAATAAATTTGGATTTAATCTTACGAATAAGGCAGTTTCATAAATATACAAAGCAGGAAGTGTGAGAATTTTATGCTTTCTGAAATAAGGCATACAACTGTCCGTCATCTGAAGCCCAAACATAGATCTTATGCAGCGCTTTTGCGCTTTAAACGCGGCTTCCCTATTAGTAGAATTACCCCAAAATATGATGCCGTATCTTAACACTGATGCAACAAGACCATTATAGGCTATGAGTAGTGCATCAGTGTTAACGGTTGGAGAAAGTTTATATAGGGCATAGGATGAGCAACTTATTTTCTTACATAATATTTCAATATGATTCTTCCAGTTAAGCTGACTATCTATTGTAAGGCCGAGGAATTTTGCACTGTCCACATCATTAACCACATTATTTTGGAATTTTACCTCCATTTTTTTACTCTGTTTTCTCTGGCCAAAATGCATTATTTGAGTTTTACTTAGATTAATTTTTAAGTTATTATTATTAAGCCAAGAAATTATTGAGATTAACGCGTCATTTATATCAGTTTTGTATTGGTCGAGTTTATTTCCAGCTACTGTTATCGTGCTATCATCAGCAAATAGGGTTATAGGGCAATTTATAGCTTTGGGCAGGTCATTAATATATATTAAAAAAAGTAAGGGACCTAGAACACTGCCCTGTGGTACGCCAAAGAATACAGTACGTTCTTTGGATAGGTATATAACTTCTTGTTTTGTCTTTAAATTTAAGTCTGTTATAGCAGTTTTTTGTTTTCTATCTGAGAGATAAGTCATTAATAAATCCAGAATATTGCCTCTTATACCATACGAGTATAGTTTGTTTCTTAAGATATTGTAGGCAACATAGTCAAAAGCTTGTGTCATGTCACAGTACATAGCACAAACAGGCGTCTTTTTATCAATATTAGTCATAATTGTATTCAAGAAGTCATAGATTGCCATATTTATAGTTTTATTTTTCCGGAAACCTTTTTGCTCATTGCAGAGAATCATATGTTTTTCTAAATATGCATATAGTTCGTTATAAATATATTTTTCATATATTTTTGAGAAAATTGGCAAAAGCGCAATAGGTCTATAGTTTTCCATTTTCTGTTTATCCCCTTTTTTGAAAACGGGTTTTATAATAGATATCTTGAGTCGGTCAGGAAAAACACCGTGGCTGATACACAAATTAAGTATATGACTCAGATGGACAGAAATCAGATCAGCAACATGTTTTATGATTTTTGTTGAAATTTCATCATAACCTACGCTATTAGTGTTTTTTAAACTTTTTATAATATTAAATATTTGGATTGGTTGACACGGTGCCATGAACATGGATTTTTGTTTGCTTAAAATGTAATCAGTTGATTTTTTGCGTATCCCTGGTATTGGAACGATTTTATCAATGAAATAGGCGTTAAACTTGTCAGCAATTATTTGAGGATTGTTAATTGTTGTATTGTCCGTTTGTATTGTATTTATTAAGTCAATTGGTAAATTAAATTTAGAGTTCTTTATTAGTTTCCATGTCATTTTACTTTTATGGTCAGAGTTTTTAATATTGTAGTCATTTTGAGATCGCTTAGTCAGTTTAATATTTTTTTAAAATAATTTGGTGTATTTAGAATATTTTATTTTATTTATTTGTGTCGGTTTGAGTCTATATGTCCATAATAATTGTCTTTTCTTTTGGCTACATAATTTGAGTCCACGCGATATCCATTTTGGCTTTTTACATGTTTGCATTTTAATGAGCCTACGGGGGAAGCATAAGTCGTAAAATAATTTGAATTGTTCTATGTATCTATTAATCTCTATCTATATCTATCTATTAAAAGAAACATTAGGATCATCGCTGTTATAGATTTCAGAGAACGTCAGCTTCTGAAGACAGGTTCTGAATTTAATCATATTTTCCAGGCTAAAATCCCGTTGGGATTTGTACCAATATTTCAAAACACAGTCCACTTTTACGGGACACTTCAGCAATTGTGCAGTGTGATCCGATAGGGCAAATTCAATCACTTCCGCCTTACATTTTTTTTTTCAAAATTGTGAGCAATGTTGTCTATACATGTTTGACTCTTCATTCTAGTAGGCTGAAAAATAAACAATCTCAAATTGTAATTCAATAACAGACATTCCAACTGTAAGGTTTGATAAGTCCTTTTAAGGATGTCTACATTGAAATCTCCCGCTATAACAATATTGCTATTTAGAAAGGGCTTATTAGACAGTTCACGTAAAATCATATGTAATTTTTCAATGCACGTATTGAAATTACTACTATTTGGGACTCTATAAATACATACAATAACAATTTTGTAGTCAATTAGTTCGATGGCATAACATTCAAAAACACCAGTTAATGAAAATCTCGAAATCGTTTTTAATTCCTTGTACTGTACTTGTACTTGTACTTGAAAAATGTGGAGCATGCATTCTGACTAGAAAGTCAGAATGCATGCTCCACATTTTTCCTGGTGTAGCAGGCTGCGAGCTGATAATTAGGAATATCTAAATGTTTTTCGTAGCCCTCCATAATAAAATGTTCAGTGATGCATAGTACCTCTACACCAGGTTGAGCGGTTTTTAGTTCTTCTAGGCATACTGTTAGAGTTTCAGATTTTGACAATAGTCCAGCGATATTTTGATGCAACACGTTAAGGTGTTTAGTCACGAAAAAAGTTTGAAGGTTGATGTTTACAAGAAGTGCTTTTATTATCGTCTTCAGAGGCTTCGTCATAAATCGCATGGTTATTGTCACAGAATTCGCTATGGTAGTTAGTATTACAGTATTCGATGTCATTAATAAGAGTCTTAAGATCTTCAAAAATTGTCCGCATTGCTAAGTTGTTTACAAATCCGGACATTGTCCTAAAAATACTTAAATCACACTTCAGGTGCTGATTTAAATCTAGGTAGTAGGCGTATTTATGGGACATTATGTCATGGTAAAGCATGTTATTGAATGTCTCAATCCTCCAGTTGTAGATGTCATTATTTCTAGTATAGGTATATGTCGGTAGGCATATAATAATATTTGTGTGTTTTATTTTACTCAGGACATCCCGAATATGGATTATGATTTTGCTGTAGTCATGTGTAGATTTAAAGTCTTCTGATCCAATCAATATTATGCAATAGTCATGTATGGTGAAGTCAGATAGTTTGGTCTGAATTCCAGTAATAAGTTGTTCTATACCGACTGTCGGTGCTAGGTAGTGGCACATTTCGTCTTGATCTTTTAATAATACACTTTGTGCTATGTTTAAGACCTTTTGTCTTTTATCGGTGCTAAGAACACATACTTTTTTTTTAATACATATTTGTTGAGTAGTTTTGTCGCTTATTACAGTAGTATTAGGTTTTCGCGTGTCTTGCACCGCTTCAGTGTCATATTCTTGAGGTAAAGGTACTAAGATATCAGTTTGTGTCTGTTTTGACTTAGAGTTAGTGATAGGTATTTTTTTTTGGTGTACTTCGGTTAGATTTCATAGGACTATCGGATGTTACTTTTTTGAATATCTGGTTCTTTTTGGTCAAGTTCTCATTTATGTGTTTCAGCTTACTATTTTCTAGGTTTAATAATTCTATCTCTTTGTGAGCACTATTTAATTGCGATTCAAGTTTTTGAATTTCTTGTTTTAGTGTTTTTACGTAGTCTTCATCTTCTGATATGTCTGGTAAACTGTTGGTAGTGCACTCTAGTGACTGAGATGACAAATTTTCGTCATTGTCATCTAGTATCGGGTCCGAATTTGTTCGGACGCGCTTGCCACGGAATGTTATATTTCCAAGAAAGTTATTCATAGTTTTAGAGAGAAAATAATTACAATTCCCAAAAAAAACATTCAAGAACATTCAAATCACACTGAGATTAAAACCCAGTACCCAGATATTGGCACTCTACAGTTCTCACCGCAAGGCCAATAGAACATTACTAATAAGCTTTGAATTGGTGACCAGTATTGACAAACGGACTTCTAGTTTATCAAGCGCGGAATAGATGGCTCTGTTCTCAAGATGTATTACCCATATATTTATTTTATTTGGGTAGCTCACTGGTTGTCGAGCGGTAACTGGGTGAAAGTTTGTTTTCTTTTCCGATAGATGGTGCACTTTTAAAGATTGGTGTCAAGATTTAAAATGTAAACAAAACAACGGCTGTCTTACACCTTTCAATATAAAAAAAAAAACACCAGAAATATCTTTAAACGTTTAGGTACCTTGTTGAATTCAGTCACAGTCTTATTTGGATTACTTTTACGTTATTGTTCAGAAAGTTTATCGGTATATATTCACTATTTGCTCACTTTCCAAAGGTTCACAACTGTCATGGTCATTTTTCACATAGCTCAGTAGAGTCTTGTCCACGCAAACATTAGTCACTGAACTTCACTTATTTGTCTATATGTTAGAGTTATTTAAAACACTGGTTCTAACTTGTGTATATTATTAAACAGTTATTTTATGCAGAGCAAGTTATTGACGTTTCGCATTGACATTGACATGGCACACAAGTCAATATAAATATTAATCTAAGGCTGGAAACAGTGCCCGACCGACGGTCAGCACTGACCGTACGTCTTGACCGTCAGCGCTGACCGTTGGTTGTGAAAATGCATTCAGTGCTACGCCGACGGCGAACTGCGACGCGTGTGTACAGTTCACAAAACGATGTACGGTCGGTCGCTCCGTCAGCGAAGCATTGGACGCATCCATACAATCTCATAGCTCGTCGGTCGACCGACGTACGCGCGACCGACGAGCTGGACCGACGGCTCAACCGACCGTACGTGCGGACCGAATCACGCGCGTACCGTCAGCGTGGCTGAGTGCGCATTCATAGGCTTGCATAGATATAGCTACGCCGACTGACGGTCAGCGCTGACCGTCGGTCGAGCACTGTTTCCAGCCTAAAAACCCAGAGTGAAGCAGAAGTTGACATTCTGGCTATTTTAGCTAGATAAATTACAAACCAACCCACTAAGTTTTCGTACGATATCAACGTTCGTACCCAAAAAAAAATTCTCAGGGAAAAACCGGCCTTATCTAGATTTCATTTACGAAAAAAAAAATTAAGTGTTACTGATATTTATAACCTGTATACTAGCGGTCTAGCTCGGCTTCAGACGAGGTCCTTAGAACAATTGTTTTCTTCGACGGTGATAGTATGTCATTACAAAAAGAGCGTTTAGCTATCATTTAATTTAAAATATATATACAAAAGTTTCATCTTGAATCAGACTTCTGCCAGCCGTTTCGCTGCAATGAATTTCTTGGTTGCGTGTAATTTTAAATCTGTGATTATTTCTAAAGTCCTCATTTAAATAAAGGACAAATTTGATCATCTATATACTTATATATTTATTTGGATAAGGATTAATATTTGTTAGGGGAAATTAGCTTTTTCAAATAAAGTAATATTTTAAATAAATTATTTAGAGATAAAAATGGTTGCTATGAAAAAAACTTTAGGAGATAGATATATGATATCCCGGACTTTAATGTAGGCCTTTTTAAAATATACATTTCAGTAATACATTATTTTGCAATGTTAGCGCTTGAAAATTGTTGTTTTGACGGCTTCATCACAAAATATGGAATTTTCTCTTTTATAAAAATACTTAGTCAGAATGTTTGGTTTGAGCTTCGGGAAGATATTGTCTAAATAACAGTGATAACTGCGTATATCTATTGCGTGGTTTTAATGAAGAAAGCTAAAAAAAAAATAAAGATAGAGGTGGAGAGCGACTTTGTTTTGTAGTGATTTGCAAAATAAACATCATTTTTCATATCTGTGTCGCGACCCAACAGCAACTGAGTGTCTCAGTGCGTATACTCTATACTTCACAGATTATGCGTTTCCAAAACGCAAGGAAGTGCGCACACGGTCTTAATGCGACTTTGCGCATGAATAGAAGACAATACTATCAGAATGTTTGAATTTTTGTGAGAAAAATGAATTAATGAGTTAAATAAATTATTATGATGCAGATATAAAATAGTGAATCGATAATGGATAAACGCTTGCACTGTCTGGACAGGTCCACTCAAATATGTGTGGTGCTTCTCCCTACTTCCCTACTTTAGACATTAACTACGCTGTTTTCATATGATTTGACCAGTACGAGTTATATGGCCTTGAAGAGAGACTGAGTTCTGAGTTTGTTTCGATGTTTCTTCTCAGGGTAGCTAGGAAACACCGGCCTTATCTAGTTCAGAAGGAATCGAAAGTTCATAAAATTTCATAAAACATAACATTAACATAACATAACATAACATTTCATAAAACATTTACAAAAACATCTTTTAAAAAGCTAAACTGGCCATATCCTTTCATGCAAATGAACAAAAAAACTACATTGATTACAAGCAGTAGCAGTAAGCCTTGCCACGTTGTACGAGTATTTCAAATAAAGTTACTTTGTACTTGCTATGTTTTCTTTGAAACTTGGTTTTATTTACTAGAGTCTACGCCAACTTTAATCTACATAAACCAACTTTTATAAATAGAAACAGAACATAAGAAAACTTAACTGGAAACAGTTTTATTTTTCGTTAGAAACTCTAACATAGTTTCAGTTTGTCGTAAAAAGTCGGGATTCTAAAATAGTTTTAGCGAGAGCATGTGAAGTACTATGAAATCAACAAGAAACTACGTCATGATTTTTATTAATAAATTCAAATATTACACTGTTGTAGTCGATATTCGTTATATAGTGGAGTGGAATTCCCTGCAAGAGAATGTGTTTCCTGATAGCTATAACCTGGGGGTATGTAAGTCAAGAGTGAATAGGTTACTTCTAGGCAAGCGTGTTGCATCTTCGATCTCATAATTTCTTACCATCTGGTGAGATGGTGAATAAAAGCGAACCTATCATCAATAAGAAAGAATTTTTAATTCTTATGTTATATAAGACTAGCTTCTACCCGCGACTTCGTTCGAGTGGGAGGGTTTTCCCGCGTAAATCCCGATCCTCGAAAACTATTCTATTTCCTTCCCAGAGTCGTAACTATTACCATGCAAAATTTCATCTAAATCAGTTCAGTGGCTTAGGCGTGAAAAGGTAACAGACAGAGTTACTATCGCATTTATAATATTAGTATGGATAAACCATAATTATATTCATTTTATGCTAGATAGACAAAGTATAGTAGGAAAAAAAAACAAATACAGAGACTACTCTGTATTTGTTTTTTTGCTATCCTCACAGTTTACGAAAACCATCACCCAAGACTATCTAAAACCAATATCCTGAATTTCCTATGATAGATGTTAAAGCAGTTCACGGGATCCATTTTCAAAGTTCCACCTTTCAATTTTACATGCATACTCGAAACTTTTTCCTAGATCCGTCACGGAACTAGTTTGGAACTGTCGAAGTAAACCTAAGGGAGCTTCAAATAATTTTGTATCCGTGGCGGATCTCAGCTATATAAACAGGACATGTTTATGAAGAGAGTAGATAGCATTGTGAGGGCTGTGGGTTAGCTAATTATAGGACAGTAGGACGTTTAGTATACAATGTGTAACGGAAACCCCATATCTATCCAAAAGGGCTGAAGACAACATATTGTACAGAGTCTCTATGCACAGTTTCAGCTCAAAATAACTGACTCAAAGAATTGATTCCAAATTATCGGTTTCATATATTTCTTGAATACCAATCATAACAAACGTGTCACAGCACTACGAGGGTCAATAACTTTCCACGACACTTGCCAATAACACGATAATTCTCTTCGTTCTTCTTAATTTGAAAAAATCGGTCTCTGGTATCAGTGTATTGGTATTTGTAATAAGTTCTACACACGCAGACTTAGGATTACAAAACCCTTGCCATATCGTTTGTTATCATCCAAAGAAGCCATGGACTTGGTATTTATATACCCTTTGAATTACACGTTGTATATGATTTGTGATTACAGTGCGACAAACATACACATCTATAGAAAAAAATGGCATCAAAATAACTGTAACCAGATCACTGAACAATAAAAGTGATAAGTAGGTATGTCACAAGAAAATAAATAATAAGCACAAAAATGTTCAAGGTAAAACCAAACCTATGTACATGTTAGCAAGCATCTTTAGCTTAGTTGGAGGGGTTAACAAGATTGCTAGTTATGTGAATTCTCCCCGGATTACTAGTCCTCTTTAAATAATATATATATATATATTAATAGATACATTTCATCAGCAAAAACTTTGTACCCCTTTTTACGAAAATGCGCAGACAGATAAGTATGAAATTTGGCATAAAGTTTCTACATAGAAGCGAGTGCAGAAAATGTGTATTTAAAAATATAAGAAAACATTCGAAATAAATTATTGTTGAATTTGGACTTTTGGGCGACCACTAGTTTTTGGTTGTTATTTCTTGGCACCCACATGGTACACAGGCATGCGATCACGGCTTTTTCGTGACCATTTTAGTACTAGTTCCATACAATCTAGTAAATTTCTTAAAAACTTAATTAAGGAGTGTCCGACTCACATCTTAGTGTGAATTATTTTACATACGTATTTGATCGCATCAACGTAAACAACACTTACTCACTGAGAAGCAGACCTGTTTTTGAAATAAAATAATAGGCTTCAACCGCGTGAAAAACTTTTTTCAGCAAAAAAAAGTAACATATGTCCTTCTCCAAGGTCCAATCTATCTCCGTACCTACCTCAAACCTTTCATCAAAATTTTGAAGCAACAGACGGAGTTACTTTTTCATTTATAATATTAGTAGGGATTATTTTCAACCGACGACAAAAAGAGGAGGTTATCAATTCGACGCGTATATTTTTTTTTTTTTTTTTTTTTTTAATGTATGATCATCGATTACTCGAAGACGGCTGAACCGATTTGGAAAATTCTTTTTTTGATTGAAAGGGTATACTTCGATACTGGTCCCATTTTCATAAACGTCAGGATCTGATGATGGGATCCTGGAGAAATCGAGGGAACTCTTCAAATATTATAGGCACACCTATGTCGTTTTGGGTATTTATTATAGTAACTTGTGCAGTTGCTCTAAAAAAGTACCATTTGAGGAAGTGGAACTGATGATGAAGACCACAGATGGCCGCCGAAACTACTCAATAATAAGTATTGAGTGGATTGCGATTCGATTACTTGAATATGGATGTTACGCACTTTATGCTCGTCACAATGCATATGGTGATGTAGAGCTGATGGTGAAGTACCAGGAGAACTCCTCAACAATTAACGGCCCAGCATTGGGAAAAGCAATATTTTGTAAAAGGTTATAAGTAGTTGATAATTAGGCTCTTGTAACTAGGTAAATTAAAAATAGACCAACTAAAAAGAGTGAAATAAAAACTTTTTACCAAAAAATTAAACCGACTTCCAAAAAACACTGCAAAGTGAAAAATAACTTTAATTTCGGAAGTCGGTGCCAAAAACGAAAATACAAAACTAAAGACACCGACTACCGAAATTAAAGTTATTTTTCACTTTGCAGTGTTTTTTGGAAGTCGGTTTAATTTTTTGGTAAAAAGTTTTTGTATGTAGCAACAAGAACAATGTTACCCATATATGTTTAATAACAATATAACTTATTAGACAAACATTCAAAAGAGTGTCCGAGGAATTTGGAGAACTATCTTCTCCATAGAGAAATTACGCTTTGAAACGTTTCACAACGTAATTTCTCTATGGATTGTCAGTCAAAATCATGATCTATTTACACGTGTAAATAGCTGTGTGAAATGCTTTTGACTGACAATAATTCGAAAGTACCTGTGAACAGTTTATTTGAAATTAGTGACCCGACCCGCCTCCCCCTGTACGAGCATCAATAAATTTTAATTATACAGTAATACCTTCCTCATGAATCATTCTATCCATTGGTGAAAACCACAAGAAAATCTGTTCAGAAAGTTTTGAGTTATCGCAAATAATAATATGCAGAACGACAGATGCGGCGGGAGTAGTAAGGCTTAGTTAGTTTTAATTCAACCTCTTAAAGTTGGAGTTATACTATATCTTAAGAGCTTGTAGTGGCTTATGTAATTCTTATTTGTTACATTTTAGCAAAATAAACCAGCCTTACGAAGACTTTCATCATAAGAGCCAGTACACTACACATGTCCCCCGAATATGCAAACACCCACATCTCCTAGACCGTAAAACTTTGTTGTTCTTGTTTTGTACCCCACTGGCTTGGACGCTTGTGATGTGACCTCGGAGGTTAACGGGGTGAGACATATTATGAAGTTTGTCAACGTCATATGTTGAGTTTTAGGGATACAGTATTCGTATATTATTCTACCTGTGATGTCACTCAAGATTGACCATATTATCCTACTACTTTTTATCGGTTACAGGCTCGCGTTTGACAACCATCTCACCTGATCGTAAGCGATGATGTGGTCTAAGATGAAGCACACTTACCTAGAAGTAACTCTTTACTTAAAGACCCCCAGGCTATAGCTTCGAGGGCGACACTGAATGTTTTTAGAACTGGACACTTGTAAACAAGTTGTAAACGATATAATAAAAAAGTAAGTTCAGATTTTGAAAATAGAACGCTTTGCCAATATTATTGAGTATGTATTTTATTAATTTGTCATTTGTTTACGATTTGGCGGAAAATTGAAAATTGACTGTGTCACGTCAGCATGAATTTAATGCGAGAAAATTTAAGTACAATGATTTTTTATGACTTTCGATATCATTTAAGTGAACAAGAAAGTTATGAAAGACTTCCCCATCTTGTGTCACTGTTTACAGCTGTTTTAATGAGTTTAAACGTGGTCGCACTAATCTCACCGATGATCTGCATGAGGGACGCGAGTCTTCACTGTGCCTTCTACGGCGACGACTGAAAATAACATCAATGTTGTGCAGCATATGATAGAGACTGACAAAAGAGTGACTTATCAGCAGATTCGGACAAGCTTAGACAGCGGTATGACTCAAGTGCACAAAATCCTTCATAAACATTTAGCGGTCAGGAAGTTTTGTGCCTGGTGGATACCTCATAATTTGACAGAGGCCCAAAAACTCCGTCGTGTAAATTGGTGTCGTGAAATGGTTCAGACTTAACAGAAGTGAACCAAATGCTGTGTCCGACATACTTATGAGTGACGAAATCTGAATTTATTGTTATAATACTGAAACTAAGAGATGCCAACTAAAGTGAAGAGAGTTCGAAACGTGAGAAAAAAGATGGTGGCCTCCTTCTTCGGAAGGGCAGGTCATTACGCAATAATTGTTACAGAGGATCAAAAAACAGTTACTACAGCGTGGTACACTGACAATTGTTTGCCACTTGTCTTGGAAAAGGTTTGGGAGGAACGACCTCGCAGTAGAATCCTCCTTCACCACGACAACGCCTCGTCGCACACCGCTAAGCAAATGCCAAGTAGTCGATCTACTTGGCGTCGTCAGACGTGCAATTACTGGGTCATCCGCCCTATAGCCCCGACCTCACACCTTGAGATTTTTATTTATTTCCGAAAATAAAAGAAAAACCTCGAGAAAAACGTTTAATGGACGCCGAGAAAGCAGTAGCTGCGTTTCAAAATGCCATCGAAGAGACCCCTTAGGACGAGTGGATAAAGTGCTTTTCTCAGTGGTTGCATCGGATGCAGCGATGTATTGATGGAAATGGACACTATTTTGAAAAGATATAATAAAACTAATAACTTGCTATTTTGTTCAGTTATTGATTTTCTAAGAACTGTCAGTGTCACCCTCGTACCAGGAAACACAGCCTCCGGCAGGGAATTCCACCTCGCCGTACCCTCAATGAAAGTATTTCCAAAACGTTTTGTGCGTATGGGTGGGATGTAACTACATATACAACGTGTAATTTAAAGGGTATATACATACCAAGTGCATGGCTTCTTTGGATGATAACAAACGATATGGCAAGGGTTTTGTAATCCTAAGTCTACGTGTGTAGAACTTATTACAAATTCCAATACACTGATACCAGAGACCGAATTTTTCAAATTAAGAAGAACGAAAATAATTATCGTGTTATTGGCAAGTGACGTGGAAAGTTATTGACCCTCGTAGTGCTGTGATACGTTTGTTTTGATTGGTATTCAAGAAATATATGAAACCAATAATTTGGTATCAATTCTTTGAGTCAGTTATTTTGTGCTGAAACTGGGCATAGAGACGCCATACCAGATGTTGTCTTCAGCCCTTTTGGATAAATATGGGGTTTCCGTTACACGTTGTATAAAAAATATATTTCAGGTGGTGTTAGTGGCAATAATAATAGTCGCAAAGGTTTATCTATGGATGGGTAACTATCCTCCCATATTGAGTTTTCTAAGTGCCTCGGAAAGCACACTTTGGTTCTGGCTGTCATTTGGACATCTTTGACAGTAATTTTCGACTGTCAGATAACAGAAAATCTGACGCCAGTCTTGCCAATCTTGTCAGTGTTATCTACCAACTGAGTTGAGGTGGTTAAACAGGCAGTCACTCTATGAAAATGACTAATACTCAGCTGTATCTGATCAGACTGAGCCTGATTTGCACGAGCCGGGTTTTTGGATCATAGTTTAGTAGCGCCTCACATCATCATCTTCTTTTTCCAACTGTGTCAGGGATAGTCAATAGTCTAACCAGATGTTAGCACTAGTGTTTTACATAGAGCATCTGCCTATCTGACCTACACACTCCTGGGTAGCACAATACTGAGCCAAGTTGACAAAATTGGTGTCAGACTTTTTGTCTTCTGATTACCCGTATAACTGTCAAAAATTAACAAATGAAAGCCGAGGCCGAGGTCAACAGTTGAACGTGCTTTTCAAAGCACGAAGGAATCTTGATATTTTACGAAAATCACCCATCCATACATAGACCAACTTCGACAACCATTGCTTAACCTCGACTAACGGCCACATGGAGCAGTTATTATTTCCACACGAACTTCTCACTAGCCAAAATAAATGAATACTCTAACAGAAACTAACTAAAGTTGTTTTAGTACCTCTTATAAATATTTCCGTACCTCTTATAATATAGATATGTAATAAATAGAATATTTCACGATATATTTAACATTTAATAATAATTATACAAGAGGTCAACGATAGGATATTACTGAAAATTGTGTGTATAGTTTTCTGCGAATCCCAGATTCGAAAATGGTAAATGTTTTCAAAGATATCACAGGTCACAAAATTCCTCGAAAAATCATTTTGATTGTTGTCTTCAAAACCGTTTTCTTTTGTTCGGTAAAATATATATCACAAGTATTGAAAGCTTGTTAAATTTAATCAATTGCCTAATTATATGTCTACGTAAATGATTGGTTTTTGTTATTTAGGTTAGCCTAATACAAACTAGCTTGAGAATGTTAGTGTGCTAGTTTCTGACAGCATTTTCAAATGCAACATAAAATATATTACGAAGCTGAAATCTAATTTTAACGTACTATCCTACTAATAAAAATAATTATAAATGCGAAATTTTGTGAGGACGTATGTATGTTTGTTGCTCATTCACTCGAAAACTACTGAACGGATCTCAATGAAATTTTACTGAATTTGACAAGTTGACATTCTGGAACAACACATAGGCTACTTTTATCTAAGAATTCCCACGGGATCGAGATTTACGCGGGAAAAACCTCCTAGTCGAACGAAGTCACGGGCAGAAAGTACTAAAAAGTATGTGAATTCGATACAAACATCATATTTGAAACGTTAATCGACCGAGGTCAGCGCTCGAAGGGAATTATCCCGTAAACAAGGGAGATAAGTATTGTTATTTTTTATTTACATCGCCGACCCTCATGGAGTTATAATCCCTTAAATTATGGCGCATCCGGAACCGGAGGTACCAACCTAAAAGTCAATTCAACCGTGGCCCGTAAATGGAGAGTATTCACAACAAATCGGCAAATACTTGGCATTTTACTGTTAAATTTCCCGACATTTTGCAGTTTTAATCAATTTTGCGGTGAGACAAACACAAGTAATATGGGTTTGAATCTACAACTACACTGCTCACCATTATACTGAGAATACAAAAAAAATGTAGATATTCAATTAGCCCAAAAACCAGAAGGTACATTGAAATTATCCTATAAAACCTTTCCTTATACAAATCGATTACGATTCTAAAACAAATCGCCCCGTCTGATTGACATAAAACATTAATTATCGTAACATTCTCTTTGCAGTCTATAAATAGAAAACAAATTAAAATGCCCCGTCGATAATCGCACCAACAAATGGACGTAATACAAAATGTTGTTGAAAAAGGAAATTAAATTTTACGTTGTGAATGGGAATCAAATGTGAGTGAATCAAGGCTTTTGTATCCACGGTTAACCTTAATGTCGTGAGTGTAATGACCGATAATGGGCATACAATATAAACCACCGAACATTAAGTGCCGTCACCTTAATAATAAATAAATATTTTTTTTATAATAAATAATCTTTATTTCTCACCACTTGTAAACATACAGACTTAACTTATATGACTTAACTTGCATACATGGTTTAAAAAAGAAAAATATATGTAAATAAAACTTAAACTAGGTCTAAAGTAAAATGGAAATACATTGGCATTGATTGTGGTGGTTATAGGTTGCACAGTGTGTTTACACTGCCTCCTGAACTAGATGGTGGCCTGTATCTCAGAAGACAGTGTTCAGCCATGAACATTGATCCAATGTATGTTTTTAAAATGGTCTATGTGTCATTGCTGTGCGTAATACAAAGGTGCTCTGAGGGATTGAGATATGTTTGGTTACTGATATAGCTATGTATGCGAGGTTCTGCGTGTTAAAACAATGCGAGGGCGTGTTCGTGTGAAATGAAAGTATATTTGGAGTGTGTGTGATATGAAAGTGTAATGGAAGTGTGTGTGTCGTTTGTGTGGGTGTTGGCGTGTGTGCATTTGTGTGTGTATGAGTGGTTAGCTATGTATATAAGAATAGCTAACCACTCATACACACATAATAGCAACTTTTTTTTTTAGTGTGGTAAAATCATCGAATGACTTCTTCCGCTCTGGGTCAAGCGGAAGGGTGTGTCAGATTTCTACTGGCTAAAAACCCACCCTGTTCCTTCAGCTGCCCTAAATTTCCGGGGCCGCGGTAACTCGGTAGAACTTTCCCGCAAACCCCGGCAGGCAATGGCCCTATGAGGCCCCGTCACTGGTGTTGACAGCTCCTTGAGGCGCGCGTGGAACACGACGCGCCGCCGACCCGGGCCTGGTCCTTACCGGACGGTGAGCGACCCCTGCTCGCCGTCCGCAGGCCCGCACCTACGGTGGTCGGAAATCAGCTCGTGATCCCACATAAATGCAACTTGGAGCAATATTATTATGTTATTTCTCGCCGAAGAAAAGATGAATGGACCGTGTGGTGGATGATCATTATCTGCTTTACCTTTACGTTAAGTTTCACTCCCACTCTAACTGGATGTAGCTAGGTACTCGTGTTTTAGATGGAGTAACTCTCTCTGACCTGTCGACCCCGTAGCTGGGTAACTCTTTGGCAAAACCAGAGTCAGTGTTTTCTGACTTCTGACTACTTATAAAGACTGTCAAAGGTGGAAAAATGACCAACGGTTTATTGTACTTTCCGAGGCACGAATGATATAGGATATATTAACATGGTAACCCATCCACAAATTGACCTTGGCAAGCGTTGAAGACGTGCATCTTTCCCCAACTGCGCTTCTCGCTTCTCCTCTTAAATCTTTGTCCGATATATCGTATCAATCTCACTCTCTTCTGCGGTAATCAAATCTATACTGTATAATATTATAAAGCTGAAGAGTTTGTTTGTTTGTTTGTTTGCTTGAACGCGCTAATCTCAGGAACTACGGTTCTGATTTGAAAAATTCTTTCAGTGTTAGATAGCCCATTTACCGAGGAAGGCTATAGGCTATATATCATTACGCTAACACCAATAGAAGCGGAGCACTAATGAAGAATGTTTCAAAATCGGGAGATATTTTTTCCACGCGGGCGAAGTCGCGGGCGGAAGCTAGTGTCGATATAAGGCTCAATACTGAATACAACGTGTAACGGAAACCCTATATCTATCCACAAGGCCTGAAGACAACATCTGGTATAGAGACTCTATGCACAGTTTCAGCACAAAATAAGTGACTCAAAAAATTTATACCAAATTATCGGTTTCATATATTTCTTGAATGCCAATCATAACAGACCTGTCACAGCACTACGAGGGTTAATAACTTTCCACGTGACTTGGCAATAATACGATAATTCTCTTCGTTTTTCTTAATTTTAAAGATTCGGTCTCTGGTATCAATGTATTAAAATTTCTAATAAGTTCCACACATGTAGACATAGGATTACAAAACCCTTGCCATATCATTTGTTATCATCCAAAGAAGCTGTGCACTTGGTATGTATTTACCCTTTAAGTTACACGTTGTATATATAGGCTTCCTCTTTGTACAGCAAAAAAACAACATTTAATTCCATCATCAGATGAGTTCAAATACATGAATCGCAGAAATATAAAAAAAAAAACCATCAGGGACCGGAATGTTTCCCCAGTTGGTAGTATTTTTACAATGATGACTTACCAGTCATCAAGTGTATTTCATGTGTTTTTTTATGTCAATCATGAAGTGTAAATAAATAAATAAATGACGTATGTATGCACATATAATTAGGTTACAACTAAAACGGTGAATGTGCAGGAGAATGATTGCATAGGTGTGTGTGAAGCTGTACATGATTATACGTAGATATTCACGCATATAAAGTCCTAAAATATAACTTGGAAAATCACTTTGTAAGATCTTCTAGAAGAGAATCATTTTTTCTGTCTATTCCATAACGTGAGATGACATTGGATAGGTCTTTCAAAGTATATTGTATCTTTTTCCGATTCAGAAATATACATATTTTCGTAATTATGGCTACCGTCTTTCCAAAACATTTGCTTTTTATATACGCTTGATAGTTGTTCATATATAACATGTAACATAATTAATACACATCTTGAAATTAGTTTGTTCAAAATCTTTTACTGAATCGATCGATTTTTATCGTTTTTAATATCGATAATTTTTATCCCAAAGCAATTAAATCTACGTAAATTACAAATTACACTTTCGCTTTATAGTAAAAACAAACTAACTATGGACCGCAAATTAAAGTAGTAACTTTTTAAATGCAGTTTTATATAAATTCCGTCATTGAGTACACATTACAGAAAAACGAAACTCATTTAAAGGAAGTTAAAGTCTTAAAAAAGGTGTTTAAACAAGTAAAACTAAAAATTCAGAGTATGTATTATGATAATGACATAATTTTCTAATTGGGGTGTTTGAGGGTGTGCGTTAATTATGATACACGTTGTATAAGTTCGTTTATACATAATTATGTAAAAGTTTAAAGAAAAATGTCACAGCCACATCATTAAACTGCAAAGACCCAAAAATCCAAACACGCTTAAACGACAGAGAAACACAGCAAGTACGTGCAGTTAGTATAATTTTGATCGTGGTCCAATGAATAACGCATTTAGCTGTACAGAACCCACGCATGTTTGGATCTGGGTTATGTTAACCACTGGAACATCATTACATCACTACTGTAATGATCTCCGGAGCGAGGACAACGTTAGGCCTCGAGCCCATCAGAGCACAAGTACAAGATTTCCATTAATTATTTTGCACAAGCCTAATTATCCGCATCTTGTACCCTCGACACATTTAAACCGTTCTTTGTATGCTCTCAGAGAAACCACTACTTTAATATAAGTACCCTTTCTAATTAATTCACATCTTCATAATCAACGATCCACGAAACATCTATTTTTAACAGCCTGCATTCACAATGATGATGAATTATAAAGCCAAATTTTTCACTCTATCCTACACTCCTATTTCGTGACTTTATCTGAAATGTAAAAAGTAATCAACATAAAATAAACTCCTTGTAGAAAAACGGAGCAACATTATATATTTGAGAGCGGCAGATCGATTTTCTTTATTCCAAATTCGACTGAAGAGTCAACACAAGAGCTTTTATCGTGATTCTTTGCTCGTGAACTTTACTGATTGTACATTTCTCCGTGTCAGGACAAAATTTAAACAGGGGGCAAATAACGGCCGAATCTGCTTATGTATTGACGCGGAACTTCAGACGGGAAAGATATTTCTTCAAAGACCACAATAGTTTTACGACGGCACAAGGGAAACGAGTACGGAATGCTACACAATTTGTTTTTTCTTCTTGCGTCCGCATTCGCAGTAGTGTGTCCATAGCTCAAGTGAACGCATTAAGAGAATGGCACCATTTGTGGGGAATTTCATTAGTCATTCCCTGCGGTGGGAGTATTCCATCATAGATTCCTGTCGCGTCTCACGTACCGCGGATACTTCGCAGACAAATATGTTGAGAATAGGGGTGAATTTTCAATTGGATCTTCATTAATTATTTACCGAGCGAGTTCTCAGGATTGTTCGGTAAATAACGTAAATTGAACGCGTAAATATATTGTTGCGCAGGCTTGTTTGTTCACACTAAAATGCTATTAGCGGAGTCAGGGCAAAGTTTACCCCTGTTGATTGTCATAGCGGTATCTCAACTTCACTTGTTACTAACAACGCGCATCAATCTAGGCCAGAGTGATCGAAGCACCTTGTATTACTCGATTTAATAACCAGTTCAGTCTGCCGCCTGTCTAGTTACTGCAAATACGTTCGGAAAACTCTCGAGTACCGATATAATCAAAGCCAGCTCTAAGGTTATATCAATAATGGCTTTAAAAAAATATTCCTCGTTTAATTTATAGAAAGACCTTTGGGGAAATTATAGATTTGCAATGCGTTTTCTAGTTTCTCGATTAATCTCACTAAGGTTGATTGGCTTGTGTCTGATATGGTTTCAAAGGTGATTCCATGTTGGAATCCGAAGCTACAATTTCAGTATTGTAATCTTTATCCCCACTTCAGCCTTAAGGATATTGAAACAATTCTAAAGCTGAAATCCCGAATAGGAATGTGTGAGACCGGTGCATAGATTCTATTAGTTTTATTTTTTGTTGGGAAAGCTATAATCGCGGTGAAAGCGGAAAATCGGAGCTTGCACTTGGCTCACACGTCCGAATTGGCTGAGATAAGATTTTTTTCTTATACCTTGGGACATATTTGGTGGAGTTTTTTGTGATGCAAGCTGACCTAGTTCGGCTAGTTTTCTTATAAACACAGCAAGTCAGCTTTGATAATAGTAATAAAAAGTTGGGTTGTATAGGACCATATAGTTGAATCCGCTTCCCGGGAGAAGGTCGAAGTTTCATCGAGACGACACCAACGGAATGTTTGGACGTGCTCCCGAATCCTTGGCAATATACAAACAAATTTTTCTCAGCGACCGACTGATTTAACGACCGACTTGAATTCACGAAAATTTTTTCGTACTAAAGAAGTTTTTTATAGAAATGGATTACGTTAGGGATGAGCAGAATCTCTGTGGTCGTTAGCTGAAATCCGGCGCGAATACTAATGTTCTAACGCTTTAAGCATTATATTATTTTATATTTATCACACGTTGGCTTCTTTGGAGACCAGTTTGCTAGAATTTATACGAAGTTAGTTGCTAATGTGATATTAACATACACACCAACACATAATCAGCCCATAGTGTTTCCACTGCTGGGACCAGGCTGTGAGAGATAATGGGTCATAATAATCCATCACGCGGGCTTCCTTCGTGTAGATAAATATCGCAAGTCTTCGGATTTTGGGTCTTATGACATTTCCACACGATGTTTCCCCTTCCGATTTTAAGAGCAGTAGTGATACAAAGATATTTTTATCAGCTGGAACAATACTCCTTCCGAATGAAAACGACACTCTTATAGGCTCCCTTTTGTGTCTATCGGCCTATCTGCCCGTCTGCCACAACCAATTTACAATCAAAAGGACTAATTCAGTTGAAATTTAGGACACATATGAACGTCTGTGAACCAAAAAATGTAAATAAATCATTTTATTGTATGAAGTCCCATTTAGTATCTAAATGTGCCTTGTCACTTATCAAATAAAAGGACAGCCCCGGTATTTTCTTTTGTTTATTTATTTTTCTGTAGATAAGGTAAGATAAATAAGAATTTACTATGACAGGACCTCGAGTCTAAATAGAACAGCCGCACGGGTTGTCTTCGAGGTTAAACAACACGTGTCGAGATAGGACCTTGGATGATACAATGATAAAATATTCACAGATTCCATGCCTCGGAATGCATGTTAAACCGTTGGTATCTGCCATCATTTGTGCATCTATAAAGCCTGCAATACATGTTGGCTGAGCGTAGGCTAACGCGAGCGTTGTCAAATAGGTACAAGGCAAGAAATAATGTCCACACGTTCGACAAGTTCGTCGAACGCCAATGCAGACGACCAATGTAGAAGAGAGTCTGTACAGCTGCCCACACGTTGGCCGAGCGCAGGCGAGCGCCTTTGATTTGTGACCAAAAACCGACACCGATCCAAAATGAGGCAAGTGATCACGAGCAACGGTGAGCGAAGACAAGTTGCACCAAATGAGCTCTATACACGCTGGCGCTGGCCTTCACTCGGCCAACTAGGCAAGTGACACCGAGCGATAGCAAGAGAAGGCAAATATACCGTCTACATGTTGGTATTGGCCTTCACTCGACAACGCTCGGCCAACATGTATTGCAGGCTTAACAATCGTTACGAAGCAAACAATTTGAGACCAGTCTTGCCAAGGAGTATTGTGTGGCCCAGCTATTGGTTTGTGGAGGTTAAATAGGCAGTCGCTTCATGTTAAAAATATAAACAAGAACAGTCAAATCTTAAAATTGCATTACTTCCTGAGTGGGCACAGAACCTTTTTTCGGGTGAGAAAATCATCGAATGACTTCTCCCGCTTTGGGAGTGTCAGACTTCTACTGACTAAAAACCCACCCTGTCTCTTCAGCTGCCCTTAAGTTCCGGGGCTGCGGTATCTCGTTAGAACATTCCCGCAACCCCAGCACCTACATAGATCTCGTTTCTTTTGACGGCGAAATCGAGAACGACACATTATTCAATATTGAACTGACCCTAAAAATATAGAATTATGTAATATTTAAATTTTATTGTAATATTGTCTGCCATGGTAGTATATGGTCTTAAGAACTTTTGGCAATTTTCATATCTGAAATCGGGTGTTAATTAATAAAATGATTAATGGCACCACGGCACGATTACCTCGGGATTAATGACAGTGCAACTCTTTTGTGTGTTGAGAATAACAAATAAATTAAATACTTTCGTACACATTTCATCAAAATTATACCTAGTCGATTTAAAATCTTAACTAGTAACATTTATATTTATTTATTCAGCCTTAAATCAATGAAAAAAAAAATCCAAACACAGCAACTATTTTGCAGCAATCGCAAAATTATTTCCGACTTCATTTAAAATTTCCCCGAAACTAGTATAACAGGGGACCACTGGAACACTTCGTTTTGTCGCATTTCTATGAGCTTCCAATTAAAGCGACGTAACCTGAAACTATCTAGCGGCACACTATCAAACTGTCCATAAAGTCCCAGTTCCCTGACATGTGATTGGTGAAACCCCAGCTTATACAGTATGTTTCAAAAGCGCGTGATGTTGCAGTTGGTGGCATCAAATTTATGATGAAACTAAAACATGCCACTAACTGCATCAGACTGCTACAAAAGTCATATATTTAGATAATTTTACTGTGTTGTTTTTTTTTAATAATTCAAGAATTTTTGAAATTGAGAGAAAAGAGAACTAGCAATGTGTGTAAACAGGTCACATTAATAGCAATCTTGTTTACCACTCCAACTAAGCTAAATATGCTTGTTTGGAGTCGGTTCACAGCAATAGTGTAATGGTTGGTGTTCGTATCCGCAACCTCTCGATCACAAATCCGACACCTTAGTCCTTAGGCAATTTTCGCTTAAAATATTTAATTTCATCATTGAATAAGGAATATGCATGCCAAAAATATTATGCAACATGTATTAACAGTGAAAACGGAATGCAAATTGATCGAAAATTATCCGCAACTCCACGACTAAGCACGTATTTTTTTACGCAAAATACGCGCTTAGTCGTGGAGTTGCGGATACCTGCCCGACATACATACATACAAATCTAACCAGGAACAACAATTTTAAACAAATATATCTGTCTCTCTCGCGGAAACGCTTTTTTCTACAGCAAAGAAGAAGAAGAAAGAAAAAGTATTTGGTGCCACATGACACGACATGCATACAAAAATTTAAAGCTTATCAAAATTAATTAAATCTAGTGTCAGTGATATGTATTTAAATTGATATTATAAATTGCATATCAAATAAATAATCGCCTATCAATACATACTCATCATTTATATTCTTTTTTACATCAAATAACTTACTTCACTACAAATAAACTAAATGTTTAACAAAACTCATCAATATGACATTATTTTTTTCCTCATAATGCAATACAGTTAAATTTATTTTTGTACAAAAATACTACATACATAGCATAAATACTGACTGCACAGCAAATTTTCCATATTTCATAGCAAAATAACTATCCCAGACGCATATTAACCAGTAAGTATTCCACAACTTTAATATTCCACAACTTTTCACACAACGCCATCTAGTCCCAAACTAAGCAGAGCTTGTGGTATGGATACTAGACAACTGATAAACATACATATATATTTCTAAATACATACATATTATAGATAAATTACTCCCAGACAAAGAACAAATGACCGTGCTCATCACACAAACATTTGTCCTAGGTGGGAATCGAACCCACGACCTTGCGCATAGCAGTCAGGGCCACTGACCACTATACCAACGGGCCTGTCAAAGTAAGTACAAGTAAGTACAACAAAACTTGCTCATCATATTTGTCTTAATTTTCAAGAAGCCATGCTCGGCAAATTTAATGATTATTATAACAAATAAATCCTTTTACATTGCATTATTTCTAAAAGCAGAACAAATTAACTGAAAAAAGGTTCGCGGCTTCGTGCGCTTTTTCGGCAAATTATTTTTGAGGCAACTTAGAACTTATTGGGCGACTAACTACTTGGTTACAAAAAATAATGACTTGGCAGCTAATATTAACAGACGGATATCAAACATTGTATTATTAGCAACTATTGGTTAACACCCCGACTCAGAGTACCCCGACTCGGATAGGTTAGGTTAGAATTTGTTTTTTTTTAAACCACCCAGAAATAGGAGCCCCGCTTCGCGGGGCTCCGTCGATTTTGCGTAAAAACTGTTGTCGCCTAACAATAGAAAGCAAGACCCGCTTTAATAATTCAATAAATTACAATTTTGTATCTAATTTTTTTGTTTTGCTGATCTCATTATGTGGTAATTAATAAATAATAAGACGACTGTGACTAATAAAATGCTGTTTTATTTAGAAAAACTGCTGTAAATAATATAAAAATAGAAGCTATATTTAAAAGAAAAAGAGTTAAGATGTATAATATGCATAAGATTATTAGCTGTGCATTGATGAAAAAGCTTTTGCTTTAGGAAAAATCGCTGTACGCTGCGAAAATAAATTTTAGTGTGTTTAGTGATATTTTGAGTTGAATATTTTGCTGTGCAATCAGTAATTTTGATGGGAATTCGGAATCTTATTGCATAGAAAAAGGATATGTTTTGATTTGCGTTTAAATACTACCCGTATTTAATTTGTGTTAGTAAAAACGAAGATTGAAATATGAACATTTCACAAAATAGGTCAAACAAAAAGAAAAAACAAAGCAATTGCACGTCGTGGCCGTGGCAAAAAGGCACCCACTCAGGAGCATCTGTATGAGCGTCAGTCTATGACGCACTTCTCGTTCTAAGTATAAATTTTACCGCTTTATAACATCATCAGTAATTAAGATATTTAAAAAAAAAAGTAATCGCCCACACCCAAAAATTACGTGCGTATTCGTTTCAAATACCTAATCTATAGTAAATACTTAGAACTTTCGGATCACAATCCAATAGTTTCATTATTGCAGGTTTTATCTTGTATATTGTAGTTTGTTTGTTTGAACGCGCTAATCTATGAAAGTACTATATGGATTTGGATGAAATTTGATATGGAAGTAGCTTGAAGCTTGAGGAAAGCTATAAGCTACAATTGCAAAAAAGAGGGTTATGTTTACGTGACAAAGTCCACGGTAGCGAAGCCCCGCGTGACTTCTAGTTCAATATAAAGGGTGGCGATTAGGTTATCACATTAAATTGTACAGCAGGTATTACAAGTTGTTATCAGTCCGTTAAAATAAGAAAATAAATAATTTTACTAAAATTAAGAAAATGCATTTTTCATACAAAATAAATGGCGTTATTGGTAAAAAAAAAAATCCTTTATAATATTAGTTTGCTGACCTGTAAAAGTGGCAACGCAGCGCCGGCGCCGGCGGAGCACGCGCCGAGTGATTGGTCAGCTAATTACGTTTATGCAATACATGATGTTGTGAAATATTAAAATGGAAAAAAGGTCCCACGACTATAATATTGTTTATTATTAAATTATTTTAATTGTATATGATAATAATATAGAGTTTCATTTAATGTGATAACCTAATCGCCTTGCTGTATACCAACGTTTATAAATAAGGCAAATAAAGAATTAATGTAAAAAAATCATCGCCCATGCCACGTATTACTCCAGTACTCGTATAGTGGGTAGATTTTTTGAAACACCTAGCCCGAGAAAATATTTTTAAGCCATACAAACATTTGTTCTAGTGCGAGCATAAGTACATAAGTATATAAGATACTTATGTAAATTAAAAATTCATTTGGTGAAAAAGGTGTAAACACTTAATGTTTTGCTTAGTAAAGTTTTGCATAAATCATAGCACCGGTTTATGACGCAACTTGATGGTGACCTACGTACCTTCGCCGTGAACATCTTGCGGTTGAAAGATAATGGTGATGACTTATTTTCTGAATCGTTCTTAAACGTAAACAATCTTTTTAAGTCCCTCATTAAATCTTTTTGCTCCAAGTTCTATTCATATTTTTTAATGTTAACTAAATATTGTAGAAAGAAGCTTTTCTTGTAAATGAATATTGTTTTTTTTTTGTATCATAATTTTTTCTCACTCCTTTGTTTTAAGTAAAATGGTCAGATGCTATTGGTAGCAAGACCGAGGAAATCAGACAAAAGGACTTGTATAAACAAAGTAAAACTTAATATACTCAACTAACTTTTTCCACAGCTAAATAAAGAAAAGAAAGGAAAAACCTTTATTTATGACTCTCGCAGGCCATCCAGCCAAAAATAATAAAACCAGCCAGATAAATTTTGTGATTAAAAAATAAACAATGTAATAAGACCGAGACCTAAAGCCTCCTTTCTCAGTATGAGCAGTGATATTAAAAAAAGCAGCAAGTAAACTTTTAAGTATATGTTTACATACATATGCCATAATATTATTTTTTCAACTTTCAATAAATTTTATATCTTTATTAAATTAAATGTTACACTAATGTATTAGATTTCGAGAATTCATAAATCTTCCAAATATTATAATTAAAAGAACGTCTATAAAATGAGGTAAATGAACCTCATTTTATAGACGTTCTTTTAATTGTAATATTTTCAGCCAAATTACATTTAAGAATCGATTTATTCCTGTGACCTCCAATAATACACTCACATATTACACATAGATAAAATTATTGTACTAAAAGTAATAGCCTACGCTATTCCAGCGTTCTCGACATTTAAGTTCTAATTGTAACCTGTATCGCTATAAATCGTGTCGAAGCAAAAATGCTAGGAATATACAAATAAGTGGGTTGGGATCTAGGTGAATCATGTAAGCTTAATATTAATGTTACCTACTTTATTAGCAAATAATAATAATATTTGTATTTTTTTGTGTCTCTGCATCGACATCTCGCTGACCAACTTCTGAGGTTGTCGGCTGCTTTACCGTATTTTCCTGTGCCTTTAATTATTAGGGATAGTAGCAACAGTATCCTGTCTTTAATTTCAAACAGGCTGGAGTGTTCCTACGTGAATCATTGCCCTTCCATTTGCAATGGGCTGGTGCAGCCGTGGTAAAGTGTCGGACAGTTCTGCCTTTGTACGTTACAGTAGACTTATTTTCTGATTTTTTATCAGTTGCATGGGGCTACCAATTTCATCGAAATCCACTCAGTATTTTCAAAGATTAGCGCGTTTAAAGAAAACATACTTTCCGCTTCACAATATTAGTATAGATATTATAGATTTAGGAAGAATTTATGATTGTCAGGATATTTTTAAAATTGTATTATTTAATTACTAACATAGGATAAGATTCACTAACTAATGAGTTATGGTTGAGTAAATAAATTGAATTGAATTTATTGATTGGTTAGCTAATTATTCTGCCTTAAACCTTACACAGTAAAGATCTCTAGTGAAACACAAAACAGTATAAATGCCAGTCTGAGTTATAGTATGTAAGCCATTTTCATTGATTAATATCTATCTTCCTGCGCCAGATATCTAGTGCTTCAATAAATCACTAAAGGGTATAGCAGTATCTTAGTTTTTGCACTAGTAGCTCTTGTAGATCCAGCCAGACCTCTTTATGTCAGTGCCTTTTATTAGAGGATATACGAGTATTTATTCAGTAACATTTAATATTATAATAGTTCTTTGAGTATTGTTTTTAATCTACTTAGACTGTTTAATTCATTCTTCGTTTTTGTCACACATATTGTCATAGGAAATTCAACTCTCCACTTTTTGTAATAAGTATTAAATTTATACCTATTCCTGATATACTTCTTCTCTGTATATTATGTTTGTGTGAGTATTAATAGTAAAATAATAAAAAATGATAGGCTAATATTATTTAGGTATTTAGAAACCAACAAAAGGATTTTTAAACTTATTATAAGGCAATTTTTGATTGAGCAAATTGAATTGACTTGAAATGGAATTGGAGTTCTAGTTCTACACAATCGTGAAGATATGCCAATTTTATGAACATAAAAAGTTACGGGGTTTCCTAACTTAGTCTTAAAATTTGTCCTCAAACCATTGAATCGATTTTACAGACGAAAAAGACGATCGAGAACAGTTTTCCAAATTACATAGCTGTCCGAAAATTTATCACCACAAAAACCGTACAACGCAGAACCATGAACAGTGGAAGAGACCACTCGTTCGGCAACTAGTCCCAAAAATACAGCCTGCCTAAAACCAGTATCGTTGAGGATTCCTCGCCAGGCCGCGGGAAAAGCAATAAAAAATCCTATAATCCACACAAAGCTTTATGGCGGCGCGTCGCTGCAATTTTTTCACCAACTTTTTGTCTTGTAAAACACACGATATTTATGTTGATGAAACGACTTGCGCCAACTGTACCCAACTTAACAGAGCCCCGTCTGTTTTCCGATATATTGTTTTATTTGATGGGAACCTCGTGTATTCGGGCTATGTTGTCATTCGTCTTTGTACGGATTGAAAGTTTCTTGGATATGTTTATATAATAGTTACAATGTTACTGAAAAAACATAGTTTGGTGTAACTTCTTTTGTTTCTTTCTTTCTTTTCTGAGTAGCTCAAGTTAAGCAATGCTTGCTGAGGCCGGTCCGTGGATGGGTGATCGTCTTCACATATCAAGACTCTTCTATGCCTCGGAAAGCAGGTTAATTAGTTGAGCCCCGCTGGCACAAAATTTTTGTGCCAGCGGGACTCAACTAATACTTGTTTACTGGCACGTTTTTGTGCCGCTGGGGCTCTAGAGGTTAGGCCGATGGTCCCAGTTGTCATTTTTACATCTTTGAATGTCGTTACGAGTAGTCAGAAGCCAGAAATCACATACCAGTCTTACCAAGGGGTATCATGTTGCGTAGATATGGAGATCAATTAGGCTTAGGAGCTCCATGTAAAACAGTAGTACTCAGCGGCATCCGGTTAGTGTTGGGAAAAGCAGATGGTGATTCAAGTAGAAAAATAAAACGTCAAATACCCTTACGGATATACCTTTTTTTTTTTTTTTAGCTTATACATCTCACACATACATATATGTCAATCTATGTCATAGTACATAGAAACCATTTAGCCATTAGACACTAATATTGTCCTAGCCATGCAAACTGTAATGGATACATTATACCATTTCTACGCCGTAGCAGCTTCTCCGTTACAATTTATGCCGTAGACGCCTACGGCGTAGCAAAAGTACAATTCGTTATTCCAAAAACATTGAACAAATACATTGTACAAACACAATGTCAATTTATTTATATCAGAGTTGGTTCAACATAAGGCTCATTTCCCAATAAAAGTTTGCTCAAACAACAATCTGAATACGTTACTTATCATCACTGTACTTTGACAACAATTTATGAGAAAATATCGTCGTCGTTAAAGAAAAATGGTTTCATAATGTCAAAGTTTTCACAAATAAATTGATTCTTCGTTGGCTTAAAATTACCAATAATGATATGAATTGTTTTTATACTTTACTTCTAAGAACTTGTAGGTACTAAGTAGGTAATACGTTCGTATGCACTAACATAACTACCAACACGATCCCTACACAAAGTAGCCTATTCAGTGGATTATACTAAATTCCGTTGGTCGCTTGAGCAAATCCCAACTAATTGTAATCGCAATGGAAACACTACATAGCGATAAATATTGTACAGTGGACAAACACATCAATATGGAAATAACAAACAAACTGCGCACACACATGCCATAACATAAGTCAACTTACTACGGCCACATCACACAGAGTTCCTAACGAATATGTCACAGAGTAGAGTATACAGTAAACTCATACGCATTTTGATCTGAAGTAAATTCTTGTTGTCGCGTAACAAACCGCGTCTCAAAAATTCTTAGTTAAATTTAAATAAATAAAGGGTCTTTCATTAAGTGTGTGTGAGATATCATCGAAATTTTGTATTCGAAACATGCACATCCGAAATGTCCAATTTTTCATTACTCTAGCGCATAAATCAGGACAAATTTCACCGATAGCATTAGTTATGT
The DNA here is from genome assembly GCA_943138885.2 of Tholera decimalis. NCBI lineage: Eukaryota > Metazoa > Arthropoda > Insecta > Lepidoptera > Noctuidae > Tholera > Tholera decimalis. Next base: position 15,588,044 of record OW964559.2, read on the forward strand.
TGGATTTGAGGGTCGCTTTAGTTTGTGGCTTATTTGCATAGACGTGAAATTTAAGAAAACCCTACAATAAAATGTTGAATGGGGTCAAATCGCAAGATCTCGGTGATGATGATTTTTTCGATGAAAATTAGGGTCAGATGCCAATTGCTACAGAGCCCATTCAGCGAACAGCGTTCAGGGCCAAGTTAAGACTCAAAATTCGCCAAGTTGTGGTCAGCGACAGGCCGATTTTTTGTGAGTGACACGAAAAAGACTGCCTCCGTTTCTGCACACTGTCACCGACAGCGCTGATGTTTTCGGCAGATCTTGCGTTTCGTCAGCGTACGGGTATTCATTGAACGTTTACTGAACCAGTGGACTCAAATGACAATGCCCGATCCTGACCCAGTCATGGTTATCATTTACAGAAAAAGTAAATTGATGAAAATAATGGTGACGAATAAAGAACCTTTTCATAATAAATCGTTTTCTTTAAAAGTTGTGGTTTACAATTTTATAAAAAAAGGAATTCAATCTCGGAAATTATTTTTTGCTATTTCCTATTTTCTGATAACCATCTGCGTTACATAAAACGCATGTACAAAACTAAAAAAAAAATAAGTATGTAACTGTAAAACAAATATAATTTTACATAAAATATTATATCATGATTATAATTATGCGTAACGTTTATTCGTTGTTTAAATCGTTAAAGATGAAACTGCAAATAATTATGAAAACCAAAAAACTGTTACAGTCATAGTTCTGAATTTGGTGTAACGAAACGTTTTGAAGCACTCAAGTCAGCTGTCAGTGTCAATAATAAAATATCATTCATCCATCTCTGTCTGTCTTGTTGCAACAGGTATGTTTAATAATATGTATAATAATTATACAATACCTATAAATCAATGTCATTATTGTTTTTATTTTTAACGAAAACCGTAAGTTTTAAAGGTTTCAGGACAAATGTTTCGTTATCAGTAATAAATATACAATAAGATGCTGCATATTGCATGCTTGTTAATGACTTTTATTGAGTAGGGCAAAAATCTATAGAGTAATAATATTTAATAATATTCCACAACTTTCACACAACGCCATCTAGTCCCAAACTAAACAGAGCTTGTGCTATGAGTACTAGACAACTGATAAACATACATATATATTTCTAAATACATACATATTATATATAAATTACACCCAGACAAAGAACAAATGATCGTGCTCATCACACAAATTTTGTCCTGGGTAGGAATCGAACCCACGACCTTACGCATAGCAGTGAGGGCCACTGACCACTAGACCAACAGGTCTGTCAAAAAGAGTATTATTAGAAAGTGTATCTGGCATTCTCTTTTATCCACCTTACTGCGAATAGTCCTCTCGGTATGGCGACTGTAAAATGGCCAAAGCGCTCAGAACGTTGCCCTGAACAGAAAATCTATTTGGATAAAACAATTTTATCATCCCATCCATGGTGACTTGGCAAAACAGATTGAATAAATGACAGCCAATTTGACAGATGTAGCTTCAACAAGATGTCCGCTATCAACTTTCAAAGTTCGGAAGTCCCTCTTGGAAGACCCTATATAACCTGTCTGTCTCTGATATACATTTTTTTTTAATCAGTTGAATCATATCTATGATTGTACCTAAATAAATATGCTATCAACCGCATCCATGTGTTAAAAAAGTGTTTTTGAGAACGTTTTAATTTTTTTTATCATGTTTTTATTTGATTTTGTCCATATAATGTATACAAGTGGCAAACCATCAACCTTCTATATGACCACACAACAAGACACTAGAACAGTTCAAATATTTCACAGATAGAAGTATACTAAAATTTTAAGGAAGGTTCATTACTTGTGAAAATTTGTTATTAATTTAAATTGGAATTATATTTGCAGGAAAATTCTTAAACTGGGAAAACCAAACCTTCGGCTCCGGCTTCAATTTATTACCACGCATAACTAGTAGTGCCAGCCACTATTCAATGACCCACAAATCCAAGATATATTCACTCACAGATAATGCCCCATTGTTGGATATACAATGCGTACATCACTCCTATCAAAATGTGCAATGTATTCTCGTCTGGCCATCGATATTCAATATCGACGCATCATTTGATGTTGACCGCACACTACGAAATTGTTGGTAGAGAGATGTCGTTATTTTCGCATGATACTCAGATAGTTTGGGTGGAGATATCTCTGTGAATGGGCAAAAATGTGAAGATAATATTGAACTACATATCGTCGCTGTAGAATGATAACCTCGTATGTCCAGAAATTCAAACTTCACAGGAAACGAAAAAAACGGATTTTTTTTTGTCAATTTTATAAATATTTTTATGTGCTTTTGTCTCATGTTTTGAATGATAAAAACCAATGCGTTACTTAACTGGATTATGCCAGAGAAATGATATAAGAGGTTTTCTGTTCTTATTTCTACGTAGTTTTTAATTAAACGCCCATGTCTCTATAGATAAGAGGTTTTCGTTTAACTCCAATAATGGCACTTGTACTCATATACTGGGTTCACAGTTTCACCGTATTATAAAATACGTGGTTTCCATACGATTTTTACAAAAAAAAAGGAAAACATGTTTTTTTGACATACGAGGTCGAGGTTGCATTCTACAGCGACGATATATTTTGACGTGGCAAAAAAAAACTGTTTCGGTTGTTCTGTTTTCAAACATTGTAATACCAAGGCTCCTGTTTGGCACGGTGATCAACGGTGTGTAAGGCAGTGACCAAGAGAGGTTTTTTTTAAGGTTCGAAAATCATCCAATGCCTGCCTCCCGATCTGGGCGAAGCGGAAGGGTGTGTCAGACTTTTACTGACTAAAACCCATCCTTGTTCCATCATATGCCCTTCATGTTCCGAGGCCGTGGTAACTCTTTCGAACAATTCCACAACCCCGACAGGCAACGGCCCCCTATTAGGCCCCGACAATTTTGCTGACACTCTTTGAGGCGCGCATGGAACACGACGCGCTGTCTACACGGTTCTGGTTTCAGTCGGGCGGCGAGCTATCCATTATTCGCAGCCCGCAAGCCCGCGCTTACGGTGGCTGGGAGTCACCCTGCGGCTCCCGACGCCCGGAGCGTCTCCTGTGGCGGCTAGGGCGCAAGGGCTGTGAGGGCCTTGAGGTCCACCTCTTTCTCGCGTGTTCCACCACCTCCTTCGCTTGACTGCTTCCCATGCCTCCTCGCTCAGGACCATAGATTGAACCAGGGCCGGGAGCGAGAGGTCGCCGCCTATCGCCTCTACGAGGACATGGCTGGACTCTGCCCAAGCGGGGCAAACCTTCACCGTGTTTTCTACCGTTACCAAGTCCCCACTTGGACCTTGGACTTTAGAGGGGTCTAAGGACTGATACAAGGAATAGATAGACATCCGACGGTGAGATGGGCCTTATTTCGCAGATACAGCGAGGTTCAAGGGCAAATATAAAGAAAGGTATGCCAAGCAGTGGTCTAAGTCAAGCTCTAGGTAGTGTAGCGTAAAACCGCTACGGTTAAAACCTCCTCCAATCCTAATCCAAACTTTTCAATAAAAAATTTTTTCTTCATAGCTGTTATTCACATTTGAACCAGGAATCGTGAAAAAATCGTCGGTTGTTTGCCTTTTGACGGCGTCATTACATTTTTGGGACCCGATAAGTGATGGTCGACCTTATTTTTTGTGATTAATATCGAAATTATGAAGTGAAAGTTTTTTTTCTGTTGGTGTAAACCCAATAAAAAATATAAAGTGTCCTAGCAAAAGTATAGTCTGTGGGTGATTTTCTGGTTAATTTGGTATGTATTGTCGTCTTTTTTCTTTTCGATCCATTTCGCACTAGTTTCATAATTAATCAAAGATTCAGCTTGCATCGGTGGTCTGAAGTTTCTTTTTTGTTTAGATCCCGTTACAAGCCAATTTTTGGCTCCACCCTACGGGCAAGCGACGTCGGTTATCGACGACGGAGGTCGGGGCGCTCTCGCCCGATATCCGAGCACATCCTGTGCCTGAGACGTCCATCTCAAAGGCCTGAAGAGAGTACGAGGTAGATGCGGACTCCGCAGCGCAGTGGCTCCGTGATTTCTACGTTACTTCCCACAGTCGTGTTCAGCCGTCCAGGAATTACCGAGTTTTCGCAGCAGGAGTTCTATTTTAAATAGTGCACCTAATTTGTATATTTCTAATCTAAAAATTCTCACGTCAAAAACTCTTTCTAACCTAAGGCCTATCAAGACGCGTTGGATGCTCTTAGTGTTTTTGTAATTAAAATTACTAATAATGCGTATTCGCCTAGCTATAACCGATTGCAATCGATTTTTTTGTTAGGTAAGTTAAAAATATTTGCATAATACTTTCGATAACATTCTTTTTCTTTCCGCTAAGTTAACCCACGCCATCACTGAAAGGTTCCCGATAATAACTAATATTTAACTTTTTATATTTTTTAATTAAGTACTTGTTTTCTTTCTTTTTCCTTTTAATCAAAATTAAACGTTTTAAGTAGCGGTTGTGTTTTACTGTGCACTTAATTTTATTTACGCTACAATATGGCGCCCGAATTAAAGTAAGTTTGCATATTAATTATTACTAAAATACCTTTTTTTTTGTTATCTCGTGTGTGGTTGCTCTTGAGAGCAATCTTTAATTTTCACCTTTCTTGTTGTGAGTTTCAGGTTTTAGAATTGGTCAGATACCCGTATGGAAGTTAAAAGGATTACCTGTCTTGAATGTTTTCCCGATTCATACGACTGGACTACAGAATTGCTAACTGAATTTATGTTCTTTGCTAAATTGTGTGATGTTTGTGAAATTCAATTTTAAAGATTAACTTTGTAACTATACCCAATTTCCAATTCTTTTATTTTCTCCCAAAATATACGTATCTATCCCGAGTTTTATTTTATCCCAGTAGGTAGCGGTAGTTAGTTTCCCGTAGAGTGTGTTTGATGTGTGGATGGTTAGGCATCGTGACCAAAGGTAAGCTTTTTGAATGGTCGTGTGCTAGTGTCTACCTTTTTTATTTTTTAGCCCGACTGTTTGCTTTTCTGCTATTTGCTAGTATCTGTTTTTGTTGGATTCTTAGCCCAGCGGATTCCTTTGACGTTCATTTTGTTGTCTTCTTCCCGTATCGATATTACGGCACGATATCTAACGATTTCCTGCTAAGTCCCGCTCTCTTTCATTTAATCTATTTCTATTTTGTGTTTAAAAATGTCCGAAGAAGGTTCTATCGGTGAGACTCCTTTACACGAAAGTATTATTATTTCTAGACCGCCTCCCATTCCACCTAGGCCCACTCCGGGTACTAGTCGTTCTAACTTACCTTCTCCTATGAAATCCGAGAACTGTCCCGGTTACCTTCTAAAACGATTTTCGCTAAGAAAATGGAACATAAATTATACTGGAGATACCAGTGTTCGAAATTTTTTTACCAGTATCGAAGAAGAGAAGGATTCAGACGACATAACTGACAGATATCTGCTTAAACGCTTCCACGAAGTGTTATCCGGTCGCGCCTTGAATTATTATAGGTCAATCCGTCGACCTGATATGACTTACCCCGAATTAAAAGAAAATTTCTTCAATACATTCGGAGAAATTGATTTCGAGTTTAAAACCGGTCAACAAGTTAGAAATACAAAACAGAAATCAGATCAACCTGTTTTACATTTTGTGCATCAGATTTCTCAATTGAATGATACATTACGTAAACCAGTCGATAAATCTGAACTATTAGAAATTATCACTCACAACATGCATCCTAGATATTTTCCATGCTTATCGATACATAAATTTACTGACTTAGATGCGCTCATTGACACTGCATCGCATTTTGAAAGTTTTTTGCCCAAATCTACAAAATTAGTTTCAGGCGCAACAAATCAATCACAAATCTGTCCAAAATGCAATAAAACGGGACACCCCTATCGTACTTGCCCTGATTTCCCTGGTATGCTATGTTTTAAATGCCGCACACCTGGTTTTATAACTCGTGATTGCCCAAAATGCAATCCAAAAAAATGTTTAGCCCACCGGCGACACGCATTACTCCGTACAGTGTCACCGGTGATAGCGTCCGATTCGTCTGATAACCGTCCTTTCATCGAGATCATATTGTGTAACCGGGTCGTTAAAGCCCTACTTGACTCTGGTGCACAAATGTCCCTTATTAGTGATTGTTTAACCCAACAACTGGGTATTTCTTTAAAATCAAACGTTCAGTGCCCACGTGTTATTTCCGCTAATAACTCTCCTATTGATATTTTAGGAACTATCTTTCTCCCAGTTAAGTTTAATGGTACGACTTTTGTCCACGAATTTTTAGTAGCACGTTCTATGTCTTCTTCAGTTATTTTAGGTATCGAATTTTGGAATAAGTTCGGTTTGACTTCAGTTTTTAGTCAAGCTTTTAACAAAAATATCAAAGGTAATATGTACCTTCCTCCCGACTCTAATTCCCTACCTCCTGACTCACATACCCTTCCTTCTGACTCTCAATCCCTTCCTCAGATTAATTGCATTAGCGAGGTTCGATACATTTACCCTCGTAACGTTTTATTACCAGACCAAGAGCTAAAGTTACAACGGGTCATTGAGGAATTCGATGTCATTTCATCCGATAAAGTTGGCCTTGGTAAGACTACTTGGCTATCACACAAAATAAACACTACTGGACCACCAATTAGACAACGGTTTTACCCTCTTTCACCTGTTAAGTTAAAGTTGCTCAATGAGGAAATCGATAAGATGCTGGAGATGGGTGTCATTCGTCCCTCACGTTCTCCATGGGCCAGTCCTGTTGTGATGGTTACCAAAAAGGACGGTTCTGTACGTTTTTGCGTTGATAGTAGGAAATTGAATAGCGTTACTACTAGAGATTCTTATCCGCTCCCCCGTATTCACGATATTCTTGACAACCTTCGAGGTGCAAGGTATATAAGTTCTCTTGATTTTAGGAGTGCATTTTGGCAGATTCCTCTCGCTGATGATGAGAGTTGTGAAAGAACCGCTTTCATAGTTCCACAACGAGGTTTATTTGAGTTCGTCAGAATGCCATTTGGTCTCACGAATGCAGCTTCCGAGATGCAGCGCCTTACTGATATGATCGTCAATTTTGAATTCACTTCGACCAGTGATAATTGCGTTTTCGGTTACGTCGATGATCTAATCATAATATCAAAAGACTTTGATAGGCACCTCTCGCTCCTTAGAAAAGTACTAGACCGTCTCAAGGAGGCCGGTTTAACTATTAACCTAAAAAAATGCGAGTTCTGTAAAAGCGAATTGAAATATTTGGGTTATATCATTAACGAAAAGGGTTTACAAACTGATCCCAGCAAGCTCGATGCTATTAGGGATTATCCCGTTCCTACTACAGCTAAGTCACTACGTGGTTTTATTGGGTTATGCTCATATTATAGGCGTTTTGTTGATGGTTTTTCTTCTATAATAGCTCCACTCACTGCCCTTATAGGAAAAAAGAAGGGTCGTGACCCTATAAGTTGGGATGATGCCGCCGATCAAGCATTCCTAAAATTAAAGGATGCGCTCATCAATACTCCCGTTATGGCTTGTCCAGATTTCTCGAAGCCCTTCATTTTGCAATGTGATGCGTCAGCTGTTGGTCTTGGTTCAGTTCTTTCTCAAAAGTTCGATGGTGTTGAACATCCTATCGCTTATTATTCACGCTTATTCTCAAAAGCAGAACGCAATTATAGTACAACTGAACGTGAACTTTTATCCGTTCTTGATTCCATTAAACATTTTCGCTGTTATTTAGATGGAATGAAGTTTTCTGTTATAACCGATCATATGGCCTTGAAATGGCTCCTCACACTATGTAATCACTCAGGGCGTTTGGCGCGATGGGCTACTGTGATTTCCCAATACACGTTTGATATCATTCATCGCAAAGGGTCGCAACACGTCGTTCCAGACGCTTTATCTAGAATGTACGCGAGTCCGGTTACATTCGATCAAGGACCTGACCATACCAATGATAGATGGTATAAAAAGATGTATTTAGGGGCTCGTGACTCCCCTCAAACGTTTCCAGCTTACGCCATTCGGAACGGTGTTCTGTTAAGACGCATGCCAATCACTAACCCATTGTGCTCTGATCCTTGGCGCGTAGTTTTACCCGTTGAAAAAGTTAAATCCGCTATATGGGAAGCTCATAATAACCCTCTCTCTATACATCCTGGAGTTTCAAAGACTTATTTAAAGCTCAAGGATAACTTTTACTGGCCAAATATGTTTCGAGATGTTTCTGAGACTTTAAGGCAATGTGAGGTTTGTAAAGCTTATAAGATCGCGAATTCCCAACCACGTGGTCATATGTGTTATCCAAAGGAAGTTTCTTTACCTTTACAAATGATTTCTATCGACGTTATTGGACTGCTTCCAATCGCTTATTATGGGTTCAAATACATTTTATCTATGGTCGATGTTTTTTCTAAATATGTTTGGTTAGTGCCCCTTAAAAGGATTGACGCCAATTCAGTTATAAAAGCTTTGGAATCTGAAATATTTTTTAACTTCGGAGTTCCACGGTCTATTCTCTGTGATAATGCTACCATTTTTCGTAGTAATCAGTTTTTAAACTTTCTTAGATCGTTTCGCATTGAATCCCCTACATATACCCCTTATTACACTCCACAAGCAAACACGGTAGAACGTTATAACCAAAGTGTCGTTACTTGTTTGAGCATATTGGTTGGCGAGAACCAAAGGAATTGGGCTAAATTGTTACCCAAGGTCAAACTTTACCTCAATTCATGTATTAATTTAGCCACAGAGTTTACGCCAAACTTTCTCATATTCGGTAGAGAAGTCTGTATGGATTCATCGCGTGCGAATAACCAGACTCTAAGCACTAATTTAGCTGAAAGTCGGGAACAACACGCGAGTAATCTGACTTCGCTCGCCGAGATTTACGCAAAAGTAGCGGACAATCTTTCTTCTGCTTTTCTCCGTAATTCACGAAATTACAATACGAACCGGACGGCTATTACGCTTAATGCCGGCGACATTGTATGGAGGCGTAATTTTTCAAAATCGTCAGCTGCTGAATACTTTACAGGAAAGCTTGCTCCTCGTTTCATTAAATGTCGTGTGATCAGAGTCATCTCCATGACTACATATGTCCTACAAGACTGTGATTCTCATCATATTGGACAATATCATATAAAAGACATACTTAAATGAATTAATTTGTTCCATATTCTTAACTTAATCAGCATTACTTATGTTAGGCCATTAGTTTTCAATTAACGACACCTCTTTTATTATTTCGACCCTCATTCCTCCCTGGAGTTAATATTTATTCATAACCATTTCCTCTCATTAGGCGTCGTATTTTTGATTTTGATTTAAGGTCCACCCTCTTCAACTTAACCCTCTCTCTTTAACTTAACCTTCTAACTTATCCCTCTATAACTTAAGCTCTTAAATTCAGTCTTGAGTCGTGTTTGACTTTGAGTCGTGTTTGACTTGAGTCGTGTTTGACTTTGAGTCGTGTTTGACTTTGAGTCGTGTTTGACTTTGAGTCGTGTTTGACTTTGAGTCGTGTTTGACTTTGAGTCGTGTTTGACTTTGAGTCGTGTTTGACTTTGAGTCGTGTTCGACTTTGAGTCGTGTTTGACTTTGAGTTGTGTTTGACTTTGAGTCGTGTTGGACTTTGAGTCGTGTCTCACTTCGAGTTTTTATCTGACTTCGAGCTTTTGTGTTCGACTTCGAGTTTTTGTTTGACTTCCTTTGAGTTTTCGTCGTATTTTTAAGTTATTTCTTAATCTCAACTCTTATTTGTTTCGTGTTGATTATTGTTCTTTGTTCCTATATATATTTAAGAATATTACTCTAGATCTATCGTTTGTTTTTCTATTCTAATGTAGGTTTAGGAGACGCATCTGAAGCTCGCACTGTTAACGTCTAAACTGGAGGCCGGCTTTCAATTTTATTCAGTATCAGCTGCACTTCGATGTTGTTGATTTGATGTATTTAGTTTAAAGTTAGTTAGGCTAATTTATTTAATTTGTATATTATGGTTTTCACTCTTGGTTGATGCTATCCCTTTTGTGTTGTCAGTCTGTTATTGTGTTTTCAATCTGTTGTTGTGTTTTCAATCTGTTGTTGTGATGTCAATCTGTTATAGCGTTGTCACCCTCTCACTGGGTTGATACATTCACTTGGGTTGATCTCTCACCTTTCTTTTAGGGTTGTCAACCACCTTTCCTTTAGGGTTGTCACTCACCTTTCCTTTAGGGTTGCCACTCACCTTTAGGGTTGCTACTCTCAATTTTTTTTACTGGGAATGGGGTACTGTAGCGTAAAACCGCTACGGTTAAAACCTCCTCCAATCCTAATCCAAACTTTTCAATAAAAAATTTTTTCTTCATAGCTGTTATTCACATTTGAACCAGGAATCGTGAAAAAAATCGTCGGTTGTTTGCCTTTTGACGGCGTCATTACATTTTTGGGACCCGATAAGTGATGGTCGACCTTATTTTTTGTGATTAATATCGAAATTATGAAGTGAAAGTTTTTTTTCTGTTGGTGTAAACCCAATAAAAAATATAAAGTGTCCTAGCAAAAGTATAGTCTGTGGGTGATTTTCTGGTTAATTTGGTATGTATTGTCGTCTTTTTTCTTTTCGATCCATTTTGCACTAGTTTCATAATTAATCAAAGATTCAGCTTGCATCGGTGGTCTGAAGTTTCTTTTTTGTTTAGATCCCGTTACAAGCCAATTTTTGGCTCCACCCTACGGGCAAGCGACGTCGGTTATCGACGACGGAGGTCGGGGCGCTCTCGCCCGATATCCGAGCACATCCTGTGCCTGAGACGTCCATCTCAAAGGCCTGAAGAGAGTACGAGGTAGATGCGGACTCCGCAGCGCAGTGGCTCCGTGATTTCTACGTTACTTCCCACAGTCGTGTTCAGCCGTCCAGGAATTACCGAGTTTTCGCAGCAGGAGTTCTATTTTAAATAGTGCACCTAATTTGTATATTTCTAATCTAAAAATTCTCACGTCAAAAACTCTTTCTAACCTAAGGCCTATCAAGACGCGTTGGATGCTCTTAGTGTTTTTGTAATTAAAATTACTAATAATGCGTATTCGCCTAGCTATAACCGATTGCAATCGATTTTTTTGTTAGGTAAGTTAAAAATATTTGCATAATACTTTCGATAACATTCTTTTTCTTTCCGCTAAGTTAACCCACGCCATCACTGAAAGGTTCCCGATAATAACTAATATTTAACTTTTTATATTTTTTAATTAAGTACTTGTTTTCTTTCTTTTTCCTTTTAATCAAAATTAAACGTTTTAAGTAGCGGTTGCGTTTTACTGTGCACTTAATTTTATTTACGCTACAGTAGGTAAGTATGGAATATGTAGAACTGGAAAGTGTTACTTGTTTATCGAAAAGTACGCGTAAGCGTCGAAATAAACATTTCCTAAAACACTGAAAATCCAACGAAAACTTGGGATCTCAATAACAAAAACGTTTGATTCATCAAGTTTTTATTTGAGGCTTGCTGTACCTGCGAATTCGTTTGTAGATTTTTTAGTACAATAACCCACTCGCGCCCCGCAGCACCTGTCAAAATTTGAACTCAATACAGCACAAACCTACTAACATTTTTTTTTTATTTATACATGAGATATGGGTATTCGGCTAATTCTAACCAACATATATCTAATTAACATCAAAATTTTCCTAACTGGTAACTCACGAAACTCAGCAAGAAACATCAAGTAATTTCTACGTCTAAAGATTCGAGGATACTACAATAAGTGCATGTGATATACACTCATGTTTTTTCGCTGTGTATTAGGGCATCCTCCATTACGTTGGTTCGCGCACCAGACGGGGCAGCGGGTTTTTTGTCCGAGCCTGCCTATCTCTATAAATCTTTGTAAGTGCCTCGTTAGTTGCTCTGGTCAATTCACGTCCAGTTTCTACGTTCAGATTTTTTATTCATCCAATTTGGGTGTGTTACTGTTTGTGTGAAATAGAGCTCGCCGAAGGAGGATCGACCTTCAAATAATTTTTCATTTTCTTGAAATGTTCTTTTTTCATATCGTATTTATTCCGATTTTATAGTGCTGAAACCATTCCAGGTTATTGGTATGTTAAATTTTGTGTGTGGACTCAAGCTTTTCCTTGACCAAAGTATTACCTTTTATTACCTTTATTACCAAATGACGGGAAAGGGAGTGTTAGACTTCTGCTACCTAACTAAAAAGCCGGCAGTTGTTATTGTGTTTTAAATAAATAAATAAATAAAAATAAAATACATTTATTTCAGGTCCAAGACCCATATAAAATAAAATAAAAATACACAAATTCAAACAATTTCCTTCCTAATTTAAAATACAAATGGAGAAATTTATATACAAAAAGATTCAAAGATTAATTAATTAAAGATTATAATATAAGATTAATAATAATAATTTTAATTGATAATTTAAGATTAGTTAAAGATTAAGTTAATAATAATAAATTAAAAAAAAACATGTCAAATTATCAAATTAAATAGAAAATAAATGTCAAATTAAATTCCAAATTAAAAGTCACGTTATATTACCAAACTACAGCTATAACATAGAAAATGTCAAGTTATTTTTCTTTTATTTACATTAACAATATGCCGGTCACAACAGTGCCTCACATATAAACAATCAGCAGCAGTAGTTCGTTAGAACATGCCCGCAACCCCAACGGGCAATGGCTCTATCGGGCATTCTTCGACCACAATATCATCACTTACCAAACGCGAGCCTATGATCAATACAAAAAAAAAACAGTAAGTCTCTTTACCAAAAAATACATATAAACTAACGAAAGTAATAAACTATAACTAAATAGAAAACATTAATTAAATTAGTCTCAATTGTTGCAAAATTAACATTCTTAACTATTATAACCCTTAAATTAGGCTAAACTCTATCTTAAAAGACAGCTACAAAATTAATCTATTTTTTGTTTATCTTATTTATTAAGCTAAACTACAATTATTGCAGTAATAAATAGGTAACACAAAGCCAATTACAGATTCTCACGGGTATAATGGGTATACTGCAAGTAAAGGGGTATAGATATCTCGTTTAAATTAGTTATTAAATTAAGAAGAACTCAAGTAAGACCGCATTATACCGCATGACATAGATCCAGCGTTAGACTAAACAGTAATTATTAGTATGTACTTCTATTACGAGTAATTATTTAAAGGAAATTACTTTAACCACATCGTACATTCGAATTTGTAGCTAAAATCACGTTTCATTTGTATTTCGGTAATCAGAATTGTAATTTGTCTCCATCAATCATTTATACTGAGTTAATTACACATCCCATTTGAGTTAATAAACTAATAGTAGATGCCTCCCAACCAAAATGGAGATTTACTAGTTAACTAGGATTTAGATTTGACTTTATTTGGTACTCGGCTTTGCACGAGAGCAAGTTATGTACAAAGAACTTCCTCAGTTTTAGGGTTCCGTAGCCGAATGGCAAAAAACGGAACCCTTATAGTTTCGATATGTCTGTCCGTCTGTCTGTCCGTCCGTCCGTATGTCACAGCCATTTTATTCCAAAAAAATAAAGACTATACATGTGAAACTTAGTAGGTAGATGTATTCTATAAACCGCTTTCCGATTTTAAGAATAAAAATGAAAAAAAAATATTTAAAATAAAGGAGGGTCCCCATACATGGAACAAGAACTGAAAATATTTTTTTCATGAAACCTATACGTGTGTGGTATCTATAGACAGGTCTTTAAAAACGATATAAAGGTTTCTAAAACCATTTTTTCATAAAGTCAATCATTTAAAAGATATAAGCTTCCAATGTGGTAAAATGTATGTCTCCCCCCTCTAACTTCTATAATAATGGAGGGAAAAATCTAAAACTACTAATATAACTAATATATGTCTGTAGATGTTAATGTAAACTTTCAACCAAAATTAGTTTGAACGAAATCGGGTCAGCAGTTTTTGAGATCAGTATATTTTCTAAAACCGCAAATATAACTTTGTAATTCATACAAACACTATGAAAACAAAGTTATTTAGCGTAGTTGTAGAAATGTAAATAAGCTAGACTAAGCTATTTTAAGAAATTTTTAAGGTTTTTTTTAATTCGTCAAATAAATATAAATATTATATTATATTACTAGCTTTTGCCCGCGACTTCATCCCCGTGGAATAGTTACTTTGGGCCAACGTTAAATTTAACCCCGATTTTGAAGCATTCTTCATTGGCGCTCCGCTCCTATTGGCCTTAGCGTAATGATATATAGCCTATAGCCTTTCTCTATAAATTGACTATTTAATTAAAAAAATAATTTTTCAATTCGAACCAGTAGTTCCTGAGATTATCGCGTTCAAACAAACAAACAAACTCTTCAGCCTTATATTATTAGTATAGATAGCTGTTGCCCGCGACTTCGTCCACGTTTCCGTCGATTTTCGTAAAAAAAAGTAATCTATGTCCTTCCTCATGGTTCAGTGATTTTGATGTAAGAGACAAATTAACCTTCGTAATTTAGTAGGGAAATATAATATGTCAATCTATAATACTGTTGAAAAATATCGCAATACCGAACCGCACAATATTAAGAATTATTTATTTATTTATTTATTACTAATTAAGTAAATGTATCGGTAATATTGTTTAGATCACGTTCACATGAGGCTTAAGTACCTATAAAACGAAAATACTTCAGCGCAAAGCTTCCGGGTAAACTATGTTGGAAGTTGACCCGTCCGGCACGTGAACATAAAGATTCCCGGGAAAGAGCGACGTACAACTGACCATGCGAGAAACAACTGACACCGAGATCTACTCCAGCAACACGAAAAGTCTGCCCTTGAGCCTTATTAATTGTCATTGCATAACACACCGATACTGGGAATTGCGTTCTTTTAAATTGGAATGGAAAATAATTTGGTATTATGGGAATTCTGGGAATAAAGACGGTTTCTCCTGCACCGCAACCTGTTAAAATTTGAGCCTCGATTATATTTTGTTGCAACTGGGTTACTTTTAGCCGAGTTCCATTGCAAAGTTGTTGTGGTTTTAAATTTCGGAGCAGAATAATAATCAGAAAGCTTCGAACTGATAAGCTATCGGGAGTTACACGTGTTATTGTGAGTCAACCATAAAAGATAGATATATGCTGTCGTGGGATATTTTTTATATAATTTTAAGGAGAACATTTCCGTCATAAATGATTTCTGTGTAGCTTTAACCATTAAGGTTGCACTCGCGACGGAAGCTTAAAAAATGGAGTAACTTCTCCCGTTTTCCCAACATTTCCCTTCACTGCTCTGCACCTATTGATTGTAGCGTTATGAAAAGTATACTATAACCAGCTCAGGAGTATGAAAAATAATTGTACCAAGTTTCGTTAAAATCCGTCGAGTAGTTTTTGTTTCTATAACGGTTATACAGACAGACAGACAGACAGACAGACAGACCGACAGACAGACAGACAGACAAAAATTTTACTGATTGCATTTTTGGCATCAGTATCGATCCCTAATCACCCCCTGATAGTTATTTTGTAAATATATTACATGTACAGAATTAACCTCTCTACAGATTTATTATAAGTATAGATTATAGTTACTACGGAACCCTTCATGGGCGAGTCTGACTCGCACTTGGCCAATTTTTTGTATTACTGTAAACCGTAACAACATCCGTTGCTTAGTGAAGAAAACATTAGTACTTATAAAACAAAGGTACAAAACATCAAATAAAATACAATGTAGTTTAGTAAATACTAAATTACGACTGTCTTGTTGGTCTACCAGTCGCAAGTGCGACTGCTGAGTATGTGGTCTCGGTCCGATTGACCGACTAACAAATGTTATTGGGTTTTTCTGTTAGGGATTTGTTGGTAGTAGCGTGGAGCTTGGAAGTTTGCGATGTAATACCCCCATGCCTTGAAAAACACGTTAAGCCGCTGGTCTGGCTGTCATTTAGACATCTTTCTTTCTTCTTAACTTACACTTTTTTTTTCTTATCTTTTTTTACATTTTTCTTAGAACGATTTAAGTTCCTTCATGACCCACATGCAAAATCTCTGAGGTCATCAGAAAACTTAAGGCTTGCGGTACCGAGTCACGCCACCAATTTCTATGGTAAGTCGTTCGCAGCTCAAGCAGTACGGCTGTGGAATGCTCTACCCGTGTCAGTAAGAAAAGTACAAACACTATCTTCTTTCAAAAACTTAGTACAAGATCTCTATCTCTCTCCTTAAATTGTTGTTATTGTGTATGTCTTTGTTTCTTTCTTTTTTTTTCTCAAATATTTATATGTATATATATGTTTTGAGAACGTTATTTATTGTTTTGTATTTTATATAGATAAATAGTACACCGTGGACTACCCGCGTATTTATTTTCTCCTTCTGTATCAAATCCATCCAAAGGTTGTCTGTAAAAGATCGCTTTTAGCGATAAGACCGCCCATTGTATCACCCTTTTTAATTGTTAAGTCCATAATTTTGTTTTACTGTTATGGTGTACAATAAAGAATATATCTATCTATCTATCTATCTATCTATCTTAGACAGTCGTTACAGGTTCTGATTCCGATTTTCCGGCTTCTGACTAGAAGATATAAAATCTGACACTGATCTGGCCAAAGGTTATCGTGTTATCCAGCAACTGCATTGTCTAAGTCAAAGTCAAAAGTTGTTTATTGTGAGACAGTGGTTACAGGGTTGTTATTAGTTTATTGTATGCGTTCGCACTGCTCCACCATATTAGGCATACAATATTTGGAAACAAAATAACTATAACATATTGATTCAATTTACAAATAAATAAAAATAACATTCCAATTAGCATTAATCAATAACATTTAACAATTAATATATGATATTTTAAAATTTTGCATCAAAACATAAAAATATTGGCACTATCTGGTCTCAAATCTGTCGGACAAAAATTCATTGTGGAGGTCGGATGGTCAGTCCCTCCATGTAATTGAAGCCCTATCTTTTTTTATTTGTTTTATTTTTTCTTTTATTTGCCTTACCAACAATCCTCAATTATCCTGAAGATTTTATAAATTTAATCCCGCCTCAATGGCTGGACAGTTAATAGACATTAGTCAAACGTGCGCACCAAGATTCTAATGATTCCTTAAAGAATTCCATAAAAATAATATAAGTTAATTTATTCCATGATTCTTATGTAATAAACACAAAAAGGGGGCAAAAGCATAACCGATTTTTATTACTTCCTACATAGGGTAACGATTTTTGCCAGTTTAAGACCCCCTCTTAGGTTTTACTAGGAATGGATTTTATTAATGTTTAGATAGTAATTTATTAAAACTTAATGCAACACAAAATGTACAAAGGTGGACTTAATGCCATAGGCATTCTCTACCAGTCAACCACGGGTGGTGAAGAGATAACATGGCAGGTGCATAAAAAAAGAAAGCTAAGTAGATAATATATTCAAAGTAGAAGTTTTATTACATATATATTTAAAATAAACTCACATATATACATATTTATCATAATACATACCAATATATAGGTAGGTATAATATATATTAATAAAATGCTATAGAAAGGGGGTTATGAAAACTTGCTTCCACTATAATATAGTTAATATCTATAGTTTTAAGTTTTTCTTTATTAGATTACATTATGATTGTTCTAGGAAGCTCGACCGGGCCTCCTCATTCGAGCGGAAGCGCGTGCTTTTTCACCAAAGTAACTTTACGCGTTTTTGTGATCTTACGTAAGAACAACCCCCCTCTTCTTTGGAAGAAAAAGCAAATCGACCTAAATCTCCCCTGAGCCTTACGTTATAAATGTATGAACCCGTAATAAAACACTCGGAGGATGAGAATCTTGTTATCAAAACGCTTCCAATTTCTCTCAAATCAGCTGTACCTGCTCCAATTTTATCATAACCATTTTTTCTTTAAAGTATTGTAGCTCAAAACAGAAGTTAATAAAAGTGGGTACCTAATCAACCTAATTCACTAAGATCCCGAAACTTGTATTTCGACGCGAATATTCTTTTATTCATTCGCCTTTTTCGTTTCTTACTAAAAACCTAATTTCCAAAGTAATAAGTAAGTATAATCAAACTCATTCAATTATATTGAAGCACATTTCCACAATAGAACCTTTAAAATTCTTTATTATAGGTACTAGTTTGAAAAGCGTATTGTGGCCTGTGAGTAGTTAGAAACCGTTCTAAGACTCAATCTAAAATTATTTATCATCTCGAATTAAACCTTTGAGTTCGTGACGGCTTGGCTTTAGAAACGACAGACAGACTCAATCGTTAACAAAGGTTTTAATCATTTCCGTTTTGAACTTAGTCATAGTTAGCCTACGCGTAGCTGAAAATGACGTACTACCGGCAAAGGGAAACGCCTTTTCTTGGCCATGTTTTGCTCCTCAATGTGATAAATACAAAAAAAAATACCCATTTAGTAACTAAAATATTGCTATTATTTATTTGTAATGAAAACTCCGGCATTAAAAGCGGATTTAATCAAGAAACTCAATCGAAATTCTCTCAAAATTGCCTTATTTAACACTTCCGGGCGCTGGTCAATCCTGTCAAAGTAGCGATGTTAACTTTTACTAAAAAAAATCCATACACTAAAATCGGTTACCAAAAATCGATTTATGAAAAATCTATTTTTATTATGTAGTTGTTTCGCTTTTATCGATTATTATGTAGTAGTTTGACCATTATCGAGCTTCTAAATACGAACCATTTAACCGATTTCGTGTTTCTAGTTTCTCAAAAATACAGATTTTTCGATAAATTGATTTCTTAGCGTCATCCCTACGTCAAGAAAATCGAAATCGACATTGAGATAGGAAAAGTATCTACCTATGGAGATGGCATATTCTACTATATAAAGAATAGTTATACAAATATCTATCTAATCGACACACACAAGTCAAAAAACATTTTCTCTTTTCAACCGACGACAAAAAGAGGAGGTTATCAATTCGACGCGTATATTTTTAACCAACCAAAAAATGCATATGAAAAGAGAGATATTTAAATGTTTGTGAAGTACAATTTTTGCATCACTTTTATCTGACGTCAAAATCATGTCTATGCGTGCCCGGTCGCCATATTGAGTGCCCAAAGTACTCTGTGGTTTTGGGGTAGTTGTGCTGTCAAACAGTTGCTTGCTCAAGATATTTTTGTTGTTTTATAGAAAAATATGTATATAAGAAAAGTATTTCGGTGTTCTGAGTTTAGACAATAAAAAGAAAATCATCCCCTCGTGTTGTATAAAACAGATTGATGCGAGAAAAAACAAAAATCAGCTTAATTTGACTCTGCAAACGTTAGTAACCAGTTTTCACTAATCCAGTCGAATATTTAGAATTATTATATGTAATTTATTGTTACTAGATGATCTTTTCAACCGACGACGAAAAGAGGAGGTTATCAATTCGACGCGTATATTTGTTTTTTTTTTATGTATGATCACTGATTACTCGAAGACGGCTAAACCGATTTGGAAAATTCTTTTTTTGTTTGAAAGGGTATACTTCGAAATTGGTCCCATTGTCACCAGGTCAGGATCTGATGATGGGATCCTGGAGAAATCGAGGGAACTCTTCAAATATTATAGGCACACCTATGGTGTTTTGGATATTTCTTATAGTAACTTGTGCAGTTGCTCTCAAAAAATACCATTTGGGGAAGTGGAACTGATGATGAAAACCACAGATGGCCGCCGAACCGACTCAATAATAAGTATTTCGTGGATTGCGATTCGATTACTTGACTATGGATGTTAAGCACTTTATGTTCGTCACAATGCATATGGTGATGTAGAGCTGATGGTGAAGTACCAGGAGAACTCCTCAACAATTAACGGCCCAGCATTGGGAAAAGCAATATTTTGTAAAAGTTTATAAGCAGTTGACATTTAGGCTCTTTTAACTAGGTAAATTAAAAATCGACCAACTAAAAAGAGTGAAATAAAAACTTTTTACCAAAAAATTAAACCGACTCATCGACAAAAAAAAATGATTGAATATTATTTCAACCGGAGTCATGTTTATATGGCTTATAACGTTATTATTTTCTTTATTTCGTTGCATTGTTTACATACAATAATTCTTGGTAGTGATGTGTCAACTCGATTTACTAACTCGAGTTAACTCGAGTTGGGCTTAGATCGAGTCAACTCGAGTTGAATTCTCTTTAAATCGATTTAGTCGATTTGAATACTCCTGCCTTAGCGCGTCAGCCGGATGACAGACACTGAGATGGCGCGAAGTTTGCCGATCTTTTATGACTATATTTATTCATTTAATTCGCTACAAATGTCAATTATGTCAATGTCACAACAACACAACATTGCATTGTTGCAGATTTGAGGTTATTTTGGAGTGCCGGTTGTTATTGTTGTTAGTTTTTCGAATTATTAGGTACTGTATAGAAAAAATGCCAGCACCTAAAAAGAACTGTTTCAGGAGGTACCTGTTTCGGATACAGCGGGAGGACACGCCCAGGTGTCATCATTGTAAGGACCACTGGAGGACACGGTGGAGCATACGGTTGAGGTGTGCTCTGCTTGGGCGGAGCACCGCCGTGTCCTCGTAGAGGTGGTCGGCGGCGGCGATCTCTCGCGCCCTGCTCTGGTTCAGACTATGGTGCGGAGCGAGAGGGAATGGGATGCGGTTGCCTCCTTCTGCGAAGCAGTCATGCTAGCGAAGGAGGAGGCCGAACGCGCGAGGGAGAGGCATCTCTCTTCCTCGCGCCCCAGCCGCCGCAGGAGACGCCCCGGGCGGTGGGGATTCACGAGCCACCGTAGGCGCGGGCCTGCGGACGGCGAGCAGGGGTCGCTCACCGTCGGTAAGGACCAGGCCCGGATCACCCGGGCACCTTGAGGCGCGTCGTGTTCCACGCGCGCCTCAAGGTGCTGTCAACACCAGTGACAGGGCGTCATAGGGCCATTGCCTGCCGGGGTTTGCGGGAAAGTTCTACCGAGTTACCGCGGCCCTGGAAATTTAGGGCAGCCGAAGGAACAGGGTGGGTTTTGAGTCAGTACAAATCTGACACACCCTTCCGCTTGACCCAGAGCGGAAGAAGTCGTTCGATGATTTTCCCACCCAAAAAAAAAATTACCTAAAAAGAAATCTGTGGTTTGGGATGTATTTGAATCGCCAGTGAATGGACATGCTAAGTGCAAACAGTGTTCAGATTCATACAAATATAGTTTCGTTGTTAATAATTTATAGAAATACTTACTTTATTTATGTTACGAAAATTTAATCCTAAATACATAAAATATAAATAAATGATAAATAAATACATTTAATTTTTATTTAAATTCTACCTTAGTACTTTAATTATAATGGTCCCCATACATATATTTACATATTTTTTTTTACATTACATTTTTATATGCTGAATCTGTCCAATATTTTTAAATATTGTTACGAAAACAAATCATTTACTCAGTTTCATTTCATCCTGTTAACTCGAGTAACTTAACTCGAGTTGAACTCGAGTTACGTGAATTTCAACTCGAGTTAACTCGAGTTGTGTTTATTCCGAGTTGGCACATCACTAATTCTTGGTATGTAAGGCTAATGATGTGCGATGTTTGCGCGGATAAATATCGATAATATTGATAATGTGTGAAATACATTGGAATGATATTTTTTTAATCCTCAGGTTTTCTGGAAACGAAATATGAAAGAAGAAATTGATAGAAGCTAAAAATATAAACCCTATACATAAAATGTGGCATATCTGCTCCATGCACTTTGACGAATCTTGTTTTAACAGAACCCTCGATGTGATAAGGTTACATGACGGTGTAGTGCCCACATCGACTATGCTGGTATGTTTTTAAACATAAATTGCATAGCATAGCAATTTCAATATGAACATCTTGTTAAATACTTATTGTTTTGGTAGTATTTCGAATTTCAATAATTTTAATTAGGAAAAAGTAATTTATTTATGTGACTATTTTTTTTTAGCTTAAGTAAATTTGTTCCTCTCATCAATTTTCCTGACAACAACTTCCTTCAAGTATAATGGTAAGAATACATTTCAAATATTACTTAGTGTTTTTTTAAAGAATGTCTTATTTATTTTTATTAATTTAAAAACCATGGAATTGTTTTAGATTACTTATAAAATAAGCAAAACTGTTTTTCGTGAAAAACAAAATAAATCGAATTCGACTTGTCCATTGAATTTGCAGTTGGCGGAAGAAAATTTTGCCGAAAATGGCTTTGCTGAAACCTGCAAAGGTAAACTGACTAGTCTTTTTCATTAAAAATCTGATAATTATATTGTTTCATGATTTTTTTTGTCAGTGGAAATTGACAACTGACTGACATTTAACATTTTGTTTGGTTCTGTAGTATTTATATGTATCATCTATGGGTTCTATTTCTTTGCGACTCGTGATTTCTTTTCTACTGCATTTTTCTATTTGATATTCTGACGACTTTGATTACGATTATGGACCCTGTAATCGTTCCCAGTGATGACCTTGGCTTTACATTGGATTTTGTAACCGCCTCCCACGACGACACCGGCTTGTTAATGCAGACCGTGCCTGTTTTTCACGAAGGACCTGACACGATTATGGAACCTGATTTACACCAACTTACCAGTTTACCACGGAGTCATCTTTGTGTCAACTGTGGTGTGGATACACGTAGACTTAAGCGATCTACCTTGAACAATGTGGAAGTTCGGTCTACGTTTGAAATATACACAACAAGTAAGTTAATTATAGAAACATACAAGTTACATACTCAACAACTAACAACAACAAAAATCTATAATTATGTTTTTTGTTAATTAAACTTGAATTTTTTAATTATGATTTATAAAAGTCCAACCGAGTTCTATGTTAAAAATAGTGTTTGTTTCTATATCTATGATGTCAACCCTAATGCCTCCAATTCGCTTCGTTATCAAACATTTCCCATTGATTTCTGACCCTTCTTAAGCGAATGTACAAAGTATTCTTATATAATGAAATACTAAATGAGCTACAAACTAGTAACTGATTCAATAAAGTTGGGACAGTTTCCCCACCTCATTGTCATTTCGATGACGTTACTTACTGTAACTACAATTTTAAAACAAATATTGTTTATTTATACAGAATGGAATCAGGCGCTACTTTGCGAAAACCACATGCATGAGTGTGATTTGTTTGCATGTGGTATGTTTTTGATTGCATCCCTTCTGCATGTGCATATATTTGTGGGCGGGAGGGCGCTGCTGCATACTGCATGCAAGATTGATCATCTAGTTTTTAGCGGAATTAACACTAGATATTTTCCTAAAGTATAAGTATTATTTATTTATTCTCTTTTTATAAATACATAAATAATTCTGACCGATGTTGAAAAATTAACAACGTAATTTTAGCCTTAGTAATTATAATGCATTGCTCCGTACTCACAAAAGCATAAAGATTCGTCCCGACTACCACTTATTAACTTCCAAACGTGTCTTCCGCATACCGTTACAACGAACCTCTTCTCTTCTAGCCAGACGATGTCCCGCTTCCCTACACACTCTCGTATACAACAAAGTTTCCAGAAGCTTACCCTGTGACATAAAAGATCTTTCCCTCACAGCGTGCAAAAAAGTTGTCATACAATGGCTTTTAGGTCTTTCATATGATGAATCTGAAAACATCCTAACATCGCTGTAACTCACTCACTCCAACTCGAAATCTCATCAGACACAAACTCCGACACTACACACACGAACAAATACACACAAACCACACACACACACACACATAAACACACACATTTTGTATTAGTTACTATAAAAATTGTTTTGTTTTTGTAATAATTGAAGAAGTTTATTTTGTACTTAGTTATTATTTTTTGTCTTATATAATTTTAAGTTAAGTAGTTTTAAGTCGATCTCATTTTATCTAAAGTTTTTGATGTTCTCACATACTTATGTTTTTTGTTCAGATCATCTTTGTTATTGCACCCACAACATTGTCTACCACAACTTAGGTCCCCAAGATACAGGCATAGCCTAGTTTGGGGATCATCGGAAATTTGCAAAGAATCTAATAATAGTCTCAATAAATTCTATTCTATTCTAATTATTTATTCTTCTTTGAATCTATGGTAAACTGATTACATTACATTTGGCCTAGTAGGGAGCCACGCTAGTCGTGAACTCAGTGGCGTTTATCAGGAATTCAAAAGTATGTATGTAATTGGGTATTTTAGGCACTCAAGCAGATGGGCAAATGTAATTATTAATTAAATCCACACAAGAGTAAAAAAATCCTCAATAAATGCTCATATTGATATCGTTTTAAGGTATTCAAATCGTTCTAAACACACGACGTTCGGTATAACAAGAATGTTTGTTTAATGTCTGACACATGTGAATTATCGATTCTATCCCTTAAGGTCACAGTCCACTATAGTAACGCTAGTTAGTATAAGTGTACTACAGTGATATAGCCGGAGCCTTCTAATACAGGTATTGTTTGCTTAACTGGAGGCTCCGAACATGTTCAATTGTGATGTAATTTTTATTTGTCACAATAAACTATTTTGTATTTGTATCAATATTATCAATAGTTTATATATTTTATTTGAATAACATAATAATCAGTGTTTTCCAAGGTGAAACGTAAGTAATTATTTTAGAAATCTTCACTCCTGACACCGAGTTACTCGGTAAGGCAGAGTCTTGCTGACTATTACTTTCACCACGATGGCTCGAAGTGGTCCTTTCCAACTAGTGATGTCTTATTATTTTATGTTACGAGTATGTCTTATGTTTTTAATGCTAAAATATTTTATGTTTTACTATTATCTACTTAAGATATAAGTTGTGCCACGTACTTAAGTTACGCCGGTAAGTTACTATTAAAGTAACATTTAATTTGACTGCCTACTAATTACTGGTGCAAAAACACTTTTATCAGTTATTCACCTCGATGATTTTAGATAACTGTGCTATGTATTACATACTTTATAGCTCCTAATAATCCCAAAAAGGTGATTCGACAGCGTCGAGTTCCACATGTGCTTCTAAGGGCTGTCAGAACCAATGACGGGGTCCGATAGAGCCAATGTATTTGGGTTGCGGAAAAATTCTAACGAGACACTGCAGCCCCGATATAACAGAAAATTTTTCTGTAGTTCGCGAGGTGGTATCTAGACATGTATAGCAATCTAAAGATATGCTCACTTGTACATTAGGAAGTATCAATAGGTCCAATGTCTCTCCAAATGTACAAAAACGTAATATTCTAACCGCAA
The DNA here is from genome assembly GCA_943138885.2 of Tholera decimalis. Taxonomy (NCBI): domain Eukaryota; kingdom Metazoa; phylum Arthropoda; class Insecta; order Lepidoptera; family Noctuidae; genus Tholera; species Tholera decimalis. The sequence continues at coordinate 15,613,346 of OW964559.2, forward strand.
GGGCAACTTAAGACACAAGGTGAGTTTTCAGTCAGTAGGAGTCTGAAACTTTCTTCAGCTCCACCCAGCCGGAGGAGTCAGTCATTAAGGATATCCCACCCCAAAAAATGCGGTGAGTATTTTTTGGGTTTTATATTATTTATATTATTGTTCATTAATATTATTTATTCATGTAGATATAGATTCTAATTTAGCCCACCATGTCAAAAACTAGAGCACAAAATAAAATGAAGCTTTTATGGTAAACAGTTTACCCGCAAAGGTCTAAATTGTAAACGTTTTTCTGCTAATCCATTGTGAGAGTAATATGCAAGGGTTTTGTCTCAAGGGCGGTAAACTCCGAGTCTTAATAGATTAGCGGGCGTGGCTGCTAGTACTTAAGTAAGATTTATGAATGATATGGGAGATTTACTGAGGATAGTACTTAGTGGGTACATCGTTAGTTTATTGATTCAGTGTCTGATTGTTGCGTTATTAATAACTATGTATGGTGGTTTCATTTGGATTGAAGAGGATTATAGCGAAATTCTTGGACGAGAACGAAGATCTGAAGGTGACAAGAGCTGCAATATAAAAATATGTTAAAAGTCGAAGATGACGATGTTAAAAACGATGCCGGAGGTTGTGTAAGAACACTACCAGTTATTACATAACCTCCGGCATCGTTTTTTTCTAGAATCAAAAATTGTCATGGATGTCCTCCTCCATGGGACTGATGAAGGATCTATCAGACTCTAACAGAGTAAAACCCATGTTCCCTCGGTACTGGCGCCGTGGGTTACGGAAGCACTTAAATATTTTTCAAAGCAGCCCCCGACGCGTGCAGGCTCACCTCAAGGAAATGGATTATCCTCCGGCCTAATGCTACATCACGCCTCCATGTAACCTAACTCCACCGAGAGGACTGTGACACCGGGTGAAGTAGCTATAACAAACTCAAGCGACTAGAAAATCTCACTGCTCACGCTAGCACTACCAGCCCGTCAACAGGAAGGATGCTGGCCACATCAAAAGAGCAACCATTTTACTGAAAACGAGCACAAAACTCAAGCAAAATCATTGCAAGTAAATGTTATGCGTTCCGATTTTTTACACGGTTAATATTCCAAGTAACCCAGTAAAGCATAAAAATAATACAGCCCTGTAAAGGCAGACAGACAAAGAGATAGCCCGATGGCGTGCTTAGTAGTAGGGATCTATGCCAGTTTCAATAGATGAAACCTATTCATTGAACTGAAGTATGAAAGTCAGTTCTAATAATTAAACGCGATTACATGCAGATATCTGTAGTTAAAGAGTACTTTACTTGCACAAATTGTGATCAAGAGTAATGATTCTGAATATATGTTGCAATTGATATAATCGTTAGGTTCGGAAGGTACTTTTAGCTCTTAGATAGTTATCTCTCTGAACGTATAAGTACGAGTATATAAGTAAGTATAAGCTTCATTAATAGCTAGTTACCGTGGCTTGATTCTCATATACTACACTGCTCATCAGATAAATCGAAACACTTCCGTTTTTATGGTTTCTGGGTTTCTGTCCTAATTTAACACAAAAGAGTTTTCATTCCATGAAAAAAATTACTTGATTTTATAGCTGGCAGTTTGGCCATTACGGTGATAAGCGAAAATTTAAAATTCTAAATTAGACTTTCATTTATTTGTCCTATAAATGAAATGAGTCACTGTTTTGAGACAAATGTGTGTTTAGAGTTGGAGTACATTTCACCTTTGAAAACTAAAAGTTCTTTATTTGTTTACTGTGACTTTGGCACGTCTGAAAATGTTTTTTTTTTTCTAAAACATATGGATACTTCGCCCGCAGAAGCCGCCCAAGTGATGGCGTTGCTGGATTCTGGACTCAGTCAGCGTGTTGTGGCTGACAGATTGCATTTAAGTCTGTTGTCTGTTCATAGAGTCTACAAACGCTATCGGGAGACTGGTTTGTTCACGCACCGTTTAGGATCTAGCAGGAATCGGGTCACTTCTAAGCGAGATCATCGATTTATTATAACAACTTCTTTACAAAATCGACGCCTTAATGCTTTTCATCTGCAGCAGCAGCTTCATGTTGTACGTAGGGTGGCTATAAGTGACTCTACAATTCGAAGAAGGTTGAAGGAACGTGGACTGGTACCGTACAAGCCAGCAAATGTGCCGAAATTAACTGCAGACCATCGAAGAGCGCGCCTTAACTGTGCACGTGAGCACCTAAATTGATCATACCTCCAATGGAACAAAGTTCTCTTTTTTGATGAGTGTAAAATTATGTTGTATGGTAACGACGGAAGGAACAAGGTCTACATAAGAGATGGAGAACCATTGAAGAAAAGGTCAGCTATGGTGGCGGTTCGTAGAGGAATCAGCGCCGACGGTAAGACAGAGCTTGTCTTTGTATCTAAGCCACGTCTGTCTGCACTAAACAGTCATCGATACATCGAACAGTGTCTTGAGCCTTACGTGATGCTCTATGTAAATTTTATTGGCAACGCTTCGTATGAGATTATGTTACCGAAGTTGGTATCTCCATTATGGAATGGCCAGCAAGAAGCCTGGACATGAATACGATTGAACATCTATGGGATGAATTAAAGAGACGAATTCGTATAAGAGATCCTGCCCCAGAAACACTTAGCCAGCTGCAAAATGCAATCCAAGAGGAATGAGCTTGTCCTGAGTATGAATTCCGAAATAATTAAGCCGCAGGAGATTAGAAAAACAACCGAGGGTAGTTTGTCGGAAGAGCTGAGGTACCAAGATGAGCAGTTCATCATACTTCAGACTTTCTCAAACTCATCTGTGTCTATAAAGAATTATTTAATGCATGCATTCTTACCATCAGGTGAGATAGTGGTCAAACGCGAAACTATTTTCAATAAAAAAAATTATCTGCCAGGTTAAGTAAATATTATAACGCGTACGGAAAAAACATAAGCATATAGTCATCAGTCGCGTCTCGTTAGCGCTCGCGCACGGTTCGAATATAGGTGCCCCCACCTTCAGTCGCGACAATGTCTGTGAATACGCTAAAATGTGTAAATTGCAATATTGTAATATGTGAGCTATTATCATTCATCCAAAATAAAATAGACGTGATGGACAATGACAGCCTCATAAGAATCTGTGACACGGCCTTCACGGTGGACGAAGTTGATAGTGCTAAAGACTTGCTATTTAGTTCAATTAAGACTAACAAGAAGAAAGTGACGAGACGTAAAGAAGGGAAAAAAGGAAGAGACCTAGAGGATATTATAAGTGTTTTCAAAGTGACGGAACCTGATCTTATTCCAATATTTGTGGCGCGTGACTTGCAAAAATTACCGCCAGTTACATTTGATCATGTAGATGTGACCAAATTGTTAAAAGATCTAGTGATTATGCGTGCGGAAATCAATGAAATAAAAAGTGAATATGCAACGATTACTCAATTAGACCAGTTGAAGATGGAATTGGGATCCAACAGGCCCCCGGTATCGTTATTAACGTGCAATATTAATGCGAAAAAAAGAGGAGGGTATTTGCTCGATAGCGGGCCGGTAGGTCTATCGCCGGCGCCAGCATATGACGATGACACGATGATAAGATTCGCGAGTGCGGAGCGCCTTGAGTCACCAAAATATCGTTCTCTCGCTTGTACGCTTAACGTACCGAGCAAGACAAGTGCGCATGTACCGCGTAACTCAACGCTGTTGGAAAACGAGTTATGTACGGAGATTGCTGAATCATCTGTTCACCCTGCGGAGACAAATCATTTTGAACCTCAAATGAAACGACCCACGATGGCGGAAATAGCAAAGAATGGCGAATGGAAAACACCTAAGAAACCAAGTGATAATTGGGTATTAGTGCAAAAACGAAGGTCTAGAAACCGATTTACCGGTAAAATGGGCAAAGCTGCTACGGACTTGTCCGAAGTATTTATAGCCGCGGAAGTTAAAATCTCGTTGTTTATTTCAAACGTAAACAAACAGACAGCGGTGGAAGATATCTGTAAATATATTGAAAAAAAGACTGCGGAGGTGGTTACCCTTGAGAAAATTGTAATGAAGAAAGAAAAGCCATATAATGCATTCAAGCTGCTTGTCAACAAAAGTAAGCTAGATATCTTTCTAGATGATCAGATGTGGCCCGACGGAGTCACATTTCGGCGCTTTATTCAATTCAAAAACAGAAGAGAACACATAAATAATACTATTTGTGTGAACGAAGGAAAATCTACATCGTGTAATGGATAGTATTTCAAAAATGAACATAATATCTTATAATTGCAAGAATGTTAAAAAGTCTGTGAACTGTGTACGTACACTCTGCAAAACAGCTGATATTATTTTGTTACAAGAAACATGGCTATACCCACATGATCTAGCATTTCTTGATACGATTAATCAGGAATTCAGTTGCACGGGAAAGTCGTCAGTGGACACCTCAGCCGGCATTTGTAAAGGGAGACCCTATGGAGGGCTGGCTATACTATGGCGAAAGAGCGCATTTAACTCTGTGCGTGTAGTGCAATGTGTTAGTAACCGGTTATGTGCAGTGAATGTAGTGGTAAACAACGGCCGATCATTTATGGTTATAAATATATACATGCCAACGGACTGTATTGACAATTTGCCCTTATTTACAGAATGTTTGAGTGAAATGTATTCTATTATACAAAATAATGACGTAGAATCAGTGTACATGTTGGGAGATTTCAATGCGCACCCAGGTGAGTCATTTTGTAATGAACTTCTTAGTTTTTGTAGTGAGCAAGAATTATTATGTGCGGACCTAAACTACTTAGGCATGCAGTCGCAAACGTACACATTTATCAGTGACTCACACGGGTGTAAGCGTTGGCTCGACCACTGTCTTGTTACACAGGCGGCGGGAAAATCAATTGTAAACATTGAGGTAGTTTATGATACGTTTTGGTCAGATCATTTTCCTTTAAAAATCAAATGTGATGTAAATGTTATTCGATTAAAGTCAAATGTAATTAAATCATCGCTTAACAATGTCCGCTGGGGCGAAAGAAACCCAGATGAAATAAATGAATACTTGTCTATGTGTAATAAGAAATTAAAAAATGTAGATTTTCCTGCAGACTTTGAAAAATGTGCTGATCATTTTTGTAGTAGTCTTGAACATCGATTATTATTGGATTCCATGTATGATTGTATTGTATTGAATTTAAGTGAAGCAGCTATACTAAACAGAGCCCCTAGGGACATTATAAGAAAAAAGGGTATCAAGGGCTGGAATAAACATGTCAAAGAGTATCACGCTCAAGCTAGGTACAAGTATAAGCTGTGGGTTTGGTATGGTCAGCCCAGTTCTGGGCCTGTGTATGAAAACATGATAATTAGTCGTAAATTATTTAAATCTAAATTAAAATGGGTTATTAACCATCAAGAAAAGATTGAAATGGATATTTTAGCCTCCCTTCATTCTGAGAAACGATTTTCATCTTTCTGGAAGGGCACTAAAAAACTTAATAGTTCTCCTAGCTTACCAGTGAGTGTGGATGGTAAGAGTGACCACACTGATTTAGCTAATATGTTTAAGGAACAGTTTATAGTTAACTCACCTCTTGAGTCTGTGGTGAAGTTGGACGGTGATGAGATCCATCACTCAGGAGTACCCGATTCGATTTACGTGTAAAGAAATAAAAACAGTAATCCAATCTATGAAAAGGGGGAAATCTCCTGGGCATGATGGGCTCAGCATCGAACATCTTCAAAATGCTGGTGTACACTTGCCAAGAGTGTTGTCAATGTTTTTTAATCTATGTGTAGGACACTCTTACTTACCACAGAAAATGCTGGATACTGTAGTGGTTCCTATAGTAGAGAATCGGACAGGAGACATATCGGACAAGAGCAATTATAGGCCAATCTCATTGGCCACTGTGATAGCCAAAGTGTTTGACAGTGTGCTTGATACGCACCTCAGTAAATATACGACACTACATGATACACAATTTGGTTTTCGTGCTGGGTTGTCTACTGAGAGTGCAATATTTGCGCTGAAGCACACTGTCAAATACTACACCGACAGGAATACCCCAGTTTATGCTTGTTTCCTGGACCTTTCCAAAGCCTTTGACCTTGTTTCTTATAATGTCTTATGGGAGAAGCTTCGGGAAGCGGGAGTACCAAAGACATTAGTGTCAATATTATCTTTTTGGTATGAAAAGCAGAGGAACTTTGTTAAATGGTCCAATGCGTTATCAGAGCCTTATAAACTCGAATGTGGTGTTAGGCAGGGAGGTCTTACTTCACCGAGATTATTTAATATATATATTAATAACTTGCTTGTGGAACTCAGTAGCACACATGTCGGATGTCATATAGACGGGGTGAGTGTAAATAATCTAAGTTACGCCGACGATATGGTGCTGCTGAGTCCTACAATCAATGGATTAAGGAAGTTACTCGCGATTTGTGAAGGTTACGCCGAGCAACATGGTCTAAAGTATAATCCTAAAAAGAGTGAACTATTAGTTTTTAGAGGTAGAAATAAAAGTCCATCAATTGTCCTGCCAGTAGAACTAAACGGTTTGCCTCTAAAGAGGGTCACACAATTTAGGTATTTGGGCCATGTTGTTACGGAGGATCTTAAAGATGATCTCGATATGGAGAGAGAGCGCAGGGCGATGGCTGTGAGGGGAAATATGTTGGCTCGCAGGTTTGCTGGTTGTTCTCTACCGGTTAAAATCACTCTTTTTAAAGCATTTTCCCAAACATTTTACACTAGCAGCCTGTGGGCTAACCATACCCAAAAAACTGCCAACACCCTGCGAATTCAATACAATAATGCTTTCAGGGCGCTGTTGAGGCTTCCTCCGTATTGTAGTGCGTCTGGGATGTTCGCGGATGCGCATACGGATGATTATTATGCGATCATGCGCAAGAAGGTCGCGTCTATAATACGCAGAGTGAGGGGAAGCAACAATAGCGTTCTGAAAGTTTTTGCGGAAAGACTAGAAGGGCCTACAATGGATAGGTTTATCAAACTACACGTTAGACATAGGGCTTGATAAACCTTCCTCTGATTGTGATTGTGAGATTTTTTTTTTTTTTTTTTGTTTTTATTTTGTTACCTTATAATTGTCTGTGTATGCCTAATTGTTTCTTACTAACATAGTTATTAAGTTAATTGTTAGACTAACACTAGGGGCCTTAGATGCCTGAAAATAAAAGATTTTTATTTTATTTTATTTTTATTTTATATAGTGATAAGCAACTACATAACATAGGCACCCATCCGTGGAGGAAATCCTTTGCCGAAATGCTTCGAGTTTGGAAAAATGAAAACAATTATGACAATTGGCACTTGGTTCAAAGGAGGAGGTTGAGAAATAGATTTTTTTGTGAATACGGCGAGGCAAATGTTGAGTTGGCTGGTAACTTCAAAGCGGCGGATATGAATATCTCCCTGTTTAATAGCAGCCGAAACAAGAGGACAAGAGGATCACAGGATTGGTACAGGAGGTAAGTAGGAAACAAATATGGACGGAAAGTGCTTACTTTTAGAATATCAAGAACCAGGGCGCGCCCGTGGCCTTTCGGAGAAAACGGTTCTGAATGACTTGCATCCTATGGATCTGATTGGGACTGGCATGAGCAAACACCGGACAGGCGTACGTCATGATAGGACGTATGCATGTCGTGTAGATTCGGATTTTACATCTAAGGGAGAGCTTACTGTGTTTATTCAGCAAGGCGTGGAGCCTACCTAGAGCGAAAGCGGCTCGCGAGCGAACCGACTTTATGTGCTCACTGAAATTAAGGAACTGGTCGAGGATCACACCTAAGTATTTGGCTCGCTTCTCCCAAGGGATTGGCTTGCCAAACATAGTGATCGGGTGGGGTGCGGTGAAGTGTCTATGTTGGCAAGCCCTGCGAAACAGGACTGCTTGACTTTTGTCGGGATTTACCTCAATCCTCCATTTCCTAAACCAATCGCCTAATGCGTTGGCTGAGGTCTGGAGGGTATGAGCGATGCTATCGGGACTATGTCCCGAGTAATAGATGGCCGTGTCGTCGGCAAATAGGGATAACTCTACTGGGGGCTTTTTGGGGATATCGCTAGTGAATAGCGTGAAGAGTGGGGGAGAGAGCACGGCGCCCTGAGGGACGCCGGCTCTGATAGGGCGGGGAGTGGAAAGCGCTCCTTCGATACGATATCTGAAGGAGTGGTTCGACAGAAAGTCTCGAATGATGAGCACGAGACGGTCCGGCACACCTAGTTGGTAAAGCTTATAAATTAAGCCATTGTGTCAGACTTTGTCGAAAGCCTTCGCTATATCAAAGAATAGGGCCCCCGTCACCAGACCGCGTTGAAAACGGCCGCTAATGTGCTCTACGATGCGGTGGGCTTGGTGGACACTGGAATGATGGGCTCTAAAGCCAAACTGCTCGTTGGGGATTAGGCTCTTTGCCTCGACAAAGTCCTTGAGCCGATTAAGAATAATCCGCTCGTAGACCTTGCCGAGGGCGCTGAGCAGACTAATGGGTCTATAACTAGTCGGGAGGGACTTGGGCTTTTTGGGTTTTGGGATACCTATCACTATAGCCTCTTTCCAAGCTTGTGGAAACAAGTTGTTGGACAAGGTGCCATTGAAGATGGCAGCCAGTAGGACTATGATCGTACGTGGGAGGAGTTTAAGTGCCCTAGTGGTCAGTCTGTCAGTCCCGGGAGCTTTCCTAGGTTTGAGTTTCCTGATGATCTCCTCCACCTCGTCTTCCGTGACGGGGGGGAGGGGAGCATCAGGGTCCTCGATAGGGGGTAGGGCAGATCTACGTTCGACCTCAGCATCCACGTGGGCAAGGTGGGCTGGGTCAACTGGTTGGGAGCTGGGAGAGCACTGGGCCTCCAGGCTGTCGGACAGCAGCGCTGCTGCCGCGCGTTTATATTTATATGGATTTTCAAAGCAGCGCGGCGGCAGCGCTGAAGCCGCGCTGCTACCGCGCGGCTAACTTGAAGGCGCCCTAAACAGAGTATAGCCAAATAAAACAACATTGTTCAGCAAAATGCCAGACATCTGCAATGTAGCTGAACTCCTGACGCCAGTTTTCAACTTTATCGTATCTACACGACTGGACGAGTTTCCTTTTAGTTGCCAAGCTTTTAGGGGTTGTAATATTATGAGTACAATTATTTTACATGAAGCAACTGTTTCTGTTGAAAAATATATTCAGAAATAGCGATTATAACGTCCTAATACAAAGCGATCAACACGCGAATACACGCTTGTTATATTCATTCACGCAAACCCAACCTAGTCGTGCCAACAAACGGTGCTTTACGGATATTCCGAACATATTAACGTGGCGATCATATACGCGCAATTATAACGACTCCTAAGAAAAAATAGTCATTTAGTAGACTGAACAACAACATTTTCTTGGCTAACTAAAGGTTGTCTGATAAATGATATTTACAAATATCAGGGTTTGTGATAAGACCGCTTTTGTACCCGTAATATTTATTGTAAAACAGTGGTGTTACTTTGTTGTATAAAATATTTCATATTATATCAGCGTAACCATTAGATATGTATACCCTTGACTGTAGCAAGCTAAGGGTCATCATGTAATCAAGGCTTTGTTATGAAACTTTTAATCTAAAAGGGTATCTTGTCAATCGCGTACTTGGATTGCATAAATAATTTGATCTACCCTCATTTCGTGAAGGTCTAATTGTGTAGCAGATTAATCAGATTTTTTTTATCTACCCTCATATCCTTAAGTTCCAATAGTATAAATGAATAGTGAAAATCCAAGTTATCCATCGATGACCGACTTCACCCACAGACAAGTGCAATGAAATTATTGTTGAAAGTTATTCTTTTATAAAACAACTTCCTAAACTAAATAACGATATGAAAACAACTCCTTTTTATTATTTATAATTCTAGTCGACCATTAAGTTTTCAACGAAGCTTTATAGTAATGAACGTAAGTACTAAATAAATTATTTAAAAATAAAAAACTTGTTTTGGTAAATGGTGATTCAAATATAATGAGTATTCACAATGGACTCTGAACACGCTTTAGCCTCCAACGACTTCTCATCTGGTGACAAGAAATATGTTTTCGATGATTAAGGAAGGTCGTCTTGAAAACCTATTCACTTTTTATTTAAAAACCGCAAGTTTTTAAGCTAATTGGAGGCATTTAAGCCAATTGAAGGGTAATTCCATGAATTTACGCACATTCTAGTAACACGAAACAGATAGTGAATAAAGACTTAGCGCGTATTTCTGATTGGAGTTTGAATCATGGTTTGAGAGTTAATCCTGCGAAAATTCAAGTCATTATTATTGGCAGCCCAAGGCTACGTTCCAAAATTGACTGGACGACTCTTCCCCAAATCCTTTTTGATGGAGTTGCTATACCTTACTGTGACTCAGTAAAGAACCTCGGTATTTATATTGATAAGGATTTGTCTTGGGGTCCCCAGTTCCAAGAAGTGAGCCGCAAACTGTTTGCCTCTGCGGGGTCTTTACGCAGATTGCGCAATTTCCTGCCGACTGCCACTAAAACTGCGCTTGCCCAATCCCTTCTTCTCCCTATTCTTGACTATGCTGATGCAAGTTATCCAGATCTTACTGAAGTGCATAGCTGCGTGCTAGATAAGCTTGAATGACTCCAAAATTTTTGTATCAGATTCATATTTGGTTTGCGCAAATAAGATCATGTTTCTGAGTTTCGCATTAAACTCAAGTGGCTGCCTATCCGCCTTCGCCGGAATGCACATATTTTATCATTACTCTACAGTATTCTCTTCAATCCAACAGCTCCGTTTTTAACCGACTTCTAAAAAAGGAGGAGGTTCTCAATTCGGATGTTTGTATTTTTTTTTTTTTTTTTTTTTTTTATGTTTGTCCACGCATAACTCCGTCGCTTGCCAACCGATTTGAAAAATTCTTTTTTTGTTGGAAAGGGTATACTTCCCAAATGGTCCCATGAAAATTTTATCGAAATCGGACGAGCCGTTTCTGAAAAATCAAAAAAAGTCGAAAAAAATAATTTACCTTGATGATCTTTTCGTTTACTCTGCATTGAGTTTTTTGTTCGCGCATAACTCCGTCATTTACGAATCGATTTGGAAAATTCACTGACCCACTAAAAAGCGCGAAAATAAAAACTTTTTTGCAAAAAATAAAACCGACTTCCATATCAAAACACTACAAAGCCAAAAATAATTTTAATTTCGGAAGGCGGTGTGAAAAAAAAAGAAAATTCAAAACCAATAACACCGACTACCGAAATTAAAATTATTTTTGGCTTTGTAGTGTTTTGATATGGAAGTCGGTTTTATTTTTTGCAAAAAAGTTTTTATATCTCAAAGAACGTTTTAAGTTCCTTAATGACACACATGTTAGAAATTTGAGATCATCGGATAATTTGAGACTTTCAATGCCTGCACATTCCACTAAATTCTATGGCTCATCATTTACGGTGCCAGCTGTTCGTTTGTGGACAAACCGCCGGTATATATAAGTATGTACATGTCTAAGTAAAAGGTAGATATATGTATAATAACTTGACATAAAAGAAAATCCCTACGCTATTAGCAGCTTAGCTAAGTTAATGTCTGTGAATCTTAAGATACCCAGATTCTTCCGTGCCTCGGACAACACGTTAAGCAAAAACACACAGTTTTCGGCTGTCATTTGTAGATCTTGGGCAGTCGTTACAGGGAGTCAGAAGTAAAGAAATCTGACAACTTTATTGCCTAACTTACTAGATTTTGGAGGCCAGACAAGTTTTTGAAGTGAAAACTTCTTTAGCGGCGTTGTGCACTTTTTTTTGTAATGGGTAAAAAATGTTAAACTCGCGTCAGGACACGTGACCTGATCGAAAATTCGTAAGACGGACGGAGAGTAGACAGCCGGCGCGGCGTAGGAGAGGAAGTATCCCCCTCTCTTTCTACGGCGCGGCGAAAATGTATGCCTGCGCCTGCTGTTTCGTTTAGGCGGCGCGGCGCAGGACGCTAGCGCGAATGTTCGTGTGTGTTAACATGAAAGTTGATTTTTCTAAGAGGTAAACATTTTAATGTAATATAAATTGTCATGTTTGTGTACGATAGCGCAATAAATAAATATTGTATTCTACCACATAAATGATAGTACTTTTATACTGATAATTAAAGCAATTCGTGCAAAATTATTCCCTAACCATTCCAAAATATCAAAAATGCACAACGTTAATATTCAAGTTTTCACTTCTGCCGGCACTCCCGGAGTGCAACCCGTTTTTTTTTCTTTAAAACCATTAATTTGTGTTTGAGAAATGCAAAGCAGATGAAATTCTGGAAACTTGGAAGGAAAAAGTTCGCGGGGCTGGACTGACCAAGTAAAATCTGCCCCTACCACCAACATGCTCAGTGCGACCACGACCGCTTTAATAATGAAATAATGAAATAATTATGTTTATTTTGCAAATGGGTTATAAGTAACACTTTTACACGTCATTTTTTTTTTCGTAAATGTAAGCTAGATGAGGCCAGTGTTTCCTAACTGACTACTCTGAGAAGAAACACTGAAACAAACTCAGAGGTCAACGTCTCTTTTAAAGTCCATACAATACAATCAAATCATATGAGAGCCATGTAGGTTTATGCCTGTGGCGCCCTTTAAAGGACAGAATCATACAGATTTGAGCAGGTCCGTCCAAACAGTGCAAGCATTTGTCAAATATCGTGTAGCTCAACTTATATCTTAAGGAGCTTCAACGATTTGACGAACAATACCAAAGTTAGGACATTTGGGTGGGCCGTATAAAGCACTCAAACTGCCAGACAGTGCGGTAATCTAACATTGCGGTAATCTATTAATAATATTTGTTGTTATCCCACATTGCTCTCACATTCACAATAAAGCTTTTGCTATTACAAAAAATAAAAAAAAAATATTGTCATTTTATGCAAACAAAATTAAAAACTATAAAGTAATAAAAAAAAAATTAAAAGTATATTCTATTACTTAAAAAAGTAAATAATGTTGTCAAATAATCATTAAAATAAAATAAAATAAAGAAAAATGTAATGTAAAAGTAATAAGAAAAAAAAATCAAAAAACAAACAGAATTACAACATAAATGTAATTGGAGCAGCTCAGTCCCAAGCCTTTTTGTCAGCAAGATAGTCTTTGACAGAATAAAAAGCTTTCTGGCAAAGTTTCTGCTTCACAAACGATTTAAATTTATTTAGGCTTAGTTCTTGGATATGACTGGGAAGTTTATTGTAAAAGCGTATACATTGACATCTAAATGAGCCCCCAATTTTCTTGAGCCTAGTTGAAGGAACAATAAATGTGTGCTTATTCCTAGTATTTATATTGTGGATATCGCTGTACTTTTTAAACATAGTTTTATTTTTATGAGCATATAAAATATTTTCATAAATATATTGACAGGGCACAGTCATTATATTAATATCTTTAAACTTATCTCTGAGGGAGCATCTAGGACTTAATTTATATATTGAACGAATAGCCCTTTTTTGTAAAACAAAGACTGTCTGAATATCGGCGGCATTTCCCCACAAAAGAATACCGTACGACATTACACTATGAAAATAGCTAAAGTAAACTAAACGAGCTGTCTCTAGATCAGTTAAATTTCGGATTTTTCTAACTGCATATGCGGCAGAACTCAGTTTTTTGGATAGTCTATCTATATGTGGACCCCACTGAAGCTTAGCATCCAGAGTAATGCCCAAGAACACTGTTGCATCCTCAGGGCTCAACTCTTTACCCTTTATCAAAACAGTAGTTGGTACTTGCCTAACGTGAGGCATCGTAAACTTTATACATTTCGTTTTTTTTTCATTCAGAAGAAGATTATTCACATTAAACCAATGTACTATTTCTGAAAGGGCGTTGTTAATGTCGTCATAATCCGGTTGCTGACGTTTAATTTTAAATAAAAGTGAAGTGTCGTCCGCAAATAACACAATTTTATTGTTATCCTTTATGAGGTAAGGCAGGTCATTTATGTAAATAAGAAACAAAAATGGTCCAAGAATTGAACCCTGGGGCACACCCATAGACACAACCGATCCTGGGGATATTTTTCCATTTACTTCGACTCTCTGAATCCTGTCACTTAAATAAGAAGTAAGAAGATTCAAAGAGGAGTCCCGAATTCCGTAGTGGTGTAGTTTTCTGACCAATGTTTCATGATGAACACAGTCAAATGCTTTGGACAAGTCACAAAAGATGCCCAGAACATCACATTTGTCTTCCCATGCATTGTAGATGTGTTCTAAAAGTTCAACACCAGCATCAGTTGTTGAACGACCCCTTGTGAAACCAAACTGTTTGGCATGAAATAATTGTTGTCTATTAAAAAACCTTTGTAACTGTTCTAAAATTAGTTTTTCAAATATTTTACTAAAAGTGGGCAGTACTGAAATTGGTCTATAATTGGTAGGGTCTGATGTACTACCTGCTTTGTCAAGAGTGAAGGGACAATAACAAAAAGAAAAGACAAAAAGGTGTTAGCTGTTTTAAATGTATAATCAATGCCAGTTCGTTTTCTTAGTGAAAATGTATAGACCAATAAAAACATCTCTGTATAAATAAGTATCAAATTGCTTTGATAAATTAAACATACATATAAAATAATAATCCGGATATCGAAACATATTTTTCCGCTACAGTGTTAAGGGAATGTGAGCGAGCCCTTAACAAAATATTTACTTCAGCCAGCGTTACTGATGGATATTGCCAAAAATATGTCGTTTGAATATCTACGTACACATTCGATAAGCCATTGCCGATGATACATACTCATAAGTCTCATATTATCTATGAACGAGTCCCCACGGTAACTAAAGCGTTCTTCGAAAAATTAAGTAGTAAAACCTAACGTTTTAGCAATTCTTTTTACTGGTTTTATTGAGCGCCATACATCTAATAAATGGTTGTTCAATTCACCTGAGTATGCATTAATGAGAAGTTTTAACGTGGCCCTAAAGAGAAATAAAACGGTACAATTTCGACAAATTCTTACATAAAATGTTACCTAAAAGCACAGTGCGGTTGTTTTTCTTTTATTATTGATGGGCCCACTCTTGGCCTCAATCTCGCCTGATGGTAAGCGATAGATGAGGTCTAAGATGGGACGAGCGAGCCCAGAAGATGCCCATTCAATCGTGCTTTAAAGGCTGAAAGGTCATAAGTGGCAGGGAACACAGAAGCCGGCAGAGAATTCCACAGCTTGGCTGTGCGCACAATAAATGTGGAGGAGAAGTGCTTGGTACGATAAGACGGTATATCAACCAAGTGTGGGTGGTACCCAGCCGTGCGTTTGGTAGACCGGTAGTGAAAGGGAGATGGAGGGATCAGGTCATGGAGCTCCTGCGCACACTCCCCGAAGTACAATCTGTAGAAAACCGACAGGCTAGCAACGGTTACTATCCAAGGTAATCTTTATCTGTTCATCTGTTTAGCCTTTACCCAGCTATGTTAGTTTCGGCTTCCAAACTACATGGGTGCGGCGGAGAACTAGTGTTTTACATACCTACAGGGATACCTACATGCCTATCTGACCTGCGTAACCCAGAAGCTGGGTGGCACGATACTCCTTGACAAGACTGGCGTCAGATTTTCTGACTTCTGACTACCCTGAACGACTGTTGATCATGGACCAATGACAGCTAGGACCAACGTATTAACGTGTTTTTCGAGAAGAGGAATATCACAGACAGAGGAATACTAGTACGTTGTTCATCGAGGGGTGAAAGTGACCGATTACCAACGAGGGTGTAGTTTGAGGCCCGAAGCGCAGTTGAGGGCCTTAATACACACGAGTTGGGCATCGCACTTTCTTCCGAGTGATACAAAGTGCTTTATACTATACCTACGAGGAAAATAAGAAGAATAATAATAATAATCTGTCTCTTGTATTTTGGCATTAGAAGTACTTTTAAGTTAGCTACTGAATTAGTCTAAATTAAAAAAAAAAAACAGAGCGTTCGTAATGGATTTTCATACACTTTTCCTTCCCTCTCCAGTGTCTCCAGCACGTTTTTTTTTTTTTTCGTGGTTTAATCATCAGATGAGTCCTCCCACCCCGGGCAGGGCCGGAGGAACTGTCAGACTTGTACTGACTAAAATCCACGGTGTTCCTTCAATAGCCCTTTACGTTCCGGGGTCACGGTAATGAGATAAGTCCCACGACCCCGGCAGGCTTCGGCCCTCTACAGGGGGGGCCTCGTCATCTTGCTGACGCTCTTTGAGGCGCGCGTGGAACACAACGCGCCGTCGACCCGGGCATGGTCCATGGTCAGACAGCGAGTTGCCCTTTACTCGCTGTCCGCATGCCCGCGCCTACGGTGGCCGGAGATCGTCGGCCGACGTCCGACGCCGTGGGCGTCTACCACTGCGGCTGGGCTGGAGGGAGGACGCTATCTTCTCCCTCACGCGGCCCGCCTCCTCCTTCGATAGCATGACTGCTTCGCAGAAGGAGGCGACCGCTTCCCACTCCGTCTCGCCCCACAGCATGGCCTCGACCAATGCCGGGCGCGAGAGGTCTCCGCCTATCGCCGTCGTGAGGACACGTCGGTGCTCTGCCCAAGCGGGGCAGTCTTGCACCGTATGCTCTACTGTGTCCTCAGGGCGATCCTCGCAGTGGTGACACCCAGGCGCTTCTTCCTTCCCCATCAGACACAGGTACCTCCCGAAACTTCCGTATCCGGTGAGGACCTGCGTCATGCGGTAGGTCAGGACGCCGTGACGCCGATCTAGCCACTCCTCAAAGAGGGGTCTTACCGCCGCAATTGCGGCGTGCCCGGTGTCTCCAGCACGGTAGTAATTAATTCTCATACACTTTTGCGACTCGCACATTTGTACTACAGTAATGACGTCCTTTCTGTCAAACTATTTAAAAAGTAATAAGGCACTTTCCGAGCAGATATAGTATAAAATAGTTTAACTTTAAAGAACTGCTGTAAAGTGCTAAGGAATACTTTCTAGACTGTACTACGATCTAGAAAGTATTTAAATCGAAAAATATGTAAGTGTCACTTATAATGATGGTGTGGCATCGAGTTGCCGCTGCTGGCATACCACGGATAGTCACCCTCGATGGTTTGGGTGGTATGTTTATGTTTGTAAAAAATGTATTCACATGTTTTAAATAATAAACGATAAAAAAAAAACAATATTTTAATTCAGCCATCCACAGACTGACCTCGGCAACCATTGCTTAACCTTGAAGATTGACCCGTGCGACTGTTACTATTTAGCTACGAGCTCCTCACTCTAAGGTCAATATTTAAAAATATAACGTGTAACGGAAACCGATATCTATCCAAAAGGGCTGAAGACAATATCTGGTATGGTGTCTCTGTGCACAGTTTCAGCACAAAATAACTGACTCAAAGAATTGATACCAAATTATTGGTTTCATATATTTCTTGAATACCAATCATAACAAACGTGTCACAGCACTACGAGGGTCAATAACTTTCCACGTCACTTGCGAATAACACGATAATTCTTTTCGTTCTTCTTAATTTGAAAAATTCGGTCTCTGGTATTGTGTATTGGAATTTGTAATAAGTTCTATACACGTAGACTTAGGATTACAAAACCCTTGCCATATCGTTTGTTATCATCCAAAGAAGCCATGGACTTGGTATGTATATACCCTTTAAATTACACGTTGTATATTATAAATAGTTCAGTGTCACGCCTTGTAGGTAAACTTTCACACTAGGTATATTTTATTAGAGACATTTGTATTTTTCGCTCACCCCAAAGAACAAATAAAACCAACAAAGATGTATCAAAGTTTACTGCCTGAGAGCGGTCTGGCTGGTAAATTCTTAATGTATTTTTTGTATACTAGTACAAAAACATACAAAGGTGTCTCACCTTTGAATATGAACCTACCACGAAGTTGGTCTTTGAGTACATTAATCCTTTTAAAATCTTCATGTGACCGACGCTATGTAAAATATAATGTTTCTAGAATCAGACTATACGAGGACATGTCTACTCAAAGAAAATATGTTTATATAATGTAATCCCACTTAAGGCGAAATGGGACACATGTATACATATTTTAATATAACTTATTTACTACGTATAATAAGGTTACTATTTAACCTTTAACTATGGACATAAGGTCTCAGAGGCCGCGACGTTTCTGAGAATCCGCAAATTAACTACTTCCCCGCGTCCCCCGACACTGTGCCATTCAGTACCTTTCACATTAGTCCTGAAACGATTGTGGACGGAGATGGTTGTGTTGCTGGCTGAAAAACACGTGAGTATTTCACGTTCATAATTTGACCGCGGCCTGTGAGACCTTATGTCCACGTTCCTCATACAAAGTATTTTACAACTTTTTAAACTTTTGTTATAGATTTTTTCATAAAAATGGATAATATTAATATACGTCCGAGCACGTCTGGAATAAAACGGTCATGCCAATTGTCTGGTAGTTCTGTGGCAAAGAAAATCTTCTGTTTGGATAACACTACGGCCGAAGATGATTACCAGACTACTCATGGCTCGCATTTTGGGCCCCGATATGCCACCTCCTGCACCTATAAGTGAAGAATGGATCCTAGAGCTCGTAAAATATGTAGACTTTGCCCTCCAAAACTAAATTGAAAGACAACACATACATGTGTTGGTTGCAAACAACCAGTTTGTTTATAATGTTCAAAGCCACTGTGTAACGATTGCCAATAATTGCCTAAGATTAATCGCTGTCAAAATTTTTAAATTTAAATGTAAAGCGTTTATTTTTATATTTGTTTCTTTTTTATATTTTATATTTTTGAAAACAGAAAGACATTTTGTTTGGTAAGCTTTATTTAAAGATTTATGTTCCTAAAAGTGATCTCATGTCATTATAGTCTAAAAATGTGCTTCAAAGACGGATAATTGGTATTAATAAGTATAATTTAGTAAAAAATACCGTTGATTTATATATTTTTCGTTTCATTTCAACCCAATTAATACATTCGTAACACAGTTTTACCCCTCGCTCCAAAATATCAATTCATTTTCATCCTTGAAGTTCATGGGCCTCAGAGACCGTTTGTCCATAGAAGTGTAATGAAAACATGACGTCCACAGTTAAAGGTTAACATGAAAAAGCGTGTTAAAACTGAGCCGATTAAGAGTATAAAATGTATAAAGGACATTAAGTGTTAATTGACATGCATAAATTTGATGTCAGTGCATCACACTACCGTTCCAATATGTGCGAAATTTGATATAGCCGAAGCACACTTTATTGAATTTAAATTAAGCGCAATTTTAAAGTTATTACGCGGTTGCACACTAACATTTCGAGGAAGCGAAAAAATGAAACACTAAATTATATCATCGTGACTGGATTTAATCCGCCTACACAAAATGAAGCTGTCGGTTCGTCACGGCATGTCAATATTTCTGCAGTAGCTTATGTTCGACGACTTCATTCGTTGAATTGAAGATTGAAGGACAAAGAGCAGGAATTCATTTAAATCCTATTGGTTTAAAGTACAAACCTCTGAAAACTAAAAACAAATTTTCCTAAAGAATATCTGTTATGGGTACTTGTTAACAATGATTCTTTATCAATTCGACGGTCGTACATATTCGATATTTTTGTTTATAAATAACACATAGATTTTTGTTTGATAAACATATCAGTTGATGAAGCGCCCATGTGACAAGGGTAAAACTCTAAATGTTGACATCGCGCACGTCATGACAGTCTGTTTTGACAGCTGACAGTTGGCACCAATATGGCTGGCAATCGCCTTAAGGGGAATATGGTGAGTAAACTTTTAATATTTAGGGCTGAATTGTACCGTTAAGAATATTATAAAAACATCTCACTTTTTATGGTTTCTTTAATTATCTTTCTTTCTTTTATTAGCGATATCACGCATCCAAATGGATGTTTCGGGCGGTACCTGTTTCGGATACAGCGGGAGGACACGCCCAGGTGTCATCATTGTAAGGACCACCGGAGGACACGGTGGAGCATACCGTCGAGGTATGCCCTGCTTGGGCGGAGCACCGCCGTGTCCTCATGGAGGCGATTGGCAGCGGCAACCTCTCGCACCCGGCCCTGGTTCAGACCATGGTGCGGGGCGAGAGGAAATGCGATCCTTCTGCGAAGCAGTAATGCTAGCGAAGGAGGATGCCAAACGCGCGACGGAGAGGCAACTCTCTTCTTCGCGCCCCAGCCACCGCAGGAGACGCCCCGGGCATCAGGGATCGCAAGCTGATCTCCGGCCACCGTAGGCCCATGCCTACTGAAGCCCATGCTTGCGGACGGCGAGCAGGGATAGCACCGTCCGTGTTGCGTCCCAAATGTATTTTTGAACGATCTTTTTGGTGTGGCAACATTCTATTGTCTTTTTGATGTTGACACTTGACATAACTTTGACTTGACAGATAGACTTTGGTACCTTGTTGAAAAATGTCCGCTTGGGACCTGTTGAGTTAGTTATAATTGGTAAAATATCGTTTGGAATCGCCTGTTGAAACCGATAATTGGGTCGCGAGTAACGATTAATTGGAATTTGTAATCCCCATTTGATGAAAGCCTGGGATATTTCTCGGAAGTTATCGCTGGTTGTCGCCACCCGCGTGGCACGCGCATTTGTTGGGAAAAAGTAGTGATAAATAGCTTCAATCCGGTGCGAGTTTGGGCTGTGTTGCTGTCTGGACCGCGCCATCTGGAGATCGACGCCTTGTGACCGTTCAGAACACTTGACTTACATCACACTTTCATTTACTCACCTCATATTTACATACATACCACACTTGGGCGTGACCTAGGAAGGTCGAAGTTGGCGGACCCAGCGCAGAAGGTAAGTGGTACCGATAAGTTATTTGTATATATGGTTGTAGGCCGAAGAGCCTGTAGTTTTGATTATTGAGAGCAACGTTAAGCTCCACGAACCGTGGACAGTTCGGACACACCAGTATCGTTGCACTGGCCTATTGTAGTCCTGAACAGTCCGGTTAGGACCAGACCCGGGTCGGCGGCGCGTCGTGTTCCACGCGAGCCTCAAAGAGTTGTCAGCACTAGTAACGGAGCCCCATAGGGCTATTGCTTGCCGGGGTTGCGGGAATGTTTAATGAGATACCGCGGCCCCGGAACTTCAGGGTGGGTTTTTAGTCAGTAGAAATCTGACACTCCCTTCCGCTCCACCCAGAGTGGAGGATTCGATGATTTACCCACCCCGACAAAAAGGCATCCAAATGGAGGTTTGATGTTATAAGAAACATTCATATCATATACGGTCGGCCAAGAAAGTGGTGTACCAGTTTTGATTTAGTTTCCCGGTCATCGAAAATTACAACAAGGTTCGTTATAAAAAGATATTACTGAAAGAGACAACATTATCATGACGTAAACCTATGTATTTAGTATTCATACGTCATATGTCACATATAAGTACATGACATTTTAACCTTTAGTATAAATGAAAAGGACATTAGTTTCTACAAAGCAATTGAAATGTTTCCAAACAAAAGTAATAAAAACTATTTAGACAACCGAATTCCATTTGAAAAAGAAAACTGACAATTGACATTTTGTCAAATATATGCAAAAAATCGATATATTTTCCGTGTTATTTTTCAATCAACTGCATATAAAATCATCTCAATGCCTGCCAACTTGACCATTGCCGAAAGAGCACATATAATTGCCCAATTTAATGAGGGAAGCAGTATCAGTGCGATATCCCGGAATTTGAATATATCGAGGCGTTCTGTCCGCTTTTGGATTCGTCGTGAAGGAGAGGAGGGAAGTTTGTTGGATCACAGAAGTGGTCGCCGGCCTGCACTCTCCAATAACGATAGAGAATTCATGAGACGGGAATATGAAATCAATGGTTTTAAGCCCACAAAACATTTTGCGGAGATGTTCGATGTGAGTGCCCAAACAATAAGGAATCATCTACATTACATGGGGTTGCACCACAGGCATTACGCCAAGAAAATATATTTGACGGATGCTCACAGACTTGCTCGTCTGAACTTCGCCAGAGAGCACTTAGAGTTTGATTGGTCTAATACAGTGTTTTGTGATGAAAAAACGTTTAAATCCAGTCAGCATGAACGTCTTCACCTTTGGCGATATAATTCAACACGGTATAAAGATGATCATGTAATCCCAAATAGAGAATCAGGTCGAATTTCCGTAAATATTTGGGGCTGGATGAGTACGGATGGTGTAGGAGAATTGTGTTCTCTACCTCCTCGAGCGACGGCTGTAAATTATATCGACGTGCTTCAGAATGCAATGCTACCGACAGTCCGTAATGTTTACCCGGAGAACGAAGTGCCACAATTTGATTTTGTTCAAGATAATTGTTCAATTCATAATGCGAGGATCGTAAGAGCCTGGTTTCGTTCACACACTGACGTAAGGGTAATTCAGTGGCCCTCAAGATCGCCGGACCTCAACCCGATAGAAAATCTTTGGGGCCTTATGGTCCAACGATGGTCGCATCAAAATGAAAGAACCAAACAAGCTCTTATTAGTCACTGTAATTATATCTGGGAGGAAATGCGGGGAACCGATATTTGCTCACGGCTTGTTGGTTCAATGAGGTCTCGTCTTTTAGAGGTTATAGAGGCCAACGGCGGTTACACCCGTTTCTAATTTTTTAAAATTTTCAATATCTTCTAAATATTACTATATATGCTATGTTTTTGTTTGTTATAAGTATTTTAAAATTGATTGTAGAAATTTAATAAAAGGATAAATCTATTTTTAGCTTGTTTTTTATTGATATTGTAATTACAAGTTTACAGAAATTGTAGGTTTGTGGACTCGCCTTGTGCCTTTACAATTTTATGTAACTTGTTGATTACAATTCTGAATTTGTAGATACAATTTTGTTATCAAAATCTACAGCCCCCCGCCGTTGATTTTACGACGTCATTGGTTCCATCAAGTTCAAACTAAGAACAGCTGTCACGTTACAAACAGTAATAGTCGTTATCAATAATCAGATAAAGACAGCAATAGAAGTTGTCAGATCGATCTGCAAGCGAAACTAATCTTTATCACCTATGAATCTGCAAGCGATATTCAACCTTAGGGTGGTACACCACTTTCTTGGCCGACTGTACATACATATTATGTTGGTAGTAGAGTCGAGATTGCATTTAATTGTGACTGTTCAAAGAATCTATAGTAAGACTAAATGTTTAGAGAATCTTATCTTTGAGTCGCCTATGAAACTCACAGCTGTAAAACGCGACCTGCAAACCACAGCAATGAGTAACTAAATCTTAGAATGTAAAGTAAAATTTTATTCTTTAAAATTGTAGCTAATAAAGCTACAATTTTAAAACAGGCAATATTCTTAAAGACGTACAATATCGTTAGTTTAAAAGTAGTAAGTATATAAGCCGCCATTCCTGTACAGCAGCGCCTCATTTAGGTGTAAGTTCTCTCAAATATGGCCAAACTTCGGCAAACTCCGACACTACACTACACTAAGAAAATATGGACTAAACGTTCTTACCGAAGTAATTACTTACACCAGTGTAATATACAACTTGTTACTACGAAAACTATTTTTTTATTCGTCGTGAAAGGCAAAAATAAATTAAAAGCGAATTAAAATCTTTTTTCTAGAATTTGTTTTGATGTGGGAATGTCGTCTCCGAGACGCAGGTCCTATAACAAGCCACGATAAAAGAAAACTAGTTAGTGGTCATTTGGAAACCGGTGAAATGCTTACTATTAGTTTAGCAATAAGTAACACTTGCAAATGCTAAATAGTTTTTCGAATAGGTTGCCAACTTTACGGATACAAAAATTTGACTGAAAATGTACCTTCCAAATTCAAACTGCAACAAACGGTGATGAAATATGTATGGGAATAGTAAGTACCTCTCTATACGAGCCGTTAAGGAGCAGGCACTTCTACTACCCGTTTTTTTTTTTCTAACGTTTAGGCCAGATTAAACCGTCTGTAATTACTGGTAGTCTCGTGAAATAGACCGCTGTCCCTGGTTTCTATGTAAATGAATCTTGAGATTTTGAATTCAATGTTGAGAAATTGTGGTAGACAATGAAGTCATTAGAATTTAATTTTTATTATCAAGTTATTGATCAGAACAAAATGGGGCATTCACAAAGGGATTTATTGCGATTGTATACTTTTTTGAGATTTATATTTGGCATTGTATTTAACAATGAAGTGTTGGGTTCTGTATTGAAAGAAATATCAACGGAACCCTATTGCTAATTCTCCAGTTTCTGAACGTCCTTGTATGTCAATTGAAATTTTCACAGAAGTATGTATTTTCAGTGTATTTCGATTGCTGGTATAACAATAAAAAAAATACTCATTGTCGAAGAGCCCAATATAAGAACGAGATATTTTTGGTTTATGGTGGGATGTACCTCTCATAATTGAATGTATTTTTCTCTGTAGCATAAACCAAATCGCACTTCTACTAATATTATTAAGGTAATCTGGATGCTTGTAAATTGATAAGACCTCAAAACCTATACATATTTTGATGAAACTAATATGTGTATCAAACTCACACTCTTAAATTTAAAGTTACCTATCACAAAAATTACTGTATTTAAGGTTGAGTAAGAAGTACTTAAAAAAAAAGTGATGAGTATATTTAAACATAGGTACTTATCTCTGCGGTGACCGATGTATGGGGCCTTTTATTGCTCATGATTCGCACCCATACCACGGGGATTTAGTGTAGTGTTTAAGGTCCGTGTATATCGACATCAGGAGATACGGGAATTTATAGTTAGGTCACTTTTTTCAAACAGTGCATAGACAAAGCCCAAGATCATTATGTCGGATATTTTGATAAGTATCTGTTGTACGGGATAATTTCCGATATTGCGGACGAAACCGTAGGAAAAAATTCTATAACGTTCTGCTGATTCTAAACTAATTTAAATTTCATTGATTTTACTTTACATAATATTTGTTAAACTATTTAAATTTAAATATATAAACTACAAACTAGAATTAAGCATACAAAAATCATTATTAACACTGTCGGCCAAGAGACTGGCGGCATGGCCATGTTGTATAGCAATATCTTTGGCCAAAGAAATAGCCAGCCAAGTCACGGGAAGCGTTAACCAACCTTTTCGATATTTCATTAAAAAGGCGGGCCCCATGGTCCGAGAGTCTCGACCCTAAAACGAATCGAAAATCACGCAGAAAGTTATCACCCAGATTACTGTATTTATGCCGCCTGAAGTTTTCTACAGCCGCAGCGGGAGAAAAACTAAAAACCTAATTTTGATCTACGATTGGGTAGTTTTAGGCCCAGACGCCAAAAGGCGCTACAATAATAGGCGTAGTAATTTCAGAAATCAGATATAAATATTTTAGTCACTACTATACTACGGTCTTTTATCTGACGGATACCTATCTTACACACTTCTTTAACCTTTTGACCGCCACAGTCATGTATAGAAGAGAAGCCAAAATGTGCCCAGCACGCCACGGTCGCGACTGGGAGACAGAATTTTAAACGTAAATAAATATCATAAAACGGCATTGTTTTGTTCATTTCCCTTGTTAATTATATACCTTATCTCTTCTTTATTTATTTGAAGTGAACTGCTTTCGTCAGGTTTTATGTATAGTAACATAAGATGACAACAAAGAAAACCAGTTATAAAGTTCGATAAACTTAGTGCCCTCGGTGCCACAGTCACCGTAATAGGACACGTAGTGATGTAGATACCAGTCAATAAAACAAGAATATCGACCTTGACGGCAACCTACGTTATCTTTAATTTACTCTGAATTCTGCACCAATAAATAAATAAAATATTTGATACTGTACTTTTATGTTTGAGAAATCAAGAAAATTTTATAGTCTGAGCGCTAACGCTCTTTAAACGTGGAGTGTTAGTAGATTATCGATTAATTGTAATGACTGAAATGCCCATCACTATCACACTGTTGTATTGTCTGTTCCGGAGACGCCACAGTCGTCTATGTTTGACTGTCCCATGACGTCAAACGCGATTCTTTTCAAATAGAGTAGTTTATTTACAGTTATTAAATATTATTAATAATGGAGGACTACAATATGAGTAGTGAAGTCTTATTAAATATACTGTAAGGAGTCGATAATGACACGTTTATCACAGAAGACAGTGCAATTACTTCAGCACTGATGTCATCAGTTAGTGGCGATGCACTATAGTACATTATGATTATGATGCATGTGTGCTATTGATCATTGCACACGCATTACATACGACATTTTTCAACACTCTTACGAGGTAAAAGCAGATCTGTATTGTTAAATATTAACTTGGATGGAAAATATGAAGACGATGAGTCGTTGTTTGTTGATGAAGTTAAAAAAAAACGCACATCTCCGACCTCCGACTAGTAAATAGTTATCTGTGGCGTTATAGCACTAGTGCAGTAACGTAAAGTAAAAAGCACGCGTTTCTTATACGTTGCATTATGTACCTAATAGTGGTTCATTAAGAGCCACTTTTTTTATAGTTGATAGGCTTGCGTTTGACCATAATCTCACCTGATGTTCAGCGATGATGTGGTCGAAGATGAAGCACGCTTGCCTAGACGTAACCTATTCACTCTTGAATTAGAGACTTCCAGGTTGTAACTATCAGGAAACACAGACTCCGGCAGGGTATTTCACTCCTTAGCCGTACGCACAATGAAAGTATTCCCAAAACGTTTCGTGCGTAAGGGTGGGATGTCCACCATGTAACGATGGCGCATCGCCGTTTGTCTTGTAGTCCGATGATGGAACGGGCTTGGTGGAATAAGACTGTGCACTTTACGAGCAAGTGTGTTGAAAAAATATTAAATTGATTGTTCTTTCAAAGAAACTTACATTTTATTACTTAACACTGTTGAAAGTACAAAACAATAAGAATAAATATTTCGATATTATTAATAAGTATCGGTGTCGCACCTCTAGAGCAGAAGCGAGCAATTTCAAGAAATCCGTGCCAGTTGCGCCACTGTCGTTATAGAGTGACAAAAAATTACGTCATGATGGACACTAGTGCGGTGATGGCATTGATTTGGTTTTATCGATTGTTGATTCTGTTTATGGATTTAAATAATAATAAAGGCCGTAAATGTGACACAGATTAACACATTTATGTCATAAAGGACAAATCAGGTTGAAATAAAACTCAACACAAGGATGGTAATCTTTACTGAAATTAAAGCCAATGTTAAAAAATATTGTCAGTTTTCCATGAGCTTTATCGATATAATTTCGACCTCACTACTATTTTGTAGGTTTTAAAGGATGAATTCGGAGCTTGGCGCCGAGGGCACGCTTTTCCTTTTTTTACGTGGCGTTCAAAAGGTATAGTAATAATAACATTCTTAGCACAATATGAGCCCACGCAAGTACTTAAATTCTAAAAATCTTCCCCATCTTTGCATCAATGGTTATCGTGGCCTTTAAATCTCTCCAATTTACCAAATGAAAATTAAAATTTATATAGATTATATATTATCCTACTATTCACAGAAATACTTTATTTGTAAGTGATTTATATTCATGTGCAATGTATGGCATATATATTTTAAATTTCCAATCTATTTTTCCTTTGAATCGAGAGAGACAAAAAATTCGACAAATATAATATGTAACACTAAGCTGCATCTAGATGAATACCTAAATAAATCCTACTATTGTTCCTACAAATAGTGTCGAAAATCCAACAGCGTAATAAGAAATAAGCTTATCTAGTTACAAAACATTGCTTAGCAACGGAATCGTTCCGATTATGTTGAGCTTGATATTAAGGCTAGAATACACTAATTAAGTTGTAGTTATACGTTGCACGTGCCTTCCTAAGACTCTTAGCTGACAACCTTGTGTTATTGTTTTATTAAGGTAGGAATGAGATTAGTAGATATTTTGTTCTTATGTGAGCAAATCAATACTCGTAACCTGTATACGAGTACTGATTTGCTCGTATATAGGTTTAGGGTTTTAGTAATAATAGTCTTCCTAACCTTCTGGCCACGGTGGCTGAACTCGTCATTGATTAGTCGTCTGCGCAGGAGACGTGCACAAGTACATGTACGCAGGAACAATTGCCCTCTCTGTTCTTTTACTTTCTTAGCGAT
Organism: Tholera decimalis; assembly: GCA_943138885.2. Classification (NCBI taxonomy): domain Eukaryota; kingdom Metazoa; phylum Arthropoda; class Insecta; order Lepidoptera; family Noctuidae; genus Tholera; species Tholera decimalis. The sequence goes on from OW964559.2 coordinate 15,641,458, forward strand.
GGGACGGAAAATTGGACATGACCAGAGGGAGATCAGGCGCAGGACGAAAGGCCTAAAGTGTTTTCCGAGCCACGGGAGTATGTTACCACCAAACTACCAAACACCGGGCTGCTACTGAGAAATTTCTAACAGAAAAACCAGCAATAGCACTTTTGCCCGACCCGAGAATCAAATCCGAGACCTAAGGGTCGCCGCACACGAGCTTCACGCCACAACCAGAATCGCCGCCACGAGAATCTAGAAGTGGCTACAAAGGTATCTGAAGCGCGCGACAGCCACTTTGTGGCCGGTGGTCGACACTTGCGATCGGTGGCTGCTACTTTTTTTAACCCATGCATGCTGTATCATAATGGACTCGGACGAAGGCTTAGTTACGCTGCTTCTGATAAAAAAATGTCGTCGTAGAAAACTTGAACGGGTTGACTGAAGTAAAGGAGAGAAGGGTGGGAAATAACGCGAGTGGCGTGTAGCGGCGTTTTGTGTCGGCGTTTCCTGGCTGGTGCGGGCCACAGGAAGCGAGCAACTACTATTTGTAGCGTGTGGCGGCCACCGGCGTCAAACATGTGCGGCGACTCCATTTAAAATGTATGAAAACTAAAGGAAATATAATAGCGTAGCGTAATAAAATATAGTAGCGTCGTTTTGTGGTTGTCGCCGGTGGCCCGTGTGCGGGGACCCTAATGGTCCGCAGTCGCGCTTGCGACCAATACACCAACGAGGCAGTTAAACGAGCAACAAGACATATTGCATAATGCCACGCAAGCCATAAAATAAGTCAAACATTCGGCAGCCAGTCGAGTTACCGCTAGGAATAAAACGACAACTGATTTCGTAAGCACATTTAAAAGTTAAACAGTAGACGATTACAATCTCTTCCAAAAACAAGGAAGCTTGCTACCCAACCACCCTTCGTAAGAATGTTTAAAGTAAGCTGCATTAAGTCAAAAGTACTATAAAGTCTGTCTTAGTTCGTTCCGTGCCGGATCGTCGCGTGCCTCCATCACGAACCGACCCGACCCTCGATATGACAGCCGATCGCGTCCGAGTATTCCCGAGCGTGCAAATTACGTAAAGGTACAGTTTTAGGCATATGATAAGGTTTTAGGCATGACATTTTAGATAGAATGATGTGATTTGTAGGCTCACTATTTTATTTGCTGATAAATTTATACGTACGAGTTGCCGAAATTCAGCCATCATTAAAATTATTTTTAATGTATTTTTAATTTAGTAAACAAACATTAGCTTTCTGCCCTTTTTCTCCATATATACTTTAATTGTGCAAACATAGTCCTCCGACGGCGTAGTTTTCGTAAAAAGGGGTACAAAGTTTTTGCTTCACGTATACTTTCCATACAGTTTTAGTTACGTTAGTTGTTGTGTATTACACTAGTTAATTGGTGTCAACATTTGATTGATTATTTCTGGTACCTACTCCATACGCAGACCATAGATGACAACTCTGGAGCACAACTTTTAAGGACTCGGGCAGGTATTCCATCCGGTCCACTGGCCTTGTTCACGTCTAGACTACAAAGAGCTTTACAGACCTCTTTATTGTGAATTACAATCTAGGGAATTTCGTCGCCTTTCCACCTTTTTGCATTTATACAAATCTATAATAAGGCCACAATTAGAGTTTGCGGTACCTATATCGAACCCTCTATACAAGAAATATAATGATACTTTGGAGTTGGTACAATGTAAATACCTTCGTGCTTTAATTTACAGATATTTTCGAAAGAGAGTCCCATACAGCCTACTTCTCAAAAAATACGATCTCCTTACCTTGCAGTCGAGACGAAAGCTCCTTGATGTTATGACTCTGTTTAATGTGTGCCGCAATAAATTTGATTGTCCTGACCTAGTGAAGAATTTAAGTTACCTTGTTCCTCGAACAGTACATGTACGGGAGGTGCGCACACGACACTTATTTGCTACTAGCCGTTGTAAATCCAATGCTGGTTCACGCTCACCTCTTCATCGTTTAGCTGAGACTTACAATAATGAGTTTGGCACAGTCGACATATTTGTCCTCACCAAAAATATATTCAGAAAACAAATTCGTACAATAATTAAGGATCGACGGTTGACTTATAATAATCCGTGGAAAACGTTGTGGGTAGCATATTTACCATATTTTTGTATGTAAGCCTATACTATGTATAACTATGTAATGTGTTTTTTTTTTTTTTATCGTGCTAAAATTATCAAATAAGTCCTCCCATCCCGGACAGGGCGGGAGGGACTGTCAGACTTTTACTGACTAAAATCCACGGTGTTCCTTCAATAACCCTTTACGTTCCGGGGTCACGGTAATAGGATGAGTCCCATGACCCCGGCAGGCTTCGGCCCTCTACAGGGGGGGCCCACGTCATGTTGCTGACGCTCTTTGAGGCGCGCGTGGAACACAACGCGCCGTCGACCCGGGCATGGTCCATGGTCGGACAGCGAGTTGCCCTTTACTCGCTGTCCGCATGCCTATGTACTATGTAATGTGTTACTGTTTGTTTTTCCCTAAAATAAATAAATAACCGTTACAAGGAGAATAGAAAATAGAGCTACATTTGTCTTGATATTTTTTTAAAAGAAAATGAACAATGACCATATTAGTTCAAGAGTCAGTATCTGCTTAGCTTTTTCTCAACATCTTGAGGTTGGCTTTCAGTCTAACCGGATCCAGCTGAGTGTGTACTTACCAATTTTTTACATGGAGTGAAAGCTTACTCTGACCTCCATAACCTAGAAGTTGGATAACACGGTACACTTAACAAGACTGCTGATATTCTGGCTTCTGTTTACACTTAACGACTATCAAAGATGTACAAATATCAGCTGGGACCAACGCTTAACGTGTTTTCCAAAACACGAAGTAATCTTGATATGTTATGATGGTCACCCATCCAAGGAGAGACCTCGACGAACATTGCTTAACCTATAAGATCGGCCCATGTGGCTATTATTATTTAACCACGGGTTCTTTGTAGACAATATGCCCAAGATTGAGAATAAAATACATCTATCTATGCTATTGTAACTCTGCACGATACAAACGTCGAGCAGTCACAATTGAATCACCGTTACGATAATACGCTCGTTCGCAAAATGCGCGATGCGTTCCCGCGTACTGCTCCATTGCAACTAAAATTGCACAAAATGGCGGATTAGACAATCCCCTCCCCGCGCCTCCCCACCGCTTCAAGTCAACTTCAGCGCTAAAACAAATACCCGATACTCTTTTTGGACACCTTGTATAATCTTTAGTAAAACTCTCCCTTTTCTGCAGCCGACGTTGCATCAGCAAAGAGTTTGATGCTTTTTAATCCTGCCACATTAACAGCCCCCACCGCAAGCCAGGATTAGCTCAAAGCGTATTAAAAAACCTCGTCTAAAAACTAAGCTCAAAGTTTTAGCAAATAGATTCAACCGGCTGCGGTTTAGAGGTCCCTAAAAACAGTAGCCGTATGTATTTTGGTGTCTGTATAGTTTTATTTTTGTTTTAAAATTAAAGCTTGTCTGTTGTAACAGTTTTCATCTAAAGAGAAATCTAGACTAGCATTTGCCTACAGTTTCTGTTAGGTAAATAGGTAACAGAAAACATTACAAGGACCCGTACTACTGCGACAAAATTATGTATATCCTAATCTAGTAACTTATCTAGACCATAATTGATATTAATTTTGTAAATAGGTTTTCTACACACAAATTCACTCAGATATCGGAGTTTCTTTTAAAGTCCATACAATTCATATCCTTAATTCCTACTGGTCAAAACCAACAACCGTGTAGATTAATATCTAAAGTGGTAAAATTAGACTATTAGACTTTATTAATTAATTAGACGATTAGACTTTTGAGGAATGTACTAGAACAGATTTGAGTGGACCTGATCCAGACAACGCACGCATTTGCCAGTTATCGTGTAACTCAACTTCTTTAATGAATCATTAATATTTATTCAACGATATCTATAGTTTGACCACATAGTCCCTCACATTTACTATAGTATAATTAAGTATATAGTACTAATTTTAAAAAGAAATATTCATGTCAACATTATCTTAGTCGGAAAAAAATGGATCATTGCTATTTTTAGCCGATTTGCCCCTAGCCAATTTGTTATCAAGACGGTCTTTGACTGTATTACAACAATTCAGTAAACAGCTTACGTTCTATAAATAATTTGAAATAATAGTTAAATCATGATCCTTTGCCAATTTCGCTCCGTATGCTATCAGCCTCTTTTATTATATACTAGCTTCCGCCCACGACTTCGTCCGCGTGGAAAAAATATCCCCCGATTTTGAAACATTCTTCATTAGTGCTCCGCTCCTATTGGTCTTAGCGTGATGATATATAGCCTATAGCCTTCCTCGATAAATGGGCTATCTAACACTGAAAGAATTTTTCAAATCAGAACCGTAGTTCCTGAGATTAGCGCGTTCAAGCAAACAAACAAACAAACAAACAAACAAACAAACAAACTCTTCAGCTTTATAATATTAGTATAGACTAGTACTCACGCGGGGCTTCGCTCCCGTGGATTCTATTACGGTAAAAACATTCCTCACCTTTTTTGCAGTCGCGTAAAAAGTAGCCTATAACCTTCCTCAAGCTTCAAGCTACTTCCATGCCAAATTTCATCCAAATTTACCCAGTACTTTCGAAGATTAGCGCGTTCAAGCAAACAAACAAACAAACAAACTTTTCCGCTTTATAATATTAGTATAGACTAACAGTCGCGTGGAACATCGCTTTCGTCGACTTTATCACGATAAAACATAACTTCTTTCTTTTGCAGTCGGGTACAAAGAAGCTTTCAAGCTTCTTACTACAAATCTACCCAATACTTTCGAAATTTAGCGCGTTCAAACAAACAATCAAACTTTTCCGCTTTATAATGAACACGTTTGTTTGAACACGATAATCTTTGAAAGTACTGGGTGGATTTTATTGGAATTTGGTATGGAAGTAGCTTGAAGCTTGAGGAAGGTTATAGGCTACTTTACATTTGACTGCAAAAAAGGAGGGTTATGTTTTATAGTTATAAAATTTACGGGAGCGACGGCGCACGCGCCTTCAAGTTTTATATTTGAACTAGCTTCCGCCCGCGACTTCGTCCCCGTGGAAAAAAAAATCCCCCGATTTTGAAACATTCTTCATTACTGCTCCGCTCCTATTGGTGTTAGCGTGATGATATATAGCCTATAGCCTTCCTCGATAAATGGGCTATCTAACACTGAAATAATTTTTCAAATCAGAACGGTAGTTCCTGAGATTAGCGCGTTCAAGCAAACAAACAAACAAACAAACTCTTCAGCTTTATAATATTAGTATAGATTGGCCAAATTGACTTACTAGGTTTTAAAGTAGTCCGGGCCTGCGGACGGCGGGCCTGCGGACGGCGAGCAGGGGTCGCTCTCCGTCCGGTAAGGACCAGGCCCGGGTCGGCGGCGCGTCGTGTTCCGCACGCGCCTCAAGGAGCCTCATAGGGCCATTGCCTGCCGGGGTATGCGGGAAAGTTCAATCAAGATACTGCGGCCCCGGAACTTTAGGGCAGCCAAAGGAACAAGATGGATTTCTAGTCAGTAGGAGTCTGACACACCCTTCCGCTTAACCCAGAGCGGTTGAAATCATTCGATGATTATCCCACCCAGAAAAAAAAAGGTTTTACAGTAGTCACGAGGCCGAGGGAGTACACTTACAAGATATCGACTCCCATCTGCGTTTAAGTGAGTTTAAAGCGCTGGTGTCTGTATTTTGTAGATACATACTTACTAGGTCAGCAAGATTATGCAATAAAACGATCATCGTAAAAACTATCATCCCTTGCTTGGTTTTCAAATCGGATAGCCGTAATCTTCTTAGGTCAAGGTCGAAGCCAACAGATCACGTGGTAGGTCACCAATGAAGTAGACTGATAAAATGAAGAAGATGGACGGACCATTGCGCGAATGTACTAAGATAGCAAGAGTTCAAGAAAACTGGCATCTTCTGAGATCGCTCATTCGATCGTAGACCTCATCTTACACTACCATCAGGTGTGATCGAGGTCAAGAGTGGGCTCATTCGTAATAAAAAAAAACATTTTGAAGCAGGCCAGTAATTTCGACGTGACGACTGCGACCAGAGCAAATAGTTCAACGCAAAAGAAGGTAGAAACTCTGCACGCGTACTCTACCTCCATTCGCTTTTTAAAGTATTTTATTATACATAAATCATAAATCATTTATTAATTTGCAAACATGCAAACATTAAAATATAATTATAATATTTCTGTTCGGTCCTTCAATCAGCCAGCCAACGGTAACTGGTGTGTCCGAACTGTCCACGGTTCGTGGAGCCCTGACTACGTTGCTTTACCAACAATGGCCTCTCAGGCCTTACCAATACATAATACTAACCACTTACCCTCTGAGCTGGGACGACAAGCTTCGACCTTTCCTGAGATCACGTCCGTGTGGTATGTGTGAAAGTAGGTAATGAGTAATTGAAACGTGTAATGATGTCAAGTGTTGATGGACGATCCAAGGCGCCGGTCTTCAGATGGCGTGTCCAGACAGCATTAACGTTGCCCCACAGGCGTATTTTAGCACCAATTCACAATTACTTGCAACAAGTTCGCGCGTCAGTCAGTCTGACTTCAATACGGCGTTATTGTTCAAAATATCCCAGGTTTTTAGTCAATTCGGGATTCTAGATTTCATTTAACCACTAATCACAACCAATTTGTCTTTAATTAACTGAGATTCAACAGGATTTTTAATTACAAACAATAAATCGATCTTAACAAACTCGGCGGTTGCTTTTTGCAAGGAAAGTTATATGTCAAGTCATCTTCAAAGACAAGACCATAGATAATAATGTTGCCAACCAAAAAGGTGCGTTCTGTTTCACGTTGGACGGAACATCTACCCCCCCCCGGACGGGCCTACCCGTCCGCTAATCAATTGGAAGCCTTGACAAGGTTGCGACCGCTCTCTTTATGATGGATCCGTCCACCAAAACCTCAGCAAAACGAGGGACCCCGTCGGTGCCAGCCACTAAATTGAGAATGCGCCACCTTTTTTTTTAACGGGGGGAAATCCTCATGGACTACCTCCGCCTGGGGAATGGCGGAGGGGCGTGCCGGATTCTTACCGGCTAAAACCACCCCGGTGTCTCCTCACACGTGCGCGGGGGGCCGCGGGAAACCTAATTCTTCCGCAGCCCCGCACTAGTGCTGGCCAGAGAATGCGCCCCCTGCGCCAATACAAAGGCTTAAGGTTGGCATCCTTAATCACGACGAGGTCTCCGATCTTGGGCGGATGAGTTTTATCCGTCCACTTGACGCGTTGCTGGAGGATGTGCAAATACTCTAAGCTCCAACGCTTCCAAAAGTTCTGAGCAAGCTGTTGCACCAACTGTAACCGCGAAAGCCGATTTTGGCTCACATCAACAAAAGGGTACTCCGGCAAGGCGGCAAGTGGCTGTCCAATCAAGAAATGGCCCGGTGTTAGAGCCTCCAAGTCATTCGGGTCCGAAGAGAGCGGGCACAATGGGCGCGAATTTAAGCTTGCGCCGAGGAAAATAACTCAAAACGGTCTTCACTATTAAAGGAATATAACCTATAATACTACGTTAATTACCATACAAAAATATGTAATGAACACTGGAATAAATGTGTTAGCGAATATATTTGGCAAAATTTAAAAATATTTTATAGTTTATTAAACAAAAATACATAAAGTTGGACAAAAATCCTTACAAAATATGCTCGTGCGTCGCTGAATTTTGATAGTAAACTGTTGAATTTTTTCATAAACTTCAATTCATATTATTCTCTAATTATCATACTACAATTTACGTTATTAAAATTTCCAATATGTCGCTTGGTTGTTTTAATTTTTAATTTTTCTTCTAATTTGCGCGCTATTTTTAAGCATAAGCAACGTACACCGGTCGAAAATTCAGTCGTCCACTGGAGCTCAAAGAGGGGTCACGTCTCATCGTGGAGCGTTTCGCCGGGAACGATAATTCGCGATCTATTGTGTACGTATGTATTGCAGCAATCCGTTGAATAACATAAGTCATATTTTTTGTTTTTTTGAGTACGATTTATTATGCATACCCAATAATTACTTTTTATTGTTCAATATATATTTCTTTAACTTTTTTTTTCAAAATTTGTTTTATTATGGGAAAATGTAAAAAAAATATTATTAGAAGAAAGTTGGCGCAAATTTTCGAAAAAAAGCCATTCTCATAAAAAGTACGTATTTCTATTTTGTGATGTTATTATTGCTTTTTAACCGACTTCAAAAAATGGAGAAGGTTCTCAGTTCGTCTTAAACTTTATTTATGTATTGGTTTGGATTTATTTGGATTTTTTTTCGTTGAAAGGGTATACTTTCTAGTTGGTTTCATTGTTATGAAATCAGAATCTGATGATGGGATCCTGGAGAAAGTGAGGGAACTCTTTAAATATTATAGGCACACCTATAGCGTTTTGGGTATTTTTAATAGTACCTTGTGCAGTTTCTCCCTAAAAGCACCATTTGAGGAAAAAGAGATGATGAAGACCACAGATGGCCACCGAAACTACTCAATAATAAGTATTTCTTGGATTGCGATTCGATTACTTGGATATGCACTTTATACTCGTCACAATGCATATGGTGATGTAGAACTGATGGTGAAGTACCAGGAGTTCTCCTCCTCTCTCTCTCCTCAAAAGTTAACGGCTATGCATCGGGAAAAGCAATATTTTGTACAAGGTGATAAGTAGTTCACATTTTGGCTTTTGTAACTAGATAAATTACAAACCGACCGACTAAAAAGCGTAAAAAAAAACTTTTTAGCAAAAATAAAACCTACTTCCATTATCAAAACACTACAAAGCCAAAAATAACTTTAATTTCGGAAGGCGGTGTCAAAAAAAATTAAAATACAAAACCAATAACACCGACTACCGAGAGTTTTTAATAAACATAACATAATTTGTTTAAAATCCAAGATGGCGGATGCAAGATTTTCTCAAACATTCGATATGAGTATCGTGTAATGGGTTTTTGAGGGTGGTGATTGCAAATCTGACATTCATTTTTAAATCCAAGATGGCGGATGCAACTTTTTCTCTAACATTTGATATGGGTATCGTGTAATGGGTTTTTGGGGGTGGTGATTGCAAATCTGGCATTCATTTTTAAATCCAAGATGGCGGATGCAACTTTTTTTCAAACATTCGATATGGGTATCGTGTAATGGGTTTTTGGGGGTGGTGATTGCAAATCTGGCATTTATTTTTAAATTCAAGATGGCGGATGCAACTTTTTCTCAAACATTCGATATGGGTATCGTATAATGGGTTTTTGAGGGTGGTGATTGCAAATCTGGCATTCATTTTTAAATCCAATATGGCGGATGCAACTTTTTCTCAAACATTTGATATGGGTATCGTGTAATGGATTTTAGGGGGTGGTGATTGCAAATCTGGCATTCATTTTTAAATCCAAGATGGCGGATGCAACTTTTTTTCAAACATTCGATATGGGTATCGTGTAATGGGTTTTTGGGGGTGGTGATTGCAAATCTGGCATTTATTTTTAAATTCAAGATGGCGGAAGCAAATTTTTCTCACACATTCAATATGGGTACGGTATAATGGGTTTTTGGGGGTGGTGATTGCAAGTCTGGCATTCATTTTAAAATCCAAGATGGCGGATGCAACTTTTTCTCAAACATTCGATATAGGTATCGCGTAATGGGTTTTTAGGTGTGGTGATTGCAAATCTGGCATTCATTTTAAAATCCAAGATGGCGGATGCAACTTTTTCTCAAACATTCGATATGGGTATCGTGTAATGGGTTTTTGGGGGTGGTGATTGCAAATCTGGCTTTCATTTTGAAATCCAATTTAAAACACACACGATATGCAACTTTTTCTCCGACATTCAATATGGATATCGTGTGTGTCTACTAAGTTAAATACACTGATAACCTTCAAGGGTTTATTGCTAAGTATAATTAACAAAGTAACGTAAGGGCTAAAATTATCGCTAAATGATGAAAATGAGTGTGCCCGGTTGCTGTTCGAAATACACTAAGCTCGCGGCGAACTTAGTGCGACCGCATTATATCGCTTGCTCAGCAAACGTGGTTGATTGCAAAATATTGCATCAAACATCGTGTAATAGGTTTTTGGGCGTATCGATTGAAATCCTGACATTCATTATAGAATTTACGACGAAAGTTCATTGGCTACTTTGTTAGCTTACAATTTACACTCGGTTATTGATAATTTAACTGATCCTCGGTTAAGTGACTATTCAGTATTATCTAGGGTATCTAATAATACTGAAATTAATTGTTTAAACCCTTAGATGTGACAAAGGAGAGGTATAATAACACAATTTTACTATATCATCAGAATATAAATCGTTTCTCCGGCAAAATATTAGATGAGGAAATGGCAATAGATAAATATGATATAGATATCTTATGTTTTTGTGAAACCTGGCTAAAACCAGATAGAATGTTGTTTAAAATTAACGTTTTTTCAGTTACTAGTGCATACAACAGGTCCTCAGTAGGAGGTGGTACTTTAATATTATGTAGTAATTCTCTTAGATATAAGGAACAAAAATATATCACCGCTTGCTCTGTTGATTGCTTGTGTGAGGCAGCATGTACAGAAGTTGAAGGCCAAACATTTTTATATGTTTATAGACCACCAGCATCAAACTTGTCATCATTCTTAATGATAATGGGAGAAAATTTAAGAACCTAAGCTTATAAGAGATAATAAATTAGTTTTCGTTTGTGGTCACCTAAATATTGATTTGTTAGTAAATTCACCTGAACACTACAAGCTTACTTCATTGTTTGGTTCATTTAACTTAAAATGCACATTCAAGGAAGCAACAAGAATAACAGCAACATTAGCTCAATGCATAGATAATATTTATACTAATTGTGCCATAAAATACTCGTCTCAAATTAGTGGAGTTAGGTCTGACCATACAGGTCAACTAGTATCCTTTGAGTTGGTTAAAAGCGGAAATTAAATAAGACTATTAAAGGCCACTAACTAAAATTAAATTAATCTTTTTAATGATAACATGTTAAGTACCTAATCTTTCAATGGCCAATAATGACTCCCATGACCCCAATGAAAATTACGGGATATTATTTTCTTCACTATGCTACGAATTTAGTAAGGCATGCCCAGTTAAAAAAATTCAAATGAGTAATAAATCTAAATTTAATGAATGGGCCACTGCTGGAATAAGAATAAGCAGAGACAATTTATCCAACTTATACCATGAAAAATCATTGACTTCCGATGAAGCCTTCCATAATTATTTAAGAATCTACTCAAAGATATTTAAAAGAGTATGCGCCTAAGCTAAATCTATATCAGTAAGTAATAAAATTAGCATTTCTAACAATAAAATAAAAACTGTGTTGAAGGTGATAAACAAAGAAACTGAAAACACAAACCAACAGGGTTAGAATGATTTGACTTTGAACGTCGATGATCAGGTCATCTCAGATAAGTCAAAAGTGGCTGAGAAGTTGGAAAATTACTTTACCAATATTCCAGTAGAGGTTACTAAATCTCTACATTATTCGCCATCATTAGTAGAATCTTATTCCACCAAGCCCGTGCCATCATCGGACTACGAGACAAACGACGAAGCGCCATTGTTACATGGTGGACATCCCACCCATACGCACAAAACGTTTTGGGAATACCTTCATTGTGCGTACGGCTAAGCAGTGGAATTCCCTGCCGGAGTCTGTGTTTCCCGATAGCTATAACCTAGGAGACTTTAAGTCAAGAGTGAATAGGTTACTTTTACACCACATAATCACTTACCGTCAGGTGAGATGGTGGTCAAACGCGAACCAATTTTTAATTAAAAAAAAAGAAAAAGATAACTTCAATAAGGATATACCAACATTTTCATTTAAGCCCATTTCTATTGATGTAATTAAAAAACATTGCAAAGTCTTAACATACCAAACACTGACGACTTATGGGGTGTATCTGTTAGGGTTCTTGGTAATATTATTGACTCAATTGTTGCTATCCTAACAGGCATATTTAATCAATGTATAGACAGCGGTACTTTTCCCGATTTAATGAAACATAGTAAAGTAGTACTAATTTTTAAGTCGGGTTGTAAGAGTGATCCCTCTAATTATAGACCGATATATGTGCTTCCAGCATTAAGCAAAATATACGAAAAAATCATGCTGGACCAGATGCTGTCACTTTTTAACTCAAATGGGATTCTGAATAGTCGGCAGTTTGGTTTCACGAAAGGTAGGTCAACAACAGACGCAGGAGTAGCGCTCACCCGTCACATTCAAAGGAATTTTTCATTCAAATTCATTGGAAGAAATCTCAGGATGCAATTGGCATATTTTGTGACCTCTCCAAAGCTTTTGATTGCGTTGACCACAAAACACTGAACTGTAAATTACACCATTACGGAATTCGTGGATTCGTGTTCTGCTGACCTTGTTCTTTCCTATTTATCAAACAGGCAACAAAAATTTATTGTTAATGGAGCGACATCTGCAGGATCCCTAGCCAAGATGAGCGTTCCGCAAGGTTCAATTCTTGGCCCTTTCCTTTTTCTAGTGTATATCAATGACCTACCTTACATGATGACCAACTTATCGGATATAATTCTATTCGCTGAAGACACTTCTCTCATTTTTAAAATAGATAGAAAAGATGCGGATGCGGACGCGGGATCATATTAGGACTCTTTCTAGTAGATTAAGCTCAGCTGCAGTAAGAAAAAATAGGCAATTAACTGATGTAGCGACAGCTCGGTTATTTTATTTTGCTTATTTCCACAGTATCATGTCTTACGTCAAACGTGTTCTTATCAAAAATGCGTATTATAAGATTCGGGACTACGTTGAAGACATGACTACTAGGCGATGATTCCTTCGTTCTGCACATGTGGCTTCCCTGGATTATTGTAATTGCGTTATCGACTAGTATATTAACAACTCCACTTTCGTGAGTGTGTCTTTTTATTTTTTTCCCCTACGATAATCATATGACAGATTTTCTTTGTTTCATTTTTATTATTAATTTATACTTCTTAAGTTTATTTTTATCCATACTAATATTACATATGCGAAAGTAACTCTGTCTGTCTGTATGTTACCTTTTCACGCCGAAACCGCTAATCCGATTTAGATGAAATTTGGCATGGGAATAGTTTAGGATCCTGGAAAGGACATAGGATAGTTTTTATCTCGGAATTCCCACGGTATCGAGAATTACGCAGGAAAAACCTCCAACGCGAGCGCAGTCGCGGGCAATATTATACTAGCTTAGAATAATATAAAGCTTTTTTGTGAATGGGAGAAAACTGTAGACTTTTAGATTTGTTTCACAATTTTTTAATTGTAATTCCGTTGTGCTGTATTAATTGGTCTATGCTGTCCTCTCATACCTGATTAACCTGTATTATAGATACATTGTAAGAATGATATTTTAAAAGAGTAACTGTGGAGTTTCTTGCACAGGTTCTTCTCCATAGAAAACGACCAATTTCGAACCGTGCCCTGCGCCAAACTGCTGACGTTTTATCAGTGCCCATGTAGGCCTATGTGAAATAAAACATTTTGAGTTTGATTTAATTTTTTTCTTAAAATTCAAACGCGAGCCTGTTATCAATAAAAAAAGTCACAAGAAACAGTAGTAGGTATCTCTACTACTATTTTTTAAGAGATAACATAGAGCAACCATGCCAGTAGCGTGCAACCAGCGCACCACGCACCATGAGACCATAAGTCTAGTTTAAGCATATACTAATGGGAACTCGTGTGAAATTAGTACTTCCCACAATATGATTATAAATTAAAGCCTGTCTGAATTCTGATGGATAACCTATATTACCTTACGCAAAATACGCGCTTGTTCGTGGAGTTGCGGATACCTGCCCGACATACATACATAACCTATATTATTGTATAGTTGTAAGATATGTTTCCAGTTCTAAGGTATGCTTAATTATATTGAAAACTTTGGTCATTACAAGATATTTTTTAAATTGTAGATCCACTTCTGAATAAAAAAAATGAAACGCCTCTTCTCAAGACGGGTTGGCGAGTGTATATTAAATAATACCAGTCCAAGTTTTCTTACAATGTTTTTCGTCACCACTGTCAGTGATCTATAAGATAAACTTAGAAAATACATCCTACTAATATTATAAATGCGAAAGTTTGTGAGGATGTATGTATATTTGTTAATTGCTCTTTCGCACAAAAGCTACTGAAGAAATTCAATGAATTTATTAAGTAGAACGAACTGTATTTACGCGGGAAAAACCTCCTACACCAATGAAGTCACGAGCAAAAGCTAGTAAGTAATAAATTTGAAAAGTCACATTGGTACTTGCCTAAATTTGAACCCACCTACGTCATTTAAATCTAAAAGTCAATTATCTGAAATGAAGTATTTCAAATGGCGGGAGACTTTGTTAAACATAAAAAACACAGTGATACGACGTCAGTGTGGAGCTACTTTTTAGTTGCGAAGGATAGGAATAGTGCCAAATGTAACCGATGCTCAGCCATTCTCAAGACTTTGGATGGATCGACTAAGGGATTACATACACATTTGTCATCAAAACATAACATCAAGCTTATATCAGCTTCAACAAATCTAGATTCTGATAATCGGAACACAGCACCGCCGCCAGCCAAGTGAAAGTTAAATGATTATTTTACTAAAAGTGCCGACGATAGCCTCGATGATGTTTTGGCAAGAATGATTGCATTAGATGGATTTTCATTCAGTATATTCATAACTTCAGATGATTCGAGAAAATTTGTCTTTGCAAAATACACGGATTTACCAAAGTCAGCCGTCACCATTCAAAAACGTGTCATGAATTACAGTGAAAAAATCAAAAAGCAAGTAACTACAGAATTGAAACATTAGAAAAGTGCAGGTGAAAGATTTAGTCTTTCTTTCGACAAGTGGACTTCAACATCCAATAAACCATACATTGCTGTCAACGTTCATTCATATAAAAAAAATGAACTTAGGACTTGTTCCTATTTATGGAAGTATGAAAGTATGGTTGAAAATGGTCTTCGTATATTGAAAGAGCGTTTAAGTAAATTTGATATTTCCCTGGATACTGACTTTATGAAAAACATAATTATTTTCAAGACAGCTCTACCTCAGATGAACCATCTGTGGCTGCTGATCATATGGACGACAGCCATGATGATGAACATTTAGAAGACTTAGTCCAGAATCAGACTTAATCTTAATGTCAAAAAATGACCTTGCGCTATAACACATACCAGAGTTAACACAAGATGAAAACATTAATGAGCTGATAAAGAAAATCTAGAGTGTATTTCAAAAGATCACCATTGAAAAATGAAACAGTACTTCAAAAATATGTGAAAATTGAACATGGAAAAGAGTTGTCACTTCTTTTGGACTGTAAAACCAGGTGGAATGGTCTTTTAACAATGCTGGAGCGATTTTATCTTTTAAAAACCTGCATACAAAAAGCTCTTATAGATCTCAATCATACAATTCGTTTGGAAGAAGTTGATTTTGAATTGGTAAATAAAATTGTTGATGTGCTGACCCCAATTAAATTGACAGTAGAAGCAATCTGTCGGCGAGATGGTAATTTATGCACAGCTGATTCCGCTTTGAAATTTCTTATAAAACAGCTATCTAGCATAAACTCAGCACTTGCCAAAAAATGAAAACATCCTTAGTGGAACGTATGAAGCAACGACAAAATATATTTTGCCAACCCCAATTAATTTTATAGTATTAGACGTGAAATAAGCCTGTTTGAAAATGGAGGAATTAGTGGATATCACTCTTAGAAATAGCATATAAGTATCTATTGTCTATTCCTCCAACCAGTGTAAAACCTAAACGAGCGTTTTCAGCTGCTGCTTATGTTGGTAATAAACTACGAAGCAGGCTTGGAAGTCAAACCTTGGATGCATTGATATTTCTACGATTGTATTTTCAAAATTCTAAATAAGTTTTATTGTCTTTTTATTTCTTACAAAATATAGTATCTTTTTTGTCTTTTTTCTTTTCTTACTATACTGTGATTTGTATAGTGTATCAAAATTAAAAATATATATTTTAAGAAATTACTCGTTTTTTAGGGTTCCGTTGCCGGATAGCAAAAAACGGAAATTGAGTCATCAGTTTTTGAGATACAGCATATTTTCTAAAACCGCAAATATAACTTTGTAATTCATACAAATACTATGAAAAACAAAGTTATTTGGCGTAGTTGCAAAAAAAATGTAAATAAGCTAGTTTTAAGAAATTTGTAAGTTTTAGTTTTTTGTCAAGTAAATATACATATTATAATATTATTTATAGTTACTACGGAACCCTTCATGGGCGAGTCTGACTCGCACTTGGCCAATTTTTGTAAAATGTTATAATAAGCAATATAACATTAGATTTATAGATTTATTTTATTTTATTTTCTTTTAAATTAAGTTACACTTGATACAATTATATTGTTATGAAATAAATTACGCTTATATTTTCTGCGAAGTAAGGTTGCTAGACAGCATTAATGATTAAATGTTTTTTCGTATGGCCCCACGTATATATAATAAAGTACCGAATGTTATTAAAAATATGACAGTACATCAGAATTTAAACGAGCACTAAACGAAATTATAATAAACAAAACTTATTTCACTCTGGTTTTATTATGACATTACATAATTATATATTTTTTTATTTCATACTGGTTTTATTATTCAAATAGGTACTGCATACCCATCTACCCTAACTTCCTACTTACCCAGTTTCGAAGCGTCAATAGCCTAATGGATAAAGTGTCGGACTTGTGATCGAGAGGCCACGGGTTCGAACCCCACCCATTACACTATTGACGTGAACCCACTCCAGACACAAGCATATTTAGCATATAATCAAAGTTTTATTGCAATAAGATGAATAGTGAGGGAACGGATAATGTATTACTACAGTAAAAACAAACGTTATTTTTTATATAATAGGTATAATTTATTAAATTTATTTTTGTGATTTATGTATCTACTTGCTTCATTTAGATCCATCCAGCCGTTTGAGCGTGAAGAATTAACAAACATGTAAACAGACACATTCATTCACAAACTTTCGCCTTTATAATACACTCGAGAGCAATGAATCCGGGTCACTTAAAGAATCCTAAAAATCTCAGAAACTAAAAATGCTAGGTTAATGCAATAAATTGTATTTAATAGACAATGTAATACTCCTTAAATGAAGGTATTAAAACTTCTTAGTTATTGTAAAGTTATATCATAAAAAATCAAATTTGAAAAAAGGCCACTTTCGAAGATGGAACTACGAAATTACAGCATTTGGTTTTGCTTTTGTTTGTAATCTGTCATTTATGTGGGTACATAAACCATGTTGATAGTGCTCTATATTCATTATTCAAGCTGAAATTATGTCGCTTACGCCTGAAGAATGCACCAGAATACTTACAATGCTGGAAACCGGCCGGAGTCAGCGCGATACAGCCAGGACTGTCGGTGTGTCGCTGTCAACAGTACAAAGAGTTCTCCGACGTTACGAAGAAACTGGTTCTAACCTACGCAGACCAGGAACGGGCAGAACCAGGTGTACCACAGCACGAGAAGACCGATACTTGGTGAACACCATGCTTCGAAATCGCTTTCTCACAGGAACTGAACTCACCAATCAGTTTCGACGCCTCGGAGGAAGTAACCCAAGTGCATGGACAGTAAGACGTCGGCTTGCTGAATCTAACTTAAAACCCCTTAGACCTGCAAACGGCCCTAAACTGGAGCGTGGGCATCGTATTTCAAGACTAAGATATGCCCAGAGCCACGTAAATTGGAGTATTGAAGATTGGTCAAAAGTTATGTTCTCCGACGAATCAAAATTTATGCTCTACAAGCACGATGGAAGACACAGAGTGTATCGAAGACCAGGGGAAAGATTCAAGCAAGCATGCATCGAAGAAAAAGTAGCCTACGGTGGTGGGTCTGTACTTGTGTGCGCCGGAATTACTTCTGAAATTCGCACAGAGCTGGTGATCATAGAAAACGGCTCTTTAACTAGCGTAAGATATGTGGAAGAAATCTTCAATGATCACGTTGGTCCATTTATGGTCAATTTAGGTGAGGATGCTATATTTATGCATGACAATGCCCGACCTCATACAGGTAGGATTGTGAATGACTACCTTCAAGAGATGAACATTACTAGTATGGAGTGGCCAGCGCGCAGCCCGGATATCAACCCGATCGAGCATGCTTGGGCCGAACTAGGCAGATGCGTAAAACAACGAAACCCTCCCCCAGTCACGCTTCGTGAGCTCAAAATTGCTCTCACAGAGGAATGGGAGAATATTCCCCAAAATCGTATAAGGAACTTGGTGTACAGCATGCCAAACCGCGTAAACGCAGTAATGGAAGCACGAGGAGGCAATACGAAGTATTAAAATTCAAGAAAATCGTAATAAAGTTCAATAATTTCATGTTTCCTATTTTTGTTTTAAGGAGAGATCAGCAGTTTTTTTCTTTATGTAATTTTGTGTTAATAAAATGTATGGTGACTCATATTTTTTTTACTTTCGTTTAAGGAGTATTACATTGTCTATTAAATACAATTTATTGCATTAACCTAGCATTTTTAGTTTCCGAGATTTTTAGGATTCTTTAAGTGACCCGGATTCATTGCGCTCGAGTGTATTAGTGTGATAAATAAAACCATCTAAATAATTAATATTTGTTTTTCAAGTTTATTCATCATAACGACAAAAATTTAAAAAATGCAAAGATAGCAAACTTTGTCGTGCAACGGCAAGCGGGCCTCGAGCGAACTTGTCATTGTGTGTGTGACAACGCACACTACTAGCCCGCTGCAGTAAATACCTATTTTCCGCGCGTCTCGTAGGCTCGACACCCTCTTAACACAGCTTCAATGCGGCAAAATACCGTAGCTAGTTCCTCAAAGGTGAGAACGGTGTCTTCCAACAATCTCCGCCAGTGTCCCTTTGCCGCTTTCACCGCAGCCTCAAAAATACCCCCCCAATGGGGGCAGGCTGGCGGGTCAAACAACCAAGTGACCCCTTGGCGGGCCAAACTATTACCAATGTCAACCTGGCTCTCATTAAGGAAGGCGTATACCTCCTTCAAATAGTTACTTGTACCCTTGTAATTCGTACCGCAATCAGACCTAATCAAAGAAGGTAACCCACGGCGAGACACAAATCTTTCCAAAGTCGCCACAAAGGCCTCTGTCGAGAGGGAGGTTACCAGCTCCAAATGTACTGCCTTGGTTGACAGGCAGACAAAAACACACAAATAAGCCTTGACAATTTTACTATTTCGAAGTGTGGACGTCTTCACCGAAAAGGGACCAGCAAAGTCCGTTCCGACGCTAGCAAAGGGCCTCGCCTCATTGACACGATCAGCCGGCAAATCTCCCATTAGGGGCTGCATAGTGGAGGCCTTAGTCCGATACATGGCATACAACGGAAGACAATGCTACGAATAGTACGACGAGCCGACAAAATCCAAAATTCTCGCTGCAGAATGGCCAACAGCGCATTGCAACCAGCATGCGAGTTTTTAACGTGACGATCAGTCACCAACAATTGTACCAAGTGGCCCTCCTTGGGCAACAAAAAGGGGTGACGGGCCCCATAACGGCTCCCGACAACTTAACCCTACCAGACTTCAAGACCTCGATCTCCTTCTCAAAGTGTGCAGCCTGCACAGAGCGGACCCAAAGGAGGAGTGACTCCTGTCGCTCTTGAGGAGAGAGAACTGGTGACAGGCGCTTGTCCCCTGGATTCCTAGAATTATGGCCAAAACGCCTGATCCACGAGGTGACGTTCAACAATTTGTCGAGGGAGCTGTATAGATTCAACAAAAAATCAAGATCAAACGGAGGATCCTTCGTCCCAACAGCGAACACCTTAAGTCCTGGCAAAGGATCCGACATCAAGACTGGTGTTCGAGGCCAATCGTCCTCGGGGCGAGTCAGCCAGTCTGGTCCACACCAGAGGGGGTGAGCAATCAAGCGGGGGGCCATGCATCCGCGTGAGGCTACGTCGTCCGGGTTCAGGTCACCAGGCACGTGCCTGCAAATCAAAGGCGTTTCAGAACCTTGAATCTGCGACACTCGGTTCGCAACAAAGACCTCCAAAGAGTGGACGGACGTCTTCAACCAACACAGAACAATTTGACTGTCCGTCCAGGCGTAAGAAGCCCGAATGTCAACAGTTCCACCTATAGTGTGCGCAACGTGGTTTAGGAGACGCACAAAAAGCACCGCTCCTGACAACTCCAACTTAGGGATGGTCAATGCCGTCCGGAGGGGGGCCACCTTGCTCTTGGCCATGACCAGTGACAACTTCACCTGGCCCGTGGCGCTGACGGTGCGCAAATAAACAGCGGCGGCATAACCGTGAGAGGACGCGTCACAAAACCCATGAAAGGTGGCAGTATAAACCCCAGGAGGGCGGATGGCGCGTGGCAGCGCGACCTTATTGACCACAGGGAGCACGGATACAAATTGGAGCCAGTCTTCCAACAGGGTTTCCCGAAGTGGCTCGTCCCAACCAAGTTCAGCGGTCCAAAGGCGCTGAAGGAAGCATTTCGCCCAAAACAATACCGGGCAGATCCAACCATTAGGGTCAAAGGTCCTTGGACCCGACGGCTTACCTGGCAAAGCCTGGGTCCTGGCCTCGGAGGCTCTCGGGCCTCGACTTATAGGGCTCTTTAACGCATGTTTGGAGAGGGGCCAGTTTCCGCTTCGCTGGAAGACAGGAAAACTGGTCCTTATCAAGAAACCGGGGCGCCCTGCGGACACTCCGTCCGCATACCGGCCTATTGTGCTGCTCGACGAGGTGGGCAAAATCTTTGAAAGACTTATTGCAAACCGCCTCGCCGGGCACCTGGAGAGGGTAGGGCCGGATCTTGCGGATAGCCAATTTGGTTTCCGCAAGGGGCGCTCGACGGTGGATGCCATCATGCGTGTAAGAGCTCTCTCGACAGAGGCTGCGTTGTCCCGGGGTGGGGTCGTCTTGGCGGTGTCTCTCGACATCGCTAATGCCTTTAATACCCTGCCCTGGAGTTGCATAAGGGAAGCACTCCGGTATCACCGGATGCCGACCTACCTCTGTCGTGTGGTTGAGGCCTACCTGACGGACAGAGCCGTCATTTACCCTGGTCACCAGGGAGAGTGGAATCGGCGAGAGATGACGTGCGGTGTCCCACAGGGATCAGTTCTGGGACCACCCCTGTGGAACATCGGTTACGACTGGGTGTTGCGCGCCGACCTCCCTACAGGCGTCAGCGTAGTCTGCTACGCTGACGACACGCTGGTCTTGGCGCATGGGAGGTCGCACCAGGCGGCGGCCGAACTGGCGATGCGAGGGGTTGCGATAGTCGTAGAAAGGATCCGGCAACTGGGACTCGAGGTGGCTTTGCACAAGTCCGAGGCCATGTGTTTTCATGGCCGTCGGAACGCGCCACCTTCGGGTTCCCAAGTAACGGTGGGAGGGGTTCACATCGGCGTCGAGACGACGATGAAGTACCTGGGACTTGTCCTCGACAGCCGGTGGAACTTCGTCGAACATTTCCGACGTTTGGCTCCAAGACTGGACCGGGCGGGGGCTGCACTCAAGCGGCTCCTACCAAATCTAGGGGGGCCAAACGCCTCCTGCCGGAGGCTATACGCGGAGATTGTGCGGTCCATGGCCCTCTATGGGGCCCCTGTGTGGGCGCTGAATCTACAGCGGCGACCAGCTCGCCAGCTGGTCGCGTCTCAGAGGGTCATGGCTATCCGGATGATCCGGGGATACCGCACGATCTCTGGGGAGGCGGCGAACCTCCTTGCCGGATTGCTGCCGTGGGATCTGGAGGCGGTAGCCCTCGCGCGCGTGCACAATTGGCGCGCGGAGGTGCTAAGCCGGGGTGAAACTCCGCTACCGCGGCAAGTCGCGGCTCAGCGGATAGAACTCCGGCGCGATCTCACGGCAGTATGGAAAGAGCGGCTGTCGCAACCGAAGGCTGGGCACGCCGCAATCGCGGCGATAAGTCCCCTCTTTGAGGAGTGGCTGGAGAGAGGCCACGGCGTCCTCACCTTCCGCCTGACGCAGGTGCTGACCGGACATGGTTGTTTTGGTAGGTACCTGTTTCGGATTCAGCGGGAGGACACGCCCGGGTGTCGTCATTGTGAGGACCACCTGGAGGACACGGTGGAGCATACGGTCGAGGTATGCCCTGCTTGGGCGGAGCACCGCCGTGTCCTCGTAGAGGCGGTCGGCGGCGGCGACCTCTCGCGCCCTGCTCTGGTTCAGACCATGGTGCGGAGCGAGAGGGAATGGGATGCGGTCGCCTCCTTCTGCGAAGCAGTCATGCTAGCGAAGGAGGAGGCCGAACGCGCGAGGGAGAGGCAACTCTCTTCCTCGCGCCCCAGCCGTCGTGGTAGACGCCCCGGGCGTCGGGGATCGCGAGCCAATTTCCGGCCACCGTAGGCGCGGGCTTGCGGACGGCGAGCAGGGGTAGCTCACCGTCCGGCAAAGACCAGGCCCGGGTCGGCGGCGCGTCGTGTTCCACGTGCGCCTCAAGGAGCCGTCAGCATTGGTGACGGGGCCTCATAAAGCCATAGCCTGCCGGGGTCGCGGAAATATAGTAAAAAGATACCGCGGCTCCGGAACTTACGGGCAGCTGAAGGGACAGGGTGGGTTTTTAGTCAGTAGAAGTCTGACACTCCCTCCCGCTTAACCCAGAGCGGGAGAAGTTATTCGATGATTTTCCCACCCAGAAAAAAAAAAAAAAAAAAAAAAAAAAAAAAAGGGTCAAAGGTCCTTGCTACAGTAGACAACACCAGTCGTTTAGTCCAAGTATGAGGAGACTCCAAGTCGACATCATACGTAAAGGTGTCTTGAACTGGTCGGTACTGAACGCCGAGGCCGGCCATCATGGCGGGGTTGACAACGTTTTCAAACAAATGAGGATCCTGCTTATGACCCTCCAACACACCTTCCAATAGCGCTGGCGAGTTGAACACCCATTTACGCAACTCATAGCCAGCGGAAGCAAGAATCTGGACCAACTCATCACGCAACAGGATAGCTTCCTCAACCGTAGGAGCTCCAGTACAGACATCATCGACGTACAGGTCCGTTTTCAAGATGGCGGACGCACGAGGCAACCTCAAACGCTCCCGGTCCGCAAGCTCCCAAAGCGAACGAATAGCAACAAAAGGGCTTGATCGAAGGCCGTACGTATTCGTGTTGAGCTCGTACACAATCATGGGATCCTGGGGGTGCTCCTGCCACAGGATCAACTGATAACGTCTGTCATCCTGGTGAATAACCGTTTGCCGGAACATCATTTTGATGTCGGCCACAAAGACTACTTGATGACGACGAAAAGACGTGATGACGTCACAAAGATCCCTCAACAATTTGGGGCCGGAATGCAGGCAATCATTCAAGGAGACGCCAGAAGAAGTCCGCGCAGACCCATCAAACACTGTGCGCAGTTTACCAGTGGATGGCTTGAGGACCGCGTGATGTGGCAAGAAGAAATGCTCTACTGAGCGCCAATCCAAATCTGATACCGACTTGTGTCCCAAGTCTGCATACTCACGCATAAAATCTACATATTTTTGCCGCAGCACCGGGTCCCTGGCCATGCGGCGCTCCATCGCCAACAATCTCTTCTCAGCCATAGGTCTGGATTGGCCAAGTGGTGGTAGCACCGCAACAAAAGGCAGCCGGGTCTCAAGCCGACCGGAGCGGAGTCAACCGGTGTTGTTCTGATAGAACAACTCGCACTCTTCGTGTTCCGGATTCAAGCGGGCCACCTAAGGGGGCTCCTCAACCTCCCAAAACCTCTGAACGGCGTCAGAGAGGGCTGAGCCGGACACCAACGCAAAGACAGGTTCAGGTGGAGGGGGCACGTTCAACACTGGGCCCATAATCGCAAAGCCGAAGATGGTTGAGACCGCCACCAGGCCCCTCGGGTGGCACCATGGGGTCTCCGGCTGCAAGACCGTCATATTTCCCAACAATATTTTCCCTAAAACATCGGAACCCAACAACAAATGCACCGTACAAGGGGAATCAAACCGGGTGTCAGCCAAATCCAGACCTGACGTCAACCGTAGAACATCCAAAGGCAACTGACAATCGGAATGGCTACCCAATATAGTCGGCAGAACAAGGGCAGGAGCACCAATTTTAGGGTACAGACAACTCACAGGGGTGATTTCAATCCAGGTCTCTCCCTCAACAGTGGTGACAGCCGCTTCGCCAATTCCCTGAATTTTGCCTGAAAAGTCGTTCACCTCCAGGCCAACCTGTCCCGCTAACCAAGACGACAAAAGGGAACCCTGGGCTCCCGTGTCCAAAATGGCACGGACCACAATCGAGTCACCCAAGGGTCCCCAGACCCTGACCGAGGCCGTTGGCAACAAAATCGACTCGATCCGGGGGGGTTCTTTAGCGGGGCAGGCGCTAATTTCCTAGCGGTGCCTGGGCAGCGACCGATCGCCGCATCCAGGCTGCCTTCGTTCACGACGAGGGTAAACTTCAAGTGGTTCGTCCGCGCGGTGTCCCGAGCCGCTCGCCATCGCCGGAAGGCCATATCCCACCGGATGCCTGAATGGCGGAGGGCGCGACTCCAACCGGGGACGTTCCGCCAACGGAGGGGAGAGGTAGCGGTGCTGGTCCGGCCATTGCTGCCTAGCAGCCAACGCGCGTTCTCCCTGACGAGGGGAGACCAAATGGCGCTCGCGGGGCTCCCGTACAACTTGCGCGGGGGGTGGAGAGCGGCGTGCAGAATTGCGGGCCTCAGCCCGGTGCTCGTCTCCGGAATACCCCCCCCCCCCCCTGCGCGAACCCTCCTCAGAAGATGGTCTGCTGGAGCGGTTCGCGTTTGCGCACAAAATCTCCAGGTGAGACCCCTTGCAAATTCTACACGGACGGGGGTCGGGGCAGTCCCGATGGAAATGGGCCCCCAAACACGAGAAGCACAAACGGCGTGCGTTGACAATGCGGCGGCGGGCACTTACGTGCAAATTTAAAAAGGCCGGGCAACGTGCCATGGCATGCCCCGTGGCCTTACAAAAGTCGCAATGATGAGGACTCCGGGCGCCAGCAAAACGGGGGGCGGGGCGAACATCAACAGGCCCCCTAGCCCGAGGACTCCGGGCGCCAGCAAAACGGGGGGCGGGGAGAACATCAACAGGCCCCCGAGCCCTAGTCCATCCCTGGTCTCTGGCTGAGAAGGTGGTGGGCGTGACCTCGTGGCACCACGAGTGTTATCCAAAAACCGACACTCGTCTTCCAAAAATTTGAGGAGGTCGTCAAAGGGGGGAAGATGGGTGGCACTATCCCCACCATACTTCTGCTCAAAACGTGACCTCAACTCCGCAGGGAGCAACCGTAGCACTATGTGCACCAACAGGTAGGACCAATGTTCCACCGGTAACGTCAAGCGTCTCAAGGCGTTGGTCGCTGAGACCAACGGGTTCAGCAAGTCGGTGCGCAACTCCGACGTGCTGGCAATGGCCGGTAGCCCCAAAATCTGGCCGATGTGCACATCAGCCAGGCAGCGCTTGTTCTGATACCGTCGGGAGAGAAGCTCCAGAGCGGTCGGGTAGGAGGAGTCCGTCACCGGCAAGTGCTGCACCAAGGCTCTGGCTTCGCCCTCCAAAACGGACAACAAGTAGGCCAACTTCTGGGCAGGTCCGAGGTCCGAGCGTGCATCCACAAGACTTTCAAAAAGATTAAGGAAGCCCAGCCAGTGGTCCAAGCGACCGTCAAAATGTGGCAGCTCCAGGGTGGGCAGCCTACCCAATAGTCCAGGGCCCTTGACAACGGAGGTCTGAGGCTTGGCCTCCTAAGGCACCCGGCTCTTCAAAATTTCCCGGGCTCGTTGACTTATGACATCCCCCAGGTGGACAATTTGGTCATAGTCACCCAAAACCTTATCGCGGGCTGCCTGGTCCATCACCCCCAAATCCACATCCATGATGAACTCATTGAAGCGTGTGAGCGCAGCATCAGCTGACTTGATCCTCTCATACAAGTGCTCGTCCCGAGTAAGGGTGAGCTCTTCCAAGTCCAAACGCTCAACCGTTGCTGCTGCCGATGTGAACCATCTCAACTGTGAGGCCGATCCGGCAGCAGACTCCCTGACTGCCTTTAATGAGGCCATTGCAACAATCAAATATCAATACCCACAAGTTAAAATTAACTAAACCAACAAACAATGACTTGTTAGCCAACCGAACAATTTCACCAAAATAAAACTTAAATTCAATTTATTTCAAGTCTAAATCCGACCCTGCACTTATTCCAAGTATGAATGTAGCTTGCTAAGGATGGCTAGTTACAGAAAAAATAACAATTTAATGTATAATATTGTGCTGGATCAACACCAATTAACAACAACAAATCAATGTATAATATTATGCCGGACAACCACCAGTAACACAATCCAATAAATACTATAAGCAATAACCAATACACACAATTCAAGTCTTGTTATATTAGGCTATGTTAACAAATGTGTGATTATTACTCGGATAAACTTTTAAACAAATTTAACAACAAATATACCAAACAACTTTTACAATAAATATATCAAATTATGTACCAAAATACAACTAATAATTCCTAATTTCACAAATAAATCTTACTTGTCAGTACAACAACAGGGGCTACAGTACAAATTACAAATACAATTTGAGCCCGGGTGACACAACAATATATTCAAACTTACTAAGTTATTTTTAACAATGTTCAAAACTTCCAATTTACCAGTGGATTTTATAATGTAAAACCACGCTCTGCTACCAGAATGTTCGGTCCTTAAATCAGCCAGCCAACGGTAACTGGTGTGTCCGAACTGTCCACGGTTCGTGGAGCCCTGACTACGTTGCTTTACCAACAATGGCCTCTCAGGCCTTACCAATAAATAATACTAACCACTTACCCTCTGAGCTGGGACGACAAGCTTCGACCTCTCCTGAGATCACGTCCGTGTGGTATGTGTGAAAGTAGGTAATGAGTAATTGAAACGTGTTATGATGTCAAGTGTTGATGGACGATCCAAGGCGCCGGTCTTCAGATGGCGTGTCCAGACAGCATTAACGTTGCCCCACAGGCGTATTTTAGCACCAATTCACAATTACTTGCAACAAGTTCGCGCGTCAGTCAGTCTGACGTCAATACGACGTTATTGTTCAAAGTATCCCAGGTTTTTAGTCAATTCGGGATTCTAGATTTCAATTAACCACTAATCACAACCAATTTGTCTTTAATTAACTGAGATTCAACAGGATTTTTAATTACAAACAATAAATCGATCTCAACAAACTCGGCGGTTGCTTTTTGCAAGGAAAGTTATATGTCAAGTCATTTTCAAAGACAAGACCATAGATAATAATGTTGCTAACCAAAAAGGTGCGTTCTGTTTCACGTTGGACGGAACAATTTCTTAACCTATAGTTACTATGACGGTCTTATCGCTTTATTATTATTCCTTCACTGTAATACAGGCACATGGTATCGTTATTAGTATAGATACCTTGTACTGTATTAGAGACTTGTTGTTTTAGGTGTAGAAAGTACACAAAAGGTAAAAGCCAATACTAATTATAATTTAAAATGGGTATTTTGTTCTACTCTGAATTCAGTTCAAGGTTATACGGTAAGTTTGTTTTGTTAATATTACGGCGATATGTTACATATTTTAGTTAGTTAGTCTTTCATTATATTCAGCTACAATATTGTAGCGAAAGATTGACCTATTTAATTATGCCATTGTTCTACAACGTGTAATTTAAAGGGTATATACATACCAAGTGCACGGCTTCTTTGGATGATAACAAACGATATGGCAAGGGTTTTGTAATCCTATGTCAACACACACATTTCAATACATTGATACCACAGACCGAAAATTTCAAATTAAG
This sequence comes from Tholera decimalis, assembly GCA_943138885.2. Taxonomy (NCBI): domain Eukaryota; kingdom Metazoa; phylum Arthropoda; class Insecta; order Lepidoptera; family Noctuidae; genus Tholera; species Tholera decimalis. The sequence goes on from OW964559.2 coordinate 15,669,464, forward strand.
AACAACGAACAGAATTATCGTGTTTTTGGCAAGTGACGTGAAAGTTATTGACCCCTGTAGTGCTGTGACACGTTTGTTATGATTGGTATTCAAGAAACATATGAAACCGATAATTTGCTATCAATTCTTTGAGTCACTTATTTTGAGCTGAAACTGTGCATAGAGACTATAGACCAGATAATGTCTTCAGCCACTTTGGACAGATATGGGATTTCCGTTACACGTTGTATAGAAGAATAAAACTCAGCCCTTCAATTAACAAAGAGTCAATAGCTTGTTGGCTAGGGTGTCGACCTTGAGATCGAGAGGTCGCGGGTTTGAATCCCACCCATTACACTATTGCCGTGAACCCTCTCTAGATGCAAGCATTTGGGTTAGTTGGAGAGGTTAACAAGATTTCCAGTTATATGAATTCTACCCACATTGCTTGTTCTCTTTTTGTAAAAAAGAAACTTAATATAAGGTCAACTGTAAAATTCGTTCAAGAAGACCTTGAACAATTTCTCCTTAAGTTTGGCTTCATATTACGGAATTTTACCTCTAAGAACAAAACGGTACATCCCCCGTGCTTGATAGTTTCTACATCGATAAAACATTTCTTATGTACAGCTATTAAAACTTTGTTCTCGATGACACTTAATGATGATGATGAATGTGTTGAGATTTTTCCTCGCCAGTATCTACTATTTAAAGTTCAAAGAGCTTCATGTCACTAACACCCATATGTTTAATAATACTGAAAACTTTATTGAATCGTTGAGTTGAGAAAGTTGGTCTAATAGACGCGATTATTTTAGCTGACTATGATAAGGAGGATTTTCCTGCGTTGGATTTGTTAAAAGCTTCTTTATGCCTGTTTGTAGACAATATTTTATTTATCTGGCGATCTGAGACTCTGCTAATAAAAGTAAATTTCTTCCTTATAATGACTTACTTGACTTAGTTTCCTATGACACGTAGATGGGGCAGAGGGCGTCCACAGTAGTCCTCCATCGCGAACCATCTTGAACTTCTGGCTTCACTTCACGTCTTTTATTTTTCTTGCTTATATCGATATGATAATATACTTTGGTTTATTCGATTACTTTGAATGTTAACTCTTTTGTTGGGATCTTTATCTTCCATTTTTTCGCCTGTACTGTTCTTCTCCAGGGAATAAGCTTTTTAACGAAACTATCTGCTATATATACAATATGTATCATAATTAACGCGCACCCTCAAACAAACCAAATAGAAAATTATGTTATGTTTTTTTTTAATATTTGATAGTCTTGCGTTTGACCATAATCTTATCTGATGTTAAGCGATGATGTGGTCGAAGATGAAACACGCTTGCCTAGAAGTAACCTATCCACTCTTGACTTAAAGACTCCCAGGTTGTAACTATCAGGAAACACAAACTCCGGCAGGGAATTCCACAATTATCATAATACATACTCTGATTTTTTTTTAAGAGTTTAACTTCCTATAAATGAGTTTAATTTTTCTGTTTTTATTTTTATTAAAAACTATAAAAATCGATTCTCGAAACGATTCTGAACAAACTAATTTCAGTATGTGCATTAATTATGTTACATGTAGTATATACTCGAGATGGTTTTCTGTTACTAACAACCTACCAAATTGTAAGATCTTTTGCATACTAAAATAATACAGTAATAATAACAAATAAAGTAAAATGTTTTTTTTTTTTATAGGAACATTTATATTTGTATAGATATTTATAGATATGTGTTGGTAAAGTTACGAATAAAGAAACCATAAATAAAGTAAAAGTAACTAAATAATTTGTTTGAGGACTGCTAAGTCGAGGTCGGGAAAGATGGAAGAAATACTTAAGGATAAAAAGGCTAAGAAGATGGTGATCATTGTGTGTAAAAAAGTCGCCTTTTTATTTAAATGAATGGTTTTTTCGACCGGAACTCAAGAAAATGCCAGTACTAACTTTTTGGGAAACAGCATCCTATGTGGTATTAAAAAACAGTACTATCTTAATAATACTAACCATAAACCAACAGGTTCGTCGTTTCCGAAGAGATTTGTCGACATGTTGGATAGATTATAAGAAGGCCTATGATTCTGTTCCACATACATGGCTCAAGAAGGTGTTGGTGTTGTATAAAATAGATCCAATACTCCGCACTTTCCTTGAGTCATGTATGGGGCAATGGAAGACGGTCCTCTGCTACCCAGGATGTCGACAGATCCAGGAAAACAGCGAACCGATTAGGATTGAGCGTGGCATATTTCAAGGCGACAGTCTGAGCCCTCTGTGGTTTTGTCTGGCTCTCAACCCTCTCAGTACATTGCTGGAGGGTTCGGGGCTAGGCTACCGGTTGAGAAGAGGTAGTCAGGTCATATCACACTTGCTTTACATGGATGATTTGAAAATCTTTGCCACCAGCAAATTGCAACTGATGGAGCTACTGAAGGTAACAGAAACTTTCAGTAGCGCCATCGGAATGGAATTTGGGGTGAACAAGTGTGCGGTCATGCATGTAAAGCGAGGAGAGATTATGGAATCCGGGGGGAGTCAACTCTCGGATCCCATACACCTAAGATCCCTCGGATCAACTGAAACTTACAAGTATTTGGGTATGTCAGAAGCACTAGGCATCAATACTGCTTATGTTAAACAGTCATTGAAGGAACGCTTCTTTGGCCGTCTGAATAAAGTACTGAATAGTCTTCTATCAGGCGGAAACAAGGTGCGTGCCTTCAATGGTTGGGTTATGCCAGTATTGATGTATTCTTTTGGCATACTCAAATGGACTCAGACTGAACTTGACGCCTTGGACAGGCGGGTCCGCACAACGCTGACTGCAAATCGGATGCATCACCCACGTTCATCGGTGATGAGGCTGTATATCCCCCGGAAATGCGGTGGTCGTGGTTTTTTAAATACAAAGACCCTGCATAACCGCGAGGTATGCAGCCTTAGGGAATATTTCCTAAAAGCTGACGTGGGTATGCATCGGGATGTGGTAGCGGTGGACAAAGGCCTCACCCCGCTCTCCTTAGGTAACGAGAATTGGCGCAAACCTGTAGTATTAGATACTAATGACCGCAGAGAAGTATGGCAGAGCAAGGAGCTTCACGGACGCTATTACCGAGCCCTTCATGGGTCTGAAGTAGATTTATTAGCGTCCGTAGCCTGGCTACGTTTTGGTGACCTCTTCGGGGAAACCGAAGGTTTTGTCTGTGCGATTATGGACGAAGTTATGATGACGAATAACTATCGGAAATATATTGTGAAGGATGGTACGGTAGACATATGTCGGGCATGTCACAAACCGGGAGAATCCATTCGTCACATTATCTCCGGTTGTTCTCGTCTGGCTAACAGAGAATATTTGCATAGACACAACCTCGTAGCCAGGATTATTCACCAGCAACTTGCTCTTAAATACAATCACTTGCTCTTAAATACAATCTTGTGGAATCAGAAGTACCATACTATAGGTATGTGCCCGACCCAGTTCTCGATAATGGCAATATTACACTGTACTGGGATCGGTCTATCATCACTGACAGGACTATTGTTGCCAATAAGCCTGACATAGTGGTGATAGACCGATTAGAGCGTCGCACAATGATTGTTGATATAGCAGTCCCCCATGACGAGAACCTCGTGAAAGCTGAGATAGATGAAAAAAATAAGTATCTTGACCTGGCACGCGAGGTTGTCGACATGTGGGATGTGGAGACAGCAACCATTGTGCCGATAGTCGTCACAGCCAATGGTATAATAGCCAAGAGCCTCGACCAACATCTAAGGAGGCTCTCGTTGGGCAGCTGGATCAAGGGCTTGATCCAGAAAGTAGTACTCCTGGAAACGGTGCGTATTGTGAGGAGGTTCCTCTCTATGGAGCCCTGACCACCGGTAGCTTGGACCCTGTTCCCGATACCGGTGGGCTACTATTTTTTATATTTTTAAATGTTTTTATTTTTTATATTAATATTTAAAAATGTAATTTATATGTTCATATATTAAATAAATGGAATAATAATAATAATATTCCACAACTTTCAATCAAGCAGAGCTTGTGGTATGAGTACTAGACAACTGATAAACATACATATATATGTCGCAGATCGCCAATGGAATGTCAAGCGTTTATCATAATTTTAATTTAGTTTGTTTTATTTGATTTTTAGTCTGGCAATGTGTGTGTTTAGTCGATTAAGTTGTCGTTGGTCATTTTTGAAGTTAATAAAAAGGCGGTAGTATTGTGTAGTTGACACATTCGGATTGAGATCGTGGCGACCAACGGACGACTTGGCTAACCTCACTACATTCCATTTTTATTTTAATTTTCAATCCGAAAATATATCTTTAATCTTTTGTTATTTTTTACTGTAAAGTGTTGCGAACAGTAAAGTTGAGTGTACCGAACAGTGCCTGTGTATTATTTCACGTCAAACTCCACGTGCCATCATGACAGACCAACAAAATAATGAAGACACCCCTCATCTGTCCTCATCAGAAGTGGGATGCCCACGTGCTTCCCAGCCTGAACCTGATGGAGATGAAAAATGGCGCCTGATGTTCGAGCAACAGAACCAGAACTTTCTTGCAATGTTGCAAGCAATGTCACCTGCTTCAAGTAAGAAAATGCAGCTACCCGAGTTTGATCCTGAAAAACCAAACGTCGATGCACGTGCGTGGGTCACCACCGCTGATATGTGCATGGCGGATTGTGAGCTTCAAGGTGCATCACTCATGATTACTTTGAGCAGAGCGCTGAAGGGACAAGCGTCGTCGTGGTTTTCACAGATTTCGTTTCCTGGCATGACATGGAACGACTTCAAGGACGTATTTGTGGCAAGGTATGATTGCCCTGAAACACCAGCTGCTTCGCTTATTAACCTCAATAACAGTGCACCAAAAGAAGGTGAGTGTTTTGCTGCTTATTCTTCACGTGTGCTTACGTCATTAATGTCACGCTGGAAGAACCTGACGGTGGAGCAGATAGCGATTTCTACAGTGCTAGCACACATGTCACACCTAGATCATCGTGTCCAGCGGCTGGCATTCACTACTGACATCGACACAAGATTTAAACTACAACAAGAACTTCGTGCGATGTCGTTTCTGAAACGCAAAAGCCCGTTTAACCAGGGTGCTCCAGGTGTGGATAGCAAACATTTCAAGCCTAACCCTACAACTAATGCAACCAAGTGTTACGTATGTGGTAAGGCAGGCCACAAGGCTTCTACATGTTACCAGAGAAGAGACAGCAAGACTGACAGAAGACCCCACTCCTCAAGCTCTTTTCATGGAAGTACATCATCTGTTCCGTCGAAGCCCAAGGACACCAGCTCCGTTACCTGCTTCCGGTGCAAGAACCGAGGCCACTACGCGAACCGTTGTCCTGCAGCAGCCCAGGGTTCCGGCAGCGGCGGCACTGGTGGCGCTGGTGCAGCTCCTGAACAACGTCGTGTGGACTTGTGCGTGGTTAACGCGCCTACTGGTACTCTCCGTCACTCTGGTGAGTCCTTTAATTTTTGTTATGATTCTGGAGCAGAGTGTTCATTAATGAGAGATTCTATTTCATGTAAATTTATTGGTGAGCGTAATTATACTGTCGTTACTATGACGGGTATTGGTCAAACTTCAGTGAATAGTAACCTGAACATTTTAGTTAATGTTGATATTGGTAACATTGCTTTAGATATTGTTTTTCATGTTTTACCTGATGAATATCTTCAACATGACTTAGTGATTGGACGTGAAATTTTGATTAATGACTTGGTGATTAACATGACTTCTAAAACTTTAACCTTTTCGAAAAATTTACCTCATGTGAATATTTTAGATGTCGATTCAAATGTTGAGTCAAGTACCAAATTACGTACCATTTTAAATGTAGAGTCAGATGCAGTTAAATTTAATGGTATTGATACGGACGTTTCTCCGGATATCAAAGCAAGACTTGTTTTAATTTTAAATCAATTTTCAAATAATTTTATTTTTGGAACACCTAGCTCTCCCGCTAATACTGACCCTATGGAAATAAGACTCAAAGATCCTAATAAGACAGTTTATCGTCGTCCTTACCGGTTGAGTCCCCAGGAAAGACAGGTAGTACGTAATAAAATTGAAGAACTACTCTCCTCTAATGTGATCCGCCCAAGCTCCTCACCTTTCGCCAGTCCTATTCTTCTGGTGAAGAAGAAGGATGGCAGTGACCGCATGTGCGATGATTATCGCGAATTGAACAATAACACAGTACCTGACAGATTTCCATTGCCAATGATTTCCGACCAAATTAATAGGCTTCACGGTACTCATTACTTCACTAGTCTTGATATGGCTAGTGGATTCCATCAAATACCAGTTCATCCAGATTCCATTGAGCGCACTGCATTTGTTACGCCCGACGGGCAATACGAGTATTTAGCCATGCCATTCGGTTTGCGCAATGCCCCTTCGGTTTTTCAACGTGCAGTGACAAAAGCCTTAGGAGAGCTTGCAAATACGTTTGTCGTGGTCTACATGGATGATTTGATGGTCGTAGCGTCAAATGTCGATCAAGCTCTACATAGGTTACAATTAGTTTTAGATGTTTTGACAAAGGCTGGATTCTCATTTAATTTAAAGAAATGTTCGTTCCTCAAACAAAAAGTTGAGTGCCTGGGTTTTGAGGTTAGCTCTGGTGAAATTAGACCGAACCCTAAAAAGATAGAAGCCCTTGTTGCTTTCCCTCCCCCAAAGACTGTAACTCAGTTACGACAATTTATTGGTCTGGCATCATACTTTTGCCAATTCATCCCAAAATTCTCGCAGATTATGGCTCCTCTTTATGCTCTGACGAGTGTCTCTAAAGGTAACATTAAATGGGAACCTTCTCACGAGACTGTTAGGCAAACTATTATCTCTGCCTTAACCAACCACCCGGTTCTGACTATATTTGACCCAAACTGTTCCATCGAATTGCACACAGATGCAAGTTCGTTAGGTTATGGTGCAATTTTAATTCAGAAAAAGGATGCCAAACGTTGCGTGGTCGTCTATTATAGCAAGCGCACCACAGCTGTAGAGTCTAAATACCACTCATATGAGTTGGAGACTCTCGCAGTTGTGAATGCAGTTCGGCATTTCAAGCACTACTTGTACGGCAACCATTTTACAGTCATGACCGATTGTCACGCTCTTGAGTCCACTCGTAAAAAGCTAGATCTCACACCTAGGGTTCATAGGTGGTGGGCATTTTTGCAGTCGTTTGACTTCAACATTATTCATGTTGATGGAAAACGGATGCAACATGCTGACTTTTTCTCTCGAAATCCCGTACCTGACAAAACCCCATTTAGAAAGGTAGAGCAGAAGCATATCAATATCACGAATTTCTCTGCCAATTGGTTGCTGGCTGAGCAACAACGTGATGATGAGATCTCTGAGCTTATGGTTAAAATTAAAGACGGGAATCTTGACAATGATATCGCAAAAACTTACGAGATCAGATCTGGCGTTTTACATCGTAAGATACAGCGCAAAAATAGGAGTTTATGTCTGCCTATAGTACCTAGAGCTTTGAGATGGTCTATTGTTAGCACCACTCACGAGTCCCTTATGCACCTAGGATGGGAGAAAACCCTTGAAAAAATGTACGATTTTTATTGGTTTGAGCATATGGCAAAATTTGTTAGGAAATTTGTTGAGAGTTGTGTTGTTTGCAAAATTTCAAAAACGCACTCAGGCAAAGTTTCAGCGGAATTACATCCCATTCCTAAAATTGCGATCCCTTGGCATACCCTTCATATTGATGCTACAGGCAAGTTAAGTGGCAAAAATGATAAGAAAGAGTACGTCTTTGTTCTCATTGACGCCTTCACAAAATATGTGCTTCTACATCACACCCTGAACATAGTGCTAGTGCTATTCGTGCTTTAAAAAGCTGTGTCACATTGTTTGGAGCGCCGACGCGAGTAATCGCAGACCAGGGTCGTTGTTTTGCAAGTACCGACTTCCGCGAGATTTGTTCCTCTCATAATATTAGTTTGCACTTAATTGCTACTGGTAGTTCCCGCGTGAATGGTCAGGTTGAGAGGGTTATGAGCACTCTAAAAAATATGCTCACGGCAGTAGAGACTAGCAAGGATCGTTCATGGCAAGACTCTCTCCCAGATGTGCAGTTAGCTTTTAATTGCACTATGAACAGAGTAACCAAACACAGCCCTCTAGAACTTCTCATAGGTAAAGTCGCACGTCCTCTAGATTTAATGTTTTCTGATGAGCCCGAAATTAGTATTGACGAAGTAAGATCTGACGCTGTCGTTAACATGGATAGGAGTGCAAATTATGAGAAAGCAAGATTTGAATCCAATAAAGCTAAGTTTGATCGATTTGTCGTAGGTGATTTTGTTCTCTTGAAAAACGAACGAGAAATCAGACAAAACTTGACCCTAAGTATAAAGGTCCATTCAAGGTTGTTGAAGTGTTGGACGGTGACAGATACAATTTAGAATCTTTAACAAGTAATCGCCACTATAAATATGCTCACGATCGACTTAGAAAAATGCCTGATTCTAATGTTCCAATGGAAATTAATGATGATGTAGAGACTAATGAATGAACCTGTTTAATTTTTGGAATTGTAAATTTTTTATTTCTATCATTACTCTTTCCCTATACGTTACCACTGGTTAAGCGGGTTAGTTATGCAAACTTTCGCTGGTTAAGCGTTAGTGTTATAATCGCTGGTTAAGCGAGTTGTGTTGACTTTCGCTGGTTAAGCGTTAGTGTTGACTTTCGCTGGTTAAGCGTTAGTGTTATAATCGCTGGTTAAGCGAGTTGTGTTGACTTTCGCTGGTTAAGCGTTAGTGTTATAATCGCTGGTTAGCGAGTTGTGTTGACTTTAGCTGGTTAAGCGTTAGTGTTATAATCGCTGGTTAAGCGAGTTGTGTTGACTATCGCTGGTTAAGCGTTAGTGTTATAATCGCTGGTTAAGCGGATTATGTTGACTATCGCTGGTTAAGCGTTAGTGTTATAATCGCTGGTTAAGCGGATTATGTTGACTTTCGCTGGTTAAGCGTTAGTTGTTGAAACGCTGGTTAAGCGTGTTATGATGTGCTTTCGCTGGTTAAGCGTTAGCTGTTGAAACGCTGGTTAAGCGTGTTATGATGTGCTTTCGCTGGTTAAGCGTTAGCTGTTGAAACGCTGGTTAAGCGTGTTACGATGTGCTTTCGCTGGCTAAGCGTTAGTGGTTGAGACGCTGGGTAAGCGTGTTATGGTGTGCTTTCGCTGGTTAAGCGTTAGTATGTTAATATCGCTGGTTAAGCGTTATTATTATTATCACTGGTTAAGTGATGGGATTTGTAACGCTGGTTAAGTGCTGTGGATTTGCTTGATAGAGTCTGAAATGCTTTCAGAATTTTGTGCTTTCAGTAATGTTTAATTTTATTTTGTTATGTTTGGTTCTCAATCAATTAAGCTTTCTTATTATGAGTATTGCGTTTTAATCTGACCCAATTATTTTTGTGAGAATGTCCCTGATGTGGGTCAGGATAGCCGAGTGAACTAGTTACTTTTCTGGATTATTTGTCTTTTCAGCTACCTCATCCCACGAGGTCGTGTGAAGGTCAGAGATGGCCGTGTCGCAGATCGCCAATGGAATGTCAAGCGTTTATCATAATTTTAATTTAGTTTGTTTTATTTGATTTTTTGTCTGGCAATGCTTGAGTGTGTTTAGTCGATTAAGTTGTCGTTGGTCATTTTTGAAGTTAATAAAAAGGCGGTAGTATTGTGTAGTTGACACATTCGGATTGAGATCGTGGCGACCAACGGACGACTTGGCTAACCTCACTACATTCCATTTTTATTTTAATTTTCAATCCGAAAATAGATCTTTAATCTTTTGTTATTTTTTATTGTAAAGTGTTGCGAACAGTAAAGTTGAGTGTACCGAACAGTGCCTGTGTATTATTTCACGTCAAACTCCACGTGCCATCATGACAGACCAACAAAATAATGAAGACACCCCTCACCTGTCGTCATATATTTTTAAATACATACATGTTATAGATAAATTACACCCAGACAAAGAACAAATGATCGTGCTCATCACACAAACATTTGTCCTGGGTGGGAATCGAACCCACGACCTTGAGCATAGCAGTCAGGGCCACTGACCACTATACCAACAAAAATGAATCGCTAAATGTGTGGCTTAGCGCAAAACACGAAAACGGCTGGACCGATTTGGCTGATTCTTTTTTTGTTGTGTTTGGTTTTGTCAGGAGAAGGTTCTATGAAAATAAAAAAAGTAGGAAAGGTCTCAAGGGTAGGGGTAGGGTAGGGTAGGGTAGGGTAGAGGTAGGGTAGGGGTAGGGGTAGGGTAAGGTAGGGTAGGGGTAATAGGGTATTGGTAGGGTAGGGTAGGGTTGGGGTAGTGTAGGGTTTGGGTAGGGTAGGGGTAGAGTAAGGTATGAGTAGGGTATCGGTAGGATAGGGGTAGTGGTATCGGTTGGGTAGGAGTAAGGTACCACGCGAACGAAGTCGTGGCGGGTCAGATAGTTTGTTATATAATTAAGATAATTAAACATCATAATATGTTATATTTAGTTATAAAAAAGTATTTTCTCTATTCATGCTAGCACCAAATGTATTCATGAACACTAAAAAATCATACCTTGCGTTTACTGAAAATCTTTTTCTATTCAGTATAAACAAGTTAAATATCCCTGCACACCTACAACATTCTCCTCTCCTATACTTAGAAGCAAATAAATCTCCCCAGCCAGTTAGCCAGACGTGCCATCACGTAATGTCTACTGTTGTCCAGACCAGACGTGTTAACAGGAGACTAAACATCTCAGCATTGAAGCGAAATCTTGATCTAAAATGTTCACAAACAAAATTATTGTGACGTGTGAAGCTAATGGTCTGAACCACGTTTGACATAAGGGAATATTACCATGAAAATACCTCATACGTTCTTTGTTTCACAGGTTTCACAAGTTTCGGTAAATTTACTGCTGAAATTACTATTTTGTTTGTTTAATTTAAGTCTTGTATTCGTAGACGTAATGTTAAGACAGGCCATTAAACGTCTTATTCGGTTTGTCGTCAAGACTGTTTTCTTTGGCAGCTCATTTGTAACACCCCATTTGCTTGTTCCCTGGCAAATGTAAAATCACAGGTCATTAAGTAGAATAAAAACATTGAACATTTACGTAACGAGACAAAAACTAGAATGCAATATAGTATGTACTTAAAGTAATTGGACCATTAACGCGTGCACAACAAGTCGATTTGTCATGATCTGTTAGTCAAAAGTAGGAAGCTAGCTGCACGTTCCCAAGAGTAGATCTATATGGAGAAAAACGATATAGCATGTGCAGTCTTTTAAATATAAATAAAAGTAAATCGCCAAGATGTATATCTTGGCGATTTACTTTTATCTTTAGCAGTCGTTCGGAAGTATGCGCATAACTTCCGAACGACTGCTCCAAATTGAATAATACTTTTTCCTGTGTTTGTTATTGTCAGGGCAAGGTTTGTAAAACAGAAAATTTAAAACATAACACGAAATGAAAATATGGTGGTATCGATTTCGCCGGATCAGCTAGTACATTAATAATAAAATAGTTATTTCTACATCATTTTATTAGAGCGATGTAAAAACAACAAGTTGAAAGTGGCCACGGTTAAATAAAAAACCAATCTAAAAAACAAACAAAAATAAACCGTCCTAACTGAGAGATGACCAGTCCCAACTGACAGCCTAATTTTATGAGCATGACGCATTCGCTGGTAAAATTGAACTCAATAATTTTAAAGGTAACTAAATGACCCAACACATGAGTTACCATCAGCGAGACGTTTGAGTAAGCATGACCATCCTAAAAGCTAGACCACATTCAAGTCAAAGACATATCCAGTCAATAGCAGTCTGCGGCAGTCTGTGAAATATTCCTATTTTCAACAGACGACTGCATGTCAGTTTGATGTTGTGCAGGCCTAGTATAGTACTGCGTTTCAGAATACGAAGGTAGCTCATACCTAAACTTCAATACTACTCACAGTGAGGATTATCAGACAATTGGCGAGTACTGGACGGTTGCTGCTTGGGACTAGCCTAGGCCCGGCTTACTCAAACATAAATCACTACTTAATTTCTGTACAAGGAACGGTTTCATGAAACCGCTTAAAATACGCTCTTTATACCCAGTCATTAGCTATGGCCAAATAACAAACAACTTATGACTAACTGCAAGCTGCGCAAGCACTACCAATTCCCTCTAAATCACCGTCGTTTTAAATTCCGCTTATCCTAGTTTCGGAAAAACTCATTATACGAGTACATCCCGAACTCGGTCCAGCAGAACCAATTATTTCTCCATCTATGTGCGTGCCTGCACTGTTCTCTAAATTCCTGAACATTTCACTAGAAATAAACGAGGAACTGTTAACAATATTGAAATGCTTAAATTCGAGTCATTAGAGCTATAAGCAGGGTCGTAACGTTAGTTTTCTACGTTAGACCCACAGAGCAAGGAATCGCGCTTAGAGACGGCAACTAATGATGTTATGGACCAACTTCGAAGCCCTCCATGTTCAAAGAAATGTGAATCTAAGTGCGAGTACACTTGGTTCTTTTGACAATTATTTCTATCTTGTTTTAATGTTTGTGTTTTTGTTTTCAGATGTGGTGAAGTTCAAGCGCCATAGTTTTAAAAGCATGATTACCGTATGAGAGAGAGAGACGAAGTTATACAACACGCTTAGCACTCCCTTTTTCAAAAAGGAATCACGATAGCACTAGCACGTCATAAAACCAGTGGTATTCAACCGTAGGCCACTGAGGCCTCTCCGTGCTCTGTAGCTACCCATACATGGAGCCGCGCCAAAATGAAATGGCGGTGCGCCGACGTTACCGACCGAACCACTTTAAACATTCAACTAAACAGACTTTATGAGACAATTTGCTTGGCATTTACATACTTGTTGAAGACATGACACGTCCGTACTATTTTATCGTTGCGGCTGAAAGGGACCATAAAACTACTACACGGCTATACTGTGGGTCATCACCAACCATAAAAGCAAGTAATAGTAAGACACGGTTTGTAGTAAGACATATAGGTGTGGCTCATACAGTTCCGTTGACATTGCAGTCAGTGGTTGATCGTTGTTATTGATAATAGGCTCGCGTTTGGCTACCATCTCACCTACTGGTAAGTGATGATGTGGTAGAAGGTGAAGCAGGCTTGCCTAGAAGTAACCTATTCACTCTTTAAATAAACACCCCCAGGTTATAGTAATCAAGAAACATGGACTCTGGCAGGGACTTCCACCCCTTAGCCGTACGTACAATGAAAGTATTCTCAAAACGTTTTGTGCGTATGGGTGGGATGTCCACCATGTAACGATGGCGCATCAACGTTTTTTTTTGTAGTCCGATGATACTGCGATATGCCTTTTACATAATAAATCAGAGCCATGTTACTCATAATTACTAGTTCTATCTTATACCCTGAAACTACCTATCGGTTAGTTAGGTAGTTTCAGGACAAAAAGACAGAACTCCTCACTGTCCTCCAAAATACGCATTATCCTGAACTATCGAATAGTGAGTATGAATCATTGGGTTGCATTCTTTTTTCAAATTATAAACAAACATTAAAAGACAAGCTTCTCTCTTATCTAGGTCAGAATGAAACAAATGACAGTTGCATTATGTAGTGGATGTAATGTTTGATGTTTAAAGAAAGGTCGCTTTATACGTGACGGGGGAGAAAGTGGACTTGATAGGAAATAGAATGAACTGTTTATGTATGTATCTTGTGCGGATGTGTGTGAAGCCAGCTATGAGTTTTCAAGTATATTAGCAAGGTAAAACCATATTACGCGAGTTTAGTTCTGCATTTAATACCACCATAAATCCGCCTTTCTATATTTTAACCGACTTCAAAAAAGGAGGAGGTTCTCAGTTCGTCTTGAACTTTTTTTTATGTATGTTACCTCATAACTCAAAGACGGCTGGACCGATTGGGAAAATTCTTTTTTTGTTTGAAAGGGTATTCTTTCTAATTGGTCCCATTGTCATCACGTTAGGATCTGATGAAGGAATCATGGAGAAACCGAGGGGACTCTTCAAATATTATAGACACCTATAGCTTTGTGTGTATATCTTATAGTATGTCTTCCAGTTGCTTTCAAAAAGCACCATTTGGGGAAGTGGAACTGATGATGAAAACAGATGGCCACCGAAACTACTCAATAATATGTATTTCGTGGATTGCGATTCGATTACTTGAATATGGATGTTAAGAAGTTTATGTTCGTCACAATGCATATGGTGAAGTAAAGCTTATGGTGAATTACCAGGAAAACTCCTCAAAAATTAACGGCTCTGCATCGGGAAAAGCAATATTTTGTTAAAGGTGATAAGTAGTTGACATTTTGGCTTTTGTTACTAGATATATTACAAACCGACCTACTAAAAAACGTGAAAAAAATATTTTTGGCTTTGTAGTGTTTTGATATGGAAGTCGGTTTTTTATGAATAAAGTTTTAATTTTAATATGTTTCCGATCCGGATAGACTTTTAATATACACACATCAAAAGTGTCTAGGGATCAAGCATTTTTATGCGGATTTCTTGAGATTGAGATGTGGCTTTGTAATAAATTTATGATTTTATAAATTTATATGGATCCTTTTTGGTGCATTTCATAATTTGAAACAGGAACTGTTAATCAAATTCGAGTAAAAGATGAAAATCAGCTGTCAATATTTTCCCTATAAAAACATACAACGCATTGAAGACATTATTAGTGCTACTGTTTCCCTACTACTGATTAAAACCAACATTATTATGGAGCGGCGACGTCATTTAAGCCGGGAAGAAATGCTCAGAGCCGTGGGAATGATAGAAGCTGGTTCTCGGCAACGTACTGTGGCTTTAGCTCTGAATACAAGTCAGAGTGTTATCAGTCGACTTTGGACACGTTACCGAAGCACTGGTACCGTGGCTGAGCGCCATGGAGGACGGTATCGCTGCACCACACGGAGACAAGACCGATACATTCAAATCTTAACTCGAAGAGCTCCAACAATAACCGCCATGATGTTAGCCGTGAGGCTTCATCACTCTTCAGGGAACTTAATTAGCGACCAAACAGTCAGAAACCGCTTGCATGAAGTGAACCTTCATTCCCGAAGACCGCTACGGGTACCACCTATAGCAATGCACAATCGTAGGATTCGATATCAATGGGCTCTTGAACACAGAAATTGGGCAGAAGAACAATGGCGTTTCGTGTGCTTTTCTGATGAGTCTCGTTTTGGTATGAGACCGGATACAAGACGTATACGACACTGGAGAACCCCTGGACGCCAACAGCGATTAAAATCCTGCCAGGAAGTCCATCCTTATAGTGGTGGAACCATCATGGTATGGGCGGGTATTTGGATCGGCGGAAGAACTGAGTTGATTTGGATCAGAGGCAACCTCAACGCTCAAATTTATGCTGAGACGATTGTATCTGACGTCATCGTTCCTCTACAAGTGCAAATCGATCCCTTATTTCAGTTAATGCATGATAATGCACGACCGCACATCGCAAGAGTTGTAAGACAGACTCTCGCCGCAGCTAACATCAATGTCCTGCTCTGGCCTGCTCAGTCGCCAGACTTGAACCCGATTGAGCATGCATGGGACATGCTACAGAGAAGAGCTCTGCCGAATATGGAGGGTATCCAGTCGCAAGAAGACCTTTTTTTGTTGTTGCAACGAACATGGGCGGCCATTCCACAGCGTGATTTGGATGAACTCATTTTGAGTATGCCAAACCGATGTTCTTGTGTTGTTAGTGTTCGCGGTAGAAACACGGATTATTAATTGTTTAAGTTACCCAATAAAATTTTAAAGAAAACTGTTATTTCAGTCTTTTTTTCGAACTTTAATGTTAGTGGTTCAAATGTCAAAAATCCCTTTATTAGGAAAATGGCAAATTTCTTTATTAATGCAAAGGTGACTTGGTTTATCGTTACTGTGACAAACGAAAACACTTTGTTTGATGAATCCTTAAAGAAAATTTTAATTAATATCAATCAGGAGAAAAGTTATTGCAAAAATATATGTTGATCCCTAGACACTTTTGATGTGTGTACAATGTTTGAATAAATCATTTCAAAATAATAAATATATCAACAAACATCTACGATAGATAGTAGGTATATAATAATATAGCATTTTAAGGTGAACAGAAAGTCCCATTCCCACGTAATTTACGTAATACAACAATAAACTAGATAACTTGCTACCTTATCTTGTCTCAAACAAACCCACTTACGAAAACGAACCTATCTACTAACACAAGTATAGAAGAAAAAGCAACCGATAAGTATCAAGACACATTGGATTGTTTTAGTTCAGTTTCAGTCCTTTTCCACGACATGTTCAAACAAGAGCACAGAACAAACTCGAGCACGACACGAGCTCGCAAAATATCACGAAACGAGATCTTATAGCCCGGAACAACAAAGGTATAACTCATAAACAACAGCTTTGCATAACAGTGAAAATCTTTTACTTTTTTTAAATTAATTTTTCATTTTTCAGCACGTTGAACTTTTGATATTAAACCCTCTTTCAGCTTCAAGGTTGATGTTATGCAAAAAAAACTTAATTACTTTTTTCCGCAGGCAGCTGCTTTACTAATTACAGACAGGTGATGTCAACAGCGCATGGCATTATCATCTTAAATAGCTATAGATTTTTTAGAAACTCACACGCACCATCTGCACTAATATAGTGAACATTGAACATAAGGTATGTTGCAGCAAATAATGCTTCCATCTAACTACTTGTCCACATCAAGAAAGGCACCATGAATCCTAATTATAGAAACTGTCAAAATGATTGTATAATACTTAGGTATATAAATATTTTATGGACACCTACACAGCTTCCTTCAGGAAGGTATGTTTTGACACCAAAATTATAATATACACATTTAAAAAAAAAAACATTATATCAATAGAACTCCAATTTCTGAACTCGAGCGCCACCATTTTTCTCAACTAATGTCACTTTCTGCGTTCCTAGTAGAAATGTTTTATTCAAAGTTCACAACCATGTCTGAATCGGGAAACGAATTGGGAAGTAATCCATCGGAAGATAAATAAAACAGCTGTGAAAAGATTGACTTAGGTTTAAGGTAGAAATTCTTTATCTTTTTACAATTCCAGATTTAAGTGAGGCCAAACAGGAGTTCAAAAGCTCGTAGCTTAATGATAAATTTTTGTGATAAAGTTTGATTTTCAAGGTAAAGCAACTCTTGGCTAGGTCGGCTTGCGGATGGGTGAACTCTTTTCGTTTCGAGATTCCTCTGTGCCTCGGAAAACACGATAAGCCGTTTGTCCCGACTAGCGACTGTCACTTGTAAATCTTTATTTATTTATTTATTTTATTTATTTTATTTATTTTATTTATTTTATTTATGTATTTTATTTATTTTATTTATTTTATTTATTTTATTTTATATTATTCTATTCGGGAAACTTACAGCTAACTTATACAATGTTAATAAGCAATATACAATTGAAGGCCATTTACAAGTTTCCACTGATAAACACTAAAAACAAAAACAAGAAGAGAAAAAAATAAAAATAAAAGAAAGGTAACAAAATACCTATAACATAAATTAGGAAGTAAATAGAACACGATCGACAAATACATACAAACAGAAAATCATTTAGACGCAAATCATTACTTTTCCATAAAAAAGCTTTTCACCAACAATTGCTTAAGTCGAGAAGCACTGGTATTGAATATATCCAAATCATGTTCACCAGATAGTTTATTAAAACTTCTACTCGCACGGATTAAATAAGAATTCTGCCTGTACGCTGACTTGGAATGAGGGACATGTTGACGGCGTTAAGGGTAGTCTGACACCAGTCTTGCGAAGCGGTATCGTGTTACACAGCTACCGGGTTATGTAAGTTAGATAGGCAGTCGCTCCATGTAAAACACTAGTACTCAGTCGCATCCGGTTAGACTGAAGCCGACCCGACATAGTTGGAAAAAGGCTAAGCAGACGATGAGTTGGGAATTCATGACCACAGAAAGTGTTAACTAATTTTGTTCCAACGCAATGTGCGTTGGCTCAAGAGTGTTGAGCAAAATATGCTATGTTTGCAAACACTTTTAGAACTTTACTTAACCTGGATTAAAAACCCACGTCTTGAGCAAAACTAAATGCGTGGGCTTTTTAATCCAAATTAAGACTAAGAGATTAAGATCGTTGCAACTTCCTTCAGTCCATCAATCAGTATATTTGTGAAACATATGTGTTGATCACAGAACAGATAAAAGTGGTTAGAAAGGAAATAGTTCCTGATTTGTATGAGAACGCGTGTCGCCGCTTGTCTCCCACTCTTTAACTCCACTACAAGCAAGAGGCCCGTTACGTATGCGAATTACGTACACAAATAAATTACACACACTTAAATCGAGAGCTTGCTACTGATTGTAACTGACTGTCGATAAACATGCGCCGTGCATCACGGCCAATCAGGGCAAAGGACGAAACGTCAATGGTTGAAGTGTGGAGAACGCAGTACATTGTAAGCGGACTTGGTCATTGCGTTGATTAAGCGAGTACACATCGGACAATGTATATTTTTTGTAACTTGTTGCAATAATGTTGTTAATGTTCGGAATTTCATAGTGATCAGAATATTTTTAAGTTTTTTACAAATAAAATTGTAATTAAATGTTATTTTCGACTTACCGTTGGAAAGATATACCTCCTCGCTCTATACTTGCGGTCGGACTGTATGTTTTACAGGTTATAATTGCACAACATGGCACTTTAAAGCAGAGCTCTGTGTTCCGAAGTATTAGGTATGTTAGAATGAATTAATTGGTCGAGCTATGATTTTCGTATCATAAATGTGGCGCGCTCGCCACGCCCACATTACCATTCCAACCTTATTCATCTATTCCGTGGTGTTGACATAAGTGTTTACATAAAAAGGGGATGCGCTATGTTTTGTCATCATTAAGACATACAAATTTATCAGTGACACATTAGGTGTCCATTAGATTATGTGTATTACATACAAGAACTAATATTTGAAATGAATTAAATACATGAACAGAAAAAAAAAAACAAATTCAATAAACACAACATCAATATTAATAGTCATAGTACTTTTAGCTAAGGTTCATCACTCTCCCTTATTAAATAAATCACTAAAAAGCAATTATGAATGTACACACGTCACTAGTTAAAACATTGCAGTAGTACAAATATGAGGAGACGAGCCATTGAAAGCAGTCTGCGTCGAGTTCCCACCATTTGCATAAGCAGATAAATACTCCAAACTCTTCTGTAATTTTCGTTCGTTTTTACTTCCAAATCTGAAAGCAGAAATAAGATAGTTGACACGGATTTGTATAATGGTGTTATATCTAATTCATTTACTGTACTGAAAAAACAGCCAAAAGCAATAGTCAGACTCGCGCGTATAGGGATCAATAGTTCTGATCTATGAAACCATAGATCAGAGCTATTGATCCCTATGCGTTAATTGATTTATACTCCTTAATAAATGTGAATATTGTTTCGTATATTACCTGTTTCTGTGCGGTATGGACCTGGTAATCTGTACTTCAGGCTACACCTATTACAGACACCAGATCCCCACAAATCTCTGATTCAAGACTGTCAGATGTTATTTCAATTCAACTATTTTTTGTGTAAATAATAAATTAATAATAATATAATATTTTTTACAATATTTTACAAATCTGTGGGTGTGCTCTCCTAGGTAATTTGCAATACAACCTGTGTAAATATGTAAGACTTTTTTGTGAGGAGAAATGAAGTGATATTACAGTATTGTATTTTTAGTATGTTTAGATCAATAGATTGTTTTTTTTTTTTTTTTTTTTAGGTAGGGCCACTCGTAGTTTAGCTCGCTAAGGCTAATGTACTACTTAACCGGTCTTTCCTGTGGTGACCTCTAATAATTAAATTAAAGGCCCCCAGCCAGGGCTTACAAACTAAAATATACTTACAGCTAATGACCGCACGCTAAGGGCACTCCCTGTGGAGTACGGGCCTCGGCATAGCGGGGTCATTTTGGGAGGGCAGCATAGGGACAGGCTGGGTCATATTATTATTTACGGGAGTCGGGAGTATTTATTGCTACTGGCTCAGCATCGCGGGCTGGCTCTTTTGGCAAAGGTCGGGGAGGATTTCCATTACAAGTACGCGGACGTCGCGATGGGCCTCGTCGGCGAGGCCGGAATAAGGAACGCGTTTTGTGTCTGTGTTTTCTAAGAGTGCTAGTTTCCCTACTGCTCTCTTGTCGGATGGTGGTGGGGTCGTCGGGCTCGTCTAGGACGTGACGCGGGCGACGAACCCGAGAAATTTGGGAGGGTCTGTATCGGGCGGCCGATACGATCAGGGGGTTGGTGTGGGTATCAGCAGAGGTGAAGTAACGCACTGACATGCGTTTCAACACTTGCTTTATGGTCGGGAATTTGAGGTCTACGTGGAGATCCTCGTTCTTCAAGAACCAGGGCGCGCCCGTGGCCTTTCGGAGAAAACGGTTCTGAATGACTTGCATCCTATGGATCTGGGCCGGACTGGCTTGGGCAAACACCGGACAGGCGTACGTCATGATAGGACGTATGCACGTCGTGTAAATTCGGATTTTACACCTAAGGGAGAGCTTACTGTTTTATTCAGCAAGGAGTGGAGCCTACCGAGAGCGAAAGCGGCTCGCGAGCGAACCTTCTTTATGTGCTCATTGAAGTTAAGGAACTGGTCGAGGATCACACCTAAGTATTTGGCTCGCTTCTCCCAAGGGATTGGCTTGCCAAACATAGTGACATTGGCGTATCTAGAGATATTTCCCAGGGGGGGCCTGGCCCCCAGTAGTAGAAGCGATTGGCCAGATTTTTTAATTTTTCAGCCATAATTGTTTGTTAGTAAAAATTCTCGGGTGGGCACCAGACCATTCTGGGGTGGGCACGGCCCACCCGGCTCCCCCCCTTCCTACGCCTATGCATAGTGATCGGGCGGGGGAGGGTGAGCTGTCTATGGTGGCGAGCCCTGCGAAACAGGACTGCTTGACTTTTGTCGGGATTTACCTCAATCCTCCATTTCCTAAACCAATCGCCTAGTGCGTTGGCTGAGGTCTGGAGGGTATGAGCGATGCTATCGGGACTTTTTCCCGAGTAATAGATGGCCGTGTCGTCGGCAAATAGGGATAACTCTACTGGGGGCTTTTTCGGGATATCACTAGTGAATAGCGTGAAGAGTGGGGGAGAGAGCACGGCGCCCTGAGGGACGCCGGCTCTGATAGGGCGGGGGGTGGAAAGCGCTCCTTCGATACGATATCTGAAGGAGCGGTTCGACAGAAAGTCTCGAATGATTAGCACGAGATGGTCCGGCACACCTAGTTGGTAAGCTTATAAATTAAGCCATTGTGCCAGACTTTGTCGAAGGCCTTTGCTATGTCAAAGAATAATGCCCCCGTCACCAGACCGCGTTGAAAGCGGCCGCTAATGTGCTCTACGATGCGGTGGGCTTGGTGGACACTGGAATGATGGGCTCTAAAGCCAAACTGCTCGTTAGGGATTAGGCTCTTTGCCTCGACAAAGTCCTTGAGCCGATTAAGAATAATCCGCTCGTAGATCTTGCTGAGGGCACTGAGCAGACTAATGGGACGATAACTATTCGGGGAGGACTTGGGCTTATTGGGTTTTGGGATGCCTATTACTATAGCCTCTTTCCAAGCTTGCGGAAACAAGTTGTTGGACATGGTGCCATTGAAGATGGCAGCCAGTAGGACTATGATCGTGCGTGGGAGGAGTTTAAGTGCCCTAGTGGTCAGTCTGTCAGTCCCGGGAGCTTTCCTAGGTTTGAGTTTCCTGATGATCTCCTCCACCTCGTCTTCCGTGACGGGGGGGAGGGGAGCATCAGGGTCCTCGACAGGGGGTAGGGCAGATCTACGTTCGACCTCAGCATCCACGTGGGCAAGGTGGGCTGGGTCGACTGGTTGGGAGCTGGGAGAGCACTGGGCCTCCAGGCTGTCGGCTAGGCATTCGGCTTTGTCTTCGTCGTCGAAGGCAATGCTTTGGTCCGGGCGGATGAGGGGAGGCATTGTGGTAACCTCAGTGGCGCGCATACTTGTTGTAGTACTGGCTGTTTTGAGTAATCTATATAAAAAATTTGAATTTATGATAATTACTTCTGTCAATAAACGTCTAACAAGTTACACGTATTTTTCCTTTACTAAAACTGACTAAAACTAATATTTAGTAAAAACAACACGTTATCAGCACGAAAAAGGCTGTTAAGTGATATTGTTAGTTCTTTTCGTGAAAATATAAAAGTTCCGGAACTACAACATATTGTTCTGGATTTTTGTGAGGTGTCATCATTCATACAAATAATGAGTTCGGGCTCTGCGGAATCAAAATCCAATGCTATTAAGCCACTATGCAGTAGAGAGGGATATGTAACTTGGAAGTTTAAAATGAGAATGTATCTTCTACATGAAGATCTTTGGGAAGCTATCGTAGGGTATTCTGAAAATGACACCACTCCCGCAGACGTAAAAAAGAAGCGGGATGTAAGAGCTCTGTCTAAGATTTGTCTTGCGTTAGACGATGCTGCAATTACGCATGTCAGAAAGGCCAAAAATGCCAAGGAAGCATGGGATTCTTTAGCAGTAGCCTACGAGGACAAAGGAATTGGACGTCGATTGGCTCTTGAAAGAAGACTTTACAGATATTCTCTCACAGATTTTGATTCAGTAGAGAAGTACATAAGCGCAGTTATGAGCACTGCACAAGACTTAGCCGATATTGATAAGGAACTTGAAGATACATCCTTAGCGGCTATACTTCTAGGAGGTTTGACTTCATTTTATGATCCGTTAGTTATGGCTTTAGAAAACAGCAATGCTAATATAACCACTGACATGATCAAGACAAAACTCTTGAATGAGTTTACGAAGAGTCTCTCCACTAAAGAAACTGTTCTGCGGACTCAGTGTAATAAGAAGACCAAACCAAAACCAAAACCTGTTGTGTGCTATGGATGCAATGAACCAGGACACAAGCGTCCAAACTGTCCACACCGAAAGGTCCACAAGCAGGTATGCTCGAATCTACATTCTACACACTTAGGAGCTATGAATGTTGACTCAAAAAATGGAGCATTTTCAGAAGAAAAATGGATTGTGGACTCAGGAGCCTCAACTCATATGAGTTTCAGATCGGACTGGATGACAAACAAAAGGTCCTTCACTTGTGGTAAGGTAACAATTGCTAATGGTGACGAGCTATCAAGTGAGTGTATTGGAGATGTGTCTATTTTGAGTGATTTACAAACTATCAATGTCATAAAAAATGTTGTCTTTGTACCGAATTTAAAATCAAATTTAATTTCTGTTAAAAAGTCTATCGAAAAGGGTTTAACTATACTTTTTGATAAAGATGGTTGTAAGTTTTATAAAAATGATGATTTTTCTTGTACAGGTGTTCCGATACTTCGTGCTTCTGAGCGTGATGGATTGTACACTTTAAACTGTACTAGTAATCCATCGAAACAACAAGCGTTTGATGTGCACTTTGATATCTCTCAGTACAGACTGGCATAGGCGTTTAGGGCACTTATGTCGTATAGGTATGAGTAAACTTGTAAACGGTCTTGCTACAGGAGTTATCTTTGGAGACGTTGATAAGGAACCTTGCGTAGCATGTATAAAGGGTAAACAAGCCAGAAAACCTTTTAAGCCACTTTTGTACAAGAAAGCTTCTTCAATCTTGGAATTGGTGCACTGTGATTTGAGCGGTCCCATGTCTTCAGCCTCTTTTCAAGATAATGTTTATGTTTTGTATCTTATAGATGATTTTTCGAGATATATTTTTATTTACTTTGTTAAAACAAAGACTGAAGTAAAACCCAGGATTTGTGATTTTCTAGCTTTGGTTGAAAGACAGACTCAAAAACAGGTAAAAACATTACGTACTGACAATGGTTCAGAGTTTGTAAATAAAGAGCTTTCAGATTACCTGCTGTCTAATGGTATTGCTCATCAAACTATTGTTCCATATTGTCAACAGCAAAATGGAGTAGCAGAAAGGACGGGTCGCTCTCTCATGGAAAAAGCTCGTGCCTTACTTTCTCAAGCCTCTCTGCCAAAGGCATACTGGCAAGATGCTGTTGAATGTTCAGTCTACCTGAAGATTAGATCTCCACATCGAGCTTTAGATGGAACAACACCTTTTGAGGTGTGGTATGGTGAGAAACCAGATCTGAGTCATTTAAGAGTCTTTGGTTGTAGAGCTCTTGTACATGTACCTACCCAGCAACGTACGAAGCTGGATGTCAAAGCAAAAGAGCACTTGTTTGTGGGGTATACAGAAGATCCCCACACATATCTTGTTCGGGAATGTGAAAATCCTAGAAAATCATCTAAGGCAAGAGATATAACATTTTTTGAGGATTGTTTTACTGATTTAAAGACTAAGAAGAACGATAACAACTTAGTTCCATTGTTGTTATCAACTGATGAACAACCAAGTTGCTCTTATTCAAATCGTGATCTGGATACTGATGATCAGATACCGGCTGCCCCTATTATTTCTTCCACTTCAGATGAAAAGTATGATACACCGGATACGTTCATTGAGAGTGACGCTGAAGATGTAAGTCATACTAGAAGGTATCCACAGCGTGAACATAAGAGACCTGACTATTTAAGTTTTGATTCTTGGGTGGCTGAGTCTGTGAAGGTTTTATCAAACGAACCAACAACGTATTTAGAAGCTTTGAACTCTGAAGACCGAAGGAAGTGGATTTCAGCTATGAAAGAAGAGTATCAATCCTTGCAATCGAAAGAAACATGGGTGCTGGTAAATAGACCCAATAATAAAAGAGTTGTTCCTTGCAAGTGGGTGTTTAGACTGAAAAGAGATGCTGATGGCAAAGTTAGAAGATTCAAGGCCAGACTGGTGGCAAAGGGATTTGCTCAAGAAGCAGGCATAGACTATAAAGAAACCTTTGCACCAGTAGTACGAAACTCGTCACTTCGTACGCTGTTTGCTTTAGCTGCTGAAAATGAGGTAAACATGCATCATCTTGATGTTGATACGGCCTTTCTAAATGGCGTTCTACAAGAGGAAGTTTATATGGAACAACCAGAAGGTTTTGTCAGCAAAAGCGAAGAAAATAAGGTCTGCCTGCTGAAGAAGTCTCTATATGGCCTAAAACAGGCTCCAAGAGCGTGGAATATTAAATTAAATGAATCATTAAATTCTATAGGTTTCATGCAAACTCCTTCGGAACCTTGTGTCTATACCAAAAAGTTTGGTAATGACACCGTCATACTGGCATGTTTTGTCGATGACGTTATAGTTTTCTATAAAGACATGTGTCATTTCAAATGCGTGAAATCTGACCTGGAAAGTCATTTCACTATTAAAGATTTAGGTCCTCTAAAATATTATTTAGGAATGAATATTTCGATAGAAAAAGGTGTGATTTCCTTGTCTCAACATAGTTATATACAAGATTTAATGAAAAAGTATAACTTGCAAGATTGCAAAACTGTTGATACTCCGTTAGTGCAAAAACTGGAAGATTCTACTGAAATGTGTGACGAAAAAGAGTATCAAACTTTGATTGGAGGTTTGATGTTTCTAGCAATAAATTCAAGACCTGATATAGCGTATGCAGTGTCATACTTGAGTCAGTTTAACTCAAACCCTGGGAAAGCCCATTGGTTAGCGGCGAAACGAATCCTAAGATATCTAAAAGGTACCTTGCATTTTTCTATAACATACAAGAAAACTGGTGATTATCTATGTGGGTATGTCGATGCTGCCTGGGCAAATGATAGGGATCGTCGCTCATATACAGACTTTGTTTTTTTGTTAGGTGGTGGCCCGATATCGTGGGAAGCCAAAAAACAGTCCACGGTTTCTTTATCGTCCACAGAGGCGGAATACGTTGCGCTTTGCTCAGCCAGCAAAGAAGCAGTTTTCCTAAGACGATTTCT
This sequence comes from Tholera decimalis, assembly GCA_943138885.2. NCBI lineage: Eukaryota > Metazoa > Arthropoda > Insecta > Lepidoptera > Noctuidae > Tholera > Tholera decimalis. The sequence continues at coordinate 15,695,508 of OW964559.2, forward strand.
CTCTGAGGTAAGTGGTACAATAGATGTGGTGGCTCTGTCAGGAGACAGTCAAAGTGCGCAAAAAATTGCTTTGAATCCTATTCATCACGGTCGGACAAAACATATTGATACCAAATATCATTACATAAGAGAGAAGGTATCGGATGGTACGATTAAACTTAATTATGTTCCTACGGCTGATTTACCTGCAGATGTATTTACAAAACCTCGTCAAAGAGTAAAATTTAAAAGATGCTTAAGTCGGCTAGGATTAACCTAATGTAGGTTAAGCTTTTGTAGTTTATTTTTTATGTAGATTAAGGGGGTGTGTTGTAGTACTGGCTGTTTTGAGTAATCTACATAAAAAAAATTGAATTTATGATAATTACTTCTGTCAATAAACGTCTAACAAGTTACACGTATTTTTCCTTTACTAAAACTAATATTTAGTAAAAACAACAATACTCCTCTGAAGTTGCCAGAAGGCAAGGTGGGTGGGTTCCAGTTCGCTCAGGGTCTTGTCCCAGCCGACTTCACGCCACTCTCTGATGCTGTTACTTACTTTGCGCTGTAAGTACCGCATGAAAGTTTTGTTATTCTGGCAGGGGAAAGCTCTGTAGGCACGGACTGCTGATTTCTTCTCAGTCAGCAGGGCCCGTACATCGTCCGGGAGTTTCCGACGCCAGTGCTCTGACACCGGAATCTCCTTTGAACAGTCGTTCAGGACAGATTGTACGTGCTCCGTGAGTGAATCAATCGCAGCCGTCGTGTCGGCAGCGGACTGGATGTGGTCGGGGATCTTGTCCAGGTGAGGTGACGTGTTGGATTTCAGCAAGTCGCCTACTTTCCTCCAGTCAGTGATCACCTGTGTGGGAGGGGGGCGGTTAGGGTCATAGGGACCCGATCTCGGAGTTAACTCCAAGATCACCGGTCTATGGTCAGAGTCAAGTTCGTCTACCGTCTCTAAAGAGTGCAAACGTAAGTTCACATTCTTCAGGAGGGCAATGTCGAGTACGTCGGGCAAGTGGGATGGCTCGAACGGGTAATGAGTAGGCCGCATAGGACCTAAGATATCTATGTGGAGAGGTGTGCAAAGGTCGTATAGTACCTTCCCACGGGGGTTGGTAATACGACTACACCATGCGGGATGTTTGGCATTGAGATCCCCCGCCATAAGGACGGAGTCACTCATGTCAAGAAAGGCGGTAAGGTCGCTTCGAAGTGAGGCGTTTACCGAAGAATTTGAATCTACATCGTTGTACGGTGGGAGATACGCGAATCCTATTGTGATAGAGGGATGGCCCGTCATGCCTAGCCGGCAAACGGATACCTCTAAGTGGGCAAGGGGCGGCGGATCCATAGGGATGCAGTGCAGGGAGTTCCTATAGTATATTAGAGTGCCACCTTTGTGGCATCTAGTCCTATCGTTCCTAACTAACCGGTAATTAGCTATCCTAGTATCCCTAAGGTGGGGTTTGAGAAAGGTCTCTTGGACCAGAAGAACGTCGAGACGATGGTCACGAAGGAAAGTCGCGATCTCGTCCCGTTGATTGCTGATGCCATTGGCATTGAAATAAGCTAGCTTTAGGGATCGGGGCTTTAATCTCTTACTAGCCGTGTTATACATTATTGTTATTTAAAAAGGTTGGCAAAATGGCTTTTGACGTCAGGATACTTACGGTATACCTGAATCAGGGATTCAATACTATGGCAGGCCACGACCTCCGTTGCCATTTGGATGGTGCGGGGGGACTGGAAGAATTGGAATGTATTCGCTAGGTTGAGGAACGGATCGAGTTCCGGCTCATCCGAGCGAGGGGGTGACTGGGGAGGAGCAGGCTGAGAAGCCACAACGACCGGAGCGGGGGGCGTGATGGGTTGATCCATCAGCCCTGGGACTTTCGGCCTTAGTGCCGGGAAGTTTTGGGCGTGATTCGCCGCCGTCCAAGGAGTTGGACGCTGGGGACTGAGGTCTGGGGGAGCTCAGACGAGAGTGTAGGACACTCTCGTCCCTGGCGTGCGCTAGCGCGCTTGCCAGTTTTGGGGCGGAGGTTTTCGGGGCTTTCGGACAGCCTCGGTAATTGGCAGGGTGGCCAGATTGCCCGCACAGCACGCAGCTGGGCGGGTCTGGGCATTGGGACCTATCTTTTGGGCGATTGCACTCGGCGGTGCCGTGATCGCCCAGGCACTTTACGCACCGAGGTTTGCCGAAGCAATTCCTCTGTGCATGCCCGTATAGCTGGCAACGGTGGCATTGGCCTACCGTGCTACTTTTGTGTGGCTTCTCTATGAGTATGCCCGACAGATTGCATACCGTTTTTAGGGAAAAGATGGGGTGGGGACCTTCGGAGGTGGGATGGCTGACGACGAGGACGTTGTTAGACGCCTTGCCTCCTCTGCCGTGCATACGGTGCACCTCAATCACTGGGATGTTCTGGGGCTCTAAGTCGCAGACGATCTCGGTGGTGGGGATCTCACTAGGGATCCGGCAGAGGACCACACGTACGGGTTTGCTCTCATGGAGCGTGTATGTGTGGTGGGGGATATTTCGAGCCTTGAGTAGCTTTCAATAGATTGTGGTGATATCTACGTACTTGTATATAAATGACGTCACGCAGACCCTTCATCGCGCTATCTACAGTTCTACATTCTCCACGTGATTTTAACGCATTCTAAAACTGCTTGCAGTTGCCCTACGGACTCTACACTCATCTAATCACAATACTCTTCCTTTTAAAGGAGTTCATGGGATTTCTAGCACTTCTTAAAGATCTATTTTTGTTTTGTTAATTTAGTGCAGTGCGAGGAAACACGGGTGGTTTTAGTCGGACACATTCGTGAAGATTTCCAAATCGAGGGAGAAAGATATGTTTTTTTGTTCATAATAGGTTTACGTTTAACCGCACTCACTAGATGGTAAGCGATGAGTTGGTAGAAAATGAAGCACGCTTACCAAGAAACAACCTAATCACTCTTGACTTAACGACCCCCAGGTTATAGCTATCAGGAAACACAGACTCCGGCAGGGAATTCCACTCCGTAGCCATACGCACATTGAAAGTATTCTCAAAACTTTTTGTGCGTATGGGTGGGATGTTTTTGTAGCATGTTGCCCAGTGGTGGCCTAGTGGTTACATGTACGACTTGTTAGTTGTAGGTCATGGGTTCCAACCCTGGCAAGTACATAACTTTTGTGTAACTTTTATCATCACCACAGCCATCAAAACGGTGTAGGAAAACATCGTAAGGAAACAGAAGACATTCACTGACCCACACTGAGCTCGCGTGGTGGATTAAGATTCATTCCCTCTCATAGAAAGGAGGTCTGTATCCCAGCAGGTGGAACGATTTAGGCTGATTATGTTACATAGTATGTATTATAGATAAATGGATGAAACTTGTCCCCACCAAACGAGATTAAGGCTCAATTTGCACCACCGCGGAATGGATTGGAAACGAACGAAATTGTACATAGCATAATGAACTTTATGTCAATTGTATAACATACAAACTAAATAGCAGCCAAAAAACGGCGCGCGTCTTCCGCGGAATCCTCGCGCATTCTCAAGAATTCTCCTAGCTACTGTCGTTATGTTATACAATTGACATAAGGTTCATTATGCTATGTACAATTTCGTTGCAAAAAGTCGCTTCCATTCCATTCCGCGGCGGTGTAAATTGAGCCTAAAGCTTTGTGTTTGGAAAGGTTTTTCGAGCAAATTAAACTACATCATATTTTTATTTGACCTTTATAACGGGGTTCTATAATCCTGGATTTATGCCCAAGACAGTTTTGTTAGGTTTTATGATACCAGGTATCCAGTTAGTGATAGTCTCTTACATACAACAAAATACAACGTTAGAACGAGGGGTATAACCAAGCAAGAAAATACGCCAAAATGTCCTCGATACTGAAATAGTTTGGGAGCTCTGCTTTTAAGGTTCCATTTTTCTCACGGACACTAAAATCATAAACTGAAAAGACAAACTAATTTAAAATTCTTTTCAGACGTTTCAAATCTTTTATGAGATAAGAAAATTACAAAATCTTCTTATATAATACTAGCTTCCGCCCGCGACTTCGTCCCCGTGGAAAAAAAAATCCCCCGATTTTGAAACATTCTTCATTACTGCTCCGCTCCTATTGGTGTTAGCGTGATGATATATAGCCTATAGCCTTCCTCGATAAATGGGCTATCTAACACTGAAAGAATTTTTCAAATCAGAACGGTAGTTCCTGATATTAGCGCGTTCAAGCAAACAAACAAACAAACAAACAAACAAACTCTTCAGCTTTATAATATTAGTATAGATTTAACGTTCCAAATTAAAAACAGAATAACAGAAAAATTACCTACATGCTTTCGAGAATTTCACGCACGTCTCAATACACAATAAAAAGAAAAACTCGTCACATAAAAACAAAAAAATACATTTATTTCAAACTCGTAAATACTGCTAACGGATTCACAGTACGGAACAGAATTACGAAAACAAAATCTTATTTATTTTATTTTATTAATAACTAATTCGTGTCGCAAAGGTTTTCAGAAAAAGCGGTACATTTTAAAGGAAGATTCCCGTAATTAATACTTAATTTGTATCGAGTCTAGTTCGGCTTCTCCAAATTACCGTTGGCCTTATATCGACGGAATTCGAACCATTTTCGTGGCCTGGCATTGGCTCACAGTACGATACTGTGAGCCAATACATTCCTCCCATATGCGCACGCACTGCTTAAGATTGCACAAGATTCCAAATATCTTTGGAGTGCCTAGCTGAAGCTATATTTGGAATCTTGTAGAAGTAGCAATATGTTGCACGTATCATAGCGTAGTGTATGCACTACGCTTTAATACGTGCGTATATTTCATGGAAACGTCATACTTCGAACAGCTAATGATCTTTATTTTGCAAATTGGTTATTAATAACACTTTTACACGTAATTTTTTCGTAATTTAATTCTAAATGAGGCCGGTGTTTCCTAACTGACTATCCCGAGAAGAAACACTAAAGCAAACTTGTGTAGTCAAGTGTAGGTTACAGTTTGGGGCGATCTTTTGAGGAAAGATACACATAGATTTGAGTGGGCCTGTCCAGACAGTGCAAGCATTCGTCAGATAACGTATAACTCACCTTAGAACTTTAAGAGCTTAACGATTAGACGTTTGGGTAGGCCGCAAAATGCACTCAAACTTGTTGAAATCAGCAATAGTTAAATGATTCTGAAAACTAACCTAGAACAGATGTTCTTACTCCTCTGCTGTTATATGCACTTGAATCGATTCTTCAGGACTCGCTGAGTTTCATTGACACGACAATTAACTGATGGCCGCCAATGAATAGCGCAGCGTTACCAGAGTTTAGAATGAGCATTCTGGCTCTCGGAAGTTTCAGATCTTAAAACTAAGCAAGTGTGGCAGACTGTTAACAAGAAATAAAATAAGAATTGACTACAATGTGCTTAAAAGCAAAATGCCTCTTCATAATAACATCAGCAAATATTGAAAAAAAAAAACCAAAGACCAGACATTAAATAAGAACTAAAATGACAAAAAAGAACAAGCCCATTACAGTATTTAATTAAAATAGCAAGATCAACAGTCAAATCATTCCAAAGAGCCCCGCAAAATTGAAATGATTTCATGTCTTAGTGACACTCGCAAGGTTAAAACGAATCATTTCCAGCCATCGATCGTAAGCGTAGACTTGTGGACGACGAACAGGGGTAGCAACACAGAAATCAAAAATTATCTATGGGTAGCAACCAGGGACTGAAAACGGTTACGGTATACGGTTACGATACCTGTATAAAATAAATGTACCTTAATAAAATAAAGGTAAGGCTATACCGTTATTTAACCTTTATGCGATATCGGTACCGAAAAACATTGAATTGACCGTTGCAGGACGTGGGACGAGGGGTGTGAGGCACCGGCAAGGGTAAACAAAGCACAAGCGTGCACGCCGGCATACCTATTAGAACCTGCTTTTGTCGCTTGTCGCCGGACGCTCGCACACAGTGACCACTAACACTCTGTCAATAAAAGTTGTGCTGTATGTGTCGTTATTTAGAAAATAATTATGGGACGAAAACGTAAAAACGCAATCTATGCTTTCTTTTTTCATTTTCAAAGGAAAATAATTCTTGTACCTGCCAAGTGCTTGGATGCTCAGCCATAGTAAAAGTAAGTTCGTATCTGATTATTTTATACAATACATACATACTCAATATCTACCGGTCAGTGATTGACATGCTACTTTTTATTTTTTTCGCAGATAAAAAGACCTACCTACCCATACTCTTTTTACTATAGCACTAAACAATACTTGAAAGAAGTTATCTATAATGCTGGCTCCAAACAATCGTCCAACATTTCAACACAAACAGGTATATAACCTATTAAAAAATATCCTGTAATAGATAGATTGATAGAATATACTTTATTGTACACCAAAATTTAAACACACCTATTTAACAATATTGCTTATTCTATGGTAACAATGGCTGTCTTATTGCTGAAAGCGATATCTTCCAGACAAGCTTTGGAAGGACTTTAAAAACTTTAATTAAAGTGGGGAGGGCTAAATTAGTGTACTTACTACATTACTCATAAAAACAGAGAAACAAAAATTATTTAAATATTAAAATAAATAAAAGTATATGCAAATATATATATATATATATATATATAAATACAATGTAATACATAGGTAATTAAATAATACAATACATATAATGTGTTCTTTAACAACAAGTGGAGAGACAACAAAAGAATAGTCATAAATTGGAAAGAAAATAATTAGCAACCGAGCTTTTAAAAGTAGCCAGTGACTGAGCTTGTCTTACTGACACCGGCAATGCATTCCACAAACGAATAGCTTGCACCGTAAATGATGAGCCATAGAATTTAGTGAAATGTGCAGGCATTGAAAGTCTCAAATTCTCCGATGATCTCAAATCTCTTACATGTGTGTCATGAACGAACTTAAAGCGTTCTTTGCGATAAAACGAAGTTGTAGGATTGAAGAGAATACTGTAAAGTAATGATAAAATATGTGCATTCCAGCAAAGGCGGATCGACAGCCACTTGAGTTTAATGCGAAACTCAGAAACATGATCATATTTGCGCAAACCAAATATGAAACTGATACAAAAATTTTGGAGTCGTTCAAGCTTATCTAGCTGCACTTCAGTAACATCTGGATAACTTGCATCAGCATAGTCGAGAACAGGGAGAAGAAGGGATTGGGCAAGCGCAATGTTAGTGGCAGTCGGCAGGAAATTGCGCAATCTGCGTAAAGAACCCGCAGAGGCAAACCGCTTGCGGCTTACTTCTTGCAACTGGGGACCCCAAGGCAAATCCCTATCAATATAAATACCTAGGTCTTTTACTGAGTCACAATAAGGTATAGCAGCTCCATCAAAAACGATTTGAGGAAGGGTCGCCCAGTTAATTTTGGAACGTAGCCTAGGGCTGCCAACAATAATGACTTGAGTCTTCGCAGGATTCGCCTCAAACCATGATTCAAACTACAATCAGAAATACGCGCTAAGTCTTTATTCACAATCGTCACCGCCTCAGACAGTTCTTCAACGGGAGCTTGCGAATAAATTTGCAGATCGTCAGTATAAATGTAATAAGATGAGAGAAGTTCATTTGAAATAGAATTTATAAATATGACGAAAAGAAGAGGAGAAAGAACGCCCCCCTGTGGTACGCCAGCAGTAGTATTGCACCATGAAGATGATGTACCTTCAATGCAAGTACGTTGTCGGCGGCCACACAGATAACTACGAAACCAATCAATTGCTGTTGGAGATATGTTAAGAGAGCAGAGTATACCGAGCAGGACATCAAAATCGACAGTGTTAAAGGCGTTGCTGAAGTCCAGTAATGAAAGGACAGTCGACTTCCTATTATCCATACCTGATCTGATATCGTCAGTAATTTTAAGTAGAGCTGTGGCTCTGTGAGCTGTGTGGTCTTGAACGAAACCCGGATTGGTACAAATGTAGGAGTTGGTTTTTACAAAGGAAGGCACTAAGTTGATTGTAGATAAGGCGTTCGAGGACTTTGGATAGGAACGGTAATATGGAAATGGGGCGGAAATCAGAGAAAAAAACAGGATTAGACTTTTTAGGGAGAGGAGTTATCTGAGCTTCTTTCCACAAAGATGGGAAAACACCCGAGGATACGGAATAATTGAGGACATGGCAAATGACAGGAAGAATTTCGTCCAGGATAGGGAGTATCATTTTACGGCTAATACAGTTATTACCAACGGCATTTGATGTTATAGATAGCATGCTCTTCTTACCATCACAACTGGTAAATTAATTAAAAATTAAAGGAGAATAATTAGGAGTGGGAAGAGAAGAAAGATTATTTAGAGTAGTGGTTTTAACAGCAACATTGAAGCTACAAGAGGTGGAAAATGTTGATTGAGCGATTCAAGGTCTATAGACCTTGAATCGCTCAATCAACATTTTCCTTTTTTTTATTCCTAAGGAGGAATAGACTCTTGACGTGACTTCCCAATTCCCATAGATCTAAGAAATTTCCAGACTTTAGCTGGATCACCGTTTTCAACGGACTTATGAATGTGGCGGCGTTGGGCATCCCTACAAACCTAGTTGCTGTGACTTCGGATAGCGACTATTTTTCTCGACTTTCTCGACTAGGTCTGCACTTGAATTTAGACTTTGCTGCTGCCGCCTTTCTTTGTAAAATTACTTTCACGTCATCTGTTAGCCACGGAGCAGGTAGATGCTTAATCTTTACCAAACGAACAGGTGCATGCACGTCATAAAGCTTGTTAAGATTGGAATTGAGGAGGTCAACTTTATCATCAATCGACTCTATATGAACAAGATCAGACCAGTCAATATTGCTAGCATCTTCCCGAAGACTTTCCAAGTTCATTCCACCAAAACTGCGCTGAAGAATACTTTTGGGTTTTGACTTAGGAGGGCGAATTTGCCACACTATAAAAAAGCATTGGCGCCGTTAATGGGCCTTCCACTTAACTAAATTAACAAAATTATCTTATCTATGGTTAATCATTGTTCATATACTAGATGGTTAAACTAAATAATGATTAAAAGAAATAAATGATTCAATTTCAATATTTGTTTTATTAAATTTACCAAATAATCCTAGGTAAGAGACAATCATATGGCTTAGGTACAATTTAATCAGCCGTTCATTAATAAGAATATATAATTTTTTATGCGTCACTTTTCTTCACTATATCCAATATTTCCTTCATCTTATTGTAACGCATGTTTCCGAGAAACTTAGACATCTCCAATGTTACTATTTTCGCAAAGAACTCGTTACATTCAGCTTCTTTTTCTGCACTCATGTTGCAGCCTTCTTATTCCGTCATAGTACCAATTTCTCTTGTTGTTGTAATAGTGTTATATTTATGGGTACACATTTCTCAAGAGTTGGATAAATCATCATTAGTTTGATAATCACGCAGATCCTTATGTAAATCAAAAGTGTAAGGTGCCTCATGGATATTTTTATCGATTTTTCTCGAATATATGAAACCATCAAAAGGTTGAGAATCCGGAAATTTGTCTTGTGAGTAACAGAAGGTTTCCTGGGTATTAGTCGGCACTCTGGATATTTTTGGTAAAGTTTCGTATTCCGTTGACATATTTTCAGACTGGGAATTAAGATTTTTGCGAATGTTGTCACGTTTTTTAATCTTGCTCTGATCTGAAAAACGAATGAGTAAAAATACCTACTAAAGTCCAGTCGATGAGTTAGCTGAAGAAAATATTATACACTAACACTATTGTTCTACACTTTATTACCAGTATCCACATAAGTATTTATTACTTACCTTTTTCTGTAATTATAACTTTTCATGTGCTATTTGACATTGCCAAACTAATGCAATTTGATGAGAAACTCAACAACAAGGGCCAGAGGTGGTCAATATCCGTCTCTTTCATATCTTTATTAATTAAGGTTTTAGTACCGCTACCGAAATATACCTTTTTCTATTTATACACAAAAAGTTTCGGTACCGAAATCAATTTAGATATCGAAATAAAGCGGCAACCGTTATTTTTCGGTTTGACGTCATACCGCAATTTAAAGATAGCGTAATTTTTGGGTTATTCAGTCCCTGGTAGCAACGTCCGGTAAGGACTAAGGTACGACGTGTCCCACGCGCACCTCAAAGAGCGGTCAGCACTAATAATGCCCGATATGGATTGCGGGAATATTGTAACGAGATTGCGCGGCCCCGGAACGTAAGGGAAACTGAAGGAAGAGGGTGGAAATTTTTATTCAGTAGTTTCCTTCCGCTCCACGAACGACAAAAAAGGTTAAGACGAATCTAAATTAACGTAACAATCATCATAATTGGCCTACGCGTTTGGCCTCTACAACGGCAATGCCACATATAGGAACAAACATACACACCCTTTTTTACCCTACTCTGCGTCGCGTAGTTGGGTAAAAATTAAACCACAATTTACAAATTCACTTTTAAAGCGAAATTCCAAAACTAAATCACTTGAAGTTGTCAAATAAATGATGCAAATTAATTGAAACCGCATATCGTGTATATACATTATATTAAAACATACATATTCGCACGTCGGAAATCCCTCGGCATTCGAGGTCGCAATACGACAAAATCCCCAGAAATATTATCGAGTGAGAAAATTGTCAACGGGCAAACTTCTTATTTAGTTATACGCAAATTCACGAACTACTGGGATTTGCAAGAAAATAGGGGTGCCACCACAAAGCTTTTTGTCGGACCAAGTTATTAAATCAGTAGGAAATGAGTTGCGAAGCCGAAAAATTTTGGGTCATAGATCCAATTTGCCGGTTGTTAGGGGTGACACGGACTTTCTGTGAGGGGTCATCTGATAGCTGATGGTAGTTTTTAGGTCACCACAATTAATATGTTGAGTGTATGTAAATATGACGTAGCGTTATTTAAGTGCTTTACTATGGATGCGAAAAAAATGGTCTTACATAATGATTGCTAAACTATATACAGTTTAGCAAAAATGTATTGTTACACATTTAATATGTGTAGATTTAAGAATCTACACATATTTGATACAGAACAGAACATATTTGAACAGAATTTGCATTTAGAATTGGCTTATCATTAGGTACTTAACTAATCATAAGTCCCGTCAAAATATTTTATAATGGTAATAGTTGATTGATTTGACCCCTGTCTGTTTATCAGTATGTTTGAATTGTCTGATCCAGCCTGTCTCTTGCTGCCTTCCCCTCCGAGGGCCCGTACAACACAGGTGATGCCCTTAGCGTCTTGTTTGTAAGTTAAATATAAACCATGGCTGGAGGCTTTCATTATTATAATTAAGGCCGCCACAAATCAGCCCGGTGAAGCAGTCAAAAACCTCACAGGTTGACCTGCGAGAAGCCACTCACAAAGAAGAAACGGTATGTTTATAATCCGTTCACCTTCATACAATCCTTAATTACTGAGCAGATTTAATTGAAACTTCGCATATGAGTAGACCATACTGAGAATAGGTACAATTTTTTCCTCCAGAAAATTGTCAAGAATGCTTGCAGTTTTCTTAGCGATTGCTAGCTTATCTATACTAATATTAAAAACCGAAAAGTTTGCTTGTTTTTTTGTATAAATCTTCGAAAATACTGGGTGGATTCTGATGAAATTTGATATGGGAGTAGCTTGTAGCTTGAGAGAGATTATAGCTCGGTTATTTACCCCACTGCAAAAAAGGAGGGTTAGGTTTTTATCGTCATAACGTCCACGGGAGCGAAGCCCCGCGTGACCGGTAGTTTTAATAATATTATACATTGTGAAAATGTTAGTTTCAGAAATTTTTCAAACATATAATAATTATAGTTGTAGAATGGCCAAGTTTACAAGAGTCTGGGGTCCTTAAGAACTTTCGTAATGCAAACTCTTCTAAAGCCAAAGAAACGCAAACTTGCTCTTTCATACTTATCTTTTCATTGAAGTAGATAAGTTTGCATCTGACCGCAGTCTACGTCTGGCTCAATGTACGGTGATGCGGTTTGCTTGGATTATGATACGAGCACGAATTTGTGGTACAAATTTATTTCAAAGGTTCTTGGCTATTCGGTTAGCAGGAGTTGAAAACTTGGCTCGTGGGTATCAATAGTTAAATGTATAGACAATCTATAAAACCATTTCAGTTTAAATAAAACCTAATAATAGTTTGTTCGGAGTCAATAATAGAATCGACTGCAAATTTTTTTTTTCACCCTATTATATTTTGTCGTATTTTTTTTATTTGGTCTCCGTTTGCAAATGGCCACGACTATCATCTGCCCGATTCAGGTTACTAAAGGTCACAGTGGCAATATGCAATCCCATCCCCTAGAGCTATCCGTATACCACTATACCAAACGCCACATAAACTTGGAATAAAAGTCATTGACCCTCCTACATTTTTGTTGACTAATTTATTTCAAAAACGGAAATAAAGACAAATCCGTCTTGAATCCACATCTATCGCGACCCTTTACATTTTATAGTAATGAAAAACTGTTAATTGCTTGTTTTTCGGGTATCTACGCAGAGATATTAGAAAAAGGTCAATGTACTTTATTTCCCGTTTATCTGGTGCCTTGTATAGACACCTTTAGGGCGCCCATTTTTTTTGGTGGGAAAATTATCAAATGGCTCTTCCTACTTTGGGTGTAGAGGAAGAGACTGCCAGACTTCTACTGACTGAACGCAAGGATAAGGAAAAAGTTGGGTTAACTCACCCTGTTTCTTTAGTTATCCTTGCGTTTACAGCAGTGCAGTACCCGTTAAAACAAAGCTTATGTTATGGGACCTTCCAGGCGCTCATAAGCTCTATATTTGGACAACACAACAAGCACATAACATTTGTAGGTTTCATGATACATTCATGAAATGTTATTTATGCGTAGATCAAGAAATATTTGAATAAGGTGCCCACATCGGACAAACATAACTTTGTTTTGCCTCCATTTCGATGAGAGCCTGAATTTCGTAAATTTTTCATATCTTTTCTGATCGTCTATATGAAAAAACGGATCCCCAATAAGACCAGCTATATATCAGTCTATCGCTTCGGTCGACTGCCTCTGATTCTGTCGCAACCGATTATCCTTGAACCTGCTGGAACAATTTAGTCAAAATTTGGTTCACATATAAACACATGTGACCCAAACATGGCCGCGTTGCGATACTAAATAAAGTTTCAGTATGAGGCCACTTTTGGGACATTAGAATAAAGAACACTGTTTACCGGATCTCATACCAAAGAAGGGCTAATTTTAAATGTATTATTTTTTGTGATGTTAATATAAATAAAATTCCAGTTACTTTATGATAATTTACCATTATCTAAAATAATTGAAAAAATAAATTAATAATAATAGGGAGTTTTAAATCTTTAAGGAGTTTAGCAAATCTTTGAACCTCTTTTTACGAAAAATATGCATACGGAGGAATTAGAGCCATAGTTAAAGTTTATGATAATGCTGATATAGAGAAAGAGTACTGACAGCTAGAAATTTTTAATGTTTTCGGAGTTATTTTACTTATGACCGAATATCATAGCGTGCAAATGCACTTGCACTTGGTCGATTTTTTATCCATAAATCTACTATGGTACGTTAGAAATATCCTATTTAGTAATAATCTTTGGCAAAAAAAAAATCGTTCATACATAAATATATGTCGATATAATATCCAGTTATTTTCTTATCGCATCTAACACACAACCACATCTTAGCATTTATCCATTAGAATAAAACCAGATAAGGAAAAAAAAACAACAATAAAACTGGGAAAAATAAAACAATCGAAGAGAAAATTAACAGTACACAATTAATATACCTATCTAAAGCTTCCTCCCTCTGAGACCCGATGTGATCAACAAATTTGCGGCAGAAATGAAGGTTCAGACATTCCATGAAAGCGCCAACCTAAGGAGAATCTATAATGGGGCATTTTTTATGCACGCTCGAACTTCAGGCCAATGACCCAAAAACTCGAAAGCACTCGTCAAAATGAAAAGTTGTCACGACTTCGGAAATTTACATGTTTTCCGCTCGCCAAAAGGAGACCCATAACCCGAACTTGTCATAAGTGCAGTCGTACAGCCGCTCTCTTTTGGCTCGAGTGCCACTTTCAGTCGTTATTTTTACCTTGATATCACGATCCCTTTGCTTTCTAAACTGTCGTGGGATTTACAAGGAGGATTATTTAATAAACTAGCTTTTGCCCGCGACTTCGTCCGCGTGGAATAGTTACTTTGGGCTAACGTTAAATTTAACCCCGATTTTGAAGCATTCTTCATTGGCGCTCCGCTCCTATTGGCCTTAGCGTAATGATACAAAATAGCTGTGCCCGCGACTCCGTCAGCGTAAGTTAATGTATTGGTAATATTGTTTAGATCACGTTCACATGAGGCTTAAGTACCTAGAGAACGCTTCGACCGCGAGACGCGTCGAGCGCGGCGACCGATTCTCAAAAATAATCCTTATAGCATGATTCAGTATTCACGCGCGATGGCTTATTATTATAAGCGTATTTCATGTATAACTTTGGTGTTTCTATACCGATTTATATGATTCTTTTTACGGTTTCGTAGCCGAATGGCAAAAAACGGAATCTTTATAGTTTCGACATGTCTGTCCGTCTGTCTGTCTGTCTGTCTGTCCGTCCGTCCGTCTGACAGACAGACAGACAAAAATTTAACTGATTGCATTTTTGGCATGAGTATCGATCCTTAATCACCCCCTGATAGTTATTTTGGAAATATATTTCATGTACAGAATTTACCTCTCTACAGATTTATTATAAGTATAGATGATATACTTAGAGACAGAAATGCGCAAATATTTCCTGACTTATTTTCTTTAGGTAGTCATCATGTACTGTAAACATGCATAGGTACCACCTATGCATGTTTACCAACAAGTTCAAAAAATACTGACGACCACACGCATTAGAGCTCCCGTAGATAGGCGCAAAGTAACAATGTGTCAACGCTGTGCCTGATATTTTTACAAAATGTATATTTACATGGATAATTTATTCTCTGTCTTCTATGACAAAATATACCGTATTATAGTATCATTCCTGTTTGTGAAAGACACGTAACGCCAAGCGAAGTAACGGAAAGCTGACATTTGAATTCAGCGCAGTGTTGAACAGATTCTGACATCTGGTTCTAAAATAGGACCTGAAGCTCCCTAACCACAACGAATGTTATTTATTTACCTCTCAATTTAACTACCAAGACTTTCAACAACTGACAGTTTTCAAACAAAACTTCTAACATTCTGTAGTACAACGACCAATTAGTATTAGGGTAATTCTCTCTAAGCTGAGTCAGCGAAAACTACGTACACCTATATGGATATAGCTGTAGGTAGCTATGAATACTCTCACACTGCTACACTTGAAGTAGTTACATCGCTCACCTACTTTAATTAACTTAAGTGAACCAGTAACAGTGCCTCGTTACTAGCTGTAAACCTGCGTCAGTTAGGACACATAGATTATCTGGGCTTACACATCTTATACAGGGTGGATGTTAATGTATGAGCTGTTTTTGTTATATTTAAGAATTCAAACAATTTTTATTTGAGGATCTATCCCAAAATTGCAAGAAAACTAATATTTTATAACATACTAGTACTCTCGCGGGGCTTCGCTCCCGTGGATTCTATCACGGTAAAAACATAACTCTCCTTTTTTGCAGTCGGGTAAAAAGTAGCCTATAACCTTCCTCAAGCTTCAAGCTACTTCCATACCAAATTTCATCCAAATCCACCCAGTACTTTCGAAGATTAGCGCGTTCAAGCAAACAAACAAACAAACAAACAAACTAACAAACTTTTCCGCTTTATAATATTAGTATAGATTGTCAAGCTATAGAAACTTAATGAACAATCAGATGAGTGTTTTTTTTTTCTTCATTATATATTTAAAAAAGAACATAACAATACATTTAATACAATTATAAAAAATATTTTAAAACTAAAAGCACAATGACAGGCCCGTTGGTATAGTGGTCAGTGGCCCTGACTGCTATGCGCAAGGTCGTGGGTTCGATTCCCACCTAGGACAAATGTTTGTGTGATGAGCACGGTCATTTGTTCTTTGTCTGGGTATAATTTATCTATAATATGTATGTATTTAGTAATATATATGTATGTTTATCAGTTGTCTAGTACCCATACCACAAGCTCTGCTTAGTTTGGGACTAGATGGCGTTGTGTGGAAAAGTTGTGGATTATTATTATTATTATTACTTTTTTATTAATTAAAATTATTGAAAGATCTAGCTTCACGCATTTTTTGTTCTCCGAAACATGTACCTCCCTTTGAGTACAACGACCCCTGACAGTAAGCCAACGAATTAAAACTCACCCTGTGTATATGTACATGGTGTCATTCTCCTAAAATAAGTCTTGAAAACCGCGATCCTAATCCGTTCCCTCTTTTATATAAGACGTTTAATTAATTATGAAGTTTTTGCTTCACTAACTAAGATTAAGTAGAATGAGAAGGTTCTAATGCCGCGTCAAATTAGCATTTAAACTATGCTAAGTTGGGAGTTTCAGGCTTTCTACCCTGATCTTGAACTTGTTGAAAAATCTGACCGCTTTTTTTTGTTAAGATATTCTACTTTTAAAAAACCTGTTCCTTTGGAATTTATGACGGATTACGTCAGACTCCTATTGGTTCAAACACAGCTGTTCTTTTGCCCCACCTAATAGATACCCACTTGCAGGCTTATTCCCGTATGTTTAAGTAACTTCGCATCGCAATCGCTAACCGTAAAGCATCCCTTTAGTTTTCCGACATTTTGAAATGGATTAACACTGAGATAATATTGCGATTTGAAATCGAACGTTTTTAGTACGAAAATTGGCCTAAGTCGACAAAGAGAAGAAGTACATTAAGGAGTTAAACACCAGACAAACATACTTATCTATATTTATAAAGGTAATTATAACGATATCTTTTCATTCATACCGATGAAACAGATTCTTTTTTACCCGCCTGCGCAACGCAAAGAAGGATAATGTTTTTATCAGTCTATACAACGTGTAATTTAATGGGTATATACATACTAAGTACACGGCTTCTTTGGATGATAACAAACGATATGGCAAGGGTTTTATAATCCTATGTCTACATGTGTGGAACTTATTAGAAATTTTAATACATTGATAACAGAGACCGAATTTTTCAAATTAAGAACAACGAAGAGAATTATCGTTTTATTGGCAAGTGACGTAGAAAGTGATGACCCTCATAGTGATGTGACACGTTCGTTATTATTGGTATTCAAGAAACATACGAAATCAACAATTTGGGGTCAATTCTGTGAGTCACTTATTTTGAGCTGTAACTTTGCATAGAGACTCCATACCAGATGTTGTCTTCAGTCCTTTTGAATAGATATGGGGTTTCCGTTACACGTTGTATATGTATGTAAGTATATATGTATGTTTGTACCTATGTGGCGTTGTAGAAGTCAAACGCGTAGGCCGATTTTAATCATTCATACGGTAATCGATTTGTCTTAACCTTGCAAGTATCACTAAAGATATTATGACAATTATCAAAATTCGCCACAACGACAACGAGACGCCATATTGTTAAAAAAAATGTAAAATCAACAAACCATATGTTTATCAAAAAAAAAATACAAGTAGGCGGAACCCGATTGAACTGTTAATTATTATTAAAAAAAATTGGCCAAGCGCAAGTCAGACTCGCCCATGAAGGGTTCCGTAGTAACTACGCAAAATAACTTTGTTTTCATAGTGTTTGTATCAATTACAAAGTTTTAGGCCGTGCGCGCACTGCCTTGCGGTGGCCGCAATTGCGGTTATTCTACCGCACCGGTAGAATGACCGCAATCTCAGGTGCGCGCACTGCGGCGAGAAAAACGCACTTTTTGTCTGACAATGTTGCCATACATACAGATTTCTTCGTATTTATACATATTTTCGATGTGTGATTCAGATTAGCACTCGATGCAGAGTTTTATACAAATTTCCCACTGTATTGATAAAATTAACTGGTACAACTAAAGACAGAACTTGGCAAAATAAATTACCTAGATACCGCATTTATTACGTTACACACACCATTGTATGATTCTATTCTTTATAGTTATTTTTTTTTATAAACAACGTTAATTTAAACATTCTACTTAAGTATTTGTATTATAGAGAAAATTCCATATATTTTGTGACGATGCTGCCAAAAAAACGATTTCAAGCTCTTATATTGCAAGTACTACGTCAACCGACTAGACCTATGTTAAAATAATGTACTACGGAAATTAATTAAAATAATAAATTAAAATAATTAGAATATTTAAATTAACGTTGTTTATAAAAAAATAAAAAATAACCATAAAGAATATATTCGTTCAACTGTCAATATGTAGTCTGTATAGATGTCATGTATGGGTTTAATATGTTTAAAATGTTTAAGAATAATGTTCAATTATTCTGTTCTGTTCAACGGTGTGTGTAACGTAATAAATGTTCTGTTTTAGTTGTAACAGTTATCTGCATATATATTTTAATAATAATTTTTTTCTCTGTTTTTATATGTAGTACACTAATTTTGCCCTCCCCACTTTAATTAAAGTTTTTAAAGTCCTTCCAAAGGTTGTCTCTCAATCAATACAGTGTGAAATTTAGATAAAAATCTGTATCGAGTGCTAATCTGTATAACACATCAAAAATATGTATAAATACAAAGAAATCTGTATGTATGGCAACATTATCAGACAAAACGTACGGTTGTTTCACCACAGTGCGCGGTACTACATACATTCCTATGCGATACAAAATATTTGCGGTAGACTCACCGCAATTTTGCAGAGAGGGGCCACCGGTGACCCTACTGCACGCGTTTATTCCACCGCAGTGCGCGCACTTCTATGACACTCCATACTTCACAGATTTTGCGTTTCCAAAACGCAACGCAGTGCGCGCACGGCCTTATTTGCTTTTTTAGAAAATATGCTAGCTATATGTCAAAAACTACTGACTCGATCTCGTTCGAACCAGTTTTCGTTGTAAGTTTACATTAAGATCTACAGCATATATTTATAGATATTTCACTTCATTGTCATAAAAATTAGAGGGACACACATAAATTTTACCACTTTAGAAGCGTATCTCTTAAACGATTGACTTTATGAAAAAGTGGTTTTAAAAACCTCAATGTCATTTTTAATTACCTGTTTATAAGTGCCACACACGCATTGGTTTCATGAAAAAAATAATACTTTCAGTTTCAGTTTAATTTAAATATTAATTAACCCTTAATTTTAAATATATTTTTTTTAATTTAAATCCAAAAGTGGTTTACAGAATACATCTACCTAACAAGTTTCACATGCACAGTCCAAATCGTTTCGGAATCAAATAACTGTGACATACGGACGGATGGACAGACAGACAAACAGACAGACAGACATAACGAAACAATAAGGGTTCCGTTTTTTTTTCCAATCGGCTACGGAACCCTAAAAAAAGGATGGGTCCCGCCAACTTGTCACGTTTTTTAGATAAAAATGGGCTTGTTTCTTGCATTTCAGTTGAGCAGTCGGGTGTTTTAGATTTTTTAATTACTTTTTTATTTTTGATTGCCAGACACTCAAAGGATGATTGATATTTGACACAAATTATATATATTTGGCTCGAATTGTTAATTTAAATACTTTTTTAATTTATAAATCTGCTACCGATTCTTATTTTAAAAACCTGGTAATCAGTATCGAAAAAAAAGTATACAAGTATTTTTATATTTATAAAAATCCGAATAAAAGCGTTAATCTAATTGTGGGTGATCACTCAATCAGTGAACAATGTTTGCAATAACTACAACCCAATAGATCAATAGACAAACAAAACCGATGGGGACTGGTTTAAACAAAACCTTTTGTTTGCTGTGACAATAGTCAATAATTAAAATATTTTCACAAACTTATGTAAATATGATCGATATTGCTAACGTTATTTATATAAATAGTTGTTATTGAATTTCATATTTATTGAGATTCAATCTATGATTGAATCTCAATAAATATGAAATTCAATAATAATGCGATCATATTGACAGTAAAGCATTTTAATCCCATCACTAGGTATGCCTAGTGATGGGATTAAAATGCTTTACTGTCAATATGATCGCATTATTATTGTCTTTTCTATAGTAGAAACTGTGTAGTGGTAGATGCAAACTTTGAACGCGCCGCCCTTTTTAGGGTTCCGTAGCCGAATGGGAAAAAACGGAACCCTTTTAGTTTCATCATGTCTGTCCGTCTGTCTGTCTGTCCGTCCGTATGTCATCGCCATTTTATTTCGAAACTATAAAGACTACATATGCGAAACTCAGTAGGTAGGTGTATGCTGTGAACTGCTTTCTAAATTTTAGACATACATAAAAAATATATAATACTAGTACTCACGCGTGGCTTCGCTCCCGTGGATTCTATCACGGTAAAAACATAACTCTCCTTTTTTGCAGTCGGGTAAAAAGTAGCCTATAACCTTCCTCAAGCTTCAAGCTACTTCCATACCAAATTTCATCCAAATCCACCCAGTACTTTCGAAGATTAGCGCGTTCAAGCAAACAAACAAACAAACTAACAAACTTTTCCGCTTTATAATATTAGTATAGATTAAGGGGGGCTCCCCATACATGGAAATGAAACTAAAAATATTTTTTCATTAAACCTATACTCCTGTGGTGTCTATAGACAGGTCTTTAAAAATGACATTGAGGTTTTTAAAACCACTTTTTCTTAAAGTCAATATTTTAAAAGATATACGCTTCCAAAGTGGTAAAACGCGCTAATCTACGAAATTACTGGGTGGCTTTGGTTGAAATTACTGTGTGGAAATGGTAGGAAAGGAGCTTAAATTGTATGAAGCTTGAAAATAGTTATAGGCTACTTTTTACTCGACTGCAAAAGAAGGAGGTTATGTCTTTATTATGATAAAGGGTACAGGAGCGAAGGCCCGCATGACTGCTACTCATGTCATACAAGTGTAACCTAATTACTCGAAGCCAAAAGAAGAGCCACCAAACTCTTTGTTACACTAATCCTCTTTTACGTACTAGTTGAGATTATCAGGAAATAATTCCACGGAACTCTTGAAGATGAGTGAGGTAGGGTAAGATAAGATTGCCACTTTATTTTATTTTTTTCGTTTGTTTCTTATATGAGCAATAATTATACGAGCATTAAGGCTATCTCAGACATTCGTGAGTATTTATAAAAAATCTGCACCGACAAAAACATTTTCATAAAAATTGTCACTGCTTACCATTTCGCATCTATCTGTACAGCCCTTACATGGCATTGAAAATACAAATTCAAAATTGTTATAACTGTGTGCAGCACCGTCTTAGGTATAGTAAATCTTAGTGCGACCTACATTCATCAATTGCGTGTTATATTAATTGTATATTCATAATCGGTATGTATTTCCAGTGTCTATCATAGCTTTCAAAATGTTAAAAATTTGTCTACTCGACAACTTAAAACCCGCAATATAAAATACTGTTGAATTATTAAAGTAAAGTAACATACAAATCCATTACCGCAGTTAGATTATCAAATAACAACATTCCTTTTATGCCTTAAATAGACTTGAAATAACCGTCAAAGAGCGTTTTATTCCCATTTTCCACCCCATATAACAACACAACCTTCCCTCCAACGCCAAAAACACTATTTTCTTTCCCGTAATGCCCATAAAGTTGATAAATCCATATTGACATAGCCATTTATTCGACGACGGCTGATTAAAGCTATCAATAAGCCGCTCGCGAGTCAAAGACCTTTCCAATCCTTCCATATTTCACGGATGTTAGGTGCATTCCACTTATTTGTTTTTGTAGAAACGGTTAAGTTCGTATGTGTAGTACACTATTTGTGGAGTTTCTTGTTTTCAGATAATTAAATTCCTTTCGTCAATACGGACATTTTTTCAATAAAATAAATTCATTGTGAAAAAAATGCTACAAAATTACCTACTGACTATAACAAAAATAAGCCTTTGCATGCAAAATACTGTACAATTTTGTAGATATCATTTTCAAAAGTGGAAAAAAAAACATAAATAATAATATACCAATTTATCAGGAAATAACGAAATTCATCAAAGTGAAATAACTAAACGAGTCAGTGTTATTTCAATGTTACATTTTTATTTTAAAACTTATATTAAAAAGCAACTTCAATGAAGAAAATCTTGTCTGTATGTCCCTAAAAAATATCATTTCAATTCAATCTCGGTATTTGCGGGACTACAAATGTTCAATCCCGCGGGATCTCGGTATTTGCGGGATCCCGCATATTGAAAATATTCACATTTATATAAGGCAAATAAAACAATGAATTAATCAACTAACTCCACTTTTATTTACGTACTAGCTGTTGCCCGCGACTTCGTTAGCGTGGGAGGTTTTTCCCATGTAAATTCCGATCCCGCGGGAAATTCCAAAAATCCTTTCTTAGTGCTCCCCTACACACCCTCGAACGATCTTTTTGGTGTGGCAACATTCTATTGTCTTTTTGATGTTGACACTTGACATTACTGACTTGACAGATAGACTTTGCTTCCTTGTTGAAAAATGTCCGCTTGGGACCTGTTGAGTTATTTATAATTGGAAAAATATCGTTTGGAATCGCCGTTTGCAACCGATAATTGGGTCGCGATTAACTATTATTTGAAGTTGTAATCCCGGATTGACGAAAACCCTGGGATATTTTTGGACTTATCGCCGGTTGTCGCCACCCGCGTGGCACGCGCATTTGTTGGGAAAAAGTAGTGATAAATAGCTTCAATCTGGTGCGGGTTAGGGCTGTGATGCTGATCTGAACCGCGCCATCTGGAGACTGACGCCTTGTGACCGTTCAGAACACTTGACTTACATCACACTTTCAATTACTCACCTCATAATTACATACATACCACACTTGGGCGTGACCTAGGAAGGTCGAAGCTTGGCGAACCCAGTTACCCAGCACAGAAGGTTAGTGGTACCGATTAGTTATTTGAATATATTGGTTGTAGGCCGAAGAGCCTGTAGTTTTGTTTATTGTTGTTGAAAGCAACGGTAGGGCTCCACGAACCGTGGACAAGTTCGGACACACCAGTATCGTTGCACTGGCTTCTTGTAGTCCTGAACACACCCCAAGGAATATACATGCCAAATTTCAGCTTCTTGCGCCTCGTAGTTACCTGGGCGTTGTCTGTCAGTCAGTCAGTAACGGAAGCGTTTTATATAATTCTATATTTTCTTTAGATTTACATTTTTAAATTCGTTATATCTTTTGAATGTGATGCCCGATTTTAATAATTTAAAAGTATTTTACAGGTATTGAAACGGTCTTTAATAAAATATCATTTAGTGGGATAAGGATTAATACAGAGGTATGAATAATATGGTTTGATTATTGTCGGCACTTTTATCAACTTCTAAAGTGTAAAAACGTAGTTATAGTGGCATAACTACAGTAGTTGGACATATGGTATCATGGATTTTTTTGTAGATATTGATACGTTCTATAATACTGTAGAATATTTTATTATTCTATCATCAATAGTTTCCGCAGCGCACGCGATGACAGATTTTTTATGACTAATTTTTTAACAAAGACGAAAGAAAAAAAGAAAATAAGAAAAATGGACGAAAGACGAAACGAAAATATCTGGCTTGCTTCCTATAAGAGAGAGAGAGAGATACAGACAGCTTACTATAGCAATAAAGTGTCGTTACAACTTTTCGTCTTAATTTTTTCCGTCTAGCCCCCTTTCGCAACGCGCGATAAGGAACTTCATTCCAATAAAAAACTTTACTGATATTTTAGGCTACATACTTAGGCTACCATTGACTGAAATTCGGCTATATTAGGCTACATAAGCTGTGAAAAACGGGTGACATCGAGCGATCACGCTCGCGGGAGGTCGTATGCATGCTTTTTTTCAGTCCCGCAAATCCCGCGGATCCCGCGCCCGTAATCCCGCATCACGCGAGATTGGAAAATGACGCGGGATCCCGCAATACCGAGATCTCGGTATTCCGGGATTGGACGCCCTAGTTATGAGCTACTTGCGAAACGCGCCGTTTTTAAAGTATACAAAACGAGTGTTCTATTACAATAAATACATTACTACCTGACCTATTTTTATAAAATAAACTCTGATTTAAAAGTAGGTACGCCGAATATCTTTGAAAATAATAAAGTGCTCACAAAAAGCTACGTGTGTTATTTACAAAATCACTCGACATTATTTTTGCTTGAGCGCGAAATCACCAATCCATAGACACATAAAAATCTCAGCACCTAAGTATTTTTTTAAGTTAAACATAATACATTTTTATACCACATGAATTTATATTGTGCTTATATATGTCATATATTTAGAACAAAAATTCTGCCTTAGTTTGTATCGCTGTGACGCAAGGTCAAACTTGCTTCTCTTATCATTCCAAGGGTGTAAAGAAGCAAAAACTAGCGTGAAAATAAATCGAACTCCATGGTACGAGCAGTACGCGATTTAGTACCTATCAAATACATTCGTTTAATTGAAAATTCAAACGGCATACCGTTTTAAAACATTTGTATATGCGGGAGTTGCTATTTTAAATAAAAAAACTAACGTAGATTTTTTGACAGTTATATCTCCAGTAATTACTTTCGCTAAAATTAGAACACAAATTAATTTGAATTAAAAATTAATACGACTATAACACTTCATACTTCAGTCTAAGCAGATGTAAAATAGAATAGAATACACTTTTGTTTATTTTTATCTTTTTTTATTTATTTTATACATTATTTATACTTTGAGATTTGAATCTGTTATTCAATAAGAAAAAAATATACATACATATGAAAGATTATATTTTTAACCTAAAATTTATCTAAAAAACAAGGAATGGAATAAAAATGTTAAGCTTGATTTTATTTTGAAGTTTCATGGCTCATTCACTTCATACTCAACTTCCGAGCACAGTCCACCAACCCATTGATCACAAACACTCTTTCCATGTAACATAAACTTAACAAAATAACGCAAACTCCTTTCCACTCTCTTTTAACTCACACCACAGTGTAAAAAAACGACGTCAAAGAAAAATCGTAACAATTTATTTGTCAGAGTCGCCTCAGACTCTGAATAGAGAGAATTTTCGCTGTCCCGCCATTACCAGGCTTTTCACTCACAACGCCGTATTATGTAATCTCCATCATTAATTTGTTTCATTTTTTAAATTTTGAGCCCCAACTTCAGAACTTTTAAACTCTCTGGTCAGTAATAAATGTTGAAGTCTTTTTAGGGTTCCGTAGCCGAATGGCAAAAAAACGGAACCCTTATAGTTTCGTCATGTCTGTCTGTCTGTCCGTCCGTTCGTATGTCACAGCCATTTTATTCCGAAACTATTAGGACTATACATATGAAACTTGGTAGGTATTCTGTGAACCACTTTCCGATTTTAAGAAAAAACCCCATACATGGAACTGAAACTGACAATTTTTTTTTTCATGAAACCTGTGTGTGTGGTATCTATAGACAGAGGTTTCTAAAACCACTTTTTCATATAGTTAATCGTTTAAAAGTTACTTTCAACGAAAATTAGTTTAAACGAGATCGGGTCAGCAGTTTTTGAGATATAGCATATTTTCTAAAACCGTAAATATAACTTTGTAATTCATACAAACACTACGAAAAACAAAGTTATTTTGCGTAGTTATACGGAACTCTTTATGGGCGAGTCTGACTCGCACTTGGCCAATTTTCTTTCAGTAAGAACAGTTGCGTATGTTCCTGTATCTCCAAGGTCTTATCTATTATACAAATTTAGTCTAAATCATTTTAGATTTTAAAACGTGAAAGCTACTTTCGCATTTATAATATGAGTAGGGAAGTAAAGATTTTGAAGTTAGTAATACCAAAAAACTCACGAGGTCAATGACTACTATTGCCATGTTAAAACGCAACAACTACCAGTACCTTCTTGACCGTAAATACGGCTAATCAAGAAAAATTGGAGCTTTGCAGAGCATGAGTGTCTGCATCACTCACAGCTGTGTGACAGTGTCCTCTCAAAAGTCGATCCGTTAACGGGTTGATAGGTACCTATGGTAGGTACCTACTTAGTTCCTAAATAGTCAGTTTCATGTTTCCTTCATGAGTTGACACCCTAAGAAGTCTTAGCATAGGGTTGTCAACTAAGTTGGTCCTCACTTCCACATTCCTCAGACATGTAATCTGAAGTTAAGACGAGATATACATACATATGTAAATTTTAAATAAACAGGTCTAGCAACGTCAGGAAGGTAATAACCGTATAAGGTATGGACTTAAAGGCGTAAGAAACTCAGCTCATTATCTTGCTGGCTGCACGATATTTCTGACTTGTTAGCAATATTTCCATGAACCACTTATTTTAACTGATGAATGAAACAAAAATTAATGACTAGATCATCCAAGTGTGATGATGACGTATTTATGGCCTAGTGTTATGTCTGTACCTAATTTATCACTTACACACACACTCAATGTCCTAAGTCCCCTAGATGGGGCAGAGGGCGTCTACAGTGCCCCGCCATCGCGTTCTGTCTTGGGCTACGCGCTTCACCTCGGGCCACGTCAACCCTACGTTCTTTAACTCCGCTGCTACCGAACTTTTCCAAGTAACGGACGGCCACGTTTCCGTTTCCCCTGTAGGGTCCACTCTAGACCTTATTTAGGGACGTGGCTGGGGCCCCTACGGAGAGTGTGGCCAATCCAAGACCACTTGTGACGAGCGATCTGCTGTCCGATTGGTATTTCATGGCAGACCTCCAGTAGGTATTCGTTAGTTACCTTTTCTGGCCAGAAGATACCGAGAACCTGTCGGAGACAGCGGTTGACGACTACATGGATCCAACGCGTGATGGCCTTGATAACCCTCCATGTTTCGCACACTTATAGCAGTATAGTTTTTTACATGGGAGTGAAAGATTTTAAGTTTCACTTTCCTTGTCAATTTCTTGGACCGCCATATAGGACGAAGTTGTGCGAAGGCTGCTCGAGCTTTGGCAATCCTGGACGTGTCATCTTCTTCAGTCCCTCCTGTACTCGACACGACACTGCTAAGGTACGTAAACTGCCACACGCTCTCTATCCAGTTCACACCAAGCATAAGTGTCAGCGAGTTATTTATCTCGGTGCGCATCTCCTAGGTTTTCCAAGCGTTGATTTTGAGGCCATCCTTAGAAGCCTGGAGCTGAAGATCTTCCAGTTTGGCTTGCATATGACAGTGTCTATGGCTAAGCAGGCACAGGTCGTCAGCATAGTCCAGGTCGTCTAATTGTTCCGTTAGCCCCCACTCTATCCCTCTTCGCTTGCCGTCGTTAACCCGATGCATTATGCCATCTAATACGATAAGGAACAGCAAGGGTGAGAGAAGACATCCCTGTCTTACTCCTGCGTCTACCTCGATATCTTCGGAGATTAGGCCATCATGTGTCATTTTACAAGAGTACTTCTTGTATACGGTTTTCAATAGGTCTCTGGACCATCGAACCCTGTCAAAAGCATTCTCGAAATCTACGCATGTGAAATAGATTTCTCTTTGCCATTCTGAGGCTTCTTCGATCCACAGTGTGTTTATTTATTATTTATTTATTGTATACGTTATTGTACTCACAATATTTCTATGGATACAAAAATGTAAACAAGTGTACAATGGGCGGTCTTATCGCACAGGGCGATCTCTTACAGACAACCTTTGGATGGACAAAAATTAAAGGAGACAGATTAAGGGCTGTCAGTGTACAAACAACATAAATAATATTAATTGAACATAATAATATAAAATACATACATACAATACAAAAATCATATACTAATAAATTTTACATGTATCTATAATTGAGAAAGAAGGGGAAAACTTATAGGGAGAGGTAATGCTCCTTCACCCTTCTTTTGAACGCTGGTAGCGTTTGAGCACGCCTCATTTCTATGGGTAATACATTCCACAAACGAGCTGCTTAAATAGTGAAAGATTTGTCAAACAAAGAAGTGGAATGCATACGAATACTTAACTCTAAATTTTCCGATGATCTCAGGGATCTAGAATGTGTGTCACAGAGGAACTGAAAGCGTTCCTTAAGATAAAAAGGAGTAAAAGGATTAAAGAGCACATTATAAAGTAGAGAAAGTAAGTGAAGATTCCGGTGAAACGTAATAGGAAGCCATTTGAGCTGAGCGCGGAAATCAAAAACGTGGTCATACTTGCGCAAGCCAAATATAAACCTGATACATCGATTTTGAAGTCGCTCTAGCTTGTCTAATTGGTCTTAGGTCAAGTCGAGATAGCTAGCATCAGCATAGTTCAGAATAGGGAGAAGGAGAGTTTGTGCAATTGCAATTTTAGTAGAGATGGGAAGAAAATTACAAAGGCGTCTCAAGGAGCCTGCAGAAGCAAATACTTTACGACTAACTTCCTGTAACTGTTTAGTCCAAGAAAGGGTGTCGTCAATGTGTATTTCCAGGTTCTCTGATCTGTACAGGAACGATTGGGGCGAAACCCAGCTTGTTCTTTTCGGAGAAGGGGTTCTACAGCTTTAGAGAGTCTGTCCAACAGGATTTTACACAGAACTTTCGATGGGGTGGAAAGCAATGTGAACCCTCTGCAGTTCTTACTCATATCCACTCATCGCATTTTTTGGGGCGGTATCCTAAAACGACGGAGCTGGTTTCTTGATAGGCCACTTTGATGCGATTCCACTCCTCGTCTAGTCCGTCCGACTCTAAAGGGAGACCAGCAAAACGGTTGCGCAATTCATTAGTGAATGTGTTAAGGGTGACGTATCGTCGATCCATTCGTATCATTGACCGTATTTGTGCGTTTATAGTGAAAAAAAAAATACAAACATCAAATGATTTTTTTAAAGGAATATATTTTTAAGGATAAAGAAATCTTCAACTAGCTCACGGCTAATTGATAATATCCGCAGGGGTAAATCAAGGTTAAGCTACGCTTACTGAGGTCTACCCGAGGATGAGTAACCATCTAAACATATCGAGACATTTAGAGAAACATTCGAAAAGCAAATAAAACGGTTGGTCTCGGCTGTCATTTGTACATCAAGCTATCATCACACATCTGTCAAATTTACCCAATTGAGTTTGAACCATATCATGTTGTAATAAAGTTGTAAATCTATTAAATTATTTTGACAGATTGGAGTAGGTTGATGTGCCGGCCACCGTACATCATTGACAGTCATTACGGGTAGTCAGAAGAAATTACCCAAGTCTTGCCAAGAATATCGTGTTACCAAGCTCCTGGGTTCTGGTGGTCAGATAGGCAGTCGCTTCATGTCAAACACTATTAATCAGCTGTATTCTATTAGAATAATTGAAGCCGACCCCAAGTAGGACAAAGACTATGTAGACGAATGATGATGACGATTTTTTTTAAATAATGTATTTATTTATTATACAACGTGTAACAGAATAAACGCAGTTCCTGAAAGTAGTTGGTTCAGTACGTCGATTCTGTAAAATTCGAACAACAACTCGCATCTCACATAGCTATTCACTGTCACTTCGCTTATGGTTCAACGTGACCTTGATTTTGCATTCTGTAAACAGGGTCGAAGTGACGGAGGAATTACCTTACCGAATGCCACTTCTCACGTCATCTCATACTTTATCTGTCAAAATCTTTAGTTCAACTCGCTGACACGCTCACAAGGGTAGCGCTAGTGTAAATTCGAATTAACAACCGAGTTTTTAGAATGCCAATCAATAAACTCACAGCGGATTCAGTACGTCGATTCTGTAAAATTCGAACAACAACTCGCATCTCACATAGCTATTCACTGTCACTTCACTTATGGTTCAAAGTGACCTTGATTTTGCATTCTGTAAACAGCGTCGAAGTGACGGAGGAATTACCTTACCGAATGCCACTTCTCACGTCATCTCATACTTTATCTGTCAAAATCTTTAGTTCAACTCTCTGACACACTCGTAAAGGTAGCGCTAGTGTAAATTCGAATTAACAACCGAGTTTTTAGAATGCCAATCAATAAACTCACAGCGGATTCAGATTCGAAGTTTAGAATGAGGTCTTACAGAATAACACAGCAGATTCGAAATTTAGAATGAGGTCTTACAGAATAACGGATTTAAAAGTAGGTACGCCGAATATCTTTGAAAATAATAGTGCTCATAAAAAGCTACGTGTGTTATTTACAAAATCGCTCGACATTATTTTTGCTTGAGCGCAAAATCACCAATCCATAGACACATAAAAATCTCAGCACCTAAGTATTTTTTTAAGTTAAACAAAATACATTTTTATACGACATGAATTTATATTGTGCTTATATATGTCATATATTTAGAATAAAAGTTCTGCCTTCGTTTGTATCGCTGTGTCGCAAGGTCAAACTTGCTTCTCTTAGCAGTCCAAGGGAGTAAAGAAGCAAAAACTAGCGTGAAAATAAATCGAACTCCATGGTATGAGCAGTACGCGATTTAGTACCTATCAAATACATTCGTTTAATTGAAAATTCAAACGGCATACGGTTTTAAAACATTTGTAATACGACTATAACACTTCATACTTCAGTCTAAGCAGATGTAAAATAGGATAGAATATACTTTTATTTATTTTATCCTTTTTTATTTATTTTATACATATATAATTGAGATTTGAATCTGTTATTCAAAAAGAAAAAAAAATTTACATACTTATTAAAGATTATATTTTTAAACTAAAATTTATCTAAAAAACAAGTAATGGAAAAAATTGTTAAGCTTGATTTTATCTCCATCATTAATTTGTTTCATTTTAAAAATGTTGAGCCCCAACTTCAGAACTTTTAAACTCTGTGGTCAGTAATAAAAGTTGAATAGTCTTTTTAGGGTTCCGTAGCCGAATGGCAAAAAACGGAACCCTTATAGTTTCGTCATGTCTGTCTGTCTGTCTGTCCGTCCGTCCGTATGTCACAGCCATTTTATTCCGAAACTATTAGGACTATACATGTGAAACGTAACGTAGATGTATTCTGTGAACCGCTTTCCGATTTTAAGAAAAAAAACCCCTTATATGGAACTGAAACTGTAATTTTTTTTTTTCATGAAACCTATTCTTGTGTGGTATCTATAGACCTAAAACCACTTTTTCATAAAGTTAATCGTTTAAAAGTTATACGCTTCCAAAATTGGTAAATCGTCCCCCCCCTCTTTACCTTCTATAATAATGGAGTGAAAAAAAGTATGCTGTAGATCTTAATATAAACTTTTAAAGAAAATTCGTTTAAACGAGATCGGGTCAGCAGTTTTTGAGATATAGCATATTTTCTAAAACCATAAATATAAATTTGTAATTCATACAAACACTATGAAAAACAAAGTTATTTGGCGTAGTTACTACGGAACCCTTCATGGGCGAGTCTGACTCGCACTTGGCCAATTTTTTTTTCAGCTAGGCCAGTTGCGTATGTCCCTGTATCTCCAAGGTCTTATCTATTATACAAATTTAATCTAAATCATTTTAGAGTTTAAAACGTGTAAGCTACTTTCGCATTTATAATATGAGTAGGGAAGTAGAGATTTTGAAGTTATTAATACCAAAAAACTCACGAGGTCAATGACTACTATTGCCATGTTAAAACGCAACAACTACAGTACCTTCTTGACCGTAAATACGGCTAATCAAGAAAAATTGGAGCTTTGCAGAGCATGAGTGTCTGCATCACTCACAGCTGTGTGACAGTGTCCTATCAAAACTCGATCTGTTAACGGGTTGGTAGGTACCTATGGTAGGTACCTACTTAGTTCCTAAATAGTCAGTTTCTTGTTTCCTTCATGAGTTGACACCCTAAGAAGTCTTAGCATAGGGTTGTCAACTAAGTTGGTCCTCACTTCCACATTCCTCAGGCATGTAATCTGAAGTTAAGACGAGATATACATACATATGTAAATTTTAAATAAACAGGTCTAGCAACGTCAGGAAGGTAATAACCGTATAAGGTATGGACTTAAAGGCGTAAGAAACTCAGCTCATTATCTTGCTGGCTGCACGATATTTCTGACTTGTTAGCAATATTTCCATGAACCTCTAATTTTAACTGATGAATGAAACAAAAATTAATGACTAGATCATCCAAGTGTGATGATGACGTATTTATGGCCTAGTGTTATGTCTGTACCTAATTTATCACTTACACACACACTCAATGTCCTAAGTCCCCTAGATGGGGCAGAGGGCGTCTACAGTGCTCCGCCATCGCGTTCTGTCTTGGGCTACGCGCTTCACCTCGGGCCACGTCAACCCTATGTTCTTTAACTCCGCCGCTACCGAACTTTTCCAAGTAAGCTTTGGATGGCCACGTTTCCGTTTCCCCTGTGGGGTCCACTCTAGACCTTATTTAGGGACGTGGCTGGGCCCCTACGGAGAGTGTGGCCAATCCAAGACCACTTGTGACGAGCGATCTGCTGTCCGATTGGTATCTCATGGCAGACCTCCAGTAGGTATTCGTTAGTTACCTTTTCTGGCCAGAAGATACCGAGAATCTGTCGGAGACAGCGGTTGACGACTACATGGATCCAACGCGTGATGGCCTTGGTAACCCTCCATGTTTCGCACCCATATAGCAGTACAGTTTTTTACATGGGAGTGAAAGTTTTTAAGTTTCACTCTCCTTGTCAATTTCTTGGACCGTCATATAGGACGAAGTTGTGCGAAGGCTGCTCGAGCTTTGGCAATCCTGGACGTGTCATCTTCTTCAGTCCCTCCGACACTGCTAAGGTACGTAAACTGCCGCACGCTCTCTATCCAGTTCACACCAAGCATAAGTGGCAGCGAGTTATTTCTCTCGGTGCGCATCTTCTAGGTTTTCCAAGCGTTGATTTTGAGGCCATCCTTAGAAGCCTGGAGCTGAAGATCTTCCAGTTTGGCTTGCATATGACAGTGTCTATGGCTAAGCAGGCACAGGTCGTCAGCATAGTCCAGGTCGTCTAATTGTTCCGTTAGCCCCCACTCTATCCCTCTTCGCTTGCCGTCGTTAACCCGATGCATTATGCCACCTAATACGATAAGGAACAGCAAGGGTGAGAGAAGACATCCCTGTCTTACTCCTGCGTGTACCTCGATATCTTCGGAGATCAGGCCATCATGTGTAATTTTACAAGAGTACTTCTTGTATACGGCTTTCAATAGGTCTCTGGACCATCGAACCCTGTCAAAAGCCTTCTCGAAATCTACGCATGTGAGATAGATTTCTCTTTGCCATTCTGAGGCTTCTTCGATCCGCAGTGTGTTTATTTATTTATTATTTATTTATTGTATACGTTATTGTACTCACAATATTTCTATGGATACAAATATGTAAACAAGTGTACAATGGGCGGTCTTATCGCACAGGGCGATCTCTTACAGACAACCTTTGGATGGACAAAAATTAAAGAAGACAGATTAAGGGCTGTCAGTGTACAAACAACCTAAATAATATTAATTGAACATAATAATATAAAATACATACATACAATATAAAAATCATATATTAATAAATTTTACATGTATCTATAATTGAGAAAGAAGGGGAAAACTTATAGGGAGAGGTAATGCTCCTTCACCCTTCTTTTGAACGCTGGTAGCGTTTGAGCACGCCTCATTTCTATGGGTAATGCATTCCACAAACGAGCTGCTTGAATAGTGAAAGATTTGTCAAACAAAGAAGTGGAATGCATACGAATACTTAACTCTAAATTTTCCGATGATCTCAGGGATCTAGAATGTGTGTCACAGAGGAACTGAAAGCGTTCCTTAAGATAAAAAGGAGTAAAAGGATTAAATAGCACATTATAAAGTAGAGAAAGTAAGTGAAGATTCCGGCGAAACCTAATAGGAAGCCATTTGAGCTGAGCGCGGAAATAAAAAACGTGGTCATACTTGCGCAAGCCAAATATAAACCTGATACATCGATTTTGAAGTCGCTCTAGCTTGTCTAATTGGTCTTGGGTCAGGTCGAGATAGCTAGCATCAGCATAGTCCAGAATAGGGAGAAGGAGAGTTTATGAAATTGCAATTTTAGTAGAGACTAGCTTCCGCCCGCGACTTCGTCCGCGTGGAAAAAAAATCCCCCGATTTTGAAACATTCTTCATTAGTGCTCCGCTCCTATTGGTCTTAGCGTGATGATATATAGCCTATAGCCTTCCTCAATAAATGGGCTATCTAACACTGAAAGAATTTTTCAAATCAGAGCCGTAGTTCCTGAGATTAGCGCGTTCAAGCAAACAAACAAACAAACAAACTCTTCAGCTTTATAATATTAGTATAGATGGGAAGAAAATTACGAAGGCGTCTCAAGGAGCCTGCAGAAGCAAATACTTTACGACTAACTTCCTGTAACTGTTTAGTCCAAGAAAGGGTGTCGTCAATGTGTATTTCCAGGTTCTCTGATCTGTACAGGAACGATTGGGGCGAAACCCAGCTTGTTCTTTTCGCAGAAGGGGTTCTACAGCTTTAGAAAGTCTGTCCAACAGGATTTGACACAGAACTTTCGATGGGGTGGAAAGCAATGTGAACCCTCTGCAGTTCTTACTCATATCCACTCATCGCATTTTTTGGGGCGGTATCCTAAAACGACAGAGCTGGTTTCTTTATTGGCCACTTTGATGCGATTCCACTCCTCGTCTAGTCCGTCCGACTCTAAAGGGAGACCAGCAAAACGGTTACGCAATTCATTGGTGAATGTGTTAAGGGTGATTGATCCATCCAATTTCCCAACGTCATATCGTCGACCCACCTTGACCGTATTTGCGCGTTTACAGTGAAAAAAACAAAACAAACATCAAATGTTTTTTAAAGGAATATATTTTAAGGATAAAGAAATCTTCAAATAGCTCACGGCTAATTGATAATATCCGCAGGGGTAAATCAAGGTTAAGCTACGCTTACTGAGGTCTACCCGAGGATGAGTAACCATCTAAACATATCGAGACATTTAGAGAAACATTCGAAAGGCAAATAAAACGGTTGGTCTCGGCTGTCATTTGTACAGTCGCACGCACATCAAGCTATCATCACACATCTGTCAAATTTGCCCAATTGAGTTTGAACCATATTATGTTGTAATAAAGTTGTAAATCTATTAAATTATTTTGACAGATTGGAGTAGGTTGATGTGCCGGCCACCGTACATCATTGACAGTCATTACGGGTAGTCAGAAGACAGAAAAAATTACCCAAGTCTTGCCAAGAATATCGTGTTACCAAGCTCCTGGGTTCTGGTGGTCAGATAGGCAGTCGCTTCATGTCAAACACTATTAATCAGCTGTATTCTATTAGAATTGAAGCCGACCCCAAGTAGGGCAAAGGCTATGTAGACGGTGATGATGACGATGTTGTTGAAATAATGTATTTATTTATTTATTTATTATACAACGTGTAACAGAATAAACGCAGTTCCTTAAAGTAGTTGGTTCAGTACGTCGATTCTGTAAAATTCGAACAACAACTCGCATCTCACATAGCTATTCACTGTCACTTCGCTTATGGTTCAACGTGACCTTGATTTTGCATTCTGTAAACAGCGTCGAAGTGACGGAGGAATTACCTTACCGAATGCCACTTCTCACGTCATCTCATACTTTATCTGTCAAAATCTTTAGTTCAACTCGCTGACACGCTCGCAAGGGTAGCGCTAGTGTAAATTCGAATTAACAACCGAGTTTTTAGAATGCCAATCAATAAACTCACAGCGGATTCAGATTCGAAGTTAAGAATGAGGTCTTACAGAATAACACAGCAGAATCGGCTTCTGCATCGATTTCCGTCATAAAAATAGGTTTTAAATTTTGACGGAAAAATCTTTCATTTAACTTAAAATGGAAACACAGTATCATGACAAATTAATACAATCCTTAATTCAAGGAAATTGTGTGCGTCTTGCGTCGGCCGCTAACATTGCATGAGTGTATGCGTCTGCGTAAGGATATTGTATGACGCACATACGTTTTACGTTTAGTAAGGAAAACTATTTTTCAATTTATTTAGTTACGGATGTTGTTTTAGACTTATAATTTAATATTCTAATTGGGGTGTCTGAGGTATTGCCCTTAATCTGTTACACCTTGTATACTTTATTGTACACCTTACAGTACATTTAAGGCTCAGACAAATAATTTTTTTATTGGTCTGAGCTTTAAGGATACAAATAATAAACTAGTGTACAATGGGCGGTCTTATCGCACAGGGCAATCTCTTACAGACAACCTTTGGATGGACAGAAATCAAATTTAGGGCTGTCAGTTTACAACATCATACATAATACTAATTAAACATAATAACATAACATTATAACATACCACAAAACATAACATAAATATATACTAATACATATCAAATTCATAATAGAGAAAGGAGGGGAAAAAAATATATAGTGAGAGATAATGCTCCTTCACCATTTGTTTGTAAACCTACGCTTCAATAAATATCTGAGTCAACGATCATTTTAAATGTTTAACGCACCATTTGACGTCGGTGGCGTAGACATTTTTTTCAAGAGAGATGCGTCAGCCATTTTGTACTTACCATAACGTTTGATCTGTTTTTTTTTCCAATTATTCAAGTCTTTTCTTTTTCAATTTATACCTTAATAAATGTTACTACACGACTAGACATTTACGATAGATGTAAATAAAAGAGACATTTCTTTTTGTTATCAGAAAAAATATGGTAACTATCTACTTCGTTTATTATTTCATACTTTGAATTTTTTGCAATATGATCTTGAAGGCAAATATGTACTAAAATACACAGACATTTGATATGTTTTTTGTATATTTAAATAATTATTAGAAACAAACAAAGACCTACAAGTTCTTTTTCTATTGACATATCTAACCCGACTATAACTGAATTCATAAGTCGAGATAACTTCAATCCACCGCTACCATGTCAATAATCGATTTAATTGTAATATTATTTTAAGTACTTACGTTTAAACGCCTATCGGAAACTTCCCAATCATACTGTCATTAAATTTCAGCCTGAAGAAATAAATGCTAACGGAGCCAGGAAGCGGAGCTGCTATTTCTTTATGTAAGGTCAGAAGTACCTAACCAAGGAGTACGAGTAAGAGGATGGCAGGGCCTTCGTTTTCCCGCTCCGTAAGCTCCGTCATCACCGTCGAACCTAGCCCGTCCGAGTAGGGATTCCTCTAATTCAATTTCGGTATTCATAAGATGAATAATGTATTAATTTATTATATATGTAGATTTCTATTTTATGGTACAAACTTTGTTGTTTTTTTTTTTCAATGTTTTTTATTATTACCTATCACGTACATACGGAATGCATCTCCCACAGTATGTTTACCACTCATTGTTGACTGGTAGAAAATGCCTACCTATGCTTAAGTCCGCCTTTGTACCTATGCACATGAAGTGTGAATAAATAATTGTTTTAGTAAAAAAGAAGTATGTGTTTGTTTTTTTACCAAAAAAAGAAAATAACCTCCGTCAAACTGAAGAATAATAAGAAAGTTCTTGTTTTGTTGTAAAGTACAGAATGGTTTTGCCCGTACAATGAATGAAGCCCTTAGCCGCCCACGGGGACAGTCAAAACAGAACTATTTTTGCAAAGCAAAGTTAGCGCAAGTCTTCTTACACAAGTACCTACCATTCTTATATAACTTGTGTTTCGAACCTACATTTTAATTAAATAGTCAACAGTTTTGAAGTATCTTTTCGGAGTAAAGTCGCAAAATAGAAAGCCTCCGCAAGTCTCGAGAGCCCTGTTTTAACTACTAATATAATAAAATAATGTGAAATTCTGTACATTTGGCTGTTTAACGACTAGACGAATCTGTACAAATTTCAAAACAAGGTCAAACGACACAGTACAAATCCTTTAGTATCTTAGTATCCTTTTTATAGTATCCTTTTTTTTTTAAGGATGGGAAATCAACCAATGACTGCCTTCCGATCTGGGCGAAGCGGCAGGGTGTGTCAGACTTTTACTGACTAACCCATCCGTGTTCCATCATATTCCGAGGCCGCGGCAACTCTTTCAAACAATTCCACAACCCGGGCAGGCAACGGCCCCCTAGTGGGCTCCGACAATTTTTCTGACATTCTTTGAGGCGCGCGTGGGACACGACGCGCCTGGTTTCAGTCGGGCGACCATCCCATGCCTCCTCGCTCCGGACCGAGGTCGCTGCCTATCGCCCCTACGAGGATACGGCAGAGCTCTGCCCAATAGTAATAATATCCTGTGAGATATTTTAGAATCGTTGAGAAAGTAAGTTAATATCATTATCTAGCTGAGTTTCCCAGTAGGTTTAACCTGGGTATCTTTAAGACAAGAGTGAATAGGTTACTTCTAGGTAAGCGTGCTTCATCTTCGATCGCATCTTTGCTTACCATCAGACGAGATGATGGTTAAACGTGAGCCCATCTTCAATAGTATAGGATGTGGCTATCCAGAAATACGGATTTTCACGGGATTCAGATTTACAGGTGAAAAACCTCCTACTCGAACGAAGTCGCGGGAATAACTAGCACTTACTATTAACATACATATGGCGATTAATTATTACCAGTACCATGATAGTGTACATATTTGGATTACTAGGTCTCTTCACATAGATAATTATTTACAATAGGGGTCGCCAAGTGGTCGAAATTCGGCCACAACTAAAATAATTTTGAATACATTAAGAATAGTTTCACGTAAAAACAAAAAAGATCGTGTTCAACGTCCATTACGTGACCTTTCTCACAAGTGCAAACACGACTATGATACGATATTCCACCATGGAATGGCGGTGCCTATCTTCCGGCTTCATCATGAGACCTTGAAACCTAATCGTGGTCAAAGTTCATTACAAGACTTTTCTATTTTCCACATGAAGTTCCAGTTAATATCTTCCGACTCCATCATCAGATCAGTTTCACAGTACCATATTATTGTATTGTCATCAAAACTACATACAGCTGCCAATTTTCATTACACTACGACCCTTGGAAGATGTTTAAATAAGTTACCTTTTTTTTTTTTTTTTTTTTTTTAGCGTGGTAAAATTATCAAATAAGTCCTCCCACTCCGGGCAGGGTGGGAGGGACTATCAGACTTTTACTGACTAAAATCCACGGTGTTCCTTCAATAACCCTTTACATACCGGGGCCACGGTAACGGGATGAGTCCCACGACCCCGGCGGGCTTCGGCCCTCTGCAGAGGGGGCCTCGTCATGTTGCTGACGCTCTTTGAGGCGCGCGTGGAACACGACGCGCCGTCGACCCGGGCATGGTCCATGGTCGGACAGCGAGTTGCCCTTTACTCGCTGTCCGCATGCCCGCGCCTACGGTGGCCGGAGATCGTCGGCCGACGTCCGACGCCGTGGGCGTCTACCACTGCGGCTGGGCTGGAGGGAGGACGCCATCCTCTCCCTCACGCGGCCCGCCTCCTCCTTCGGAAGCATGACTGCTTCGCAGAAGGAGGCGACCGCTTCCCACTCCCTCTCGCCCCGCAGCATGGCCTCGACCAAGGCCGGGCGCGAGAGGTCTCCGCCTATTGTCGCCGTGAGGACACGTCGGTGCTCTGCCCAAGCTGGGCAGTCCTGCACCGTGTGCTCGACTGTGTCCTCAGGGCGACCCTCGCAGTGGTGACACCCAGGCGTCTCTTCCTTACCCATCAGACACAGGTACCTCCCGAAACTTCCGTGTCCGGTGAGGACCTGCGTCATGCGGTAGGTCAGGACGCCGTGACGCCGATCTAGCCACTCCTCAAAGAGGGGTCTTACCGCCGCAATTGCGGCGTGCCCGGAATAAGTTACCTTAGATTCCATTACATAGTTAGTTACATACAGGTCGACCATATAAAAGCGTGTTAAAAATAGCTTTCTGCACTTCTTCTCAATACAATAATCCTCACTCTGTATGATTTTCGTCAAAAGGGGTACAAAGTTCTTGCTTCACGTACCTATTAATATTATGTATAGTTGCAAAATTGTACCTTAGTAATTTCCTTCATGAATATGATTTAGACCTACCACCGTAGTTCTATGTTATCTCTGTTTTAATTAAACAATAATAAAGCCTATGAACCCGAAACCTGATGTCGACACGCACTTGATCCTAGTGTTGCTAACTAAAAAACTTGAACAGAGGTCGGACTAATAAGTCTCTAACAAGAACTAAGTAGACAAAAGTAAACACATTGGAACTTGAAACAACAAAACAAATAAATAAGGCTGGTAAGGGAATACAGCTGGGTTTACTTTACACGCTTTTGTGGGATGATTCAATTGATTACGTTGTTCATTAGTATCTTAGAGAATTGCCACCTAAACATAGCCAATTAGTAATAAATCAAAATTGAAAGCCAAAGCTCCAATTATCTGGAGTCCTATTAGATAGTTACTGTTTAATTAATTGCTCTGATGGCGTGACTGTATCATGTCTACGTACACTCAGATACTATGTATTTTCTCGGCTAGATAACGCCTGTTTTGTGAGTATCTTGTGTCAGATCTCTTTGTGAGGCCTACATGGGCGTTAATGCGATGAAACTATAATGCGGTGTGAGTTGCTAAGACGTTTTAATTAGATGTGTAATAATGGTCCGGAATAATGAGATGGAGCTTAGTTTCGTAAAGCTTCAACGTTCTAGATTAAATAGTTTACTTAATATTTCTTAACATTTCTGTTGAATTCTTCAGTATTATAGAGTAGGGAAGTTCTAGTAGATTTGTATTCCTGTAAAAGGATTGTTTTACCTTGAAAAGTTAAAGGTAGTCTGAAAACCTATAGTATGTATTACCATACCCATTACCTCTAGAGGGACAAAATCTTAAATGTTACAGTGGCGCCCAACGTGGGCCCTTTTAAAACATGGGATTAAGTTTCTTAGTCCATTTCAAGCGTGGTCTAGTGTCAAATCCGGGCCCGTTCTCATTTTTTCCTGGATTGAATTCCCTTCGAAACTTTTAGATTAATGTCTATAATGAAAAAATAATTTCCCTTCCGTTTATTAAGTATTTTAACTATTAAGGATTGGTCTTTTCGATATTAGTTCGATGGCTTCCAATCAATTTGCTAAAATTAATTAATATCGATTCAGAACTAAAACTACGAATCGGCTACGGCCAGATGTCGCCACCAACTGTCAGAAACTGACGTACAACTGAATGGCATTTAGAATGTAAACATAACCACAACTTGATTACGATTTAATCTCTATAATTTATTGTGATAGCTTATAAAAGAAGTGATTCAACGTCAGAAAGTGTTACCAAAGGTCCAGTGACGAAGTACAGATGAAGGGATGAGACCTCTTTTATAAATGGCAAGCCAAAGTCCATTGTACATACTACAGGGAACAGTTCACTTGGAAACCTTATAATTTACAACGCAGGTAAGCTAGGATAAAAAAACAACGTAACATTGGCTTGGGGTAATGTGTCACCTAGCGGCATGTAAGATTTTTTTCGGTGTAAAATTCTTCTAATAACTTCTCCCGCTCTAGGTGGATAAGAAGGGAGTGTCAGACTTCTACTGACTAGAAAACCCACCCTGTTCCTTCAACTGCCCTAATTTTCTGGGGTCGCGATATCTCGTTAGGACATTTCCGCAACCCTGGTAGAACTGCATGTACCTACAATACAGAAGACTTCTGACCGCAGTAGCTTCTAATAAACTTGTTTTCCTCAACAATGTTTGAACCTTTCCTATGGAATACCCTATTTCCTTGAATGGTTGAAGAAGTAGAATAATTAATATCCGCCTATACCCGAAACCACCATTCAATACTTCAATTCCATAAGCCCATTCAACCATACATTTCCGACCCAATATTAAATCTCAATAATTTCGTTACGCTGATCAATAGGTAATTAATTTAGGCGCAAACAAGCCCGGCTTATGACGTCACACCCGTGTCAAGTGTGAACTCTATGTTTGGACGTTCATCGCAAGCTTGATAAGGTTGCCAATAACAGCCTCAAAACTTCCTTGAAGTACTTTCAAGTTGGACGTGCCGTGAGTTTCGGTAATAGTGCTTTGACAACCCTGTTACCTAGATCAAGTGGAGTAGGGAAGATATGTTTGGAAATATATTAAGATTAAGGCACACTGAGGAGCTCGTGGCTAAATAATAGCACCCGCATGGGATCTTTGAAGGTAAGCATCGCTTGCAGAGGTTGTTATGTGGATGGGTGCCCATCTTAACTTATCGAGATCTCGGAAGTCAAGCCGTTGGTACCGACTATCTTTTGTATATCTTTCACAGTCGTTACAGGTGTCAGAAACTAGAAATCTGACACTTGTCTAGCCATGGGGTTTCGTGTTACCCAGCAAATGGGTTCTGTAGGTCAGATAGGCAGTAGTTCCATGTAAATAAAGCTGTATCCGTATGCATTCCACTTCTTTCTTCGATAAATCTTTCACTGTACAAGCGGCCCGCTTGTGGCATGCATTACCCATAGGTGTGAGGCGTGCTCAAACATTATCTACGTTCAAAAGAATGGTGAAGGAGCATTACCTCTCACTATAACTTTTTTCCCCTCCTTTCTCTATTATGAATTTGATATGTATTAGTATATATTTATATATTATATTGTGTGGTTTCGTATGTTTTTTTACCCGACTGCAAAGGAAGGGTTATGTTTTTCGCGCGTATCTTGTATGTATGTATGTTTGTAATATTCTTTTTACCTCATATCTCCAGAACCGCTGAACAGATTCACAGAATTGACATATCGTTAGATTTGTCTTAACAGCCCGAGTGTTCTTAGATAGGTGACATTTAAAAAAATTAAACATGGCGGCTGTGCGACCCCATTATACATGGTGAAAAAAAAAAAATTTTAAATACTACAATATGGGTATCAAAATAAAGGGCTTAACGTAAGACTTTCAAAAAGGTATATGGGTCATACTCAGAAAAAGTGTACATTTTGGATTTGTAACTAAACTGATAGGTGACGATACTGAGAATCTCCGGTACGAAACTGATGTCATAAGGCATCGTACACACGGATTGGGT
Organism: Tholera decimalis; assembly: GCA_943138885.2. Taxonomy (NCBI): domain Eukaryota; kingdom Metazoa; phylum Arthropoda; class Insecta; order Lepidoptera; family Noctuidae; genus Tholera; species Tholera decimalis. Next base: position 15,738,585 of record OW964559.2, read on the forward strand.
GAAAAAGCATTATTTTTGGAGTATCACTTTTATTTAGATTACTTTAAAAAAATAACACTAAAATCTTACTTATAAACAAAATAAATTTATACCAAGTATAACAAAGGAATATCCTTGTCTTTTCTGAAATGGGAATGGAAAATTTAGTTAGGTTACACACAACAACTTTTTATTCTTCTGAACTAAGCTTAATAATTTCTCAGTTTCGTAACATAACGCAATATAACGAAAATGAGAATAAAATCTGAGAAATTATAATCTCTAAAAATATTTTTACGTTAACCACGTGTTTATCGCACAAGCCCTGAGCTTATTCTTTAAGATAATACAAAAAGCAAGAAAAGGACATAGTAAGTAAACCAGAATATAATAAACTTCACACAATAATAGTCGTTTATAACCCTGAGGTATTTTTATTGTAAATATTCACTTGATACACGTCTTAACTTCACGACTACGACGAAAACAAAAATTTTACCACCATAGTGATTTTGACGTAAGTAATAATGATGCTATAATAGGAAAAATAATTATACTACTTTAAATCATTGTGTTTCTAATTTTATTGCGTGTTACTAACCCAACGAAACTTCATAATTTTGGGACAAAGATTGTTTAATTAAAATAAATTCTTCTATATGCAATTTAGGAAAAAAAATTGTCCCAATTAGTTACTTGATTCATCAAGAATAATATAGCCACAGTCAATATTACATAAAGCGATGAGTATTCGTAAAAATACTTTTCTGAAAAAGTGTAGCGGTCCTTGGGACACTAAAAAATGTATGAAGATATTTTTAGCAATGTTTTGGCACCCAAAAAATATACTCTTTTAATGAAAATTTAGGTTAAAATACGAGGCTAATCTTCATATCAATAGACAGATATAACAACAAAGTGGGGAAAAAGTAAATATATCATAACATTAGATATTTATTTAAATATGAAGTAGCAGGACAAGAATGACCCATATCATGTTTATCATTAGTGTAATACTAGCAAAATAACACAATGAGAAAGTTTAAAAACATGGACTCACTTTCTGAATCCGGTGGAGTGCCAATGTGACACGACCGGGAAAACTAAAAAATTGTTAATTAATATTTTAACTAAAAAGTTGAAAAAAAAAAACTTATTTAAAATATCTAAAAAACCCGACTGCTCAACTGCTTGTTTCTTACACTTCAGTTGAGCAGTCGGGTTTTTTAGATTTTTTAAGTAAGTTTTTTATATTATGATGTTTGGTTAGTACTATGTGTGATGTTGTACACTGACAGCTCTAAATCTATCTCCTTAAATTTCTGTCCATCCAAAGGTTGTCTGTAAGAGATTGCCCTGTGCGATAAGACCGCCCATTATACACTAGTTTTATTATTTGTATCCTTAAGTGTATTTTAAGGTGTATAATAAGGTATATAATAAACAAATAATAAATATCCAGTTAGACTGGAAACCGACCCAACATAGTTTGGAAAAGGTTAAGCGGATGATAATTTAGATCAAGGGAAACACTCTAAAAAAAAACACGAACTTGAACTTATTAAAGAAATACTTTAAAATATGTTCAACTATACAACGTGTAACGGAAATCCCATATCTATCCAAAAGGGCTGAGGACAACATCTGGTATGGAGTCTCTATGCACAGTTTCAGCTCAAAATAAGTGACTCCAAGAATTGATACCAAATTATCGGTTTCATATCTTTATTGAATACCAATCATAACAAACGTGTCACAGCACTATCAGAGTCGATAACTTTCCACGTTACTTGCCAATAACAAGATAATTCTCTTCGTTCTTCTTATTTTGAAAAAAATGGTCTCTGGTATTGAAATTTTTTAATAAGTTCCGCATATGTAGACTTAGGATTAGAAAACCCTTGCCATATCGTTTGCTGTCATCCAAAGAAGCCGTCCACTTAGTATGTATATACCCATTAAATTACACGTGTTATATGTTTTTATATGTTATGCATGAGATTAGAACATCGAGATAAAAAACTAAAACCGTCTATTGAAAAGTCACCCTCTAAAAGGAATAGCAAGAAAATATTCTCTTAAATTATTTCGTGGTTATAATTTCGTAATAACATATCTGCAAAACCGCTTTACATTTTAGAAACTATTCGCAATTATCGGGTGCATGCTACAATATCATTATATTTGAATTGTCATAATTAAGCCCTTTCATTTGATATTCAACCTAATCATTACATGCTTATTTTTTTCATTAATTTATGACCTTTGGAGGGCATCATATTCAATTTCATTCAACGTCACATGGCCTATATCCAATTATCCAGCGGACAATTATGATGCTTCCAACGATATCTAATTCGTTAAATTATGATTGCTAGTTAAAGAGTTATGAAGGAACAGATGAACATGCATACCGGTCAAAATCACAACCCTCCTTTTTAGGGTACCGTAGCCAAAAGGCAAAAAACGGAACCTTTATAGATTCGTCATGTCGGTCTGTCTATCTGTCCATTGCATCGGTATGTCAGAGCCATTATATTCCGTAACTATCTTGAAAAACTTAGCGCCATATTGTGACGTATTAGCTGTCAAATCGAACAATTTGTGTAGAGTGAACAAAACAAGGATTTATTAAGTCATTTATTTACAAATATTGTGCTAAACAAAACTAGTCCCCTTTCCGTATTATTGTTATTTTATTTTATTTTTGATGATAGCATCACAAATAAAATAAAATAACGTTTTAATAATTTAGACTGGACTTCTAGGCCTTTACGCCATGTGTTCTCCTTACTTTCGGGCGTATTGGTGCCAACAATGAAAATAAGAGAGAAAAGTATGTTTCAAAAAAACGAATTATGACTTTAAATAATTAAATATTATATTTAAATTTGATGTGAGACTCGGTTAAACAAAGTAAAATAATCCGTCATTATTTTTCGCCATTAAATTTCTTTGGAAACCATACTTTTTGAGTGACATTTGACAGATAAAGGTAATTGAAATTCCTAATAGCATTTGAAACGCATAGTAACTTGGTAGGTAGATGTATTCTGTGAACCGCTCTCTCTCCATACCAAAAGAGACTTTCATACATAAAGTAAAGTCTCTAAACCGTTTGTTTTTACCGGAGAGACACTTAAATATGACCAACTGTGACAAATATTTAGCTTTAACATTTGCTATTCGGTAATTCATATATTTTTATCAGAATTTATGTTTGGTATGCGTAGAAAGTTACCCCTAAACACCGCAAGCTTCGTGTTTGACAAGTATAAAAAGAAATGCGGCAAGAAAACTCTATGGGTACATCTATACAACGTAAGTTCTTGGACGTCTGTAGGATTTGAACGCGCCAATCAATCCATAAATCATTTATTTTCTCTAACCGGTTGCCTTAAAGTAAAGTTAATAAATGTACAATTTCCTAAACCTAACGGGATATTTACCATGTGTATTTATTATTTCGAGTTTTCGATATTTCGGCACTGTTGCAAGCGCCATGATCACGGATGAACTGAACTAATTGAGAGAAGTTAGTGACCATGTTAGCTTAAACACTTATATTGTACACCAACCTTGTGAGACATTGCTACCTGAAGTAGTTTTTGGAAAAAAAACCTGTGTTACAGGTCACTAATAACTTAATATTGCAATCTTGAGCTAACACGTAAAATTACGGCCTTCGCGACTAGAGCATGGATACCGGTTTTCGATAATATCGAAAAACCGATCGATATTGAAAAAGGCGATATTGGATTTCAAATATCGGTTTTTCGATATTTTATATGAAACAAAAGACCAGACGCAATAGAATCTTTCTTAGGTACCATTTCATTGAATTTAATTAATGTAAACAATACCTATCAGTTTATTATATAATAATATGTATACTACAGTGTCATTTATAAATGATTATTTCCATATAAAAGTGTACAACACTTGGGCGCCCGGCATTATGTACATACAGGCAACAAAATAAGATCGTATCTCAAAGACAATACCTTGAATTCCCTCTGCTACTTTTTTATATTATGTTTTATTACTGATGAGCCCAGAAGTTGCCCGTTCACTCTTGCTTTGAAGGCAGACGGGTCATATGTAGAAGGGAACACAGCAGCCTGCAGAGAGTTCCAAACCTTGGCCGTGCGCACAATAAATTTAGAGGAGAATCGCTTAGTACGACAAGACGGTATATTGAACAAGTGAGAATGGTACCATGCAGTACGTCTGGTAGATCGTTAGTATAAGGTAGATGGAGGAATCGGATCGTGGAGTTCCTGCGCACACTCTCCGAAGTACAATCTGTGGAAGACCGACAGGCAAACAACGTTTCGCCGATGAGCCAGGCCGTGAAGCTTGTCTGCCAACACTGCATCGCCAATGAGTCTTTTAGTACTGCGTTATCCGAGTCATGTGCAGCAAGCTGGTATTTTGCTGAGCCATCCTACAAGTGACTGCAGTACTCCATACAAGAACAGACCTGTGCTTTATACAAATTCAAAAGCTGTCCAGATGTGGAGTATCGCCTCACCTTGTGAAGGATTTCCAGCTTTTTGGCTGCAGTCAAAGCTTTTGACTCAATGGTTGAGCCGAAGTTTAAGTTAGACGTCAACGCCATGCCCAAGAGCTCCAGACAGTCGGTAACTGATAGGTATAGATGCACCTCGTAAAGTAGGAGACAATTTAAATTGGCTCCTTTTAACAGTGAAAAGATAAACCTGTATTTTCAAAGCATTGAATTTGACCAGATTTTCGATCAAATTCATTCTCTCCAACATGGCCTTTCTAAGACAGCGTTTCGTCCCTGCTAGCTCTAGCACTGAATAAATATATCTTTAAGTCAGTGCTGTCATCCGCGTACCCAAGAGCTGGAGCAGGTCCTTGATATGCAGCAAAAAAGAGTCGCAAAGAGAACAGACCTCTTTAGAATACCGCATTGACATTGACAAACATAAGATCCGATGAGCAGCCATCGATAACCGCTCGGATTGACCGCTCACATAAGAAGTCAGAAATCATCATTTGCAGAAGCCAGCACGGATGCCAAATAGAGGAAGCTTGCTCAGTAGACTAGCGTGCCAGACCCTGTCAAAGGTTTTTGCGATATCTCTCTCTCTGTGTCCTATTTTTATGACGGAATCGATTCTGAAGCCGATTCTGAACCAACTACCTTCAGGAATTGCGTTTATTCTGTTACACGTTGTAAATTATGTTACTCAATTACTTATTTTAACTTGTGTTGATTTTTTTATTTAATGTCATAGCAGAGTATGTTAAGAAATTGATATTTTTTGTGTATCATACTTTTAAATTCGAATTGATATAAGATTGCAATGAAAAAAGGACGGTGATTTTATATTTTCATAGCACACTTTGATACAGTCTCTAAATTCTAATATTTGGACCTTTACAACGTTAAATAGAATTTGATCATTTTATTTCCATAATATCGGAAAAATATCGAAATACCGGAATACCGATATTAAAAAAAAAGAATATCGAAACAAAACCGATATTGGGAAAAGGTTCCGATATTCCATGCTCTATTCGCGACCCAGTCTTCTGAGCTGACGCTTAGTCAACCTGTCCGACGATTTCGCAACTACGATGGGGTTGACTTTCAATTTAGCCGTTACCAGTAGTACCTACCAATGTTTTACATAAAGCGATTGCCTATTTGATCTCCACGACCCAATAACTGACTCGATTTAGAAGCTTGAAAGAAGCGCTAAAGATATCAAAATTACTAAATGAGCGTATCTGTATCTTGAAACCCATCTTCGACTGACCTTGACAAGCATGGCTTGACCTCGACGATAAACCCATATAATTTTTATAATTCAGCCACGACTTACTCCGAGCTGACTCTCAATACATAATTTTTTGACACTTATGTGGTGTGGAGTTGGATTGGAGAGAGATTGTCTTCACTATTTCTGAAAATAAAAATAATCTATACTTATAATAAATCTGTAGAGAGGTCAATTCTGTACATGAAATATATTTCCAAAATAACTATCAGGGCGTGATTAAGGATCGATACTCATGCCAAAAATGCAATCAGTTAAATTTTTGTCTGTCTGTCTGTCTGTCTGTCTGTCTGTCTGTCTGTATAACCGTTATAGAAACAAAAACTACTCGACGGATTTTAACGAAACTTGGTACAATTATTTTTCATACTCCTGAGCGGGTTATAGTATACTTTTCATCACGCTACAATCAATAGGAGCAGAGCAGTGAAGGGAAATGTTGGGAAAACGGGAGAAGTTACTCCATTTTTTAAGCTTCCGTCGCGTGTGCAACCTTAATGGTTAAAGCTACACAAATCATTTCATGACGGAAATGTTCTCCTTAAAATTATATAAAAATATCCCACGACAGCATATGTCTAACTTTTATGGTTGACTCACAATAACACGTGTAACTCCCGATAGCTTAGCAGTTCGAAGCTTTCTGATTATAATATTTGTCTACTCTTACGTTTATAACACTCTCAGTCACCCCTAATTGAAAAAGTTAACATTATTAACTATTCCATAAAAAAATTGGCCAAGTGCGAGTCAGACTCGCCCATGAAGGGTTCCGTAGTAACTATAATATAATATGCAAATTTATTTGACGAAAAAAAAACCTTACAAATTTCTTAAAACTAGCTTATTTACATTATACAACTGCGCCAAATAAATTTGTTTTGAAAAAAAAAACCTTACAAATTTCTTAAAACTGGCTTTTTTACATTTTTTACAACTGCGCCGAATAAATTTGTTTTTCATAGTGTTTGTATGAATTACAAAGTTATATTTGCGGTTTTAGAAAATATGCTGTATCTCAAAAACTGCTGAACTGATTTCGTTCAAACTAATTTTGGTTGAAAGTTTATATTAAGATCTACAGACATATATTTTTTTTAGATTTTTCACTCCATTATTATAGAAGTTAGAGGTTGTGTCCGCCACACACACATTTTACCACTTTGGAAGCTTATATCTTTTAAACGATTGACTTTATGGAAAAGTGGTTTTAGAAACCCCGATGTCGTTTTTAAAGAACTGTCTATAAATACCACACATGCATCGATTTCATGAAAAAAAATATTTTCAGGTTTAGTTCCATGTATGGGGAGCCCCCCTTTATTTTAAATATTTTTTAATTTTTTTCTCAAAATCGGAAAGCGGTTCACAGAATACATCTACCTATCAAGTTTCACTTGTATACTCCTAATAGTTTCGGAATAAAATTGCTGTGACAGACGGACACGGAGGACGGACGGACAGACAGACAGACAGACAGACGGACAGACATGTCGAAACTATAAAGATTCCGTTTTTTGCCATTCGGCTACGAAACCGTAAAAAGAATCATATAAATCGGTATAGAAACACCAAAGTTATACATGAAATACGCTTACAATAATAAGCCATCGCGCATGAATACTGAATCATGCTATAAGGATTATTTTTGAGAATCGGTCGCCGCGCTCGACGCGTCTCGCGGTCGAAGCGTTCTGTAGGTACTTAAGCCTCATGTGAACGTGATCTAAACAATATTACCAATACATTAACTTACGCTGACGGAGTCGCGGGCACAGCTATATTGTATCATTACGCTAAGGCCAATAGGAGCGGAGCGCCAATGAAAAATGCTTCAAAATCGGGGTTAAATTTAACGTTAGCCCAAAGTAACTATTCCACGCGGACGAAGTCGCGGGCAAAAGCTAGTACTTAATATTACTATTGTACTGCTGGCAAGAATATAGTCTAAAATAATAATAGAGATGAAATATATTTTACCTGCTAAACCTTCGAACGCGTGACCTAGACAATATCTTGCAACCGTCGGAAAATACGATCAAGGGATTATTATCTGAAAGATAATCCGTAGCTAAGTAGTCATTAAATCATAAAAAAAGGTTAAAAACCCTATGTTGTTGTTTGAATTACACGAAAACGAGTGAAACATAATCCCAGCTTTCGCAATACTAATAGAATAATGTTGAAACGTCAAAACAATAGGTTTTTCGAAGTAGAAAGATATTATAACAGATTGTTTTACGAATTTTATTAATCTGACATGAGTCCATACGTATATCTACTCCCAATCTTGCTTAAAGCTTCACAGATCTCTCATCAAAGTTTTATAAAAATATTGGAAATAAAAAAATATGCAACTCAAAAAGAAAAACATGGTTTTTAATTTCACCTGCAACGAGTAGATATAAGAAAACAGCATTTTCGTTTTTATAAGTAAATTAAGACAAAAACCTTCACAGAGCGAAGCGTTTATATCAATTCCTAAAGCAATAAAATAAAATAGGACAAATTGACGCTGCCTTTATTTATTTATGTACACATGACACAAAAAGACAAATACAGATAAAAAAGCACAAAGGTGCTGCTTATTTCAAAAGAAATTTCTTCAAGCAGACCTGCGATAGGAGAGTTAAAGAGATGATAGACACAGTATGTATAAATACAAATTACGTAAATTAAAACATACTTTACTAATAACATAAATTATAAAGATACAATAAACAGATAAATACTATAATATATATATATATAAAGTTACGGGATAGTAGAGAAATAGTTTCCCTTTGTTAGAGGTCAACAGCTACATTAATATTAATTACGCATATCTTGGAACATATTTAGATATTAACGTTCAGAGCACTTCACGTGGTAGGCCCAATTGTGAGGTCAAATATCGTTCAGTTGCCATGTATGTACAAGAGTCACACTCAAAACATTGTCACCTTTTCCTCTTACAAACAGTTTAGCAGAACGATAAAAGCAAAAGAGCATAATAAAAAGACAAAGAAATATAAAACACGAGACTTTTGTTTTGAAATTATGTGTGAAACGTAAAAGAGATTGGCAAGATGGCACTGACAGCTCCCCGTATGGAATTTAGCGGCAAAACAAAGCTCACCCAGAGCGTCAGTGCTCAGATTAAATAGATTAGATCAGCTAATTGAGAACGCTGCTACAACACGAGCACTTTGTTTCATTCGATACAAAACGAATCGCTCGCTCGACGATATTGGAGATCAACTATGTATTTGCCGCTACATTTGTGATTGCTACACCGATTAACTGTGAACGCCACCAATGAAATAGTACGCATCGCTAACAGTCAACCGCTAACTACAAGCCATATGTACGCAACCTAATAACAATTACTGTCGCGTTCCAAATAATGATGCGCACATACTAACAACGAATCGCAATCGGCAACTGGTTCCTCTCAAACGGATGGTTTCCTAAAACATTCAATGTTCTCTTTTACTACTTCCCAGGTGTACACTATTTGATTTTATTGGCTACTAGCTTCTGCCCGCGGCTTCGCTCCCGTAAAACTCTTTTCTCAGGGAATAATGTAGCTTTCTACTGGAGAAACTTTTTATCAAAATCGGTTTATTCGTTTTGAGTTTATTCCTTACAAACATACAAAAATAGCTATTTCCGCGACTTATTTCGTGTAAGAGGATTTTCCCGCCTAAAGATCCGAGACCGTGGCAATTCCGGGATAAAAAATAGACTATATACCCTCTTCTATTTTCCAATTAAAATCACGTCAAAATTGATTCGCTGTTCCAGAGATTAACCTGAATAAACAGAAAGATAAGAAGGCAGACAAAATTTACAACGGGTTGTTTGTGTCTTTGTATCGTATAAAAGCCTTGAGAAAATACAATTATCTTGTAATCACAGACGGACACTTTAATTTTATTTATATATATGCATGTTTAGATTCGATATATTAAAGTTTCAACGTTTGCAGACAACTCCATTGAATGTTAATGCGGTTGCGGCGCCCAGGAACAACAACATTGTTTTATAGGACAACCAAATGAGTGTTTTCCGCAACGCAATGTTTTGATTGCTCTGTAAATCACACACACGGAACTATTGTGGCAGACAAATGCAGATGAACATTTTTGACTTACGACCCAAAATGTTATAACGTAGTAAAGAGCCTGTTAACATGCGAATTGTAAAAATATGGTTAAATGCGTGATCAAATTTAAAGCTTTGTTTTCCTAGGATAGCGGTGCCGTCATATAGCGGCCGTAATACAGCGGTGAATGACGTCACTAGAACGTTGTCTATGTAAACAAAATGGCGCGGTTTCCTAGAGAGCGGTAACTGACACCGTAACGTAAAAAAGCGGTGCCGCCATTTGCATGACGGCCGTCTTGTCGGTGTCAGATGGTTTCGTGAACGTTTCATTGATAGCGATGAAGCTGACTGTGTTAAAACGGCCGTGGAACTTTCCACATGTCGTCACCGTAAAGACGGCCGTCTTTTTGCGTCCGTAATATTACAGCCGCTATATGACGGCACCGCTTTCCTAGGAAACCAAAGCTTAACGGAATCATTATCTCTTTTATGTTTAATTTGATCTCACAAATTAAAAATGTTATTAAAAACATTACGATAATATCAGCCGCATGGGGCATCCATGTTAAATAGTGTTACTCGTCTGCATCCAGTACGACTAGTAAGCGACCCCAGCATGACAACCATTTATGGATACAAACCATTCTCATGTGAAAAAGCAGAATTCAAGGCAACCTTTTTCATTCACCCGGAACGCATCTTGACATTCATTTAATTTCGTTTTCCCGCGCTGTACCCAGCCCTTTCTGGCCGGACAGCTAATTTGTACAGATACCATTTTGAAATTGGAAGTCACGAATTTCCTTTTTTAGAGTCTGTAATAAAACAAGGGAACCTTATAGCTTTGCCATGAGCACCATGTCCGTATTTATCCGCGTATTTTTTTTAATTTATTTATTTAACTCAAATTATCTAATTACAATACAATCTTTAATTCTGCCAAACTGTAAAACAGTTTGTCGGCAGCTCATCTTGTATCATCATGTTTAGGACCAGAACTTACCTTAACAGCATTAGCCTAAGGTGTCTGCCTTGTGATAGAGAAGTCTCGGGTTCGAACCCCACCCATTACACTATTGCCGTGAACCCGCTCCAGTCACAAGCATATTTAGCTTAGTTGGAGGGGTTATGCGTACGTAACATTTTAATGTTTAGTCATTTTTACCATCGTTTACGCGAGCAATAGCTACGTAATCCTACACAGTGCTTTGTCGCATGGGTATGGCCGGGTTTAATTACTATAATAAGTATTTAAATTTACAAAGAGTCTAACCTATATATACATATTAAGTAAAACAATAATGGTTCTATTCCTCCAGCATTTTGAAGCAAACAGCGTAAGTTTGCGATACAACAAGTTTTAGCAAACTTCTTGCGTCTTAGCTGCTCTCGAACTGAGAACGAGCTGAGAACGTACGGCTAATTATTGCTATCGACCTAATTCTATAAACTAGGCTTAGCTTGTTCACGAATGTTCAACTTTAATATTATCCTTACTTTATGTATTTACCACGGTTTTACCTGGAATTTCAATATTTTTATTTATAATTTTTGCAACAAACTTGTGAACATAATTATAATTTGGCGTATAACTCTTCCACTATGGGTTGGTGTATGTCACATATCTTCATAGTTTACCATCGCGGTTTCGAGCGCAGTGGTGGTGATTTCTTCATTGTTTTTTATTATACAGCCCTATAAAATAATATATGAATTTAAATTCACGTCACAACATGTTTTATTCCTTTAATGGTTATGCAAATAGATTAATCCGCTCAATATGGTAACAATTAAATTTTATCGGCCATTTTATATAAAGCCTGAACGATATGAACAACATAAACTAATATCGGTTTTAATTTTAATCGCTTAAATAAATGTTTAACTACATAGATGCGATACGTATATCTAATGATTCATGGCCATAGATAAAATGAGATATGATATTACCTTTGCTTCAATTCCCGGTAACTTTTTTATTTATAAAACCCTACCTATGAATGAACAAACAGATTTTTCAATTGAGTTATAAACATATTCCTTATTCAAACTCGCATATCGTTGGCTTTCATACAAAAGTTGGTAACGAGAGTAAGAATATGTACCAGGCAGTTATAAATTGCAAGGTTTAACGGAAAAACTTTGCTATCGTCGTGCGCCTACGTACCGCCAGCCGATTTACCTCCTCGAGATAACAAGTTCCGTACTACCCCAGTACCGACCTGTTGGGGGGTATTTTTTAATTTTCTAATCAATATGCGGGGAAAAAAGCTTAATTTTCATCGGAGACAACATCTTTTGTGGTGAACTTTCCCTATATACTGATAGAACGGACAAACTTGAAACTTAGAGGAAAGGTACGAAAACAATGGAGAGATTCGAAGATAAGCTGATGGAGGGACATTAAGTAACCCCGCGAAAGTTATAATTTTTGGATCATACCCGTTCTAAGGCTCCGGGGAGAGCATCCCTTAAATTCACAATTCTCGGATAAACTTTGATAGCAACTAAAGAAAAGTTAGCACTTAACCGTGAATTGATGTTTTTATGGAACCCTTCTTACACTTTATGCTGTAAACTCGCCACAAGTACCAATGGACAATTTATTTATTTATTATATGCTTTATTGTACACCTTACAAAATTTCTATGTTAACTTAATTTAGTTAACTTTTTAGAAATATCGTGAAAATCGCACAAGCTTCATGTACAAGATATGCCCTCGTATACTCATAAAGAGCAATTACCTCTATTAGCTTTAACACAAGAACTATATACGTATACATCGCCATCATTTATAGATATTGTTATCAGCAATAAGACCGCCATTATAACCATAGATTAAGCATTTGTTTTATTATATTCTATCATCTATAAAGAACATGACGTCATGACTACAAGGCTCTAAAAGTTTCACAATATGATTTTTCCCCTAGAAACCGACAACAAAAATCAACTCATGAAAGCCGAGTACTGACACGTTGTATTTGGTTTTTGTGCGGTTCACTTGTTCGCCACAGGATGCATGAGGCTTCGCCGGGGTTGCAGAATTATTCGAAAGAGTTACCGCGGCCTCGGAACACGAAGGGCATAATGATGGATCACGGATGGGTTTTAGTCAGTAAAAGTCTACACACCCTCCCGCTTCGCCTAGATCGGGAGGCAGTCATTGGATGATTTTCCCATCCTAAAAAAGGATGCATGAGGCTTGCAATGTTAAATAAAACTATTCTATATATTTTTTATAATAGCTTATAGATATTTTTTATTAAAATGTTGCGAATAATAAATAAAATGCGTATTGTAAAATTTCATTTTAGTTTTATATTATGTTCATTTTTTTCTAACTCTCTCTTGCCCGTGGCTACATAATAACAGCCAGGCGGTTGGTGGTTGGGTGACCATCTTCGATCGAGCTTCTTCCGTGCCTGGGAAAGCACGTTAACCCATTGGTCCCAGCTGTCATTAGTACATTTTTGACAGTCTCTACGGTTGGCAAAAGCCAGATCTCTCTCTGACACCAGTCTTGCCAAGGGGTATCCTGATACTCAGCGATTGGATTATGAAGGTCAGATAGGCAGTCTCTTCATATATACTAGTGTTCAGCAACTTACCTTAGATATATCTTTATTACCAAAGTAGTTTCATAATTATTAAGTACGAGCTAGATAAATATTTGCCACATATAATATAAAAAGCATCCACTGCTACACTTGACTGAGGCCTGTATTTCCACAAATACAAACAATAAACACTTCCCAAATTATTTTCATATTTTTTTCTCTAAATAACGTAAATAATTTTATGCTTTGTTTCTTTTATTGCTTGCTTCTTCTAAACCACCCAACGAATCTTAATACATTTCTACTCATTGCATTCAGACCAGGCAGTCAAAAATAATTTTCACGCAAGCTCCGCCCCCATGCAGCCCGATTAGGCCGTTGTGTACTAACGCTAAAGCAACAGTAATAAAGTTGAATATCGCGTGCGCTCTTTCACCATGTTCTGTTTCGAAACTGCCGTTGTGTGCTAAACGCTAACGCAGCAGTAATAAAGATGAATATCGCGTGCGCTCTTTTACCATATTCGGGTTCGAAGCTAAATGTCGTAAGACCCAATTCTTATTTCGCTTATAACTAAAGTAATAATTGATCTAGAAAAAAAATGTCCTATATTTTCATAATAAACTATATTTTCTTACTGTCAATACTAATTTTAGACATAAGAGCCTAGTAGACTTGATTAAATATTGAATATTCTTTAAAAAAGGCATGATTTTCGATTAAAAAATGAATCGAGCGAAAATGTTCCAATTACGAAACTGGTCTAGACATATAAGTTTTTAAGCTAACATGGTCACTAACAGTATCCTGTTTTAAGTTCTAATGATACTGGTCTAGTCATGTAAAGAAAAAGATCCAATAAATCATATACTAAAGTTCCATTTTGATTGTATGCGTGGTTGTTTCTGAATATTTGCTTAGTTACTTACAATTTAGGGAGTACTCTTCAATGCTATTTCAAATTTGTTCCTCATGAACTAAGCTCCAATCTTTTACACGTGCAACTACTAGGTAATAACCAGAATGACGTAGGTATCGTAACTTAGTACAAAATAATTTTTATCAATATAAATTTAAATACATAAAGATTTCATAATCAGCAGGGTAGTTTTAAGACTTGTTATTTCATAAACTCCGAAGATCGTTTAAAAACCTTCTCGTTCAATTTATTACAAGCTGTCAGCCCAGACTAGTTGCGAACTTTACACCGAACACAATTTACCTAACCGTAGTCTCTCCCAGTTCACCTTCATTTGGACTGTTTTTGTACTTAACTGAATTTTAATTAACTAAACGGAAAGTGCCCGCTTCCAACTTAGCACTTGTCAGAAACAGAAAATTTCGAATATCTAGAATAAATAATAGCGTTAAATATGTCGGATATCCAAGCATGCAATGTAATTGAGTTTCTAGCTAAATTCTATATCCTGGAATACATAGTTCAATAATTGATTAAAGTGGTGCGTATTTTAGCCTTTAATCTCGGTTTGTATTAGTGCCAATTAAGTTTTATGTTATAAGAAAAGTCTAGCTAACGCCTTATCTTAGCTCAAAGGTCTTGAGTTTGTGATAGTTCTTTCGAAAATTTTCATCTTAGTTTTAAAGAGTCTAGGGTCTATTTCTATGGGGTTTTAGGTTTCAGTGTTTGTAGGATTTAAGTCAGAGAAATTTTTTCATAGTTTTACATATTAATCATACCGAAAAATTATAGGTATGGTATACATTATACATATAATAAAATCACATACAAGCTTTTGATGATGAAGCATTAATCTACAGTATGGTAAAAGACGACAGGTGTTCAGGACTGCAAAAGGCCAGCCAACGGTAACTGGACGGTCTGAACTTGTCCACGGTTCGTGGAGCCCTACCGTTGCTTTCAACAACAATAAACAAAACTACAGGCTCTTCGGCCGACAACAATCTATAGCCTCTGAGGCTTTATAAATACCTTATTACCACTAACCTTCTGTGCTGGGTTCGCCAAGCTTCGACCTTCCTAGGTCACGCCCAAGTGTGGTATGTATGTAAATATGAGGTGAGTAAATGAAAGTGTGATGTAAGTCAAGTGTTCTGAACGGTCACAAGGCGTCAGTATCCAGATGGCACGGTTCAGATCAGCATCACAGCCCAAACTCACACCGGATTGAAGCTATTTATCACTATTTTCAGCACAGTCCGCGTGTCAGACCGGGCTGACGACAATACGGCGATATATTCCAAAATATCCCAGGGTTTTCATCAAATGGGGATTACAAATTCCAATTAATCGTTACTCGCGACCCAATTATCGGTTTCAACAGGCGATTCCAAACGATATTTTACCAATTATAATTAACTCAACAGGTCCAACGCGGACATTTTCCAACAAGGAAGCAAAGTCAAACTGTCAAGTCAAAAGGTTATGTCAAGTGTCAACATCAAAAAGACAATAGAATGTTGCCACACCAAAAAGATCGTTCAAAAATACATTTGGGACGCAACATCTACCCCCCCCGGACAGGCCTACCCATCCGTTAATCAATTGGAAGTCTTGACAAGGTTGCGAATTCAACACAGCTTCAATGCGGCCAAATATCGTAGCTAGTTCCTCAAAGGTGAGAACGGTGTCTCCCAACAATCTCCGCCAGCGTCCCTTTGCCGCTTTCACCGCGGCCCCAAAAATACCCCCCCAATGGGGGGCAGGCTGGCGGGTCAAACAACCAAGTGACCCCTCGGCGCACGGTGGGCTGAAAATCGGCTTTCATAGACTTAGGCATTTTATTTTGCAAGTGCGAGTTTTTTTGCCGGATATCACTTCTATTAGTTATAACAATATACAAAAATGACACCAGAATTGATTCTGCACAGAAACGAAGGAATTATAATTTTTTTACGAAAATTTTGTATGGAGCTAGTATGAAAAATCGAAATATCTCTAAAACGGCAGCGATAACCGTAATATCCTTATAGGGGGTTATAGTACTAATTATTTATGATTTTTTGACATACGTTACATAATGGTTGTAGATGCCTTTTTTTAAAAAAAATCGTCAAAATATTTTTATTTATTTTTACATATTTAAACGTTCCTTTTAGTGTTTAAGTTGAAGAATTCAGAGCTTTAACAACTCTTATCATAAAATAGCATCACCCCTATAGACCTGAAGGACTAGACAGAGGTGTGTAGTGTCTTGTTGATCTTGTAAGATTTCCAACAATACCAAATAGTTGAATATCAGTGTCAAAGTGCCCATGCTGTCGCTTCTTTTTGAAAGATAGGGGAATGAAATTGTTAATTGATCATACCCTAAAAGTATGATTACAACATAACCGGACACATAATAATAATAATATCCTTATAGGGGATTATAGTACTAACATTATTTATTTTAACATATGAAACTGTTCAAAACGATCCATGAACTGTGTCAAAGTTAAGAACATCGTTAGGAAGCATGCTTTTTCCCCAAATATTAAGAATATGTGAAAAAAAAAAAGACTGTATATAAACTTTTTATTGATAGGTAATTTAAATAAAACAGAAGTAACAAAAATAATATCTAATACATTCAATTATACAAAATACATATTTGAAACTATAATTTATGAAATTATTAACTAAACATATTGGTACAATAAACTAACATAAATAACAAAAGAACATAAAGAAAAATAATTAAATTTTACAAATTTTCTTTACAACTTTCGTTGTCGGACTCCAATTCCGAGTCAGAATCCAGATCGGATATACCTACAAACTCGAACTCAGTTTCCGGAAACTGTATTAGGTCGAGAGTTTCAGCAAAAAAGGTTGTCTTCCTTTTGGCATCTAACTTCGGCCTTTGTGCACTTAGAAAAGGATCCGAAGAAACAACAAGCATATTTAGGATATCTTGATTAGAATCTTGCCTGCTTCTTTTCCGCGAATGATGTTCCCAGAAGCTCCTAAAATCTTTGTTTCGAGACTCTGAGGCTTCTTCCGAGAGAGTCCCAATCGGGACAATATCATTTTTTTCGATTATGTCAGCTCCGTGTATTAATAGTTTATGTATGGTTGATGACATGTAGTACCAGTCGTATAATTCCACGTACTTTTCTGCTGTTTTGCGAGCAAAATCTTTAAATTTGATGACATCGATCTTCTCACCAGATGTTATTGCTTGCAAAATAACAGCAAATCTTTTTATCAGGTTTTGATCCAACCCAGTAATAGCTGCAGTTTTATTGGGAAACTCGAAAAACTTCCTTGCGGTATTCCCGTCATTGGTAGTTCCCGAGCCTTGTTTTACTATATCAATTAACAGATTGAGCTCCTCTTTAAATTTATTTTGAATGTTTTTTTTTCTGTTTTGTAACATATCTTTATGCTCATTACTTCTTGCTGCCCACTGTTTGAAGTCAAGTCTGTACGCAATGTGTAACAGACATTCCATGCAATTTATACGGGCATGTAGGGATGATAGGCCAAATTCATATATGTCAGAACACACAGTTTTTGATGTTACAGCATCTAAGTGATTCATTTCTGTTGGTTTTGCTAAGCACAGGTAGCATGATGCATTTGATCTAGCTTCAGAAAGGTACGTGCAGACTTTTGCGTCGATCATTGTCATCATTAGTTTATGAGTCACCCTGTTACTATTAATGCACTCTGTGGGGTTAAGGGCCTCAATTTCCTCATCCATTTTTCTTTTGTTATCAATGACAACTGCATGGCTTTCTTTTACAAAAGTGAACTGAACCGGACGACAATAAAAAGTTGAGCATGGTTTCGGGTTTGTCCATATAGTATTATCTCCATCTGTCAGTTTCAGTGGCACCAAGGAGGTCATGAAAATGCTTGAATCATCATGCTCGCCGTCCATTTTCTGCTTGTATCGGCTTTGATTGGAAGCACCATCAAATCCCCACTTCGATATCAGCTTTAACTGCTTATTTTCCACATTATCAGAAAGACTTTGAAGAATCCGCTTCACCGTGATGTCAAGTAAAGCTTGAAGTGTAATTCTAGCTGATGAATCCGTAACTGATACTGATTGATTAGGAGGGTAGCATGCAAGCT
The DNA here is from genome assembly GCA_943138885.2 of Tholera decimalis. Lineage (NCBI taxonomy): Eukaryota > Metazoa > Arthropoda > Insecta > Lepidoptera > Noctuidae > Tholera > Tholera decimalis. The sequence continues at coordinate 15,757,072 of OW964559.2, forward strand.
TAGTTTGTTGCAGTTTATAGTAGGATGGGTAAATATCCTTAGCACCTTCCCGAATGGCAGTCTCTCGCAACGTAATATATTGCCACTTTGAAAGCTTAAGTGAAAGAAGCAATCCAAGTGCTTTCTCTGGTGTAAATATTACTGTTTTCTTAATGCTTTCCTTGATTTTAACGGCAGCTTCTAGATTTTTGATCATATAATTGATTACAGATGCGATATCTTCATAACCTTCTTCTTTTAAACGTGCTGCAGCTGCATATGCCAATTCACAGGAATCCTCGCCTATGTGCTCACTAGATCTTCTCTTTTTCTGTTTGCTTCCCAGATCTTTGAATGGTTTTCGGGACCTTTTTGTCATTGTTCCAACAGTCGATGATGTCGAAGGTTCTGGAGAGACTGAGCGTGCTCTTGGTATCTCATCAACAGTTGGTTCTTGATTTATTAAAGTTTGCACGCAACTCGGCCAATCAATATTTGCTTGCAACCACTCTCCGTACGTATTTCTAAACTTATCAAAGAATCGTTTAGATTTCTGCCACCTGTTTAAAGCAGCTCGCGTGAATCTCCGACAAAATTCTTTGAGAGTTACTTGATCTTCGGCAGAAAGGCAATCGCCTATGCGGGACACAATTGCACTAAACAATACTTCATGATTAAATGAAGGACACTCACTTTTTAGAAGAACAAACAAATCTAAGTTGGTGATTAAACTTTCCATTCTAAGATTTTGTAGTCGCAAAGCAAATAGTTTTAGTGTTAGCAGTTACACGGTTGTGAACAATCTAAATTATGGAACAAAATTATAGCCCTTTTATTGTATAAAGTCAATAATTAGTTAACTACCCTCATTAAAGTTATAAAAGATATGATAATAAAAATTTATAATCGTCAAAAACATTTCGTAGAACTCATAGTAGAACTAATCAACATTAGCAAATCACATTAGCTCACTAATTATAAAAAGGTGAATGCAGTTCTTAGTTGGTATTGTTGCGAGATATTTCAAATCATTTAATCACTTAATAGGCTCATTAGAATCAGAAGACTACAACCATCATTCTAATTACTTAATTACTTGTCATCAGACTCATTAGATGACTACACAATATGTTATTTTGTATTTTGAACGTATGCAAGGTTTTAAAATTCCTTTCGTGTCGATATTATTATGTGTCTGGTTATGTTGTAATCATACTTTTAGGGTATGATCAATTAACAATTTCATTCCCCTATCTTTCTAAAAGAAGCGACAGCATGGGCACTTTGACACTGATATTCAACTATTTGGTATTGTTGGAAATCTTACAAGATCAACAAGATACTACACACCTCTGTCTAGTCCTTCAGGTCTATAGGGGTGATGCTATTTTATGTTAAGAGTTGTTAAAGCTCTGAATTCTTCAACTTAAACACTAAAAGGAACGTTTAATATGTAAAAATAAATAAAAATATTTTGACGATTTAAAAAAAAAAGGCATCTACAACCATTATGTAACGTATGTCAAAAAATCATAAATAATTAGTACTAAAACCTCCTATAAGGATATTACGGTTATCGCTGCCGTTTCAGAGATATTTCGATTTTTCATACTAGCTCCATACAAAATTTTCGTAAAAAAATTATAATTCCTTCGTTTTTGTGCAGAATCAATTCTGGTGTCATTTTTGTATATTGTTATAACAAATAGAAGTGATATCCGGCACAAAAACTGGCACTTGCAAAATAAAATGCCTAAGTCTATGAAAGTCGTTTTTCAGCCCACCGTGCGGCGGGCCAAACTATTACCAATGTCAACCTGGCTCTCATTAAGGAAGGCGTGTACCTCCTTCAAATAGTTACTTGTACCCTTGTAATTCGTACCGCAATCAGACCTAATCAAAGGTAACCCACGGCGAGACACAAATCTTTCCAAGTCGCCTTAAAGGCCTCTGTCGAGAGGGAGGTTACCAGCTCCAAATGTACTGCCTTGGTTGAGGCAAACAACACACAAATAAGCCTTAACAATCTTACTATTACGAAGGGTGGACGCCTTCAACAAAAGGGGACCAACAAATCCGTTACGACGCCAGCAAATGGCCTCGCCTCATTGACGCGATCAGCCGACAAAATCCAAATTTCTCGCTGCAGAATGGCCAACAGCGCATTGCAACCGGCATGCGAGTTCTTAACGTGACGATCAGTCACCAACAATTGAACCAAGTGGCCCTCCTTGGGCAACAAAAGGGGGTGACGGGCCCCATAAGGAAGGCTAGAGTGCCTCAACCGTCCTCCAACAGGGTTTCCCGAAGTGGCTCGTCCCAGCCAAGTTCAGTTATAACAAGGGCAGGAGCACCAATTTTAGGGTACGGACAACTCACAAGGGTGATTTCAAACCAGGTCCTTCCCTCAACAGTGGTGTCAGCCGGTTCGCCAATTCCCCAAATCTTGCCTGAAAGGTCATTCACCTTCAGGCCAACCTGTCCCGCTAACCAAGACGACAAAAGGCAACCCTGGACTCCCGTATCCAAAATGGCACAGACCACAATCGAGTCACCCAAGGGTCCCCAGACCTTGACCGAGGCCGTTGGCAACAAAACCGTCTTGATCGGGGGGGTCCTTTAGCGGGGCAGGCGTCAATCTCTTAGTGATGCCTGGGCGGCGACCGATCGCCGCATTCAGGCTGCCTTCGTTCACGACGAGGCCAACAATCAAAATATTCATCCGCGCGGTGTCCCGAGCCGCTCGCCATCACTGGAGGGGCATATCCCACCGGATGCCCGAATGGCGGAGGGCGCGACTCCAGCCGGGGACGTTCCGCCAATGGAGGGGAAAGGCAGCGGCGCCGACCCGGCCACTGCTGCCTAGCAGCCAATGCGCGTTCTCCCTGACGAGGGGAGACCAAATGGCGCTCGTGGGGCTCCCGTTCAACTTGCGCGGGGGGTGGAGTGCAGCGTACAGAATTGTGGGCCTCAGCCCGGTGCTCGTCTCCGGGGTACCCCCCCCCCTGCGCGAACCCTCCTCAGAAGATGGTCTGCTGGAGCGGTTCGCGTTGGCGCACAAAATCTCCAAGTGGGACCCCTTACAAATTCTACACGGGCGGGGGTCGGGGCAGTCCCGATGAAAGTGGGCCCCCAAGCACGAGAAGCTCAAACGGCGTGCGTTGACAATGCGGCGGCGGGCACTTACGTGCAAATTCAAAAAGTCCGGGCAACGCGCCATGACATGCCCCGTTGCCTTACAAAAGTCACAATGATGCGGACTCCGGGCGCCAGCAAAACGGGGGGCGGGGCGAACATCAACAGGCCCCCTAGCCCGAGGACTCCGGGCGCCAGCAAAACGGGGGGCGGGGCGATCATCAACAGGCCCCCTAGCCCGAGGACTCCGGGCGCCAGCAAAACGGGGGGCGGGGTGAACATCAACAGGCCCCCGAGCCCTAGTCCGTCCCTGGTCTCTAGGCCGAGAAGGTAGTGGGGGTGACCCCGTGGCGCCACGAGGGTTATCCGAAAACCGACACTCGTCTTCCAAAAATTTGAGGAGGTCGTCAAAGGGGGGAAGATGTGTGGCACTATCCCCACCATACTTCTGCTCAAAACGTGACCTCAACTCCTCGGGGAGCAACTGCAGCACTATGTGCACCAACAAGTAGGACCAATGTTCTACCGGTAACTCCAAGCGTCTCAAGGCGTTGGTCGCTGAGACCAACGGGTTCAGCAAGTCAGTGCGCAACGTCGACGTGCTGACAATGGCCGGTAGCCCCAAAATCTGGTCGATGTGCACATCAGCCAGGCAGCGCTTGTTCTGATACCGTCGGGAGAGAAGCTCCAGAGCGGTAGGGTAGGAGGAGTCCGTCACCGGCAAGTGCTGCACCAAGGCTCTGGCTTCGCCCTCCAGGACAGACAATAAATAGGCCAGCTTCTGGGCAGGTCCGAGGTCCGAGCGTGCATCGACAAGACTCTCAAAGAGATTTAGAAAGCCCAGCCAGTGGTCCAAGCGACCGTCAAAATGTGGCAGCTCCAGGGTGGGCAGCCTACCCAATAGTCCAGGGCCTGCAACAACGGGGGTCTGCGGCTTGGCCGCATCAGGCACCCGGCTCTTCAAAATTTCCCGCGCTCGTAGACATATGACATCCCCCAGGTGGACAATCTGGTCATAGTCACCCAAAATCTTATCGCGGGCTGTCTGATCCATCACCCCCAAATCCACGTCCATGATGTACTCGTTGAAGCGTGTGAGCGCAGCATCAGCTGACTTGATCCTCTCAATCACTTGCCCGTGCAAGGGTGAGCTCTTCCAAATCTACACGCTCAACCGTTGCAGCTGCCGATGTGAACCATCTCAACTGTGAGGTCAATCCGGCAGCAGCCTCCCTGACTGCCCTTAATGAGGCCATTGCAACAATCAAATATTAATACAACAGGCTAAATTAACTAAACAAACAACAATAACTTGTTAGCCGACCAAATAATTTCACCAAAATAACAACTTAAATTCAATTATTTCAAGTCCAAATCCGACCCTGTACTTATTCCAAGTATGAATCTAGCTTGGTACAGATGGCTAGTTACAAAATAAATAACAATTCAATGTATATATTGTGCAGGATCAACACCAATAAACATCAATAAACACAACAATTGACTGTATAATATTGAGCCGGAGAATCTCTATCAACACAGTCCAATAAGTACCACAATTGCAATAACCAATACACACAATTCGAGTCCTATTATGTTAGACTATGTGTAATTATTATTTAGATAACCTTTTAAATTCAGATCAGTGACATTCAATTATTAATTGCAACAAATACCAAACAACTTTTACAACAATATACCAAATTATGTACCAATACCAACCTAATAATTCCTAATTTCACAAACAATCTTACTTGTCTGTACAATACCAAGGGGCTAGCACTACAAATTACAGTACAAACTACAAGTACTATTTGAGCCCGGCTGACAAAGCAATATTCAAACTTATTAAGTTATTTTCAACAATATTCAAAACTTCCAATTAAACCAGTGGATCTTATAAGACCACGCTCTGCTACCAAAATGTTCAGGACTGCAAAGGGCCAGCCAACGGTAACTGGACGGTCTGAACTTGTCCACGGTTCGTGGAGCCCTACCGTTGCTTTCAACAACAATAAACAAAACTACAGGCTCTTCGGCCGACAACAATCTATAGCCTCTGAGGCTTTATAAATACCTTATTACCACTAACCTTCTGTGCTGGGTTCGCCAAGCTTCGACCTTCCTAGGTCACGCCCAAGTGTGGTATGTATGTAAATATGAGGTGAGTAAATGAAAGTGTGATGTAAGTCAAGTGTTCTGAACGGTCACAAGGCGTCAGTCTCCAGATGGCGTGGTTCAGATCAGCATCACAGCCCAAACTCACACCGGATTGAAGCTATTTATCACTATTTTCAGCACAGTCCGCGTGTCAGACCGGGCTGACGACAATACGGCGATATATTCCAAAATATCCCAGGGTTTTCATCAAATGGGGATTACAAATTCCAATTAATCGTTACTCGCAACCCAATTATCGGTTTCAACAGGCGATTCCAAACGATATTTTACCAATTATAATTAACTCAACAGGTCCAAAGCGGACATTTTCCAACAAGGAAGCAAAGTCAAACTGTCAAGTCAAAAGGTTATGTCAAGTGTCAACATCAAAAAGACAATAGAATGTTGCCACACCAAAAAGATCGTTCAAAAATACATTTGGGACGCAACAACAGGTTTAAAAAAATGGTAGAAGTTGATCATAACCGCTTTTCAATTTTTAGACCCAATTGCAAAAATATTGTCGACCATCCATTTTACCAAATAAGCGATGGGTTTTGTATGTAATAATAATTTCTTTATTTAGCTTATTACAATAAAAGAGATATGTGTTATAAAACTAAATAAATTTATTTAAACAGTACACTAAATTATTAAAAAAAAAAATAGTTCAGAAGGTAATGTAGGAGGATGTAGTGATTAGAGTCTCCCCTCAAGCAAATAAAGCCCGTATTAGGAGACTCCAATAGAATATATTATAGAATTAGGCTAAGTATGGTCATAATTTTGTCGAAACTTCTTGTACCCAAACTAGGACAATTTCTGTATCTTGGGTGTTGGTGTTTCTCCCTAGCTTTTCACAAAGAGAATCTCAGCTCAGTATAATACAAGTTAACATGATATGTATATTATAATAGGTATGAATATTTATTAATTTAATGTTACATGACAAAAAGTAAAGATATACATTAAAGTATGCATTAACGTATTTCAACAATGTTTAGAGGAAAACAATTATACCACAAGAAGCTTTAATAGTTAACCAGTACTTCACCAAATATGATAACATGAAAAATTTAAATCACTCTTGAAACAATTATTTGTTGGCATCAATTTGTTGTAGCTGTAACTGTCACGGATTTCGCGAAATCAAATTCCAAGTACATTCGAGAGTCCAGAGCTAGACACTTCTTAATATGGGGTAGGTTTTATCGTCATGATAATGAGTGTAACTACAGATCCTATGCCGTACATAACCTGAAACGTACTTGGCCGGATTTAATTGTTATCCAAAACCTACTGTATCCCGTTGGTAGACCGTAAGTATTACCTAATACGCATAAACACAATACACAAAGCACCACGGCTAACTAAAATAGAACTGCTAGAAAACCATATCCCGCTGCGAAAAGTGAAACACAACTGAATCGTTAGTCCCGAATTCCCTGTGAAATAACAGGTGCTCGTAAGTATTAGCAAAATGGCGATTAATATAAAAGGAGTGCAGCACGTAAACACATCAGTGGTATGGTGCCAAGAATCCCAAGCGTATACTTAGCGCGAGCCGGCCGCCACCGCCCGCGATACATGAGGCTGACGGGCATGACACAGGCAGAACAGAAGTATTAAACTACTAGCTCCTACCAGCAGCTTCCCCTTCTGTAATTCGAAAGCCATCCTGAGGCAAAGTTATCCCGGGATAAACGTTTAAATTTAAAAACTTTATTCTCAAAAAGCACCAAATTTGTCACGACACCAATTCAAATCCATATAATATAAATATCAACAGTCAGTGCTGAAAAATGTTTTTATTTTGTATCAAATATTGAGAATAAAAATGGTCTTTTTATAAATGAGGGTAAAACAACAAAAAAAATTACCGTATTTAGGACATGGCCTAGCCATGAACCAAGTTCCACTTAAATCCATTAAAGCATCATCGAAAGGCAACGACCTACCTTATCAAGGATAATGAAAGCCATTTACTTACTTTTTTATTACGGATGAGCCCAGTCTTGACCTCAATCTCGCCTGATGGTAAGCGGTAGATGAGGTCTACGATGTGACGAGCGAGCCCAGAAGATGCCTATTTACTCTTGCTTTAAAGGCTGAAAGGTCATAAGTGGCAGGGAACACAGAAGCCGGCAGAGAATTTCACAACTTGGCTGTGCGCACAATAAATGTGGAGGAGAAGCGCTTGGTACGACCCAAATGTGCGAGGGAACAAGGATTGGTTTCAGTCAATGCGTGTCTCACAGATCCCCTCCCTCGCTCCAAGGTGAATGCTGCTGATTTTATTCTTATTTTATTTATTTATTAGGCTCACCAACAATTGGTGACACCAAAATTTTTATAATTATTATTGCTTAAAACTATATTTTCCAGTATCACAATTTTTACAGGTAAGCACCACATATGCCATTGTGTACAAAAGAATTGTTCTTAACTCTCTAATTTAGAACTAACCAAAACAATAAATGTTTAAATATACAACATAAAATAAAATAACCTTCAAAAAACTAGCTAGCTACATATTGTGCATTACTTTGAGGAGCTTGGTAAAAGAGTCTGCATGCAAACCCACAAGATCGCTGCAACTATGTATTTAAAAGTTTACACAGTCGAGGAATAGTTGGGTTGGCACCGAGAACAGTCCTACGAGGCGGAGGACACAAGGAGCTCGGAATCTAATTTTACCTAATAACTGAGGGCAGTCTATTTTGTTTGACAAAATCTTAATATGGAAAGTGAAATCTATAATGTCTCTACGTTTTTCTAGACTTACCTTAAAATGCGACAATCTACCAAAATAAGATCGTTTCCCTTTGGGGATTCTAGACGAATACGCTAAAAGCCAAAGGAATCTCTTCTGTATTCGCTCAAGTCTCTGCTTATGAGTAACATAATGTACAAGCAGCGCTACAGTATTCCAAGATGCTGCGAACGTGGGAGTTGTATAGGAGTATTTTGGTTTTAGTCCGCCGAAACCCAACTATGTTTCTTATAACAAAACCCAACATTCGAGAAGCTCGCTTGATATCGTTCTCCGAGTGAGGTATAAAAGTGAGCTTCTTATCATACTGTACACCAAGGTCTTTGATTTGATCTACTTCCTGAATGACGTGAGTACCAATAGAATACACACATGGCACCAATTTTTTTTAGATAATTTGTAATGGATTTTTTTTTATATTAAGGTCCATGTCATTGTTAACACACCACTCGATTAGCATATCAATGTCACGTTGCTGTAAACTAGTATCTTCGTTTGAATCAATTACCCTACTGAACTTTAAATCATCGGCATGAAAATACTTGCAGTAAACGTTGCTCAATGAAATGATAGTTACTAGCATGTTGGCATCATCAATACTGAAAGATATTTACTACTCAGCACATTCACAGCATCTGGTGATTTTTGCGTATTTTTTATTTTATTTTCAATTTTGTTTAAAACCGTTGTATGAATGTTATTGTTCTTAGTCCATTGCCTTGCATTGATGAATTCATAGTCACCGTAAAGAGAGATCTTCTAGTTACAATACTTAAATACCTATCTCCGAGGCAGGATTAGCAGTCGGGCCTGTGTATGTTTTTTTTTATTAATGTTTGTGTGTGTCCTTATTTGAATAAATGTTTTTAATTCATTTCAATTCAGCACTATTCACTGGTTAATCCCTTTTCAGCATACTGCTCATGTCTACCACACAGACGTAAATAATAACTTAAAACGGGATATTTACCATGTGTATTTATTGTTTCAAGTTTCCGATATTTCGGCACTAATGCAAGCGCCATGTTCAGGAAGGAATCTAATGATACTGTTAGTGACCATGTTAGCTTAAAAACTTATACAACGTGTAATTTAAAGGGTATATACATACCAAGTGCATGGCTTCTTTGGATGATAACAAACGATATGGCAAGGGTTTTGTAATCAAAGTCCACGTGTGTAGAACTTATTACAAATTCCAATACACTGATACCAGAGACCGAATCTTTCAAATTAAGAAGAACTTAATTTGAAAGATTCGGTCTCTGGTATCCATGTATTGAAATTTCTAATAAGTTCCACACATGTAGACATAGGATTACAAAACCCTTGCCATATCATTTGTTATCATCCAAAGAAGCTGTGCACTTGATATGTATATACCCTTTAAGTTACACGTTGTAAATGCAAGTCTCTGTCTATTTTGCATGAACTGTTTAGAAAAGTCGACATGGCAATAGTTATAGACTCAAACAACAAACAGGCTACTTTTCTTTCAGAATTCTGTAAGTAAAATCATACTATTGAAGTCGTGGGCAATAGCTAGTAAACGCATAAATTTGACAATGAACTAACACACAATACAATTCCAACGTGTGTCCGGTTGGACATGACTTACAAGGTGCATCACAAAGCGAGCGGAAACCTCCGACTGTCAAGCATTCAACACATTGAGTGACACACAACTGTTGTAGTTTGAACCAACGGGAAATTACTACTTGAAGAGGACATGACGTTTACAGATATAATTAAATACTGCTTATAGATATCGGGTCGTGTGGATGACCGAAATAATACTCCTAATGTCCCGAATACTCCTTTATTTTGTTTTATTAACTTCTTACAATTATTTAACATCTTTGCGTCAATTAACTGTCTTGGCTCGGACCTACTCTCTCATTCACTCATGAATACGAAATCAGTTTCTTAATTTTATAATGCGATCTGAGTTAACATCCCGCATAGCTTTCTGAAGGGGCAGCACCAGCTTGTTTTTCGAAATTTATCCTACGACAATGCATTGTCCGTCTTTATTTATTTAGTTCTGTGATAGTAATTCTTTGGTAGATCATCCACTCTGGGGTTTACTAGATACAGCGGGTGACGGTCATCATCAAACATCCATTCCCTGGACCCAACTAGGGAGGCCGGACGGGGGCATCGCTTTTTATTCGCAACATCACTGATATATTTCGTCCTTCTTGATACATCTCGATACCGTATCGTAGTTGTCTAAAAGGTTTCAAAAGTATCAAAAATCCTAATGTGTAGTGACCTATGTTCAATTCCATAGGAATAAAATATTACAAACAAAAACAAACCTTATCTTGCGACTCGTGTATTTATTTTAGTAAAAATATTCCGAGAAAAATGTTCTCAATTACTAAACAAATAGATTAATTACTGTAGATTCATTAAAAACAAACAGAATAAGTATTCAAGGCTTTTCACACAAAAATAAAACTGTTATCATCATTTTAATCAAAAGACGTTCGCCTTTGATGTAGGTATTCCCTTAGGAGTCTCCACTTCCATCAAACCGGTGCACCTTACATCCAGTAGATTCCAGCGGCCTTAACAAAGCTATTGGCATACCATGTGAAAAGTGAGAGGCCTTCGATTTTTTTGCATTAAGTTACGCGATCGTTACTATAAAACTGCAGAAAAGCACCCCTCACAACCCTTCTCTCTACTGATTTCTTCTCGTAACACTTGCTGCGCACGCGGTGCAGTTGTAGAGTCGCTACCGCCTGACATTAGGAACTGCCAAACGCTTGCAGTTTTAAGATCTTCTCATTTAATAATAGTTGTATATCATTTTGTATATCAGTTGTATACCATATTTATCCTTTTATATTATTTCGCGCAGGGCTTCATTCCCGTGGACTTAATCACGAAAAAATATAACCCTCCTTCTTTAGCAGCCGGGTAAAAAGTAAAAGTAAAACCTTCCTCGACTAATTTCAAGGCAGATATTTTTTTATTTTTTTATTTTAATAAGTACAGAGACAGACTACAGACTAAGGCATTAAGTACAGTTATAACAATATTCATACAGTACATAAATCTGAGGTCCAATTATTACTGTACACAGCATTCATTGTTTAATATACTTCATTAGTGACGGTTGGGTTCTGTTAATATCAAGCTTAAAGTTACTAAATGATACTAAATGATAATTATGGTTGTAATTACATTTTATAGAGCAAATTTCTAAATTCGTTAAAACTGTTCAAAAACAAATCTAAATTAGAGCATATTACATTATATTGACTACACATTCTGGACAACGGATTGTTTTCAGAAACATTATTGTTACTAGAGGGAATACTGAACAATTGTGGAGTGCGCACAGATCGAGTTGGTATTTTAAAGTTTATCTGACCAAGCAATTGAATATCAAAAGAGCCATTAACAATTTTATGCAGTATACTTAAATCACTAACCCATCTCCTTCTCTCTAGACTCTTTATGTGAAAGTGAGTGAGACGCTGATTGTAATTGGGTAGTTTACGTCTGAGTCCATATTTCGCACTTAAAACTCTAACAAACCTTCTCTGTATGGATTCTATGCGATCTATGTGAGTGTTATATATTGGGGACCATACAGACGAGCAATACTCCAAAATAGATCTTACCAGGGAATAGTACAGAATTAACAAAGTTTGCGGATGTTTAAATGGTTTAGTATGTCGTAGTATAAAAGACAGGAGACGGTTAGCCTTGTTGCAAATATGATCATAGTGTGGTCTGAATGACAAAACCGAATCAAATATTACACCCAGGTCACGTACCACTTTTACTCTATCTACTATTACTCCATTGATATTGTAGTCATAATTAATTATGTTTTTAGTATTTTTCGAAAATGTTATAACCTGACATTTTTTAGTGTTTAGTGACATTGAGTTCTCATCACACCAATCTACAATTGTTTTAATATCTGATTGAAGAGCCTCGCAGTCATGATTATTTGAGATTCGCCTGAAGATTTTTATATCATCAGCATAAGCTAGGCATTCACTTTTAATTTTACTAAGCAAATAATTTACGAATATTAAAAATAACAACGGACCTAGATTCGAACCTTGGGGCACTCCGGATGTTGCCACAAATGGTATAGAGTCATACCCACTTAGTGCTACGAGTTGTGTACGATTTAATAGATAGGACGAGAGCCATCTATAAAGAGTTCCGTGAATCCCGACATGAAAAATCTTTGCAAGTAATATAAAATGATCAACCCGATCGAAGGCTTTTGAAAAATCTGTGTATATGGAGTCTACTTGACGTTTGCAATTAAATGAATCACATAAATATGTTGTGTAGCACAATAAATTAGAATTTGTTGATCTACCAGTGATAAATCCGTGCTGTCGTGAATTCAATATGTGTCTAAGGTGAGTATACTTGTGTTCATAAACAAAACCCTCAAATATTTTAGCAAATAAGTTCAATATACATATTGGTCTGTAGTTGGTGACGTTACTCCTATCACCAGATTTATAAATAGGTGTGACTTTTGCTATCTTCCACAAACTCGGAAATGTGCCTTCATGTAAAGATTTATCAAATATAATGAGCAAGGGAGTCACCAGAGCAGTAGCGCATAACCGGACAAAGATAGGAGGTATACCGTCAAAGCCTCCATTTTTTGAGATATCAATATTTTGTAATTTTTTCAGAACTTCACTTTTTGATATACGTAGATTACCAATGGAGTAGTGGGATGGCTGGAAATCAGGAGTATAGTTATCAGCATTACTGGAACAGTATACTGATGAGAAGTAACTAGCAAATAAATCGACTATATCTTTACCCGTATTGCCCACCTTATCATTATAATGCATACAGCTAGGAAGGTTGTTTGTTACACGTTTATTCTTGGTGTAACGCCAGAAAGCTTTTATATTAACCTTGAGGTCATCTTCGATTCGCTTAATATATTCTTTAAAACAGTGATTCGTAACAATTTTGACTCTGGCTCTCAGCATTGAGAAGGTATCGTAGTCTCTGGGATTGCCAAAACGTTTATACTTAGAATGAGCCTTGGATTTAGATGAAAGTATTCTTATTAAACTTTTTGAAAACCATACTGGATATTTACTACTTCCAACTCTATATTTTGGAGTATGCTTTTCTATGATCAGATATATGCTATCGTAAAAGAACTGTGTAAAGTCCTCACAACTCATAGTCAACGCATGTTCCGTCCAATTTATTTGTGATATATCTCTTTTACAACTGTCATAGTCAGTTTTACGGAAACAAAGTTTTTCGACATAGCCATGTAATATGGAAGATGTGGCTTTGTTATTGAGTATGAGTTCAAATGGGGGATGATGCACGTCCAGGCGACTTATAGGCACAGATGGTGTTAAAGTGAACAGGTCTAGACAATTAGTAATAACTAAATCTAATATTCTACCATTTTGGTTTACAATGTGATTGAGCTGACTAACAGTGGTTGACTGGAACAATTCAAAAAGTAATTTAGATTTTTCACAATTGTGTTTTAAAGGACAACCGGTCTGTGTTGACCACTTGATATCGCCCAAATTGATATCACCCAGAATACAAGTCATGTGATCTGATGTACTAGTGATTTTAGATTTCATCCAAATCCACCAAATACTTTCGAAGATTACCGCGATTAAACAAATAAACAAACTTTCCCGCTTTTAGAATAAACAAGTAATTATAACTTGTTAAGTATTATTACTTGTTACTCATTATTTATCAGTTAAAAGTATGAATGTATCAGTTAAGTACATGTATGTTACTAAAATATACGTTATATTATGTATGCTCTGTGTTTAATAGAATAACAAAATAAATGAAACCAAGTTAAATACAAAACCAACAAAGCATAATGGTCAATAGCATCAGTGCCAGTTATATTTGGGCAGCCACCCAAACGCTAACTTGTTACTTAATATTGGAATCAGTTTCATCGTTTGGCATATTAACAAATGCTTCTGATAATTTTATACTTAATTTTAACTACCACAGTCATTGAACTTCCGTTACATTAAGCTAACATATACAGAGTGATTGGCAAATGCTTGCGATGGAAAATATGGAATGTTGTAAAACTAATATTTTTAATTTCTTAAGGGCCTAATTGGGTGGTTTCCAAGTAATAAAATTTTGATATTATGAGATTTACGTTACTTAATTTACAAAAAAATAGGTATTTTATTTAATAAATATAAAAAAACGGAATTTCATTAATGAACTTGTAGAAAAACATCAGTTTACTGCAGAAAATAGTAGACATTCATCGCAATTTGTTATTTTCGTCAGTATGAAGAAAACATAAAAAGTTCGATAATTGCAAAACACCCAATTTTTTTATTATATTAGCCTGTAGTGTCCCACTACTGGACAAAGGCCTTCCTCCATTTCCTCTAGCGTTCATGGTTCTGCGCTTCATCGTTTCAATATTATTATTTTGTAAATCTTTTTGGTCACGTTCCACTAGATTACGCTGGTATTTTCCAGCTGACTAATCTGAGAAAAGACACCGAACCAAACTCAAAGGTACAAGGTTTTAAATTGTTAACATGTTAGTAATGTTAAAATCATTATGTAGCAGGAAAGCAGCACAAAGTTTTGAGTGGTGCTGTCCAATCAGTGCAAGCATTTTTCAGTTATTGCATAGCTCAACTTAGAACTTGAAGAAGCTCAATAATTTGATGAACAGTACCTAAGTTAGAACTTTTGGATGGGCTGCATACAAGTAATCACTAACAAACTGAAAGTTAATGACGTTATCTACTCATAATACATATAATGAACTTCTCTCATCCTACCACCTTTATGCTGACGATCTGCAAATTTATTCACAACCTCCCGTTGAGGAATTGTCTGAGGCGGTGAAGATAGTGAATAAAGACTTAGCGCGTATTTCTGATTGGAGTTTGAATCATGGTTTGAGGGTTAATCCTGCGAAGACGCAAGTCATTATTGTTGGCAGCCCAAGGCTACGTTCCAAAATTGACTGGACGACTCTTCCCCAAATCCTTTTTGATGGAGTTGCTATACCTTACTGTGACTCAGTAAAGGATCTCGGTATTTACATTGATAAGGATTTGTCTTGGGGTCCCCAGTTGCAGGAAGTGAGCCGCAAACTGTTTGCCCCTGCGGAGTCTTTACGCAGATTGCGCAATTTCCTGCCGACTGCCACTAAAACTGCGCTTGCCCAATCCCTTCTTCTCCCTTTTCTCGACTATGCTGATTCAAGTTATCCAGATCTTACTGAAGTGCAGCTAGATAAGCTTGAACGACTCCAAAATGTTTGTATTAGATTCATATTTGGTTTGCGCAAATATGATCATGTTTCTGAATTTCGCATTAAACTCAAGTGGCTGCCTATCCGCCTTCTCCGGAATGCTCATATTTTATCATTACTCTACAGTATTCTCTTCAATCCAACAACTCCGTTTTATCTCAAAGAACGTTTTAAGTTCCTTCATAACACGACATGAAATTTGAGATCATCGGAGAATTTGAGACTTTCAATGCCTGCACTTTCCTCTAAATTCTATGGCTCATCGTTTACGGTGCAAGCTGTTCGTTTGTGGAATGCATTGCCGGCGTCAGTAAGACAAGCTCAGTCACTCGCTTCTTTTAAGATCTCGGTTGCTGATCATTTTCTTTCAAATTTATAATTATTCTTTCTTTTTTCCTCTCCACATGATGTTAAAGAACACATTATATTTATATACAACGTGTAACGGAAACCCCATATCTATCCAAAAGGACTGAAGACAATATCTGGTATGGAGTCTCTATGCAAAGTTTCAGCTCAAAATAAGTGACTCACAGAATTGACCCCAAATTATTGGTTTCATATGTTTCTTGAATACCAGTAATAACAAACGTATACCAGCACTATGAGGGTCATCACTTTCCAAATCACTTGCCAATAAAACGATAATTCTCTTCGTTCTTCTTAATTTGAAAAATTCGGCCTCTGGTATGTATTGAAATTTCTAATATGCCCCACACATGTAGACATACGATTAGAAAACCCTTGCCATATCGTTTGTTATCATCCAAAGAAGCCGTGCACTCGGTATGTACATACCCTTTAAATTACACGTTGTATAATTACTTATGTATTGTATTGTATTTATATATTTGAATTTTTATTTCTGAAGACGCTTGGGCATCCTTTTTGAATGCGCTCCGTATGCCAAGCAATACCCACGGCAAAGACTCTGTCCACTTGCCGTTAGCATGGCACATGATGGACGCCTTGAGTTGCCGGTGGAACCGTTCCACCATGCCATTGCATTGTGGATGGTATGCTGTTGTCCGTTTGTGCTGGAAACCAGCCAATCTTGATAATTGTTCGAACAAGGCCGACTCAAACTGACGACCCCTGTCTGTAACAATATCACGTCGAGGTCACCAGTTTAGTAATAAGTTTATTTATGTAGTATTGATATTCGGTAGTTGTAGGTAGGAGGCAAATAAAATAGTCTTTACCTTTGAGTTCAATATAATCCACAATTACACAAATCACAAACACAATAGTTACAGAAGGAAACGACAGTTAACACATACACTCAAGAGTTCCACACTTCAGGACTCGAAACAATAAAAACACTTAGAAACGGTTAAAACAATCAGGATTAGCGCGGGCGCAAACAGCTGTCGTGTGCGTCACCGAACGACTAAAGTTCACTGCGGTTACCTGTCGCGCGCTACTCACAACGAGCGCTCGTACCTACATCGACAGGATATAAATATATATTATAAGGTGCCGTGAATGATTGTGTGTAGGTGTATGTCTGTATGTTGTGTAATAATAACATAAACGTAAATAATACTATGCATTAGTTGGGGTGTAACTGTACCTGTCAATGTTGTAATAATTATGTGTTATAAACTTACATAAATTATGTAGTAGGTATGTACCCTACATGTATATATATATATATATTATTTTCTGTTTTATGAGTACACTATTTCAGCCCTCCCCACTTTAATTAAAGTTTTGATAGTCCTTCCAAAGGTTGTCTGAAAGATATCGCTTTTAGCGATGTGCAACACAAGTCAGTGCAAGCTTTTGCCATGTAGCAAAGAGAAGATTCACTATAAAGCATCATTGTAAACTGACTCACAAAAAAGGAGGAGGTTCTCAATTCGCCTGTATTGTTTTTAATAGTAACATATTCAATTACCAGTCATCCTATATACAAATATAATAATCTTAATACTTCCAGAGATTCCGTCTTACAAACATATAAATAAATAAACAAATATTTAAACCTCATATTGTATATAACTACAATATGATCATTTATCAACATAGGAGATTTATTTAGTTTAGGCTAATACATTTGTTAGCAAATAAATGGTAATAATGCGCCTACGCCGCAGAAACGATGCTACGACGTAGTAGATTCGTAGCTATGAATAGGCAAAACTACGAACCTGGTACGAAATTACGAATATTTCTAGTTTCGTAAGCGATTATATACATGTTTCTAACTAGAAATGTGTATGTTTCAATCCAGAAGCTTATTCAGAACTTGTCTCTCTTTCTTAAAATATTCTAATATACTTATATTTATCCGTCCCACTCGTAATCCCAAAAAATGAAAAAAATCAATCATGTTAAAAGTATATACTCCTCACATTGGAGTTTCACATAGATTGGAAGGTCCTTATTCTTTAAAATGAATGAACTCACTTCTCGATACGAAAGATTGATTTTTCAAAGATATCATAATTTTTTTCTATCGCTCCCTCAAAATTCTTCTTCCAAAATGTTCGTTACTTATGATTGAGACCTAAATATCTTCCGTAGGAATGTGTACCAAATTTCATCAAATATCGGTTTATTAATTTTCAACAATAAACTTGCCAATTAGTATGAAACACCGTGAATGCAAAACGTACTTAAGAACATAAGTACTATGTTCATAACTGACGTACCGCAAGCAAGATATGCCATATTAATACGTTTCAACACAACGAACACAGTTGAGGAGCTAAGTGCGTTCCACTCCGTTTAATGTAATTTAAACTTTTCATTGTTTCTGACATACTAACCTACCCTTCTGTTCTCACATGCACATGTACTGCAAAGCTCCAATATGTTTACAGCACACACATACAAACATTCTAACGGATGAATTTCGAGTTCCAACACAGGTTTACATTACACAATGAAGATTTATTTGTATTGCTTTGTTCAAGTATAACTTGAGAATGAATCGAGAATTTGAATATATGTGTAAGAATAAATAATGAGACTTTTGTTCTGTGAAGTTAATTTACTGGCGAGCTGTTGTTAATTCGATGTTATTGAATTGATGAAAAGGGGAAGGCGCTTTGTTCATCTATATACATTTGAATCCAAATGTTTCAGTTAAGTAAAGTACGAATTTAAGCCATCATAATATATCTTTTCAGTAAATTAAATACTACGAATTACATTAAAAAACATTGATACAAAAGTACGTTACAACAAACGAAAATAGCGCGCATTGGCAAAAAACTGTTATGTCCTGATACCAACTGGAAATGCGGCGCAGAAACAATAATAATATTTTCACATGGCAGATTAAAAACATGCATTTTTAACGAACCTTTGTCGTCAACGCCTGAATATTATTTTAATCGAAAACAGAACTTTTAATTAACGCGGACACACTTTGTATAACATAATCTGCAAAAAACGGTTAAAATAACGTGAAAGGCGTTAAAAGGTCGTACGACATATTTTTTTTCCTACAATTAATGGAAGTCTTTGAGATTTTACGTACCTAACAATTTAATGTCCTCTCAATACGAAAATAAGAGACGCATTTCTGAAAGGTAAAGGTAAACCTGATGAAATCTCAGTTACAAAATGTTAATGAAAAGTCGTCCGGTTATCAAAAAAACAAGACAGAGAAAGCTTTTATTACCGATTCTAAAAGTGCAGAATACTTTTTGACATCTGTTTTTTGACGGAAATGTCTAAACTTTTCTGAACTCAAATATTTATGTTGGAGTTGGTTTTCAGTGTAAATGACTGCAGCTGCCTATCTGACCTTCGACCTCGATACTCCTAGACAAGGTTAGTGTCAGATTATCTGACTGTCAAAGAAGTAGAAATGACAGCTAGGACGGGTTAGCGTGCTTTCCGAGGCATCGACGAATCCTAATATCAATTGATATGTTAAGACGGTAGGTACGCTACGAATCGACCTTTTCCCCTCCACCCAGCTGCGCACATAGTTAAAAGAACACACACACGACCAAGCCCAGAAATGTTGATCCTCGGCACCAGGCTGGAGGCAGTCCAAGGAGGCGATGCCAAACCTAGACAAAAACTAACCAGGCGTCTCCTACATAATACCACCACACAATAGGTAGGTATAACGGACAGTCCCCTATGCAGGGCATGCATGGGGACGGAGGAAACGGTGGCACACGTGCTCCTAGAGTGCACGGAAATCACCGACATACGAAAGCAAACCCTCGGGTTATTAAATTCCCTTACAGACATCCTGAATAGACCGTACGGGTGTTATTATTTAGCCACGAGATCTTTTGAGCTTTCGAGCTTTCGAGCTCAACTATACATATACGATAGTATACAATGTTGTAGGATTACCCGCGAGGCCACGACACAAATATCAGAGTACCAATGCGTTCGGCCTGTGCACAAACAATTTGTAAACCAATTTTCTACAGAACAGATTATATCGAGCATTTCCTGAATAATCCTTTGCTTCCTTTCTGTTGAATATTCAAATGAATTACGTTATAAAATGTCTACAGATTGTCTTTTAATTTGCTCTTTACGTATTTTTGTTACTAACAAAGTAAAATAAACAATTCTATATAAAAGGAATAATAAATTGGAATCGCAAATCAAATGTTTTTTGTTTTTGTATGGAAATTGGTTTGTAACCTTTTTTATTTCGCCTATTTGTTGTTCCATTTTAGCAATCGACCGAATAGAAAAATCAAATATAATTTTCGTACTTTTTTATTTAATGCCCTTGTTAAAATCTAAATGTATATATACGTAGTCTGAGAAATGGTTGAAGCACCGTTCTGCTTACTCTCTTTCAATCCGCGTCGTTATTAAAAAAGTCATAAAGGCGGAGAAAATAGTTTAACTTTTAATCAAAACCATTCTCGTACAATCATTACGAAACGCTAATTACTAAACGCTTTTATTAAACTGTCGTCAATCTCCTACCTCACATATTTTTTAATGCGTCATGTTCCGAGCTTTTATGCACATTCTGTTAATTAATCAGAATAACTATTCATTGAGAAAACACATCGAGAATTTCACCTTCAAACCGTTCTATGCATCTTATAAAGCCACCTATACAAATAACTTTAAATAAAACTTAAAGAAATTGCGGTGGGAACGCACTTAAGTAACTCCTTCCAATTAAGTTTAACTTGCTCCAAGTATTAACTTGTTTAGACGTCCGACAGTTTATACGGGTTATGTTACTATTCGTTCTTAAATTACCGGTGCTTTTATCGTATTGTGGTACTTACTATAAAATGAATTAACAAGCGTTTTTAACTAGAAGCTACGATATTCGTTTTAGGAGTTACTCTTGCTGCGAGATAGTCTTCAATATGCGTCTGCACAAAATTAAAATGTGCACACAACCGATATTTAAGATTTCACGATTACGCAGCTTACGTTAATGAACACTGTTCTAATCTACACGGTTGTATATGAATAATAAAATCAGTCTGTTAAATCGTCACTGCGTGTCTTATACATTACTGGTTACGGGTCCAGTACGCTTACATTGCCCAATCATTAACCACCAATCGAACATACACCCGTGATGAAATCCTATTCGAAAAAATAGGTCTTTCCGAGCACCGTGTTTCATCAAAATCCATTGAGCTCTTAAAGAAACAGATGGGCAGAGATAATTTCATAATAATCTATTTTCTATTTCTATAATCTATTTGTTCGGTCCGACGTGAAACAGAACGCACCCTTTTGACATAAAGAATTTGATCTTGACATAACCTCTCTGACTTGACAGATAGACTTTTTTGCTTGGAAAAAATGCCGGTCATGGGAACCGCTGTTGAGTTAATTAATTGGTAAAATATTGTTGAATTCGCCCGTTGAGACCGATAATTGGGTCGCGAATTATTTGTTGGTTGAAGTGTATTCCCCATTTGTTGAAAACCCCGGGATATTGTTGAATTATACGCCGCCTTGTCGTCGGTCGGCCGGCACGCGGAATTTGTTGTAAATCGAATTGGATCTCGCGAGATATGAACAGATTAATTGTGTTCAGTGCTTGATTGAACTTTGTGATCTCGGATTAACAAGAATCCAGTGATATTTCTCGGAACACATCGCCTTATTGTCTACCACGCGTAGCGCGCGCTTGCTGGAAACGAGTTGGGTGTGATGCTGGTCGGGACGGCGCCATCTGAAGATCGACGCCTTGTGACCGTCCTAGAACCCGTAACTTACATCACACGTTACAATTACTCACCTCATATCACATACAAACCACACATAGGGCGTGACCTTTGAAGGTCGAACTTGGCGTCCCCAGCACTCAGGTTAGTGGTACATTTTGTTTTTATTGTTGTAGGCCGAAGCCTAGTAGAGGCAGGCCATTGTGTAACCCTGTTTATAGTATTGAAAACAACGGTGGTCTCCACGTATCGTGGAAAAGTTCCGGACACGTCCAGTTACCGTTGGCTGGCCTATTGCACTCCTGAACAAACTGGTAGCAGAGCGTGGTTCTTATAATATAAGATCCACTGGTTTAATTGGAAGTTTTGAATATTGTTGAAAACTTAAAACTTGAGTTTAATTACTTAACACAACTTATAACTTAATAAGTTTTGAATATATTACCATGTCATCCGGGCTATCTAATTGAAGTTGAATCAATTGAAGTTGTATTTGTAATTTGTACTGTAGCCTCTTTCATTGCATTGACAGGTAGGATTTATTTGTGAAATTAGGTATAATTTGGTATAATTTGGTACATAATTTGGTACATAAGTTGGTATATTGTTGTAAAAGTTGTTTGGTATTTGTTGCAATTAATAATTGAATGTCATTGATCTGAATTTGAAAGGTTATCTAAATAATAATTACACATAGTCTAACATAACAAGACTTGAATGGTGTGGATTGACTTATTGCATTTATTTGTATTTATTGGATTTTGTTAGAGATTGTCCGGCTCAATATTATACAGACAATTGTTGTGCTTATTGATGTTTAATTTGAGGTTGATCCAGCATTGTATTATACATTCAATTGTTATTTATTTGTAACTAGCCATCCTTAGCAAGCTAGATTCACACTTGGAATAAGTACAGGGTCGGATTGGGACTTGAAATAATTGAATTTGAATTTTTATTTTGTTGAAACTATTTGGTCGGCTAACAAGTCATTGCTGTTTGTTTAATATTTGATTGTTGGTTGTTGATTGTTGTTTTGTATTAATATTTGATTGTTGCAATGGCCTCATTAAGGGCAGTCAGGGAGGCTGCTGCGGGATTGACCTCACAGTTGAGATGGTTCACATCGGCAGCTGCAACTGTTGAGCGTGTGGAATTGGAAGAGCTCACCCTTGCTCGGTATGGGCAAGTGATTGAGAGGATCAAGTCAGCTGATGCTGCGCTCACACGCTTCAACGAGTACATCATGGACGTGGATTTGGGGGTGATGGATCAGACAGCCCGCGATAAGATTTTGGGTGACTATGACCAGATTATCCACCTGGGGGATGTCATATGTCTACGAGCGCGGGAAATTTTGAAGAGCCGGGTGCCTGATGCGGCCAAGCCGCAGACCCCTGTTGTTGCAGGCCCTGGACTATTGAGTAGGCTGCCCACCCTGGAGCTGCCACATTTTGACGGTCGCTTGGACCACTGGCTGGGCTTCCTAGATCTCTTTGAGAGTCTTGTCGATGCACGCTTGGACCTCGGACCTGCCCAGAAGCTGGCCTATTTGTTGTCTGTCCTGGAGGGCGAAGCCAGAGCCTTGGTGCAGCACTTGCCGGTGACGGATTCCTCTTACCCGACCGCTCTGGAGCTTCTCTCCCGACGGTATCAGAGCAAGCGCTGCCTGGCTGATGTGCACATCGACCAGATTTTGGGACTACCGGCCATTGTCAGCACGTCGACGTTGCGCACTGACTTGCTGAACCCGTTGGTTTCAGCGACCAACGCTTTGAGACGCTTGGAGTTACCGGTAGAACATTGGTCCTACTTGTTGGTGCACATAGTGCTGCAGTTGCTCCCCGCGGAGTTGAGGTCACGTTTTGAGCAGAAGTATGGTGGGGATAGTGCCACCCATCTTCCCCCCTTTGACGACCTCCTCAAATTTTTGGAAGACGAGTGTCGGTTTGCGGATAACACTCGTGGCGCCACGGGGACACCCCCACTACCTTCTCGGCCCAGAGACCAGGGACGGACTAGGGCCCGAGGGCCTGTTGATGTTCCCCCCGCCCCCCGTTTTGCTGGCGCCCGGAGTCCTCGGGCTAGGGGGCCTGTTGATGATCGCCCCGCCCCCCGTTTTGCTGGCGCCCGGAGTCCTCGGGCTAGGGGGCCTGTTGATGATCGCCCCGCCCCCCGTTTTGCTGGCGCCCGGAGTCCTCGGGCTAGGGGGCCTGTTGATGATCGCCCCGCCCCCCGTTTGGCTGGCGCCCGGAGTCCTCGGGCTAGGGGGCCTGTTGATGATCGCCCCGCCCCCCGTTTGGCTGGCGCCCGGAGTCCTCGGGCTAGGGGGCCTGTTGATGTTCGCCCCGCCCCCCGTTTTGCTGGTGCCCGGAGTCCTCATCATTGTGACTTTTGTAAGGCAACGGGGCATGTCATGGCGCGTTGCCGGGACTTTTTGAATTTGCACGTAAGTTCCCGCCGCCGCATTGTCAACGCACGCCGTTTGTGCTTTTCGTGCTTGGGGGCCCACTTCCATCGGGACTGCCCCGACCCCCGCCCGTGTAGAATTTGTGATGGGTCCCACTTGGAGATTTTGTGCGCCAACGCGAACCGCTCCAGCAGACCAGCTTCTGAGGGGGGTTCGCGCAGGGGGGGGTACCCCGGAGACGAGCACCGGGCTGAGACCCGCGATTCCGTACGCCGCTCTCCACCCCCCGCGCAAGTTGAACGGGAGCCCCACGAGCGCCATTTGGTCTTCCCTCGTCAGGGAGAACGCGCATTGGCTGCTAGGCAGCAATGGCCGGGTCGGCGCCGCTGCCTTTCCCCTCCGTTGGCGGAACGTCCCCGGCTGGAGTCGCGCCCTCCGCCATTCGGGCATTCGGTGGGATATGCCTCTCCAGTGATGGCGAGCGGCTTGGGACACCGCGCGGACGAATGGTTTGATTGTTGGCCTCGTCGTGAACGAAGGCAGCCTGGAAGCGGCGATCGGTCGCCGCCCAGGCATCACTAAGAGATTGACGCCTGCCCCGCTAAAGGAACCCCCCGATCAAGACGGTTTTGTTGCCAACGGCCTCGGTCACGGTCTGGGGACCCTTGGGTGACTCGATTGTGGTCTGTGCCATTTTGGAAACGGGAGTCCGGGGTTGCCTTTTGTCTTCTTGGTTAGCGGGACAGGTTGGCCTGAAGATGAACGACCTTTCAGGCAAGATTTGGGGAATTGGCGAACCGGCTGACACCACTGTTGAGGGAAGGACCTGGTTTGAGGTCACCATTGTGAGTTGTCCTTACCCTAAAATTGGTGCTCCTGCCCTTGTTGTAACTGAACTTGGTACAATTGTTGGTGACTGATCGTCACACTAAGAACTCGCATGCCGGTTGCAATGCGCTGTTGGCCATTCTGCAGCGAGAATTTTGGATTTTGTCGGCTGATCGCGTCAATGAGACGAGGCCCTTTGCTGGCGTCGTAACGGATTTTGTTGGTCCCCCTTTGTTGAAGACGTCCACCCTTCGTAATAGCAAGATTGTTAGGGCTTATTTGTGTGTTTGTCTGCCTGTCAACCAAGGCAGTACATTTGGAGCTGGTAACCTCCCTCTCGACAGAGGCCTTTGAGGCGACTTTGGAAAGATTTGTGTCTCGCCGTGGGTTACCTTTTTTTGATTAGGTCTTATTGCGGTACGAATTACAAGGGTACAAGTAACTATTTGAAGGAGGTATACGCCTTCCTTAATGAGAACCAGGTTGACATTGGTAATAGTTTGGCCCGCCGAGGGGTCACTTGGTTGTTTGACCCGCCAGCCTGCCCCCCATTGGGGGGGTATTTTGGGGGCCGCGGTGAAAGCGGCAAAGGGACGCTGGCGGAGACTGTTGGGAGACACCGTTCTCACCTTTAATGAACTAGCTACGGTATTTGGCCGCATTGAAGCTGTGTTGAATTTGCAACCTTGTCAAGACTTCCAATTGATTAGCGGACGGGTAGGCCCGTCCGGGGGGGGGTAGATGTTCGGTCCGACGTGAAACAGAACGCACCCTTTTGACATAAAGAATTTGATCTTGACATAACCTCTCTGACTTGACAGATAGACTTTTTTGCTTGGAAAAAATGCCGGTCATGGGAACCGCTGTTGAGTTAATTAATTGGTAAAATATTGTTGAATTCGCCCGTTGAGACCGATAATTGGGTCGCGAATTATTTGTTGGTTGAAGTGTATTCCCCATTTGTTGAAAACCCCGGGATATTGTTGAATTATACGCCGCCTTGTCGTCGGTCGGCCGGCACGCGGAATTTGTTGTAAATCGAATTGGATCTCGCGAGATATGAACAGATTAATTGTGTTCAGTGCTTGATTGAACTTTGTGATCTCGGATTAACAAGAATCCAGTGATATTTCTCGGAACACATCGCCTTATTGTCTACCACGCGTAGCGCGCGCTTGCTGGAAACGAGTTGGGTGTGATGCTGGTCGGGACGGCGCCATCTGAAGATCGACGCCTTGTGACCGTCCTAGAACCCGTAACTTACATCACACGTTACAATTACTCACCTCATATCACATACAAACCACACTTAGGGCGTGACCTTTGAAGGTCGAACTTGGCGTCCCCAGCACTCAGGTTAGTGGTACATTTTGTTTTTATTGTTGTAGGCCGAAGCCTAGTAGAGGCAGGCCATTGTGTAACCCTGTTTATAGTATTGAAAACAACGGTGGTCTCCACGTATCGTGGAAAAGTTCCGGACACGTCCAGTTACCGTTGGCTGGCCTATTGCACTCCTGAACACTATTTATAATAAAATAATTGCTTAAGTGACACGTCCTCGCTACAAAAGTCCAGTTGAAAACCAGCGTCAGGCACCAATTGTTTGGCTTTTTGCTGAACTGTGCCTATTTGGCACAGCCGTGAGGCACACACAATGCTATTTTATTTAATCAATTTTTTGTTTTATTTTTGTATTTATTATGTGCCCTAATCTGGGTTAAATAAATCTATTTAATTTTTTTTAACAGTAAGCAACTATGACCGAGTCTTTTATACGCCATTGCCATAGATGAGGATGTCAAGTCTTTAATATTGATAATTGGAAAGGAAACCCATTGTGCCCCTCACGTCAAAAGCCGTGAAACCCATACAGCTGCCATGAAACACGGCATTCTCGCGTAAAAGTTAGATGAATTCATATACTTTTATATAATTGTGAGCTTGTTTATACATAATTTTATATATTATTTGATAAATTGATTAGAAGATACTTCAAAACGTGGGTCCATGTACTCAGTGTACAGTGATTTTGTTCTTCAAAACTCACTTTTACCCGCTTTTCTGAGAAAAATCAACCAATAATTACCCAAAATATTTTGAATTAAAACTTATACGTATCAAAGAACTTTAAACTTACGTACCTAGTTAGAACATCTCACAAAGCTGGTATTCCACGTATACCAGCTAAAATATGGGCTTCTCCATTGTTAAATTGTAGTCAGAACAAAGATACAGCTACTCCTTACAAACAATAGCGCCCTGACATATAGTTGGAACATATTGTGTTAGAACATCCAATGGCAACTGGCTGTGTCAAACACGTTAGCAAATATTGAAGGAGAGCTCATGCCTATTTCGATTTTGGAATTGATTCTCTTTTTAAAAATCTTTGTCACATGGATTCCCAAAATAAAAATTATCTCAATGATTTTAGAAATTATTTATTTATAAAAAGCTCTACCACATCACGTACATTTTGCAGCAAGGAAAACAAATATTTACAACTAGCTGCTGCCCGTTCGTTCGCGTGAGAGAATTTCCCACGTAAATCCCGATCCCGTGAGAATTCTGGGATAAAAAGTAGCCTATGTGTTATTCCAGGATGTCACCTATTTACTTACTTACTTTCATTAAAATCCATCCAGTAGGTCCGGAGATTAGCGTGTACAAACAGACAAACAGACAGACATTTTTTTATTCTTCCTCTATTACTGTTTCTTAATTCCCCTCTATTATTATTTTGTATAAAATTTAAATGTATAGACATGTATTAATCAGATGTACATGACAATTACGGTGCATAGCAATTACAATTAGGTTTAAAATTAATTAGAGGCGCTCGTGGCTAAATAATAACAGCCCCACGGGTCAATGTTCGCAACGCTTGGTAAGGTCGGTTCATGTAGGACCACCTTCACATATCGAGAGACCTCCGTGCCTCGAAAAACAAGTTGGTGCCGGCTGTAATTAAATAAAGAAGCCAGATAATCTGACACCAGTCTTTTTACTCAGGTTCTGGGTTTTGGAGGCAAATAGCCAATCGATCCATATAAAAAATCAGTACTCAGCTGCATCTGGTTTAACTGAAAGTTGACCCCGACATACTTAGGAAAAGTGTTAAGCAGATGTTTGCTTAAAAAATACTTAAACGTAAACTTCAATGGTTAGTATAATTAAATATATGAAATATTAGCCTCTGCCCTTTACTTCGTTTGCGTGGGAAAATTTACCGCTTAAATCCCGATCCCGTGGGAATTCCTGGATAAAAAGTAGCCTATGTGTTATTTCAGGATTTCAACTATCTACTTACCTCATTCAGATCCGTTCAGTAGTTATTGCGAGAAAGTGTAACAAACATCCATCCTCACGAACTTTATAATTAAAATTAAAGTTTCAATGTATCTAATGAATCTACATGTCAATAAATCTAAGTCTCACTTTATGATTAAAATGATACTGAAATGAATGATATAGCCTTCGGCTAAAACAGGGCTCATTCATATTATTATTATTCGGAAATCTATTTTGTAAGTTGTTACAATCCCAATTTACCGCGTATTTACGAGTACGTTTAACCGCAACAAAACCATTCAATTAATAGCTCATGCAATTAATCTTGTTTAAACTCTAGCATAGCTACAATTTAACTCTCTGCTTATAACATTCCGCAAGCATTCGGTTTTACGTAACAAGTGGACCACCTTTAAACCCGACCACAATTTTAATCTATTAAGTTTGCTTACCTAAAATTTTCTAAGCCGCCGTTCGCCGCCATTTTGTAAACGCAAGTCATTCCTGCCACGTGTATGGGGCGAAATATTAATAAAATTCAAAATGGACATATAAACGGGAACTATGGCGGAATGAGGTTTGTTCATGCGGGGCATACATGTTTTGTACCGCTGCTGCATATTTATGTCTTAATCAGGGCTGGCAGCTGTTGCCGCCATGGCACATTACTGTTCTATGTCTACATGTCTTGATCGTACGTCTTGGAACAAAGCCTAGAGTTTAATATTTTGGCAGCTGAGTTACAATGTTTGCATTCTCGCTCTTAAGCTGGGTCGGCGTTTGTACGTATCATTTTGTTTAATACCTACAGTGTTGACGGCAAATTATAGTTATACGTACCATTCATCAGAATAGCTATTGTAGTATATCAGGTACCTAAGTGATTCTCCCCGAATAACATTCTTATCTGTAGCCGGATCTAATGTGGATAATTACGTGGTATTTGTTGTTGCTATTAGGGTAATCAATTATTATAGCTTTAAGAGATTATTATCTATCAGTGATTTCAAGAGGCTTTTTATATGTATACGCGTATAATATAGAGAGAAAAAACCTGTTGGTAAAAAAACCTGCTTGAAGCTCAAATCCAGCAAATTTTCTTTGACCAAATACTGATTTTCTTTGACCAAATACTTATTTTCTTTGACAAATACTGATTTTCTCCTATGCCAACCTATCGACCAGAAATAAGAGGTTGTTGGTTTTATCATAAATTGCACCAGCTTGTACTTATAATTTAGGCAAAGTTCATCAATGCAGTTGAGGCAAAAAACATGCCCGAGTCGAGGACGACACCGCAATGACGAAAGCACACGGGCGTCAAACGACGTTTTTCAACACGCTTACTTTTTTAACCGACTTCTAAAAAAGGAGGAGGTTCTCAATTCGGATGTTTGTTTGTTTTTTTTATGTTTGTTCGGGCATAGCTCCGTCGCTTGCCAACCGAATCGAAAAATTCTTTTTTTGTTGAAAAGGGTATACCTCCCAAATGGTCCCATGAAAACTTTATCGAAATTGGACAAGCTGTTTCTTAAAAATCAACAAAAGCCTAAAAAAATATTTACGTGGATGATCTTTTCGTTTACTCTGCATTGCGTTTTTTGTTCGCGCATAACTCCGTCATTAACGAACCGATTTTGCAAATTCACTGACCCACTAAAAAGCACGAAAATAAAAACTTTTTTGCAAAAAATAAAACCGACTTCCATATCAAAACACTACAAAGCCAAAAATAATTTTAATTTCGGAAGGCGGTGTGAAAAAAAAGAAAATACAAAACCAATAACACCGACTACCGAAATTAAAATTATTTTTGGCTTTGTAGTGTTTTGATATGGAAGTCGGTTTTATTTTTTGCAAAAAAGTTTTTATATAAATTAATATATAAAACTTCATAAATATAATATTAAGTGCAAATTATTAAGAAAAGCCTCCAGGATTTTCTTTCATTGGCCTTCAGGACTGGCATGAAGCCTGATATTACAAAAACAATAATTAATAGTTTATGGGCCTAGCTGGCCGGGTTTTCTGCACTAGTGCAAAATAAACTTCATAGCTGCCTGAAACGATGGGCTAAAGAAAGTAAATTTATTGAAAAATAATGATTACAAAGGTAACAGGGGTAATTAGAGACCACTACTCTTACTCAATTATTTAAAGATTTGTACTAGAACCGGCTAATTAATATACAAATTAAACATGTAGTTATTTTTGTTTCAACGAAGGCTGCATAACTTTAACTCATAGTTACGTATCTCCAAATTATTAGAGAACGCTATATAGGAATAGAAAGTGCCAACATAGCAGTTATATATATCTTGTAAGATAAACAGTTAGTGATGCCAGTTTACACAAGCCCGATCTTGTTTGAATAAGTATAAGTATGAATAATCATGACCTTATAATATATTATGGTTGTCGGTTTACCGCTATTGATTTATCTATCAAGCTTTGTGGGGTGGTTGGTATTGCTTGTTGTGTATCGGCGACATTGAAAGGCCATTCTAGTCTATTTCACGGTAGATAATAATGAAAGCAGGGTAAGGTTAGGCACAAGCTAGCTGCTGGCGAGCAGGGGTAGCAGACCGTTCATTAACCCACTTGTTACTAGCGTCCTTTTAAAAGGTCCGCTCATAAACAAAAATCATGTGGTTTATGTGGTTAGTATAAACAATTTTTGTTGATGACATTTCAAAGCTAAGATGTGTGGCAGTATAATACAACTATTGTAAGAGAAATATCATTTTATTATACAAAAGTTTTTTAGCATTTATTTTACGTAAAAATTACCATGAGTACCATGAGGTGAATTACTTTATTATTATTACATTTGCAAACTATTTGACAGTGAATAATCAAAGTTCAAACCATCTTTTAAGTGATAACAAAAACAAAATTAACTATTTTATAATGTTTCTTACTTTATTTTGCGATTTTATTTGGTGTCCTTTATAAAGCCCAGTAGTAATATCGACTGCTACTTCTTATAAATTTAATATTTTTTTATTAGTAAAATATTTCGTAAATTATGGGAATCTCAACTCCATGAAATCATCGAAGAGTTGGAACTTGATGATGAAGCTCTCATCCCTTACAGTATCACATTTTTACCACTCGAAAACGGTAATGCTGATGTCATTGACGACGATACCGGGGACGAAATCAAGTACAAATTCGAATTTTACCTGGCAGTCAACTAAGGGCATTAGCACACGTTAGCTATGACTTTTTGTCATTAGGTGATTACGCCAGTGATGATGAAATGGTGCTAGCTGAAGTTGCCAGATGAAAACTTATTAGTAATAACTCGTCATAACCTTCAACTTCAAAAATTCTGGTCAAACCAAAAACCATAACAATTGTTTGACGACAGCATAATAGATTTGCTTACAGAATATACAAACAAGTATATAAACCAAACAAATAAAATAGGAACATAACATCTGATGAAATAAAGTATTTCATAATTTCATAGGAATTCTGCTATTCAGTGGTTATGTTGTACCCAGAAGATGCAGCAGATTGTGGAATGCCCTTATTAGATTACAGATGTCCACTACCAACAAACAAAGAATTCAAGAAAATGGATTGTGGTTCCCTGAAAGCTGAAGAAATTATTGTGTAAATGAAACGATAACAGTGTACTCGTTATGTAAAATAAGACGCTTTTCACAGCAACAAAAAAAGTATGTACAAACTTCTAAGGCGACCAACTAGCCATCATAAAAAGTTAATAATAAATATTATTAAAAATAAATATTATTCTCTCCGAACGACGAATGCAAAATATTGGTCTCTATCGCACATCGATAAGGGTGAAAAATTGTATTTCCCATTGATTTGTCACTGTTTGGATATGTCAGTCCAAAATGCTTGGCTACTAATTCAAAGCGATGAAGGAGAACTTGATCATATAAAATTATTGAAAGAATCCGGAAGATTACTGCAACTCCACTTGTTGAAACGTATCGGAATAAAAGAAAACCGGAAACCAGGTCGCACTTCATAAAGTTTTCGCGTTATGATGATAACAAAAATTTAATAAAATACCAAAATAAACAGCTGAGGTGTGTTATTTTCCATAAAAAAAACGAATTTGTCCCTTGCATCCAAAGAATTGTTTTGAATTATACCACACTAAATAACCTTTTTAGTAAGGATATTTTTTTACTTTATTTTATGCAAAAATAATCGCTAATAGAGGTACTTCGTTATTTTTTTATGTACACTACATTAGTAGCATATATTACTAGCGTCCTTTTAAAAGAACACCATTTTCCTGATTTTCCAATAGCCGAATATTTATTTTTGTATTTTTCTTTAATATCTTATCATGTAATTATAAACATATCTGAATTTCATCACAATCTGACACAAAAATTATATTCAGTAACAAGTGGGTTAAAAACCTTTTTTTTTTTAACGGGGGGATATCCTCATGGACTACCTCCGTCTGGGGAATGGCGGAGGGGCGTGCCGGATTCTTACCGGCTAAAACCACCCCGGTGTCTCCTCGCTCGTGCGCGAGGGGCCGCGGAAAGCCAAATTCTTCCGCAGCCCCACACTAGTGCTGGCCGGGTTGTCCCGGCCTCGTCTCCTGCACGGGGTAGTGAGGTGTTGAACTACTCCGTGCATCGCCTCAGAGGCGCGCGCTGACACACGCGCGCCTGCGACTCGGGTCCGTCGAATAGGGGGCGGGGACTTCCCCAAGTCCCTAGCCCCTGGACCCATTCATGGGGGCCAGAAAAGGGCGTTGTCCGGCCTTCTGCGGCCGGGAAAGGGGGTCGAGATCTCCCTCTCCCGTTCCGCAGTTTCGTTCTGCGACATCACATCCTCGCAGAAGGACACCACCGCGTCCCACGACTCTGCGCTACCGACCATCCTCCGCACTACGGCCGGCAGCGACAGATCGTCTCCTACTTCATTTGTGAGGACAAATGAAGTAGGACAGCGGTCAGCACCAAAGACGGGGCCAGGGCCAATGCATGCGTGTCCGAGTTGCGAGAATCATCTTACGAGATACAGTGGCTCCGGAATAACAGTAAAAGAAGGAATAGGGTGTGTTTTAAGTCAGTAGGAGTCTGACAATCCCTTCCGCTTCACTCAGAGTGGGAGGAGTCTTTCGATGATATTCCCTCCAAAAAATATAAAAGGCCACACACAGAACTCATAGCGGTATCACTTCTTTGGAAGAACTGGACGCGCTTGAGTCTATCGAGAAACGAGCCAAGAGACTCATTCGCAATGATTCACTGGTCGAATCAAAGCTCCAGAGCCTTGAACATCGACGACGAGTTGCAAGTCTATCGGTTTTTTATCGGTTACATTTCGGGGAGTGTGCGATGGAATTACACAATCTAATTCCGCCAAGCCCGTTCCATCATCGGACTACAAGACAGACGGCGATGCGCCATCGTTACATGGTGGACATTACAATACTTTCATTGTGCGTACTGCTAAGGAGTGGGATTCTCTGCTGAAGTATGTGTTTCCTGATCGCTATAACCTGGGAGTCTTTAAGTCAACAGTGAATAGGTTACTTCTAGGCAAGCGTGCTCCATCTTCGACCACATCATCACTTACCATCAGGTGAGATGGTGGTCAAACGCGAGCCTATTATCAATAAAAACAAAAAAAAAGTTCGTGATAGCTATGATATATCATAGCTAAAGTGTTAGAGGAACTCAGGCACAATTTCATTAATCAATGTTAAAATTATACGATATACATTGGTTCAACCCACATAAGGATTAGCCCCTGTATCTTGATTACGTTTACAAACATAATCTCACATACAAAAACAGACAGACCCGGAATAGATATCCTCCACCCTATGTGACTACAACCACCCTATGTTCACGCACCTACGCTGGGGGCTGCGGGAGCACTTAAATACTCTTCAACGTGCCCTCCGAATCACTAAACTACTGCGACAAAAAACAACACAAACGAACAACCACTGTGAGTAAAATATAACGCGGTCATTCCCATGACTTTTGAACTTTTGACAAGTGAGTCATCCAACTGTTCAGAATGTGATAAAGTAGTTAAAAAATTACAAAAAAATTATCTTTTTTTTTTCAGATAGAATCTAATGGTTAGTACACAAACAACTTACAAAACTAATGTTAGTACTTAAAAGTACCAGAAACACAAAAACAACTAATTATTGAACGCCACAGTGGCATGTAACTACATGGGCATGCACTAGATAACAAGATTGCTTGTAATATTAAATGTACGTAAATGTTAAAAAAGATTCTATGAGGGTAGCATGATTATACTGACCAAAGAAAACAATAAAAATATAGAACAAAAAATCTGACAAGATTGTAATTATTGCTATCTCATAGGGAAATATAAACGATATTAACTAAATGAAACTACACACTCTGTAAAACAGTTGTTGGAGCACACTCGTAACGTTCGAGTTAGTGTTACGTAACATCACAACGCCACTGAATGTATAATATTTGTCTAGTGTCTTTGGTTTAAAATTAGCGACGAAAAAAATTAGGTAGTGGGTCTATCTACCTATTCGTATATCTGCCAATTTACAGTAATCTGAATTCCGGTTCAATACATGGGCGTTTGTAAATTTACGGGCACACAAATTTTTCACACCTACTAATCTCCTTTAAACCTGGCGCAATAAAAAATTGCCAGTTCTGAAATAAAACCGTTAAACACCCGAACGCGTAAAAACTTAAGAAACATTAAAACCTGTTGTTCAAAAGAAATTAAAAACGAACACCTTAATTTTCGTCTTAATCGCTCCAGAAGTGGCTATAAATTTGCTTAAGTTTAGGTTTGGGTCCCTTATGACTGATTGGGCCATTTGGGCAATATTCTTCGTACATATTGACTTTACGGGTCAATGGAGAGCATAAAGTGTATAGACAGTAGGTCAACTCCATGCATTGAGCGGAATGGCACGCACAGGTACTACGAGGTTTAAGTTTTGTCGTTTCCATATTTCCCGGCAATTTTGAATTTGGAACTGTTCTATGTGTTTAAATTTATAATCTCAAAACAGTTTAAAGTATTAGGATTAATGTTATTGTTTAGTCACAGCGTCGCGTCGATTGGAATCTGTCAAGTCACGTACGAAAATGAATCTTTCTAAGGAAAATGTTCGTGCAATAATTTTCTACAACTTTATAAGAGGCCTGACACGGCTTCAGTGTTTTGAAAAGCTAACATCTGTGTTCAGTGATGAAACCCCATGTCTGCGGACTGTCGAACGCTGTTATTTAGAATTCTAGCGAGGACATACTAGTGTTAATGACAAATCTCGCGAAGGACGCCCAAAATCCGCCTTCACTGAAGATAACATCATTACTGTGAGACAACTAATTCTCGAAGATCGTCATGTGACGTATCAAGAGATAGAGGCTCTATTGGGCATCTCAGGGACAACCATTCAGAAGATCTCGCATGAAGCGCTTGGTGTGAGAAAGCCAGTTTGCCGTTGGATACCGCATCTGCTTTCCGACCATCACAAGGCGGCCCGCGTCAGATGGTGTAAGAAAACTCTGCAAAGGTTCAACCGAGGAGAGTCAAATCACGTCTACGACATCATCAGTGATGACGAATCTTGGATCTATGCCTACGATCCTGATTCCAAACAACAATCTACAATCCGGGTCTTTCAAGACTAGCCAAAGCCGACTAAAGTTGTTCGTTCTCGAAGCACTTCAAAGAAGATGGTGGCCACGTTCGTTGGAAAAAACGACCATGTTGCGACTATTGCACTTAAAGATCGTAGAACGGTTAACGCAAAGTGGTATACTACAGTTTTTTAATCACAAATCATCGCCGAACTTCGAAAATCTAACTCAAAGCGACGCATCATCCTGCACCACGACAACGCAAGCTCACACAGCGCTCGTCAAACGATTGAGTATTTGAAGCAGGAAAAAGTAGAAATTCTTGAGCATCCTCCATACAGTCCTGACCTAAGCCCTAACGATTTCTTGACATTCCCTAAAACTAAGAAAAGTCTTCGTGGTCAAAGGTACCAGTCCAGTGAAGAAGCAGTCGACGCTTTCAAGGCAGCCATTTTGAATACTCCCACTTTAGAGTACAATAAATGTTATAATAACTGGTTTGAGCGAATGGAAAAGTGTATTAAGCTACGTGGTGAATACTTTGAAAAACAATAAAAAGTACTCTAAGGTTCCAGTTGTGTTTTTTTTTCTTCAAACGACAAAACTTAAAAGGCATGCCTCGTAACCGCGAGTAAGCGCGCTCGAGAGACACGCGATTGTCATTTATTTCAGATCGCGATGACGAAAATTTTCACATGTGTATATCCAACTGCCTGGCTCTTTGCGTGGAGCTGGCTTTCTGTATTCAGCTATGTTATGACTGGATAGAGCGTACATACGTAGGTGAAACGGGCTAGAAGGAATGCACTTAATTAAGGCAATTTAGGGAAGCCTGAAACGTTTTCGACAATGTCCGAATATTTAGGGAAAGCTGAGAGAACAGCGTTCTGGGTTTGTTTATTTAGTTGAAATGGAATGCCTTTATTAAATAAAAGCGATAGCTATTGTTGTTCTGTAGGCCTATGTATCCTTTTGGCAATATAAACAACTGTTTATATTGATATCCCAAAATCTTTTAATTTGTTTTTTCCTTAAAACAGTTTGCCTGGAGTTTTATGTTCTGCCGAAGGTCTAACACTTCCTTTGAAACAAATTTTGAACCAAGTTCATGGCTTTTTGATGAGACACGGAGACTGTTAGGATCCTGCATACCCTTATAAGCAAATGTGTGAGTTTATATTATATTATAACAAAAATGTAAGTAACGATGCTTTCAGAGAAAAACATAACATTAATGATAATCTTACATCATAGCAAGAAGGGTGACACTTATATTATTAGCTAAGAATCTCACATGTTCCCTCTCTTCACGGCTTAAGAAGTACTAACATAATATAAAGCAGTCAGTGCCGGCGCTGAAATGTTTAATTAAGATGACATGGAACTGTGCTCTATTTCTACAGGTACTGTTTATTTTAGGACTTGTTAGAAAATCCTCGATTTTTCAGACAAGCAAATTTCTGAGCCTTTTGAAGGTAAAAGGGAAATCGGTACCTTTATAGAATCACTCAGTCGTCCACCTCTCTGAAAGTCTATCTGTCAGTCTGTTTCATCAAATTAATATCAAATACGTAGGTTTATCTATGGTCCCTTGGAGTTCAGGAAAAAATACCGCAAAAAATGGCCATTTGTATGACATATTTATTTGGGTACTCAGAAATAAATCAAATCTATGGCGTACTTACCGTTGACCGAAAGCATGAAATATAACGAAATGGAAAGTACAAGTAAAAGGCCATTTTTTTGTTTTGACACATTTTTTTGCGTTTCAACGGAAGCGTGACGTATATCGATATTCGGAAGATCGAGAACATTTTCTGTTAAAAATACTAGTTAAATAATATAATAATAATAATATATTTATTCATTTCTCCTCACAAATTACAAACACAACAGTGAATCATAAATCTACATCTTACACTACAACTTGTCTGTATAATACTTTATTTAATTTATTGTACAAATCGCACCTTTGGGAACAAAAGGTCACTACTGCATGTTTTCCAACTTTACAGGAGGAGCATTTTTCGATTTTTTTTTATGTATTGTTTTTTTTAACTCTGAACTCTTTTAGAGTATTGACGCGATTCTTACAGTCTTAAATCCGCAGTTTCTTCACGGACAATCGTGAATATTTAAAAAAAAATACAAGAAGGGGTTTCTGAGAAACAAGCCATAAACTGAGGAAAGGGTACCAAAAGTGACTTTTTGTTACAAATCGCTAACTGTCATATTGCAGAAATGACCTTTTTAAAAAATAATAACTTCATGAAAGTACGTATTTTTTATTGATACGGGTGATTTACGTTTATTTTTAGTAAAGATATATTTAAATTAATAACTTTTTATCCTCGCCAAAAACCTCAAGTCAATATAAATATCACGTTTGATAAAAATAAAATAGAAGTAGTTAATGAATTAACTCTTTTAGGCTTAACAATAGACACACATATAAACTGGAAATCTCACATACAGAAGCTGAAATCCAAAATTTCAAAGTTTTCATACGCCCTCCGCGAAATAAAAAGGACTACCAATATACAAACCGCAATAGTCACCTACTATGCGTATGCCCATGCTTGGTTCACCTATGGTATCATTTTATGGGGAAATAGCACCGACGCTCCTTCTTTATTTATTCTACAAAAAAAACTTATACGTATAGTAACGAACATTGAACAAACAGATAGCTGTAAACCGTACTTCATAAAACATAAAATTCTCACCTTAACTAGTATATACATTTTGGAATTGTGTAAATTAGTCCGTAAATATCCTGATTCTTACAAAACACGAGAAGATATACAAACAAACCATTCGTTGCGCCATAAGAGTAGATTAAATTTGCCTCGGTCATATCTCAAAATGCACTCTTCTAGTACATACTCAATGTCAATAAAAATCTATAATAAATTACCAGAAAACTTAAAACAAATTGAAAGGACCAATATATTTTTAAAGAAACTGAAACAATTATTAATTAATAAAAGCTATTACACAATAAATGAATTTCTAACCGATAAATTGAAGGATTGATTTTGACTGGAAAAATACCTAACTGACTTAGTTTATAATAAATTCATTATAATTAAATAAATAAATAATCATTTCAATAATAAATAAATATGACATACCAAATTATACAATAAAAATACACGATATAATAAATTAATTTTAACATATACTGACTAATTTGAATGGAAGAATACCAAACTGACTTAGGTCCGCCTATAAACATTATTACATTGCATATTAAATTCATAAAAATATAATAATATAATGCTCAACTCAATAATAAATAAGTATGACATAACTATTGACTTAATTAATAAAAAAGTGAAATAATTATTGACTTAAAATAATGAATGTGTATGAATCCATTAACTTATAAATTAAAAATATTATGGATAATGTAAAACATGCAATATTAAAATTAATGTAGAATTAAATCAAAAATAGATGTTACAATAAAAATAAATGAATGATAAAAATAACTACATATCCCTAATAATTTATGAATACAATATAAAACACGGATATACACAATTATACGCAAAAATAACTCATTTTCAATAAAAAATTCAATTGCGGGAAAACAAACGAAGCGCTCTTCCTCTCTCCTAACTATTATAAATTTTGCTGTGCCCGATAGGGTCCATAATCGTTTCTTATATTTTTATTCCACCTGTATGTGTACATTATGGATTGCAAATAAATACTTGAATACTTAACTGGAAACCAATACAAGCTAAAACAAGCGGAAAAAGAAGAAGAATCGGCATATACAAATGGCATCAAAATTAAAAAAAAAACTTATTTAAAAAATCTAAAAAACCCGACTGCTCAACTGAAGTGTAAGAAACAAGCACATTTTTATTTTTAAAAATGTGCTTGTTTACACACCCTCATATTTTTTCAAAATGGGATGGGTCCGCCTGCTTGTCACTTTTAAAAATAAAAATGTGCTTGTTTCTTACACTTCAGTTGAGCAGTCGGGTTTTTTAGATTTTTTAAATAAGTTTTTTTTTTCAACTTTTTAGTTAAAATATTAATTAAAATTTTTTTAGTTTTCGCGGTCGTGTCACATTTACACTCCACCAGATTCAGAAAGTGAGTCCATATTTTTAAACTTTCTCATTCTGTTATTTTGCTAGTATTACACTAATGATAAACATGATATACCTTTTTGAAATCCTTATGTTAAGCCCTTTAATTTGATACCCATATTGTAGTATTTGAAAAAAAAAATTTTTTTCACCATGTATAATGGCTTCGCACAGCCGCCATGTTTAATTTTTTTAAATGTCACCTATCTAAGAACACTCGGGTTGTTAAGACAAATCTAACGATACCTCAATTGTGTGAATCTGTTCAGCGGTTCTGGAGATATGAGGTAATAAAGAATATTACAAACATACATACATACATATATACATACAAGATACGCGCGAAAAACATAACCCTTCCTTTGCAGTCGGGTAAAAAGAATAACATACATTTTGAAAGAGGTCCCACACCGACACCCGTGTGGACGATATATTGGCCAACTTGTATGTTGGAGGCACCACAAGCTCAAGGTATTTGCTCTAAACTATAGAAAATGGCTTTCAAGTTACAATCAGATAAAACCTTAATTATACTGAATAGTTATAATCATAAATATAACCGTTATAGTATAGATAAAATGACAGTAGCATGCTGTTTAAGTATCTAAAAACTTTATGAAAGTTTAAGCTGTAGGTACTTAATATTTAATAAAATAATCAAAATAATCCCTTTAAGACCATGTCCCAGGTGTATGTGCATGTAAAATCTAAACAAAACTAGGCATAGTCACACATTTCAACATAATAAATCAGTCATCAGTCTTAATACGATTAAAGAGTTTGCCGTTCGGCACTTATCATCTAATAAAACGAGTATTGTGGTCAAAATTCTATAAGATTCTCCTAAAAGATACATTCTAAAATTGATATAACAATATTAGCTTAATATTAAACAGTCTCACAAATAACACTAATACTTAAAGATCTTTATATACTTACGTTGTAATATTAATTAATTTCTTAAAGTACTATACTTAAGTAAATCACATTCATCACAGTTTAGTAGGTATTTGGACTTTATTATCCAATTAGGAACTACAACTTTGGTAACAAAATTATTAGGAAAATCAGTATCAAATGCTCTGCTAAAAATATAGCAATAAGTACGAGTACGACTCGCATCGCACTTGTTTAATTATAAAATAAAGAAATATCAAAATATTGTGTTGTAAATAGTTTCATAAACTTTCGGTATAATGTTGGTGTTAATTAAGGTTTGAATATCTGCCTTCTTTCGATCACTTAAGGGGATTTTACTGTCATAAGCCTGCTTTAATGTTACTTCGAGAGGTTGTTGGACTCTTGTGCTTCGTGTTACTGTATGAATACGATTGACTTCAATCCAGTTGCCCTCGTATGAAGTTTGAAAGTAATAAGAATGGGCGTTATCAGCCGCATTTTGTGTATGCCCCCGAACAAGGAATTTATGTTGAATAGTATTTATTTGCAGTTTATTTACTGCATAATAATACAGGTAAATCATAAAACTGAAATCCAAAACAAAAGAATTACTCAATAGATCAGCTCTAAATAATAATGTAAATAGAAAAAGCCACCTAAACCTCTTCCTAAAGTTCTGCACATGCGTTGTTATACGCGCATGGATGTTGAAAAGCTGCATCAAGATGCGTCAGAAATTGATTGGGACCAGCTTGCAGCGGCAACGACAATTGATGACAAACTGCGTATCTTCAATCAGACTGTCCTTGCTCTCTTCGATGAACATGCTCCTGTTCGTAGGGTTAAACTTAGGCGAGCACCAGCCCCTTGGATGTCACCAGGGGTTCGTTTAGCGAGGAAGTGCAGGGATCGGGCCTTTCGGAAGTTTAAAAAGGATCGCAGTGAACAGAATAAAAACTCCTACAAAATTGCAAGGAATCGGTGTAATCAGGTGATACGCAACGCTAAACGCCGCCATATTCTTGAAAACATTTCATCTTCTTCGCCTGCTGATATCTGGAAATTCCTTGGAACTCTCGGTATTGGCAGGCCAAGTCATGTTGATTTTCCTAAAGCAATCATTTTGGATGATATCAACCGTCATTTTACTATCACTTGTAATTTGGACCCCCTTGTTTTATCTCAGACGGTTGATTTTGTCACTAGTTTGCCTGGTCCAATCATTGAACCATTTAAGTTTTCACCAGCCACCTTGGAAGAAATTAAAAAGATTATCCTGTCCATTAAATCCAAAGCTGTAAGCCATGATAACATCAGTCGTGGTATGGTTACCTTGATCCTTGACTGTCTTCTCC
The DNA here is from genome assembly GCA_943138885.2 of Tholera decimalis. NCBI lineage: Eukaryota > Metazoa > Arthropoda > Insecta > Lepidoptera > Noctuidae > Tholera > Tholera decimalis. The sequence continues at coordinate 15,799,047 of OW964559.2, forward strand.
CGCCAATTACCCATATCATTAACTTCTCCTTAGATTCCGGGCAATTTCCGTCCTTAAGGCGAATGGCCTATGTCCATCCACTTCCTAAAATATCGAATCCTTCCCTGTCTAATCATTTTCGACCTATATCCATTCTCCCTTTCCTGTCAAAAGTGCTCGAGGCCTGTGTTCACAAACAGTTTTCTGCGTTTGTTTACCGCAATAACCTTGTAAGCCCATTCCAGTCTGGATTCAGACCCGGGCACAGTACATCCTCTGCTCTTCTTAAAGTGACTGATGACATTAGAGAAGCTATGGAGGATACTAAAGTTACTGTATTAGTATTAATTGATTTCTCCAATGCCTTTAACGCGGTCAGTCACGATATACTCCTTGCTATCCTCACCCATCTTATGGTTTCTTCCGAGGCGCTGGAATGGTTCTCTTCTTATCTTCGGGGACGTCAGCAGTCGGTACGCGTTGATGAGAGATCTTCGAGTTGGCGTGGCCTGGATGCTGGTGTTCCACAAGGCGGTATTCTTTCTCCATTATTATTCTCTGTCTTCATTAACTTTATTACTCACTGTCTTCGGTGTTCGTATCATCTTTATGCCGATGATCTTCAATTATATACAGCTGTGCGGGTAGAAGGTTTGTCAGACGCTATAGGGTATGTAAACCGGGATTTGAAGGCTATCAATGACTGGTCTGATAGATTTGGAGTGTCAGTAAACCCCTCAAAATGTCAGGCCATCGTTATTGGTAGTTCACGTATGATGGGTAGAGTGGCGGCTATCTCTCTACCTCCTATTATTTTTAATGGTGTCGTCATTCCCATTAGCCCCAGCGTAAAAGATCTCGGTTTGCATCTTGACTCGACACTTGGCTGGCAAAGTCAAGTATCTAGTGTCAACCAAAGGGCCAATGGCACTTTGCGTTCTTTGTATCGTCTGAGGAACTTTTTGCCTGTTAAGACAAAGACTATGCTTGTGCAGACTTTAATTTTCCCTTTGATTGACTATGGTGACGTGTGCTACTACGACCTGAATGCGGTCTTGCTGGATAAGCTTGACCGTATTCTTAATAACTGCATTCGGTTCATATTTAACTTAAGGAAATATGACCATGTCTCAAGTTTCAGGTCTGAGCTTAAATGGATGACCATTCGTCAGAGGAGAAGTTTGCGCGCTTTGACAGCGCTTTTCTCACTACTCAACTCTCCCAGCCCACCTTCTTATCTAATATCTCACTTTCAATTTCTATATTCTTCACACAATAAGAATCTACCTTCATCCAATAATCTTCTCTTACTCTGTCCTTCTCATACTTCTGACTTTGTTCATTCTTCTTTTCATATCCAGTTGATTCTCCTCTGGAATGCGCTTCCTCTCGAGATCAGGACGGCTGACAATCGCTACGCATTTAAAAAGAAATTGCGGATCCACTTTCTTCACCAATAAGCAGAATTTCCATATTTAATTTTCATTTGCTTCTTAAGTATATATGTCTGTATATGTATTTATATAAGTATTTATTCATATATATTATTTATGTTGATTTCTATTTTATGATATTTCGATTTTATGATATTAGGTTTTTTTGTTTTATCACTATTATTATAATTATTTTTCTAATATAATTTTCACGTACATATTGCACCTTCCACTCTATCTCTTCACCACTCATGGTTGACTGGTAGAGAATGCCTACGGCATTAAGTCCGCCTTTGTACCTATGTGCATAAAGTGTAAATAAATAAATAAATCTATCTAAGAAAGATTGGTTAGATAGAAAGTGTCTTTTTGTTATAAAAATAAATGTTTAATTTAATGAGAACATAAAGTACGATTTGGTGAAACTTTTTTTTGGTTGATTGGATTCATTTGTGAGTTGAGATGGCATTATGTTTGTAATATTTATTTTTACAAAAGTCCTTGTAACAAATAAAACCTATTCATTTTATAAACAAAATATTTTTTTTATAAACCTTTATTTTTAAACATAAATGACCGTTTATTACCATCAAAACAATGAGTATCTTTTGAAGCAAAAAAAAACACTTCTATACAATGATGATCAAAATTACTTTCTGCCTTAATATAAATACTAATCATTACAAAAATAATGTCACTTGTAAACAGAAGTGACGTTTTGGTTTCAATGAAAAGAAAAGTTTTATGCTATAATGTCATTTAGAAAAAGAAGTGACGTTATGTTTGCAGCAAACAAATACGAAGATTTGGTAACAAAACGTGATTATTATCCATAAGTGACATTAATTTTGCAAGAAATATGCAAAATAAAAGTCATTACTTACCGTAGTGCCTCACCGTCACAAATGCGCAAGGTCACACTTCGGCTGTCAAAACACTACTGACAGGATGAGACGTTATGTTTCAAGCAAACGGACCAATTACGCGAAATAATGTAACGACACTCCCTCCCTCAAACCGATGTTATTCATGCTATTGTCACCGTTTTTGCATAGGATATAGAGTCGACTATCGCGGTTTTTTCTGCATATTTAAGTCATTTTTGCAAAAAGTTGCAGTAGTGACCCTTTGTTCCCAAAGGTGCGAAATGTAAACCTTGGTAGCAGAAAAATCTATGTGCTAGACTGGTTTTAAATAAATTTGAAGTGCGAACACTGTCTTTACGTCGCAGATTTTTACATTTATCTGGTTCATATATTATCAGAGAATGTTGCTTAATCACTGTATAATAGATAAAAAGCTGTCGGACGGTTAAAACTTCGCATTTTCTATATAACTCTGTGGGATGGTAGAACGGTAAGAATGAATTAACTTTTAGCAGTGCTCCTTGCGCTCTTTCTACTTTAAGAAAATTAGTTTTACATGCGTGGTGCATGCCCACGAGGTGATACAGTAAGTTAATTGTGATTGACAGAGCGCGTAATAAACGGTCTTAACAACCTCCATTTGTGCAACATATCTAAGGGCTTTGAAAATCACCATCAATTTACGCACTCTAGCAGCGCATTTCAATATGTTGGTGGAATTTCAAATTCCTATCTATTATTACACCAAGATATTTAATTGAGTCTGTGCTCGACAGTTTAGGACAGGAACAGCTATATCATTTTGACAATTAGACGAATGCGAGATAACATGGAATGTTTAATTAGGCTTATCATTGGGTTTAATTGAGAAGGTAATAATAGTAGTTTTTGAAACATTGAGCGTTAAAATGTTCTCTGTTAGCCATCTAGTAACGATGTTAAACCCTCTTTGAGCGTCCAAAAAGTTTCATCCCAGGTGACGCTATTAAAAAATAAAGCCGTGTCGTCTGCGAAGGTGACAATCTTTGCATTAGGAATTGCCATTTCACAAAGATCGTTGATATAAACTAGAAATAGAGTAGGTCCCAGGATACTTCCCTGTGGAACTCCAAAAATCACTGGGATCTCCACACTAATAGTATTCTCAATCTGTACTCACTGTGTTCTATCAGTTACGTAATCCTTCAGTAATTTTAACTGCAGGTCATGGATGCCGAGATATTCAAGCTTTTTCACCAAGACAGGGACAGAAACCGTGTCACATGCCTTAGCTAAATCCAAAAATACACCTATTATTTTATTTTTACTGTCTAGGTTATTAACAACATAATTGGTAAGTTCAAATACAGCATCCGATGTTGACTTGTTTGCTCTAAACCCAAATTGAGCTTGTGATAGAAGTTTTTTTGGCTCTAAATATTTAACAGTTCTATTATTAATAATATGCTCTAAATTTTTTTTCAGTGTAGGAAGAATAGAAATAGGTCTATAATTATTGACACAGCTTCTGTCCCCATCCTTGTGAATTGGATGAATACGTGACCGTTTATAGACACTAGGGAAAACTTTAGTTTATATGTATATGGATACTATTTTCTCTTCTACACGAGCAGCTTGCAGGAGAATACGCAAGAGTCGTATGGAGATTTCCGTGTCCAATTCAATAATGCCTTCAGACGAGAGAGAATAGATTACTTCTAGGTAAGTGTGTTTAGATGACATCATGGCTTACCATCAGGCGAGATAGCGGTCAAACCTGGGCACGTTTGACCAATATATTATCAATAAAAAAAGAAAGCTGATGGGGTTGTCATGGCAATTTGATTGTTTTCACACAATAATGAACAAGCGTGCAATAGGTACTGTTGGTGGCTCGGGTCATGGCTTTTTGTTAAGGATGGGAAATCATCCAATCACTACTTCCTGATCTGGGCGACAGATGACTTTTACTGACTAAAACTCATCCGTGTTCCGTCATTTGCTCCTTGTGTTCCGAGACCGTGGTAAATCTTTCGAACAGTTCCACAACCCCTGCAGGCAACGGCCCCCTAGTAGGACCCGACAATTTTGCTAACACTCTATGAGGCGCGCGTGGAACACGACACGCCGCGCGCCGTGTACTCGGGCCTGGTTTCTGTCGGGCAGTCCCAATAGGGTTCTGAAGATGATTGCGGTCAGAGTGGACTGTCCATATCTTTTTCTGAGGTCTATATAGTCCACTGCTATCAGTTACATATTTCACCGTATCTTGTTGTATACTAATACCTGGTTTTTAAGGAAAAAGTTTACAAAACACACTATATCATAACTCAAAAAAAACATTTGAGTTTGAAACAAAATTATGTTTGTCCTTCAATGGTACTTATATTCGTCACGACAACGTTTGGCGCTTTCATAGTTTATGAACTTTAAAAGTAATTTATTAATCTGGAACAATATTAATACTGTGACATGGAAACATTGTGAAAATCAATCAAGTTTTGAAAAGATTAACCAAGGAGTTTCTTGCTCCTACCTCACTATGGTTTTATTGAGTTCAGCACATGACGGGAGGCTACGGGTAGGCCTATCTATATATATAAAAATGAATTGCTGTTCGTTAGTCTCGCTAAAACTCGAGAACGGCTGAACGGATTTATCTTATCTTGGTTTTGAAATATTCGTGGAGGTCTAGGGAAGGTTTAAAAGTTGAGAAAAAGTAAAAAAAAAATTGCCGGGAAAACCGTCAAAACAGCCCTTTTCTATTTCCTATACAAACGTTTTCTAAATAAAATGAACAGTAGGGTAGGGGTAGGGTAGGAGTAGGGTTGGTGTAGGGTAGGGGTAGGGTAGGGTAGGGGTAGGGTAGAGGTAGGGTAGGGTAGAGGTAGGGTAGGGGTAGGTTATTGGTAGGGTAGGATAGGGGTAGTGGTATCGGTTGGGTAGGGTTAGGGGTATATCACGCGAACGAAGTCGTGGCGGGTCAGCTAGTATAAAATAAAATAATTTTGGTTCGGTATGAGTGTCAATCTCATAGTTTTCAGGGTTGCAGTAATAGTTCTCTTGACTGGTTTCGGTCATGGCGGCTAATCTAATAATTGACTAGCCATCTGCGCAAGAGATATTAGAGTGCTCAAGTATGTGCGCAGGTACAGGGGCAATCTCTGTCCCTTTATTCTCGATGTCCAATGGGACGGCAAACCCACACGACCGGCTCTCTCCGGTCGTGTGGGATTGCCGTCCCATTCTCTCAGGTGCAGGACCAACGGCTTAACGTACTTTCCGAGATAAGGGGGTTATCACACCACCAACTCCTAAACTCTGGACTACTACTGAGATATTTTTGACAGAAAAACCCTATAGCATTTTTTGCCCGACCCGAGAATCGAACCCGAGACCTCTTGCTCAACAGTCGCACTTGCAACCACTAGGCCACCGAGGCAGTTTTCGCAGTAGTACATTCGGGAATACGCAACCATTCACAGTGCGTAGTTTCCGACGCACTTAGGCGGTTTTTAAAAAAGTTAATTTGTTAAAAGATTTTTTTGTAGTAATGTTGGAATCAAAACAGCTAGCTGAAGTGGGAGTGGCCACGTCGCATGAATGCACCCGGAGAGGTGGGCGAAGATCGACATCGACTGAATGCCTGAAAGATGACAACGCCGTCGAGGTCGCACAGGACTTAGAGGTTCGGAAGGGAAAAGGGGATGCTTTTGCCAGCAGTAGGACACATTGTAGGTCAAGTTATTACTTTGTAGATACTGTAGAGTCATTTTGGTTTACTTATTTTTAACCGACTTCAAAAAAGGAGGTTCTCAATTCGTATTGAACTTTTTTTTTTATGTATGTTACCTCATTACTCGGAGACGGCTGGACCGATTTGGAAAATTCTTTTTGCGTTTGAAAGGGTATACTTTCTAGTTGGTCCCATTGTTACGAAATCAAGATCTGATGATGGGATCCTGGAGAAATCGAGGGAACTCTTCAAATATTAGGCACTAGGGGAAGTTGAACTGATGATGAAGACCACAGATGGCCACTGAAACTACTTAATAATAAGTATTTCGTGGATTGCGATTCGATTACTTGAGTACGGATGTTAAACACTTTATGCTCGTCGCAATACATACAAGTATGGTTGGTTGCGCTGATATACGATTCTTTTCGTTTATATTTTTAATTATTGGCAACACGCATAATCGCTAATTGGTTAGACATTCCCCTTCCGCATATTATCCTTTCTCCCTTGCACTAGACCTTCGTCTATTCGAGAGTGAGGGAGAGAGACTATACCGCTCTAGAAAAATCGATCGCGTCTGGATCTTCCGATGGACGATCGGACCTTCAATGGCTGTCGAGTCGCGTTAGAGCACAAACGCATCGAATCGCATTCGAACGGTCGCGTCGTTTTGTGCGACCAATTCGTAGCAGAAGAACGGTTATACTGTGGTGGTGAACTGTGATCAGAGTGCTGGCAGTCCTGAATATCCTGGATTATCAAGGTTAGTGCTGCCTTTCCTATACGACGCTGGACTCTTGTCTTTTGTTCCAACCAGCGCCGGTTCCCGTCAATTGTGTAACCGAAAACTTCTAAGTCGCATACGTTGCATTACCGCCCATCCATTTAATGGTCCTTCGAGCCGGATAATAATCAGCACAGCCATTCCCTAGAATTCGCTAGGTATATCGTAGTTTCGTATTCGTATTTCGTAGTCAACCCCGCATAGATACTTATTTGCCAACGCGTGGCAAGTAAGTACATCATAATTCATTACGTCGTTTTCGTGTCTTCCTAGCTAATAATCGATTAGTAAGGAATTTCGCAACCCCGCTAGTAGTTAATTATCGTTACTTGTAAATTAAATACCAATCGGTCGAGTCAAGGTTACTCGAGACCGCGTCGCGCACCCGGCCGTTATTTCGCAAAACGGTGGGTAGTTACTAAATATTTCTTATAATAATTAGTTTGATATTCATAGCTCATAAATATGGCACCGACCGATATTACTCTTAAAAGACTGGTAGCAAAGAGAGATCGTATCTTTGCTCGCATGCAGAGTATTGCAGATAAAATAAAACACATTCATTCGGATGAAAGCATTAAGGAATCATTTTTGTGCGACATCTCGTTAGTACAATCACTACGTGTGGATTTTGAAAGTGCTTTGGATGAAATTGTTATTCATGAGCTAAAATTAAACCCTGAATATGTTGTAGATTATCAATCGCTTTCGGCGTTCGAAGACCTTTTAGGGCGCATTTTACGGGCTGAGAAGAACCTGACGGCTCACTCTCATAGTGAGGTCCAAAGGTCACCTCGATTGCCGCCAATTGAAATACCCGAATTCAACGGAGATATTAAGAATTGGCCATTATTCGTCGCTAGTTATCGTAATGTCGTGCATAATAATGTTTCTCTAACAGACTGTGAGAAATTATATTATTTATTAGGTAAATTAACACATAAAGCTCGTACAATTTTCGCTGGTATTACCCCGTCTGCGGATAATTACCCACTCATTTTCGATTTGCTTTGTAAAAAATATGAAGATAGTCGACAATCGGCAACTTCATACTTAACTCAAATATTTGAATTTAAATCTATTACATCAGGTACCCCTAGTAGTTTAGAATTATTTATTGATAAGTTCGCTTCGTCGGTAGTTGCTTTAAAACATACAAAAGTCAGTGACCTGGCTGATTTTATATTATTGCATGTCGCGCTTAAAAAACTGGACCCAGACACCGTTCGTACGTTCGAATCCAATTATCAATTAAAGTCGAATGGATCCGAAATCCCATTGTTTTCCGATTTAGTTAATTTCGTTAGTGATCATATAAAGGTTTTAGAACGAACTTCGATACCTGTTGCTCGAGTCAATACTAATAAAAGGCCTTTAGATCGTAAATCAAGTAACGCATATGTGTCCAGTTCTCAACCAGTCGCTTGTAGTTTGTGTAAGGAAAACCATGACTACATTTATAAGTGTACGGTTTTTAAGAGTTATAACCCCGATCAACGTTTTAAATTCGTTAAGTCAAACAACTTGTGTATAAATTGCTTAAGTAGTGGTCATCGCGTGTCTGCATGTGAGTCGACGTCTACATGTAAAAAATGTAGGTACAAACATCATACATTGCTATGTTTTGGAAATAGGTCTGCGTCAAAAATGTCGCCGTCACGCTCAGTCGAAGAGCCGAGCGCGGGTTCGATTCCCGCGAACTCGGATGTAGCATTATGCTCAAGTGCAGTCGGCCCTTATAAAGGCTCTAGAACTGTGTTGTTGGGTACCGCACGTATCGTTATTCTAGATTCTCGTGGTCACGAACATTGCGTTCGTGCATTGTTGGACAGCGCGTCTCAGAGTAGCTTTATTACTCGCGATTGCTGTCAACGTTTAGGATTAAATATAAATAATAGACCTACTTGTTCCACTGTTAGGGGTATAGGAGGTTCGAGTAAACCCATTCAAGGTTCCGTACAATTTAAAATTCATTCTCGTTTCGATCATAATATAACTTATGATATTGAGTCGTTGGTAATAGATAGGATTACCGAACGTCTGCCAACCGCGACAGTCGACACTTCGCGACTGTCTAACTTCGAAGACTTACCGTTGGCAGACGATACATATTATTCATCAGGCCCGATTCACGTATTGATCGGCGCTTCGATTTTTCCGCACCTGCTTTTGTCGAACAGAGTTCAAGGATCGACTTCGAATTTATCGCCGCTCGCCTTAGAAACGGTCCTTGGCTATGTGATCGTAGGTGACGCACCAGCATGTACTGACGGTAATTCGACCGTATCGCATTGCTGTATCGCGGACACATTAGACTCTGCTGTCCGGAAATTCTGGGAATTAGAGGAAGTGAGTGTTCCCCCGGTATTCAGCCCGGACGACCAATTGTGTGAGGAATTTTACACCCGCACTACCACTCGGGATAGTGAGGGACGTTACGTAGTAGCTTTGCCTTTCAAGGCTGATGTCGAATCCCTTGGCAATTCGCGCCAAGCAAGTGAACGGCGGTTTTACTGCTTGGAAAGGAAGATGCAAGCTTCTCCACAATTAAGGGTCGCGTATGACAGTGTCATCCGGGAATATTTAGAAAAGGGCTACATTTCATCTACGAATCCTGATTCGGCGGGAAGTTCGTATTTTATTCCGCATCATGGTGTGATCCGAGATGATAAGGTCACAACCAAACTTCGTGTCGTTCTCGATGGTAGTTGTAAAACTACTACCCGCATCTCGCTTAATGATCTCTTGTATGGTGGACAGAACCTACAAGGGAACTTGTTCAATATTATTATTGGTTTTCGTTTGTTTTCGATAGCGCTTTCCGCAGACATTCGTCAGATGTTTCTCAGCATTGGAGTCCGAGAATCTGATCGGCGTTTCCAACGCATTTTGTATCGCTTTTCCCCGCAAGAACCTTTACAGGTTTATGAATTTAATCGTGTCGTTTTTGGGCTTAAGTCTAGCCCCTTTCATGCACTTCGAACTATTAAGCAGTTGGCTGAGGATGAGGGTGACTCCTACCCTCAGGCCAAAGATATTGTCGCTGCGGGGTTGTATATGGACGACTACGTCCATTCCGTTCGCACGGAAGACGAGGGCATTTCCACCGCTTCGGAAATGATAGGTCTCATGAAGGCTGGTCAATTTGAGCTAGTTAAGTGGACCAGTAATTCCCAAGTCGTATTAGATTCGATCCCACCCTCGCACCGCCTGCCAGTTGTCAAGGAATTCGATGAGTCCGACCAACATAAAGTACTGGGCTTGTGTTGGTCACCTACGTCGGACAACTTCGGCATGAAAATTAATACTCCCGCTCAGATTTGTACTAAGCGTACAATATTGTCGTGTGTCGCTAAAATATGGGACGTCATGGGATTTGTCGCACCTGTTGTCCTGTACGCTAAACTTCTAATCAAGCAGCTTTGGCTGTCTGATTGTGACTGGGATGATACTCCACCTGAAGATATAGTCAGGCTGTGGATTCGCTTCAAAGAAGAGCTTCCCTTGCTCTGTAATATAAGGATCCCACGTCACGTTGGTATCGTCGGCGATAGTGTGGTTACTATATTGGCTTTCGCGGACGCCAGTGAGAAAGCATACGGGGGGGTTATTTACTTCCACGTTCAAAATAGTGATGGCAATATCGTTAGGTTGTTGACCGCTAAGTCGAAGGTCTCCCCTAAAAAGGTCGTTTCTCTTGCTCGTCTGGAGCTGTGCGCTATTCTTGTGCTAGCTCAACTCATAAAAAATGTCGTAGTCGCTTGTCAAAACCGCATTATATTTCGCAACATATTCGCATTTTCGGATTCAACAGTCGCTCTCTGTTGGGTACATTCGTCGCCCCATCGGTGGAACACCTTCGTGGCCAACAGAGTCTCGAAAATACAGGACGACTTATCGCCACAAAACCTGTATCACGTGTCCGGTACGGACAATCCCGCAGATTGTCTGTCACGTGGGCTCACACCTTCCCAAATCATTGATCATCCGCTTTGGTTCAGTGGTCCTCCGTGGGCCAGCTTAGACGTTTCGAAGTGGCCTGTCGTCCCCTTCAATCCCTCTTCGGTATGCGAAGTGCCCGAAGAGAAGAAACATTCGTTGCTCTCCGCTACACCAACCGAAAGATCTACTATTCTTTCTTTGGTCGATCGTATCTCGTCTTGGAGTAAATTACTTCGAGTAGTAATTTACATTTGTCGTTTCGCTAAACTGTTGCCTATTGGTTACCGCATGGCGGCAGCGGATTACAACTTCGCTGAATTGCTCATACTTCGCGAGCTTCAACGCTTTTATTTCTCCACTGAGTTGGTTAAACTCAGGAAAGGCAAACATTGTAGTCCTGCTTTTCGACACTTAAAACCGTTTCTCGAAGACGGACTCATTAGAGTCGGAGGCCGTTTAAGAAACTCGGATTTAAGTTATGATGGGAAACATCCCATTCTGCTTCCAAGCAAGGACCTCGTTTTGAATTTGTTAGTCGATTATCATCATAAATTGAACTGTCACGCAGGTCCCGACCTGCTAATGTCGCTCTTGCGTCAGAAGTATTGGATCCTTTCTGCACGCAATTTAATTAGGAATAGGATCCATAAGTGCCTTCCCTGCTTTCGGCTGCGCCCTAAGCAGAGCTTTCCTGAGATGGCCGATCATCGCTCTTGTCGTATCGTTCAAACCGCTAAGCCATTCGTCCACACGGGCACGGACTACGCCGGTCCGTTTAAGGTTACGATGTCTCGCGGTCGAGGTGTTCGCTCCACCAAGGCCTACGTGTGTCTGTTCGTCTGCATGACTACACGCGCGGTGCACATAGAGCTCGCTGGGGATCTTAGCACAGCTAGTTTTATGGGCGCCTTTAAACGGTTCCTGTCAAGGCGTGGCCCGGTTAGTAGAGTTTATTCCGATAACGGGACTAATTACATAGGCGCTAAACGGAAACTCTCGGAACTTCACGCATTTCTTTGTTCGAAGTACCATAATTCGGAATATGGTCATACATTAGCTATAAATCGAATAGATTGGTCACTCAATGTCCCGACGGCTAGTCACTTTGGCGGCAATTGGGAAGCTAATATTAAAAGTTTAAAGTCACACCTATATCGGGTCATAGGCGATACTATTCTGTCGTTTGAAGAATTAAGTACCGTTCTTATTCAAATAGAATCGGTAATGAACACTAGACCTCTTTGTAGGACACTCTCTAGTGATCCTTCAGAGCCGCTCGCATTGACTCCAGCGCACTTTTTGAATCTCACGCCTCTGAAATACTTGCCTGCCGAGGAAATAGACGAGAGAACTCTTACTGCTAGACACGAGCTACTAGATAAGTTAGTACAGTCGTTTTGGAAGCGCTGGAGAACTGGATATCTCCATACTTTGCAATCTCGCCGCAAATGGAACACGCCGGTCGATCCGGTCTCTGTCGGCACGGTCGTGATTCTTATATCCGACAACTCGCCCCCACTACACTGGCCTTTGGGTGTCGTGGAGGAAATTTTCCCTGACTCAACCGGAGTCACTCGTATCGTTCGGGTTAAGACAACCACCGGATCCTACTTGCGTCCCGTGGTGCGTCTTTGCCCATTGCCTAACCAGTAGTTTATTTAATTCGTCTTTAAGGTTAGGTTAATATTAGTTATTAGGTATTTAGTTTCGTAGTTATAGGATAGTAATTATCGAATAGATTCGTTTTCTTGTGGTTTGCCTCACTCTTGAAGGCATCCCTTCAAGCCCGGGGGAATGGTTGCGCTGATATACGATTCTTTTCGTTTATATTTTTAATTATTGGCAACACGCATAATCGCTAATTGGTTAGACATTCCCCTTCCGCATATTATCCTTTCTCCCTTGCACTAGACCTTCGTCTATTCGAGAGTGAGGGAGAGAGACTATACCGCTCTAGAAAAATCGATCGCGTCTGGATCTTCCGATGGACGATCGGACCTTCAATGGCTGTCGAGTCGCGTTAGAGCACAAACGCATCGAATCGCATTCGAACGGTCGCGTCGTTTTGTGCGACCAATTCGTAGCAGAAGAACGGTTATACTGTGGTGGTGAACTGTGATCAGAGTGCTGGCAGTCCTGAATATCCTGGATTATCAAGGTTAGTGCTGCCTTTCCTATACGACGCTGGACTCTTGTCTTTTGTTCCAACCAGCGCCGGTTCCCGTCAATTGTGTAACCGAAAACTTCTAAGTCGCATACGTTGCATTACCGCCCATCCAATGGTGATGCAGAGCTGATGGTCAAGTACTAGGAGAACTCCTCAAAAATTAACGGCTATGCATCGGGAAAAGCAATATTTTGTAAAAGGTGATAAGTTGTTGACATTATGGCTTTTGTAACTAGATAAATTACAAACAGACCACCTAAAAAGCGCGAAAATATTTTTTTAACAAAAAATAGAACCGACTTCCATATCAAAACACTACAAAGCCAAAAATAACTTTAATTTCGGAAGGCGGTGTGAAAAAAAAAGAAAATCCAAAACCAATAACACCGACTACCGAAATTAAAGTTATTTTTGGCTTTGTAGTGTTTTGATATGGAAGTCGGTTCTATTTTTGTTAACATTTTTTTTAGGAAGTTAATTTGTTAAAAGATTTTTTTTCAGCAATGTTGGAATCAAAACAGCCAAGCAGAAGTGGGAATGGCCACGTCGCACGAATGCATCCGGAGAAGTGGGCGAAGATCGACATCGACTGGATGCCTGAAGGATGACAACGCCGTCGAGGTCGCACAGGACTTAGAGGTTTGGAAGGGAAAAGGAGACGCTTTTGCCAGCAGTAGGACACATTGTAGGTCAAGTTATTACTTTGTAGATACCGTAGAGTTATTTTCGTTTACTTATTTTGTATGCTATCATTTGATGCAACATTAATGTTTGTTATAATGTAGATACAATTTTTGTATATTTTAATAACATGCGTCTTTACAACTGACAACAAAATGGCAATTCCTTACAGATATATTATGTCCCAATTTTTCGTGTAGTCGGAATTATACTATTGCAACGGATAACATAATGTATACTTAATATTCATGAGTTCATTCGAAATAAGTCTATTAATAAAATAACTTGATTCATAGGAAGCTGAAGTACTTGTAAATGTAGCCTACTTACACTTACATTACGTTTCTATGAACTTATTACCTCCTTTAGGTTACCTTATATAGGTACAATGTATGTTTTCAATTAGATAGGAGGTAATTGAGACAATGACGCGAGACAAACCGATTCCCTTATACTTTATTTCATATTTGCCTACATGGGAAATTATAAAACGTCATAATATAGGTACTATTACGAACATAGTAGGTACCTACGAGATTGTCCTATATATGATGCAACAGTTCGCTTCGATTCGCTCGCAGTATTTGGTCCGATGACCATAGTGTGATTAGGCTTAAGCTAATCATCAAACCGAACACAATCACTGCGCAGCACATTAGCCAGTTCCAAACCACAAACCACAGGAACTTTTCACAATATCCTAGAAAACTTAATAACGCTTTATCCCTGGAGAAATAATGTGGGATATGCTACCAGTGTGTTTAGAAAAGCAGTTTAGAATACAAAAATATTTTCTTGAACGCGTCACGAACATTCTGAACTTTCAATTAATTTATCGGCTAGCGTTGCATGCAAAGAAAGTAAAAGCATAGTAGGTAACTGAAAAACTTTGATTTATAAAAATTATCAAAATGAAAATATAGGTTTAATCTAAGTCCTTTGTGATTAAATACTTAGGTTTGTTCTAGGTAAATTCGTTTGATGTTCAACTCACACGCAAACGTGAATAAATTGAACTGTCGGGCTTCTGGACACTCCGTATTTCATTTAGCAAATACGAATTGACCGAATATCAAACAGCTTTGCACACAGACTACTAAAAGCAATAGTCCCGGCGGTATTGTGTCAGTGCACAGTGTCCTGTGTAACAACGTGTGTGCCTGCAAAGGTAGAAATGTTTTAACCTTATCATTTTGCCTGTGATTCATAGCAAATAACGAGGCCTCCCTGGCCACACTGGCTACTGTCGTAAATTCTAGTCATCTATTGCTCTAGAGAATTTGCAACTGTGACCTCTTTTACGCTCCTTCCTTTAAGTCATGTACCTACTATTATAATGCAGCCAGTTAGTCTCACATATAAATTAAAGATAGGACTATATTTATGTTGCTAGGGTTGCGGGAAAGTTCTAACGAGATACCGGCCCGGCCCCGGAATGCAAGAGCAGCTGAAGAAACAGGGTGGATTTTTAGTCAGTAGAAGTCTGACTCCCTTCCGCTCCACTCAGAGCGGGAGAAGTCATTCAATGATTTTCCCAACCGAAAAAAAGATTGGAATATACATAATTATGTATGAGCCTTTTTTCACTAAATATTATAAAACAAAATCCCCCGCCGCGTCTGTCTGTCTGTCTGTTCGCCATAATTCATATTTATAAATAAGTAAATAAAATAAATAATGTAAGGTGGAATTGTTCCTCTTTCATAGATCTACAAAAAATCCGCGATGGCATATATGTCTATCTCCCAAGGATAACCCACACTAACCATTTTATTTATTTTACTAATTATAATAAAATAATGAGTTATTCACGAAGCTATTTTTAACAGTAAAGTATTATTCTTAATCCAATTAAATACTTTAGATACCTTGAGCATTTAATTTAGATCAAATTTGCTTTTAAACACTATCAATAAAATGAATATCTTATGAGTTATCGCAAAATAAAAATTACCAGACAAGAAATTAAATAGTTAAAATATCGATGAAGCGAATCGTATAAGTCGCTCACAATATAAGCAAATATAAACTCTATTACCAGAGTAAAGCCGGGCCGGGTCGCTTGTATATTCATATTTAAACTCATCTCATATTTTACTTCTGCTTCAAAACCAAAACTTCTACTTGATATGAATAATTGTTCTACTTTGAAAAACTTTTTATCTATTTCGTTATCTCAGCACGAAGCCTCCCCATCTCCCTAGCTCGTCGTGCTGTGCTGACGCCGCTGCATCTGCAAAAACCTGCCGCGGCAGAAATAATAATATAATAACTTCGTCGGTAGTTATAATATGGAGCGGTTTGGGGTTGAGACTTTTGGATCGTGACGTCCGGGTGCTCATAATGATATGTAATTTAAAGATTTTTCCAGACACCTAGTTAACACTTCGTGTAAGCCAAGGTCTAGCTTTTACCTTGGACCGAGGTTAAGTATTGCTATACTTCGACGCCATATTTTACATGATTTTTGGATTTATTTAGTTAAACATTTTGATTTAAGTGTTTAATTATAATAATAATGTACTGTAACAACGAAGTAATATTTTACATATCATTTCTGGTTGGTTAGATAAGTGAATGATTATTTTACGCAGTTCTCAATTTCATGCCTGGATTCCTTTACTATTTTTCTATATTTTAATAAAGAATCTCTTAAACAGTCTTAAAACTAAGAAAATAGCATGAATTAGGTTAAAATGTGTTCTGCTGTGATACTGAAACCCATCCATCTGGAATTAGCTATGCCAAAGGATCTTTCCATGACGCCGACCGCCAACATCTGCATTTTCCCGCGTCGCCGTCATACCAGAGTATTGACGTCACTGCTACGCTCGTAGGATTATTTCTGCAGACATGATGGCTCCGTAATTGGCGCGAAAATGACAGCTCATTCCCGCCAGTAGAGCTTCAAACGTCAGGATAAGGTATACTTGCGAAAGAGTTTTTAAAACGATGGATTTTATTAAACTTAATTAATTAAATATCTATACTATACTAATATTATAAAGCGGAAAAGTTTGTTTGTTTGCTTGAACGCGCTAATCTTCGAAAGTACTGGGTGGATTTGGATGCAATTTGGTATGGAAGTAGCTTAAAGCTTGAGGAAGGTTATAGGCTACTTTTTACGCGACTGCAAAACAGGAGAGTTATGTTTTTACCGTGATAGAATCCACGGGAGCGAAGCCCCGCGTGAGTACTAGTTATGTATAAAAACAAACCCGTTTATTAGAACGAAGGTTTAAACATAAATCTCAGTTGAACCTGACAGATTCTACACTAATCTCAACCCAAATCTAGTTTCGTTTAAAAACCAGTTATATTTTTATAAATTCAGCTGTGACAACAAAGCTTTAAATTAAAATGGAAATAATTCCAATTACGTTCTTTGTTAAGCCAGGCCGTGGAAAAATAGCGATGTCTCAAACTACACAAAGGTAACAATTTTTTTAATTTAAATTAAAAATGTTAATAACTTAGCCTGTGAATGGGGGAGTTTCAAAAAGCTATCAAAGGATCAGTCTTTACTAAGTCAGGATCCAACAGTTTAAGGGCGCCTGTTTAATTTTCTTCTCTAAACTTTTACCGTATATCTCGGAAAGTATTTTCTTAAATTTAAGTGTTATTGAAAGAATTATAGAGCTCAAGTTAAACATCGTCATTATTGTAAGAATTTTGAACATTGGCTTTTGTGTTAGTAAAGATTTTAGTGACATATGCAACGAACGGACCTAATCTCAATACTATCAATCATAGTGACCGGGTAGCCTTTTGCTGGATATGCATTTCCTCGTTACCTGTTCATCAAACCAATCACGTGCACCTTCTAGGATGTAAACATGATCCCTGCTCTGGTTCAGACCATGGTGCGGGGCCAGAGGGAATGGGATGCAGTCGCCTCCTTCTGCGAAGTAGTCATGCTAGCGAAGAAAGAGGCTGAACGCGTGCGCGAGAGGCAACTCTCTTCCTCGCACCCTAGCCGCCGCGGGAGACGCCCCGGGCGTCGGGGATCGCGAGCCGATCTCCGGCTACCGTAGGCGCGGGTCTGCGGTCGGCGAGCAAGGGTAGCTCACCGGTCGGTAAGGACCAAACCCGAGTCGGCGGCGCGTCGTGTTCCACGCGCGCCTCAAAGAGCATTGACGGGGCCCAATAGGGCAAGGAGCTGAAGGAGAAGGGTGGGTTTTTAGTCAGTAGAAGTCTGACACTCCTTTCCGCTCCACCCACAACGGTGGGAAAATCATCAAATGACTCCTCATTTGATGATTTTCCCACCCAGAAAAATATAAATAAAAAAAAAAAGCGTGACTGCCGAGCACGAGCTCTTGTGTTTGATTTCCGGGTCCGGTATAAAGTGCAATTGGATTTTTCTGTAAGGAATTACTCAGTTGTAGCGCTGAGATGGAACTTGGCGGTGTGATGCCCCCGTGCCTTGGAAAGCACGATAAGCCCTTGGTCGCAGCTGCTATTAGGACATCTTTGACAGTCGCTACGGGAAGTCAGGAGCCAGTAAATCTGACACTGGTCTAACCAGGTGTATTGCGTTACCCAGCTACTGGATTGTGTAGCTCGGATAGGCAGTCGCTCCATGTATAACACTATTACTCAGCTGCACATGGTTAGACTGGAAGCTGACCCTAACATAGTCGGGAACAGGCTAAGCAAATGATGATGACACAACATGGCTGCGATAATTTAAAACCTACCGACCTATCTTTTTGTATTTTCTAGCTATCCAATAATACTAAGTAATTATTATTAAGCCATTTATTCCCAAAAATACAATTAAAATTAATTAAATAATACTTATTAAATCAAAACATACATTAAAATAGTTTGATTAATAAAATTACATTTCCAAATAAATAGGATTAATTTCATAGATTAACTTGAATGAAATAAATTAGTTACATAATCCTTAATAACGTTCAGGTATTATTATTGGGTGCCCATTTAAGGGCGTAGGCCTCCTCCATCTTATGCCACTCCTCTCTGTCTTGGGCTATTCTAGTCCAGGTGGGGCCGGCTACGGCCACAATATCATCGCACCACCGACGCCTGGGTCTGCCCCGAGTGCGTGGTGCATCGCGAGAGTACCTATGGAGAACCTTCTCACTCCAGCGTCCATCTGTGGCTCTAGCTATGTATCCCGCCCATCGCCATTTCAACTTGCAAGCTATAATAATACTAAGTAATACTGTCCAATATCTAATCGTTTATAGTACAGACGCCAGCACATGAAGCTACCCGAAACTGTCAAATTTTCCCAATCAACCTTGAACCTAATTTCTTTAACTGTAATGTTGAAAATCTATTAATAAAGAAATTTGACAGATTGTTGTAGCTTGATGTGCTGGCGTCTGTACTTCAACTTCTTGTTTTTTTTTTTTTATAAAAAGATTACTAGCAATGTGGGTAGAAATCACATTACTAGCAATCCTGTTAACCCCTCCAACAAAGCTAAATATGCTTGTGTCTGGAGTGGGTTCACGGCTATAGTGTAATGGGTGGGGTTAGAACCCACGACCTCTCGATCACAAGTCCGATACATTAGCCACTAGGCTATTGACGAACACATAAAAGTAGTATGCCATTGCTTACTTTCTAAACTTAGCTTAAAGAATTAGTGGAACCTTTCCATTTTTCAACTATCAGATATAACAAAATAATGTTATGCCATAATCTTGTTTAATAAAATTCCGTCTGAGAAGTTCTCATCGGATGCCAGTTGCGAAAGGGTGAGTTTCATTTACATAATATTTAATATTCGTTTCCTTTGTAGATTAAATAAATTGAAACAATACCTAAATCGAATAAAGTTCTGTGGTTTGATTAAAAGATTTTTGTTCTATGTTGTATCTGCTAAATGAACTTTGTAAATCATATCTGAAATAAGAACAAAACTGTTTTGGACAGAATTATAATGAAGAGATATTTGGATTTCAGTTTGAAGTTATCAGCAAATCTGGATCAAATGAAGAGTTCGTGACTAAATAATAACAGCCGCTATCAGGAAATCTGGAAATCCAATGACATTTCATATCTGAAACCGAATCATGGGACTCATGAAGTAGGATATTACGGCCAGTGGTTTAAGGCAATAACTGTGTACCTATTGACCAAGTACTGGAAGGGGTGGTGTTGATCGTTCAGGGGCGACTTTGGTGATATTGTTGTGTTGTAGTTACAGGCACATGTTGCGAGTTGTAGGTGGTTGGTTTAAAGCCAGGCAGACAGGTTATTTTATGTAATAGCCGTCATCGCCACTGCTCTCTAAACGCTAAAGGAAACATCGTGAGGAAGCTGGCATGTCCCAGGATCGAAGATTTGAAGACATTTATTTATTTATAGTTAATTAAAAGGGTAAAACACCAATTACATTAATTAACATAGAAATAACATATAAGAAAAGAATAATACCCAACGAACACATTAGTGGAAATTGCAGCCTATTTTGTTACTTTCGGCTGTAAAATAGCGCTTTAAGGGTTCAAAAAGCAGTTCAAAGTTGCATATCTGCATCCGTAAACGTCTATAGCTATAAAAGTAACTGAAGGTGCTATAAGCTGAATCAAATACTACCCTAGCCTTCACAGTAGTCCACGGTAGAACTCATTTACTACTGACACCTTTATATGAGAGTTACGAAGGTCATTCTGCCACTCACAGCTGTACAGTGGTTTCCATTGTAACTTTTATAGGTTATAGTTATAGTAACCACTATTATACTACTATAAGTTTCATTATAGAAATAATAGAAACTCTTATGCATACTATAGTTACAAAAAAATCATCAGTGTAACTAAGGCCTTTAGTAGCAATAGTCATTCCTTGCAGGCTCAATCCATTCGCCATTTTACAGCCGCTTTTGTAACTATCATAAAACATTTAAAAACCTTAAACACTAAACAATAAAAATGGATACTAAACGAATAAGTACGTAACTACATCTTATAACCTCAAAAACAAGAAAATAGGAGCTTTTTGTGGCTGTGAGTTGCATTTGGGGAACAAAAATCACTGGAAGCGTTAGAAGGGTGAAAATTAGCGCTATGATTCTCTAAAGGGAGTTATTAAAGCTAAAACTGCAGGTTATGACTACATTACAATGACGCCATGATTTTTTAAGAAAACTTATAATTCACTTGCAAAATTGAGTTGATATACATTGGTTTTTCAGTTAAATGTGCATTAAATGTACCGGTAAACAATCGGCCACTTGCAAGTAGGAAGTTATCGACACGTAAAAATACGGAAATAAAATTCATTCTGTATAACAAATAAAAAATATCACATATCTTTTGTTAATTTTTTAAATATCATAAAAGCGCGTTAAAATTACTCGAAAATTATCTTATATATCTACAGTAAACTGGACAGCGTTTTAAGTATCTTTATATATCTTGCTAATACAGAATATAAACTTTCACTTCTTTTTGTTTTATTTTCATGATGGCGACGAAAACACTTTACCAAAATATTACAAGTAATGTCAACTGAAGACATACAATAAAGAACTATAATCAATTCATTCGTTCAAAGTAGTTCAAAATCATTCAAAAGTAGCGCTATGAGAGCTTTAGTATAGCGTTAATAAATCGTTATAGCTATTAAGGAACCTTTATGCAACCGTTGTGCAGGTTAAATGGAACTTTAGGTTGCATAAAATGGCGCCCAAATAGCGCTAAAGCGGCTGCTTTAAGTCTGTAGTAGACGCTCTAGCGCTTACGTCTATTACCATAAGTAATAATCGGATACGCTCCAAAGCCCTTATGCAGCCCATTTCTGCTAGTTGGGTAATAATTGATTGATTATTGAAATTATATAAAATAAAATTAACATGGAGCATGAAAATAAAACTGGAACAGTAGACACTCTAGCATACTTCCTCTCGCAGAACACCAGACATGCACGGATAATTTTACTCCATTCGTCGGCAAACACATCATATTCAGGGTTGGTAGTCAAGAGGGCATTGAGCATCCTTAGAGTGCGACATACTGGGTATTCAGCTCTGGCGACAGTTTTAGAAGTCAGTTTTAAAAGGCCATGGAGCTCGGGACAGTTGATACGTCCGCTCAGGGTCTTGCAGGCTACTGTGAGCTGATCAAAGCCTCTCCTCACCTCCAACGAATTAAAGCCTAGCGTTCCTAAAAGGTAGTTGGTAGGGTACACGTAGGGAAAGAAATGGTATAACCTTTGAATAGGAACCTCAGGAAGGTTTTCTGGACCTTTTCAATCATTAATGTCTCAATTGCCGTGTAGGGATGCCAGACACAGGCACTGCTTTCAAGTTTACTCCTTACCAAAGTGGTGTACAATAGGCTAAAAACATTAGGATTGCGGACATCCCGAGCGTTTCTTAGTACAAATCCTAGGCGCCTAAAAGATTCTTTCGCAAGGGTGGGAGACGTGATCTCTAAAATTCAGGCATTGGTCGAAGGTCACTCACTCCCAAGTCCTTAATGTTGGTGACATGAGTGACATGTGACATCCACTAACCCGCACTGGGATTATGTATGTATGTATGTATGTATGTTGCTTTACAGGTAGAATTGAAAAAGGAAGGCACGAGGATGTGAAATCTATCAAGTAAAAAGACAGTCCGTATGAACGTGCTTTTAAGCAGAATTGAGCTATGAATTGCCAAAAGAGCCCTATAACCTTTATTAATTAATTCACGTAATTAATTACTATGTCAATCATCAATTCATCACCTGTCGACACTCACTATTAATTTATTAATCGTCAATACGCAATCGAATTCCCCAATAATTCAATCGCGAGTCATTTTGTCTGTGGCCCAATGCAATTTCCCGCGAAAAATAGCAGTAACAGATGGTTTTAATGATCCATTACTTTTTATAACACCTCGCTTTTTATAGCTGCCATATGTAGATATAAGGGTGACTTTCATAGCACTTAAATTCTTGAAAAAACCTGTACTCAGTGTATGAGAAAATCATAGGTTGGCCGTTAAATTTCACGCGGTATTTTAGTATGAAGAAGCTGACACTGTCGCATTATAAACACGCTCATCTACCTTTCCAATATATTGAGATCGGCTTCCAGTCTAACTATGACAGTATTTTACATAGAACAACTACCTACCTGACTCTCAAGTAAGTAGTAACTCGTAACACGATATAACTTGGCTACACTGTTGTCTCAATTTCTTGCTGTTGACCACCGACTGTTAAAGCAGTCGGGACCAGCGGCTTTACGAATAAAACGGATGACCTATCCACCGCCGGACCCACCCTGTCGTTGCTTGAAAATTTACACGTGCGGCTGCCACAAGCTCCTCCGATCTTCTGATCTCGACTATACACAAGATATCCATAGTCCCCCTTAAGTATCTAATTTTCCAGTACTATGACGATTATTTCACTATATTTATCGTACGAGAATAAGGTGTATAGTTATAAAAAAGGATGAATTAAATATCAAATATTTATTTATTTATTATATACTTTATTGTACACCTTCCAATACATTTAAGGATACAAATAACAAAACTAGTGTACAATGGGCGATCTTATAGCACAGGGCAATCTCTTACAGATAACCTTTGGATGGACAGAAATAATTAATTATTAAAATAATTAATCGTTGAAATTCCATTCATGTAATAATAGATTCACTAAAATAGTAAACGCTGGGTGAGAATAAATAATATTGGTGGAAAATAAGGACTTTACGCTTTGAAGTTATTTGTCAAGCATTGTCTCACAAAAGGTCTTTAGTACTGGGGGAAATTCACTATCATGGCGTGACTTGTGATTGACGTCTTATACTTTTAGCATCTACTATCTCTGTCTATCTAATATTTAAAGACAACTTTTCTCCACATTTTGGATAATGTAATAAAAAATCCAGCACAAAAAAAGCCTTAGATATATTTATATGTCGTGGATTGATGGCGCTATGGTGCGACGGACAGCGCCATCTAACAATTAGTTTGGTGTACTAATAAATCGTTACCGGAAACGCAAGCGGAGCCCTTCCGCTTCGACACGATCGTCGGTAGAGGGGATGTAGCGAGCACTGACTGGCGAGAAGACGGAGTGACACAGTCTACCTCGGACAATCTTGGCACACGCTCAGTACCAACGCACGTGTTTGTTTCAATATTGTGAATAACCGTTAGTAAAATAAAATTATTTTGATTTAAATTGTCTTTCGTTCGAGTACCCAAGTCAGTGCCCGCATTTACCTACTATGTCGGATCGTGATGCAACATAATATATTTCTTGATCATGATAAAATATATCTCGACATATTAACAACCGAATACTAGAATAATATAAGTTAGTTTCCAAAGTAACCTTACATGAGTCTTGGTTGCTTCAAATGTTCCAAATAATACAAACCCTTGTTAACAAGTTGAGAAAATTCTAGAACATAATTTCAGAGCTTAGTGGTTAAACTTCCCAACAAGTCCCTAAGGTCAAGGGACACTAAATTGTGTTGTAGGTGGCCATATCTTCGCTGTCTAAAACTCTTTTCTCCATTCTGTCTTGAAAATAAAAACGGTTTTTTATAAAATTTCTATAAATACAAGACTTCGAGTAGTATAATGCTGCTGACGGAACCCTAATTAAGTAATGCTTATTATTAACAGTTGAAAACGTGTAGGTAAACTTGAAAAAAAGAAACGTAAAAACTGCTTTATTTTTTCTTAAAGTACAACACAAAGTACACACTGTGAACGTTTATTAATAATTCAGATAAAAAATTGCTTTTATCTACTTGACATTTAATATTGACTCTCCACTCGAGCGCTAATGAAATTCCTAAGCAAATGAAAACTTGTAAACATTACCACAGCCAGTCGCCTTCCTCACGACCTCTTTCTGTACGAACGATACAAAATGCTACATTTATGAACTTGAACACAGGACAGTAGTCCTATAAATAACTGAATAGTTGCGTCGACATAAGAAACGGAATTCGCAGAGTTCTTGACTTTATAACAGGGCTGTTTTGTTTAGTTCACCACAGGCAGGGTAGCAGCCAAGGGCGAGCATGTCGTCTCATGTTTGAGGATAAAACTGGAACCTTGTTTTAGCCGTGACGTAAAACTGTTTGGGATATTTCGAAATTATACGATAGGTAATATAATAGACATAATGGACCTTGAATAATGTTCTTGTTAACGTACCTGAGTAAGCAATATTGTACCAGGGTCAGGACGTCGGAAACCTATTGTCTTATAACCCATAATTTACCCCCATTTTCGAGAGGAAAATCATCGAATGACTACTACCGTTTTGGGCGGGATGGAGCAGAGTTCTCCTGCTTAAAAACTCACCATGTTACTTCAGTTGCCCTTGCTTTCCAGAACCGGGGTATCTCGCTAGAACTTTCCCGCAAACCTCGGCAGGCTCGGTCGGTGTTGACTGCTCCTTGAGCCACACATAATACGCGACGCACTGTCGACTTGGGACCTTATAATATCTTTGTAGGTACTTTTACATAATTTATTTTTTGGTTCAGAAAATTGTACATGGGGTTTTCTTGTGAAGGATAGGATTTTTTATGATTTTATATTACAGATGATAATCAAAATAGCTTGTTATTTCTACTGTCAACCAACATAGCACTGAAGGTGGTCCACAAGGGAAATTGTATTTTTGTTGATATTATGTTGTTTGAAACCTCATACCAGCAGCAGCTGTGTTTAGACCCTGACGAATATCCAAAGCTACTTGAGGTCTGTAACTTGAGTTTTGATATTATTATGCAAAGCGAATAGGATGGCCTATTCTGAAGCCTTACCCTACCTTTCAACCGACACTTTTTACCGTAAGGCAACCGTTCTATAATCTCCTGACTATCAAACCACAGCAGACATCCAGAAGGAACTTTTACACGAATAGTAGAAAAATTCCCCACCAAAAGCCGACACCTACACTTTCCGTATTATCCTTTGTTAGTTCAATCGTTGAGTTATGCATATGCATGCTTTCATGAATGTGAATGACTTTTATAAAAATAGGTTTTGTGTAGAAGAAAACCCCTAATTCATAGTCACTGTAGTCATCGAAAACTGTTTGGTGCGGGTTTGTCACTAGAGACAAGCACGCCGGGGGGCGGAGCACTTAGATTTACGACCAACAACTTGGTCCGCACTTAATTTATGATGAGAAACTTTCCTCGCGCGTAAATAATAATGTTCAGACGAATTAGCAAATTGCTTGACGACTTGCCGACCACATTTTGACGGAGAGGACTGTTCATTGTTAGCCTATAATCATGGTGTTAAAAGTCAAATTAAAAGATGAAGTTTTTCAGAATTTAAGGAACATTTTGAAATGGCTGAATGTGAGTATCAAAGCGCTTTTTTCTTTCAGTGTCAAAATCATCTAATGACTTCTCCCGCTCTGGGTATAGCGGAAGGGAGTGTCAGACTTCTACTGACTATAAACTCACCATGCTCCTTTAACTGCCCTTACGTTCCACGGCCACAGTATCTCGTTAAAACATTCCCGCAACCCTGGTGAGTATTAAAGCGCTTAGGAAGTAAAGAATATCACCCTTTTATCGGGAGGATAATCATCAAATGACCTCTTTACTCTAGATGGAGAGGAAGGGAGTACATACTGTAACAGACAAAAAGAATAGCCCGTTCTTTCAATTACTAATCCGTTGTGGGGCCGCGGTATCTTGCTAGAACATTCTCGTTACCCCGGCTTGAATAGCCCCATGGACCCTGTCACAGCTACTGAAATATCTTTGAGGCGCGCGTGGAACACGACGCGCCGTCGACTCGAGAAAAGTACGTAACCTTGAATTCAATGACTATGAATCATTATTTTACCCATGAAACGCCCATAACACAAACTTAACCCATATACGACTCATGAGGGAAATCTATACCTATTAGCTAATCTCTGGTAATACGCAATCGTTGTTCTCGAACATGATAATATAAGGTTCGATATGATCTAACAATACCTTAGTGCCGCCCATTACGTTATAACTTTATCAATTAAATTGAAACTACTGTCTTACTTACGTTGATTTACATTTCCCACAAGCATGGTTAAAATTCGCGAGCTTTAATATTCCGGTAATGTAAATAATCGTTGCTGAATTATAATAACTCTTATTAACACGCGTTTGATAATATTGTGAGCCATCAAGCAATACTTGTGTCAAGGGTCCTCAATAGTACCTACGTTCTACTGACGCCTCGTCTCGTTCAACAAGAATAATTTCATTTGAAACAAAGCTTAATAATGTCAGGGGGAGAAAAAAGGAACTTATAAGATATAATCTACAGAAGTTTCAACTGAAACTTAATCTTGAACATTTAACCTTCAAATTAGGTTGAAGGACAATGACCCCGGTATAAATTAGGTACTAAGAAAAAATACTGCTTTATTTAATAATAACTTTGTAAAAGACAAGGTTTTATTAATAACGTTGGAGTTTTTTGTTGAATAGATGTCAATGCCTACGCTTTGACGTTTAAATCACATACGAACATTTGTTTCCTTTGTCAATCGGAGGCGTACAACAAAATCAAATCAACACATCGATAGATAAATTCCCACGTGGGCTAAGCAGGGGTAATTCAAATATATATAAATGTCACCCATTAATTTTGTTTTATGTATGTATTTTGCGTTCAAAATGCGACACTTTGAAGCAATTTATTTTAGTTAAACCTCTATATTCACATAATGATGGAAATTTTCGAACAGCAATAAATTTTGCTTTCCTAAGTATATATATAAAATTTAGAGGGAAGTTGGCGTTCTGAGGCATGCGTTGCGTGTGTTAATTAAATGTATTCAAGCGGCCGTTTCTTTTAAAATACGAAACAGAAGCAGGCCGCTAACAAAGCAATTATTTTCTTTGCAAAATTAATTATTTCCCTTGTATTGGTGTTCTGTTCTCTCGCTTTAATTACCGAAGTGGGTGCTACGTGTTGCGACTTGCGACTAATTGACCGTAACGCGCACTAAAGTATATATCCTCGTGCCACAGAAGGAAAATGCCCCAGTAGCCCAATAGGAACTAATCATGTTATTGGGAAAAATAATTACTTTTATAACGTATAGACGAGCATTGAACCGGGAAATTGAATAGCATTTTTGTAGGTTTGTTGCTAATATTACTGGTATTTTATTGAGCACAAAAATATACACCGGCGACCAAAGCAAAACTTGAAAGGAAAACATGTGTCTGTTTTCTTGTTTTCTCTGTATTTAATTAGGAAAATAAATGGGATAAAAGATTAATATTACGCTTGTGTATAACGAAAATCTTTGTTTAGTCTATTCATATTAAGGACGCATTTACGTTTATCACTCGCTCAATTTTAGGTATCCTAGTAGCAAGTAGCAACACAACAACTTTGCGCGCACACACACTTACAAACCATTGTTCGCCCGATTTTATACATTACTTAACTAATATTGATACTTGAAGGTAATATTATATTTTCTTTCATATTGTTTGATCATAATAAGTTGTAACTTATTGTTTACAAAGGGTTACATGCTTATTGATTAGATGTTAGTTTCAATTTTGTATTAATGTGTTTGACGCCCGATTAGGAGTACTAGGGGACTTTGGAAATAAAATACTCATATGTGATAAAAAAATTAATAAGAAATAAAGAAAAGTTTCGTCATGCCTGTCTATCTGTCTGTCTGTTTGTCCATCCGTCTATATGTCACAGCCATTTTCAACTGACGAAAAAAACGGAGGAGGTTATCAATTCGATCCGTATATTTTTTTTAATGTTTGATCACCGATTACTCGAAGACGGCTGAACCAATTTGGAAAATTCTTTTTTTTTTTCTTGTTTGAAAGGGTATACTTCGAAATTGGTCCCATTGTCACCAAGTCAGGAGGTGATAATGGGATCTTGGAGTAATCGAGGGAACTCTTCAAATATTATAGGCACACCTACAGTGATTTGAGTATTTTTTATAGTAACTTGTGTAGTTGCATTCGAAAAGCACCATTTGTGAAGTGGATCTGATGATAAAGACCACAGATGGCCACTGGAACTACTCAATATATAAGTAGGAATAAGAAGTATTTCATGGGTTCCGCTTCGATTACTTGAATATGGTTATTAAGCACAATATGCTCGTCACAATGCATATGATGAAATGAAGCTGATGGTGAAGTACCAGGAGAACTCCTCAACAATTAACGGCCCAGCATTGGGAAAAGCAATATTTTGTCTACTTTCTAACTAACTTCAGAAGTCGGACACCGCTTACCTGCCGAAATTAAAGTTATTTTTCACTTTACAGTGTTTTTTGGAAGTCGGTTTAATTTTTTTGGTAAAAAGTTTTTATATTCCGAAACTATTAGGACTATACATGTGAAACTTGGTAGGTAGATGTGTTCTGTAAACCGCTCTCCGATTTTAAGAAAACAAAAAAAATATAAAAAAAAATATTTAAAAAAATATTTTCAGTTTAGAAACTGAAAATATATATATTTTTTATGAATCTTATGCGTGTGTGGTATTAATAGACAGGTCTTTAAAAATGACATACGGGTTTCTAAAACCACTTTTTCATAAAGTTAATCGTTTAAAAGATATACACTTCCAAAGTGGTAAAATGTGTCCCCCCTCTTACTTCTATGATAATAGAGTGAAAAAGTATACAAAAAATATATGCTATGATCCTTAATGTAAACTTTCAACCAAAATTGGTTTGAACGAGATCGGGTTGGCAGTTTTTGAGATACAGCATATTTTCTAAAACCGCAAATAAAACTTTGTAATTCATACAAGCACTATGAAAAATAAAGTTATTTGGTGTAGTTACTACGGAACGCTTCATGGGCGAGTCTGACTCGCACTTGGCCAATTTTTTAGTTTTTGTACGAACTAAACATTTTGGCATATTGAACCGTATGAAGTAAGCCCAACAAAAGGTAACTGTTGTATATCGTTGAGGAATTCCCTCAACTATCTATGGTCTCCATCATCAGACCTGTAATGGCACTTATAACCCATATGGGTGCAAAGTTCTCATCAATATAAATGAATTAAGTCCAAACACAAGGTAGCTACTGTAAACCGTTGAGGAGTTCCCTTAACTGTCCTTCGTCTTCATCATCAGACCTCTAATTACAGTCACAAACTATCTAGGTGTAAAGTTCTGGTCAATTCAAATTAATCAAGCCCAAACAAAAGGTTACTGCTGTAAATCGTAGAGGAGTTCCGTCGACTGTCAGGAGTCAATCTGATGAAAGGCTCCATCAGCAGATCAACTCTAGACCTTCCTTAATTTGTAGTACTTTAAAATGAAAAAAAGAAAAACATTTATA
Organism: Tholera decimalis; assembly: GCA_943138885.2. Taxonomy (NCBI): domain Eukaryota; kingdom Metazoa; phylum Arthropoda; class Insecta; order Lepidoptera; family Noctuidae; genus Tholera; species Tholera decimalis. Next base: position 15,828,922 of record OW964559.2, read on the forward strand.
CGGTCGAATTGCGAAACCTCGTTATTTGAAGTCGGTTAAAAAAAAATTGTTGTTTCATGCTAGGTTCAGTAACCAATATCCATCCAATTCTAAAAATAAGTATGGTTCTCGTTCTTACTTTTGTTTCGGTACGAAAAAGTATCAACGTATTTTAGTCACAGTATACAAAATGCCACTCTCCTTATTATAGGTTTCGACGTATTTATTTTTTCGAGGAAAGTGATACACCCCTGCGTTCACGAGCGCGTCTGAGCGCGGAATGACGTTCGGAGCCGTGCGTTCAGTAGAAAAATGTATGAAGAAATTTAAGACCGATTTTATTTTTCTCATAAATCATAAAGTTTTTTATGTATGTTCAAAATATTTAGCTTAACGTATAGATAAATACATAGGCTATAATTTCTTGTTATTTTGAAGTTAAGAATATGCTCCAGATTTGGCTTACAGGTACGTATTCAGACCACATTTTTTGTAATTTTCTACGATTATTGCGGCGATAAAAACGTATTTGTGTGAAAAAGATGTATAGGACTGTGTAATTATAATGCATTCAATGTGGAGATTAATAAATTATCTTGAAATTAATACCATTACATTGTCAACATTTTAACTCCTTATGTATCAAAATGGTACCAGAAAAACATTGATATTTGCGAGAAAACGTAAATGCGTCCTTAAAGTGTATGTTTTACGAAATGAAGATAAATCGTCTCAATATTTTGAACGCTGTCTGCACCTTTGGTTATGTTACGAAAAACTGCAACAATACTGGTTCAAAACTAGTAGATAATTAAGATACCAAGATTAGAGAGCACATGGGTGCTCTCTAATCTTGGTATCTTAATTATTAAGGTATATTAAGGTAATATTAAAGTATTATAATGGTATAATACCTGACCAATTTGTGATTCGTGAGATGGGGGAAGTGGGGCAGATTCATACAAAGGGCACCGTCATGCACCAAATATATATCTGATGTTAGGCGCACATCAACAGAATGACTTATGCGTGTATGCGTAGCTTACTTTTGTGTGTGGTTGCTCACGGAGTTTGAAAGCAGTCGGTGTGAAACGCGCGTCCGTCGGTGTGACACGGAACGTGATTCGGCCAGGCATAAGTATTTTTATAAGCTCACTATAACGTCTTCTTTTTTAAATAAAAGCTGCTCTCTAGATTATTCAGTTCTATTTTATTTAAAAGACAATAGGGTCAAGTTTGTGAATTAATCTGTGAATAATTCTATATAAGCTTGCCTTTTTTCGAGAAATATTTTGATTTCATTTTCTCGTGATGGCAGGAGTGTACGGGGCACATTCATACAGTATGAATGTGCCCCGTACACTCCTGTATGAACCTGTAGCATACGTAGCACACCCTTCACTTTGATAACCAATCGCTCATACAATGCACAAAGGAATATTATTCTGAGTACTATTGAAACAATCTCATGCCCACCTACAATCAATTATACTGACATAGCCAGAGCGCAAGAAAAGGATACCAACATCAAACAATTATTATCACAAGACAACATTCGTCTCAAGAAAATAGTTATACCCAACAGCGACCTCGAGTTATTCTGCGAAACCTCTACTGCTTATATACGACCGTACATACCAGAACATTATAGAAGACAAGTATTTAACAGCGTGCACAATGTCAGTCATCCTGGTACGCGCACGACTCGCAAGCTTATCACTCAAAAATATTTCTGGCCATCTATGAATGCAGACATCAGCTGTTGGACTCAAACGTGCATACCTTGTCAGAAAAGCAAGATTCAACGACACACATTCTCAAACATCGCATCTTTCCCGCCAACCGAACGTTTTCAACATTTACACGTTGACATCGTAGGACCTCTACCTACGACATCTCAAGGACATCGATACTTAGTTACAATGATCGACCGATTAACTAAGTGGCTCGAAGCAATTCCTACCGAAGAAATATCAGCTGTTCGCATAGCCCAAATCGTTTACCAACATTGGATCACAAGATTTGGTTGTCCGACCACACTAACAAGCGACCAAGGCCGCCAATTCGAAAGTCAACTTTTCCAAAACCTAATGAAGCTAATGGGAATAAAGAAAACCCGCACAACAGCTTATCACCCACAGAGCAACGGCATAATCGAGAGATGGCATCGCACCCTCAAGACCGCATAACGCGCGAAACTGACAAACGCAAGTTCCTGGATAGATGAGCTCCCGACAATCCTAATGGGTCTACGAGCCTCTCTAAACACTGACACCGGAGTAAGCGCAGCTGAACTTACATACGGACACAACTTACGCTTACCTGGCGAATTTTTCACAGAAAATAACTGCACACCTACTATGGATTATACCTACGTTGAGAAACTACGTGATATAATTTAAGTAAACAAGCAGCAAGCCGTTACGAAACACCACAGCAACAAAAAATCCGTATTCATTCATCAAGACCTTTTGAAGTGCACCCACGTTTTTATCAGAACCGACGCAGTCAAGAAACCACTTCAAACACCATACGAAGGACCCTACCGAGTGATAAGCCGCACAGAAAAATTTTACACAGTACAGTTATCCGATCGGCAAGCAAACATTTCGATAGATGGATTGAAACCTGCATATGTTATCTCGGAAGAAACTTTACCATCTACCACACCAGTTACAGACAGCGATACCAAGAAAACAGAAGTACCGAGAGCAAGCCTGACGTCACATCCCGCTGAAAACAAGCAGACACGTTCAGGACGTATCATCAAACTGCCGGTACGCTTCGCTTGAAGGGGAGTCCTGTAGCATACGTAGCACACCCTTCACTTTGATAACCAATCGCTCATACAATGCACAAAGGAATATTATTCTAAGTACTATAAATTAAATATAATGTCAACAGTTATATGAGACGCGGGCGGAGGGCCGCGCTCCCACACAGTGACCACTGTTTAACTAATGTAAACACTACAATTATATATACACAATTCTATTTTAATAAAGAACATTCATTCCACATTCATTACTGCGACTTCACGTCTTGTCATTGCTCTCCCTAACTTATTCTCCAAAGTGCTGTCTAAAGTAAATCTCCTCTACCTTATAAATAATCTCCTAAAATAGTGCTCAAACATAGCACTAAAGTAGTGCTACGATATAGCGCTTAAAACCTTCCATTTTTTGTTTGTTTGTATTATTGAAGTTATACCATAATTTGGTTTTGCAGAACGATTATGGTCAGAAATTACAAGAAAAAGGAAACTAGGAGTGGAGAGGTGGACAAAGAAACAATGTTTAAAGCTATCGATAAAGTTTTGGAAAACAAACTCTTATTTCGGAAATCAGCAGCCAAATATGGAGTACTAATAAATAAGAATTAAGCAATAGGATGTAGATATTTAAAGAGTGATGTGACTGATCAGTAAGACTGTTTTTTTTATTACTGATGGGCCCACTCTTGACCTCGATCTCGCCTGATGGTAAGCGATAGATGAGGTCTAAGATGGGACGAGCGAGCCCAGAAGATGCCTATTTACTCGTGCTTTAAAGGCTGAAAGGTCATAAGTGGCAGGGAACACAGAAGCCGGCAGAGAATTCCACAACTTGGCTGTGCGCACAATAAATGTTGTGGAGAAGCGCTTGGTACGACAAGACGGTATATCAACCAAGTGCGGGTCGTACCCAGCCGTGCGTCTGGTAGACCGGTAGTGAAAGGGAGATGGAGGGAGACTTATTTTTAGGGTTCCGTAGCCAAATGGCACAAAACGGAACCCTTATAGTTTCGATATGTCTGTCCGTCTGTCTGTCTGTCCGTCCGTCCGTATGTCACAGCCATTTTATTCCGAAACTATTAAGACTATACATGTGAAACTTAGTAGGTAAATATATTCTGTGAACCGCTTTCCGATTTTAAGAAAAAAATTAAGAAATATTTGAAATAAAGGGGGGTCCCGTACATGGAACTAAAACTGAAAATATTTTTTTTCGTGAAACCTATGCGTGTGTGGTATCTATAGACAGGTCTTTAAAAATGATATAAGGGTTTCTAAAACCACTTTTTTATAAAGTCAATCGTTTAAAAGATATAAGCTTCCAAAGTGGTAAAATGTGTGTCCCCCCCCAACTTCTATAATAATGGAGTGAAAAATCTAAAAATATATATGTCTGTAGATATTAAGATAAACTTTCAACCAAAATTGGTTTGAACGAAATTGGGTCAGCAGTTTTTGAGATACAGCATATTTTATAAAACCGCAAATATAACTTTGTAATTCATACAAACACTATGAAAAACAGAGTTATTTAGCGTAGTTATAAAAATGTAAATAAGCTAGTTTTAAGAAATTTTTAAGTTTTTTTCATTCATCATATAGATATACATATTATATTACATTATTATAGTTACTACGGAACCCTTCATGGGCGAGTCTGACTCGCACTTGGCCAATTTTTTGTTTTTGAAGTTAAGAACTATAAATGTGAGTAGAATTCACATTACTGGCAATCTTGTTAACCCTTCCAACTAAGCTACATATGCTTGTGTCTGGAATGTGTTCACGGCAAGAGTGAATGGTTCGTGCCTGTGACTTCTTGATCATAAGGCCAACAAGGTGTTCAATAAGGTGTTGACCTTAGCTATTAGGCTATTGCCAATTAAATACGTCATTATGTATTCTTTCGAAAGCCGACTATATTGACAAACATGTGTTTGTCATAAATTAAGTGTATTTATTACTTTCATTCTATCCTGTACTTTCTGTGATCTTTAATATACTATTGTTTAAATGAAATAAAATCAACAATGAAAAAAGTACAGTGTACAGTGTATGTAAGTTAAGTGTGTGTACAGTAATATCTATACGATATACGGTATCTTAGTGGTCTTAGGGCTTCCTAATTTCACTGATTCAAAATAAAACAAAGAATAGTCTACACTTTTTTCGGCATCTTTAAAAATACACTTTTTATAGAATCCCTATTTGGAACAATGCGTAAGGCCAGCCTACTCGGTCTGCTGTTTATTTTACTCTGTGGCGAGGAACAATTTTACCGAACAACAAGAGTCTGGCTAATGGAAATTAGCTTCCAGGGCTAATTGCCATGAATACGTTTAACATAAATCAACGGTGTTTTAAAAAACATGACGTGGGAGAAGGCAGAATTTTCGGAGAATAATACCTTTTTAATGAAAAATCTTTATCGTATGTCCAGTATTTGAATATGTAAATGTAATTTTTCTTACTTTTCACTAATTTTCTGTAGTAATAAATAATGTACGAAATTAGAATATGTAACTACTTTTAACTATTTTTTTTTATGTAAAAGTTAGATGTTTTGTATTAGATTTTCATATTTTAATCTAATCACATTCATAATAATTTCATTTGAGAACCCTTGAAAAGCTTTCGTGAAATTAAGTTGTGTTTTCTGTTATGGGGTTTTTACAAAGTGTTGGGACACGCCCAGATTTACAAAACAAGGTATGTTAAGTAAGCAAAAGAAACGAAACAAATCATTTAAATTATTTTAATGGATTGCATTGTTAATGTTTTTTTTACAAAAAGGTATATTGTAGTTAAAGGTACAATAATAAATCAATTAGTCGTTCGTGTTACACTTAAGTTGGCGCCGAATATCCCAAACCTCGTCCCAAATTAATGTTGATAAATTGTATTTTTTATTAAACCAGCAAGATTTATGAACTTCTGCGCCTTATTTAAGCTTTTTCATTTAAATATTATTCTTTCTACTCAGTTTCACGAGCGGTTGAAGAGGCGTCAGCGTTGCTTGAGAATACTTGAAGATTTTGTACGAATTAATTTTATAAAACGATAAAAATTGTTGCATCAAAATAGGGATAGACACTGGCCTACCATCTGCCAACATATAATAACATCTCATTCAAGTTCGACTCATTAATTATATCGAGTTCTGAACTTCTGCTGGAATTTTGGACACTTTGAAAGTTCGACTTTTTTAATGGATGCTCCGGGAAAAATTGTTGCGGAAACATTGATTTCAGTAATAATTTTAACTTGATGATACTTGGTCATTATATAAAACTTAAATCATCTTTTGGAATAAAAACATACGTAGATTCGTAAGTCTTTTTAAAAGGTCTAAAGAACAGCTGACGCTCTCCCACTAGTACAAAACAAACGTAAAAATACAGGCACGTCCACATTTCACATCTTATCAACATGCCTCAGTAAACACAGGGCTTAACAAAAATGAAAATTACCCGCCCATTTAAATTACCAAAACTTAATTTACCTTTTGTTTTTATATACAGCGGTGACTGTCCTCATTAATTTTTATTTCTGCTAAGCCTCGAGTCCTTTTGAAACAATTTTATATTTCAATTTGAGTCTTAATTTTAACGTACTATAATTTTACATTCTACGAAATATCGCAGTTCCCCCAAAAGGTTGAGAGAACTATAAACATTTTCAGTCTTATTTGCGAGCAATAATCAGCGAATGCATTGTTTTTCATTTTAATGTGAAACAAAAAACGCGGCCTGTTTTTTTCTTAAATCTCCAGCGAATACATTTTTGTTCTTCTGTGTACTCGGTTATCTTAACATTCAGATAACAATACTGTAAAAAAGCAGGTGCAATATTATTGGCTTTTATATGTCTCTCTTTTGTTTCGCATTAAAAAGATAACTTCATTTTAAATATTTCCAAAGGCAGTACACATTCTTAAATAAAATATATTCATTTTAAAGTTATAATACTAGTCATCATCATTACATAGTGCTAATTGTAACTACAAGGTGCTTGTATAAATGCTTTTGAAGAAACTTGTACAGATCTTATTTTCATATATAGTTGAAGCTGCAAAGAAATTCAAAACTCTGATTTGTAAATCCATCTTCAAAAACATTCACCTTTTTTACCGTGATGTAAACTTATAATAAAGTAAAACATAGGTATACAAGTCGTAGTCGTTATTACATAAATGCCTGTTCGTCCGTCACAACCTTAGAAATAAAACATAAAATAAACAAAACTATACAAGAATTAAAATATGAAACAGAAAATTACTGAAATTAGTCATATACAATTTTGTTTTTTTTTTCAATATACAATTTTGTTTGTAACAAAATTCATATCAAATCTTAAGTACTTTGCCTTTTCTACCATTTTTTACTTATGCATTTTCTGGCAGCACTGTGGAGATTCTAAACTATTAAGCAAAATGCTAAAGCGCATTACGCTAAGCGTTGCCTTCTTAAATAATACAAACTTACTTCTAGCTTCAGATCCACACAGTTGTTCTCAACACGTTAATAAATAAAGTAATCGTAAAACTTGTCTTATAAATAATTCAAAACCGTAATCGTAGCTATTTAACTATTCGAACAAAATACTTCAACCCAAAGTTGCATCAATCTCAACGAAACATCAGAATCCTCAGTGCTCTAATATTGAAACTAATTAATCACAAATAACTACACTTAGTAAATATCATAAATAAAATTTTGTACTGTTATAAGTCCGTACATATGGCGATAAAATGATATCACATTTTTCCCTTAAAATTTCGCTTCCTACCAAATTAGTAGTAATTGTAATGGGACAACACCTATTTCGATTATGAACCCCATGTTTTATGAAATTGAGTTTATATTCACACGTACTGTCGCGGTGCTGGACCATTTTTCCTCGAATGTGGTAGTGTGTCGTCATTGCTGCCGGTGTTGTTATTGTGCAAAAATGACATTTCTACCCCTGCATCGCCTCCCTAAAGAAAAAAATTATATAAAAGTGAAAATATTACTTATATTCACGGAGCAATACAATTTTGAATGCTTATTACCTAATTCGCCTTATTTTTTATTTTATATTCCTTAACAAACTTCAATAATTAACTCACTAAACAGATTAGGAACTTTCATCCCTTTTAATTATAATAATAATTCAGCCTATTACGTTCCCACTGCAGGGACATAGGCATCCTCTCTGTGAGATGGGAGGGATCGTAACACCACGCGTCCAGTGCGGGTTGATGGAAAACGAAAAATATATGAGCATAAAAGCAAAGAGTACTAAAAATAGTACATTGTTCATCGAGGGGAGAAAGTGACCGATTACCAACGAAGGCGTAGTTTGAGCCTTTAATACACACGAGTTTGGAATCGCACTTTCTTCCGAGTGATACATAGTGCTTTTTAGTATACCTACGAGGAAAATAAAAGACTACTTTTTATTGAAGTTTATATTAAAATTGTTACAGTTATTAAAACTCAATGTAATACTTTTGCCAAGGAGATTAATATTGGTTTGAGCCGTTTGAGACAATGCAGAAGAGATTATAATATAACTAGTGAAAGGCTGTGATGACAAAAGGGCAACTGGTTCCCGAGGTGCCACTGGCGATGCCGCGCTTGTTAATGGTTGAGCTACTGAATAGCTACTAATTGGTTAGCTACTGAATTGGACTAAATTAAAAAAACAGTGCGTTAGTAATGGATTTTCATACACTTTTCCCTCCCTCTCCAGTGTCTCCAGCACGGTAGTAATGAATTCTCATACACTTTTGCGACCCGCACATTTGTACTACAGTAATGACGTCCTTTCTGTCAAACTTTTTAAAAAGTAATAAGGCACTTTCCGAGCAGGTATAGTATAAAACAGGTTACATTACATTTTGAAAATGTTGCTATGACAAAAAAAATACATACGCTAAGTAAGTTGGTAGTCCCGGATAACATAATTTACATAGTTAGCTTCTAAGTTATTCTCCTCGATTGGCGGTCTTACCTCGGAATGCATCGGATTGGCCGTAATAGTGATTGGCACTTTAGCGTTGCCAGGGATGTACCCGTTGGCCCCTCCGCTCTCTGGCACGGAGCCTTTCTCCTCTGTAATAAATCATTCAATGTATTTGACAGCAGCTTACAAGTCGGTATAATGACATCAATGTTGTTATTATGCGATTCTATTGTTAACTTAGCTCTCTCGATATTTCATGGTCGGATAATCTTAAGATGTTTTGACGTTTAATTAAATTTTGATGCATTTATAATTCTAATTAGGGATTTCACGCAGACTGAGCAATTTTGTGAGGAAACCGCGACCTATTTGGATATAAACTAGCTGAGTCACGTCGCGTCAAGATTACTTCAGAATGAACCCACTTTGTCTGTGTGGGCGTGCGTGGCTTTAGAACTTACTTGAATAACTAAATAATATAAATTGAATAATTAAATAATATTGAAACAAATTCAATTTTCTAAAAATATAATCTTATTGATATCTACTTAGATATCAATCCTACTAATCCTACTAATATTATAAATGCGAAAGTTTGTGAGGATGGATGGATGGATGTTTGTTCCTCTTTCACGCAAAAACTACTAAATGGATTTGGATGAAACTTTACAATAATATAGGTTATACATCAGAATAACACATAGGCTACAATTTATCATGATTTTTTGTAATTTGGTCATAATATAACGATAAATATAAAGTAATTCGGAAAAAGTTCTGCCTTCTGAGAGCTATCTTCGCGTGCACTGCTAAAACTATTGGAGATACATAAATATAATGTACCGTAGCATTGTATGTCTTAAATAGTTCTAAATAAAAGTCCAGGACAGCATATATCTACCTTTTACGTGGAAGCCACAATGACCAAAATAGTGAACCTGGATACTTTTTTATAATGCACATTTTAGAATATTTATCAAACTCTTATTAAAATCAATACATTTGTCACTTCAATTATTTTAATATAGATAAACTTTGTCTTTTACACTAAGTAATTTGAACGCATAGTTTATAAGTTATCACGATAAGATTGTCTTGAATGGAGCTCAAGCAAGCGACATAAATACGCGCAGCGGGTAAAGCGGGGGAGCGGGAGGAGGCGATGTGATCCAAGTCATTCCTAAGTGCGCGACCCGAACGCGGGCAGACGCGTGAGGGCAGACGTCGTTGACGGTTGTGTTAATTATGCGTAATTTCTCTACAGCAAATTCGATTTTCGAAGCGATTTATTAAGTCACACAATAGGCATAATTATTTCTTTTAATTAGTATATTTTTAGTAGAAACATTCATTACTTTCTATTTGAATTTCAGTCGTATTAGGATTTTTATTTGTTTTTTTAATTATAGGATTGTAGTTTTAATTATATAAATATAAGGATTTTGTTGGGATCAAGTCAATATATTCTTTTTTGTTTTCATTAACTTATTGTAATTTTTTTAGGTTAAGAATAATAGTTAGTAGTAGTCATAGGTTAGGAATTGTTTTAATAGTTATTTTGATTGTAATTCTTAATAGAAACACAGATTACATTTTTATTTAAATTTCAGTCGTATTAGAATCGTATTTTTTTTGTATTTGTTCAATTATAGGATTGTAATTTTAGTTTAGATACGTTTTAGATAAGTTTTTTGTTACGATCAAGTGAATAGATTATTTTTTGTTTTCATTAACTTATTGTATTTTTTTTAGGTTAAGAATAATAGTTAGTAGTAGTTATAGGTTAGGAATTGTTCTAATAGTTATTTTGATTGTAATTTTTTAATAGAAACACAGATTACTTTTTTTTAATTTCAGTCGTATTACAATTGTATTTTTTTGTGTTTGTTCAATTATAGGATTGTAGTTTTAGTTTAGATACCTTTTAGATAAGTTTTTTTGTTAGGATCAAGTGAATAGATTATTTTTTCTTTTCGTTAGATTATTATAATATTGCTAGGTTTGTTTTATTTAGTACCTACCAACTTATAAAAATGCCGCGAAAGCATAAGTCAAATATTTCGCAAAGCTCTAATAAAGCCCGAGCTATGAAAATAGCTAGACGTGATGAGACGTCTCAACAAGCCGAGCTGAGAAGGCTTGAGCAGGCGGTGCGTAGTGCGGCACATAGATCTGCAGAGACTCCAGAACAGTTCCAAGCCCGACGTCGACGACATGCAGAGTATCTGCTGTCTCAACGAGCTGTGGAGACACCTGAACAGTCACAAGCCCGACGTCAACAGCATGCTGACTATTTGATGTCTCAGCGAGCTGCAGAGACACCAGAACAGTCACAAGCCCGACGTCAACAGCATGCTGACTATTTGATGTCTCAGCGAGCTGCAGAGACACCCGAACAGTCACAAGCTCGACGTCAGCAGCAAGCGACTTATATGGCGTCCCAAAGAGCCACGGAAACATATGAAATGGCTGAATCTCGCACACGCACTGTTGCTGAAAGGGCAGCACAGCGACGTCAAACATTTACAAGAAACACATGGCGGGTGTTTAGTAAAGCTGCATTTGAGTATGATGAAACTCTTGATTATGAAACTCACAAGCTTATAAAAATAGAAGCAATGAGCATAGATTGCAAATATTGCGGAGCTCTTAAGTGGAAAGAGGAAGCAGCAGGTATGTGTTGTTCGGGCGGTAAAGTAGCCATTCCTTCTATAGACGAGCCAGTTCTACCTTTGAAAGAGCTTTTTTGTAATGAAACTGATGAATCTCGCCGTTTTCTAAAAAATATAAGAAAATATAACATGTGTTTTCATATGACTTCATTTGGAGCAGATAAAATTGTCTCAATGCCAGGGTTTTGTCCAACTTTTACAATACAAGGGCAAGTTTACCACCGAATCGGTTCTTTAATTCCGGCGGCCATTTTGCAACCACAATTTCTACAAGTTTATTTCATAGGTGACGAAGAAGCACAAATCGACAGGTGTACTGAGTGCGTGCAAAGCGTAGATAGAAACATAGTAAAAAAAATACAACGAGTACTTCAGGACCACAACATTTTGGTGCATGAATTTAAAACAGCTAGAGAAAGAATGATCAATGACGATCATTTCAAAGTAGTGATTCACCCAGACCGTGTACCACGTGGTCAACATGAAAGGCGATTCAACGCCCCAACTACAAATGAAATAGCTGCTGTAATAGTTAGTAGTGAACAAACTACGTCTCGGGACATCATTGTCCAGGCGCGCGATGGCATGCTCACTAGGGTTCCGGACACTCATAGATTCTATGACGCTCTCGAGTACCCAATAATTTTTTGGAAAGGACAAGAAGGGTACAGTATTGATATTCCTCAGAAAAATCCAATTACCCAACACCCAATGCCAAACAAAAAGGTATCCTGCAAAGATTTTTATGCCTTTCACTTGATGGTCCGTCACAGCGATTTTAATTTGCTGCTTAGGTGTAAACTCCTCCTTCATCAATTTCTGGTCGACATGTATGTAAAGATGGAAAGTGAGCGCTTAAGGTTTATTTCTTTAATTCAAAGAAAACTGCGCGCTGAAAATTATATTCACTTGCAAGATGCAATAAGAAATGATGCGGATTTGGATCCAAATAACTTAGGTCAGATGGTGATACTCCCGTCATCATTTGTAAATAGCCCGAGATACCTACATGAATACACACAAGATGCGTTCACATACGTACGTAACTATGGGAGGCCTGATTTATTTATTACACTGACTTGCAACCCCGCCTGGCCAGAAATCACCAAAGAGCTTATGGCTGGTCAAAATTCGACGGACAGACATGACTTAACAGCACGCGTATTTAGAATAAAAGTACAGAAGTTGGTAGCTCTACTTACAAAAGGTAACATATTTGGTGATACGCAACGCTTCATGTACTCGATCGAGTGGCAGAAACGAGGTTTGCCTCATGTGCACTTACTGCTGTGGTTAAAGGAAAAATTGCATCCGAATCAAATTGACGAAGTCATATGTGCTGAGATACCAAATCCGGAAACCGATAAAAAGCTCTATGATACGGTTACAAGGAATATGATTCACGGGCCCTGTGGTGCATTCAATTCTTCATCGCCATGCATGAAGGAAGGAAAATGTACCAAAAAATATCCGAGGAAGCTTTTAAACGATACTCAAACCAATGACAAAGGTTATCCTTTGTACAGGCGCAGAGCACCAGAAAATGGTGGACGCACGACGGTTACAAAAACCCGGGGAGGAACACAGGAAATATTGGTGGACAATAGCTGGGTGGTCCCATATTCTCCCCTCCTATCAAAAATGTTTAATTGTCATATAAATGTAGAGTTTTGTAATACGGTGCAGGCTATAAAATACATTTGCAAATATATTAATAAGGGTAGCGACCAGGCTATTTTTAATATTCACCAGCAAGGGAATGTAAACATTGACCCTAGAGATGAGGTACAAACATTTAGAGCGGGCCGATATGTTAGTAGTAACGAAGCAGTGTGGCGGATCTTAGGCCTACCTCTGCACGAAAGACACCCAACCGTCACTCATCTCACGATAAATTTACCCAATGGTGAGAGGGTTTACTTTACAGAAAATAATTTTAGAGAGAGATTAGCGGCACCACCTAAAACGACACTAACTGCATTTTTCCTGTTGTGCCAAAGTGATACGTTTGCAAAAACGTTACTTTACATTGAGGTGCCTCGCTACTATACTTGGAATACAGCACGGAAGGAATGGAAACGTCGGTTACAAGGAACACCTGTCGATGGCTGGCCAGGTGTGAAGGCAGGAGACGCTCTAGGTCGCATTTACACCGTGCACGTAAGCAATATTGAATGTTATTGCTTGCGAATGCTGCTAAATATAATAAGGGATCCAACCAACTTCTTGGACTTAAAAACATTCGACAGCCAAGAACTTGCAACTTTTCAGCAGGTGTGTGAGAAGATGGGGTTGTTGGAAGATGACAACCACTGGGAGGCCACAATAGAAGAGGCCGTGGTATATCGCTCACCGGCGCAAGTAAGAGAGCTGTTTGCCATATTGATATGTACTTGCGGTTTATCGAATCCTCTGCAACTATGGTACAAGTATAAAACTGCTTTATCAGAGGATATCATGCACAGATTTGAGAGATTGGATCAAGTCGTCGATAACCTTTGTTTCAATGAGGCGTTGGGGCTTATCGAGGACAAAATCATGACAATTTCTGGGAAGACATTGTCCGACTTTGGTCTACCTACACCGCGGCGAAGGGGAGAGTTGTCAAACGATTTGATAAGAGAGCTTAGCTATGATGCAAACCAATTAGACACTCACGTGTGCGAAACTGAGCCACGTCTACTACCTGATCAAAGAGAGGTTTATCACAAAATATTGCGAAGAGTCGAGAATGGTGATGGCGGGCTATTTTTCCTTGATGCCCCGGGAGGTACAGGAAAAACTTTTTTGCTAAATTTGCTCCTAGCAAAAATTCGCAGTGGCCATAACGTTGCACTAGCTGTGGCTTCCTCTGGAATTGCTGCAACATTGGAGACGCTCTAGGTCGCATTTACACCGTGCACGTAAGCAATATTGAATGTTATTGCTTGCGAATGCTGCTAAATATAATAAGGGGTCCAACCAACTTCTTGGACTTAAAAACATTCGACGGCCAAGAACTTGCAACTTTTCAGCAGGTGTGTGAGAAGATGGGGTTGTTGGAAGATGACAACCACTGGGAGGCCACAATAGAAGAGGCCGTGGTATATCGCTCACCGGCGCAAGTAAGAGAGCTGTTTGCCATATTGATATGTACTTGCGGTTTATCGAATCCTCTGCAACTATGGTACAAGTATAAAACTGCTTTATCAGAGGATATCATGCACAGATTTGAGAGATTGGATCAAGTCGACGATAACCTTTGTTTCAATGAGGCGTTGGGGCTTATCGAGGACAAAATCATGACAATTTCTGGGAAGACATTGTCCGACTTTGGTCTACCTACACCGCGGCGAAGGGGAGAGTTGTCAAACGATTTGATAAGAGAGCTTAGCTATGATGCAAACCAATTAGACACTCACGTGTGCGAAACTGAGCCACGTCTACTACCTGATCAAAGAGAGGTTTATCACAAAATATTGCGAAGAGTCGAGAATGGTGATGGCGGGCTATTTTTCCTTGATGCCCCGGGAGGTACAGGAAAAACTTTTTTGCTAAATTTGCTCCTAGCAAAAATTCGCAGTGGCCATAACGTTGCACTAGCTGTGGCTTCCTCTGGAATTGCTGCAACATTGCTAAGCGGTGGACGGACGGCACATTCGGTCTTTAAATTACCTCTTAATCTGGCAAGAGAAGAAACCCCAACGTGCAACATCAGTAAAAGCAGCACCCGTGGCATCCTGTTAAAACAGTGCAAACTAATTCTATCTATCATGCAAACTAACTAATCTATCAAGCCCAGGTTCGGTCGTGTATGGAGTACTGCTCTCATCTTTGGGATGGATCTGCTAAATACCAACTGGACGCGCTTGAGTCTATCGAGAAGCGGGCCAAAAGACTCATTGGCAACGATGCACTGGTCGAATCAAAGCTCCAGAGCCTTGAACATCGACGACGAGTTGCAAGTCTATCGGTTTTCTATCGGTTACATTTCGGGGAGTGTGCGATGGAATTACACAATTTAATTCCAACAAGCCCGTTCCATCATCGGACTACGAGACAAACGGCGAAGCGCCATCGTTACATGGTGGACATCCCACCCATACGCACCAAACGTTTTGGGAATACCTTCATTGTGCGTACGGCTAAGGAGTGGAATTCCCTGCCGGAGTCTGTGTTTCCCGATAGCTATAACCTAGGAGTCTTTAAGTCAAGAGTGAATAGGTTACTTTTAGGTAAGCGTGCTCCATCTTCGACCACATCATCACTTACCATCAGGTGAGATGGTGGTCAAACGCGAACCTATTCTAAATAAAAAAAAAAATAAAAAAAAATAATTGTGTGGGATGAGTGCACAATGTCACACAAACGCGCCATTGAAGCTCTTGATCGCTGTCTGCAAGACTTACACAGCAAGCAAACGATAATGGGTGGTGTGGTTGTTTTATTAGCTGGGGACTTCAGGCAAACTTTGCCTGTCATCGAGCGAGGCACTGCAGCAGACGAAATTAACGCCTGTCTAAAATCATCATATTTGTGGGCCAAAGTTGAAAAGCTGCACCTTAGCACTAACATGCGTGTCCAGTTATTTAGTGATCTAGAGTCGGGCGCATACGCTGAAAAACTACTCGAGATAGGTGAAGGTCGAATAGAAACTGACGACGAAGGTATGGTTCTATTCACTAATCAATTTTGTCATGTTGTGGATTCGGAAGACGCACTTATTGCTCAAGTTTTTCCAAATTTGCAACAAAACATCCAGGATGAAAAGTGGTTATGTGAAAGAACCATATTAGCACCTAGAAATGAAACAGTTGCGAAAATCAATAAAAAAATATTGGACGAAGTAAGCAGCGATACAACAACCTACTACTCCATCGACACAGTCATGTCATCCGAAGACTCTACGAGCTACCCCGCGGAATTTCTTAACTCTTTGGAGCTATCCGGGGTGCCATCTCATAAGCTGGAATTAAAAGTTGGTATACCCGTTTTGTTAATGCGTAACTTGGACGCTCCGAGATTATGCAACGGTACTAGATTGCGAGTCACTGAACTAGGGAAGCATATTGTAAGGGCCAAAGTTTTAACTGGAGAAGCTAAGGGTGACAATGTGCTTATACCACGCATCCCAATAATACCCAATAACTTACCTTTTGATTTCAAACGTTTGCAGTTCCCACTTAAAGTTGCATTTTCAATGACACTGATTAACAAACGGGACCAACAGAGGTTACTTTCGTTTACTGTTCGTGTCAGTTAAGGTATAGTATGTAATGTTATTGAATTTCTTGAAATGAATTACTTCGTTCGGCAGCAGCGAGCAAAAAAATGAAAAAAATGTTTCATGGCTGTGCCGATCTGTTTGTGATTAACAGATATGAATAATCTCAAGCCTGGGGAAGGACATAGGCTACTTTTTATCAACACACCACACAGGCGAAGTTTATAATAAAACTGTAACTTGATTGACTAACACACCCAGCGATCGACGCACAACCGAAACCGTTGAGCTTAAATGAACACTAAGAAAGGAATTTCGATAATTCCACCTCCAAGAGTTTCGCTCTTAATATAATAGGGTTCAAAGATTGTCCATCCATCAGTTTTGAAGTTAGACATCTGAAATTTCGGATACGTGTAGAACTTATGGTTAAAAAAAAAATATTTGTCACGAAATTTTATGTGGTAGAGCAAATTCCACGCGAGCGAAGCCGCGGGTAACAGCTAGTAAGATTATATTTTTAGAAAATTGACTTTGTTTCACTAAGATCTTGCCGCGACCGTGATGGAGCACATCTCTTTTATTTGGTGAACAGAACCGTCTCGTGTCGCGTTGTTACAGCCAAATAAGCCGAGGTGTGGAGCTCTCTGCTGGCTTGTGTGTTCCTACCACATATGACCCTAAGCCTTTAACCTGATGGAACAGGTATCTTCTGGGTTCGTTCTTTCAAGGAGGTCAAGAGCAGGCTCATAAATAATAAGAAATAAAAAGAGAAAAAATACCGGTTTCCTCACAATGATTTCCTTCGCCTTCGCGTTTTGTGAGCAGTGGTGATGATATAAATTGGATACACAAAGTAATGTACCTGACTGGGTTGAAACCCACGACCTGAAACTCACAAGTCGTTCCCGTAACCACTACGCAAGTACTGCTCTCTAGTTACGAATGCTAAAATATAGGGCAAACATTGAAAGTGTAGTAATTTTTTAATTTTTTTTAACTGGCAATGTGAGTAGAACTCACAATACTAGCAATCTTGTTAACCCCTCCAACTAATTTAATATGCTTGTGTCTGGAGTGGGTTCACGAGTAGTGTAATGGATGGGGTTTTTACCCTTTTCGGAAACGGGTGGAGATATCGAGTTGAAATTAAAACCATAATTATACTCGGGACTAAAGCACCATCAATAGCCTTATAGCTAAGGTGTTGGCCTTGTGATCGAACCCCACACACCCATTACACTATTATCGTTAATACGAGCATATTTAGCTTAGTTGACCTATCTATCGCTTACCGTCAGGCGTGATCGAGGTGAGGTCAAGAATGGACCTCTCATCAGTAATAAAAAAGAAACACAGATTTTTTTAAAAGAACTGCCAATGTGAATAGGTTTCATATTACTGGCAACCTTTCTAACCCCTCCAACTAATTTGCTGCTTGTATCTGGAGTGGGATCACGGCAAAATTATAATGGGTGCATTCGTGTACTAGCTTGTGAAGTTTTATAAGTGCTCATGTAGGCATATGTGAAATAAAATATTTTGTATCTACACCTAATTAGGGAGAAGCGAAACTTATTTATGAAATGGTTGCTGCATCACTAACTCCCTCGCTTACCCAATAATATATGTATTATAAATACACACATCAAAAGTGTCTAGGGATCAAGCATTTTTATGCGGATTTCTTGAGATTGAGATGTGGCTTTGTAATAAATTTATGATTTTATAAATTTATATGGATCCTTTTTGGTGCATTTTATAATTTGAAACAGGAACTGTTAATCAAATTCGAGTAAAAGATGAAAATCAGCTGTCAATATTTTCCCTATAAAAACATACAACGCATTGAAGACATTATTAGTGCTACTGTTTCCCAACTACTGATTAAAACCAACGTTATTATGGAGCGGCGACGTCATTTAAGCAGGGAAGAAATGCTCAGAACCGTGGGAATGATAGAAGCTGGTTCCCGGCAACGTACTGTGGCTTTAGCTCTGAATACAAGTCAGAGTGTTATCAGTCGACTTTGGACACGTTACCGAAGCACTGGTACCGTGGCTGAGCGCCATGGAGGACGGTATCGCTGCACCACACGGAGACAAGACCGATACATTCAAATCTTAACTCGAAGAGCTCCAACAATAACCGCCATGATGTTAGCCGTGAGGCTTCATCACTCTTCAGGGAACTTAATTAGCGACCAAACAGTCAGAAACCGCTTGCATGAAGTGAACCTTCATTCCCGAAGACCGCTACGGGTACCACCTATAGCAATGCACAATCGTAGGATTCGATATCAATGGGCTCTTGAACACAGATATTGGGCAGAAGAACAATGGCGTTTCGTGTGCTTTTCTGATGAGTCTTGTTTTGGTATGAGACCGGATACAAGACGTATACGACACTGGAGAACCCCTGGACGCCAACAGCGATTAAAATCCTGCCAGGAAGTCCATCCTTATAGTGGTGGAACCATCATGGTATGGGCGGGTATTTGGATCGGCGGAAGAACTGAGTTGATTTGGATCAGAGGCAACCTCAACGCTCAAATTTATGCTGAGACGATTGTATCTGACGTCATCGTTCCTCTACAAGTGCAAATCGGTCCCTTATTTCAGTTAATGCATGATAATGCACGACCGCACACCGCAAGAGTTGTAAGACAGACTCTCGCCGCAGCTAACATCAATGTCCTGCTCTGGCCTGCTCAGTCGCCAGACTTGAACCCGATTGAGCATGCATGGGATATGCTACAGAGAAGAGCTCTGCCGAATATGGAGGGTATCCAGTCGCAAGAAGACCTTTTTTTGTTGTTGCAACGAACATGGGCGGCCATTCCACAGCGTGATTTGGATGAACTCATTTTGAGTATGCCAAACCGATGTTCTTGTGTTGTTAGTGTTCGCGGTAGAAACACGGATTATTAATTGTTTAAGTTACCCAATAAAATTTTAAAGAAAACTGTTATTTCAGTCTTTTTTTCGAACTTTAATGTTAGTGGTTCAAATGTCAAAAATCCCTTTATTAGGAAAATGGCAAGTTTCTTTATTAATGCAAAGGTGACTTGGTTTATCGTTACTGTGACAAACGAAAACACTTTATTTGATGAATCCTTAAAGAAAATTTTAATTAATATCAATCAGGAGAAAAGTTATTGCAAAAATATATGTTGATCCCTAGACACTTTTGATGTGTGTATTTTAATAGTAGTATATATAATTCGGTGTAATTATTAATTAGGTTGGGGTATGATGAGGCTGACGTACCTTTGTTAGGTAAAAAAAATAAAAATAGATTTAAAAAAAAATTGAGTTTCGAGTTTGAGAGGGTGGATGGGCGACCTCTCGATCACAAGGTCGACTCCTTAGCCATTAGGTTCCCGCCGCTAAATGAACATGGGACATGTTGTGTGGTGAATATTGACTGTGCGTGGTGGGACTGCCGCGCACTAGTATACAACGTGTAACTGAAACCCCATATCTATCTAAAAGGGCTGAAGACAACATCTGGTGTGGAGTCTCTATGCAAAGTTTCAGCTCAAAATAAGTGACTCACTGAATTAACTCCAAATTATTGGTTTCATATGTTTCTTGAATACCGGTAATAACAAACGTGTCACAGCACTATGAGGGTCATCACTTTCCACGTCACTTGCCAATAAAATGACAATTCTCTTCATTCTTCTTAATTTGAAAATTTCGGTCTCTGGTATCAATGTATTGAAATTTCTAATAAGTTCCACACATGAAGACATAGGATTACAAAACCCTTGCCATATCGTTTGTTATCATCCAAAGAAGCCGTGCACTTGGTATGTATATACCCTTTAAATTACTCGTTGTAGATATGTCAGGAATACTGACTGTGCGTGGTGGGCCTGCGCGCGCGGCGGCACAGCAGCAGCGCGGTGGCGAGCAGCACGAGCAGCGCGGCGGCCCCCAGCGCGCCGCCCGCCGTCACCAGCGCGCCCGGGCTGCCGCGCACTAGTATAGATATGTTAGGAATACTGACTGTGCGTGGTGGGCCTGCGCGCGCGGCGGCACAGCAGCAGCGCGGTGGCGAGCAGCACGAGCAGCGCGGCGGCCCCCAGCGCGCCGCCCGCCGTCACCAGCGCGCCCGGGCTGCCGCGCACTAGTATAGATATGTTAGGAATACTGACTGTGCGTGGTGGGCCTGCGCGCGCGGCGGCACAGCAGCAGCGCGGTGGCGAGCAGCACGAGCAGCGCGGCGGCCCCCAGCGCGCCGCCCGCCGTCACCAGCGCGCCCGGGCTGCCGCGCACTAGTATAGATATGTTAGGAATACTGACTGTGCGTGGTGGGCCTGCGCGCGCGGCGGCACAGCAGCAGCGCGGTGGCGAGCAGCACGAGCAGCGCGGCGGCCCCCAGCGCGCCGCCCGCCGTCACCAGCGCGCCCGGGCTGCCGCGCACTAGTATAGATATGTTAGGAATACTGACTGTGCGTGGTGGGTCTGCGCGCGCGGCGACACAGCAGCAGCGCGGTGGCGAGCAGCACGAGCAGCGCGGCGGCCCCCAGCGCGCCGC
Organism: Tholera decimalis; assembly: GCA_943138885.2. NCBI lineage: Eukaryota > Metazoa > Arthropoda > Insecta > Lepidoptera > Noctuidae > Tholera > Tholera decimalis. Next base: position 15,850,043 of record OW964559.2, read on the forward strand.
CCGCCGTCACCAGCGCGCCCGGGCTGCCGCGCACTAGTATAGATATGTTAGGAATACTGACTGTGCGTGGTGGGCCTGCGCGCGCGGCGGCACAGCAGCAGCGCGGTGGCGAGCAGCACGAGCAGCGCGGCGGCCCCCAGCGCGCCGCCCGCCGTCACCAGCGCGCCCGGGCTGCCGCGCACTAGTATAGATATGTTAGGAATACTGACTGTGCGTGGTGGGCCTGCGCGCGCGGCGGCACAGCAGCAGCGCGGTGGCGAGCAGCACGAGCAGCGCGGCGGCCCCCAGCGCGCCGCCCGCCGTCACCAGCGCGCCCGGGCTGCCGCGCACTAGTATAGATATGTTAGGAATACTGACTGTGCGTGGTGGGCCTGCGCGCGCGGCGGCACAGCAGCAGCGCGGTGGCGAGCAGCACGAGCAGCGCGGCGGCCCCCAGCGCGCCGCCCGCCGTCACCAGCGCGCCCGGGCTGCCGCGCACTAGTATAGATATGTTAGGAATACTGACTGTGCGTGGTGGGCCTGCGCGCGCGGCGGCACAGCAGCAGCGCGGTGGCGAGCAGCACGAGCAGCGCGGCGGCCCCCAGCGCGCCGCCCGCCGTCACCAGCGCGCCCGGGCTGCCGCGCACTAGTATAGATATGTTAGGAATACTGACTGTGCGTGGTGGGCCTGCGCGCGCGGCGGCACAGCAGCAGCGCGGTGGCGAGCAGCACGAGCAGCGCGGCGGCCCCCAGCGCGCCGCCCGCCGTCACCAGCGCGCCCGGGCTGCCGCGTACTAGTATAGATATGTTAGGAATACTGACTGTGCGTGGTGGGCCTGCGCGCGCGGCGGCACAGCAGCAGCGCGGTGGCGAGCAGCACGAGCAGCGCGGCGGCCCCCAGCGCGCCGCCCGCCGTCACCAGCGCGCCCGGGCTGCCGCGCACTAGTATAGATATGTTAGGAATACTGACTGTGCGTGGTGGGCCTGCGCGCGCGGCGGCACAGCAGCAGCGCGGTGGCGAGCAGCACGAGCAGCGCGGCGGCCCCCAGCGCGCCGCCCGCCGTCACCAGCGCGCCCGGGCTGCCGCGCACTAGTATAGATATGTTAGGAATACTGACTGTGCGTGGTGGGCCTGCGCGCGCGGCGGCACAGCAGCAGCGCGGTGGCGAGCAGCACGAGCAGCGCGGCGGCCCCCAGCGCGCCGCCCGCCGTCACCAGCGCGCCCGGGCTGCCGCGCACTAGTATAGATATGTTAGGAATACTGACTGTGCGTGGTGGGCCTGCGCGCGCGGCGGCACAGCAGCAGCGCGGTGGCGAGCAGCACGAGCAGCGCGGCGGCCCCCAGCGCGCCGCCCGCCGTCACCAGCGCGCCCGGGCTGCCGCGCACTAGTATAGATATGTTAGGAATACTGACTGTGCGTGGTGGGCCTGCGCGCGCGGCGGCACAGCAGCAGCGCGGTGGCGAGCAGCACGAGCAGCGCGGCGGCCCCCAGCGCGCCGCCCGCCGTCACCAGCGCGCCCGGGCTGCCGCGCACTAGTATAGATATGTTAGGAATACTGACTGTGCGTGGTGGGCCTGCGCGCGCGGCGGCACAGCAGCAGCGCGGTGGCGAGCAGCACGAGCAGCGCGGCGGCCCCCAGCGCGCCGCCCGCCGTCACCAGCGCGCCCGGGCTGCCGCGCACTAGTATAGATATGTTAGGAATACTGACTGTGCGTGGTGGGCCTGCGCGCGCGGCGGCACAGCAGCAGCGCGGTGGCGAGCAGCACGAGCAGCGCGGCGGCCCCCAGCGCGCCGCCCGCCGTCACCAGCGCGCCCGGGCTGCCGCGCACTAGTATAGATATGTTAGGAATACTGACTGTGCGTGGTGGGCCTGCGCGCGCGGCGGCACAGCAGCAGCGCGGTGGCGAGCAGCACGAGCAGCGCGGCGGCCCCCAGCGCGCCGCCCGCCGTCACCAGCGCGCCCGGGCTGCCGCGCACTAGTATAGATATGTTAGGAATACTGACTGTGCGTGGTGGGCCTGCGCGCGCGGCGGCACAGCAGCAGCGCGGTGGCGAGCAGCACGAGCAGCGCGGCGGCCCCCAGCGCGCCGCCCGCCGTCACCAGCGCGCCCGGGCTGCCGCGCACTAGTATAGATATGTTAGGAATACTGACTGTGCGTGGTGGGCCTGCGCGCGCGGCGGCACAGCAGCAGCGCGGTGGCGAGCAGCACGAGCAGCGCGGCGGCCCCCAGCGCGCCGCCCGCCGTCACCAGCGCGCCCGGGCTGCCGCGCACTAGTATAGATATGTTAGGAATACTGACTGTGCGTGGTGGGCCTGCGCGCGCGGCGGCACAGCAGCAGCGCGGTGGCGAGCAGCACGAGCAGCGCGGCGGCCCCCAGCGCGCCGCCCGCCGTCACCAGCGCGCCCGGGCTGCCGCGCACTAGTATAGATATGTTAGGAATACTGACTGTGCGTGGTGGGCCTGCGCGCGCGGCGGCACAGCAGCAGCGCGGTGGCGAGCAGCACGAGCAGCGCGGCGGCCCCCAGCGCGCCGCCCGCCGTCACCAGCGCGCCCGGGCTGCCGCGCACTAGTATAGATATGTTAGGAATACTGACTGTGCGTGGTGGGCCTGCGCGCGCGGCGGCACAGCAGCAGCGCGGTGGCGAGCAGCACGAGCAGCGCGGCGGCCCCCAGCGCGCCGCCCGCCGTCACCAGCGCGCCCGGGCTGCCGCGCACTAGTATAGATATGTTAGGAATACTGACTGTGCGTGGTGGGCCTGCGCGCGCGGCGGCACAGCAGCAGCGCGGTGGCGAGCAGCACGAGCAGCGCGGCGGCCCCCAGCGCGCCGCCCGCCGTCACCAGCGCGCCCGGGCTGCCGCGCACTAGTATAGATATGTTAGGAATACTGACTGTGCGTGGTGGGCCTGCGCGCGCGGCGGCACAGCAGCAGCGCGGTGGCGAGCAGCACGAGCAGCGCGGCGGCCCCCAGCGCGCCGCCCGCCGTCACCAGCGCGCCCGGGCTGCCGCGCACTAGTATAGATATGTTAGGAATACTGACTGTGCGTGGTGGGCCTGCGCGCGCGGCGGCACAGCAGCAGCGCGGTGGCGAGCAGCACGAGCAGCGCGGCGGCCCCCAGCGCGCCGCCCGCCGTCACCAGCGCGCCCGGGCTGCCGCGCACTAGTATAGATATGTTAGGAATACTGACTGTGCGTGGTGGGCCTGCGCGCGCGGCGGCACAGCAGCAGCGCGGTGGCGAGCAGCACGAGCAGCGCGGCGGCCCCCAGCGCGCCGCCCGCCGTCACCAGCGCGCCCGGGCTGCCGCGCACTAGTATAGATATGTTAGGAATACTGACTGTGCGTGGTGGGCCTGCGCGCGCGGCGGCACAGCAGCAGCGCGGTGGCGAGCAGCACGAGCAGCGCGGCGGCCCCCAGCGCGCCGCCCGCCGTCACCAGCGCGCCCGGGCTGCCGCGCACTAGTATAGATATGTTAGGAATACTGACTGTGCGTGGTGGGCCTGCGCGCGCGGCGGCACAGCAGCAGCGCGGTGGCGAGCAGCACGAGCAGCGCGGCGGCCCCCAGCGCGCCGCCCGCCGTCACCAGCGCGCCCGGGCTGCCGCGCACTAGTATAGATATGTTAGGAATACTGACTGTGCGTGGTGGGCCTGCGCGCGCGGCGGCACAGCAGCAGCGCGGTGGCGAGCAGCACGAGCAGCGCGGCGGCCCCCAGCGCGCCGCCCGCCGTCACCAGCGCGCCCGGGCTGCCGCGCACTAGTATAGATATGTTAGGAATACTGACTGTGCGTGGTGGGCCTGCGCGCGCGGCGGCACAGCAGCAGCGCGGTGGCGAGCAGCACGAGCAGCGCGGCGGCCCCCAGCGCGCCGCCCGCCGTCACCAGCGCGCCCGGGCTGCCGCGCACTAGTATAGATATGTTAGGAATACTGACTGTGCGTGGTGGGCCTGCGCGCGCGGCGGCACAGCAGCAGCGCGGTGGCGAGCAGCACGAGCAGCGCGGCGGCCCCCAGCGCGCCGCCCGCCGTCACCAGCGCGCCCGGGCTGCCGCGCACTAGTATAGATATGTTAGGAATACTGACTGTGCGTGGTGGGCCTGCGCGCGCGGCGGCACAGCAGCAGCGCGGTGGCGAGCAGCACGAGCAGCGCGGCGGCCCCCAGCGCGCCGCCCGCCGTCACCAGCGCGCCCGGGCTGCCGCGCACTAGTATAGATATGTTAGGAATACTGACTGTGCGTGGTGGGCCTGCGCGCGCGGCGGCACAGCAGCAGCGCGGTGGCGAGCAGCACGAGCAGCGCGGCGGCCCCCAGCGCGCCGCCCGCCGTCACCAGCGCGCCCGGGCTGCCGCGCACTAGTATAGATATGTTAGGAATACTGACTGTGCGTGGTGGGCCTGCGCGCGCGGCGGCACAGCAGCAGCGCGGTGGCGAGCAGCACGAGCAGCGCGGCGGCCCCCAGCGCGCCGCCCGCCGTCACCAGCGCGCCCGGGCTGCCGCGCACTAGTATAGATATGTTAGGAATACTGACTGTGCGTGGTGGGCCTGCGCGCGCGGCGGCACAGCAGCAGCGCGGTGGCGAGCAGCACGAGCAGCGCGGCGGCCCCCAGCGCGCCGCCCGCCGTCACCAGCGCGCCCGGGCTGCCGCGCACTAGTATAGATATGTTAGGAATACTGACTGTGCGTGGTGGGCCTGCGCGCGCGGCGGCACAGCAGCAGCGCGGTGGCGAGCAGCACGAGCAGCGCGGCGGCCCCCAGCGCGCCGCCCGCCGTCACCAGCGCGCCCGGGCTGCCGCGCACTAGTATAGATATGTTAGGAATACTGACTGTGCGTGGTGGGCCTGCGCGCGCGGCGGCACAGCAGCAGCGCGGTGGCGAGCAGCACGAGCAGCGCGGCGGCCCCCAGCGCGCCGCCCGCCGTCACCAGCGCGCCCGGGCTGCCGCGCACTAGTATAGATATGTTAGGAATACTGACTGTGCGTGGTGGGCCTGCGCGCGCGGCGGCACAGCAGCAGCGCGGTGGCGAGCAGCACGAGCAGCGCGGCGGCCCCCAGCGCGCCGCCCGCCGTCACCAGCGCGCCCGGGCTGCCGCGCACTAGTATAGATATGTTAGGAATACTGACTGTGCGTGGTGGGCCTGCGCGCGCGGCGGCACAGCAGCAGCGCGGTGGCGAGCAGCACGAGCAGCGCGGCGGCCCCCAGCGCGCCGCCCGCCGTCACCAGCGCGCCCGGGCTGCCGCGCACTAGTATAGATATGTTAGGAATACTGACTGTGCGTGGTGGGCCTGCGCGCGCGGCGGCACAGCAGCAGCGCGGTGGCGAGCAGCACGAGCAGCGCGGCGGCCCCCAGCGCGCCGCCCGCCGTCACCAGCGCGCCCGGGCTGCCGCGCACTAGTATAGATATGTTAGGAATACTGACTGTGCGTGGTGGGCCTGCGCGCGCGGCGGCACAGCAGCAGCGCGGTGGCGAGCAGCACGAGCAGCGCGGCGGCCCCCAGCGCGCCGCCCGCCGTCACCAGCGCGCCCGGGCTGCCGCGCACTAGTATAGATATGTTAGGAATACTGACTGTGCGTGGTGGGCCTGCGCGCGCGGCGGCACAGCAGCAGCGCGGTGGCGAGCAGCACGAGCAGCGCGGCGGCCCCCAGCGCGCCGCCCGCCGTCACCAGCGCGCCCGGGCTGCCGCGCACTAGTATAGATATGTTAGGAATACTGACTGTGCGTGGTGGGCCTGCGCGCGCGGCGGCACAGCAGCAGCGCGGTGGCGAGCAGCACGAGCAGCGCGGCGGCCCCCAGCGCGCCGCCCGCCGTCACCAGCGCGCCCGGGCTGCCGCGCACTAGTATAGATATGTTAGGAATACTGACTGTGCGTGGTGGGCCTGCGCGCGCGGCGGCACAGCAGCAGCGCGGTGGCGAGCAGCACGAGCAGCGCGGCGGCCCCCAGCGCGCCGCCCGCCGTCACCAGCGCGCCCGGGCTGCCGCGCACTAGTATAGATATGTTAGGAATACTGACTGTGCGTGGTGGGCCTGCGCGCGCGGCGGCACAGCAGCAGCGCGGTGGCGAGCAGCACGAGCAGCGCGGCGGCCCCCAGCGCGCCGCCCGCCGTCACCAGCGCGCCCGGGCTGCCGCGCACTAGTATAGATATGTTAGGAATACTGACTGTGCGTGGTGGGCCTGCGCGCGCGGCGGCACAGCAGCAGCGCGGTGGCGAGCAGCACGAGCAGCGCGGCGGCCCCCAGCGCGCCGCCCGCCGTCACCAGCGCGCCCGGGCTGCCGCGCGCGCCTGGCGCCGCCGCCGCCGGGGCCACGCTGCTGCCGCCAGCCGCACCCGCCGCACCTGCCGCACCCGCCGCGCGGAGCGTCTTGGCCGTCTACGGAATACAAATCGAAATGTTTTAAATATTATTATTACCTATAATAAAAATAAAAATAAAGTATTTCGGCAAAATTTTATAAGTTCTTATTTATCAAAAACATATACCTATTTTCGTCGTCGATATTCAAGGCTTTGGAGCATCGACGACGAGTTGCAAGTTTATTATTCTATTTTTTTATTTTTGTCTAAAAATCGGAAAACGGTTCGTAAATAAAGAAAAGGTCTGTCTATGTGTGTGGTCCCAACGTATCACTCATAATAATTCATTAATTGCAAGGGTCATTTGGTACCACGGTACCGCACCGGTCCCGAATGACTCCCTCAAAAATATTAATTAAATTCAAGGCGGCGTTCCCGGTACCGAATGACTCCCTACTCAATTTATTATTCAAGAAATAACTATTTCAATGATTCTAAAATTTTGCACAGCATATTGTGCCGTCACAAAAATTTTGAAATTTTAATACTACTAGCACTAGCAGTCATGTGGGACTTCGCTACCATGGACTTTATTTATCTTTATTTATAAAAATATAACCCAATGAGGGTTTTGTTTTTAAATTATCAACTCAAAAAAATCCCCTCAGAAATTAACCTACAAAGTTCTCATATGATTTGATCAGTACAGATTGTACTTGACTCTAAAAGGAACTTTGACCTCTGAATTTGTTTCGGATTTAAGAAACACTGGCCTCATCTTGTTTAAATTTACGGAAAAAAGTTACAGGTAAAAGTGTTATTTAATAACCAACTTGCAAAATAAAGATCTTTATCGTGATAAAGTCTTTGAAGTCGAGTAGTGCTTATAATCTTCCTAAAGCTTTAAGTTACCTCCATACCAAATTTCATCCAAATCCGGAGATTAGCGCGTTCAAACAAACAAACTTTTCCGCTTTATAATATTAGTATAGAAAGAATGCTATAATATTATGTATATTATAAGATAATTTATGTATATATGTCTGCACTAAGTACGAGAAAATAATTATACACTTTAGTACGCGGATTTTATTCTAGAGATTTACCTACTTTCTATTCTCAGATTTTATGGCCTGTGAGATGAATAATTTACAACTCTTTAACTACCCAAACACTCTTTTATCAGTAATTACCACTCGGTTAGGTACTTGTAAAAATACAAGTGCACTATGACAATCTATTTTGTATTGATTCAATTAAATTTCTTTAATTATATAATTTTAAACTTATAACAATCACCCTTCCTATCTTCGGGAACGACGTAAACACAAAATTTGAGAATGACCCGTTTAATGTTTATCATTTTAAGTAGAAATAGGTTATCAATCAGTCTGAAAAAAATAGCAGCAGTTTGTGAACTGATTCCACAACGTCAACAATCGTGATTCATCCCATCAAACCTTACCTTTCTTTTTTTACCCGATTGCAAAGGCAGGGTTATGTGTTTCGCGCGTATCTTGTATATATGTAAAATTCTTTATTACCTCATATTTCCAGAACCGCTTAACAGATTACATAATTGAGGTATCGTTAGATTTGTCTTAGTAGCAGTGATGTTAAAAAAAAACAAACATGGCGGCTGTGTGACGCCATTGTACTTTGTGATTATTTTTTTTTCTAATATTACAATATGGGTATCAAATTAAAGGGCTCAACACAAGGATTTCAAAAAGATATATCATGATGATCATCATTAGCATTTACTAATAAAAATAATACAATGAGGAAGTTTAAAAATATTTACTTTGCTCTTTCACTTTCTGAATCTGGTGGGTTGTGACACGACCAGGGAAAGGGAAAAGGGGACCGAACATTTACATGCCCATGAGCCAGACTAGAAACAAAAACGCAAATGTATATCGCAATGGAGTCGAACCGAACTCTTAAACCATGCACGCAACAGAATTTAATGAGGTTTTCACCGTTATTTAGAGAATTTATTGCAAGATACGAAGCCGGGGTCAGTCACTAGTAAGGTATATAATAGACTAGTACTCACGCGGGGCTTCGCTCCCGTGGATTCTATCACGGTAAAAACATAACTCTCCTTTTTTGCAGTCGCGTAAAAAGTAGCCTATAACCTTCCTCAAGCTTCAAGCTACTTCCATACCAAATTGCATCCAAATCCACCCAGTACTTTCGAAGATTAGCGCGTTCAAGCAAACAAACAAACAAACAAACTTTTCCGCTTTATAATATTAGTATAGATAATATAAACAATAAAATATAAATATAAAATCATATAAAAGGACTGAAAAACCGGTAATTAGTATTTAAAGTAAAAAGCTGAAAATAAAAAGTTATTTAAAAAACCTAAAATACCCGACGGCTCAACTAAAATGCAAGAAACGAGCACATTTTCATTTAAAAGAGTTACAAGCAGGCGGGACCCAATTGAACATAATTATAATTAGTATAATTACAAAAATAGGATAGATCCCGCCCGAACTCTCTTCCTGACCCCATAGGAGGGGCCTCCTGTGGGGTCAGGGGCTTACGGGAACTCTAAAATACTGTCTAACGCGACCCCCGCCTGATGCCGTCTGATCAAGCAGAGGGAGGTTGTGTGACTCCCCATGACGTCTAAGAGGGACGCGCAATAAACAACACGCACCACCGCCTCGGGTCTCACGTTATAAGGGGCCACAGACGTCCCTGAGTCTACCACCCCTACACCCATTTAACAAACCACTACTTTCTGAAGTTAATTCGGGAAATATCGCACACCTAGATCTAAAGAGAGCTAACTCAAAAATCTCAATTTTTGAGTTATACATAGGTACCATCGAATTCTGTATTAATTCTGTATCGGTATGTATAACTCAAAAATTGAGATTTTTGAGTTAGCTCTCTTTAGATCTAGGTGTGCGATATTGCATTTAAAAACAACATTGACACTGTATTACTTACTTATTCAGAAATATGTAAAACTAAGCTAAGTAGAACTAAATTCGCTCAGTCCTCCAAGTTAATTCGCTTTTTACTCTTATCTCCTTTCTTCAGATATATTCCAGATATTTCAGATTTTAGCAAAGCAGCGAAAAAAGGAAGTTGTCTAGTAAAAACTCAGACTGCTAAAAATGTTGAGTAGCAGAGTGACCACACTAACCTTGATAGCACTGAACTCTGAAGCAGCCTGTGCAGTGTATGCTTGGAGCTTGATATCATAGCTGGTGTCAGGCGAGAGGTGTGTTAGCAGAAGTTCCCGCGGTTTTCCCGACGTCGTGACCTTCTCATAGGCACCAGCTGATGACACGGCGCGGTAGTACACGTAGAAACCTTCAGCTTCCACCTCACCGCCGCTTGTCCACTGAGGAATATTAGAAGAAATAGGAATATATGGAGAAGAAGTATTAAAATTATGTAGTCAATGAAATTCTGGAGGTCCTAGGAATCTGCTGGATGCGGCATCTTTCCTGATAAATATGACCTAGGGGTCTTTAAATCAAGAGTGAATAGGTTACTTCAAGGTAAGCGTGCTCCATCTTCGACCACAATATCACCTACCATCAGGTGAGATAGTGGTCAAACGAGAGCCTATTATATTATCAATAAAAAATCGTTGGTAAAATAGTGATATTAACGCGCTTTAGGCTCGTAATATGGCTTCCATGATCCATGTATAGGAAGGGCATCTTGTCTGTACTGGCAAGACGATGAAGCTTAGAACTAAGTGGTACATGAGCGGGCCAATTTTTACTACTAAAGAAATTCAGATTATTATCAGACCCTTATTTAAATACGTTTTATTTATAAGTAAATGTTCCTCAAATGAAACACGTAATATAATAAAATCCCTCAAAAATACTAGTAGTGTAGGATATGATGGTATTCGTACGGAAGTCATTAAATATGTTTCTGATAATATCAGCTGTCATATTAGCCATATTGTTAATTTGTGCATCTCAACAGGTATTTATCCTCACAATCTGAAAACAGCCGTAGTTAAACCACTTTACAAAAACAACAGGGAAAGCATGGAATGCCGATAGCACTTATCCCGATATTTTCAAAAATCTTTGAGAAATATATGTATGAATAACTTCATATTTTTCTTGAAAAATGCAAAATATTAACTGAAGCACAAAAAGGCTTCCGCCAAAACAAAACCATCAATATAGCCATCTATGATTTTTTAAATACAGTAATTTCATACGTTGACAAGAAAATACCCGTGTGTTCCTTATATTGCGATATGACAAGCCTTCGACTATGTAGATCATAAGATTCTACTAAGGAAGCTAGAAGCTTATGGGATACGGGGAAACATATTAAAATTGATAGCCATATTTAAAAATTAGGTACCCAATAACAAAATCGAGTAAGTATATAATTAGATCCAATAAAAAGTTTTTGTAACAATGGGGTTGACGTATCCTTGTGGATAAAAACCCCTAATTAAAAAAAAAATAAAGAATTAAAAAAAAAAAAAAAAAAAAAGTTTTTGTTATAGTTACGTTTTTTTTGTTGATGTATTATAATTATATTCGTTTAGATTAATAGTGATTATACTTTCTTTTGAAATTTTGATTTTGTATAATTTTATGTTTAGCTCTTTAGAATGAATAATTAATTTCGTGTAACTAGGAAATTCATTTCCTAATGTAACTTTTCAATAATGTCTCAAATATTTGCACACCAGATACCTGGTAGAATATGATGGACTCTAATGTTTACCTATCAACTTTCTGTACTCGCATTCTTGCAAATAAATAATATTCTAATCTATTCTAAACAGCTAGTGCTGTGCCGGCGACATCGTCCGCCTATCATAGAGGAATTCCGGTAAAGCATCTTCAGTTTAAGTCCCATTAAAATCAGTAGCCATGCCAGGCCGTGCCAGAGATTAGCCCAGAGAAACGGAAAGACAGGCAACCATATTATTTTAGTTCGTTTTTTAGTACTTTATTTTATTTTGGTACAGACGTTTACTCACAGTCCACTCCAGCTGTATGGTGGTAGGCGACACGGGCGAGGCGCGGGTGAGAGCAGGCGCGCGCGGGGCCTTGAACCCGCCGCGCTGCAGGTGGAAACGCGCACTGCTCTTACCCAGCTTGTTGTCCTGGTTCGAGTATACAGCTGCTATGCGGAACCTGGATACCACATTTTCCAATTATATCATCGGATATTTACAAACTTTGTAAGATTATAAAATACTAGCTTGTGCCAGGGGCTTCGCCCGCGTGGAAAGTTTTTCCCGTGTAAATCCCGATCCCGTGGGAATTTCGCAAAATCCTTTCTTAGCGGATGCCTACGTCATAACATCTACCTGCATGCCAAATTTGAGCCCGATCTGTCCAGTGGTTTAGACTGTGCGTTGATAGATCACTATGTCGGTCAGTCAGACCTTTGAGTTATATATACATACTAGTATTTGCGTGTTGCGCGAGGTGCAAGCACCTCGCGTGCTTGTGACGAAAACTAAAGCATTGCCCCTCTAAATCAAGTATTTGCGTGTTGCGCGAGGTGCAAGCACCTCGCGTGCTTGTGAAAAAAACTAAAGCATTGCCCCTCTAAATCAAGTATTTGCGTGTTGCGCGAGGTGCAAGCACCTCGCGTGCTTGTGAAAAAAAAAAAAAAAAAAGGGGGGGAAATGGGGGGGGGGTTGCACAATTATTTCGACTAAAGCATTGCCCCTCTAAATGAATCTGAAAAAAAAATGTTCCAAGTCTCTTAGATTCCGAGATCCGCCTAAAGAGGGGGAGAAGGGGGGCGGGGGGGGGACTTTGAAAAATGGTTTTTACTTTACCGAGCCTCCTCTATACGAATCCGTAAAAAGAAAAAATACGGGTCTCGTAGTTTCCGAGATACGATAGGGGGGGGGGAGGAGAAGGGGGGGGAAAAGGGGAGGTTTGGCACTTTTCCCGTAGGTTTGAGAGTTACTTGTTTACGAATCTGTCAAAATATACCCACCTCCCCATCCACCATCTGGGAGAACAATTATGTCAATGAGTGAGTCAGTCAGTCAGTCAGTGAGTGGTAATTTAGCTTTATATAATATAATATAATAACTAGTATTTGCGTGTTGCGCGAGGTGCAAGCACCTCGCGTGCTGGTGAAAAAAACTAAAGCATTGCCCCTCTAAATCAAGTATTTGCGTGTTGCGCGAGGTGCAAGCAACTCGCGTGCTTGTGAAAAAAAAAAAAACAGGGGGGGGATGGGGGGGGGGTTGCACAATTATTTCGACTAAAGCATTGCCCCTCTAAATGAATCTGAAAAAAAAAATGTTCCAAGTCTCTTAGATTCCGAGATCCGCCTAAAGGGGGGAGAAGGGGGGCGGGGGGGGGACTTTGAAAAATGGTTTTTACTTTACCGAGCCTCCTCTATACGAATCCGTAAAAAGAAAAAAATACGGGTCTCGTAGTTTCCGAGATACGATAGGGGGGGGGGGGGGGGAGAAGGGGGGGAAAAGGGGAGGTTTGGCACTTTTCCCGTAGGTTTGAGAGTTACTTGTTTACGAATCTGTCAAAATATACCCACCTCCCCATCCACCATCTGGGAGAACAATTATGTCAATGAGTGAGTCAGTCAGTCAGTCAGTCAGTCAGTGAGTGGTAATTTAGCTTTATATAATATAACTAGTATTTTCGTGTTGCGCGAGGTGCAAGCACCTCGCGTGCTTGTGAAAAAAAAAAAAGGGGGGGTGATTGGGGGGGGGGGCTTAGTATTTGCGTGTTGCGCGAGGTGCAGGCACCTCGCGTGCTTGTGAAAAAAACTAAAGCATTGCCCCTCTAAATCAAGTATTTGCGTGTTGCGCGAGGTGCAAGCACCTCGCGTGCTTTTTATAAAAAAAAAAAGATGGGGGGGGGTGATGGGGGGGTTTAGTATTTGGGTGTTGCGCGAGGTGCAAGCACCTCGCGAGCTTGTGAAAAAAAAAAAAAGAGGGGGGGGTGATGGGGGGGGGGGTTTGCACAAGTATTTCGACTAAAGCATTGCCCCTCTAAATGAATCTGAAAAAAAAAATGTTCCAAGTCTCTTAGATTCCGAGATCCGCCTAAAGGGGGGGAGAAGGGGGGCGGGGGGGGACTTTGAAAAATGGTTTTTACTTTACCGAGCCTCCTCTATACGAATCCGTAAAAAGAAAAAAATACGGGTCTCGTAGTTTCCGAGATACGATAGGGGGGGGGGGGGAGAAGGGGGGGGAAAAGGGGAGGTTTGGCACTTTTCCCGTAGGTTTGAGAGTTACTTGTTTACGAATCTGTCAAAATATACCCACCTCCCCATCCACCATCTGGGAGAACAATTATGTCAATGAGTGAGTCAGTCAGTCAGTCAGTGAGTGGTAATTTAGCTTTATATAATATAACTAGTATTTGCGTGTTGCGCGAGGTGCAAGCACCTCGCGTGCTTGTGAAAAAAACTAAAGCATTGCCCCTCTAAATCAAGTATTTGCGTGTTGCGCGAGGTGCAAGCACCTCGCGTGCTTGTGAAAAAAAAAGTATTTGGGTGTTGCGCGAGGTGCCAGCACCTCGCGTGCTTGTGAAAAAAAAAAAAAAAAAAAAGGGGGGGGGGGAGTGATGGGGGGGTTTAGTATTTGCGTGTTGCGCGAGGTGCAAGCACCTCGCGTGCTTGTGAAAAAAAAAAAAAAAAAGGGGGGGGGGAAATGGGGGGGGGTTGCACAATTATTTCGACTAAAGCATTGCTCCTCTAAATGAATCTGAAAAAAAAAATGTTCCAAGTCTCTTAGATTCTGAGATCCGCCTAAAGGGGGGGAGAAGGGGGGCGGGGGGGGGGGACTTTGAAAAATGGTTTTTACTTTACCGAGCCTCCTCTATACGAATCCGTAAAAAAAAAAAATACGGGTCTCGTAGTTTCCGAGATACGATAGGGGGGGGGGAGAAGGGGGGGAAAAGGGGGGGTTTGGCACTTTTCCCGTAGGTTTGAGAGTTACTTGTTTACGAATCTGTCAAAATATACCCACCTCCCCATCCACCATCTGGGAGAACAATTATGTCAATGAGTGAGTCAGTGAGTGGTAATCTAGCTTTATATAATATAACTAGTATTTTCGTGTTGCGCGAGGTGCAAGCACCTCGCGTGCTTGTGAAAAAAAAAAAAAGGGGGGGTGATTGGGGGGGGGCTTAGTATTTGCGTGTTGCGCGAGGTGCAAGCACCTCGCGTGCTTGTGAAAAAAACTAAAGCATTGCCCCTCTAAATCAAGTATTTGCGTGTTGCGCGAGGTGCAAGCACCTCGCGTGCTTTTTATAAAAAAAAAAAGATGGGGGGGGGTGATGGGGGGGTTTAGTATTTGGGTGTTGCGCGAGGTGCAAGCACCTTGCGAGCTTGTGAAAAAAAAAAAAAGAGGGGGGGGTGATGGGGGGGGGGTTTGCACAAGTATTTCGACTAAAGCATTGCCCCTCTAAATGAATCTGAAAAAAAAAATGTTCCAAGTCTCTTAGATTCCGAGATCCACCTAAAGGGGGGGAGAAGGGGGCGGGGGGGGACTTTGAAAAATGGTTTTTACTTTACCGAGCCTCCTCTATACGAATCTGTAAAAAGAAAAAAATACGGGTCTCGTAGTTTCCGAGATACGATAGGGGGGGGGGGGGAGAAGGGGGGGGAAAAGGGGAGGTTTGGCACTTTTCCCGTAGGTTTGAGAGTTACTTGTTTACGAATCTGTCAAAATATACCCACCTCCCCATCCACCATCTGGGAGAACAATTATGTCAATGAGTGAGTCAGTCAGTCAGTCAGTGAGTGGTAATTTAGCTTTATACAATATAACTAGTATTTGCGTGTTGCGCGAGGTGCAAGCACCTCGCGTGCTTGTGAAAAAAAAAAATGGGGGGGATTGATGGGGGGGTTTAGTATTTGCGTGTAGCGCGAGGTGCAAGCACCTCGCGAGTTTGTGAAAAAAAAAAAAAAGAGGGGGAGGGGGGGGTGATGGGGGGGGGGGTGGCACAAGTATTTCGACTAAAGCATTGCCCCTCTAAATGAATCTGAAAAAAAAAATGTTCCAAGTCTCTTAGATTCCGAGATCCGCCTAAAGGGGGGGAGAAGGGGGGCGGGGGGGGGGGACTTTGAAAAATGGTTTTTACTTTACCGAGCCTCCTCTATACAAATCCGTAAAAAACAAAAAATACGGGTCTCGTAGTTTCCGAGATACGATAGGGAGGGGGGAGAAGGGGGGTGAAAAGGGGAGGTTTGGCACTTTTCCCGTAGGTTTGAGAGTTACTTGTTTACGAATCTGTCAAAATATACCCACCTCCCCATCCACCATCTGGGAGAACAATTATGTCAATGAGTGAGTGAGTCAGTCAGTGGTAATTTAGCTTTATATAGTATAACTAGTATTTGCGTGTTGCGCGAGGTGCAAGCACCTCGCGTGCTTGTGAAAAAAAAAAAAAAAATGGGGGGGTTTAGTATTTGCGTGTTGCGCGAGGTGCAAGCACCTCGCGTGCTTGTGAAAAAAAAAAAGGGGGGTGATGGCGGGGTTTAGTATTTGCGTGTTGCGCGAGGTGCAAGCACCTCGCGAGCTTGTGAAAAAAAAAAAAAAAAAAAAAAAGAGAGGGGGGGGTGATGGGGGGGGGGGGTTGCACAAGTATTTCGACTAAAGCATTGCCCCTCTAAATGAATCTGAAAAACAAAATGTTCCAAGTCTCTTAGATTCCGAGATCCGCCTAAAGGGGGGGAGAAGGGGGGCGGGGGGGGGGACTTTGAAAAATGGTTTTTACTTTACCGAGCCTCCTCTATACGAATCCGTAAAAAACAAAAAATACGGTTCTCGTAGTTTCCGAGATACGATAGAGGGGGGGGAGAAGGGGGGGGAAAAGGGGAGGTTTGGCACTTTTCCCGTAGGTTTGAGAGTTACTTGTTTACGAATCTGTCAAAATATACCCACCTCCCCATCCACCATCTGGGAGAACAATTATGTCAATGAGTGAGTCAGTCAGTCAGTGAGTGGTAATTTAGCTTTATATAGTATAATAACTAGTATTTGCGTGTTGCGCGAGGTGCAAGCACCTCGCGTGCTGGTGAAAAAAACTAAAGCATTGCCCCTCTAAATCAAGTATTTGCGTGTTGCGCGAGGTGCAAGCACCTCGCGTGCTTGTGAAAAAAAAAAAAAACAGGGGGGGGGATGGGGGGGGGGGGGGTGCACAATTATTTCGACTAAAGCATTGCCCCTCTAAATGAATCTGAAAAAAAAAATGTTCCAAGTCTCTTAGATTCCGAGATCCGCCTAAAGGGGGGAGAAGGGGGGCGGGGGGGGGACTTTGAAAAATGGTTTCTACTTTACCGAGCCTCCTCTATACGAATCCGTAAAAAGAAAAAAATACGGGTCTCGTAGTTTCCGAGATACGATAGGGAAGGGGGGAGAAGGGGGGGAAAAGGGGAGGTTTGGCACTTTTCCCGTAGGTTTGAGAGTTACTTGTTTACGAATCTGTCAAAATATACCCACCTCCCCATCCACCATCTGGGAGAACAATTATGTCAATGAGTGAGTCAGTCAGTCAGTCAGCGAGTGGTAATTTAGCTTTATATAATATAACTAGTATTTTCGTGTTGCGCGAGGTGCAAGCACCTAGCGTGCTTGTGAAAAAAAAAAAAAGGGGGGGTGATTGGGGGGGGGCTTAGTATTTGCGTGTTGCGCGAGGTGCAAGCACCTCGCGTGCTTGTGAAAAAAACTAAAGCATTGCCCCTCTAAATCAAGTATTTGCGTGTTGCGCGAGGTGCAAGCACCTCGCGTGCTTTTTATTAAAAAAAAAAAGATGGGGGGGGGTGATGGGGGGGTTTAGTATTTGGGTGTTGCGCGAGGTGCAAGCACCTCGCGAGCTTGTGAAAAAAAAAAAAAAAAGAGGGGGGGTGATGGGGGGGGGGTTTGCACAAGTATTTCGACTAAAGCATTGCCCCTCTAAATGAATCTGAAAAAAAAAATGTTCCAAGTCTCTTAGATTCCGAGATCCGCCTAAAGGGGGGGAGAAGGGGGGCGGGGGGGGACTTTGAAAAATGGTTTTTACTTTACCGAGCCTCCTCTATACGAATCCGTAAAAAACAAAAAATACGGTTCTCGTAGTTTCCGAGATACGATAGGGAGGGGGGAGAAGGGGGGTGAAAAGGGGAGGTTTGGCACTTTTCCCGTAGGTTTCAGAGTTACTTGTTTACGAATCTGTCAAAATATACCCACCTCCCCATCCACCATCTGGGAGAACAATTATGTCAATGAGTCAGTCAGTCAGTGAGTGAGTGAGTGAGTGGTAATTTAGCTTTATATAATATAACTAGTTTTTGCGTGTTGCGCGAGGTGCAAGCACCTCGCGTGCTTGTGAAAAAAAAAAAACAAAAAAATGGGGGGGGGCGGTGATGGGGGGAGATGCGGGGGTTTTAGTATTTGCGTGTTGCGCGAAGTGCAAGCACCTCGCGTGCTTGTGAAAAAAAAACAAAAAAAAAATAAAGAGGGGGGGGGTGATGGGGGGGGGTTGCACAAGTATTTCGACTAAAGCATTGCCCCTCTAAATGAATCTGAAAAAAAAAAATGTTCCAAGTCTCTTAGATTCCGAGATCCGCCTAAAGGGGGGGGGAGAAGGGGGGCGGGGGGGGGACTTTGAAAAATGGTTTTTACTTTACCGAGCCTCCTCTATACGAATCCGTAAAAAGAAAAAAATACGGGTCTCGTAGTTTCCGAGATACGATAGGGGGGGGGGGAGAAGGGGGGGGGAAAGGGGAGGTTTGGCACTTTTCCCGTAGGTTTGAGAGTTACTTGTTTACGAATCTGTCAAAATATACCCACCTCCCCATCCACCATCTGGGAGAACAATTATGTCAATGAGTGAGTCAGTCAGTCAGTCAGTCAGTCAGTGGTAATTTAGCTTTATATAGTATAATTTAGATTTAGAAAGATTTATAATTTCTCTCTCTATCTCTCGATCTAATATGTATTATTTTCATCTTTGGCCGTCTTTGCGGGTAGTCAGAAACCAGAAAATCTGGCACCACGGTCTTGGACACCACGCGTAGAGGTCAGATGGGCAGTCGCTCCATGTAAAACTCTAGTACCCAGCTGCATCATGTTCGGCTGGAAGCTGACCCCAACATAGTTCGGAAAAGGGCGCGTGTCCAGCCAAGTTACAAAAAACAAAGGAACTAGCAAAGCGCTGTGTGTCTGGTACCCGAACAATTTCGAGCTACTTTTTAACCCCTTCATAGATCTATATACATGAAATTATGCACATTTATTAAAGCTTGTAAAAAATTTAAAATTTCATAAATTTAGCACAAACGGTGCCAAAAAATATCGGTCTTAAACGCTAAGATATCAATAAGATATATTAGCGTTTAAAACTGACATTTTTAGATGACCTAGAAAGTGGATATTATGTACAAAAAAACCAAGGTACACAAGGACGAATGTATATATATCATTATGTATAGGATCAGATTAGATAATAGTTACTACGTGTTAGGTGAAATATACATAATAATGTATAAATATTATTAATAGTATTCTTTACAAAAAGTTTTGTTTTTGTTTTGATTTTCCATCAAAAACAAAAATGTGAAATGAGAGCCAAATTCAATAATGAATAATGCGTCGTTCTCGACTTCACCGCCAAAAGAGTCGAGATCTAAAAATACATAGGTGCCAAGTTCTGTGTTCACTCAGTTCGGGATAATTCAAGCTCAAGATTTGACTTAGCTATTTATTACCAACAAACCAAATATATCAATCTAATAATCCAGTACAAACAGAAATGTACAGATACACTTACTTACAAATATAATATAGCCTATTATATTCGCAAGCTAGTGTACTGAACCGTAAATCTCATTTGACTTTTATGTTTTCTACATTGTTAATTGTATTGATCCAATGGTATGATGGCTACTTTCGTCTATTTGATAGTTGAATTAGGTAGCTTTTAGTTTTTCCTTTTTGTTTCTAGCTAATTTGACATTTAGCTATTAAGTGGGTACAACAATTACCGTAAAATAATTATCAGAGAAACATTTTGGAACGAGACATGGTAGTGTGATTATGATCGAATAATGTCGATAACTTGAGCGGATCTAGTTTAATCAAGAGAAAACGGAGACAAATTTCCTACCTATAATATTCCGACCTAAGAAGAAGTAGGAATACTGCGTTTTCTATATGCTTAGAAATAGTTAAATTGTAGGACTACATCATCTACGATGTTAGGCGACGATAGATGGTATCGTGATGGTTACTTACTTGTAATACTTCCCTGGAGTGAGACCGTCGATCTGGTACGAATGTATGTAAGCTGGTATGTCCTGGTTGGCGGTGTTCCACTGGGCGTTGCTCGAGTTGCTGACCTCTCTGTATTGCACCTTTGACAAAACAGTTCTTGTTAGTTAAGTAAGTTTAAACTTCTTTTCATCGCATTATAACAGTCCTCAAGGCCGAATTTCGAGCACGGTGGGCAATCGATCATATAGTATACAAATGGGGATACAAACACAGGCGCACTTTCATATTCTTATGTGTCGGCAATCCGGCAAAACCGAAGCGACACAAGGCGCCACATTTGATGGAATTTAAGCCACAGAGGTATTGAATTTTTTTTAAAATGGTCCTAAACACTCAGCACTCGCTAAGTGGTCCGAGTAGATAAAAAAAAAACATGTATTTTCTTGCTACCAGCAAATTGGTTACGTTATAAACCTCAAGGAGCACTGAGCTCTTCTGGCACGTAAGAACACTCGTAAAAAATTACACAGATTGAAATAAAGCTGAGCTATTCCCACTAAGTGCTTTTATTAAATCCTTAGTTTCTCGAAGAAGAGAATTAAAACGAATGCCAATTTGCCATCGTTAATTCCAATGAGTACTCTCGGGCTACGGGCAGACCACAAAAACTTGCAGCTCGTATAAAATTTTAACTTTAGTCCGCATTTCCTGCAAGACACGGGCGACAAACCAAAAGCAACGACTTAAACCATTCCTCCAGTCCCCTTTGAGCATTTTATACAAGAAAATGCGACTTTTCAAGAAAATAATTATGAATTGGACTGTGTATCTTGTTTATGCACTGTGCTCTCGAGGTTGAAAGGTTGTTCTTTTCTCGTGGGGGATATAAATGAGATTCAAATAACAAATTAAATGAGGACAAGCAACCACGCGCCAAGAACTGATTAGAAGAAAACGAATAAGGTCCCTATTCTGAGTATTATACTTAGAGAAAAAAAAAACTAAACCAAGTAATAGTCACATGTATTTTTTGCAAAGCTTGGATTTAATTTATTCCTAACCAATGCAAACTGATGGAATTAACAACGGTGACAACTAAAAAACCCCTCATGAAACTTGCAGTCTATCGGTTTTCTAACGGTTACATTTCGGGGAGTGTGCAATGGAATTACAGTCTAATTCCGCCAAGCCCGTTCCATCATCGGACTACGAGACAAACGGCGAAGCGCCTTCGTTACATGGTGGACATCCCACCCATACGCACAAAACGTTTTGGGAATACCTTCATTGTGCGTACAGCTAAGGAGTGGAATTCCCTGCCGGAGTCTGTGTTTCCTGATCGCTATAACCTGGGAGTCTTTAAGTCAAGAGTGAATAGGTTACTTTTAAGTAAGCGTGCTCCATCTTCGACCACATCATCACTTACCATCAGGTGAGATGATGGTCAAACGCGAACCTATTTTTAATTAAAAAAAAAACTTGTAAGCTAGTAGGTACCTAATTTGTGTAATTTTCATCATCACCACTGCTCTCAAAACGATAAAGACAAACATCGTGAGGGTACTGGCATTTATTAAGGCCACAACTTTAAGACATGCGACCTCCACTGGGCCCGCGTGGTGGATTACGGCCCATTCCCTCTTAAAGATTGGAGGTTTGTGTCCCAGCAGTGGACAGGCATCCCAACTTTATAAGCTGGCTATGTGTGTATTGCAGCGTGTCAAGTACGGGAGATACGATTCACGCAACAAAATAAAATGGGAAAAGAACAGCGAAGGAGTAAGAGATATCTAATCAAAGATCAAGTACAGACAGCTGTCATCATCTGCTGACTTCCCGACTAACCGGGTCAAATTGAGTACTAGCACTTTTACATGTCACGACTGCCTATCTGAATACCACAACCAAGTATCTAGCTAACACGATACGCCTTGGAAATACTGGTGTAACTTTTCTGGCTTTTGACTACTCGTTACCACACACCACACACATTCACTCACACCCACGCACACACATACAACCTCACCCACGCACACACACAATCTCACTCACGCACACACACAATCTCACCCACGCAAACTTTCACTCACACACCTCTTTTTATTTTTATTTCTTATCTAGTTTTATTTTATATTTTGTTTTCCTATTATACAGTTTTCGACCAGAACCTACTGTAAATTATTCTGTACATAAATTGTAACTAAGGAGGAGGCCTGGTGTCCTGAAATACAGGCCATGAGCCTAGCTTAGACATCAGTCTCCCACAATATGTTTGTATATTATCAATGTATAAAATGTGTAAATCTATTGTATTGTGGCGAGAAATAAACCATTTACTTACTTACTTAGAAATGATGACAGTCAGGAGCATCGATATGTTTAGGGCACCCATCCACTAATTGACAAGCAAGTACAGGCAACTGTAAGTACCTGAAATGCCATGCTACAGTTGCTCACCTTGAAGAACCGTATGGTTAATCCTTGGTTGTCGTGGGACCACGACACCATAACACTTTCGTCGTTCAATCTCGTGACGTTAGGCCTTGAGGGAGGAATCATTACAGCTGGAACAAAAACATTGCCGTTAGAAACTGGATCATTTTAATGTACGGAATCATTTCATAATTCTTTATTGAATTGTAATTATAAGCGAACTCCACATCACACCTCATAACCTAACAAT
This sequence comes from Tholera decimalis, assembly GCA_943138885.2. Lineage (NCBI taxonomy): Eukaryota > Metazoa > Arthropoda > Insecta > Lepidoptera > Noctuidae > Tholera > Tholera decimalis. The sequence continues at coordinate 15,872,200 of OW964559.2, forward strand.
TTAATATTTGTGTTAGTCTTCTTTATTTTTTTGTTTTTGTTTTAGTTCTTGTACTTACGGTGTTATAATGAAAAACACAATTTTAATCGGACTTTCAATAGGGTTATAGAGCTACTTCTTATCCCGGAATACCCACGGGATCACGGTTTACGCCGGAAAAAGCTTCCACGCTGATGAACGAGCGGAAACACCTAGTAGATTATAATAAAATACTTACATACAGTATGCTAACTAACAGAGGGCGTTCCCGTTAACCCGCAATAGTATAGCATCCATACAAGCTAAAAAACATATTAGGTACCATTCGAAAACAAAATGTTTTTATTTTTTAATATTAAAATATTCACTAAAAATGTTAAATTGATACGTAAAAGAAACACTCTGTACACGCGTACTTGAAGGAGGGAACGTCGCAATTTATTTATGAACGACGGGCCGCGTGTGCGGCGATCTAATTGATGTGTTTATACTATTGCGGGTTAACGGGAACGCCCTCTGTTAGTTAAAAAACTGTATATTTATGTATCTTTCACAAAGGTGCCATAATGCATAACATACAATTTTATCGATAACCTCCCCACAAAACAGTGGTTTTCTTTACTATCGCTAAAATTGTATTGAGGTATATATAAACCATGACCCCGTAGAAATTACGGGAAAAGAAGTAACTCTATAACCTCATCTATCTTCCATTGAAAGTTCAATCGCAATTGGTTCAATGGATCCAGAGACAGTATTTTCGGTTCGTATCGTAAGCCCTTGATTATAAATCACAAACAGACACCTCAATTTTATTTATATGTATAGATTTTTATTATACCTTTATGTTTTCTAGGGTTCTTCCTGCTATGTCTTTTCGGAGGTTGAATAGAATACCGTGTCTTTGGAACTTCTGCTTGATAATCCTGTACAAGAAACAATAGTAAGTGAAACAGGTAAAAACGCATCAAATCATTCAAATAATGCCAAACCAAATAAAGCGTCAATAGCCTGAGGGCCAAGATGCCTAAAATATATAAAATTCTATTCTAAGGTGATAACTTGTGATCACAGAGGTCACAGGTTCGAACCCTACTCATTACACTTCGGCCGTGATCCCACTCCAGACACTAGTATATTTAGCTTAGTTGGACAGGTTAACAAGATTGCTAGTACAAAATATGAATTCTACCCAAATAAAAAAAAGAAATAATTATCTTGGCAACATCATTATTATCTTCTACTAAACTCGACAAGTGTCACTGATTTGGACAAGCTTCTCTTTGATTCCGTGAAACTCTGTTATAGGTCAGTCTTAAACGCACGCATTTTTTTTTGTTTGTTTTAAAATCATTAATCTATTTGGTTTCGTTAGCTATATTTAAGAAAAAATATTGTACACGTATTTCTTGCCCGTGCCCCGCAAATCAATAAAAGATTACCAAGAACAAAGCTTCAACGTTCAGTAGTCGGGGCTGCTGACGTCATATAGTGCTTAAAGTATAACACGGGGTGAGATACTTTTTTTATTACGTGTAAATAAAAAAAATACGTATTCAATATTTTTGGTAGTCTAAGTTACGGACTAAATAAAATGTTTTAAGAAAATATCGTACTAATAAAAATACAATTAATACACCTGAAAGATTCCATAGATCACACTCCAAAAAGCAGAATTTTTTAAATACTTGTAGAATAGTGAGAAATTTCATGCAGATTGAGGAAAATTAAAACACCTATTCCACACCTTATACAGCTCATCACACACCTACATGGACTAGGCTTGGCCTGTTGATGTAGTTTAAAACTAGCCAAAGAGCTAAGAAACAAACCACGTTATGTCAAAATTTCTTTTTTTTTTAAGTTTTAAATTAAGTTTACCCTAAACTCAGCTACGCGAACTCTGCTCACTGATGCACACATAAGATCATCAAGAGTGCTGGTCTTTTAATTTGATGCAGTTAGCTAAAAAAATACTATCATGATCTATACGCTTTATTCTTCACGTTTCTTCATAATCACATTTTACTTTTTGTAAATTTCACACAGTATTATTTAAAAAATGGTTTACATCGTTATTATTTTGATTTCTTCCCGAATCAATTAATGTAGTCACATCACAATTTCGTAGACGTCATAATCTTACAACACTGAAACTGGCAGTCTATTGCATCGAATAGGGAAGATGCAATATTTTTATTTATGTTTTCATTTTAAAGAATTCGATGTAGAATAGACCACAAATATATTAAAACATTAAATCTTTGTAATTTATCGGAAAAAATGCGGTTTGAAATTGACAGTTTAAATTTTCGCGCGAAAAAGGACCTATAGTTCCGATGACGTCATTCCTGTCTGTCACTGGTCGTACTTGTTCGTCGCAGGCTAATACTTATGCATATTTTTTCGAATTTCGAGATTTTTTTTGTGAAAATTTAAAGTGGACTATCCATCAACATCAGGCGATTATAAAAATACCACTAATATTCTGAAAAAACCCGTGGTGACTCATGTTTTGTACCGATGAGTCCAACTACTTCAACAAAGTTTCCAAATAAATTGTTTGTGATGGACCTTCTGACCCAAAACTGAGAAAGAAAAGTGGTTTCAAGCTACAAAGAGAAATGACAATTATTGGAGAATAATTGTGACCACCATTCGATGCTGTGAAGATCACTTTGATGTAAGTCGGCGAATATACTTGTTATATTTTGTAGTTAATCTGCTTGTACGCAAAAACACATTAGTTACCTACCTAATACTTACAAAACTTATCTATAATATCATTTTAATTTTACAGTTGGAGAACGACGTCGAAAATTGGATAAAGTTTAAAATGTGTGCAGGAAAACTTTTCCTGAAAAAAGGTGTGGTACCTCATATTTTTGAATGCCAAAACAGAATGATGCCACTGAAACCTAGATCAGTAATAATGAAAAAAAAAAAACGTGAAATTCTTGAAAGCATTGAAAATACACCGGGTATAATTTTGATTTATTCTTTCAGATTTATTCTTATACTAGAGACAAATAAACATTCAAACTTTCAAATTTATAATAATATAAGGATAATGCATTTTAATGAAGAACTAAGTATATTATTATGTCTTTCATGTTTTAGATCCATCTTCAGTGTTCATTAATCACAGAAACACATGGTTCTCAAAATATTAAAATATCCAATGATAAAGGTGTACAGGTGTCTATATATCCTTATAAACGAACGATCGAAATAACTGATATATGTCGAAGCCGCTGAATGAAATACAAAGTTAAACAACTATGATTTTATACATATCGTAGTAATTTAGTCCCTTTCATTTCTACACTTGAAAACTCTGCACTTTCGACAAAAAAGTTACAACCATGTCAACACTAACTTTTGGTAAATAACTTAACTTAAATAACTTAATAACTTTCCTAGATTCCTGGAGTCTGCTTTGATAAACCCAACTTCCATTTTTATTAAAAAAACGCAATTAGTATTCCCGTAAAATAATATTCACTTTTACAACCCTATCCTCAAATAAGTTGTTATAACAGGAGTGACGTCACTAAACGCTGATTGGTGTTTTGAAATACGCTTCGTTTCAAGTCATTTTTAATTCGTATAATTACGAATTAAAAAGGACTTGTTGACAATAATTTGTTAAAAATAAACATTATGTAAAATAAAAATGTTACAGTGGCCCTTCTTTTCTATTTTTTTAACATTTCAATCATAAAATTTTCATAAATATTATATTTGCATCTTCCCTATTAAAAGTCCGGGTGTAGGTATAAATATTAAAACGCATGCACGTGATGCTGTAACATGAGTTCCTCACTTGATCGGAAATCTGCAGCGGCACGACGGTGAGCATGCCGGCGCCGTACGCGCAACCGAGCGCATTGCACGCGAAGCACTGCACAATGCCCGCGTGACGCTTCTCCACGTGCTCGATGTACAGGTCCGTGTCTGGCGAAGAAATGTTTTTATTTAAACCAAGTACAGATACATCTTATATATTGACTTAAAGCTTTAAATCCCCTAGATAGAGCAGAGGGCGTCTACAGTGCTCCGTCATCGCGTTCTGTCTTGGGTTACAGGCTTCACTTTAAAGATTCTTCAATTCCTCTGCTACGGAACGCTTCCAAGTATGCTTTGGACGTAACTTATTTTTATGACAAAAAGGCGTATGAGTATGTGTTTAGCGCTCGCACAAATGTTGATACATAAAAGTAAAACCATTAAAAATAAAATTGCAATACCATTAAACAAATTACAATAAAATTAAAATCATAAATCAATAATAAATAAATAAAATAGATTAAATGTACAATAGTGACTTAAAAGACCTAAGAATAATGAAAAAACCTTAACAATCATCAATCCACTAATGACAACTTGACAAAATGAAAATAAATGTTCATATAAAATGAAAATGGGTGTCTTTTGTCAATCGCAGTGAGTTATTTTTTTATTTCCACCGCACTTGTATAGAAAAGCGCACGCACCACCCGAGCATTCAATTTATAATATCAGGCTAGTTGTTGGAAAACTTCCATAAAAATCGAAACTGGCACATGTTATAAATATCTGCATGCCTTTCTACAAACATTCGTTACAAAATATTACGTAAATAAAAATATTTTACGCGTGACAATCGTATGGATTCGTGATGGACTTGCACTAGCGCTTCGGCTCCAGTGTCAATTTTGCCGTTAAATATTCGATATTTATTCATTTGTTCACTTCCATCAGAAAAAGCTAGCACTTTGTACAAATAAGAGTAAATAATGCTCTGATGATGATTCTGAACATTGTGTAGATATTCCATATGGCGTATGATTCTAATTAGAGATGTAACCTATTTTTCACGCTCACAATGTCTTATCACAGACTCCAATCAAAAGATGGATATTATAGCTTGAGCTCTTATTTTTTTGTGACTTAGGGCCTACGATCGCATCGCAGATTTGTGTCCTGACTCATAGAGTCAGTGTTCGACCGAGGGTCTATTTTAATGCTTGTTGGCTGTCAGTAAACCACATAGTAAAATTGATTTTCTGGTATCTTTGGAAAATATAAAATAGTGCTTATTATAATATTGAGATTGAACTCGTTTATAACAGTTCTTTTGGTACAGCCGAAAGATTAACTCCATTTAATTATTCGACTGTGGCCAACTTCGGCCCAATTTAGCCGAAATCGAAAGTTTGGCCGAATGTGACCGACACCAAAACTAAATTTGAGGTCGGGCTCTACCTGTAATTGCTAGGAAATTCAAATAAAAACATCAAAGAGAGAGATCAATCTCACATGGGTGTTAAAATGGTTTATATTTGAACTTCATTTTAAACAGAAATGCAACAGGTCCCAATATTTATGTCCGTCACGGACGAGTACACTGCCCGACAGGGGCCACAAAAAGTAATTGATTCATGAGGTTTCATGCAAAGGTTAACTCAAATATGTATGTAGGAACGTTTTATTTTACATGGGAAATATGGGAAATATAAATATGGGAATTTTACGCAGCATTTTTTTCAGGCTGAAGGTAAATACAACGTTCCTACTCGTTTATAAATTCATCATCAAATCTATTTTCTAATATTAATGTTTGAGTTTGATTTGGTCTTGTTTAGTTAGGAAACACTCGTTTAGAAATCTACATAAATATAAAAAAGAACAATGACGTTTAAAAGTGTTATTTATATCCAATTTCAATAGTTAACATCATATTTTATCAATAAATATAATTGGGTGCTAATTAAACAGACTTCTTTTTAATATCATCATTCGCCTTTAAAAATCTAGATTGCCTTCTAAATTCCTAAGTCAGCCACAAATCACAATTGACAAACGTCTTAACAACACTATCTTAGCCACTAGTTATCTTTTTTGTAAGCCACTGTAAATACAACTCAGCCTGGTGGTTATTTTTAGCATCTAAATTTGCAACATGCATTAAAGCAGTAAACTTCCAAAATATTAATATATGACAGCAAAAAAGAAACCTAACGCTTATTTTATGCTTTTATGGAGTAAAGCAGTGCGAGAGGAATAACTACAAGAACTGGAATGCATGAGATTTAGATAGATAAGGTCTCCTTCGGCCGATGGAGGAGCCAGTGAATTAAAAAAACCTAACCTATGAGGACCTTGTGTTGATGCTGTAAACCGTAAAATGGTGATGAATGGTAGTGATGAGATGTAAAATCCGTGGTAGAATTAGTAAATTAATGTAATTAAATTAATGGCAACAATATATAAATAAGAATGACAAGTTAAGATAATTGTTTATCTTTAATTAGTAGAATATTTAGTTAGCGTTGTAAAAAAGACTAATTAGTTTATTAGGGGCTATCTCATTTTCCTGTTGCTTAGTTATAAAATGAGAAGTTTGATCATGTGGCCATTAAATAAATCTGTGGCTGCACTTATCATTTCCCAATAAAATTTATCTTTGTTTATTTGATTGAAACGATATATTTAAAAACTACAAATTATCAAATATTTTAAGTACTTATCATAAAGTAAGTACTTACGAATTATGTACCCATCCAATAACATTTTGTTATAACTCATTTCTCATGTTAAAGGGAACAGTTTTCATTTAACTTCGTTATATACATACATCGTAAACACGTTTGATATACCCAAACATAACAAAAAGTATCTGTGTAAAATCACAGACGGGTATGAAAACTGGCGAAAATATAAAACTACTACGAACGAAAAGTCAGATTTTTTTTAAATAGTTTACTTTTCGCATAACGTTACGTACTGTGTAAGAGTTTATAAATACGAGTAATTCAAAACATTTTTTTTAATGATGTTAGGATCCCGTTTGACAACCATCTCACGCGGTAAGTGATGATGTCGTCGAAGATGACACACACTTACCCAGAAGTAACCTATTCACTCTTGACTTTTAGACACGTTACTGGACTTATGAGGAATTCCAATCCTTAGCTGTATGCATAATGAAAGAAGTCCCAAAACTAAATATTATTTAAAAGTCAATACTCACTGTTAGCCTTAATTCCCTTCTCGTTCTTCAGCACCTCAGCATTGAGCACCCAGTACACGTGAGGAGGAGGCTCCCCGAAGGAGGTCCCGCAGGTAATGTGGGCCTTGCCTCCTTCGTTAGGGGTGGACACCGACACGTTACCGTCCCAGTGAGGAGGCTGTAATGCTATGACCTTCCAGGAGCGACGGATGCCGTTGGCTGTGCACGAGTATATGCCCTAGGAAAAGTAATAGGTTATTGTAATGCAGTGAAGATATTCCCATATCTTCATCAAGTCAAGCTCTACAAGAGCTGGCCGTAAAGGCTATTCTTGCTTACAGACTGGTAGAACAACAGACTTATAAGCATTGATATATTAAAAGGAGGAAGATACGGTACTAGATACAGCGTTTGGTCCTACTAAACTAAGTGATTGCCCGTAGTTGGCGCTCAGTCGCGCACGGAACGTTGTTGATCACACAGCTCAAGAAATTCAAGTCTCTTCGTGTTTTTAAGGATTTTTTGGAATAAATACGTATCAAAATGACTTCTTGTGTAGTTAAACAGTGTATTAATTACACCAGGAAGAAGAATAAGAGACATGGGTCATGGGATCGCTTACTGTTTACTTACCTAATACATACAATCTCATTTCATTCATAAGCGCAAACATTCGGCAGCTAAGGCGATTTCGCTCGCACTACAGCGCCGTCTCCTATCTCTGTCCTTGTCTATCGGTAACTGTAGGTTTGGGACTGATGATGACACTGAACACAGATGTGTGAGTTCCCATGCATGTATTCGTGCGCTGAGCCCAGGTTTACTGATTGCGATGTTAGCGCGTAACATATCTTCCTCCTTTTAATACATCAATGCTTATAAGTGACTTTTTTTTGGAGGGAAATCATCATATGACTCGTCCCGCTCTAGATGGAGAGGAAGGCAGTGTCAGACTTCTACTGACAAAAAATCGACCCTGTTCCTTCAGTTGCCCTCGATGGGCTTATTGCCTTTCTGGGTTGCTGTAATGAATCTAACGAGATACCGCGGCCACGGAACGCAAGGTATTTTTGACTGAACAAATGAAATTCATGCGTAATAGATCACCTGATCTCTGGATTTATATTAAAAACATTTATTTTCCACAACAGTTATAAAATCATAAAGTTAAAGTCTTGGGTCATCCCCGCACAATACCAAAAGGAAAGCTGCCTTTACGACTCAAACGTTTTTAATTTACAAGATGACATTACTGAAAATCTTTTCAGAGCTCTTTTCTGTTCCCTCAAAGACTGAAAACACAATACAATGCTACCAACAAATATTAAACACAATATAAATAAAACGCTTTCGCTTCTTATAATCTTTGAGATGTGAAATCTTTCTTAGGAGCAATCTTAGGAGCTCTGTATTATGTATAAAAGGGCTGCCTTTACGCGCTAAGGTTCAGTTTATTTAATAATATGATTGAAAGCGGGCTCGGACTGAATACATCAGTCAATGAGCCGGTACTCCTTTACTTTTTTGAATAGATGTGTGTATCACATCACAGATACTAATCTCGTTAATAATTGTGGTACTTAGTGGTCAATATCTTCCAACACCTAGCGTCCTGGGCTGAACATATTCACTATGTCAGAAACACTTAATTTACGTAACTAGTTCATCTTACGCGCTACATACGGATAACAATTTTGTATAACTGTCAACTTTTTAAAGGGTTCTCTTTCACCGACACGGCCAATCTTTAATTTGTACACTTGTCCAGTTTAGTTCGTGGCTAAATATTAACAGCTAAGTTAAGCAACGCTTGTCGTTATCGGTCCGTGGATAGATAAACATCTTCACATATCGAAATTCTTCCATGCCTAGGAACGCGCGTGAAGACGATGGTCCCGGCTGGAATTTGTACATCTTTGACAAACTTTACGGGTAGTAAGTAGTGCCCGGCCTTGGTTCAGACCATGGTGCGGAGCGAGAGGGACTGGGATGCAGTCGCCTCCTTCTGCGAAGCAGTCTTGCTAGCGAAGCCTCCTTCGTTAGCATGACTGCAAACGCCGAACGCGCGAGGGAGAGGAAACTCTCTTCCTAATGCCCCAGCCGCCGCGGGAAACGCCCCGGCCGTCGGGGATCGCGAGCCGATCTCCGGCCACCGTAGGCGCGGGCTTACGAACTGCGAGCAGGGGTAGCTCACCGGTAAGGAACAGGCCCGGGTCGGCGGCGCGTCGTGTTCCACGCGGGTCTCAAAGAGCTGTCAGCACAAGTGACGGGGCCTCATAAGGCCATTTCCCAGTATAATATGGTTAAATCATTGTACAGTGTAGCAACCAAACAGCACACTGATTCCTAAACTGAGACGAACTCGTATTTCGGGATTCGGTGGCTCTCCACTCTAGTGTCATTATAATAATTATGACCCAAACATTTGCAACATTGAACTCCTTTAATTAAACTTGTTTATACTTACTTAACTATTTCTTAAAACTATTATATTCTCTTCTATTCACTGTCCATTTTATTTATCAATTAACATGAGCTTTTCTGTCTCTTCATATTTTAAGAACTTAAGCCAATTAGTTTAATTTTCAAGTTATATTTATTTAGTTTATATAGTGAGATTGTTTTCTTAAATTTGTTATACATTCTAGAACTTAGTGCGGTATATTGCCGTAGTGCGAATTTTGGTCCTACATTGTACAGGAGAACGAACAAGTGCTCCACGTCTTTTTTCTAAAATCTTTTTATTAAAGTGAAGTTGTGAATGTGGCCGAATTATGGTACGCAGGATAAACAATTGTCTAATAGTTAAAATCTGGCTTTCCCAATATAGGTCTGTAGTCAAGTAGTAACGCGGTTTGCAATGTATAACTTTAAGAAGGTATCTCTGGGCTCTTTCCAATTGCAAAAACAGAGTTTTATAAGTACCACCCCATGCAGTTATACAGTAACTAAGAATTGATTGGCATAGTGAAATATATATTGTATGCATTACTGATACCGCGGCCCAAAACTTAAGGGCAGCTGAAGGAACAGGGTGGGTTCTTAGTCAGTAGAATTCTGACACTCGCTTCCGCTTAACCCAGGGCGGGAGAAGTCATTCGATAATTTTCACAACCAGAAAAAAATAGAAAAAAAGCTTACCAATGAGTATCGTGTTACCCAACTTCTAGGTTGTTAGGTTAGGTTTAGTTTTATGTAAAAGTGCTAGTACTCAGCTGCACCCGGTTAGATTTGGGGTCAGATAATGACAGCTGCCTGTACTCGATCTTTGATTATATTTATCTCGTTGCGTGAATCATATCTCCGGAACTCATCCACATTCATTAACAGACTATAACGTTCCCCTCACTGCTGGGTGAAATCTATCCTATCTCCTCTCTATGAGAGTATATGGGCCATACCAGATAGACAGCCGTCCCATGAAAAAAATAAACACTAGTACTTTGCTGCCTCCGGTTAGACTGAAAGCCGATGATATGTATTCCCTATAGTGAGATTTAAAATAAAGTAGCAACATAATAAATTCCTCGCTACTCAAGAAATAAAATCAGAAACTCAAACAAACCTCATCATCAGGGGTAAACGGAGACACCATCAGCATATGCTCATTAGCATACGACTTCAATTCTCCCTCTCCTTCCAAGCTCCATGATATCTTCGGTGGCGGTGTGCTCACAGCTCCACACCACAGACGGAGGACCCCGTTAGGTTTCACAGGCATTGTCAGTACGCCTTCACTGTCTTTCACGCCGACGTAGTCTTCTGATTCAAGGAATCTGGAATTGGTCAAAGTATAAGTATTTTCGATTGCACGATTTTTTTCGTATTTTCAAGCCTTTTTTCCAAGGAGAAAATCAACAAATGATACTACCCGCTCTTGGTGGAGCTAAATGAAAGGCCAGACTTTTACTGACTGACCCATCCTGTTTTGATACTTCCTGATGTACAACTGAACATATCCTTAGATTACTATTAATGTCTAGATACCACCTCGTTATGATATGAACAAAAAACTTTTTACCAAAAAATTAAACCGACTCCCAAAAAACACTGCAAAGTGAAAAATAACTTTAATTTCGGTAGTCGGTGTCTTTAGTTTTGTATTTTCGTTTTTGGCACCGACTTCCGAAATTAAAGTTATTTTTCACTTTGCAGTGTTTTTTGGGAGTCGGTTTAATTTTTTGGTAAAAAGTTTTTATTTCACTCTTTTTAGTTGGTCTATTTTTAATTTACCTAGTTACAAGAGCCTAATTATCAACTACTTATAACCTTTTACAAAATATTGCTTTTCCCAATGCTGGGCCGTTAATTGTTGAGGAGTTCTCCCGGTACTTCACCATCAGCTCTACATCACCATATGCATTGTGACGAGCATAAAGTGCGTAACATCCATATTCAAGTAATGGAATCGCAATCCACTCAATACTTATTATTGAGTAGTTTCGGCGGCCATCTGTGGTCTTCATCATCAGTTCCACTTCCTCAAATGGTACTTTTTGAGAGCAACTGCACAAGTTACTATAATAAATACCCAAAACGACATAGGTGTGCCTATAATATTTGAAGAGTTCCCTCGATTTCTCCAGGATCCCATCATGAGATCCTGACGTTTATGAAAATGGGACCAGTATCGAAGTATACCCTTTCAATTAAAAAAAGAATTTTCCGAATCGGTTCAGCCGTCTTCGAGTAATCGATGATCATACATTAAAAAAAAAAAAATATATATATACGCGTCGAATTGATAACCTCCTCTTTTTGTCGTCGGTTGAAAATAATGGTGCAACGGCGGAGCTTACCTCGCACGATTTTAAAATTGGACGTCTTAAAGGAACGGTCTACGGATCGAAGAAAAATCATATATTGTAGTCATTTGAAATGAAGAATAATTAAAGAAATGTCCCATTCAGGTGATTGGCAATATCAATGTTTGACTGAAATCTAAGCACATCATACACTTTAAAATAGTATGGTAATTCAGTAGGAGGTATGTTTGTTATAAGTTGCAAGTTTTCATTTGAATTATAGCTAAACTGGATATCTTGTACGAGGGTGGCCAATCTCCTGTTCCTTGTTCACTAACCCGGACTCAAAGCAAGCCTGTGGCATCAAACGCTTGTGAACTTTTAGTGAGAATAAGCTTTGATCAAACAAGTAAGTAGATACTGATTCTATTACAAAACCATGCATGGTAGGAAATCTACAGGTTTATCTAAACACGCTATAGATAGTGTTAGCTATTATAAAAAAAAAAATGTGAATTATACCCACATTGATAGTAATTTTTTAAATAATATAAAAAACTAACTCCACATTTATTTACGTTTTACTATTAGTATGAGATCAATCAAATTACACAGCTTTTTCTTCACAAAAAAACAGTAACAAATACTGAATAAAAAACTTTACTACTATTTTAGGGTACATACTTAGGCTACCACTGACTGAAATTCGGCTATATTAGGCTACTTAAGCTGTGAAAAACGGGCGAAATCGGCCCCCGCGTTGTTTGCCACCAGTCACCACGACCGACCACCACCAGGCACCGACCCCTCGCGAGCGATCGAGCTCGCGAGAGGTCGCATGCATACTTTTTTCAGTCCCACAAATCCCGCTGATCCCGCGCCCGTAATCCCGCATCATAATAACAACAATTTAAGGACAGAGATAAAGATTTTTTTATTCGCTATACTAATTTACAATATTAGTTATGATTTTTATTTCTCATGCGAGCTCCCCGTGGTTAAATAACTAAACAACCGCACGGGTCAATCTTCAAGCTTAGGCAACGAGGTTAGAGAAGAGGTTAGTCCGTGGATGGGTACCCATTTTAACATATCCATGCCTCGGAAAGCACGTTAGCCGTTGGCTTGGCTGCCATTTGTACATTTTTGACATTTGGTACTGTGGAGGTCTGCTATGCGAGCGGTCAGCCTACCGCACAGGCTGGCATAGTTTGAAATGTTTGAATTTAGATCGCAATATTGGACATGCGAAGAAATTTTTTAACAAGAGACAGATCGCGCTGCAATGTAATTAGAATAATCTTCCATATTAATGTGAACATAATATTATACAAAGTTTACAACCTATCGCGTTTATATTGAAAAATCCCGAGTACACACACGTCTCCGTTACAGTACTAATCGTCAGAGACAGATAATCTGAGACCAGTCTTGCCAAGGGGTATCGTGTTAGACAGCCACTGGGTTATGATGGTCAGGTAGGCAGTCTTTCCGTGTAAAACACTAGTACTCAGCTACATCGGAATAGACTGGAAGTCAACCGCAACATCGTTGGTCTCGAGATCCAGGACGGCTGACAATCGCATTTAAAAAGAAATTGCGGATCCACTTTCTTCACCAATAAGCAGAATTTCCATATTTAATTTTCATTTGCTTCTTAAGTATATATGTATGTATATGTATTTATTCATATATATTATTTATGTAGATTTCTATTTTATAATACTTCAATTTTATGATATTAGGTGTTTGTGTTTATTATTACTTTTTACCGTGATAGAATCCACTGGAGCGAAGCCCCGCGTGAGTACTAGTAAATAAATAAATAAAAAGGTTAAGCAGATGAGTTCAGCAAGTTACCATAGAATAAGCAATATTGTTAAATAGGTGTGTTTAAATTTTGGTGTACAATAAAGTATATTCTATCTGTCTATCTATTTTCATTAAAACATATGTTAAAATTGTACAACTCGTAACAAGTTGCATTACTTAAATACCCATATTTTACGAACAGCCAAAATTCACACACTTTACGGAGGACAAAGTTTTGGTCTCGACTATCTGTACATGCCATCGGACTAGTCTCGACATTTTGTGGTTTGCTTGGTTTTCGGTAACACTTGATTCGTACTGAAGGACTTACGATCAAGGCCGCTTGAAACATAGCAGTACCAGTACCCAGGAGTTGATATAAAACATTGGATTCAAGAGACTCTTTATTGTACACCATAACAAATACAAATAAGGACTTAACATTTAAAAAGGGTGATACAAAGGGTGGTCCTATCGCTAAAAGCAATCTATTACAGACAACCGTTCCTATTATTTGTGAGAGTGAGAGACAGTGCGCTACAAAACTAAGCTCTTGTCTCTTTCTGCCACATGGCATCATAATTTTTGCACTTATCTCTAACCATCCCGGACTAAACTATTGATATGATATACCTATGTAACTGAAAAACTTTGCCGAGACATTTTACTCACTACTTTCATTATTCAATATGAGGAATAAGTTTCAGTTGTGTCTTCCTTCAAGCATTTGGATGACGACTTATTTATTTTATTTATTAAAACTTCTTTAAATCACTACATAAACGACTAACTTTCGATCTTACGTATTTCACAGACAGACAATGGCAGGTGCAATTTAATGGAAAGATAGGCAGAGAAAAATACACTTGTACTCTTGCAAAACTCGCTTTTACTCGCGGCGTGAATGGTGTTTTCCACTGAAAAACCTTGATAGATACCTGCATTTTTCACTGGACATTTCTATTCATTGTTTTTTTCTTCAAAGTTAGATCAAGTGGTTTAGACGTGAGTGTGTTACCGACAGGCACAGTTACTTTCGTATTAATAATTATAATTAGTGTCCGACCGAAAGTTCGGTTTCGGCCAAAAATCAAGTTTCGGCGGCAGTTTCGGTTTCGGCCAAGATTGGCCGAAACTTTTGCCGAAAACGAAACTGATTTCGGAAGTTGTCGTGCACGCTCGCCTAACTTCGTTTCTCGCGGCAACGCTTTGGCGGACACTGGCGGCCCTGTTCGGGAATTGACGTGCGCCGTTCGGATAGCTTTGTAGCAACACAGCTTAGTGCGTTATCGCCCGACACAAACATACTTTAGAGGTTATGTTTTGATGGAACTGTTTACATGTAAGTTTTTGTTTCGTTTCTGTACTTGAATGATTTATATAGTTAAATATTGAGTCAGTAACTTTGTTTTGTTGTTATTAACAAATCAAATCACATGTAAAAAAGAGATTGTAAGATTGTAATAATATTTCAAAATACCAATACTTAGTATTTAATGAAACAGTAACAATTAGTGATTTGATTATTGATAACTGATAAACATTTTGCTATGAGACCTTAATTTGAAAAAATAATAAAAATATTATTAATATTTTTTATATTATATTAAATAAATGATAACAACAAAATTAATGCAGCATAATGGGTAACATGCACCAAACTTGAGTATTTTAAGGAATTTTATACTTGACCACGTGAGTTTCGGTTTCGGTCGAAACTGAAGCCGCGGTCGAATATTCGGTTTCGGTATTGGTTTCGGCTGGAAAACCAGTTTCGGTCGGACTCTAATTATAATACATTAACTAGGTATTAGGTAGGTCATTTAGTTCCATAACAATACTGTCAAGGCATCGTAACACAAACTTCCCGAATACTTTACACATAAAAAACTTTTACGAAAGTCATTCATCTCGTAAATGACTTGATACCGAGATGGTCATTTTTAAGCGCGCAATTTGGCTCAATGTATTGAAAAAAACACGATCAAAACGATTCGCAACTAATGTAGGCGTGTGCGAGCGTAGCTCGTAGTTCTTTCGATTTTTTTTTTCATTTTAGTGACAGTAGTAAATTAATTACTTTGTAAATGGAAATATCGTTACATTAGATAGGAATAACGATTATGAATGGGCTGAAGTGAAAAAACTGCAAGAAAATTAGGAAAAAGCCGAAGAAAAATTCCGTCACTGGAGGGCTCAGAATAATGTTCTGAATCCATGGTATCCGCCTGTGCGTCGCTATCACTTACACGTAGGTATAATACGGCCCAGAATAATTAGATACTAACCTGACATCCTTACTGCTTTCTCGCTGGACCTTCAAATGCGTCTTCTGTGCTACTTCTAAAGCATCTCCGCTGAGCTCATTGGTTGCCCTGCAGCTGTATGTACCGCTGTCGTCAGAAGTCGCGTTGTGTATGACGAGCACACCATGTGGAGTCTCTAGCTGCTTTCTCTTACCCTGAAAGAAAAATAAGCTTATTAGGAAAAGAAGAAGTCTTAGTGGCACACATACTTATGTTGTATGATAAGTATAAGAATAGTTTCATCCCATAGTGTCCTTTGAATAGCTAAGATTCAAGAACCGTAAGGCCTAAATCAATTCCGATCTGCACTCGGAGTCGGGGCCACATAGCTGATAGCTGCGAATGGCCTAATCTCAAAGAGAACCCCTGACACCAAGGAACAGAAACATTAAAGGCTTATTAAATTAAGTTATTATGACAAGATATTTCGACGTAAATAAACCCTTAAGTAGAAGCTTATGCAACTTCCCTCAACCAGGAAATAACAAAGTTCTTCTAAAATAATCAAAAGATAATATTTGACGCGTTCGGTGTGTTCTTGTTGGTAGACGTCGGAGTGTTTTACGACAGCGCATATCTATGTAGCATTATTATGTCAATATGTCTATAAAGTGGATACCATACTTCGAGTGGTTCTATGAATTTGGCGTTACTTATGTACCGTCCACCATCCCACAATGGGCCCCCGTGGCGTATTGCGGCCCATTTCCTCTCATAGAGAGAAGGCATCTGTCCCCGCAGTGGGAACGTTGAACGTTATAGGCTGATAATGTCACGTATTGCTGCAAATAGCTAAAAAGCTAAAATTATAAAGAAATAAACTTTTTGTTTATAATTACGTCTCGAAGTACGTTATATAACGTGTAACGGAAAGGGTATATACATACCAAGGGCACGGCTTCTTTGGATGATATCAAACGATATTGGAAGGGTTTTTTAATCCTATCTCTACATGTTCGGAAGTAATGAGAATTTTTAATACATTAATACCAGAAACCCAACTTTTCAAATTGAAATAAGCACATCACAGAAGAGATTTATCGTGATAATTGCAAGTAACGTGGAAAGTTATTGACCTACGTAGTGCGGTGACACGATTGTAATGATTTCAATTTAAGAAACTTACGAAACCGATTTGGTATCAATTTTTAGAGTATTTTATTTTGAGTTGAAACCCTTCCAATATCGTTTAATATCATCCAAAGAAGTCGTACCCTTGGTATGTATATACCCTTTCCGTTACACGTTGTATAGGAGAAGTCGAATGATCCCAGAAGAGTAAGCTATTGGTGTACGTACAGATACTACCCATTATACAATTAAAATTTGACTGTTTTTTTTTGTTACTTATGGACCCATTCTTGACCACCCACGATCTCGCCTGATGGTAAGCGATAATGAGGTCTAAGATGGGACGAGCGAGCCTAAAAGATGCCTATTTACTCGTGCTTTAAAGGCTGAAAGGTCATAAGTGGCAGGGAACACAGAAGCCGGCGTTTATTACGGAAATTCGGCATAGAGATAATTAAAGAACCAGGCTCAAATACATTCTATTTTTTTTTCCTTTAAAGAGAACTAACAATGTGGTAGAATTCAAATTACTAGCAATCTTGTTAACCCCTCAAACTAAATTAAATATGCTCGTGTCTGGAGTGAGTTGATGGCAATAATGTGATGGGTGGGGTTCATCAGATTGTGATGAAACTTTGACAGGGTATACCACCGTCTCACCTGATGGTAAGCGATGATGTGGTCTAAGATGGAGCACGCTTGCCTAGAAGTAACCTATTCACTCTTGACTTAAAGACTCCCGGTTTATAGCGATCAGGAAACACAGACTTTTAGTTTAGTTTAGTTGATTATTAGCCATACGGGTCGATCTTCAAGGTTAAGCAACGCTTCTCGAGTTCTGTCGGTGGATGAATAGGGTATTTGCCTGTAGTAGTAAAAAAACGATGTTTTGCATATAGTTAGTTTAGATGCCAGGAAATTTAAACAACATTTTTATTTCTAAAAATAATTAACATTTTTTATATTTTCATAAAATAAAAATTATTATTTTTAATCTGTGTGTCACGTGACCGCAAACGCCAATCGAAGTGGGACGTCCTTTTTCTCAAAGCTGTCAAACGTGTCGACTTGTCAAACAAAGAGATATCAATAATTTAAGACGACAGAAATCCTAACCTCAAAAACACGTTTTTGGGCGAGAAAATATTTAATTTGAATTTTATTTTATGTTACCCAGTTATTTTTTACAAAAAACATTTTTTGTGGCTTAAAATTGATCAATAATTAAATCTAAACTATTTTTGAAAAATTGGCAAGTACCCTATTACCATCTTTGATCACAACCTATCGGGATTCTTCCGTACCTCGGGAAACATCGTTACGCTGTTACTCCTGGTTGTCATTTGTGCATGTTTTACATTCGTTACGGATAGTATGAAGGCAGGAAATCTGACATATCGGTTTTGCCAGGGGTTATTGTGTTACCCAGTTACTGGCTTATGAAGGTCTCTTTGGAAAAAAACTCAGCTGCATCCGATTAGTGTTCCCGGAAGCCGACCCCAATATAGTGAAAAAAGATAGCAGATGGATGATTTATCAAACTCAACTTTAACCTAAAATTCTGAAAAAATCGTTATCTATTTATTTATTACACATGAAAATTAAAAAGAAAAACACAAATACAGATAAAATAGCACAAAGGTGCTGCTTATTTCAAGATAATTTTTTTCCAGCAGACCTGCGACACTCACACAAGGCTGCTACTACTGTGCTTTATTTACAAACTGGACTAAGTTTCCAAAGATTTTAGTAATTATGTTAGTCTTCTCTCTGAAATAGAATTCTAAATTTTTAGACGTACACAAACACGTACACACGTGAACTTAAATAATCATAGACCGATACATTGATGATCTCACACGGCAAAGTAATTATGTATTCGCATGCCGAATGCAGTAATCACACGTTTTAATCTTATGAAATCTTTTTGAATGGAAATTTATTATTATAATGCATGGCTGTATAATATTCAGCTTAAGTAAAATAGACGGATTTAGGTAGAATTCTAAATTTTATATTACATACCTAGACGAGTCAGGCCGCTCTAGAAAAAGTAACTGTCAGCGGTGAAGATTGTCAGAAACTCCATAATGTAAGAGTTGAAAGGAAGTTAAATACTTCCGAAATTTCATTAAGTCAATAGCTGATTATACTGCACCTTCACGCTGATTGATAAAAACTTTTGTACCAATTATGCTTCGTAATTCTGACTAGCTGATTTGAAATTCAAATTGTCTTTGAATTTACTCATAATTATTTAAAAAAAACCACGTCAATTAGCAAATTCCAAAACCAAAGAGAATTTGAAGATCGAATCTTCTAATATATTTTTTTATGAACTGCTTATTATTGCCAGTGAATATATTTCCGAGTTAATTGTAATCGGTACTATTTCTGAAGCATGCATCAAAAAGTGGCTCACCTTAGGCCCTTCTTTCCACCAAGTCAGCACAGCCGGTGGTTCTGAAGTCGGCTCCTTACAGTGAAGGATCACAGTATTCTGCATCGGAGCTATGATGACTCGTTCTTCTGGAGTAATTTGACTAGGCGAGTTCATCAGCCTAGCCACCGTCAGACGAGCTGGTACTGACGTCAAACTGATAGCACCATACCAAACCACGCACTGAAATAAAAAAAAGATTACTAACCTACTTCAAAAAGGAGGTCCTAAACGTCTGAATATTTTTTTAAATGTTTATTCAGCAATATTATAACCTATTTTAATTGTTTTTTTTATTGTTTGAAAGTTTAATTTCCCTAACTGGTCTATGGTTTACAATGTATAGTGAAGATCTGTTGGAGAACTTAGATAGACAATGAAATCTATATGGCCTGAAACTCCAGTGAAACGCCAGTGAAATACGTTTTGAATGAGAAACGTCACGTTTGAGAAGTTGTTACGATTTTCCAGATAACTAAAAATTAAAATAAAAACTGTTATCTTAGTCCAGGGCCTTACTATAGAACTGGCTGATTTTATTTTAGATTTAGTAGATGTGTACTGCCACAAGAGACAATTAAAAATATATATATATTAAAAATATAAACGACGTGACATCCCAAAAAAATTACATGAAGTAGTGCAAAACAACTTTAACATAGGAAGTCGGTGTCAAAAACACAAGGGACCAGAGCAGGAAGACCGACTTCCGAAATTAAAGTTATTTCATCTGACTCCTGTAACAGAGGCTCTGCCTAACTCGGAAGTTCATAAACCACACCATATCATTATGTCAATATAAATATTTTTGTTTATTTATTGACAGTTTTATTTTCGTTTTCATTGCCTTTTTTCGGGTAGGAAAATCATCGAATGACTGCTCTCGCTTTGGGTGGAGCGGAACGGAGTGTCAGACTTTTACTGACTAAAAACCCACCCTGTTCCTGCACCCGTTCCACCCACCCAGCTGCCCCTACGTTCCGGGGCCACAATATCTCGTTAGAAAATTCCCACAACCCCGACAGTTGTATTTATTCCCTAAAACGCCGATTAGTAGCAAAGAAGCTGGCTACATAAACAGCTAGCTGTTTTTATACATGCGTTATGAAATCCTAGTGAAATCTCATATGAAAAACTCATTTGCATGTTGTCTAACGTGGGGATCGAACTCCGGACCAAATATCCTCCCGAGCTAAGAGGCAGTCAAATAAAGAATATCGATTCAATAACTGCAGAATGTTTTAGCAGAAGCGTTTTGTTTGTTAGTATCGATGTTGTACGATTCGGAGCTTGATTATAAAGCCCGCTCTCGACTTACTTTTTGTTTCGACAATGGATGAGTAATTTGAAAGCATAAAGCATCGTAAATATGTATGGACTGTATGAAGTGGAAACCTGCAGATCATGACTCCAGTAATTTACAATTAAATCACACGAGAAATAAAAAACATTCATATTATTACAAACATTTATATTTAAAAAAACTGAAAGAATGTTTAGTTCATAAATTTTATTACTCCGTAGCCGAGTTTATGGAGAATATTATTGACATTTAATATACTTAATTAGTTGTTTAATGTGCTATGTAGACATTCGTAAATGTGTATGAATGTTGTATGTTATTATAATTGTATTATATGTAGTATTTTTATTGACGTGATCCTTTCCTTATTTTTTTTACATTTTATTTATTATACAATTTTAAATTATGTAATATTGTGAAAATAATGTGTTCTTCACATACCTAATGTATTGCCTAATTTTATTTTAACAATTAATTTCCTAATTAATGTTTGCATGCCAAAGATAAGCTACTATAATGATAATTCCGTCAAAAACTAGATTTTAAGCTTTAACTCAGTATCTAACAGCACCCTCCCATCCGCAAATTTAACAATACAGAGAAAATGCGAGTTTTGTGATGCAATATGTAACCCAAACCAAGGAGTATCTTCATAAGTAGAGATGTTGACACATGGACTGGCCACCGTCTTCTGAAGGTGGACTTATAACGTAATATTGTCGTAAAATATTTACCATGGATTTCGGCCAAGTAACGACTTTCTGCAAATGCTGGCTTTTACTTTAGCCAGAGAATTGGCTTGTGTCTTGGGCACTTTAAGAGATAATAGTGTTTAGGACGAAATAATGAAGCTTTATTTTTAATTATTATGTTATTTATAATTTTAATAAGTAGCATATTTTTACGATGCCTATCTAATCTATAATAATACTATACAGCGGAAAATTATGTTTATTTGTTTTTTTGTTTGAACGCGATAATCTTCGAAAGAACTGGGTGGATTTAGTTGAAATGGCTACTTTTTATCGACTGCAAAAAAGGAAGGTTCTGTGTGTTTATCGTGAGAAAGCCTACGAGATTGAAGACCCGCGGGACTGCTATTTATGAATAAATAGTTTAAATAAATAGTACTGAAGAAAAAGTTTAATGAGAATTGCGAAATGTTGTTGTTAATAGACATTCTTTGGTTTAATTAATCCCTTCCTTAATGTAGAGGTCCTAAAACCGGTCTGTGAAGGTCAGACAGAGAGTCACTTCATGTTAACAGGTATCCAGTTGCATAAACTCAAGCTGCAAGCCGACAGAAAATTTAGGTAGACAGGTGGATGTTATACATATTTTTATCATCACTAAACCGATCCACATTTGAGCCTAATTGCTGCTACTTCCTACTTGAGACTCCAAATCCAACCCAATAATTACTCGTAAATTGGCATAATCATGGAACTAATCGCGATATAATCCACCGCAGCTGTTCCACGACCACTCCCGCTATTCCCCGTGGCTTCCCCCTTAGCCATCCCTTACGACACCCATGGGAGCATGGCGTAGTCATCCGTAACCGACCACCACATGGGGACGATTAGAAATCTTGTTTGATATATTACCTTTTAATGGCACAGGTTTTGCCGCGATTAGTGTTCTGGGTACTTAATTATTATTTTGATGGTGTGTTGAAATAGAGGTTACTCGGTTGAGCCCGTGGTTTCGCTTGCCTGACAAGATTTTGCAGCCAAAGAAGTATCTATTCTAAATTTCATTGAAATCGGTTCAATGGTTTAGACGTGAAAGTGAAAAGACAGCAAGAGTTACTCTGGCATCTAAAATATTAGTAGGAATTAAATAACCCAATCTGACATGATGTCAATGTATATTGTAAAGAATCAATCGTGAACAGTAAGTACCATAGTACTTACTGTTCACGATTGTACACGGTGTACATATACAAATGTAGATTATATAGTCAAACACCAGGGTATAACAAGGGCGAGCGCTAATACCTAAAAATACAAGATATTATCTTACAATTGCAACTCTTACATAAACATACATATGTATTACATTGTAACATTGCTATTTCAATTGAAGGTGCAAATAAACTATTTTTTTATTTTATTTTTTGAGGGTGCCTGGTAGCGTTGACTCGAGCGGTATGATATATACCGACGACGTGGACGGTACAGAGATAGTACATACCATCCATAATCCATGTTCTGATAAATAAATGATTAGGATTATGCGTTTGGCGTGAGGGGATATTTGTGTGTGTGCAAACCAATGTTGCCATATATCTCCAAAACTGCTAGTCCGATTTTGATTCGGTTTTCAGTGATGGGTTCGGGGTTCATTGGTGCATGTTCTTAGATAAGTGTTAGTGTAACAACTCATCAGAGGGCGCTGCAGTAAACATTTGTTTGTGCAAAACTAAAACTAGTAGTCCGAATAAATATTATAATAATAAAATATCTCCAATTATTCACGTTGCTATAAAACTGCAAAACTAGTTCATTTAATGGCAGCCCGGACGGATTTTCTCGGGCTTTTTAATTGTGTTTTTTAATGAAATACAATTTTTTTTAATTTTTTAATTTTCTTTAAAACTGTCGTGGTTTATTCAAAATTTTTGATTTTGCATCTTTTGTATTATGTGTTTTAAAAACTCTTACCTGATACCAAGTAGTTTCCGTATTCAGCCTAACTTCTATCTCCATCTTCGTGCTTCTTCCCGGCAGGCCTGGTATAATCTTTTTACCGTCTCCCTCTTCCACTTCTGTCCAAGTATCGCCATCCCTGTCTGGTTTCCACCTCCAGACGAACCTCTCTCCTGGCACGTTGACTTCGCACTCGAACGTCACTCTATCGCCAATAGGAGCTATCACCGACTCGGGATATTTTGTGAACCTCATCTCCAGCTCTGGAAAGGAATAAAATAGATTTCATTGAACTAAATTATAACTAACTAGCTTCTGACGATTTCCCGCGTTAATCGCGATTCCGTAGGAATTCTGGGATAAGAAGAAGCCTATGTGTCATTCCAGGATGTCAACTACTTACCAAAGAACAAAGACAGATCCTGGCCTACACAACTTTTAAAATTAAAATGGCACGGCCATTTATCTTTAATGTATAAGAATCTATACAAAAAATCTAAACTATAAAGTTATATTTAATTTCTTTTGAGAACTTCTCCAATAGAATTTATTAATTAATAAACAAATAGCTAACCGGAAATTGTCAAAAATAAGTTAAGTTGTCAGTATGCTGCAATTAAACTTATTAATCAGTTTTTTATTTCACATCCTTTATTGTTTTCTGCATTCTTTTCTATACTAAAATAGTAACAATATGTGGTCAACAACAATCGCATTTGATCACATAAAAAATCTGAAATAATATTTTAATTATTGAGAATAAAAACTCTATTTTATTTTTATATATGGCAAGCAAAGGCGATGTCGACTATTCTGCCAAATATAGCCAAATACAAACTCGAAAAGCAGAAAAAACAAGTGTCAAAAGTTCAAAAGTGACAAACTTCAAAATTGACATTACAAACAAATAGGTGTTGTTGTCGGTGATTATGCGAAGTGCATGTGTTTACATTTCCTCCTCTGTTTTTTGAGACTCTTTTGCTTTTCGAAGTGTTGAAGTCCATCCATTATTCCATTATTACACCATGAAGGCCTGTTGTGTAGGCCAGTCGAGCACAGAGATTGTCAAATTGTATGCCTGTATATTGTATGTATGTATTATAGGCTGCCTCAAAATTCCATATTTGTATTTATCCTAATATTTTTTTTTGTTATTTTTTATTTTATTTATTTATTTTATTTATTTGTAGGTTACAAGTTCCTTATAAACATACTTAAACAAAGCACACAATTAGACCTCTGGGGTCTGTCTTAGCATGCCATGAACTGAGATTTGATCAACGCGCCATTAATAACTATTAATTGAGTTGATGTAATGTTCTTTCAGCTTACGCTTTATGTTTTTACTATTCATTGAGTCTCTAATGTCTACAGGTATTTGCTTTAGTAAATTGGGTATTGTGAAAGAAGCGGTACGTCTGCCATAAAAGTTATTTTTGCGTGGCACTTGAAGTGATTTTAATTTGGTTTGGTTTTTGGTTGGTTTGGTTTGGTAACAGTTCTTAGTATTGAACTACACACAATAAAATTATATTCATCGCTGGCCGTGAGAATTTTATATTAAGCCAAAGTTACTATGGATACTTGGCATTGCTCTTTCATTGAGATCCGTTGAGTAGTTTTTGTGTGAAAGAGCAACAAACATCCATACATCTATCCTCACAAACTTTCGCATTTAGAATGTTAGAAAGATAAGATAGTACTATTATACTACTAATTAGCTTCCATTTTTAAAAACCAAATTGGTGTAGGTACTGATTAGAGCTCCTTATGAAAGACGAGATATATCCTCTTTCGTAGCAGCTTTTTCACAAAATTGTAGTAGAAAGCGTCCACTATATAAAATCATAATACTGAAATTGGTGATGCATCTTTGTCGTAGAGGATGCATGAAGCAAAAGGAATTTCTGTAGTGGATATCGAAAACCGGTCAAAACGAACGTTGAGGCGGAAGATGGAGCATGACAAAAGCACCAATATACCTACAATATACATACAATAAGATGTAATGACCCGAACTAAAACTGATAAAATGTATAAGAACGTACATTCGAAGTTCTAAGTAAGATGTTCGAAATGAACCTGCTCTGCTACAGGAAGATCCGCTGATGCATCTTTGAACGTAAATACAAAATTTAGTAGGCCTTTAGGGAAATACTCAAGAATGTTGTAAAATGAAGAGTTTTGAAAATCGAACAAATATTTTCACGTCATTTATCAAATCGGAATCTCTATAATCACTCGTAATCAGTAATTCTCAAGATCAAAAGGAACACAATTAGAATCTTTTTTTTATTTGCATACCAAAAGACTGGCCATAACAATAAAAAAGAAATCTTGCCGTCCTTGATACCTTGTTACCCACACATTTCGATCTCGGATGACGCATCCGACTCCAGCGGAATAAGCTCATAATAATAAACCACGCACGCCAATTAAGACCTTATGTTATGCGCTAATAAGTTCGTATTGAAATGCAGTAACTAATTGAGATGTTACATTTTATTTTTCTTTGTTGTCGGGCTTCAATTTATGTGATTTCAGTCCCGTCAGTCATTGACCGTGACTTTATGGAGAATTTTTAAAATTTCATCTCTGTGCCGAGTGAATAAAAATACTGTATGTACGATTTGTAAAGGTGTTTTTGTGATGAAAGGCTCGTGGTTATCGTCGTTTCATGGTTCTGCAGATATTTAGGGTATAAACACGTCTTTTTTACAAAAGCACCTTATGGAGCCGTTTGAGAGATTTAATCCATACAAGTTATTTGGGATATACTTTTAGATTCATCAAGTAAAGCTTTTCACCGCCGTCCGCCACTTAGAACTTGTTAAAACTGGGCCTTTCCTGTTCACACCTGTTCTCTATTTTATATATTTTATAATCTACTAGCTGACCCGAACAGATGTTGTCTTTCTAACCTTTTAAACCATCCCAGTATAGGAGGGAACATAATACAAAAATAATTAATGAACGGCCGTTCTCTAGTTTTACGGAGATTAACGAACAGCTAGGTATTGATGTTTGTATAGAATAAAAGATTAGACTAGAGTAGGTCTCTATGTAGCTTATAAAAGGTTATTTACATCCGGATCCCCCTGATCTGATCCCCTGCTTGTATTTTTGTTTGGTATTTTTTTCCGGTCTGATCCCCTTTCTCTTTTTGAATGCTAAATACAGTCAAGATAAAAATAGTTTATGTAGTAAAATATTAGTTTTTATTTGTTTAAAACCATCACTGGTGATCAGCCACTTGGTCTTTTAATATTTGACCATCTTAATTCAATAACAAAATTTTATCCTAAAATTACTAAAAAATAGTCACGAATTGTGCCGTTATTATATGCATTACTAAATAGTATATATTATTATTTTATTGGCAAAAAAACAGATAAAACTCAATGTGAAGACAACGGTGAAGATTTTTATTTTCTCGTCTCCATGATACCTCTACTCTTTAAGGTACATTGTAGATCCTATTTAACGTTATATAAGAAACATAAACTTGCTCTTAACAGGAGGTACTTTTCTTCACGAACCCGCTTCTTCAATTTTGCATCTTTTCATACTTAAGTTTACACCCGTCCTAGTTAAAAGCGGATTCCGTTGCAACGCATTTCAAAACTCCACATCATTGACACATGGTACATATGCATCAAACTCATAGGGAAACGCAACTATTGACGTTCACATGCATTCCAATGACAAACCGGTTCGTAGCACCATAACTACGAAATATGATGGTCTCTGGAATCGCCAATGACTTTGTTACTCTAGCACACGCGAAGATGTTTTCAGTAATGAACAGAACCGTATTCGTGTGGACCTATTTACATTTGTAAGTGCGTTAAGAGATTTCAAGGCTGCTTTGAATATATTAGTCGGTGCATTTTGTGAAAATTTGATTTTTACTAGAGCACAACTTTCAACACTAAGATATTTTTGAATACTACAGAAATATCATTAGAACTTAAAACGGGACATTTATCACGTGTATTTATCGATCTACCCTCTTTCTCATTCGCTTTTAATGATCCCTACTGAAATATAATATCTAGTATTGATTCCGCCAAAAACCAGTTCAACCAATCTTGCATGCAGTAAGTAGTAGATTGAAAAACTAATTTTTGGCGGAATTAACACTAGATAATCTTTTGTAGTATGATATAAATTTCCGCAAAGTAACACTGATGATTTTCTTCTATCTCTGTTTATCGTTAATTCTTTACCGTTAAGTTCTTCTTTTTTTTAACTAGTTACATTGAAAGAACTTGACAGCTAGTTGGCTTTGTCAGACGAATGAATGCATGAGAACGCGTTAATAATATCACGTAATATTAAGTTAATAATATTATTAATGCACATTGCATTTCATATCGTGCAGTCGTTAAATCGACAGGAATGTTTTATGATATTTCATTTTTAGGGTTCCGTAGCCGAATGGCAAAAAACGGAACCCTTATAGTTTCCGTTCTGTCCGTCTGTCCGTCCGTATGTCAAGTCCATTTTATTCTGAAACTATTAGGACTACACAATTACACATGTGAAACTTGGTAGATAGATGTATTATGTTAACCGCTTTCCAATTTTCGTTAAAATTTAATAAAAGAATATTGAATTAAGGGACTCCCATACATAGAACTAAAACTAAAAATATTTTTCAACTTCAAACCTATACGTGTGTAGTGTCTATAGACAGGTCTTTAAAAATGACATTGAAATTAATAAAAACATTTTTTCCTTAAAAAATCTAAAAAAATATAACATGCCGTAGATCTTAATAAAAACTTCCAACGAAAATTGGTTTCAACTAGGTATATAGGGTCAGTAGTTTCTGAGATATAATACATTTTCTAAAACCGCAACTATAATTAACTTTGTATTTCATACCAACACTGTGAAAAGCAAAGTTATTTGGCGTAGTTACTACGGAACCCTTCATGAGCGAGTCTGACTCGCACTGAGCCAATTTTTACTCATTATCATGCGAGCTGAATAAGCTCCCGTACTCAACATTAATATCAATAAAGATAAGTGACAAATGCAGCGACATTTTCAATGTTATGCATTTAATAATATCTTCTGCGTCTTTGGGTTCTACGGACTATTATTAGGGTTTAGTTTTGTAATAGCCCGTTGAAAAAACTCGGCCAGTTTCTAGTCCTAGGTACTGGTAAGCTGCAGGGGCGTGCATAGGATTATAACAGGGTATGCGGCGGAGTAATCAGTCACAAAAACTTTTTCTTTTATAGATTTTTAGCATAGCCACAGCCACGCATCGTAGCATGGTGGCGATGCGTGGCTGTGGCTATGCTAAAAATCTATAAAAGATAAAGTTTTTGTGACCGATTACTCCGCCGCATACCCTGTCATAATCCTGTGCACGCGCCTGGTAAACTGTCGTATCCTAGAAAAAGAAAATAGATCCTCTTTAAAACGTATTTGTTCCTGATCGCCTGTCATCTTCTAGCAATGTCATACAGATAGATAGATATACTTAACAACTGTCTGAAATGTGTATTACCAGCAAACATAATAACTATCCACTAATTGATTATTACTAAACTTCAGTTAGTCTAAACAAAACAGCGGTCAGTCAGTGTAAACAGTACCAGGGCCAGAACCAGGGCAACATGTTTTCAGAAACAAACGTCAAATTCTAAACTTGACGCAAAACGTCAAACATTGTTGAACGTCTAATCAAGTGCTAGTGACCCAAGGATCTTCTACCTACTAACGTTCCTTGTAGTGACCAAATCCAATTTCTGAACGAGCCGTTTCGAATCGAAACTAGTTCTTGGTTGCTGTCGGGAATGGACGGAAATAGAAGAAAAAAATATAACCAATCCTAAACGAGTAGGTGGTACTAATGACTTCACACAAATACTTGGACAATATAATGACTAGTAAGCGTAAAATTTGTTGGGCACACACCCACACAAATAAACTACAACTTTTTTGGGTTCCCTTCGAAACAGGACTTAGTGACCCTTTCATAACATATAAGCTATCTGGATTATTACCTACGTAAAGTTCTTTGTTTTAATTTCCCGTAGTTTGGATGAAATAATATGAATAATGTTATTTTCAATATTATTTGGTTTTCGCGTGAATAAAATTCGATATTCGCAAATATCAAGTCTAGTTTTACAGATATTTGCATTTCAAAAAATAGTTTGTGAATGAACGAAAAAAAACAAGGGTAATTTACAATATATTTACCAACTCTACTTTGGAATAATAAACCGAATGTATTAAACTTATATACTTATCATAACAATGCTGCCCGTAAATATTTTATAAACCGTGAAATTATTCATTTGCTTATATATTTTGCGTATAGTAAATAAGTTATTAAGAGTTCAACATTTTCATAAGCGTCATCGTGCTCTTTGGTAACTAAATAATAATACTATATATTGACTACATCACTACTCTTCGCCGGAACCCAATAATCTCTGACTTTTTTTGTCCCTTAGCCGCCATAAGCTCGGGTCGTTGTGTGCGTAAGCTACCTGCGGTATCCGGGAGCTTGTGTTCCCTGATACAATTCCAAAATCAACAAAAAATCTTATCGTTTTACACCTCGTACATTACCATTCATCTTCCTTTTCACGCCATACTAGGCCTTTCTAAGCACGCAATAATATCAAAGGAATTAAATTTAAGATTTCCTTTAGTTTGCTTGAAAAAGGTGGCGCGAGAATTTGTTTCGATTATAAGGGATATTTCTACAGTTTTACAACTTTTATAGAACAGAATAAAATCTAGTTTGTTAAAATGTTATGTAGAATTTACCAAATGTTAGTTGTCTATTAACGCTTTAACTACTCCAAACTCAACTCCTCTATTTATGAATATTGCGAATTAATTAAATCTGCTTGTTATTTGGTGTTTCAAAATGAATATAATTATGTACAATATACTCACGTGCTATCGCTGGCACAAACATCGCCAGAAGCAGCTGTAGCTGAAGCGGTGCCGCCATATTGGCAACCTGAAAAAAAAAAGATTTAACAAAAACTCAACAGAGGATTGTTTTTTAGGCCGTTCGTTTGTTGGACAATACATAGCTGTGTTCTTTTTTTTTAATTTAAAAAGTTCGTAATTTAGTTTGGATATCGTTTTTTTTTTCTTATACTTAACTCGAGAGCGGTGACAGACAGCACTAAGGAGTTGTCAGCCGTTAGTTCCAGCTCAGATTCTTCATGTAATATTAATCGTTCTAATTGCTCTCAAAACTGTGAAGAAATGCATCGTAAGACAACTGGTATGTCCTAGATACGAAAATTCTAAGATATGCGACATCCACCAACCCATTTCCTCTCATAGAGTGGAGGCCTTTGCCCCAACTGTGGGAAAGTTATAGGCTGATTATGTTATGTTCTTATAAGTACTTATCTACATACATCCTAGACGTCGTTATGAGCTAATAACGGCATTTAAGATCTCAATCGTGCAAATTACTCACAGCTAAATTAGGACTACCTCGTTATCGACACCGCAAGTTCCATGATGGACTTCATTGTCGGTATGATTAATTAGAGTAGGCATGTGTCCAAGTATCCATAGCGCTTTTGTTTCTTTTTCTGCTCCATTAAATGTAGTATGTAGTATTGTATAATGTAGTATTTAGGACTACGCTATTTGCGGTGGTAACATTATCTAAGTTCTTTAGTGAGTCTTAGAATACATAAGAAAATAAAAAATGTGTGTTAAAAGTGTGTAAAACAGATGAAAATAGTCCATGAAATGCAAAATTTATGTGTTACTTTTTTAATATAAATCTCTACCTCATTGCATTTTTCTTAATGTATCTCGTATAATAGAAAATACAAACAAAAATAACATTCAGCATGATAATAAATTAAAGCTAAGATAAAACTGTTAGCGCCGCGCTATAATTAAGAGCGTGAAAAAACAGAATCGTCATTTTTATTATTGTTAATGTACTTTAATAACTTCCTTTTAACCCAAATATAGGTACGACTGGATATACGAGAAACGCTTTATTTGTTATTGCGTTAATCTTTTCAGGCGTAGAATTCCTGCTTTCATCCCTCTGAACTAATTTGAACATTGTCTATCCTACAGACGCTCAAATATTCAAGCTAAATTGTTTTCAAACGGTACTAACATAAAAGCTGCTTTCAATTTGTAATTAACATGAAAATGTCAAATCAGCCCAGAATTTAATTGGGCTGCATGGAATGTTATTTTGAATTTAAAAATTCTAAACGCATTCTAAAAGCTAAAGCACTTCTCCACTCAGCCTATGTATTTCTGTCATCATACTACACGTGAAAAAGCAAAGCACTATTTTAAAATTAGACGTTGTTGAAATCGGAAACCGACGCGTGCCAATAAACCAAAATAATACGTTAATAACGCGCTAACATGGCGCTAACCGTTACCAACCGATATTTATAAACAAAAAAATAACCACAACAATGTATCTTTTATTGCATAATTCCACATTCTTGATCGATCGTTTACAAGCATCCGTTGTTTATTCATCTCAACATCGCGAGATCAACCGTCAATAGCTTTGAATATTTGCATATCAACACACGGACTCGATCATAAAATATCCGTTATCACATTTATGAATAAAACACCGGAATACTAATCTATGGTAATTATTAATTTATAGACTGCCCGCCACGACGTTTTGTAGACTATTTATCACAAAATTGACATTAAGTCGCTCGTAATGGCGGTAGTATATCGTAATCATCTAGTAATAGCCAGTGAAGAAATCGCCGATCGATAACCACTTGATATAGCTGGCTAATGGCCAGCTAATATCGTTAATAGATGTTAACTCTAACGCTATAGCTCTGGTTATCGAGCCGCGAACATTATTTTATAAAAGTAATCACAATTTCGCCGCACACTAACACATTTCTGTCTAGTCCTGACTTTATTTTTCCTAGCATTACCGCAAGCTAGTTAGTGGCAAAAGAACTTTGTTTTTCTAAAGTTAATTTGCCGGTAACTAAAAAAAGAAAGTTTCAATTGCTTTTTTTTCTTGCCTCATTTGGGAGGAACCTCTATGGCACTCATAGGTATTACCTTTTGCCAAATGCTTTTATGTAAAGTAGCCTGAATGGGATAGTGGCGTAGTGCTTGGCTAAATTTTCTCATCCTGGAAAGTTCGGCGTCTGTTATAGCAGTCAGTTCTAAAAATATCGAATAAATATACTGGGTTTATTTAAATTGAACTGCGAATACCTAGTTTGATTGTATCCAGTAATATTAAAGTGCTACATGGCCAGATATCAGACTGACAAATACTCCTATGTTAATATCGACATAAATCAGGGTGCGTTCACACTCTTGTACCTATGCAACGTGAAAAATAGAATATTTCAACAAAAGAAACTGTTGTATATTATGCAATAATTGTTAAACATGCGATTTAGTCAAACACCAAGTACTATGATGCACTAGTTGAATATAAGTGAAGTAAGTTGTAGACACCCCTTAATACGTTCGTAATATTTAGTTATCATGATAGATTAGCAATCCGTTTTGCCCAAGAACCCGTAACATACATTTCATTACAGATTCTGGGCACGCTAGAGGTGCTACACTGCTACCAGTTGTATCGGCTACTAAATAACAAGAATTGGCTCATAAATGTGTAACTAACGCTTCCTAGAAAAGGGGTCACTGGCAAAATATGGGTGAATAGTGGACAATATATTGTTATTCTTCTTTTTTCTGGACATAAAGTGCTTCCTCATTTAGCTATTATTGGTGACATTGGTTTTTTCTATGGTCCCTAATTTAGGGATATTATTTGATTTACAGAAAATGCGGCGATTTTATTGAAAATCCTTTATTTTGGATGTCTTACATTTTCTTAGTTTTAATAGTAAATTATATTTTCCTGAATAATCCTTTCCTTATCTACCTACATACAGGGCCAGGAAAGACTATGAAAGTCACGACGATAATAATGAGTGTAAATAATAAAACTGTACCTAATAAATAATAAAAACACTATTTAATATTTTTGTTTAGAAGTTCGGTTCTTGTTTTTATTGTTAATTTAACTTCTTAGTGCTCCTTCCAAATAACACGTAAATAATTTTCTACTCAAGTTCTATATAGGACTCTTTTAGGATTGGCATTGTATCACAATGGTCAATCGACACCTTAACAATATTTAAATCAAATTACATATTTAAAATAAAAAATGACAAACAGAAATTGATAGACAGAAAATTACATAAAGTTTCTTTCTATCAATTTCAGTGTCAGTCTCTGAATTTCTTCATAACCATCAATATAGGTGGGCAATTAGCTAAAAGATTGCTAAACGCGCATCCATAAAAAAAACATTCAGTCGAATTCAGAGCTCCTCCGTTTATGAAGTCAAGTTAAAAAGAAAACTAATTTCCTACGAGAGTGAGCAGGAACATTCATCGGCACTTAAAACAACGTCTATGAAGCGAACCATTCCGTTTGACAAATACCCAATATGTTCAGACTATCCATGTTATAATAACCTGCTTTTCACAGATTTCTCATTCATTAATTTCTGTGTGTATTGGGCCATTGTATCCGGTTATGAATGAATGGAGATTGTGAAAAGCAGGATATGAAAATAATTATAAAGCTGTAGCTTATCACAATAGTTAAATATCAAACACATCATCAGCAGTGAGACCGGTGATGCAATTCACGCAATTACCTTGTTATTGTTCCTAGTAGCAAAATTGTAATACAAAATAGTTTCATTTAAATCAGGCACCATATTGCAAATACTGCAAATTCTAGTGTTTTACAAATACGGACACAAATTGCAGCATCTATTTCAGTTGAACAACCCATTTTGCGATAGTGTACGTCAGGAAGTTTCCTAGTTATTTTTCTATTACTGATTCCGTAATAGGATTACCAATAGAAATAGAACACACCTATCATTAATTAAGAAACTTTATACTAGGGTATTGTTCCTATTTTTTTATTTATACTGAATATAAATATCCAATTTAATGGAAAAGTCTTAGATGTTTATTAAATGTTTGAATATCTGAATAACAGCGAGAAAATAGGATAAAAGGGTTATTTCCATGTGTGTAGATTACTCGATTTATACATTTTATTTTTATTTCAAGTCCTTGTGCTTTTAATACCAGCACATTGGGATATTGATTTTGGAAGCTTTTTCATTCACATTTTCCTCATTTCACATTTTCATTTTCATGTTAGAGATTTAAGATCATCGGAAAACTTGAGACTTTCAATGCCTGCACATTCCACTAAATTTTATGGCTCATCCTTTACGCTGCAGGCTGTTCGTTTGTGGAATGCATTGCCGGTGTCAGTAAGACAAGCTCAGTCACTCGCTACTTTTAAAAGCTCGGTTGCTAATCATTTTCTTTCAAATTTATGATTATATTCTTTTATTTTCTCTTAACATGATGTTAAAGAACACATTACATTTATATATAATTATTTATGTATTGTATTGTATTTACATATTTGTATACATATATATCTATATATATGTATAATTTTTCTGTTTTTATGAGTATAATTATGTAGTACATTGATGTGGCACTTTAATTAAAGTTTTGAAAGTCCTTCCAAAGGTTGTCAGGAAGATATCGCTTTCAGCGATAAGACCGCCGTTGTAACCATAGAATTAAGTAATATTGTTAATAAGGTGTGTTTAAATTTTGGTGTACAATAAAGTATATTCTATCTATCTATTTTGTTTAACAAAGTAATTGATGATTTCCCCGAATACCTATGCGTCGAAATGTACGAATAATTTTATAATAGGCATATTCAATACACAATTTATCCGTAAAAAAGCAGGCCGACTTGTTTACTCACATATTACACAAAACGTCTTGGGAATACTTTTCATTGTTTCGGAGTCTGTCTTATAATAGCTATTTTATTATTATTTCTATAGAGTGAATAGGTTATTTCTAGACAACCGTGTTTCATCTTTGACCACATCATCGCGTAGCATGTATGGTGAAATGGTGGACTTTTTCCCAACTATGTTGGTGTCGGCTATTATTCAAACCGAATGCAGCTGAGTACTGGTATTTTACATAAAGTGATTGCCTATGTGATATCCACAACCTAGTAACTGGATAATACTGGCATAGTTTCTGGCGTCTGACTACCCTTAACTACTGTTAATGTTGAACAAATGACAGCTGAGACCAAACGCTTAATGACGATAATCACCGATCTACAGACCGACCTCGGCAAGTGTAGCTTAACTTTGAAGGTAGACTAATGCGTCTGTTATTATTTAGCCACAAGCTCCTTTAAAAAATTGGCAAAGTGCGAGTCAGACTCGCCCATGAAGGGTTCCGTAGTAACTATAATATGTATACATATATATTTGATAAAAAAAAACCTTACAAATTTCTTAAAACTAGCTTATTTACATTTTTTGCAATTACGCCAAATAACTTTGTTTTTCATAGTGTTTGTATGAATTACAAAGTTATATTTGCGGTTTTATAAAATATGCTGTATCTCAAAAACTGCTGACCCGATCTCGTTCAAACTAATTTTGGTTGAAAGTTTACATTAATATCTATAGACATATTTTTTTTAGATTTTTCACTCCATTATTATAGAAGTTGGAGGAGAGGGGGAGACACATTTTACCACTTTGGAAGCGTATATCTTTTAAACGATTAACTTTATGAAAAAGTGGTTTTAGAAACCTCAGTGTCATTTTTATAGACCTGTCTATAGATACACACGTAAAGGTTACATGAATAAATACATTTTCAGTTTTAGTTCTATGTATGAGGAGCCCCCCTTTATTATAAATATTTTTTAATTATTTTCATAAAATCAGAAAGCTGTTTACAGAATACATCTGCCTACCAAGTTTCACATGTATAGTCCTAATAGTTTCGGAATAAAATGGCTGTAACATACGGACGGACGAACACACAGACAGACAGACAGACGGACAGACATGACGAAACTATAAGGGTTCCGTTTTTTGCCATTCGGCTATGGAACCCTACAAACAAACGCAAGCCTTTAAAAATAAAATTAAAGAACCAGTCTCAGACTCATCAAAACTGCCAAACCCAATACACGTAACACCAGAATGTTATAATAACTACTTTGTGTGTATGTCTGTATGTATGTATTTCCTGTGAGGCGCCTCGCTATGCCGTCAAACGGCATTACTCCACCGTGAGCTTTTTATACCCTGACCACAGAGCAACGATTTGCCTCTGCGACTACGGCTAGAAACGGCATTGTTAAAACTTTCCATACAAATCAAGCGTGTCACTCAGTATCACCGTTTACCGATACAAATTGATGGCACGTGTCAATTCCGTACATGGCTGTGTTGACATCCGATTTGTGTGTAAATTAAAACAACTGAATGAATTTGCGTCGAACTTCTTAGCCTTTTTCGGGGTTAAATTTTTATTTAATTCATGGAAAAGTTTTATACTGCATAACTGATACAGATTTTATATTATGTTGGTATTTCTGTATTATTATTTTCCCTTCTGTAATAAAAAATAAACATTAATATTGACATTTAATGATTTTATGAATGAAAAATTTCATTGAATTTGAT
This sequence comes from Tholera decimalis, assembly GCA_943138885.2. Taxonomy (NCBI): domain Eukaryota; kingdom Metazoa; phylum Arthropoda; class Insecta; order Lepidoptera; family Noctuidae; genus Tholera; species Tholera decimalis. The sequence goes on from OW964559.2 coordinate 15,909,095, forward strand.
ATTATGCAATGAATAATTAAAAATATGGTATTTTGCAAATGTAAAAATATGTAATTAACTGAAACATAACTTTTTATGATAAGCAAAAATGATATTGTTTATTAATTTCCCTAAATATACAATTTCATATTTAGGTAAGTATTATTATACGCCGAAAACGGTAGAATTTATTATGTAAAATTAAGAAGTTCTCTGAAACAAAATTTAGACAAGTAAAGGAATTATCATATTTATTGAATAGATACTTTCTTTCCTCTAAAGCATTGATTCCCAACCGGTGTGATCCGCTAAAGGTGCAATATGGTCCGCAATAGGTAAAAATATCGTCCGCGAAAGATTTAAAATATCAAACTTACCAACTAAAAAAGTTATTTAAAAATCTAAAAAACCCGACTGCTCAACTGAAATGCAAGGTACAAGCACATTTGTATTTTAAAAAGTAACAAGCAGGCGGGACCCAATTGAACGTATTTTTTTTTTATTTGACGGGTCCGCCTGCTTGTCACTTTTTAAAATAAAAATGTGCTTGTTCCTTGCATTTCAGTTGAGCAGTCGGGTTTTTTAGATTTTTAAATAACTTTCTTTTATCAACTTTTCAGTTAAAATATTTATTAACAATTTTTTAAATTTCCCGGTCATGTCACATTGGCAACCCACCGGATTCAGAAAGTGAAATAGCTCAAGTCCATATTTTTAAACATTCTCTTTGTATTATTTTTGCTAGTATTACACTAATGATAAATATGATTTACCTTTTTGAAATCCTTGTGATAAGCCCTTTAATTTGATACACATATTGTGGTATGCAAAAAAAAATTTTTTTTTTCACTATGTATAATGACTTCGCACAGCCGCCATGTTTGATTTTTTCAAATATCACCTATCTAAGAACACTTGGGCTGCTAAGACAAATCTAACGATACCTCAATTATGTGAATCCGTTCAGTGGTTCTGAAGATATGAGGTAATAAAGAATATTACAAACATACGCGCGAAAAACATAACCCTTCCTTTGCAGTCGGGTAAAAAGTCACATTGACGCAAACTAATTTAAGTTTCAATCATAAATATTGTGTTTCTTTTGACTTCAAAGAATAAGCAGGCTACTTTAGTATTGTAGTGTAATCTTTTATTGCTAGCCTGAGTTAAATGTTCTTCAGGACTTCTGGTCCATTAAAACCAAATTGGTCCCAGATTAAATAAAGGTTCGCAACCACTGGTCTAAAGCTATGGCGTCTTCTATCCCCGTCGTCCTGTCTTTCCGTGCTCTATGTACCCAGACCATCATTCAGGATCCCAGTACTAATGTCACAGCCTCACTGGCTACCAAACAGGTGTACGTAATCTTATCGATGTTGACCGTTGAGTTCTTGTTGGTGTTTTTATACGTGTGAGCAGATCTTACAGGATAACGATGGTAAATGTTTTAGCGATTTATGTTGGTAGGTAACCAATTTCGAAAAAGGACTGTGTCTTGGTTTTGTAACATGATGATGGTTTGCGAGATCTTGTTTTATTTAAAAAGCTTCTAGAATTTGTTATCAATTTATGTTATTATAAGTGTGCGCAGATCTAAAAGGAAAACAAAGCGACGGTAAATGTATTAGCAAGATGTGTTTGTAAGCGATTTTGAAATAAAAATGTGTACAGCGAAGGGTGAATTTTCATAAAAGGGAAGCCCGACAAAAAAAATGCTTACCTTGCACAAGTGTGATGCGTGAATTCCAGTAACTGTGGCCCTGTGGCTCTCTTCGAAATCTTGTAACTTCGTAAATAATGATTTGTTTAATTGAAAATAATAGATTACTATTTATATATTCATATATAAAATAAAAGAATAATATTTGCCATATTTCAAAAGGGAAGCCGGTAGGAATCGAGTTGTATGAAGCCTTCGCCACTGATGTGTACCATGGTTTCATAATTGGATGTTTTGAGGAGAGATTATATTAATAAAGCTTCTATTATTTGCTATCAATTTGTATATTTAGTATTTTAACAAGTTTGCATCTAAAAGTAAAGATGCAGATCTTACGATCTGCATCTTAAAGCATAACGACGGTAAATGTTTCAGCGAGATGTGTTGATAAGCGGTTTTAAAATAGGAATGTGTATCATGGTTTTATAATAGGATGTTTTGAGGAGAACTAGTTTTCTTTTATAGCTTATTAAATTTGCTATCAATTTTATAGGTACAACGTGTAACAGAGGGACTATATAGATACCAAGGGCACGGCTTCTTTGGGTGACATCAAACGATATTGGAAGAGTTTTTAATCCTATCTCTACATGTTCGGAAGTAATGAGAATTTTTAATACATTGATACCAGAAACCGAACTTTTCAAATTGAAATAAGCACATTACTAGCACTAAGTCAGCTGATCGGTGTCAGTGAACTATTTGTAAATAAAAATAAACCTCTTACTCCTGGTATTTCTGAATAAAAGGTTCCGCATGTTTTATTTTTTGTTTACAAAATAAAAAATAATCAAAGTTTAGGAAAAGTCAGTAATAATATTATTACTGACTTTTCCTAAACTTAACGATACACATGATAAGCAATTGGTACGTGAAACAATTGCTGTCCATGTAGTTTCAATTATTCCTGGTAAATTCAACTTCTAATTCAGACTTCTAACGAGATACCGCAGCCCCGGAATGCAAGGACAACTAAAGTAACAGGGTGGTTGTTAGTCAGTAAGAGTCTAACACTTCCTTCCGCCCCACCCAGGGCGGGAAGCAGAGTCAGTACAGTCATTGATAATTTTCCCACCCAAAAAAATGAATTATTTTTCAATTTTGAATTTGAATTGCGTAATTAGTTTGCTCTGGTGTGTTAGATTTACTAAACAGTTTAACGGAGTTTAATTGAAATTACTGTTATTATGTAAAATAATCTTGAATTCTTGAACAATATTTTTTAATAGTAGTGGATAGCCAGTAACTGGGACAGCAAGCTACCCTACAACGAAATAATATTTAGGTACCAGGATAGCAGGGAATAGGAGCTTTATTTATTTAGCATTATTGATTTGCTGGTCAGTCGACATACCGCGTTTAGCTATTGCACTCGTGTTTATCCCTGTGATACGCGTATCAGTTCAGTACGGCTACACCTAATTGATTTTTTTTGTTGTGTTTGCAAAATGTCAGGTCAGTGGGTCGTCTTAGGGGTGTGTGTCGGAGCAGAAAATGGTAATTTAGTGTAGTGTATGCAGTGCAGTGTGATACGATGGACCTAATGAAAGTGCGAATTGAGGCCGCTTTCAGGACAATAATGCAACGCTACGCAATGTTCAGGTATCTATTAACAAGCGAGCGGCCTTGTGCATACAATACCAAGGTCACCACATCAAACCCCATCTTTAAAAATGTAAGTCCGTTTACTAAATTAAGCAAAGCTTTAAATTTTACTGTTTACTCGGTAAGAAGTAATAATAAAGGATGAAACTAGTTAACCTACCTAAACTTTGTTTCGATTTTTTACGTAAGTTTTGTTATCTCAGTGTTTAGGTGCAATTTCTGGCTTGATATTAACGAGTAAACTGTAAATCAATAATTACGCATTCATTTTTACATCACGGTAAAGTAGGTAGGTATGGTTTATTGCGCGCGCGCGTAATCGCTTTGGCGGCGCGGTGGCGTCTTTTATTTCGTCAGTTCGCGCCGATAAAAGAACACCACCTTGCTGTAGGCTACAACAGTACTAGGCGCACAGAAGAGATTTATCGTGATATTTGCAAGTAACGTGGAAAGTTATTGACCTACGTAGTGCGGTGACACGTTTGTTATGATTTCAATTTAAGAAACTTTCGAAACCGAAAGTTTGGTATCAATTTTTAGAGTATTTTATTTTGAGTTGAAACCCTTCCAATTTAGTTTGATATCATCCAAAGAAGCCGTGCCCTTGTAACAACTACTTAGTTTAATAACTAAGTAGTTGTTGCCAGTTCCGTGTGCATTTTGTCTGAGCAGAAGAACAAAATTTGTGTATTTATTTTTGTTGCTCTAATATTTCATTCTTATTTTACACATCCATGTGATTACGGCCGATCTGATCGATGGCCGTCTTTACGGTGAAGACATTGCTAAAGACCCTTATCTTGCTTTCCTGGTACGTACGTATGAAGTCTGCATATTATGCACGTAGCTCGATTCATCAGTCGACAAAATATAGTCGGCAAATAAACAATTTATTATTATTATTCTGAAAACTGTTCAAATTGTTAAAAACTTCGAATTTTAATGATATACACTGTAAACACAGATTTGTCTAATGAAAATGTATTTACTTACATATTTTAATCTTGGAACCAATCTAATTTAAAAGTGGTTTTACTGATACTGATGATAGATAAAGAATTGACCTGGACATCGAAGGTTTTAAAACGATTACTTACTTAGGTAGAAAAATGTGATAGATAATATTATTTGCTTAGAACAATGACGCTTATTTGTTTGTATTTCTTTAGCCTTCTAATTGGACCACGTCACAGCCCTGCAGTGTCGCCTCCATCACAACTTCGTACGGAAAACAAGATTGGCCACATAATTCGTATATCTAAAGAAAGGACAGCCAAAATGTGCCCCAAGATGTACAGAAATAAAATATTGCTATTTATTTAAATAAAACTGAACAGGCTAAAGCTTTGGTTTCCTAGGAAAGCGGTGTCGTTCATATAGCGGCCGTAATATTACGGAAGCAAAAAGGCGGCCGTCTTTACGGTGACGACATGTGGAAAGTTCCACGGCCGTTTTAACACAGTCTGTTTCATTGCTATCAATGAAACGTTCACGAAACCATCTGTCACCGACAAGACGGCCGTCATGCAAATGGCGGCACCGCTTTTTGACGTTACGGTGTCAGTTACCGCTCTCTAGGAAACCGCGCCATTTTGTTTACATAGACAACGTTCTAGTGACGTCATTCACCGCTGTATTACGGCCGCTATATGACGACACCGCTATCCTAGGAAAACAACGTTTTAGGGATGTTTTCCTAGTCCATTCCTTATTCAAATTTGCCGCCACTTGCATTCACCTATCGTTTTGAGTAACATCCCGAACAACACATCGCTCCCGCCATCTGACGGAGCGAGAAAACTAGAGTTTAAACTGATGTTGCCGGCCGGCGAGTACAAACTCCGCGCACGCGGTGAAAAGCAATGAAACCCTGGTGATATATGACTGCTAGTGACATAGTGTGGTGATCTTCTGACTCTCAGAATCCTGGAAGTACCTGACCATTCAATTTATATCCTTTAAGCCTGTTTCGTGATAGAAAACTTCAAAAGCGTCAGTGGCTACACGCGATACTCAATCAAAAACAAAAAAATAATTTTTAATAACTATCAACATTTATGAAAGAATTTAAAGTGTTTTGTTTTTCTTGGAGTCACTATAAAGCATTGAAGTACCTTTAATGTGGCCAATAAACTTTTTCTACCTCTTCTAAAACTTCATGCCTGTTTAAAAAACGTTTGCAGCATGGTGAACTTCATTAAAAGGGGGTATTTTCAGTTGTGCATGACTAAACATAAGTTGCAACTATAGCTGAAGTAGGTAGTACCTCTTGCTTGCTAATCGGTGCAGCTGCATTACAACAAGTTCACTCTGTGTTACTTAGACAATGATTTATGAACAGCGTGGTATTTAAACTTGCGCCTGACTAAGAATAGGCTGCTAATAACTACCAGTGGAGCACGGGTAAGGTTTATAAAGACGAATAAGGATAAAGACTATAGCGATATCTACCTCGCAACATACAAACTAAACGATAGAAATCCTGTATCGCGCAAGCAAAGTTTACCGCTCAACTAGCCTACATACAAATCACCCGATCACAAACATCGGGCAGTTGCCCATCGGAAAAAGACACCTGTCTGGTCGGAGGATCCTCCCTTTTCAATGGGAATGCGGAACTTAACACCCTGTTCCGCATATCCTCAAAAAGACGCTGTTAAGGATCAGTTTGTAGTCATAAACGTCCGTCTGAGCTTGCCTTTAAAGCAAGAGTGTCGGCACCTTCTGGGCTCATTCGTCCATCGTAGATCTCATCTGAGTTGATATAAACATGGGGCAAAAACTCCGTTTTGTTTCAAAATCTAATAAGTCCCCAAACACATTCATAACAAAATCCAATACGTCCAAACGGACCAATCAAATCAAGCTATGGCTATGATGGTGGCCATTAGTGTTTTGGTTACAAATCGTTTTTGATACGGTTCCGAAATTAATATTCATTTTAAATAGTTAAATAGTGTTAGAATGGACTCGAAACTGAAAAATGTTGAACCTGATAAAGCTAGGAAAAGGTCAAATATAAAGTCGCAGCAGAAGAAAGCAGAAAAAAAACGGAAATTGTAAATTTAACTTTCTTTACCTTGGCTGAGCTTACTCTAGTAGGTATAGGGTTGCCACCGCATTTACTACGATTTTTCACGTAATTCAAATTCCGGGATTTCTTATCGAATTCTATTTGATTACTGTTAAGACTGATTTATTGTGATTAGTAAGTTAATGATTAAATTGACATTAATTTTTTAAATCTAATATTCCGAGTAATTTTTAACACCATAGTGAAATAACACCTGGTGCCAGCCCTAGGTTCTAGCGCAAAGATAACGTCACTCAAAAGTATTTCTGATCAAATTCAAATACGTCCGACCAAGCATTTTTTTTTCAAAGTAGTTTATGTCCACTAGTTTAGTTCAAAACCCAATATGTCCAAACAAGTTTTCACGAAAGTGGCAAGATTTGATTTGATTCGTTATATTTCTACATTTTTGGGAATAGTCATTGTCAAACATAGGTAAAATAAACCTTACAGTCTAAGAAATAATGTTGTCAGCACCTGCAAATGAAAATACTATGATATCTCCTTTTCACTTATTATGGACATATTGGCGTTTGATATTTATCAACTCATCTATCGCTTACCATCAAGCGTGATCGAGGTCAAGAGCGGGCTCATTAGTAATAAAAAATACAAACGAAATCACAAATCGAACACTACTGAACTAAAAATCGAGAACTAAAATTACATATTTAATTCAAAGAAGCGAAATGCATACAAGACTGTTCCATTGGATGTCTAATTTCGTTTATGATAAGAGCCTACTCATCTGGTTGATGTCGGTGCCGCATTTCGGAGCACGCGCATGGTGATGCGGGATCGGATTGGGTTTGGCACCCACTAGTACCTAGCCCTTATTATAAACGAAATTAAAGGTGAAGTATATACTTATTGCATCGTAATAAACGCTGCTACTACTCCTGTTTTTAAAGTCCATTTTAAGGAATAGTTTTAAGTTCACCTTTTAAGGAATAGGTATTGCTCCTATATTGTAGGTGCGTTTACGAACGTATTAACTTACATACTTTGTGTATGTGAGTTTATATGCAGTCGTATCCGTACGGAACTTAGGTAGTTGGAGCAAAGCAGCCAGTCGCTCAAAAACTGCGCCAACCATGTAAACGTGGTCACTGTTTTCAATATAGAACAGAGTCATGACCACGACTCGACCCGTTACAAGAAAAAACATGATTGTTTATGGGTTTAATTTTGAAGTAGATTTACAAGAATTACGAACCTATAAACGCCATAGGTACGATACAAAACAACAGAAAACTTCCACTTAACACTGCATTCTAGGAACGTCTGCATAAGCTTAAATTCGCAGATTTTGTGGCAAAACAGGTAACCAAGTAAGGTTGAGGAGAAGTTAGCGCGCGTTTAAGCCCTATCCTAAGTACAGTGCATCCATATAACTTAACTGGTAAAGTGAAATGAAAAGTGTAAACACAGTGTCACAGTTTGTCTGAGCCACAGGCAGCTTTACTTGCCTCGACACTTCACATGGCGGTGTGGACACACTCTAACTGACTAACACATTAGGCACGGTAGGAATGTCTGGGTCAATATTTACTACGAAATATACTAAATATATCTTTCGAATATCAACGGTAAATATTGTGTAACTTAAAACTATTTTTAAATTATGTGTCGCGTTGCAACTGCCAACTGCTCACAATTAATAATATGTTTTAGAAATGTTTGTACCATTTCTAAAACATATTATTTTCAATTTAAAACTCAAAACGTTAGGCGAGATGGTCGTCCATCGCGAGCTTATCAGCAATAAAAAAATGTTACGTAGCGTATATCTGAGCCCAAAACCAATATGAAACTCTTGAAGATCCACAATCACGCATTTATTAATGTAGCCAAAAATAACACGTCGTAATTCCTCAATCAATTCGACATTTAACATACGACATTCATTGTTTATTAAGTCAACAATTAGAAATGCTAAATGCAAGCCTAAACAAGACATCGAAGTAAATGACAGAAGCTCTCCATCAAAACAAACGAGGCACGATTGATTGTGTGACACATTAATCGTTCAGTTAACATATAATTACAGTTAGGAGCGTTCGCATTACTATGCCGGGCATGTATTCCCGAGGACAGCGTCTACGCAACGTCGGTGTTGTCAACTATGTACCTTTGAAATATTAATTAAAATGTTTTTTTTTTTACATCTTCTATGAATAGCAGTCCTGCAGCTATATCAAAACGAAATTAATGTCGTACTGCATGCTCAAAACAAAACACTATCTATACTGCTTTCGCCATAACTAAAAACTGTTCAAATATGTAGGTAGCACACCTAATACTTTCAAAAAGCTGAACAGCTCATTCATACAAGCAATGTTTGTAGGATATCTACTACATATTAAACATTAAAACACTAAAGCATTCACCCGTCCGTTCACACTGCATACCATTACAGATCCATGAATGTAGATAGTAACCTACTAAGGAAAGCTAGCATGTCTACACATCATTCACTGATTGTCTAACAATTTAGGACTGGCCATTTTTCTTGTCAATTTGAATGTTTTGAATATAGAACCTGTCACGTAATATGGCAACACTGTCGCGTACACCACTGACGTTTCCTCGCTAAATTCAAATCATTTTGGACATGGTTTAGTGCTTCCTCGACAGGCGTGCGTGTCGCATTAGGATTATTGAAATGCGGATTTATGGGCATCTAATAGACAGGTGCCGGTCCTCCGTCACTTTGTAACTACATACCTTTATCTGACGTCATTATAAGGCTTAGATTAAGGATGTAACGTTTTTCTATTCGCGCTGTATACGAAAACAGGAAAGAGGCCCGTTGCGCTCAAGTTTTATGAAGCTATTATCGGCTACAATGTTGTAGTAAAGTAAAGCTGATTGGCACGTAGGTATCTTGTTCATGGGGTACTGACTCACCTTCCATTCCATAATTTTATTTTCACTGCGAGTCACGGATGATAAATAAATGACCGAAGTAACAAATTTCACACCGAATGCAGAAAGTTGGAGCTTTCTTCCTACGAAGAAAATCAGATAACCAATAAAGACGTTTAAAATATAAATTGCAAGAGAAAGTAAAATGAACAAAGACCGAAGAAACTAAGACTAGGTAACCTATCACGACCGAATACAATAGCTTCTCTCAGAAGCTTTTTAAAGATATTGCTTCAAATATCGCATTACAGATTGGCTTTAAACACGATGATTTTACGATCTCTTTACATTTGCGTGACATCCAACCAGATAAATGTATACGTGCTTAAAGACCTACGGATTTTATGTTTGGTTGCTAGATGTTACGCATCATCAATCTTTAATAGCTAATGTACCTTCACCCAGTCACGAGTAACTTATGATATAAATGTATATTCATTCTGAGCTTTGAAACCGATCAGCATAAACCTCTCTCTTATTATATGATTATAATGATCTGTCAAAGTAAATCTTCCTCGACTTCATCAAACAATAACTTCGTTTTATCGGCGCGTTACCAGCTAACTTTTAAGTGATGGGTAAACTTTGTAATATAATCTTGGTTTTATTCACACAGCGAGAATTTGGGAATCACGCCAGCTGGCTCTCCTCATGGCGTACCCTATGGCTTCTTTAACTTCCAAAATCGACACGAATTTCCATTTTCCTTGACAAACAAATCCACTTATTATAAGTCTTCCTTAGTCCAAGAGACTACTTGAAGCCAGCTGCATTATTATTAAGGAAAAGGGTCGCAAACCATAAAACGTTCTCAGTAAAACAAAAAGGTTAATCTTTATTTAGGTGCATTCAAACAATACATTTACTTCAATATTTTTTAATCGGAGCCCCGTTTATTGCGGCTATCAAATTTACTGCTTGCATACTTTTAAAAGCGGGAACGTCAGGCCAATGAAACTGAGAGGACCTTTAAATTCGTTATAAAACTGGAACCTTTTATTCCCGTCACATACATCACACGAGTGTTAAAGGGATTTTAGACAGACATCATTGTTTTCAATAAATGCCTCGTAAAGTATAGTGTAGACCCGCATACCACACAGTAACGTGCGACCATGAAATTATTGTTTTTATTTCTTTGGGATCATGAGCCTTTCATCAAAATGTTAAATAAAGGATAGGACACACCACGTATACACTTATCTAAGAACAAAATGTTCAGTTACACAATCATACAGAGCTAAACAAATTGCCCAACGAATGTGAGAAAAAAGTTAAAGACGAAACAATTGAGCATTCTAATAGCATCTTTTCGTGTTAACGCCATCAAATTACAATGTTCTCAGAAAGCAATGTAATTTATTTAAGTATTCCTAAATCGTTACGATAGATTCAACCGTTTATCGCTTTTACAGCGGGTTGGTAAACTGGTGCGCATACGCCTTTAGGGCGCGTTTACTTTCGAGCCAAATTACACTAGATAGTTTTACCACTAGTACTGAATGTATTTTTAAGACAGTGAAGCGGTGTCGCGGGATATCACGATGCATGTGGTGGCCCAAACTGGACACGTTTTATCAAAACTGTTTAAAGGGCGTGCAAGTCACGAAATATGGAAAAAGTGGATGTATTGGATATTTTCCTGAGACTGGGACAGAGTAGGCTATAATAGTATAAGCAATAAAATCTAGTTAGCGAACTTTCAGTCAGTAAATGCACCCATCCGAATATTTCCCACTTTTTCTTTATACTGATTTATATGACTGACACTGACCTAAAGCCATCCATCCCAACACAAAAGTTAAAGAGCCTACTAGTCTAATTTAAAATTCCAATTGGTATGTACGAGTAAACAGTAAAAGTACCAAGATTTCTATCCGGTACTATAAGTACTCCAGTTTACACTAAGCTTATTTAGGACTGCTTCTTCCAAGTCGAGCACTTTCAAGTTCTACAAATGTAAACGCTCTCCTAATACGAATTAAACTCGCGATATGAACCGCTCATAATGTTTGCGGTGTATGTTTATTACGTGTAGTTTCTAACACCAAGAGTAGTAAGTGCTGCGTATACTGTACTACTATATTACGTTAACGAGACAGTCTATTATATCGCTAAGGCTTTTCTCCTTTATTATCGCAAGTTTTAAGCCGTATTAATATGCGCGGGTGATGCTATCATTTTGTTATATTACCTTTGTTTAAGTAAGTTTTATTCGAAGGTGAGGTTACGAGGGGATAAATCTCGATATGGTAGATTCCAGAACAGAGGTGGTTAAGTGATAATCATCCACAATTGATCTCAAAACGGTTTAATTTATTTTTAATGGGTGGGAAAATCATCAAATGACCCCTCCCGTTGTGGGTGAAGCTGAAGGGAAAGTCAGACTTCTACTAACTGAAAGCCCACCCTGCTCCTTCCGTCGCCCTTGCATTCCGGGGTCGCGTATCTCGTTAGAACATTCCCGCAACCCTGTAAGTAAATCAGCATATCCTGGGACTGAAAAATCTGAGGATATGCGACATCCACCAAGCTGCATCGCATGGTGAAGAACCCCCCATTCCCTCTTATAGAGACGAGGCCTTGTCCCAGCAATGGAAACGAGCAAAAACGGTGTAGTCTGGTTTCGTAACCTTACGTTATGGTAGATTCAAAAATATATTGCATAATTAATTGTTACAGTTACATTTTTATTTATTTTTTTCAAAATAAATACAGTATTTTAACTAACTTCTGGCCATGCCCAAGAATTTAGCAATTGATAGACCTCTGCTTAACTCTTTAGCCATTTCAACCAAACAATATGCATAAAATTCTAGTGTATGTTACGTGGAAACTACTAACAAAATAATATAATGCGAGAACGGTATCAACAAACGACGTACCTGAAAGCACTAGACTAGAAAATTAAGCTTTATCGCCAACACTCTGAAAATTAAGACTTGCTGAGTGAAACGGAAAATTCTGAATCACTATAATAAAGGCAATATGCCTAAAATGTAGCTCAGAAAACGCAGTGGTTTCGTTGAGTACAGGTGAAGTATCATTAGAACTTAGATCCGAGTTTTCGAGAGAGTAAAAAATACATAATTTTGAAATTATAGTGTTCTAAAAACTTGCAGGCCGAAGCCCATGACCCATTTAAAATAAAATTAAAACAAACACAAATTAGACACTATTGCTTACCAACTTCCTAAATCCTAGATTTCAAAATCTATATAGGTATATAAAAGCGAAATACCACTCACTGATTAATCACGAAATCTCAGAAACTCCATATAGTAGAGCTCTCAAATTTTGCATGGGGGTTCCTTTTAGAACGTAGATGCTCGCTACGACGAGATTTTGCGAAATTACCACGGGATTAACTTCCCACGCGAACGAAGTCGCGAGCAACTGCTAGTTACATATGAACTAACTCAAAAGAAAATTACATATTAAGTGATTTTAAAATCTGGGTACTTTCAGTGACCAAGCCAGTTTAAAAACTTGCACCATACAATTTGTTTAAATTAGGTTTATCCTTTATGTTTTCAGCTGTGCTTTCTCAAGCGCTTGTTTATACCTAGTTAACTTTTTGAAAAATTTGTCTATACATATTTCTGTTTGTCCGGACTAATCTCTAGAACGGCTGAACCTATTTGAATGACAATTTCGCTGGAAGATGGAGGACGCTATAATTCCTGCGGAATCAGAATTTACGCGGGAAAAATCTCCAACGAGTACCTACGAAGCCGCAGGCATAGCTGGTAGTTGAATGTATAACAATCCATTAACTGCAAAAAAAAAACTGGTAGCATTGAAAATGTACCTATATCAACTAATAGCTGTACCCCGCGGTTTCACCCGCGTATAATCCTACTACTACATATTATTAACGCGAAAAACTCTGAATATTGATGAATAGATGGTATCATTTTTATTAATCCTATCTAATTTGCAATGGATGGAGAATCGCAAAGTAAAGATAGTTGTTAATCATATTGTTAAGAATAGATTTAGAGTATTTCGGTATTACATACAATATTTTAGTCCTATTTTCTTGTATACGACAAGTAATAGTATGCATTGGTTTTCTTGGGGATCTAAATAAAGCAACATATAATCGGGCATGTGAAAAAAAAATTGGCTAAGTGCGTGTCAGACTCGCCCATGATAGGTTCCGTAGTAGCTACGCCAAATAACTTTCTTTTTCATAGTATTTGTATGCATAACAAAGTTCAAACGATAAATATTTCCAAAAACAAAGTCAAAGAACACTACCTCTCCTCCCGTAATTTTCTATATTATACGTATATATTTTTCGATATTAATATAAATATGTATTTTATTAGCTTAACTGTATGTTTTAATTTACGTAATTAGTATTATACATACTGTCCATCATCTTTTATGTAACTCTCCTGTCGCAGGTCTGCTGAAAGAAATTTCTTATGAAATAAGCAGCACCTTTGTGCTCTTTTTTCTGTATTTTTTTTTTCTCTTATAAGTTGATATATGTACCATCGTAGTCACTGTCATTTTGAAATATCTATCTATAGACACCGACACCCGCACGTACAGTTTTGATGAAAAAATATTTTTTTAGTTCCAGTTCTATGTATGGGGAGTCACCCCTTAATGTTTATTTTTTTAATTATTTTTGTATAATAATCGGAAAGCGGTTTGCAGAATACATCTATCTATATACCAAGTTTCAACTCTGTTGTCTTAATACATAATTTCGGAATAAAATGACTGTGACATACACATAACATAACATAATTTCTTAGACTCCTTGAGTTCACATTTAGATCATATAGACTCGCAAAAAAACTTAGTAATAGCCGGGGACATAAATATTAATATCAGACCCAAAGAGACACAGGCGCCTAATGAGCAAAATAACCGTCTTAATTACCTTAACACACTGTCAACGTATGGCATATTGCCAGGACATACACTGCCTACCAGAGAACAAAACTGCTTAGACCACTTCATGCTACGAATCAACGGGAGAAAAATATGCGCATCAATTGCTATCTTACAGACTTCGATCACAGATCATTTTACTACATTTCTGTTACTATCAAAAACAAAAAATAATGAATTAATACACAAAAGTGTTACCACCTTGAACTTTGAAGGTGCATTAAATTATTTAAAAGAAAAAAATATATATACACGAATTGATGTTCTGCAGTGATCCTGAGTCACTAACCGATATACTTATTGAAAAACTTACTGAAACTATCAAGAATAATACTACAATAAAAAATATTTCCAATAATAAACGTATCATTAAACCGTGGATAACCCCGGGAATACTCCGCTGTATAAAGAATCGTAATAAACTACAAAAAACCTCACGTGCCGACCCATATAATGAAATTCTAAAAATCACATATAGTCGATATAGAGACTACTGTAAATACCTTATTAAAAAAATTAAAAGGAAATATGAAAAAGAATTACTAGCTAACTCAGTCACCAACACAAAACTATTATGGAAAAATATAAAATCAATTACTTATACCAATAAAACAAAAAATCAAAGCACAGAATTACTAAAGATTAAGCCTACTCCGTCTGAATCAGTAAACTACGTTAATAACTATTTCGCAAATATCGGAAAGGAATTAGCACAACAAATACATCCTAGAAATAATAACAGTCCTGATCACCAACACAACTATGTACATACACAAATAAATTCATTCGTGCTCTTAGATACTGACACAGAGGAAGTAGAAGGAATCATAAGGAACTTGAAGTCGGATAGTGCCCCTGGATGGGATGGCATTTCAACTAAATTCCTTAAACACTGTAATAAAGAACTCGCCCCGGTCATTGCCCACCTGGCTAATCTCTGCTTCAGAAACGGAGTATTCCCAGGCCCACTAAAAAAATCTATTATCACTCCAGTTCATAAGGGAGGGAACGGAAGCGATGTCAATAATTATAGACCCATCTCGGTGTTGCCAGCCCTGTCTAAGGTAATTGAAAAAATAATCAACGCTAGATTAGTAAATTATTTAAATAAGTTTAAAATTATATCTTCAACACAATTTGGCTTTAGGCAGGGAGTATCCACCGAGGACGCAGTTGGTGGCCTCACCTCGCTGGTAACTGAACATTTAGATAGAGGGAAGAAATGCCTGACTGTATTTCTTGACCTAAAAAAAGCTTTTGACACCGTTTCCGTTCCCACCCTGGTGAACAAATTGGAAAAACTTGGAATACGGGGAACTCCTCTTAATTTTCTCATTGACTATTTGACGAACAGGAAACAAAGGGTAAAGATTGGAGAGTATATTAGTGATGAGGCAGATGTGACGTTCGGCGTACCGCAAGGTAGTGTTCTGGGTCCCACACTATTTCTAGCCTACATTAACGACCTTTGTAATCTAAAAGTTGAAAATGGAAATATATTCTCTTACGCCGACGATACTGCTGTTGTCTTTCATGGGCACACTTGGTTCGATGTTAAAATGAAAGCAGAGATAGGTATGTTCCAAATTGCTACGTGGCTCGATAACAACCTCCTCACGTTAAATACTGCGAAAACCAATTACATATGCTTCTCCATCTATAAAAGTACACAACCAGATGAAGTATTCAACATTAAAGTACACACATGTGATAGAGCTGGAGTTGATGATTGCACTTGCCCCTTAATTAACAAAGTCTTGGAAACAAAATATTTAGGTATAATTATTGATCACAGGTTGTCATGGTACTCTCATGTTGAACATGTTACTGGAAGGATTAGGAAAGTAGGATGGATTTTTAAAACACTAAGATATATTGCTCCTATAAATATAAAACAGAAATCAGGTTCTCAGAGAAATTTATTAAATGAAATATATATCTCTCTAGCACAATCTGTTATAGCCTACTGTATTACAATATGGGGTGGCGCAGCAAGATCGAAGTTCATACACGTTGAACGAGGGCAACGTGCCGTAATAAAAATTATGTATTTTAAAAGGTCTACTTACTCTACTGAAAATCTCTATCAGGATAGTGGACTGCTTTTTGTTAGAAAGTTATACATCATACATACCATTCTAAAAAAACACAAGAATTTACCGTATGATCCAAATATACTAACAAAAAGACGGAAAGATATCATAGCACAGGTTCCACATACTAAAACAAAATTTGCTGCCATTCAGTACAATAAACTATCATGTCAACTTTATAATAGGATAAATAAAAAGATATATATATACAATAAACAATTACATGAGTGTAAAAAATAGTAACTAATTGGATAAGGACACTGAATTACGCAGAAACTGAGGTACTATTACAACACACAAAATGATACACAAATACACACACACACACACACAAACACACACATACAACAAACAAACACGCACACCATCTCGCACACACCATACACACACAAATAAGAATACTGTTTACATCTAAGTTATTCAGTAAATTTATATTGCTGTAGAAGAGCGGAGTCTCCTAACACAGGCATTACTTGCTTAAAAGGAGGCTCCAATCACTAACTAATTCAAAACTTCTTGGTTATAAAAATAAATATTTTGTATATTTTGTATATTTGTATACGGAAGGATGGACAGACATGGTGAATCTATAAGGAATCCGTTTTTTGCCATTCGGCTATGGAACCCTAACAACATGGCTTTAAATCTATGCCGACGACGTGTTTGAATGCCTGACCCTTTTTTCGGGTGGGAAAATCATCGAATGACTTCTACTAACTAAAACCCGCCCTGTTCCTTCATGTGCCCTTACGTTTCGGGGCCTCGGTATCTCATTAGAACATTCCCGCAACCCCGGAAATTGTATCCTTTTAAAATAATAGGTAAATCTGTAGGCACCATGGGGATTCGAGGTATTAGTGCCGTTTGTCTAGCCACTGGTCCTGTGAAAACTATTGCAACTATGACATTGCTTCAAAGATATTCTAATATAAAAACTTTTTACCAAAAAATTAAACCGACTCCCAAAAAACACCGCAAAGTGAAAAATAACTTTAATTTCGGTAGTCGGTGTCTTTAGTTTTGTTTTTTCGTTTTTGGCACCGACTTCCGAAATTAAAGTTATTTTTCACTTTGCAGTGTTTTTTGGGAGTCGGTTTAATTTTTTGGTAAAAAGTTTTTATTTCACTCTTTTTAGTTGGATGATTTTTAATTTACCTAGTTACAAGAGCCTAAATGTCAACTACTTATTACCTTTTACAAAATATTGCTTTTCCCAATGCTGGGCCGTTAATTGTTGAGCAGTTCTCCTGGTACTTCACCATCAGCTCTACATCACCATATGCATTGTGACGAGCATAAAGTGCTTAACATCCATATTCAGGTAATCGAATCGCAATCCACTCAATACTTATTATTGAGTAGTTTCGGCGGCCATCTGTGGTCTTCATCATCAGTTCCACTTCCCCAAATGGTACTTTTTGAGAGCAACTGCACAAGTTACTATAAGAAATACCCAAAACGCCATAGGTGTGCCTATAATATTTGAAGATTTCCCTCGATTTCTCCAGGATCCCATCATCAGATCCTGACTTTGGTGATAATGGTACCAATTTCGACGTATACCCATTCGAACAAAAAAATAATTTTCCAAATAGGTTCAGCCGTCTTCGAGTACTCGATGATCATACATAAAAAAATAAAAAATAAATATACGCGTCGAATTGATAACCTCCTCTTTTTGTCGTCGGTTGAAAAGTACCAACTTAGTAAGCATACAAAATTTAAATTTTAGGTAACCTCCGACAACTATGAAACACCTGAATAGATCTTGTTAAGTTCCATGGTCTCTCTTGCAGCCGTAGTGCGGGTCGTTTTGCACGACATGCCAACTTAAATGACATTATCCGACGAGCCCTTGTCACCGTCGGCGTTCCAGCCGTTTTGGAACCCATTGGACTGGCGCGTGACGATGGCAAGAGACCGGACGGCATGTCATTGTTTCCTTGGAAGATGGGTAGGCCTTTAGTGTGGGACGCAACTTGTGTCGATACTGTCGCGCCATCCCATCTTCCCAGTTCATCATGTTGTGCTGGCGCTCCCGCTGCGGCTGCGGAAAACCTCAAGCGGCGTAAACATAGTCATCTCGGTGATAACTATATTTTCGAGCCGTTTGGGGTCGAAACTCTCGGACCATGGGGCCCGTGTGCTCAGCCTTTTTAAAGAAATATCGAAAAGGCTCGTTGACGCTTCCCGCGACCCAAGGGCTCGCTATTTCTTTGGTCAACGGCTAAGCATTGCCATACAACGAGGCAATGCCGCCAGTATCTTAGGTACGTTGCCAGCCGACAGCGTTGAGGATGAATTTTTTGATGCTTTATTGTAGTTTGTATTTTAGTACATAATTTTGTATATTTGTTGTAATTAATATATTTATCAGTGTAATTCATTTCAGTTGAAACGTGTTAAGTTTTAGCTAAGAACCATCTCGATCACGTCAGCTTTCTAACATAAAAACCGCATCATAATCGGTCTTACGATGCCACAGAAAGACATACAGACACGAAGATACACAGACACATCAAACTTATAACACTCCTCTTTTTGCTTTAGGGGTTAAAAAAAAAACTTTTTAACAAAAAATTAAACCGACTCCCAAAAAACACTGCAAAGTGAAAAATAACTTTAATTTCGGTAGTCGGTGTCTTTAGTTTTGTTTTTTCGTTTTTGGCACCGACTTCCGAAATTAAAGTTATTTTTCACTTTGCAGTGTTTTTTGGGAGTCGGTTTAATTTTTTGTTAAAAAGTTTTTTTTTCACTCTTTTTAGTTGGATGATTTTTAATTTACCTAGTTACAAGAGCCTAAATGTCAACTACTTATAACCTTTTACAAAATATTGCTTTTCCCAATGCTGGGCCGTTAATTGTTGAGGAGTTCTCCTGGTACTTCACCATCAGCTCTACATCACCATATGCATTGTGACGAGCATAAAGTGCTTAACATCCATATTCAAGTAATCGAATCGCAATCCACTTAATACTTATTATTGAGTAGTTTCGGCGGCCATCTGTGGTCTTCATCATCAGTTCCACTTCCCCAAATGGTACTTTTTGAGAGCAACTGCACAAGTTACTATAAGAAATACACAAAACGCCATAGGTGTGCCTATAATATTTGAAGAGTTCCCTCGATTTCTCCAGGATCCTATCATCAGATCCTGACTTTGGTGATAGTGGTACCAATTTCGAAGTATACCCATTCGAACAAATAAAGAATTTTCCAAATCGGTTCAGCCGTCTTCGAGTACTCGATGATCATACATAAAGAAAAAAAAAAAAAAAATATATACGCGTCGAATTGATAACCTCCTCTTTTTGTCGTCGGTTGAAAAGGAATAGAGTCTATATTTTTAGGATCTCCTACACAAAATTAAGAAACGTAAAAATATAGACTACAAATACGTATTTTTATAACTGTATACATATCAATGGAACTAAAATAAAACAAAATGAATAAACTTACTATAAACATTAAACGATCCTTTTAGAAGTCGGTTAAAAAAATGGGTTAAACTAAATAACACCCTATCAAAATTACTTATTCAACTAAACAGAAAGTAAAATAAAAATATTCAAATGTATAGACACAAAAACACTCATCTGACGTAAAAAAAAGCTTAAACAATTTTCACTTACATAGGAAGTCTTTTAGCAAAGAAATCGAAATGAAACCAAGTTTAGGTACCTATGCTATCAGTGCGGTATGTAACGCGAGTTACAGCTGTGCTCAACGCGCCGTGCATCCGCGCCCCATTTTGGTAAATAACGTTGTTGAATAATTTTAATTTTACATTTTCTCCTAAACTATAAGTCCAAATTAAATACTGAAAAAGGCAAAGTTTATCTTCATAAAATTGTCTTGATGATGAGACTATTCGAACGTAAGTATTAATATGGCCACATAATAATAATACTACAAAGTCATGCCTTATTTTATTGATATTTTCTTTACATAATTTGCTATATTGTGGATTATTCATAAAAGTTAGATATGTAGTACCGCGGACTTTTTTAGATCTACATAAACCCTACATTTTTGTATTACATGATCTTTTGGTAAATATAAAGCCTGCAATACATGTTGGCCGAGCGTTGTCGAGTGAAGGCTAATACCAACATGTAGACGGTATATTTGCCTAGTCTTGCAATCGCTCGGTGTCACTTGCCTAGTTGGCCGTGTGAAGGCCAGCGCCAACGTGTATAGAGCTCATTTGGTGCAACTTGTCTTCGCTCGCCGTTGCTCGTGATCACTTGCCTCACTTCGGATCGGTGTCGGTTTTTGGTCACAAATCAAAGGCGCTCGCCTGCGCTCGGCCAACGTGTGGGCAGCTCTACAGACCCTCTTCTACATTGGTCATCTGCATTGGCGTCCGACGAACTTGTCGAACGTGTGGACATTATTTCATGCCTTGTACCTATTTGCCAACGCTCGCGTTAGCCTACGCTCGGCCAACATGTATTGCAGGCTTTAGCATTTCGCCAGCGCACGCGATTATAGTAATTTACTGGCGTATTTTCTTCCGACTTACTTCACTAATACCCTGAAAGCAGTAGCGTAATGCTAAATAGACTATAGCCTTCCTCATGAAATTGCCTATCATAATCAGAAAGAATTTTTGAAATCCACCCCGCACTTTCGAAGATTAGCGCGTTCAAACAAACAAACTTTTCCGCTTTATAATATTAGTATAGATAATTACCAAGTCTGAAAAAATGGTCTGGCTATGCAAATAGTTGCCGTACATACATACTCTTGACGTAAATATTAGCAGTAAGCAGTCTTCGCTTTGCAGTAAACAACAAAGTGTCCAAACTCGACTTTATTTTACGTTGTACAGACGCCAGCACATGAAGCTACCCGAAACTGTCAATTTTTCCCAATCAACCTTGAACCTAATTTCTTTAGCAATAAAGTTGAAAATTTATTAAAGAAATTTGACAGATTGTTGTAGCTTGATGTGCTGGCGTCTGTACATAATCTTTGTATCCTTTTTTCCGTGATTGTTAGAAGGAACTCGCGATGCCCTCCTCGCTAATGAGAAATAGAGAGCACGATCGGTGCCATCTTATTAAAATAACGAAACTTTCTTGTTTTACACATATAGTAAGTATTTCTTGAACTCTGTAACCCCAGAAACTAGATGTTGGTAAACTAACCATGTTCAATTATGTCAAAGGTGTTTGTATCAACGTTAGTATTAAACTTTCTTTGGTAACCTAGTAAGAACATGTACACTAAAATGGTATTGATGTACCTATATTATATACATACTCGACCAGCAAAGCTTTCTTGGTCCGTTTGTACACGTATATAATTATTTACTCTATCACTATAACTACAGCGGATGTCTTTAAAATAGACAATGAAAATAAAACTAATCTGGCACTTGGGTCGGATTACGATCACAATAATCGCCCTAATGAGCGGCTAAAGGAAGAACTGACAAAACTTGAAGCTAATACACAATTTTCTACTGTATAATGGGTACTAAATCTAAAATGTGAACTAGTAATACTTATAATATCCTACAAATCTGTGGGTGTGGTTCTGCTCTCCTAGGTAAGCTGCGATACAGCCTGTGTTTAGGAGAAGCAGTGCCCGCCCCGTTATTGAATATAATTGATTTTCTACCAATTAAATTAAGGACTAATATCTATCTATCTTTTAATATATTTTTTACAATTAATAAAATAAAAGTCTTAATCTTAATTTATATAAGTGTCTTAAATGTATGTGAGTGTTGTGTATTCGTGCGTGTTTTCTACTGTATAAGAAACTATAAATAATAATATATTGCAAAAGGGAGTTGAGTTCGATACGAATCACTTAATACATCCACCTGTCGACGCCGCAGTCACTAGGGACGCAATTTCCGGTACTTATTGTTAAGCGGAAGGCTACAGACCTACAGTAGCTGAACACATTGACAATTCAGACAAGATGGATAGTTCGGATAAATAGAAAATACTGGGAGCTCTAATTTAATATAAAACACCTGCCTGTGTATTTCATTACTCACGAACAATCTCAAATCTTTGCTACTTTCTTAATGGTTTTGCACATCGCTTTAGATGACATACAAAGTTAATAAATGGATTCGTTTAAGATAAGAAGGCATTTTCGTCGTCGTAGTTCATACCAGTGCGACATACCCGACTGTATTCTGTAACAATATTTTTACTGTAGTGTTAATTATTGAGAAAGTGCTAACCAAGTATAGCTTTTGTGAGCCAAAGTAATTCTTCGCAACGATAAAAACTGTAAAAGTCTTTGATCTCAGAGTTCTCAGACCCAGTAATAACTGACCGCTCAACCCAATAACGAAGACATACCATAGGAATGATATAAACGATAAAACAGCAGCAGTTAATGAACCGGGTCAATACTCATTATCGAAGAACAAACCGGCGCAACTCTACAAACATACGTCACTCTGAACAAGCACATTGTCAGCTTATCAAATGATAATTAAATTGTTTATACTACGTTCAAGACTCATTTTTATCTTTCTACAAGATTTAATATACGACAAGAAGTTCTTATATTTGCACTTTCCATTACGTGCGACGAGGTTGCTACGGCGACTGTGACAAAAGGGAATTTTCTACGAATTTGCTGCCGGTTTAACACCTTTGCTCTGGTATGTCATGTGTAATACCTTTTATTTACTTTAGGTCTTTTCTTTGAGACTATACCACGTTTCTGCACCTTTGTGTGGGTAATTGAATCAATTTGAAATTTTTAATTATTGAAACCACATGTAGAAGGGTGAGTACTCTCGATGCTAATGTGGATTCGCGTATTCGAGCGCTTTGGTCCTGAAGCTGCAAAATACACAATCATTTAAATATCTATGTTTATTGCCCCTGCATTTTTACGTATAACAAGTGGGTGGAAGGCTTCGCTGCTGAAGTCTCTAGCGTACAGCCACTCAACCAAATCGAAAATGTTTCTATCTAGAACAGGAACTAATACTAAAGGAACTTTACGAGTAGTGTACACAGTTCGACTAATATCCTGGAGGGCATTTCAAACATAGGATCGCTTAAAACGGAACACTTCCTCATTTTGTCACTTGCCCATTTCTAAACTCGTAGGTCTCTAAGTGCATCGATCACCATGTGTACAATTCGTTGTAGGGTTGTCTCTGTTAGTCATTTTTTTATCATGTTTAAGAATTTAATGATATAAGTTTTTAAGCTATCGGAAACTCAAAACAAATAATATACCATGTGTATTTTTTGTTTAAAAATACACATGGTAAATACCCCGTTTTAAGTTCTAATGATAAGAATTTAATGTTCTCTCAATCTTAATATTAGAACCAATTTAATCTTTTTAAACACATATATCGTCATATAATTAATGTGGATCTAGATATTGGTCTAATCATCATCAACATTTCTGGTTCTTCAAATTCTTTCTGCTGAAGGCTCAATCTTCGGTAGACAGAATTAGGAGAACCACGACTGGAAAAACTGGCTTTTGACGACGCAAAAAGGACTAAGTCCGCGGTGCCAACCCTAAATGCGTCGTGGGTAATACGAACTGAGCAAGTACCCGGAACTATACGGTGTGTGGTCCCGGAGGGGGACGCGGAAATCGATGACATGCGATCCAATTTCAAAACAAACGCTTTTCGACACTGGCTGTATTGTTTTGAAAGTTACACATCATTATTTCAGATAAGTTGAAAAAAAAATGAGGTAATTTCGAAAATATAATATTTATTTATTCAGAGCTTATAAATCAAGTTTTTAGAAACTAGGCTTTTGGAACAGGTTAGAGCTAAGATTCTTAAAAGGCACCAATTTTGAAAGTATTAATAAAATCAGCTTTGACCTTCACAGTCACCACGCAAACACGTAGGTATCTGTAAATCTTATTCAATAATATTTTATTGAACTTCCAAACGTTATTAATATCTTCTCCAAGCACGTGATCAAATTTTGAAACAACACGCGTTTCACAAATTAGTAGATATAGTTAATAAGATTCTCTAACTAAAGTTTAGTTACTACACTAATAAAGGCATTTCTAACAAATAAATAGGTATACGCTGCGACGTGTTTTCGTGTTTGCAAACAGTATAACATTGTTTGCTAACAGAATATAGGTGTGGTCTAACATTTTTGTTAGCAAAAACACAATAACATATTTGCCGAGACGAATGGATAACATCCCCCGCGTTCGCCTGCGGGGAGGGGGAAAGTGACGCATTTTGTGTTCGCGCTCACTATCCCTATTTTTTAATCTCAGAGACAGAATTGCCACATTCAAATGTCAACTAAATCTACTATTGCTATAACAGCTTGCACGTCTTCTTCGTCAGAACTCATTTTTAACGGACTTCTGAAAAAGGAGGAGGTTCTCAATTCGGATGTTTGTTTTTTTTTTTTTTTTTTTTTTGTTATGTTTGTTCGGGCATAGCTCCGTCGCTCGCCAACCGATTTGAAAAATTCTTTTTTTGTTGGAAAGGGTATACTTCCCAAATGGTCCCATGAAAATTTTATCGACATCGAACAAGCCGTTTCTGAAAAATCAACAAAAGTCTAAAAAATATATTTACATTGATGACCTTTTCGGTTACTCTATATTGTGTTTTTTGTTCGCGCGTTTTTAGTTTTTTGTAGTTGACATTTTGGCTTTTATAACTAGATTAATTACAAATTGACCCACTAAAAAGCGTGAAAATAAAAACTTTTTTGCAAAAAAATAAAACCGACTTCCATATCAAAACACTACAAAGCCAAAAATAATTTTAATTTCGGAAGGCGGTGTGAAAAAAAAAGAAAATACAAAACCAATAACACCGACTACCGAAATTAAAATTATTTTTGGCTTTGTAGTGTTTTGATATGGAAGTCGGTTTTATTTTTTTGCAAAAAAGTTTTTTTGAAATTAAACAAAAACATTACAACAATTATAATAGGCGCAGCGGACGGGCGGTTTTACTAACATATTTTGCTAACATGTTTTGATAACATGTTTTGTTAGAAAATTGGCGCAGCGGACCCGGCTTTATGAAACAATAATAATTCGGAATAAATTGGCTGGTTGTAGAAATGGGCGAATATTACAGTTTATATTTTTATGGCGTATGAAACGCTGGCAAGAGAGCGCTCGGAGGCATCGAGCATTCGGAGGAGGAATGTCTTCTAGTAGAGACCTAGTCTAACAGACAAGGAAGGCCACTTATAACTATCTAACTTAATCTTATAACTTATCTAAAACATTTATTGTTTTAATTCATTTTATTATTTAAAAATCTATTTGTAAGATACAAAAAAAAGTAGGTACCCACAACTCACAAGTACATATTAGAGGTAGATTTTTGTGCCAGGGTTGCAGAATTGGTCGAAAGAGTTACCGCGGCCTCGGAACACGAAGGGCAAATCACCGAAATGGATGGGTTTTTCAAGATTTCACATCCTTAAAAAAAGGGTAGATTTTTCGATCAAAAATCTTAACAGTACATACCGATTGCCGACTAATAGACAACGAAGATACATTTGGCCAAGCAGTAACCTACCAAATTCTTACAAATTTTAATTTAGTAAAATTAGTCGAATCCCCGGTCAACTAAGTAATATTTATTTAGCAGAATATTACAGAGCATTGAAGTTTGAAGTAAAACGAATGTAAATTACCTACGTTGTACCTATGAAGATGTTGGTTGTAGAAGGCCGGTAGTTATTTCCAGAAGTAACTAGAGTAACATGGACTAATAATTAATGTTGAAACAAATCTGTACTCAACATCGTATAGTTGCTTCTAAAATATATTTAACAGGAAATAGAATAAGTAAATAAGCATAAATACTGAAACTCTTTTCTCATCAAGGCAGTTTTTGGCAACCTTTACAACAAGATTGAAAAGGCATCTTCTGTTTCTTCTTTTTCGTTTCATCATAGGCCTCATTTATCGCTGACGATCAGCCGTGGTCGAGGACAAGAAAAAGCTCACAGAAAAGAAAAACACAGGCTTAAGATTTGATATGATATATATCTTCTTAACATAGTATAAAGCAAAGTCGCTTCCCTGTGTCTGTCCCTATGTATGCTTAAATCTTTAAAACTACGCAACGGATTTTGATGCAGTTTCTTTCAATAGAAAGAGTGATTCAATAGGAAGGTTTTTAAGTATATAACATGCATAATATAGTAGAGAAACACTGATAATTTTTGAGGTTTCTAATGTGATGTCGCAAATAAACACATTTTTTTGCGCTTGCTTTGCAAACGCTGGCTGAACCCTACGAGATAGATCAAAATAATGTACTACAGTATTGTACACCTTAAAAAGGTCAACAAAAATGTCCTGGATGGCATCTGTCTATCTCTTATAGATAACCCACAACAACCATTTTTTATCCTTTACTTTTTACGAGAAATACGAGCATATTTTACGAAGCGATTTAAAGCAATACAGCATTAATCCTTATCCAATTAAGTACCATAAATACATTGTGCATTTAATATAAATCAATATTGCCCTTCACAGAATATAATTTACATAAATAGTTTCGAAGATATTACAGATTTAAAATGCAAGGACATAGCGGTTGCCGCGCGGTGCCGCACGGTGGGCTGAAAATCGGCTTTCATAGACTTAGGCATTTTATTTTGCAAGTGCGAGTTTTTTTGCCGGATATCACTTCTATTAGTTATAACAATATACAAAAATGACACCAGAATTGATTCTGCACAGAAACGAAGGAATTATAATTTTTTTACGAAAATTTTGTATGGAGCTAGTATGAAAAATCGAAATATCTCTAAAACGGCAGCGATAACCGTAATTTCCTTATAGGGGGTTATAGTACTAATTATTTATGATTTTTTGACATACGTTACATAATGGTTGTAGATGCCTTTTTTTAAAAAAAATCGTCAAAATATTTTTATTTATTTTTACATATTTAAACGTTCCTTTTAGTGTTTAAGTTGAAGAATTCAGAGCTTTAACAACTCTTATCATAAAATAGCATCACCCCTATAGACCTGAAGGACTAGACAGAGGTGTGTAGTGTCTTGTTGATCTTGTAAGATTTCCAACAATACCAAATAGTTGAATATCAGTGTCAAAGTGCCCATGCTGTCGCTTCTTTTTGAAAGATAGGGGAATGAAATTGTTAATTGATCATACCCTAAAAGTATGATTACAACATAACCGGACACATAATAATAATAATATCCTTATAGGGGATTATAGTACTAACATTATTTATTTTAACATAATATGAAACTGTTCAAAACGATCCATGAACTGTGTCAAAGTTAAGAACATCGTTAGGAAGCATGCTTTTTCCCCAAATATTAAGAATATGTGAAAAAAAAAAGACTGTATATAAACTTTTTATTGATAGGTAATTTAAATAAAACAGAAGTAACAAAAATAATATCTAATAAATTCAATTATACAAAATACATATTTGAAACTATAATTTATGAAATTATTAACTAAACATATTGGTACAATAAACTAACATAAATAACAAAAGAACATAAAGAAAAATAATTAAATTTTACAAATTTTCTTTACAACTTTCGTTGTCGGACTCCAATTCCGAGTCAGAATCCAGATCGGATATACCTACAAACTCGAACTCAGTTTCCGGAAACTGTATTAGGTCGAGAGTTTCAGCAAAAAAGGTTGTCTTCCTTTTGGCATCTAACTTCGGCCTTTGTGCACTTAGAAAAGGATCCGAAGAAACAACAAGCATATTTAGGATATCTTGATTAGAATCTTGCCTGCTTCTTTTCCGCGAATGATGTTCCCGGAACCTCCTAAAATCTTTGTTTCGAGACTCTGAGGCTTCTTCCGAGAGAGTCCCAATCGGGACAATATCATTTTTTTCGATTATGTCAGCTCCGTGTATTAATAGTTTATGTACGGTTGATGACATGTAGTACCAGTCGTATAATTCCACGTACTTTTCTGCTGTTTTGCGAGCAAAATCTTTAAATTTGATGACATCGATCTTCTCACCAGATGTTATTGCTTGCAAAATAACAGCAAATCTTTTTATCAGGTTTTGATCCAACCCAGTAATAGCTGCAGTTTTATTGGGAAACTCGAAAAACTTCCTTGCGGTATTCCCGTCATTGGTAGTTCCCGAGCCTTGTTTTACTATATCAATTAACAGATTGAGCTCCTCTTTAAATTTATTTTGAATGTTTTTTTTTCTGTTTTGTAACATATCTTTATGCTCATTACTTCTTGCTGCCCACTGTTTGAAGTCAAGTCTGTACGCAATGTGTAACAGACATTCCATGCAATTTATACGGGCATGTAGGGATGATAGGCCAAATTCATATATGTCAGAACACACAGTTTTTGATGTTACAGCATCTAAGTGGTTCATTTCTGTTGGTTTTGCTAAGCACAGGTAGCATGATGCATTTGATCTAGCTTCAGAAAGGTACGTGCAGACTTTTGCGTCGATCATTGTCATCATTAGTTTATGAGTCACCCTGTTACTATTAATGCACTCTGTGGGGTTAAGGGCCTCAATTTCCTCATCCATTTTTCTTTTGTTATCAATGACAACTGCATGGCTTTCTTTTACAAAAGTGAACTGAACCGGACGACAATAAAAAGTTGAGCATGGTTTCGGGTTTGTCCATATAGTATTATCTCCATCTGTCAGTTTCAGTGGCACCAAGGAGGTCATGAAAATGCTTGAATCATCATGCTCGCCGTCCATTTTCTGCTTGTATCGGCTTTGATTGGAAGCACCATCAAATCCCCACTTCGATATCAGCTTTAACTGCTTATTTTCCACATTATCAGAAAGACTTTGAAGAATCCGCTTCACCGTGATGTCAAGTAAAGCTTGAAGTGTAATTCTAGCTGATGAATCCGTAACTGATACTGATTGATTAGGAGGGTAGCATGCAAGCTTAGTTTGTTGCAGTTTATAGTAGGATGGGTAAATATCCTTAGCACCTTCCCGAATGGCAGTCTCTCGCAACGTAATATATTGCCACTTTGAAAGCTTAAGTGAAAGAAGCAATCCAAGTGCTTTCTCTGGTGTAAATATTACTGTTTTCTTAATGCTTTCCTTGATTTTAACGGCAGCTTCTGGATTTTTGATCATATAATTGATTACAGATGCGATATCTTCATAACCTTCTTCTTTTAAACGTGCTGCAGCTGCATATGCCAATTCACAGGAATCCTCGCCTATGTGCTCACTAGATCTTCTCTTTTTCTGTTTGCTTCCCAGATCTTTGAATGGTTTTCGGGACCTTTTTGTCATTGTTCCAACAGTCGATGATGTCGAAGGTTCTGGAGAGACTGAGCGTGCTCTTGGTATCTCATCAACAGTTGGTTCTTGATTTATTAAAGTTTGCACGCAACTCGGCCAATCAATATTTGCTTGCAACCACTCTCCGTACGTATTTCTAAACTTATCAAAGAATCGTTTAGATTTCTGCCACCTGTTTAAAGCAGCTCGCGTGAATCTCCGGCAAAATTCTTTGAGAGTTACTTGATCTTCGGCAGAAAGGCAATCGCCTATGCGGGACACAATTGCACTAAACAATACTTCATGATTAAATGAAGGACACTCACTTTTTAGAAGAACAAACAAATCTAAGTTGGTGATTAAACTTTCCATTCTAAGATTTTGTAGTCGCAAAGCAAATAGTTTTAGTGTTAGCAGTTACACGGTTGTGAACAATCTAAATTATGGAACAAAATTATAGCCCTTTTATTGTATAAAGTCAATAATTAGTTAACTACCCTCATTAAAGTTATAAAAGATATGATAATAAAAATTTATAATCGTCAAAAACATTTCGTAGAACTCATAGTAGAACTAATCAACATAAGCAAATCACATTAGCTCACTAATTATAAAAAGGTGAATGCAGTTCTTAGTTGGTATTGTTGCGAGATATTTCAAATCATTTAATCACTTAATAGGCTCATTAGAATCAGAAGACTACAACCATCATTCTAATTACTTAATTACTTGTCATCAGACTCATTAGATGACTACACAATATGTTATTTTGTATTTTGAACGTATGCAAGGTTTTAAAATTCCTTTTGTGTCGATATTATTATGTGTCCGGTTATGTTGTAATCATACTTTTAGGGTATGATCAATTAACAATTTCATTCCCCTATCTTTCTAAAAGAAGCGACAGCATGGGCACTTTGACACTGATATTCAACTATTTGGTATTGTTGGAAATCTTACAAGATCAACAAGATACTACACACCTCTGTCTAGTCCTTCAGGTCTATAGGGGTGATGCTATTTTATGTTAAGAGTTGTTAAAGCTCTGAATTCTTCAACTTAAACACTAAAAGGAACGTTTAATATGTAAAAATAAATAAAAATATTTTGACAATTTAAAAAAAAAAAGGCATCTACAACCATTATGTAACGTATGTCAAAAAATCATAAATAATTAGTACTAAAACCTCCTATAAGGATATTACGGTTATCGCTGCCGTTTCAGAGATATTTCGATTTTTCATACTAGCTCCATACAAAATTTTCGTAAAAAAATTATAATTCCTTCGTTTTTGTGCAGAATCAATTCTGGTGTCATTTTTGTATATTGTTATAACAAATAGAAGTGATAACCGGCACAAAAACTGGCACTTGCAAAATAAAATGCCTAAGTCTATGAAAGCCGTTTTTCAGCCCACCGTGTGCCGGTGGAGGCACGGCGCGCGTGCCTATGTTGCTTAGATTTGAGCGTTGAAGGTTTTTCCCATGGTAAATTATTATGTGTCGCACTTTCAAGAGTAATTACTAAAGAGAACATATATGTCGAATGACAAAAAGGCTGTCAACGATGTATATAAAGACATTCTATAGTATATTTAATATAAACATTGCACCCGTGCGAAGCCGGGGCGGGTCGCTAGTAGGTAATATATATATCACACTGTCTATATGATAGATAGATTGACATATCACTGACTTCCTCCCTTATAATTTCCTACTAGTGCATCAAATATTTACAGCTTAGGTTATCCTGCTACTTTCTACGACGGCATAGTGTAATCCGCGAACCTTTGGTTTATGTTACAGCTTCCTTCAACATAGATTATATCACATTTCACAGCCCATTTTTTATCTTGCTGTGTTGTGAGGGGGGAGATGTCGAGCTCAGATAAAAATAACGTTAATAATGGGAAGAAAGCCGGCCGTGGTAGCTGGTAGACGCACCTTTCACTGGCACAATTGTTTTAACAAGCTGTGCTTAGGGCAAGCTTTGGCAGCCACTCAGATTTACACAAAGCAACTGTGCGAGGTGATTGCCCTGGAATGCAAGATTGAGCCGATCTTTTTCTTGGCTATGCTCTCTGTTTATTCAATTCCATGATCCATGTCACCCATTAAATAATGTTTTCGGTTTCTTGCTCAATTAAAATAAAAAACCCCTGTCCATCAAAATCAAGAATAGGTATCTATTTTCACATAGGCATACATGAGCACTTATAAAACGTCAGAAGTTAGTGCACGGTTCAAATTAGTCGTTTCTCTGCTCTGTTCAAAATATAATTGATTTATATTGCTGTTTTTATGTTGCTATAATACAGTTTCAATAAGTACAAGAGGACCGTTAACATACTAGGTACAAAGTAAGTCTAAATAAAAAACGCAAGTCCTAAGAGTTCTCCCATTCACATAAAAAGGAGTTTTCTAGATACTTCACACGTTTAAATGAAGTTAATGGTAAGCCTGATTTCAGACTAAGTCTGTTTTACCTGAAGATCCTACATCCGTAAGTGCGAGCCGTAAAGTAGCAAAAAATACGTCCTCATGATTACTAACACAGATATCCTCATTCACAGATACTTTACGCTGTATTTTAAGTCCATTTCTTTCCTTTATGTTTTCTTCCTGTAATTTTATGTATACCGTGCCTATTTTGAATAATAAGTCCACGAATAAGTCTATACAGTTTACGTAATCGCTACTTGGATATAAAATTATCAAGCGAATGTTTACGGAATAGGCGCGCAGTCGTTTCGCAGGTAACAATGTAATGATAATGATCTTAGAAGAAGATAAACGCTGAAGGAACGTGGAGAATTACAAAGATTTACATAGTCTTTTTATGACAGGTATGTTAATATTTTCCTCCGTATTTTATTTTCGTACTTAGCGACTGAAGTGGTTTTAGGAGTCCTTTCAACAAATATTTTGCGTGGTTAGATAAAAGATATTATTTTACATACAACAAGGGGTAAACTGTCACCTACGGCAATAATTAAGTATGCTTATATTTCGAAATAATACAAGCAACCGATGCGTCGAGCGAGACGTCGGAAGGTCAAAAGCTTCTATAATGGAACTGGTAATAACATGACAACATTGATAACGAACTTGTAATTAACATTGTAATTGTTGCTAAAGATAAATATCGAAATGAGTTTCAGTATATTTTTTATTTTTATTTTATTCATTAACTTGCATAAAAAACACGTGATTGTGCTTTGGAGCTTCATTGCAATGACATACATTTATGAGACAGTTGTTTTTAGACAGAATGCAGTTAAAGTTTTGAAAAGCTTACCTACATACCTACGAACTTTAAAGGTTTTAAATCCATGAAAATCAAGAAAGATGAGTTTCTACAATTTATTTAAGGAAACCTGCGTCTAACGGGAGACTAGTTTAAGCTCAGATGATTGATTGGTTGAAACAGTAAGCAAGAACTGACAAAGAAGCAAAATGGAATTAATGGATCTTTCTACCTTTTCTGACAATTAATTTTACCATCCACTTCTTTTTTGTTCTTTCCCGAATAGGTAAGCAGAGGTGTGTGAAGACAAACATTTGGGCATTTTAGGTCAATATATTTATGTGTTGCGGGAAACTTCTAAACAAATACCGTGGCCCCGGAATGCAATAACAAAAAAAAGTTTGCCAATCTCTTCCGCTCCACCCAGAGCTGGAGAAATCATCAATATCTATTTGTATACCTTCATAAATGTAAAGTGTCTATGTCTGTGTCTAAGTCTATGTAAAGTGTTTTAATGCAACCACTTGAGGAGCACGACAGTCAGTATTATACCTTACTTCACCTTCTATTTTGTTAATACAAGGATGATGTTTGAATACCAATAAACTACTAGGTAAAATCACCTACAAATTTATTTCAATTAAAACAACAACAAAAAAGCGCCTCTACGCATGGTTATTAAAGCGCGCGCGAGGTCAAGCACCTACTTTACTCATGATACTAGACCACCATGAAATAGGAAATAGATGTAGATTACTTTGATAAAGCCCGTTTTTGCGCTAACCATTGTTTTAAGTGCGGCACGTGCTTAAGAGACTGCACGTGGTTCATTAACGAGATTGGGGTAATTTGTAAGGGAATGAGGGTTGTAGGATGTGGCGCGAATTTGGTAAAGTAGTACTTCGGCTGTATGAAAAAGAACGACAAGACCAGTACCTAGTCTGTTTTTTCGTATAGACTGATATCGCTTACAATTTTTTGACGTATTCCATATTGGGCATCCGCTTAATCGTCACCTGTGGGAATGGCACCTTATGGGAATTACCTTAGGTAATTCACTCAGGTGAAAAAATTTGGCATTTTTAGATACACGCTTGTGATAAAATTGTATCCTTTGCTTATCATATCATCTTTGTTAATCTTTAAAATAAAAACGCTTCATCACAACAAGCTTTTCTGCTGACTGACAATATTGCCCAACCTCCCCGCTGTTATTAGAAACAATTAAAATCATTTTATAAGCTCAAAATGCCTTTCCAACAAAAAAGTTATATACCTGTGTGTGTTTAAAATTACATTTTATCAACATTGGTTTGGCGTCTCCAATCAAACGAGGTGCAAAAACTGGTTTGTCTGAAGGATGCAATCCCTAGTTTTTATGACCAGTGATCTAATTTATTCGAACATGGGCAGGACATATTTAGCCACGTCATGGCTGTAAATATCTTGCAGCTATTCATAAGTAGTTAGTAGGTTCATTGAAGTTAATAAATTTTCGGTACCTCACAGCTTATGAGTTGGTCTTAAGGGGCCTAGTTGCCTAATTAAATTGTCATTGAGTCAGATAATTGAATTATGATTAGTTAAACGTACGTGAGATGCAACAGTAAACAAATTATATAAATACAATTCTATTGCCGGATTTATGTACCTACTTTAGAACAGCTGTAGGTACCTATTTGACTCATTATTTTTATTGTCTTTGTAATGATCAGGTTTATGCAAAAGAAAATGTTTGAAAATCGTGATTGAATGAAAATAAAACCGTAGAGGTCCGAATCGAATTAAAAAGTTTTTTTTTGGTGTTTGATAGTTTGACTGAATTAAACGACTTTCGGTTGGTTGCTCATTTTCTCACGTTGCTATGTGAGCTACACCGGGAAAAACCTTTAATATTCAAAAAATGTCAAAAAGAATATATATCTTTTATTGTTAAAAAAAAAATTTTAGCAAAAAATAGAACCGACTTCCATATAAAAACACTACAAAGGCAAAAATAACTTTAATTTCGGAAGGCGGTGTCAAAAACGAAAATATATACAAAACTAAAGACACCGCCTTCCGAAATTAAAGTTATTTTTGCCTTTGTAGTGTTTTTATATGGAAGTCGGTTCTATTTTTTGCTAAAAATTTTTTTTCACGCTTTTTAGTGGGTCGGTTTGTAATAGTACAGTTACAAAAGCCAAAATGTCAACTACTTATCACCTTTTACAAAATATTGCTTTTCCCGATGCATAGCCGTTCATTTTTGAGGAGTTCTCCTGGTACTTGACCATCAGCTCTACATCACCATACTCGTATGTATTGCGATGAGCATAAAGTGTTTAACATCCGTACTCAAGTAATCGAAGCGCAATCCACGAAATACTTATTATTGAGTAGTTGCAGTGGCCATCTGTGGTATTCATCATCAGTTCCACTTCCTCAAATGGTGCTTTTCGAGAGCAACTGCACAAGGTACTATAAGAAATACCCAAAACGCTATAGGTGTGCCTATAATATTTGAAGAGTTCCCTTGATTTCTCCATGATCCCATCATCAGATTCTGATTTCGTAACAATGGGACCAACTAGAAACTATACCCATTCAAACGCAAAAAGAATTTTTCAAATCGGTCCAGCCGTCTCCTAGTTATGAGGTAACACACATTAAAAAAAAAAAAAAAAAAAAAAAAAGTTCAAGTCGAATTGTAAACCTCCTTTTTTTGAAGTCGGTTAAAAATACAATAGTACTTACCTATCTAGTTTATGGAACAGAGTTACCGTTGTGTTTTTAATCACTTAATTACCATCGTTTCTAATTATTATTGTTAAGCAGATTTTTCAGGCTACACTTTTTCACACTAAGTAGCTGAATCTCGGGCACGCCGCAATTGCGGCGGTAAGACCCCTCTTTGAGGAGTGGCTAGATCGGCGTCACGGCGTCCTGACCTACCGCATGACACAGGTCCTCACCGGACACGGAAGTTTCGGGAGGTACCTGTGTCTGATAGGAAAGGAAGAAACGCCTGGGTGTCACCACTGCGAGGGTCGCCCTGAGGACACAGTAGAGCATACGGTGCAGGACTGCCCCGCTTGGGCAGAGCACCGACGTGTCCTCACGGCGACGATAGGCGGAGACCTCTCGCACCCGGCATTGGTCGAGGCCATGCTGCGGGGCGAGAGGGAGTGGGAAGCGGTCGCCTCCTTCTGCGAAGCAGTCATGCTTCCGAAGGAGGAGGCGGGCCGCGTGAGGGAGAGGATGGCGTCCTCCCTCCAGCCCAGCCGCAGTGGTAGACGCCCACGGCGTCGGACGTCGGCCGACGATCTCCGGCCACCGTAGGCGCGGGCATGCGGACAGCGAGTAAAAGGCAACTCGCTGTCCGACCACGGACCATGCCCCGGTCGACGGCGCGTTGTGTTCCACGCGCGCCTCAAAGAGCGTCAGCAATATGACGAGGCCCCCCCCGTAGAGGGCCGAAGCCTGCCGGGGTCGTGGGACTTATCCCATTACCGTGACCCCGGTACGTAAAGGGTTATTGAAGGAACACCGTGGATTTTAGTCAGTAAAAGTCTGACAGTCCCTCCCACCCTGCCCGGGGTGGGAGGACTTATTTGATACATTTACCACGTTAAAAAAAAAAAAGTAGCTGACTATCTAATTAATTAAAATAATAATTTAGTCTCGGACAAAAGCTTGTTATGAATTAATATGGCAAAATTGTTCACCTGAGTGAATGGCACCTTATGGGAATTACCTTAGGTGCCATTCACTCAGGTGACAATGTTGGCATTTTGAGATACGCGCTTGTGATAAAATTGTATCCTTTGCTTATCATATCCTTCAAAATCATCACAGGCAGTTCGTGATATAGGTACTGTAATTATACTTTTGCTATTTTCATCAAGATATTTAATGGAATTGGGTGGGTCAAGTCAGCTGCATACCCATCGACCGCTGGGCAAGAGTTTCACCGCAGAAGATTAAAGATTAACAAAGATAGTTGAAAAGATCGGAAAATACTTCACCGCAATATACATTTCAACAAACTAGACACTTTGATAAAAAGTAATAACGATTAGAAGAAAAAAAGTATCTTGAAACCGCATCCAACGTCGACTTCTGTGAAACCAAATGTCAAACGCATTCCTATTTTGCAATAAATAAAATGTCAAAGAAGCTAAAAATAAAAGCGAGTTGATAGTTTTTACTTTTTATCTACAGTAGTGAGCTAGTCAAAGGCTTCGTTCTTCTTCTTCTTCTTTCTTTTCTTTAAAGAGACTAATTACTCCCTTCCTGTATTCCCACGGAAAAATAACTCTTTGATTTTATACCAATGACTGAAGCGGAACAGCTACCTACGGCTACGATTTTCTCATTGAAAAAGATCACGTTAAGTACATTACTATTTATATTATGAATTCAGTTATGGAGCTAATCTGAGCCGTAAAAAAATTATATTTTATTGACACAAAAAGTCAGCGGATGTTGCTCTGGCAACACAAGACGAATGTTCTTGTACGGAGGCAGTTGAATCACATTAATAAAATGTGAAACCCCATCGTTCTATGGCGTCGGTGTCGTGTCCACTGGTTTCAAATAACCCGTTTATCTGGCGGCGAAATGGAGAAATGGAGCGTCAAGGCACACAGTCCGTCAGTTAGTGCATTCTTATTAACCTTTTAACTACACTGTGATATTGAATTCGTGCCCCTGGCGTTGTAAGTAGACGTTCTTAACGTTGATTTATGCCTTAATGATAATAGTGAAGGGCCAGCTTGTGGCGTATATTATAATTAATAATGTATTCTTTAATGCCGACCATGATGTGGCCAAATATTAAGCACCAATTAAAATTGTGGTCTTGGAGTTTGACACGTTGTGGGAATGAATGAATTTGATGCTGCAATGAAGCAGAATTTTGGATAAATATTTTTTGAAGCCTAGAAAAATAATGACAGGTAGAAAAGTTTGTGGATTTTAACGGAAAATAACTCATCGACAGTGAAGAATGGCTTGGTAATATAGATACTGGATAGACTTATTTCGATGCTAATAAGAAAAGCGCAAAGTTTTGAATACGACACCTGGCCCTATAAGGTACTTTCCTCTTATTCTCTTGATTTATGATTAATTTAAGTCCACTTACTTTAAAAAAAATATGCCGTTCAAATTTTTATAAAAGTCACTCAATGATCTATTTGTGGAAGTCTCAGAAATCACGTACGCATATTCTTATCGTTTATGTTTGTAACAATTTATGAATGTACCTACCTACTTTATAACTACATAGTTATGGCACCGCAATACTGGGATCAAGCGTCCAATCAAAATGATAAAAATAACCCTTACATCACTAAGTATGTAGTATATCTACCGGGTATCTTTTGTATTGATGTTACAATCAGATTGACATAAAGTTTACAATCTTTTTCTTTCTCCATTGAGACACTTTATCAGTGTACTCCAGAAAATTATGGCGGAGGTTTCAAATAATCTCAATTTTTAAGTTTTCTGTCAAGCAAGATGTTAATGATCGAGCATTTATAACTGTTACAATTGAATATAAGTTATTACTCACAACGATCGAATTTACAAAATTAAACTACTCCATATAAAGCTTAAATTTCCAAGAGTATAGGTATGTATAATATAATAAGTAACTGATATCTTGTTCACTGTTACTGAAAGCAATTTTGTGAAACGCGTAAAACAAAAATGACGTAATGAAATGTAATCTGACTTTTATATTTTGTATCCATTTCCTATTTTTGGTTTAATAAAGTATTTTTGCATACGCTGTATTTATTTGGATTAAATTGAGCGTAAGAAACGTGTATGCAATTATATAAACATTATCGCAATCTCGAAAAGATTATAAATAAAGCACTGTATGCACTTTGTACATCTTGGTTATTAAAATGAATTGGCAAGCAGCCAGATGGTATTTTTGTTTAACATTGAGGATTCAAAAATGCACGGCTGGAATACTATGCTTTTTGAAACTAAGGTCGAATTTAGTCTAATTAGGTCATATTCGTGAGTTGAAGACCTACTGCGACGTACCTACTGCTTTCTCTGTTTAAAGAGGTATTATACAGAACAGAACTTGTTACTACACACGGTAACAACAGATTTTAAATAGTCAACGAGACACAAAATCAGAATCAGCCCTCCCGATGTATTTAAACACACAAACACGAAGACGAGAACAGCGGCATACAGATTAATAAATGAGTTACTTTCAGCAGACAGTAATGCAGATACACCATCAGTAGTCAACAATTTATAAAGCAAACTTTTGCATTATTAATCATATCTACCCGCTGAGAAACCCATCCATCAAAAGAGGAACTTATACGAGAAAATGTTAATGATCTGAGCCAAGATAGCTCGATAATGTGTATCAAAATTGACCGTCCACCTACGATTTTAACACCGATTTCGTAACGAAAGCTCTTTGGCTTAAAATACCTGTTTTATACAACCTCCGAAATTCAAAGGGCCTAGAACTTGGATACGTTAATAATGACGCCGTACGTGATATCCGGAAATTAAAGTCGTATTCTCATCTCAAACAAGACTTTAGCCGCTCGGGAATATTAGACAGAGAGTATCTAATTGAAGGGATGACGGAAACCACGAATGAATTCAACGCAATTAAATTAATCACAGGATTATATCCAAATCGAGGTGTTACGAAGTTCGGAAATCAAGGATAATAGAAGGCTGGAGAAAATGATAACATGGCTTCTGACAAAAGCATATTGTTAGGATCATATAGTTATCGGGCTGATAACCCTGACTGTGAGTTTTTAAAAACATGGCGCGCAACGGTGACGTTAGGATAGTCGGTTGACAGTTGTCAGACTGAGGAAAAAGCACGCAATTCGTCTCTTGGATCCATGAGTTAATAAGAGTTAGAAGAGAATAAGAGTTATATTCAAGTTAATAAGTTATAGTGTAATTGGATTGGATAGTATACAGAATCGTAACGTTGTTCTAAAATGAAAACCGTGGTGACTGAAACAAGGGAAGTAAAAGGGAACTGTCAAGAAAGGTTTAGATGGAAGCGTATATAAAATGTAATCATGATGCAGTAATAAATAATTTTATTACAATATACTTAATTCTAATTTTGTAAATGTGAAAGTTTGGATATTTGTTTGTTTCAATTACGCTAAAATGGCTAAAAGGATGTGGTTTAAATTAAGATAGATTACATCCTTTTTTTTCAGTGAGAAAATCATTAAATGACTCATCCTGCACTGGGTAAAAACCCACCCTATTCCTTCGGTTGCCCTTACGTTTTGGGGCAGTGGTATCTCGTTAGAACATACCCGCAATTCAGCACAATATCACGCCTGAATTCCACGAAGAGACAGGCAGACGTGGTTACCCAACGAGCACATTAGTGGAAATTGCAGCTTATTTTGTTACTTTCGGCCGTAAAATAGCGGTTTAAGGGTTCAACAAGCCGTTCAAAGTTGCATATCTGCATCCGTAAACGTCTATAGCTATAAAAGTTACTTAAAGTGCTACAAGCTAAATCAAATACTACCCTTTATATGAGAATTACGAAGGTCATTCTGCCACTTACAGCTGTACAGTGGTTTCCATTGTAACTTTTATAGATTATATTACTACAAAAAGGAGTTAATTGTAGACTGTTTGTAGCACCTGTACAAGAGTTATAGTAACCACTATTATACTACTACAAGTTTCATTATAGAAATAATAGATGCTCTTATGCATACTATAGTTATAAAAAATTCATCAGTGTAACTAAAAACTACATTAAATATCCTAAAAAGAAACAAAAACTGCCTTTAGTAATACGATAGTCATAACTTCTTCCTTACAGGATCAATCCATTCGCCACTTTTTACAGCCGCTTTTGTAAATATTACAAAAAAAAAATATGGTAAACGACGGAAATTAATAAAGAAAAGTGGAGGTTATCGCAGGAAAGTATGCAAGGTTTATGAAAACCTCCTAAAATCGTCAAACATGGCTGAACATTCCAGTGAATCTGCTAATCATCTAATACTAAAGTACTTATTTTAATTTTTAAGCTTTTAATTTTAAAGAAGATTAATCTCAACATTTCACAAATCACAAACTTAATAAAAAAAAGCCTATTCTTGGGTTCTTATTGTACAAAGATATCAGTCTCAACATTTGGATTTGGCGCAGTACCATCACAGGATCCATTAACCTCTTTAGCCAAATTACGGTTTTTTTTTGTGCAACGTTCTCATTATCTTTAGGCAATATCTTTTCAATCGGAATATTGTCTTCGGTTGACAAATTTTCTTTATTCTGATCTAGCTATATTTCCCATCCTGAAGGGCAGATTGACAGCTCTTCCTTGTCTGCATTTATAGTTTTAACTATTTTAAAAGGCATTATGTAATAAAACAATAATAGGTAGTGAATTGAAATGTTTAAACTTCATATTATAGTATAAGTAGGTATAACTAAACCATAAAGTAACTGGATCTTATTTCTACCGACGACAAAATAATGTAAATTATTATTGAGACGTTTGA
This sequence comes from Tholera decimalis, assembly GCA_943138885.2. NCBI lineage: Eukaryota > Metazoa > Arthropoda > Insecta > Lepidoptera > Noctuidae > Tholera > Tholera decimalis. The sequence continues at coordinate 15,950,432 of OW964559.2, forward strand.
TTATTATCTATAAGAAAAAAAATATTTTTGTATAATGGCTTCGTACAGCCACCATGTTCAATTTTTTTAAATGTCGCCTATCTAAAAACACTCTGGCTGTTAAGACAAATTTAACGATACCTCAATTGTGTGAATCCGTTCAGCGGTTCTGGAGATATAAGGTAATAAAGAATATTACAAACATACATACATACATACAAGATACGCGCGAAAATAACCTGTATCATGTTTATGTAGAAGTAGAAATATCGGGTGTAAATTCAAGTATCGTAATTAAAACACCGTAATCTTGGATTTGTTTTTAAAGTTGAGAAGCGTACAATGTCTATGTTAAGTGAACGTTTTTAAGGGTAGACCACGGATCTCCAAAATGGAAACCATTCGAATAAGAACGTAACTAGATCTTATAACCACAAAAACAGGAAAATAAGAGCTTTTTGTGGCTGTGAATTGCACTAGGGGAACAAAAATCCCTGGAAGCATTAGAAGGGTGAAAATTAGCGCTATGATTCTCAAAAGGGAATTATTAGAGCTAAAACTGCAGGTTTACAATGACGCCATGATTTTTTAAGAAAACTTATAATTCACTTGCAAAATTGAGTTGATATACATTGGTTTTTCAGTTAAATGTGCATTAATTTTACCGGTAAACAATCGGCCACTTGCGAATAGTAAGTTATCGACACGTAAAAATACGGAAATAAAATTTATTCTGTATAACAAATAAAAAATATCACATATCTTTTGTTAATTTTTTAAATATCATAAAAGCGCGTTAAAATTACTCGAGAATTATCTTATATATCTACAATAAACTGGATAGCGTTTTAAGTATCTTTATATATCTTGCTAATACAGAATACAAACTTTTACTTAAGTACTTTTGTTTTATTTTCAAGTTGGCGACGAAAACACTTTACCAAAATATCATAAATAATGTCAATTGAAGATATACAATAAAGAACTATAATCAATTCATTCGTTCAAAGTAGTTCAAAATCATTCCAAAGTAGCGCTACGAGAGCTTTAGTATAGCGTTAATAAATCGAACCTTTATGCAACCGTTGTGCAGGTTAAATAGAACTTTAGGCTGCATAAAATGGCGCCCAAATAGCGCTAAAGCGGCTGCTTTAAGTCTGTAGTAGACGCTCTAGCGCTTACGTCTAATACCATAAGTAATAATCGGATACGCTCCAGAGCACTAATACAGTCCATTTGTGCTAGTTGGGATATGGTTTAGGGGTGAGTGAGCCTTTTCCTTTTCAATATATTTACTGCGACAGATCGTGTGAAAAATGCATGCAATTTCCACTCGAACGAAGTCGCGGGCTACTTGAAGAACGGCAACGTCGCAATTTATTTATGAATGCGTACGCGTGTACAGTGTTTCTTTAACGTATCAATTTAACATTTTTAGTGAATATTTTAATACTAAAAATATAAAAACACTTTGTTTTCGAATGGTAATATTTTTTTTAGCATGTATGGATGCTATACTATTGCGGGTTAAGAGCCATTAGACGTTTTTTCGTAAATTTCTAAGATTTCAATCGCCTGCTTTACCATCTTACGTCATACTTTGAATTTTTAAAATACATGTCTAAAATAGATCAACTATTAATGATGTGTTTTATCGTTTAACATTTACTTAAAACATCTGCATCGCTTTGTGGTGAGTAATCTCCCAAAAGTAGTTTACAGAAATATCATCGTAGAGTCAACTTCAGATTCCGGAATCTATGACTAATGTTCACAAATTCAGGTGAAAAAAATATGGATAGTATAAGACATATACTTGATTTGTGAACTAATGTTCAATATTCAAGATTATTTATTGCATTATTTAGAAAAAAAATAAAAACTATTGTCTATTTTTAGGTGCTGTAGCGCAAGTTTGTCGCGATTATTCGCATTTAATAAGGCGTAATTTCGATAAAAAAATTACGTCAAAATAAACTTTGTTCTGTGAAGAATTCAAATAAATAGTTTTTATGACAATGCGATCATGTAATTTTGTAATAACATGATTTTAAGAACGCTCTAAATGACTATATATTACGTTGTCCAAGCTAGCCCCATTTAGTACCTAGGTTCCCGTTCGGGTAACCATGATCCTACCCAACCTCCTCCGACCCAATTGATCACCGACTGGAGGAAAGTAAGTGAAAAACTGAAATCCACCACGTCGCCACAATTGGACACCATTCCTGACCACATAGTCTCAGTCGCTGACACGACGGCGGCGATCGACTCGCTTACAGATCACGTACAATCCGTCCTGAACGATTGTTCAAGGGAAGTTCCTGTAGTGGAAGACCACCGCTGGAAACTCCCGGATGATGTACGGAATCTGATAACCGAGAAGAACGCAGCCATCCGCGCGTACAGCGCTTTTCCCTGCGCCGCAAACAAAGCTCACATGCGCAACTTACAGCGTGCTGTAAGGAAACGCATTACCGAGCAGCGTAATGCGAGCTGGGACAAGATGCTGAGCGAACTTGAGCCCACCCATCTTGCCTTCTGGCAGCTTCAGAGGAAGTTACGATCCACTGAGGAGGCCACAATGCCTCCTCTCATTCGTCCCGATAAGAGTATCGCCTTCGATAACTCTGAAAAAGCAAAATGCCTAGCCGACAGCCTAGAGTCCCAGTGTTCTCCCAGCTCTAAACCAGTAGACCAAGCCCACCTCGATATGGTGAACGCCGAAGTCGAACGTAGAACTTCCCTTCCGCCCATCGAAGATCCCGATAATCCACTGGCCCCCATCACTCCTGATGAGGTCCAGGATATCATTAAAAGTCTCCAACCGCGAAAAGCCCCTGGCTCCGACGGCATCACCAATAGGGTTTTCAAACTTTTCCCCGCCCAGCTTATAGTGCTAATGACTGCCATCTTCAATGGCGCATTGAGCAATAATATGTTCCCTACAACCTGGAAACAGGCCACCGTCATAGGTATTCCCAAACCAGGCAAGCCCAAGTCTGACCCGTCTAGCTACCGTCCCATTAGCTTACTCAACGTCCTCGGTAAAATCTATGAAAGGCTTATTTATAAGCGGCTCAAAGATTTTGCCGAAGCAAAGAGTCTAATACCCAATGAGCAGTTCGGATTTAGAACCGAACACTCATGTATCCAACAAGTCCACCGCATCGTAGAACACGTCAGCGCCGGCTTCCAACGGGGCGCAATAACGGGAGCCTTATTCTTCGACATAGCGAAAGCGTTCGACAAAGTCTGGCACAATGGCTTAATCTATAAGCTATACCAACTCGGCGTGCCTGACCGTCTCGTGCTCATCCTACGGGACTTTTTATCGAATCGCACCTTTCGTTATCGAATTGAGGGGGAGCTCTCCTCCCCCCATCCCATTCGCGCAGCAGTTCCTCAAGGCTCCGTACTATCCCCCCTCGTTTTCACGCTATTCACTAGTGATATTCCCAAGCATAAAAATACCCAGCTAGCCCTATTCGCCGACGATACGGCTATCTATTATACCGGTCTTAAACCCGATGCCATCGCTCGCACTCTCCAAACTTCCGCAAACACTCTGGCCAAGTGGTTCCGGAAATGGAGAATCGAAGTCAACCCAGACAAAAGCCAGGCAGTCCTCTTTTCTAAGCCGCGGATAAACCCACCCTCCCCCCGTCCGATTACCATGTACGGCAAGCCGATCCCTTGGGAAAAGCAAGCCAAATACTTAGGCGTGGTCCTCGATAGACACCTCTCCTTCGCTGAGCACATAAAGCAGGCACGTTCGCGCGCCGCTTTCGCTCTAGGTAGGCTCCACTTCATTCTTAGCTCTCGCAGCAAGTTATCACTCAGGTGCAAGCTGCGTATTTTCACCGCGGTCATCCGTCCCATCATGACCTACGCCTGCGTTGTTTTCGCACACGCAAAGCCCTACCTCCTCCATAAGATGCAGACCCTCCAAAACCGATTCCTCCGTAGAGTCACGGGAGCCCCCTTTTATGTTCGAAATGAGCTTCTTCACGTAGACCTCAAAATCCCCACCATCCAGCAGTTCATGAAACGCGTCTCCAAGCGTTTCTTTGAAACTTAAATCCAACATAGGAATCCCCTTATCGTATCGGCCGCCCAATACGAACCCTCGCGTATCTCTAAGATTCGCCGACCAAGGCATACCCTAGTCACTCCCGATGACGCAATCACCCTGCTCCACGAGAGCCGTAGGGAAACAAGTACAGTGGCACACAAACACAAAAACCGACCGTCCTTCCGTCCTCGCCGCCGAGGCCCGCCGCGACGTCCCCGTAATAGTCCACCCCGACCCTTGCCAGAGCCAGCCCGCGACGCTGAGCCAGTAGCTTTAAATTCCCTTATTAATAATAATAATGATATGATCCAGCCTGTCCCTAGCTGCCCTCCCCTGCGACGCCCTAAGCCGAGGTCCGTACCCCACAGGGGGTGCCCTTAGCGTGTAGTCGCCTAGTTTGTAAGTTTTTTAATAAGCCCTGGCTGGAGGCTTTAATTAATTTATTGATTAAGGCAACCACAGGCAAGCCCGGTTAAGCAGCCGACAACCTCAGAGGTTGACCTGCGAGATGCCACACACAAAAAAAAAAAAAAAAAAATAGCCCCATTTAGTATGGCCCGAGCGCCCGCCAGGGTAGGACGTGTGTCAATTTTTTCCGCGTCCCGACAGTCGATCGCACGTATCGAGAACGCCAACTATACTACGACTACGCGGGTTTTGATACACGTATTTTTTTGTAAGAAATATTTTTAGTGCTTTATACGTAATTGTTTTAGCTACGGAGAACAGGCACGGTGTATAACATTGTGTCAAAAAAGGGAAACGCAATCATTTTGCATCATTAAGAATAGAATTAGAATAGAATTTATTTATTTAGAATAGGATTTATTTATTTTCTCACCACAAATTAATACATTAGATAATTGACATAAGGTACAGACAATTTAAACATAATTTGTGGGAGACTGGTGCCTAAACTAAGTTTTTTCCAAAACCTGTAATTCAGAATTAAAGAATGCACATGAAGCAAGGTACATCTTTTTTAACCGACTTCAAAAAAAAGGAGGAGGTTCTCAGTTCGTCGGATTTTTTTATGTATGCTCCCTGATTACTTGAAGACGGCTAGACCGATTTTAAAAAAATATTTTTTTGTTTGATAGTGTATACTTTTTTATTGTTTCCATTGTCATCACGTCAGGATCTGATGATGGAATCATGGAGAAATCGAGGGAACTCTTCAAATATTATAGGCACACCTTTAGCGATTTGGTTATTTTTTGTAGTAACTTGTGCAGTTGCTCTTGAAAAACACCATTTAGTAAAGTGGAACTGATGATGAAGACCACAGATGGCCACCGGAACTACTCAATAATAAGTATTTCGTGGGTTGCGATTCGATTACTTGAATATGGCTAAGCACTTTATGCTCATTACAATGCATAATTATGGTGAAGTAAAGCTGATGCTGAAGTACCAGGAGAACTCCTCAAAAATTATCGGCTCTGCATCGGGAGAAGCTATATTTTTTATAAGGTGATAAGTAGTTGACATTTTGGCTTTTGTAACTTGATAAATTACAAATTAAAAAGCGTTAAAAACCCTTTTTAACTAACTATTTGGAAGTCGGTGTCCAAACACGAAAATACGAAAAAAAAACACCGACGAAGGAAAGCAAAGTCGATTTTATTTTTAGTTTAAAAGTTTTTTGCTTTTATAATATAAAGTAATAATTTGATGTAGTCTAAATTTAGGGCTACCAAAGTTTTAAGAAAAAAAAAATCACAAATAATCACAAAAGATGGAAGCACTTAAGAAATTAAACCCTAACTGTTGTTCAGTACTGTAGAACTATAAATACAATTTAACGAATGTCATATTTTCTTTATTGATTTATTTTTAAACCTACTTAAAAAAAAGGAGGTGGTTCTCAATTCGACTGTATTTTTGTAGCAGTTTTAGTAGATGGCTAGACCGATTTAGAAAATTCTTTTTTTATTTGAAAGGATTTACTTCAAGGTGAGTTCCATTATCATCAAGTTAGGATCTGATGATGGAATCATGGAGAAATCGAGGGAACTCTTCAAATATTATAGGCACACCTATAATAAGTATTTCGTGGGTTGCGATTCGATTACTTGAATAAAATTTCTAAACAATTTATGCCCGTCACACTGCATATCGTGAAGTAGAGCTGATTGTGAAGTACCAAGAGAACTAAACGCTATCGTCCCTGCATTAGAAAAAAAAAATATTTTTCAAAAGGTGATACAAAGTTGACGTTTAGGCTTTTAAACTGGGTAAATTACAAACCAACCTACTAAAAAGCGACATATAATCAAACTTTAAAAAGGAAACACTGCAAAGTATAGCGTCTTTGGTTTTGTAGTATAGTTTTTGATAATGAATTCCGAAATTAAAGTTATTTTTCTCTTTGCAGTGTTTTTTTGTAAGTCAGGTTTATTTTTTAATACAAAGTTTATTTTATTTGAGATAAAATAAATAAATAACAAGATACCGCGGCCACGGAACTTAAGGGCTGCTGATGGAATAGGGTGGATTTTTAGTCAGTAGAAGTCTAGCACTCCCATCCTCCACCTAGAGCGGGAAAACTCATTTATTGCATTTTCCACCTCAAAATAAAAGATAAAATTAATTTTATTGCAATCGTATTAATCCTGTAGCTTTAGACCTTAGGCTTGATGATGCAATGGAACTTTCGAACGCAAACGTAAATATTATTTGGACTATTTATTTATGTAGTTACTTCAATTTAGGTGTTGAACCGAAAGGTTGTCATCAAGCATTGTCTTTTCAGTTACCCTTCAGAGTGACTGTGTAGTTTCTAGTCTATTCAGTGGTAAATTATCATATCTTATCTTAAATTTTATAGGAATAAGCACCCGTTGCATTAGACATCAGACTTGACGATTTAGCGGAAGTTTAGAACTCAATAGTAAATACTTTTTGGACTTTCTATATTTCTTTAGTTCTGAATTTAGTTAATACGAAACAGCATTACTTATATAAATAAGGTCTTCTACAGCGTGCCTTTTGTTTGGGACCCGGTATTTTGGTAATATTGAAAACGCCATAATCACAGAAAAATAAAGTAGTTAGGAAGTTATCAGAGCTCAAATAAAAGGTACCTGGTAAAAAAGCCGAAAAATTTAAGATAATATATGTAAATAACGGCGATAGTCTAAACTACACTGGTCAGCAAATAAACCGAGCCACCCGCTACCTAGGAACTCTTATTCGATTTTCTCAAAAAGTATAAAACTTACAACTATCAAAGTTATACCTACAAAAAGTGCGTTTTATGGTGATTAAAATGACTACAAATTAATTCAAAAGTACCGTCAACTCACATTGTAATCAAGCAACAAACACAATGCTAACGATTTGCTCTGTTTTCACCAGAGTTTGAAATTAGCGTTCTTTTTCTCTACAATGGGGGTAGTCGGATATTTCTTATCATTTCTTTAGTTTTTGTCCATCGTTTGCTCAGACGCGTGTGTTTTTGCTAATTTTTTTGATTAATAATGGATACAACACCTCAGGAAGCAGCTCAAGCTGTAGCATTACTTCAAGCAGGTATTGCGCAACGTGAAGTCGCTCGAAGGCTTCGAATCAGCAGATCTTCGGTGCAACGAGTTTACAGACGATACCTAGAGACTGGAGAATTCGATCGCCGTCCAGGTACGGGCAGACCTAGGGCTACATCAGCAGCAGATGATCGTTATATCCACCTTACTGTTCTGCGAAATCGCTACCTCAACGCAGTTCAAGTCCAACAAAGTCTGCGTGACGAACGCCAAGTGGTCATAAGTTCAGATACCGTCAGAAGGAGACTTGCTGAACGGAACCTAACCCCAAAAAGAGCTGCAACAGGCCCAGCATTAATGGTAGCACACCGTCGAGCACGACTTGAATTTGCTCGAGAGCATAGGGATTGGACATTAGAGCAGTGGAGTAATGTACTCTTCACTGATGAGACCAGGGTGAGTCTACATGGAAGTGATCGACGTCAGAGAGTATATCGTCGCCCTGGAGAACGTTATTCTCAGTGTTGCATCGAGGAAACTGTTGCTTATGGAGGAGGATCTGTAATGGTCTGGGGCGGCATCTCGTTAACAGCACATACAGCGTTAGTTTTCATCGAACCGACGGGCCGTACACGTGGACTGACTTCTCATCGCTACATTACTGAAATCCTCGCAGACCATGTGGTACCTTACGCAGGATATATCGGACAGGATATGCAATTGATGCATGATAATGCACGGCCTCATGTTGCTCATGTGGTGACCCAGTATCTACGCGACGTCAGCAATCGTACGATGGACTGGCCAGCTCGAAGCCCGGACTTGAATCCGATAGAACACTTATGGAATGAGCTGAAACGTCGGGTTCGAGCCCGGGTACCTGCTCCAACAAGGCTTCCAGAGCTGCGAATCACAATTGAAGAGGAGTGGAATACAATTCCTCAAGATTTTATCGTCAGGCTCGTAAGGTCGATGAATACAAGGATGCTGGCAGTTATCCGAGCAAGGGGAGGGAATACGGAATATTGATCAAAAACGTTTTTTTGATTTTATCTTTGTTTTTGGCTTTAATTTTTTTTTCGCTTTATCATTACTAACTATTGTCACGACTGGAAAACGACTCTTCTTTGTAAAATCCTTAATAACCACTGAAATATTGATTAAACCCAATGAGTTTCCATTCATTTTAATCACCATGAAACGCACTTTCTGTAGGTACAACTTTGATAATTGTAGGTTTTTTAGTTTTTGAGAAAATCGAATTACAGTGCCTAGGTAGCGGGTGGCTCGGTTTATTTGCTGTCCAGTATATATATATGAAACAACACCAGTGTATAATCATATATACAACGTGTAATTTAAAGGGTATATACATACCAAGTGCACGGCTTCTTTGGATGATAACAAACGATATAGCAAGGGTTTTCTAATCTTATGTCTACATGTGTGGAGCTTATTAGAAATTTCAATACATTGATACCAGAGACCGAATTTTTCAAATTAAGAAGAACGAAGAGAATTATCGTGTTATTGGCTAGTGACGTGAAAAGTGATAACTCATAGTGATGTGACACGTTTGTTATTATTGGTACTCAAGAAACATATGAAACCGATAATTTGGGGTCAATTCTGTGAGTCACTTATTTTGAGCTGAAACTTTGCATAGAGACTCCATACCAGATGTTGTCTTCAGTCCTTTTGGATAGATATGGGGTTTCCGTTACACGTTGTATATGATTGCATAGGTAGAAAATTTTGAACGTACAAAAATCTTCAGATATGTAGTTGTCTGAAGATAAACTAACTAACTTTAGGGTAATATATTTTAAACATGTTATACAGGGTATAACGGAATATACATAAATCCTTAAATGGGGTAATTGTACTCATTATTATGAACGTGAAAATCATCATCAGCTGTTTAGTAAATTTTGTCCAGTTATGCACACTTATAAATGAACGAGGTCGTCTATTCTTTTTCGCAATTTTAAGGTTGATCCCATACCAAAAGATATTCATACTGATGATTACAATTACCTCTTTTCCAGTTTTACGTATGTATATTTCATTACAAAGTTAACATTTCTGAAATGCTAATTTTTATTTTTTTAAATAATTATAAAGTGCATGGAACGCGAATAATAGATTGTCAGTACTTTTGGAGTCAATTAATCAATATAAGCAAACACAGTGAAAAGGTCGGCTACAATATGAGCTATCTAAAAATAGAAAAAGAGAAACGGATTGGTCTCATATCCAAATTTTACTTGAAATGTAAGATGTGTGTATCTAGCTTTATTCTGAAAACTTCAGACCCCAACACAACTGAAAAATCTAAACTCAATCAAGGCGCGGTATATGGTTCAATTATGACAGGAATATATATATTTTTGTATAGACACACCAACACTTTTTCTTACTTGTAACCTATTTGTAGAAATAAATATCATTTATAATTTAACGTAAAAAATAACCTTCCTTCTGTAACAGTTTATTAAAAAATAAATATCGGAAACTACAACTCATAACGTACGTGCGTACACAAAAAGTGTGATTTTTCTTAGTTAATTAACACCAATTTTACACTTTTGAGTTCAATTTTGTTGAAGTCGGTTGTAACATAACTTCCATTTTACATTTAAATATATACTTTATACATGTCTTTCATTTTTTAAATCTTAAGTCATTTAAGTAATCAAATCTCTTTCTTATAAAGACGATTATAACAGCTCAAAATTGTTTAGTCCGACTCGACACTCTCTCTACACTATTAGTGTTGTTTATGTGTGCATCGCCACGCATATATGCCGATTTTTACCTAAACTCGAGCGTTCAAATTTTGAAAAATGGCTCTTAACAGGAACGCCCTCTGTTAGTTAATATACTGTATATAGGTACGTTATCAATATTCGGATGAATAATCGTAACTGATTGAGTAATCTAGATTCAGGCGCACATTAATTGTCCGAATTACTGTACGCCTGAATCTAGATTACTCCGCTAAAGCTATATCTATTAATGTTATGCCCTAATAGTTGGCCCCTGAAGATGAACTATTACGAGTTTGTCAACAGTGAGTGTAACCAAGAGTTTTGTCAACTGCGAATTGCATATACGTAATAGCTAATTATGTATCCTGTATGTTATTTGCATAATATAAAATCCATATCATCCATACTTCCATACTACACTAATATTATAAATGCGAAAGTAACTCTATCTGTTACCATTTCACGCCTAAACCGCTGAACCGATTTAGATGAAATTTGGCATGGGAATAGTTTAGGATCCTGGGAAGGACAGAGGATACTTTTTATCCAGGAATTCCCACGGGATCGGGAAAAAGCTCCCACGCGAACGAAGTCGCGGGCTAACGTTAAATTGTCATTAAAATGTCTCGGAAATGCACACGGAACTTTTGATTCTTAGTTTCTCAATGCAATGTTATGAATGACGATGTGGAGCTCGTGGCTAAATAATAACAGCCAAACGGGTCTTGACGGGTAGTCAGATGCCAGAAAATCTGACACTGATCTGGCCAAAGTGTATCGCGTTACCCAGCTACTGGGCTGTGGAGATCAGGTAGGCAGTCGCTCCATATAAAACACTAATAATCAGCTGCAAGCCAATCTCAACATAGGTAGTTTTGTTAGAGCTTAGCCTTTTAAGCAAATGATGAACTTTTAAATCGTTCGCATTTGTTTTGAACGGGATACCATGCGGGCACGCGTTTGTACTTAGTTCTAACGTCGGTAGGTACAACATGATCGTATCTTTTTTTTTTTTTTTAGCGTGGTAAAATTATCAAATAAGTCCTCCCACCCCGGGCAGGGTGGGAGGGACTGTCAGACTTTTACTGACTAAAATCCACGGTGTTCCTTCAATAACCCTTTACGTACCGGGGTCGGTCACGGTAATGGGATAAGTCCCACGACCCCGGCAGGCTTCGGCCCTCTACGGGGGGGCCTCGTCATATTGCTGACGCTCTTTGAGGCGCGCGTGCAACACAACGCGCCTTCGACCCGGGCATGGTCCATGGTCGGACAGCGAGTTGCCCTTTACTCCCTGTCCGCATGCCCGCGCCTACGGTGGCCGGAGATCGTCGGCCGACGTCCGACGCCATGGGCGTCTACCACTGCGGCTGGGCTGGAGGGAGGACGCCATCCTCTCCCTCACGCGGCCCGCCTCCTCCTTCGGAAGCATGACTGCTTCGCAGAAGGAGGCGACCGCTTCCCACTCCCTCTCGCCCCGCAGCATGGCCTCGACCAATGCCGGGCGCGAGAGGTCTCCGCCTATTGCCGCCGTGAGGACACGTCGGTGCTCTCCCCAGGCGGGGCAGTCTTGCACCGTATGCTCTACTGTGTCCTCAGGGCGACCCTCGCAGTGGTGACACCCAGGCGTTTGTTCCTTTCCCATCAGACACAGCTACCTCCCGAAACTTCCGTGTCCGGTGAGGACCTGCGTCATGCGGTAGGTCAGGACGCCGTGACGCCGATCTAGCCACTCCTCAAAGAGGGGTCTTACCGCCGCAATTGCGGCGTGCCCGACAACATGATCGTATCTAGTGCGATTTTCAAATACGAATGAAAGACACAAACAAATGATAAAAATCGCTTCCAATTTCACAGGAAGCAATAAACGATAGGCGTGCACTATTTTGGCGGTGTCTTGACCTCTAACCTTCTGCATAATACATTTAGATTAAACGAGCCAGATATTTAATTTACATAGCGAATAACACTTTAAAATATTCACGAATCTTAATATCTAGAATGTAAATCAACATTAACGTCTCGTGGCTCAAAACACCCCAAACCTCCCTTCACGGTTTACTTTAACTTTTAATTTCAAATGTGGTCGCTTTTTTTAATTTATTTTTTCTGGGTTATTAATTCCGGAAACTGACGCACATGCTTCGGAATACATGAATATAATGTTTGTTTACGAAAACAATACAAGACATCTGTGTCGTCTCGTGAAACATTAAAATATGATATCAGGTGAAACCTAAAACCAGATACCCCAAATTTTGTCTTGGCTATTGTATCGATTGAACACAAAATTCGATAGACTCGCAAGGTGCGCCGGAGCACAGCGAGGTGCATTGCATTCCTCCAAGAGGGACGCGAGAGGGAATCGGCTGCATTCTTAGTTATTCTTACCTTAACAAACAAAAATCCAACCAAAATCCACTTGTGCTTATGCAAAACTGACTTCAACACATGTTCTTATCGACACTCGTGTTATAAGAGTGTGTTGATTCATAGAAAAATGTAAGTTTTATTGTTTACATCACTGTCAAAAACACTATGGTAGCACACACCCGAACAACCGGCGTATAACAAGCAAACTGGATTCATTTGGCTTGTCTGTCTGTGACGCGGAATGCTATTGCTTTGTCTCTCTTCAACGTGGTGTATAATTATATACGGCTGCCTCGCTCACTCGAAGAAAGGCGCCAGTGGACGGCGCGGGCGCCGACTTCTTCCTTCGGGATTTAAAAAAACAAAAGCTCTTTTGAAACAAGTTACTGGTTTAATGGGGCTTAAGGTGACTGTCAAGATATTTTATGATTTAAAATTTGTTGTAGATGCCATCAAATGTGAGACATGATGTCCCGTCAAGAAATTTTATGCGACTTGTAGACTTCATAAATATGTAGTTGTGAACTAAAAGCTAGATTAAAATACAGACAGAGACAAATCGATATAGACCAACTTGCGTTATTGACAAGGAAAAAAGTAGTCATTACAAAAATATCTTCACCTATAATACATAATATGTTACACATTACATGAGTCCATTGCGTTGCGTAGTAGTTCCTAGAAAAATGTGAAGTAGGTAACTTCAAAAATACAACTGACCTACCCAAGTATTTTTCATATTCCCTTATCTCCAAAAATGCAGGACCTTACCGAATTAAAAAAAAACCAAGCAGTGAACTGAAAAATATTAGACGAACTGTAAAAAGTACCTGAGTATTAATTATGTTTACAAATTTATAATATCCGCTAACTTCCGTTTCTTGGTTAATTTTTGCTAGGTCATCAGACTCACACTACCTGCTCCGTTTTAGAAACTTTTTTCTAACCGTATCTCAATTAGCTTTAATACAAGATTACAAGATTCAGAATGAGTAGATTTTTTTAAATTAAATGTACAAAACGCCGTCATGTCCATGTTCCACGAAGGATGGCACAATGGTGTAGGTACTTGTAATAGCCCCATATCGACAGCTCAATCGAATAGGTAGGTAATAGGGGGCGGCGAATTGCCATCAACCGGGCAGAAAAACAGGATCCGTGCTGCTACGAAGAAATTCATCGATAGCGGGGCAGAGGTCTTTTTAACCGACTTCTAAAAAAGGAGGAGGTTCTCAATTCGGATGTTTGTATTTTTTTTTTTATGTTTGTCCACGCATAACTCCGTCGCTTGCCAACCGGTTTGAAAAATACTTATCTTGTTAGAAAGGGTATACTTCCCAAATGGTCCCATGAAAATTTTATCGAAATCGGACAAGCCGTTTCTGAAAAAATCAACAAAAGTCAAAAAACATATTTACGTTGATGATCTTTTCGTTTACTCTCCATTGCGTTTTTTGTTCGCGCATAACTCCGTCATTTACGAACCGATTTGGAAAATTCACTGACACACTAAAAAGCACGAAAATAAATCTTTTTTGCAAAAAAATAAAACCGACTTCCATATCAAGACACTACAAAGCCAAAAATAATTTTAATTTCGGAAGGCGGTGTGAAAAAAAAAAAGAAAATATAAAACCAACACCGACTACCGAAATTAAAATTATTTTTGGCTTTGTAGTGTTTTGATATGGAAGTCGGTTTTATTTTTTGCAAAAAAGTTCTTGGCTGCAAGTTGCTAAGCCAAGAGGGCAAGATAGGAGATGGAACATAGTTCGCACCACAGAACAGATAAAAGAGGTCTGTTCTGTGGTTCGCACCTCAGCTTCACAAGTCGTCATCATCATCAGCTTATCTGCGTTTCCGAACTATTTTGGAGACGGCTTCCAGCGTGACACGATGCAGCTGAGTAGATATTAGTGTTGTACGTGGAGCGACTGCCTATCTAAATTTCACAACCCAGTAGTTAGCTGGGTAACGCAATACCCCTTGGCCAGACCAGTGTTAGGTTTCTGGCTTCTGACTACCCGTAACGACTGCCAAGATGTTCAAATGACACCCGAGACCAACGGCTTAACGTTCCTTCCGAGGCACGGGAGTATCACACCCAGAGCCGGATTAACCCTGTCAGAGGCCCTAAGGCAAAGGCATTCTTGGGGCCCCTTTTCTTACTTTGACTGACCAAATCGTGTGTGAACTGAGGAAACGCACATTAACCTCCTGAGTACCAGACATACCTTTTTTGGTATTTTATTCTGAAACTCTCGTATTTCATTATTAGACTGTTACTAATAATGGGAAAAATGGTAAAAAAAATCATGAACCAGAAAAACTGGTTTTTCACTATGTCCTACTAAAAGTACAAGGGAACGTAGCTAGTATGTGATTTATAAAGAACATAACCAATATTTTTCTTAAAGTTATAGCAAAAAAATAAAATGGGTATCAAATAATAGATTCCAGGTACGTATTAATGATCAGTTTTATTAAATTCTTCAAAATTAACAAAATTAAACTTTTCTCCTAAACGTTATCTCAAAAATAAAAAATAAATACAGTAATTCAATGGTAGGAACATTAGAGATCAATCAGTTATGCTTATAACAAAGTATTATAAAAGCTATATTTAATAGTCTTCATGAAAATTAGTAAAACAGTTACGATTAGGCGTAAAACATAAATAAATTTCGCATTTTTTACAAAATACGGTAGTCTTTTTGTCGCAAACAGTATTTCTACAGCGGCATTGTTTCCTACCATATTCTAGTAAACGCGCAGCACTTATGGTACGATTTTCTTTTGAAGGAACTGCCTTGATGAGAGCCTTGCGCTTTTTATGCTTTGGTTCAAATTCTTCATATTCAACTTCACCTTCATCATCGTCACATTTTTCTTCACCTTCGTTGATGAGTTTGGAACCCAAATTCAGTATGTATTCTCTCATTTGTACTATTTTTTTTTGGTGTACCCTTCTCCGTTTCTATAATGCTATACTGCAACCAAGCGTTTACCACGCATAGGTCAAACAGATGAGAAATCACGCGAATTGTCTACTTTTTGTACGATTGCGCGATGGGTAAACAGAAAGCAGCCGATCAGCGAGATCAACGCCACCCATATATTCATTATACTTTTTGATTACGTTTGGTCTCCTCAGTTTTACATAAACTCTGTCTTTTTTTGACTATCGCTTGCATTCATCGTGATCTTGATCGTAATAACAAGTAAACATCATTGTGCCAGGCTTATTATCAAGCCACATTATTACAGCAAGTTTACGGTCTTCTCTAATTTTCACTTCGCTACTGCCTCTTGCTTTTATTTAAACATTTTTTTATCAGTGAGTACGCAGTTTTTAGGGACTCTGTTTTGCATAATAGTACTTGTGCCATGAAATCCAAGTCTTAGTAATTTATCATAAAGTTTAACCGAGGTGAAGAAGCGATCAAAAAACAGTAAATGTCCTGGCACTAAACTCCTTGTCATATGAATTACGGCAGCTTCTCCCAGACTAAATCCTCTGACTAAGTCTGACAATGTAGGAGAAGCCACAGGGGTATCCAAGCGAGAGTCATCGTCATACGAGCTACTGGACTCGATATTACGGTGCTCACGGGCTATTTGGTTAAATTCAGGTGGAGTAAACGCTTCTTCATCGGATCTTCATCTGAATCATCTCCGGAATAATCGAACTCGAAGTCGTCCAAAGCAGCAATGATGTCATCGTTTGCTACCGCGATAAAAATTGATGAAAACGTCAACGAACTTTACATAGTACTCGGGAAGACAGTTGTAAAAATTATCGATTGCATACTTTTGTACTATGCAAAGGACATCGAAATAATCACAAGGTTACAGAATAAATAATTAAATTTTTGACAAAAATAATACGCTAAACTATAAGTTTGATCTACCATTACGTTGTTTTCACAAAAAAATATCAAATTACACAAAGAATTTACAGATGAATACAAATTTACTTACTTTTGCGCAAACGCACGCTCGTGGGTTTACCTTAACGAATAACTGATGAAATTTGACGTTGTCATTTTTTTTTAGGTAAGTCAAGAACATACTGGATATCGCTAGTAAAATATTTTTGTGCTGACAATAAAAATAAAGTCCACCGATTTTTAAATCTTATACGTACTATGAGCAGTACAAATGTACGCAGGAGGTTAAGTAAGGGCTGTGGTTTTTAATATATTTGTTTACCAATTCCCAGATTTGTTCTAAAATTGTTTTAATTCTACTACTAAATCTAACGATTTGCATTTTGTGAGATAACAGTGAGGTCCCTAAGTTCACACACACACATCAAATTCTCGTTCGAAGAAACATGTTTTCTTGGCGCATGCACTGGGCCTGGGCCTAGGGTTGCCAACCGTACTCTAAAATAGAGTATTGTACTCTATATCATGTAGGTGTACTCTATAATCTATAACACTAATAGAGGACGCTAAAATACTCTTTTACACAATGTTTATTATACTAGTGCCAGTGAAGCATATTATACTTAAATAAAAACGAAATTTATTAAAAATGAGCTCCTGATCTATGTAAACTTAGATTTAGAATGTTTGGAGTCGTACAATTCTTTTAAAATAAATGAAAATTTGTTGTGCTGCAAAAAGTACAAAAATGCCTTTTTTGGTAAATGGTTCTCTTTGTTATAAATCCGTAGTCTTTATTTACCTCCTTTGAAATCAGATATACTCTATTTCTTCTAATAAAAGTTGGCAACCCTACCTGGGCCCCTAGTTGATGCGGGGCCCCTAGGCAGTTGCCTACTCCGCCTAATGGTTAATCCGGCCCTGATCACACCACCAACTTCCAAACTCCAGGCCACTACTGAGAAATTCCTTACTAACTAGCACTTTTTGTCCAACTCGGGAGTCGAACCCGAGACCTCATGCTCATGCTGCAAGTATTGAAATTTAAAATGTAACACCACGCTAATAGCCTTGGTCAATTTTGGGTACGATAAAGAACAAACCCAGAATCTAAATATGTAGATATTATCATCGCCGAATACGCAAAATAAGCACTTGATCGTGGAGTTGCGGTCACCTGCCAGATATCTATACTATATAATTACTATTTACTATATAATATAAAGCGGAAAAGTTTGTTTGTTTGTTTGCTTGAACGCGCTAATCTTCGAAAGTACTGGGTGGATTTGGATGAAATTTGGTATGGAAGTAGCTTGAAGCTTGAGAAAGGTTATAGGCTACCTTTTACGCGACTGCAAAAAAGGAGAGTTATGTTTTTACCGTGATAGAATCCACGGGAGCGAAGCCCCGCGTGAGTACTAGTAATATTATAAAGCGGAAAAGTTTGTTTGTTTGTTTGCTTGAACGCGCTAATCTTCGAAAGTACTGGGTGGATTTGGATGAAATTTGGTATGGAAGTAGCTTGAAGCTTGAGGAAGGTTATAGGCTACTTTTTACGCGACTGCAAAAAAGGAGAGTTATGTTTTTACCGTGATAGAATCCACGGGAGCGAAGCCCCGCGTGAGTACTAGTGCATACATACATACAATCATCGGTCATATTGCCATTCATGTAATTTATGAATGGCAATAATAATTTTATTGAATAATATTTAAATACACCAAGTACATAAATATTATCAAAAGTACAAGCAAGACTGAAAGCACTCAGTTTTCTCAAGTGTATTTTGCGTTCAATATTTACTTTAAACAGAGGTGTAAAGAAAGCCTTCTGTGGAAGCGCAAACCGTGAAATTATGTTGCTACTAGTTTTCTCACTGTAAATACTTGTTTTATGGGCGCGATCGTTAGACTTGAAGAATCGCAGACAAGCGCAAGGCACGTGTATTAACTCTTTTATAGTTTCACAAACAGATAAATGTCTTTGAAAAGGTAATCAAACTGAAAATTTAATAAATACACATTACCCTCCTTGAATGACATTGCCTTTAACAAACTTATAGTATGCTACTCGTCTCATGCCACGGCGCACTAATAATTGAAGAGTAAAGTAACTTACAGTTCAGTTGCAGTTTGCATAACCGCAATGAAACTACCATCCCGCTGTTATTAAACCGGCACACCAACTGCAAGCAGATCCTCGGTACACTTTCTGCAAGCGGACGGCGCAGAAAGTTGGCAGTCTTACTGGAGTTATACCATCTCCAGAAAGAACAATATACAACAAACTGCAGCTTGAAAACTACAATAGAGATGAATCTCTTAAAAGACAGAATACAAAACTGTCAAAATGGCCAGCATTAAATAAAACGACAATATGTTCATTCATGTATAATTTATTTCCATTTGCGACTGGGTATTGAACGAATCTCACTGAAAAGGTTACAACTGTATGACCTAAGTCCGCACACTATTTCACCAATACGGACACACCTCAGGGGTTCCAAACACGGAATAGTGAAGACATGAAATGCTAACGGCTTGAAAACTCGACGCCTTGGAATTGTACGTTATACCTTAAAGTTTCCATCGTTGCAACTAACCGACCGACCATACTAACAATAGTAATCAGTTGTCTTAACTTACATTCATGACCCTGTTAACCCTACCTCAGTTCATTTAAACCCAATTCGTATGACGCAACCTTTGTAACGTCCTACTCCAACGCTGCGACGCGACGATGTGACATCGCATATAGCACTTCATTTGTTCAGTACTCCGTGTCACACACACACACTCGCGACGGCGCGGACGCATCTCTGCTATGTGAATGCGTTTACAAATTTGAAAACAACTGTGTAAATTACAAGCCTCTTGTGTTTACGGTTAACTACTTAGGTCGAAGTTAGGTCCCATTCTTTGACACATTGGTTATAGAAAATAAAGGCACACTCAAAGTGATTCTTATTCCGGATGCTGTGATGTCATTTGTAAGTTTGTCAGCTTTAAGCTCGCTGGATAAGTCCGCACCACCGTTCATTTATACTACACGGTAAATATTGTAATAAAGGCATAGATACCTGGAAATTCTAAGGAGGAAGAGTACATACATATTCTATCACACACAATCCTGTCCAATGATTAAATAGCTACATAGATTTACACACAAATCGCTTAGATTATAACTAATTTCATTGATGGAGCTATTAGAACATTGTGTTCGTTATTATTTGTGCTATACTGTGTCTGTAAAAGAAAATCAGTATAATACTCACACAAACTTATAGCCTTTAATATATCACATAAAGTTTAGGTACACATAAATATATTACACTCTTGCGTTCGCTACTACTGGGGCCACTGCTAGAGAGAAGCCGCACTTTTAAAAGAGAAATTCAACGAAGTTACTAAATAAATACATTTTGTTTAAATTCCTGCATTATGGAAGGCGGCCACCGTTTGATTTGAGATTTAATTGTAAGTTTCATTTGAGTGGCTTGTTCGTTTTCGGTAACGAAGAGTGATAATAATAATTTCAACAAATAACAAAATAGATTATCAAATTAAATAATTAAATTGTTTTATAAATGAGGGGTATAGAAACAAAGTTAGCTAAATCCATACTAAATCGGTTTATGAGTTAAGAATGCCACTTTGTTGTTCGTACAGTTTCCATCCAATTATAGAATCGTTTCACTATCAAAACCAGCTATCCATAAGAAAATCCACTTAAAAAAACATAATTAGTATCGAAGTAAGCTCCAGTAGAAGTATATCCATTGCTTTAGACATGTATTGGATGGTGTAGATGAAGAAGAAATGCAGTTGCTGACAGATGGAAAAGAAGAAGAAATGATTGTGATCTGGATTGCCAACCAGGTACAGAGGATAATACTTGGAGAATATAATTTACAGATAGGTCTTAAACAACAAAAAAAAAATATTCTGTTTATTTTATAATTACAGTAAAAGGTTGTCAATTTTGTGATTTGCGATAAAAATTCTTTTTATATTTCTGTTTTTATTTTTCAATTGCCAGTTGTTCCGACTCAGTTATTCATTTTCTTGCATCCTCGATACTTGCCAATGCAGGCAACGCACATCACTAGTACAATGACGTCATCGCTATTCTGCTAGAAACAAATGCAGCTATATCCATGCATATCAGAAACAAAGTTAGCTAAATTCAGTCGATTGGTAACGAAAGCAGCTAACGACATTTTAATTTATTTAATAAAAAATGTCCCGCCATAGTAGACGTTCGGTGTACTATCCATAGAATTCTAATTTTAAATCTTCATATTTTGCCGTTTCATTCACACAGTTTTGCCACCTTAACAAAAAACTAAACTTATTTTTTAATTTGTGTAAATTTTCAAGACTGGGATTTAAGCTAACTTTGATTCTATACCCCTCAAATTCATAATTTATGAGGAAACAATTCGATTATATATTACACTCTTGAACAAATAGCTTGGGTGATCGTGAGATCGTTCCAAAATGGTATCCTCTATAATAAAAGAATTAACAAATTATACAACCAACAACTGTATCAGGAAAAGCCAGCTTAACCTGACCAAAAAGGGTTACTATTTGAAACAAACACTCTTGAATGATAGATGAATCTCATGTGACAAAATAGAAAGTAGTCATCTTCAAAAACCTAGTACAAAAATGAAAAAAAAATGGATGGATTGAAAAGTATAACCTAAAGTCAAATATATTCAAATAACTGCACAGTGTTAACAACCCGCAGTTACGCATACAAAAAACAAACAAGCCACACAGTCATTTAAATAAAAAATAAATTAAACTAATACATTAAGTTATTCCACGTGGTGATTATAACTCGGAATGTTCATCTTGGCCATCCGACAACTGCAGGGGCGGTTCCGTAGACGAAGTTTCATTCTCTTTCTCTGTTACAGGCACTTCCTCTTCCTTTGTGTCTTCTACTTTCTCCTCCCCAGCCTCAGGCTCAATAACTATTTCCTCAGTTTTATTATCAGTCTCCTTCTTTACTGGCTTCTTAGGTCGCCAGATCTTCATCTTATTCAAGAGATACTTCATCTCTCTGTCCAAATTCGCCATCTTTTCTCTAATACTATCGACCGTCAGTTTGATCTCCTCGTTCTTTTTTAGAGCCTTCTGTTCTTTGATAGATGTGCTGAGCCAGGCGGTAGTGTCCTCAATCTTCTTCTCTAGTAAGTTAATTTCAACATCTGTGAATACGTCTTTGTCTGGGTTAGCGTCTTTAGTAAAGTTCTTTGCCATTTTAAGGAATTCCCGAGAGCTATTCAACATACTGCGTAGAGCTGCAACAGCGTCGGGCCTTTCTCTGTGTTCCCAATGCTTGTAGAAGATTGGGCTAGTCTTGTCCTTCAGAGCAGCTAACTTAGCCTCAAACAACTCAGTGGCCGCCTCATACCCATCCTCATATAACCATTCAGATGTTTCGCTGCACAGTTTCCTGATTTCTTCAATCTGTTGCTCAGTTCCGCATTGAGCATATTCGTCCATGTCTACCTTCATTTGAGCGTCTACTACAAATGCTTCCAAGTTGTTGAGGGCGGTCTCTCTTTCGATACGTTTCTTATCAATCAAGTTCAACTCGGCAATCAGAGCTTTGGAGGTCTTGTACTGTTCTGGAGAGAGTGGTTGGAGGTTAAGGAGTGTTTCTTCTGTTTTTATTGGCTCCTTCAGTACAATGATCTTAGGTTTGGGCTTAGTTTCAGTTTCAGTAACGTTTTGCTTCTCGCCCTCTGTTTGGTTAGTTTTCTTTGTGTCATTCTTAGCCTCTTCCTCTTGTGGTTTCTCCTCAGGTTTCTCTTCAACCTTTTCAGGAGTCTCAGAATCAGATCCGAACAGTTTGCTGATGGTGCTTCCTATTTTGGATAATGTACTGTCTTGATCTTCTTCGTCGACAGTTTTTTCGGCGACAAATTCAACGTTGACCAGGTTCAGTAAACCGGAGTCATCCATATTGAAGTGTGCCTTGATTCCTTTGTGCTCGACATTTTCGCCGGTATGTTTAGCGAGAGCGGCGCCGACACCGTTCAGCACAACTTGGCTAAGGTTCAGGGTGCCAACGTACTGGAGCTCGTTAGAGGGGATGTGGTCTAACTCAGCATAGTTAACGTGGAAGTCGAAGTCATCAGTGTGTTTATTGAAAGTGATAACTTTCTTTTGAGGGTAAGGGTTCATGGGACCGAAGAGTGTCCTTTTGATCTGTAACAAATAAGTGTTTATTTAGTAAAGTTGATTAAGGTAAAAGTGGTAACTAAATAAGGTATTTGTATTTTAAAAAAAATACTGGCCCACACTAGTAATTTCTCTTGTATCTATGACGGAATTTTTACTAATATTTAAATCCGGAACAACTATTCGTAGGCCATACGAACATTTGTTTCGGTGCAGGAATCAAACCCGCAAGCAGCACTGCAGCAAATCGATCAATCACTTCCCTAACTATATGTTCGGGTTATACAATAAAATAAATAAAAGGTATACTACCAGCTCCTGAAAACAAAAATAACTAACATGAAATAATTTAACATGAAAATGTTCATTAATGTGGAAGTGCTACATGGGTAACTGTAGAGTCAGGGCAACAGGACGAGAAGTCTTACTAGTATTGTAAATGTGTGTAGAATTCACATTACTAGCAATCTTGTTAACCCCTCCAACTAAGCTAAATATGCTTGTGTCTGGAGTGGGTTTACGTCAATAGTGTAATGGGTGAGGTTTGAACCCGCGACATCTGGAACACAAGTCTAATACCTTAGCCATTGGGCTAATAACGCTTTTATTTATTTTTAAAGATAGAACGAAAGAATTTGGAATTTCTGAATGGAATTTGGTATGTAAACATGTGACATTCTGGAATAAGACAGGCTACTGTTCGGGGTTAGAGTGAGATAAAGATAATCAAAGAATAAGATTATAAAGATTACTGTATTTCAGTATTACAAATGGGATAACAATTAAAACTAATAAGGTGAATGGGATGAGATTGAGTCGCGACTATTTTACTTAGGTGATACATAAAATATTCAATGCATAGTGCACGGTGTCGCAATTACCCTGACATGTTATTATAGTTCGAAGATTGACCAGAACATCTACTTTTTATCCCAGAATTTTAGGGGTATCCCACGTGAACGAACTCGCGGGCAGAAGCTTGTGATACACAATTAAACTCACCAGTTTATCGTTGCCGTCGACGTGGCGGGTGAAGGTAACTTGTATGGGGAAGAGCACGGCGTCGCGTACGTTCAGCGGAGCCACCTTGTAGCCAGTCGCAAGGGAGGCCGCCCTGGAGAACAGATAAAGGTTGAAGTTACTCATATAATATGCACTTAAGAGAACCTCAAATCAAATCAAATTTATTTCCAAGATAAATGTATATTATTTCTTCAAATATACAGTTCTTAATGCTTAATTGTACACAAAAGCAGTAGCACTTGAGGCCGAACCAAGCAAAGCCTGTATTTCGGCTCTCAATGCCCTTGACTAACCGATACAGTGGTCTACATACAATGGACGACATTCAATGGATGCCTTTAGCAATGTAATATAAAATTAAGTTAATAAACAAAAAAAAGAAAATAATAATAAAAATGACACAGAAAAAAGTATATGTGTAGAATGTCCTCTCTTTGCGTGATATGTGGGTATGAGTATGTGAGTGTAAAGCTTTGGTTTCCTAGGAAAGCGGTGCCGTCATATAGCGGCCGTAATATTGCGGACGCAAAAAGGCGGCCGTCTTTACGGTGACGACATGTGGAAAGTTCCACGGCCGTTTTATCACACTGTCTGCTTCATCGCTATCTAGTGTATTACATTCTCTTTGGAAACGTTCACGAAACCATCTGACACCGACAAGACGGCCGTCAAGCAAATGGCGGCACCGCTTTTTGACGTTACGGTGTCAGTTACCACTCTCTAGGAAACCGCGCCATTTTGTTTACATAGACAACGTTCTAGTGACATCATTCACCGCTGTATTACGGCCGCTATATGACGGCACCGCTATCCTAGGAAAACAAAGCTTCAGAGACCTACAGAATTAATGGTTTTCCACAAGCTCTATTTGAGTTGGTTTAGTGTTTGAAAGCACGACTGCAGCCCCGGGTACCGCGACCGTCCCCGAAACGTAGGGGCAATTAAAGGAACAAGGACCCCTCCCGCTGTACGTGGAGCGGTAGAGTGTCAGACTTCTACTCACTAAAATCCCACCCTGTTCCTTCAACAGCTCTTATGTTCCGGAGCGGCGGTACCTTGTTAGAACATTCCCGCAACCCCAGCAGTCTACTGGCTGGCATTGTAGCTTGGCTAGAGGTTTAGATTACTCATAAAATTCTTAGTAAATCCTAAAATGCTTATGTGACGATATTTAGATGAGAAACTACAGAATGATAGGTTTTGCAACTAACTCTACTTGCCTGTAATTTTTTTATATTATATTCTAAGTAAAATAATTCAATGTGGGTAAAATTCACATTACTAGCAATCTTGTTAACCCCTCCAACTAAACTAAATATGCTTGTGTCTGGAGTTGGTTCATGGATATAGGGTTCGAACCCGTGACCTCTCGACTACAAGTCCGACACCTCAGCTCTTAAAAATGCTACTGTAATAAAAATGTTGTGTAATGCTGTTATCAACCTTGCCAAAAATGCAATTTCCCTTATTCTGTTATTACCAAGTTTAAGAGAAATTCATAACATTAAATCATAAATCATTTATACAACGTGTAACGGAAACCCCATATCTATCCAAAAGGACTGAAGACAACATCTGTCTCTATGCTCTATGCAAAGTTTCAGCTCTAAGCTCTAGTTTTAACTCTGTCCGTCTGTCTGTTACCTTTTCACGCCTAAACCGCTGAACCGATTTAGATGAAATTTGGCATGGGAATAGTTTAGGACCCTGGAAAGGACATAGGATAGTTTTTATCCCAGAATTCCCACGGGATCGGGATTTACGAGGGAAAAACCTCCTATGCATGTAAGTGGTATAAAGTCTACCCCCAATGGGTAGACTTTATACTGCTTGAATCGCACAAAAAATATCATTTTAATTAACTATAAACAGCTCCCATAATAGCAGCCTCATCAGCATTAATCGACGAGCATGGGTGGGAATTTACGCGGGAAAAACCTCCCGCGTGAACGAAGTCGAGAGCAAAAGATAGTTACCTATAAACGGCTCCCATAGTAGCAGCCTCATCAGCATTAATCGACCGGGCAGGCTCATGTCCCACGGCGTTCTTCAAGGCGAGCATGGCTGCTGGGACCCGCGAGCCTCCCCCGGCCAGCACTAGCCTGGCGCCGGTGCCTGCGCCCCCGGCCGCCGCGATGGCACGCTGAACAACCCCTGATACTCTGGGCCATAAGTCGGCGCAAAGCTCCTCGAACTCGGCACGGGTTACCTGCAAATCATGTTGATTTTAGAGTGGAAGAGTTGATTGTTCAAATTAAAACATTTATTTGCACAATACAGGTTGACAAGATGTTACATAGTATTTTATATTAGATACACTATATTATAACCTCAAGCGGTGTGCAAATGTAGGTACAGTTATATTTTTATTAATGCTAGTTACATCTAATTTTTATCTATACAATATTTTAAGTAATGTCATGCAATTATATTATGTCAGAATAACCGTCATACAGGCTGTTTGGTGCATCGTGTGCCAAATTGAAATGGTCGACTGAAGGGGTCATCTGCTATCCTTTCAGACCCCTTAACACCACTCATGCCCTGTGGATTTTTTTTTATTCACTTTTTATTGTTTTATTTAAAAAAAGACTCAAATTTTACATTCAAATACAAAATTAAAAAAAGGTTAAGGCGTAGACTCTAAATTTTTATTTTATTTAGATGTGTAATGTTTTAGAGTACTTTTTAATACAAAATTAGTAACATTAGTCGTCGATTTTTTTTATCTACTCGTTTTCGAACTTAAATTAAAGGTGTACATGTTACAGCAGCTGTTTACATGGCTACAAAAAAACCAAAAGCGATCGGGATCTTCCAATTCTCTCATTAATTCTCTAGTTTATCCTCTTGCTAGTGATGTGCCACACGCCATAAAATTCTTTTAACAACTCTGTGATTTCGCCAGAATTGTGAATCGAGTCACATAAGACTAAATTCCAAATTCTAATGAAAAAAATCTTTTTGCGTAACTGTTACTTGAGAAACAGGTAAAATTTGTTTTCTCACTCTTGCGAAGTAAAATCTATCTTCTATCTCTTTCTTGCATAGCGTAAACCGGTTTGAACGAATCACGAACTGCCGCCGACCTCGTCATTTTTTTAGTCGAGACATCACTGCCTCTGCTACCTGACGTGAGTGCTAGTTCACCGTACCACAGATTACTAAATAGTTACTTCATAACAGATACATCACTCTCATACAAAAGCGAAAATACCTACGCTATAATAGCCTACAAAATCTTAATAATAACCAGCTGTTTGCAGCGAGAAGAAATGTACCATAAGTACGCACACAGAGACTTGAGATTGTTTTGCCCGCCGCGCGAGCCACGTTATCGAGCGAATGTCCTAGGGTTGTATACTTGTATAAATGATGATATTGGTAATAAAACGAATATAGAAAACCAATTATTTTTTATTTGTTGATCAAATATGTTTCAGTTTAATAAACTGATAGATGCATTTTTGCCTTCCCTGAATTCCCGATTATTAAATTTTAGTGTCGAAAATATCAGAAACCGCGTAAATAATTTTAATTTTAATAAAATTCCGCGCAAATAAATAATCAAAAGGGGAACAGGAGCAAAGCGAAGGAAAATCAATTGTTTTTAGGTCGATCCATTATGACGTTGTCAAATTTATTTTAAAAGGCTCAGGCAGGCATGCGGCAGCCCACAGTCGGATGTACCGACGGCGATGCGCGAAGCGGTAGGCATATAACGCGTGGGCTTGAGCGAGTGACGGACGCCTGACCGTACTCCGCGATTCTTTCAATTTGTTACTTTGTTTTCGTTGAGTTTTCTTGGTTAGCGAGAACACGTCACAAATAAATCACCGGCTAACATCTAGATACTATTACGTGAACGTTGTCTTGTATTTGTGCACGCACGTTTACTTTTTACCCGACTGCAAAGGAAGGGTTATGTTTTTACATTGGTTACATCAGTCATGCGAGGACTAATAACAACTATCGGGAATGCAGTCACTGTGGCCGAAACCGGCTATGAAAACATTATCATCATTTTCTGCTTTAAAAAAATGGCCAAGTGCGAGTCAGACTCGCCTACCACATTTAAACTGTGTAGTCTTAATAGTTTCGGAATAATGGACGGACGGACGTCCAGTGAAATTTGGTAGGTAGATGTATTCTGCTAACTGCTTTCCGATATTTATTGAATATTAAAAAAAAAATCTAAAATTAAGGGGGGCTGTTCTGTGTATGGGGATACATAGAACAGACAGACAGACAATACGAAACTATAAGGGCTCTGTTTTTTGCCATTCGGGTATGGAACCCTAGAAAATCGTATGTACCTAATGACTGTTGTAATGTATTTTCGTTGTTAATAAAGTTAAAGGTTGTATGTTTTACCAATTCGATCTTATACTTAGTTAATTAAAGCGACTAAGTATGTGGATGTAAATACGCACATACATTGCTAAGCAGTTCTTATTGCATTTCGTAAGTAGTTGTTTGTTATGGTTTGCATTGTTTTGAGCGACAATGAAGATATGTGATGCATTTATTCATAGATCACTGGACTTGGATGCAATTAGATCGAGGTCGATTGATGACATCGATTTTCAACACTAATATGGCGATATACTAGAACTGCTAGGTAATTTGGAACATCATTTCTTTTCCAACCTCAAACTCTTTTTAATTTCCTAAAGAAGTTATGCAGAGTGAGCAAAACTGATAAACGAAACTTCTCATTTTCCAATTTATATTTATACTAGCTGAACCGCCGAACGTCGAACCGCCGAGTTTTACTATCAAAATAATTGAAGCACCAACTACGGATCATTTTGCCTGTGGTTAGAGGAGAACTAATTTGTGGGACACAGTCGCACAGTGGCTTCCAACTTATCACTGTAATCTACTAAACCCTAATTGAATTGATGTGGGGTCTCGTAAAACATAAAATTGCCTCACATAAGCTGGGATCAGTTTACATAAATAATTGCAAAAATGCGAATGTTCTAGGCAGTGGCCGATACAAGCGTTTGAGACCTTTTCTTTTTTCATAAAACCCGCCAATATACACATTGATTGTCAAATAAAAACTAAGTATCAAAACCGTTACAACATGCACGATAGTGGCGCTACCATTATTTTCATGACTTTTTGCCAAACTGTAAATAGCCATAATCGTGCTCTATTTCGACACGCTAGTACCTGGCAGCATCCAATACGATAATCCGTAACTATCGCATGGTTCATTGAATAAATGCTTATCTTCGACACAGAAAACCAAAATCAAGTACAGAAATTAATTTAATATGAGAAACACACATACAATTCCGATTTTTATTTAAATTAATTCAACATGCAGACATTCCCAGATTACATTAATTGATATTCACTATTGTAAGGTAATAAGCTTTCGAGCAAAAGCTTAATTAGTATGCAAGATAAGTTTGATCCAAAAACAAGCACCTGCATGCTTAGTTAACAGAATTTAAGTGAAAGGTTTTTGTATTGCAATTTTAACATATGCTTACATTATGCATATTACATATTTAGGATACGTGGAATAAGATCGCAAATCGCATGCTTATTTTATTGGGCGCTACAGTGACTGACACAATCCTGTCATTTAAGGGTAGAAAGATAACATAAGATGATGGAAAATAAATACGGATTTGGGATACATCAGAATAATTAATATATTATAATGATTTGCAATATCTGTCGAGCAATTATTTGTACTTCAGCATATTATTATGCAATGTTATCTCCTTATATTGCATACAAGCTACCCGCCCCGGCTTCGCATGGGTGCAATGTACTAATAATATGCATGTATTATTCTTATAAGCCTTCCTCTTGAAGCACTCTATCTATTGCTGAAAACTGCATTAAAATCCGCTGCGTAGTTTAAAAGATCTAAGCGTACAAACAGCGGCAGCGACTTTGTTTTATACTATGTAAAGATGCAGCATATGCAATACTACCTATTGCCCGCGACGCTTCGTTTAGCTTGGGAGTGTTTCCCTCGTAATTCCCGATCCCATGGAAATTCAGGGGTAAAAATAGCCTGTGTTTTAATTTATGATTTGAATGAATGAATATGAATGAATTTTCGTTCAGATTTTTTCAGTAGTTTTTGTGTGAAAGAGTAACAAACATCCATTCATCCATTCTCACAAGCTTGCGCAGTTATAATATTAGTAGGATATTAGGAAGTAAGATAAAGTAAAGATGTCAGGAAAGAATGTTCGATGGTAATTAACAAACTTTTCCTCTTATTAAAACAGGTGATCAAATATTTAACTCACATAAATTATAATTTTAATAAATTAATATGCCTAATATATTCTCAACCTGACGCAACGCTATCTGGGACAGGATTTGACCGCATACTGCTGTCAAATGGCTCGACAGCAGCTAACGGTTCGGGTACTAATTATTAATTATTAATATCGATACTGGTAATCTACACATGTATTAATGTCGACAGCTGAGTCGTGATGAGTTGTGAATGAAATCGGCACACTACGTGCTGTACTTGTGCTACGTCGTATCGTTGTAAGTCGTCCGTCCCCTATCGCTGTTCTTTAAGGTTTCAGTGCATATTTAGCTTAGTCGGAGGGCTTAACAAGATTATTAGTAGTGTGAATTCTAGCCCCATTGTTAGTTCTCTTATAAGCAAAAAAAAGACATGCAGCAGACGGGTTCATCAATAATGCGTTTGTGTGATCACAATCCGCATTCGAGTCGTTGTTATACAGTATGTATACGACATATGTATATGCAACAAATGAAAACACTGGCAATACTCATCATAACGAACAACTGTTTTATATGAGGCCAACACTGAAATCGTTAAAAAAACAGAGATTATACATTTGTGTGTGCATAAGTCGACCAAATGTACTGAACAGTTGTTTTTTTTTTCGCCATTCCAGTGTTGGTCCCATACAAAAAGATGTTCATTATGATGACTATTGCCAGTGTTTTAATTTATTGCTCATAATAATATGTCGTATCTATACTGTATATAGCTATTAATCATTTTTGTTCATACCCAGTACGGGTTATGGGTTCGTGAATAACCAATCCATTTCTAAGTAAGCTTTAAGGTTTGTCGAAAATCAATACAAAGATCAAATCAGAAACTAAGAGTATATAAATTAATTTAACACGGTTCTATATATACCCGGGTTGTGTGATCTCCCGTAATTACAGCAATTACAAAAAATAAAAAGGCGTCGACCCTTGAAGATTTAAGTGTTTTGCGACTTGCTTGGAATATTTTTAACTAGAATACAACTTTCAGATTACTTCGCAAGAAACAATCTCGTGTTGACTCTTGATCTTTGATCTCTTGATCTATTTGAACCTTAATGTGCAACCAGAGAGTATTTAACCTAGAGAGCTTATAGGCCGATTTCTTTGAAGAACACAACTCACCAATATGGGTTGGGAGGCGAAGAAAAAATGCGCTACTGCAATTTGTCAGTTCAAGGCCAAGCTTCATAGATATGCCGAGTTAGGGATTGCTCTACTTGATTGAGGGAAAGTTATCGATATCGATAAAATAAAGTTTAACGTTATAAAAAATACTCAATAAAATCACATAATAATATTTAATCATTATCAGTCTCAATTACAAAAAGAAAAACAAGTATGCTGTTATTATTGATTTTTAAAATGAATTAATTTAGTAAATGTTTTTCGAATTAAAGTTTTAGGGTCCTGATTGTTTTTGCTAAAAAATGATAACCGAGCGTCTATATATTTCTGAATTATGCATCTTGCTAATTCAATCAATTGATTGGTACCTAGTTTCTATTTCATATTGATGAAAATTAATATCCGGGAATAAATTATACCCAATCAGTGATTTTAAAACCGATCTCATAAAATAATTGGAATTATATTTCTGAGACAGCACTTTAGAACCACTCTCGTTGATCGCCCTTTTAATATAAATTTCACAACGACGACAAATTTCTATTACTGTGGTGGATCAGTACAATAACTTGTTTTTAGTCTTTTTAAAATTGTAAGGCGTTTTGATTTGTAACACCAATCAACGCTCCAATACAAGTTAGGCATTTTATTTGCTTTATCAGAGCATGGACAATGTAGCCGGCCATATATATTATTTTTATATTTTATTTTTTTATATTTATTTTATATTCCATAATAAATATATTTTCATTAAAATCAATTGTGTCAACAACTGTAGCTTCAGCAGGCCCTCGGTAATAATTATTTTTTTGGTGGTGAGTCATTAGATGATTTATCTAATGACTCCTCCCTCCTACATACACTTAACCCGTGGACTCGACATCGAAACAAAGTAACCTGTTTTTTTTTTCTGGGTGGGAAAATCATCGAATGACTTCTCCCGCTCTGGGTAAAGTGGAAGGGAGTGTCAGACTTCTACTGACTAAAAACCCACCCTGTTCCTTCAGCTGCCCTTAAGTTCCGGGGCCGCGGTATCTCATTAGAACATTACCGCAACCCCGGAACCAAAGTAACTTACGAAGGCGATATTGTAATGCAAAGGTCCAAGTTAATTAATATTAGACTCCGTCATACTATTTGAAGCCTAGAAAGATTGGATATAGGTATCTTATATTATTTTGACTTTTCTCAACATTATATCAATAAAAAAAAACCAAACTAGAAACCGATATTCCCTAGTAACCTTATCCGTCCACTTTTCTTTTTAATCTGGAATCTTGGGAAATCTAAAATAAAAACATGCATGTCACACAGAAGAAAACATATCAGAACTTTCTCCTTTTTTTAAAGTCGGTTAATGTAGATAGGTATTTTATGACAACTATCAGAATTGAATTACAAAAAAATAAGTTTAATTTTATAATTATCGATATCGTATTCAGCCGTTATACGTACCTAACAGCACAGATTTTTACGATAAAAATACGAAAGAAAAGACAGGGATAAAAGAATTAGAATTTCTTCATTTAAGAAAGAGACATTTCCAATAGACATCAACGCGCGACACAATTTTGTCCTTGACCACCCAAACAACCACTTTAAATGGACCTCTGCGGTAGCTTATAATTTGATTAAATGATAAATAATTTTCATATTATTTCATTACTGACGAATAGTTATGTCATCCATTTGGTATCTAGATGTCTGGGAATGTTTTCCACACCATTTCAACGCGCATGAAAGCATTATTATGCGTTATAAATTGGATACAAAAATTTAAAATTTGTAATTGTTTAGCATGCACACAGGCCTAATACTTGGTCACAACTAAAATGGTTCGTGTATCGTAGCCTATATATAAGAGCAAAAACTCGCATAGTTTTCGTGCGTCGGGGCAACGTATGTGCGATCAAGTGGTTTTCAAATCAGTGTGTGCAACCAATGTTTTACTTAACATAAAAAACCTTTATAAAAATCCAATTCCCGAGTAATACATAAGCAATCGTCTCACGATTACGTGATACGGATCACTTTGAATATTTGCGACTCATTCGTTTTAAAACGCGAACGCAACCTGCGTTGGTGCAACGACCCGGCCGGGCTCACCTAACAGAATGACCGCGGCTGTTAAATATTCGCAAGAACATCGCAACATACATTAGGAAACAGAAAAAATTGTAATATCGGGGTTTTAAACTATGCGTCAATAGCCTAATGGCCAATGGCGAGAAGTCGCGGATTCAAACCCCACCCATTAAAATACACAGACATAAGCCTATTTAGCTTAGTTGGAGGGGGTTAACAAACTCACCAGCTGTTTAAAGTCCTTGTCATCAAGCAAGCTCTCGATCTGGGCATAGAACTCCGTGTTAGCAGACAGGATGATCTTCAGCCTCTCTGCTTCCAAGAGCAGTTTCTCCATAGCTCGGGGGGACGCTCTGACGTCACCACCGCCCTGCGCCTCCCACGCCTTGATCAGGTGCTCACGGAGACGAAGGGTCATTTCATGGCCGCCTAGAGTTCTGCAGATAAAAAAAACAAACCATAATTACAAATTCGTTCAGTCACTACGCCCTTACTCCCTTTTCAATACAGAGGTCCAGTTATCTATCGAGGTTAAATCTATTTTGGACATTTTGTGCAATAAGTTAACTGGAAGATTATAGATAAGATTTTTTTTTTAAAGTGAACTAATTGTTTTGAGTAGAATTCATATTATGAGCAATCTTGTTACCCCTTCTTCAACTAAGCTATGTGCTTGTGTCTGGAAATTTATGTAATCGGCATTAGTGTGGGGTTCCAACCCGCAAGGTAAGAATTAGGTGAAATAATTCTAATCAATTAATCACTGAGTGGCATAGGGTCATAGCCATAGGATACCCTGTGATACAGAAAGAATCCCTCTGGAAAAGCTTAGTTG
Organism: Tholera decimalis; assembly: GCA_943138885.2. NCBI lineage: Eukaryota > Metazoa > Arthropoda > Insecta > Lepidoptera > Noctuidae > Tholera > Tholera decimalis. The sequence goes on from OW964559.2 coordinate 15,984,570, forward strand.
AAGACTAACAGCTTTTTATCATAAAATTTGTTGAAGCACAAACTTGATTAGCAGATTCGAATCATCTTCACAATTTCTTGTCAGTTTAGCCTGTGACACCCCACAGCCGATTTAATTCGGTCATTTCATTTGCATGGGCGATCTGCCGCGCGATCGTCTGATACTGTCATATTACCGTCTAAAGATGTGTCCAACCAAAGAACTTGAGGATGTGTAAGTTTATGGATAGAGTTTTTTGTAAATAAGCTTAGGAATAGATAACATAATATCTGTAACCGTAAGTTAAGCAATATTGTGAATCATATTCTATCTATATATACCTGTCAAAGCCAACTCCTAACACCTGCAGCTGGGGTACAGTCTCGACGTAGCCCTTATCCTTTATCTTCACAGTCTTGTACTCAACCAAAGCCGCCTTAGTAGACGCGGCGCCCATGTCGAAGAACAACGCATGCCAAGCTGTCTCGTTGATTTCCTGTGCAAGAGAAATTTGTGACATTAGTAAGAAAATAATTGAAGATAAGTTCAAGTGATCTGAAGTAGTTGAATAAATATAGTGAATCACATACATTTGAGAAGCTTTCAGGTTGTGGGCTTCACAGTATTTCTGACACAGAAATTAATTCCAAATGTAAATTTTCTTAGATAATCTGTCTGTAATCTGTTTGTATTGGTTTTACCATATGAGAAGCTATGTTCAGCCTCACAATATCTCTTAATAATAATAAAAAATACTGTTACGCCAGTCGCTTAGTGAAGTACGTCGAGAAACTTCGACCTAAATCTAGAATGTTCGGGACACTAACGCCCTCTAGCGGCGAATAGCGGTACTGTGTATATCAAGTCGAGACACAAACGCCATCTAGCGGCGAATAGCGATACTGTGTATCTCAAGTAGCTCTGGATTATTCTTAGCAGTGTAAACAGTCGCGGGCATGCGGACAGCGAGTAAAGGGCAACTCGCTGTCCGACCATGGACCATGCCCGGGTCGACGGCGCGTCGTGTTCCACGCGCGCCTCAAAGAGCGTCAGCAATATGACGAGGCCCCCCCATAGAGGGCCGAAGCCTGCCGGGGTCGTGGGACTCATCCCGCTACCGTGACCCCGGTACGTAAAGGGTTATTGAAGGAACACCGTGGATTTTAGTCAGTAAAAGTCTGACAGTCCCTCCCACCCTGCCCGGAGTGGGAGGACTTATTTGATAATTTTACCACGATAACAAAAAAAAAAAAAACAAAAAAAGCAGTGTAAACAGTGAGTCGATTTTACAGGAATGTTCTGGAACTCATAGACCAGGGTATAAATAGATCGCAAAGGGGCGCAGAGAGTCTTATTAGAAGATCCGAGGCGACACAATCGAAGCTATACGAGTGAATTTCAGTGCGATTTATGTGTTAAGTGACAAGTGTTGTGGTACGAATAATTGTGTTAAATTTTTATTTTGTTTAATTAATTAAAGTGTTAATTTTGGTTTAATTGGCGTTAATTATTTCTATCCCGAACCCCAGCTCGTAACAATTTGGTGTCAGAAGTGGGATAGAAAAATGCCGGTTTTACCGAAAGACGATATGGAAGGTGTAAGGACAAGAAATCAACGTCAGCAGGAGAGCGACCAGAGGCGGTTTGAAGGCTCACCATCGCCAGCACCGGGTGGAAATATCAGCAGACGATGGAGGCGTCTGCGAGTACTTCCGGAGTTGCTCCAGTGACTATGTCTCCGGCTGCATTGATGGCTATGCTGCAGGAACAAGCCCGCCGCCAGGAAGAGCAGGCTGCTCATCTTCAGGAAGAGCTAGCCCGCCGCCAGGAAGAACAGGCCCCCGCCGCCGGGAAGAGCAGGCTGATCGTCTGCAGGAAGAGCTAGGTCGCCGCCAGTAAGAGGAAGCCCGCCACCGGGAAGAACAAGCCCGCCGCCAGGAAGAGCTGATGCTACTCACTAAGGAAATGAATGCGAATCTTTGCAAGGACCTTAGTGCTGTAAAGGAACGAGTGTACCAGCAAGAGAAACGGATTACTGAAGCTGAGAATCGTATCTCCGGAGCTGAGAACCGTATCTCCGGAGCTGAAAATCGTATCTCCGGAGCTGAGAATCGTATCTCTGGAGCTGAAATCGAGATCGCTGACATGAAAAAAGCTCTGGGTGTACTGAAGTCTGGAGATTTGACTGCAGCTCCTGTAGTCACTGCCTCTTCGGTGCGAGGCTTCAAGGTACCTCCGTTTGATGGTAGCTCTTCATGGTCGGCCTACAAGATCCAGTTCGAGGCCGTCGTCAAGGCCAACGGATGGAGCAAAGCGCAGGTTATGACGGCGTTTACACTGAGCCTTCGTGACCAGGCTCTGACCATTCCAGAGGCCCTCGGGAAGGAAGTCACGTACGAACAGTTGCTAGAAGCGTTAGAATCGCACTATGGTGACGCACATCTGGAGCACGTGTTCCGTGCCCAGTTGAAAGACCGGGTTCAACGCAGTACTGAAAATCTACAACAGTGGGCCCTCGAAATACAAAAGCTGGTCCGAAAGGCTTACCAATCATCGCCTGCACTCATCGACGGTAATTTGGTCCAGGCGTTTGTCGATGGGATTCGTGACTTAGAAGTTAGGGCTGCTGTGAGACTCGGGCGTCATAAGTCACTGAAGGATGCCCTGGCCCATGCTTTAGAGGTAGAAGCCGCACGACAGGAACATCGAGCATACCACATCAAGGAAGTGGTGTCATCATCCACCCGTGGCATTCGACCAACGTTTAGCCCTAGATGCTATGAGTGTGGAGAGAAGGGCCATCTGAGATTAAGTTGCCCGAAGCGAAACTTTGGAAGGGAAGAGAGCCGCATCAGAAAAGACGTGTCATCACCAACCTGTAGTAGTCGACCAAAGTTTAGCCCAAGATGCTATGGGTGTGGAGAGAAGGGCCATGTGAGATCCAGTTGCCCGAAGCGAAATATTGGAAGATGCCACGATAACGTGAACGCGCTTTCAAGACCTGACCCAGAAGAACGTAAGCACTGTGTCATACAAGAGGAAAACGTAATAGTACCTATCAAGATGCTGAGAACAGAACTTAGCAATGAGTGAAAAAGTACTACAGCATGCTCAGCAGGATGATACAGACATCGAACCCATTCTGGAATGGAAGAAGGCCACTGCTATAAAGCCTAAATGGAGTGAAGTTGCTGGAATGAGTTCCACAACAAAAAGTTATTGAGCACAGTGGGACAGTTTGGTGATCCACGAGGGAGTATTGTGCCGCAAATGGGAAAATGCTCGAGGAGACCATTGTCAACTACAAATGGTCGTACCAAAGGCGAAGGTACCTGAAGTTCTACAGCTTTACCACGACGGATGTTCAGGAAGTCATATGGGAGTAAAAAGGACTCTGTTAAAGATACGAGAGCGATTTTACTGGAACCACTGCCGAGACGACGTAGAGGACTGGTGCCGCAAATGCACTAGTTGTGCAGCAGTTAAGGGACCTCAAACACGCAGTAGAGAAGCTTTAAAGATCTATAATGTGGGAGCCCCATGGGAACGGATAGCGTTAGATGTTGCGGGACCATTTCCTGAGAGCGAGAGTGGGAACAGGTACTTTATGGTTGTAATGGATTATTTCACAAAGTGGTCAGAAGTTTTTGCCATTCTTAACCAAGAAGCTACCACAGTGGCAGATAAATTGGTTAAGTGGAAAAAAAATCCGTTGAACCAATTAGAGAAGTTGGTTGACTCGATGCAGGCGCAATGTGAATCTGTGATATGCTACTAAATATTGACTTTCTCGTTACTAAAGGTGTAATTCTGTGTTAATTTTTTTTTTAAATCCTGTCAAAGTACTTATGATCCACCATATGTCTATTTTTTTATAATTAAAACTTTATTTTGTTGTAAACTAAAATTATTTCATCAATATTTTGTAGAATGTTAAATATCTTTCAATAATGTAACTTACTGATTTCTGTCTTTTTTATTTGATAATAATAAATTTAACAAATATGATTGTCAAAATAATTTTGAGCGCTACTGTATGTACATTGAAATAGCTTGGAATTACATCATTTTGTAGTACACAGTAAGTATATTTGAAGACTCTAGCACCCTTGCTAAGTTGACAAGACAACTTGTATTAAAAGGTGCTAGGTCAGACCCTTTTGTGAGTGCCTTGTTTCAAATTTAACGTAGAAGTACGAGAAGTAGCTTATATTTTTACAGAAGTTTGGTAGGTACAAATTACACATAAATAATTTTAACAAAAATAAAAATGGTAAAAACTAAAGATGTAGAGTGTAAAGGTGTGTCGGTGTTTGAGTGAGTGTATTTTTATGTGTGAGAGAGTGTATGCGAATGTGTGTGTGGGTGTGAGGGTGTGTGGGTGGGTGGGGGTGTATGTCCGGGTGTGTGTGGGTATGTTTCTGTGATGTCAGAGGATGTCCTAGGTGTTTTGAGAGGATAATAAGAGCTCAGTGTTGTTGTAGTTAAGAGTTTGGAGCCAAGTCAAAAGTACTTTTTAAGTGATAAATATGAAAGTGAGTAAAAGTTTAATATTTTATTGATTTTGTTATAAAGATGGGAGGGGACCTTGGAAACAGGGCAATCTTCTTGTAAGAGTAGTGACAACAATAGAGTTGGCTAACTTTGTCTTTGCAACTGGTAGTGATTACCTCATAGGGAGTTTTTTGGTGCTGCAGTAGAACAGTGTTAAGCACAAACAATTGTCTAACTGTGAGGACTTCACAGTTCTTATATAGTTCCTCTGTGGGGAAGAGGATGCACACACAGGCACATTTATCTCAATGACAATATATGTGAAGATAATGTGCCTCAATTAGCATGTTAATGAAGGATGACAATCCAGCATGTCACATGTACATCTTTCACAGTTCTTCCTGGTAGTCAGAAACCAGAAAATCTGACAGCAATATTGGCAAGCAGCATTGGATTATCCAGCTACTGGGTTATGGAGGTCAGAAAGGCTGTTGCTCCATGTAAAGTACAAATAATCAGCAGGACCCGGTTAGACTGGAAACTGACCCCAACACAGTCACGAAAAGGCTAGGGAGAATATGTATTTATCCATTTTATATGGCATTCAAACCAACCTTCCTCCTAAAGATACCATAGTTAATAGCAATAGCAGTGTAGTCATTGATCAGCTGCAGCACATTCAAACCAGCGAGTGCAGCGGCATCCTTGAGTGCACGACGTTCAGCCTGGTTGAAGTATCCCGGAACTGTGATCACGCATTCTGTGATTGATTGTCCTGAGGAAAAAGGAAATTTGTATAAGTTTGTGGGTATACAATAGGATGTTTTGCACTAAATAAACTATGCAAACTTTAAGTAATTTTTTTTTGTGTTGATTTTAGGACCATCTTTTTAGACACAGAATTGGTGCCCTGGGAGTGCAACACCAGGCTGTTGCAGACCATGAAGGAGATAGCAGGATGCATGGCTTCCTTAAGAACTCAAAGGATGAGGTAGAAAACCACGAGAGCTGGAAGAAATTGAGGGAGGCCTTTGATCAGCAGTGGGATAGAGAACAGGCCCAGAATAATAAAATACCAATGTACCAAGCTATTGCTGATAATTTCAACAAAGATCTATTTAACTATATTATTAAGACAACTAGCCTGTACTCTCTCTGCTGGGCAAAGGCCTGCCTCCATTTATGATTTCTTCAATTAATTTTAATACATAGAATTTCAAATATATCCATCACATATCTCAGTTTTGAAAATCTTACCATGACTAATTTCTGCAAAATCTTTAGCCTTGGCCAAGAGTTGTGCAACCAGTTCCTCTGGAGTAAACTTGGTCTTGTCATCATGAATGAACAGAGGTGTGCCCCTTTCTGTTGGCACAATCTCATAGTATGGGTAGCGGGCTCTGGAAACCAACCATGATTTATTATTTTTCATTAAAAACATATCAATCGCAATCCGAGATTACAGTCAAAATTTTTAATTCTAATAATAAACATGCAGTCTAATTATTGAATTACATGTATTAATGTGTGCATTAATCCAAGATAAAAAAAAGTTGGTATGAACCCATTTTATTACACTATGGATGGGTTAAATATCATGAATTAGGCTTATATTGCTTTTATTACAGAAAATTACCCAAAATTTTAAAATAATGTTACCAAAAGAAGTCAATCTCAAAGTCAAAAGTTATCAATACAAATCTTCAAAATAATGATGCAATTTGGATTAATAAGTAAGTAATGATATTTGAAATTTTAATGATTTCTTCATTATAAACTGACATGATGTAAGTACATGTCTAAGTAAAATGAAATTAGAATGTCAAGTGTGTCTCAAGTTTTTAGGACAATAACAGAATATTAGATATAGTAACTTTCTGTCCAAGGCTATAGCAGATAGACATGTCACTGACCTGTAAGCTTGTACCATTGGGTGGTCAAAAGACTTTCCTAGCAGGTCCAGCAAGTATTTGTAAGAGTTCTTCGGGAATCTAACGCCTACAGTAACGGCGTCTTCCCCGAAGGTTCGCACATCGTCTCTGAACGCCACGACAGCTGGCGTCTTTCTCTTAGACTCCTTATTTAACACTATCTCCATCGGAACTCCAGGAGACACGATGCCGATTTTCATCCATTCTGAACCTAAATCAATGGATATTACCGCTGCGGCTTCGGTTTGTTGACTTAAAAGTAGTGGTAACAGTAACACACTCAACACCCCAAACATTTTCTGTAAAGTAAAAATGAAACAATAAGATAAATCTCGAAACTACGAAAAACACATCAGCGATTCCGGAATATGGGTTGATGCAGTAACCGAGCGTTTTAAGAGAAAGTATGCACTTACAATGTTTAAAATCATTTTCTTTTAAAAAGCTAACATCTAGAATATTTCTTTTATAGTATCACTACGCTTATAACAGTGTGGAATAATTTAAATCTTGTAAATCTTATTTCGCTACAGTGAGCCAGCTACTTTAGTCCACGTCAAGTTTAACGTGTTTTGTTCTTTTTGGTTAATGGCATTGTTGCCAGATTATTCAGCCACGTTACAGAATTAATTTTAATCACCGAGGAAAATGCAAATAGGAATATACTTTCCGTCACAATTTTACCGTTTATTTTGATTTAGATTTGCATAAAAGCTCTGTGTGATTTTATAGATAGAAATATTTAGAAAAACTAAAAATTTTCGAAAAATCGCCTACACACAGATGTCAATATTTTAGTTTCACAATAGCGCTTCTCTAGTGTTTTCGGAAACGGAAAAGCGACCATAGACATTAACAAATCATATGTTTATTTATGTAGGTTGCTCTATAGTTTATGCTTTGATTGGGTTTTGAGGAAGGTGTTTGTTGAATCATTTATATGTATCATCTATGTGTTGAATGTTGATCACAAGTACGGAGGTCGCGGAATGCTGTTTATTTATTGTTATTAATTTATGATTAGTGCGTCTAACAAACAATACAACGTCAAGGTAAGTGCAATGCATTGGAATCGAAGATCTTTTAGAACTTGCATCGTTAAATCAAGCTTTCATTGAGTTAAGTACCATGATTACATCTGTTTTGAGCTCAATATATTACGCATTTCGGATTTTGCACCCTGAATAATGCAATATTGGGGTACAGCGATGTGTGCATAAGGTGTATAGCGTGGGGGCAAAAAAGTATCGTTTTCATGCGGTTCTAAAAATGTGACTAGACGCATGAATTACGTCGGGACGCATTGGAGGCGCTCCTTCTAAATATGGAACGGGTATTAGTCAACGTTTGTGTTGTCCTCGGTGTCGTATCTGCGGCAGTCCCTGCGATTATGTAAGAGCCCTTGGAGGTGCGTGTCGGCACGTGCATAGGAAGCTGCACGCGGCGCCTCCACGTCGGAAGCACGACGTAAGACGCTCGGGCACGACGCAATCGCGCACGCGGTCGCCGCGCTGGCCGGACACCAGTTTCCTAGCAACACGTTGTTGATGCCACTGCTGACCCAATGAATACAATAACACATGGTAACTAGCTGTTACATCACACCTTAATTGCATCGCGTCCGTAATTTCACTGCTTACGTTGCTAGGGTGTCTGTTCTCCATAACATAAATGCTGAGACACTTTGTAGGAGTGCAAATTCGACTGGAGTGATTTTTGAAGTTTCTGAGTAAGTACCTCATTAGATTTATACCCCTAATAATAAATTTAATTAAATAACGACCTTGATGTTAAACTCATTGTTTTCAATCAAGTAGAGCATGCCACAAACCTAGTGGTGCATAGCTTCTACAACCTGCTACTATGGGCTATAAATAGAGTCTAGACCTTTGGGTGACCTAGATTTCAGTTCACACTTCCTGTAGGATTTCTAATTTTAAGTGTCACCCAGAGACAGTGTTCTAGTTTTAAATGTGTATGTAGCTACATTTTTAGCTTCCTCAATTTACCTCTAAATATGTTTTACCATTTGGAATTGAAATCATTTATGATCTTATCTTACATAATTAAAAGTGTAGTCATTTAAATTATAGTGAACTCATAGTCATTCATGATGTTATTGTACTGCCACATGGTTTAGTTCAACTGGAAAGGGCAAAGACCTTTAAATTATTATTAGAATCATAATTACTGTTTTCTAAAATCTTCAATGTCTAGACTGTTGCTGAAATTATATGTATTATACACAATTTACATATTGTAAGGTGTTTCAAGGCTACATAATCTTCACCCAAATGATAAGTGTAATATGCGGCAAGTTAAGATAGCATTCCTTGGAGACACAGCTGTTATCTAAGTTTTACACAACCAATACAATATACCAATTTGACATCTACTCCATCCATGATACTGGATTATTACAGAAGATATTGAAGCTTTCAGTCAATCAGTATATACACATACACTGAATGGCTAAGTGCCTTACATGTAACGGTTGCCGGGTAGCCGGCGCCTAAGTGCCTTTTCACATGTACCGGCTGCCAGGTAACTGGCGCAAATTACGCCGGTACGTGTGAAAGGTAATGTACATGGCCATACACTTCGCTGCCGGGTTTCCGGCGCCAGCTACTCGGCAAACGGTACATGTGAAAAGGCACTAAAACTGAAACAATCTAGTTAGGTACCAACAATTGTCAAGAATATTTGAAGCTACTGTTTTTATTTGCTTTCAAATAATAATAAAAAAAGAACTACTGCTCAAATAAAACTTCGTTTTTCATCCAATTAGATTTAATACATTTATTTTGAAAATATACTTACATTGAAACAATCTAGTTAGGTACCAACAATTGTCAAGAATATTTGAAGCTACTGTTTTTATTTGCTTTCAAATAATAATAAAAAAATAAATACTGCTCAAATAAAACTTCGTTTTTCATCCAATTAGATTTAATACATTTATTTTGAAAATATACTTACATTCATTGAAAAGTAAATTGAAAAAAAAAAAAGAAATCATTATATGCATTTTTTTCTATTTGCTGTGTTACCTAGGTGTGTTTCTGATATTAGTATACAAATAGATAACAACATTGAGTAGTGATGTCATTATTTCCTGATTGGATACACTGTGAAGTGGCACATGATACTGAAGTGTTTGTTTACAACTGTTTAACACCAACTTAATAAACGAATTAATTAATTACATTTTATTCCGATTTTATATGTGCCTAATATATTTATGAAATATAATTAAGCAGCTGAAAAACTTCCTTGGCCAACTGTGAAACGTATACCACTTACAAATCTTGATACTTTAAAAGATTTGTCATTTGACCCATTTACTTGATTTCTATTCTTAATACACTAGTCACAATAAACTATCTTTGTGTTTTTTCCTGTTAACTGTTGCCCGGTCGTGTAATACGTAATTATGAAATTGGTTTTTCTGTATTTAAATCTACAGCCGCCTCTTCCATGTAACACAAATCTTTCCTGTTACATGTGTACAAATTGTGCTGACTAGAAGCACCATCCGCGTGCCGGATCCGTTCTCAAAACAAGCTTGATGACATCCTTACCGTATATAAAGATAACGATTCTAATATAAGCTCTATTACAATAAAATTGTATCACGACTTCTAATTTGGCGATAAAGAACGTCATGACCATACTTAGCAGAATAGTTTAGCGTGATAATCAACTAAGCTAATGTTGTACCTTGTGCAGGTCCGTAATAGGGCATTGTAAATAAATATTTCGTTAGATAATAGCTCTTGTGTGACAGCCCGCATCTCAGTGCGAGTTCAATTCGCTGATGACACGGAGACGCCACGCACGACACGACGCAACCACGCCATTACATTTAGCTGTTTGTTACTATGCCAAGGTCACGCGATATTATGTGATTGTATAGCTACTTGATGCGATAAATTAAAGATAAAAATACTTGTATTTTCTTTTTCGCGTTTCTTCTCTACATTCTTATTACGTAAACTCCGTCATGTTACACAATAATGTTAGAAATCACACTGTATATCCTACTATAGATCAACACAGGTCACGATATGATTTGTTGATGCTAATTCCGCAGTTGTTTGAAACCCTGCTCGGATGAAACAAAAATAAAGCAAATATAGCAGTTAGCTGAATAAGGAATCTTTCGTTCGTTTGCTAAATCTTGCGACACTTTGTTAAATTTTATACCTAGCACGTGCTATAGGTTCTCGAAACTGATAATATAAGTAATACTAATTTCTTAGAGATTTCTTTAATCATAGTTTGTTACCATGGTTCTGATTTCTACTGAGGATTTCTCCAACTTGTGGACTGTTACATTTTCAGCGCCAGTCAGTCTATCACAACTAAATAAATCTCCTTACTGCAGTCAAAACATCGTGTATAATTGCTTATTACAGCAGCCCATTTAGATTCTGAATCGTTTTCATGTCTAATAAGACTAACAATACTGCTTCCGAAAGTTCTATCGATTTTACTGTATGAAGTAATTTTATATTACGTCAAATTAACAATGCGTTTCGGCTAGTGTTTATTGAACTAACTGTCGATATCAATCAATTCAGTGCTGACGCAAAATGTTTCTTCATTTATTGTCGAGACTTGAGACAACTTGTACTCACAACGTCAAGTTTACGTCAACCTCGGACTTTTGTTAATGTCTTATGTCTTTACACAACACTGGTTTGGTACTTGCATTCGTCACATGATTCCTTTGCATTTTAAACCCTTTACGTAGTTAAATTCATGAAAATTCAGTAGGAATCAAAATCAGTTTTACCTACTTTGCATTAACACTATCTATTACTAAGTAGAGTCTAATTAGCATTCAAGTTTTTCATCATTTTCGCTTTTATTTTGTGTGGAGCTAGATGCCAAAGCCAAAATAAAAAACAGGAGTTTGTATGCTTTTGGTTACGAGCCAGTCTCTTTTTGTATCCACTTACACGTCATTTCCTACCACTAGATGGCGCCAATGCGCGGCGAGCGAGGCGGGTCCCCAGCACGAGGCGCTCGCGCATCTCTGCCGCTTCCGCGCCGGTTGATACGCCAGATCGCGAGGCATGTAGCCTCCAGTGGCCGCTCGCTACGACGCCTGGAGGTGTCAGGCAGGGTCATTGACAACTTTGACGACATTGAGGATGCCTCCGACCAGTCCGATATGGAACAGCCACAGCCCGCGTAAGTTTAACTATTTATACTATTTACTATCATTTGTGCATTTTTTTGTATTTCATTCCCGACAGTTGCTGGTGGCGAAAAAATACATTATTTAAACATTTTCGTACAAAAACGTAAACAGTAGCAAGCTATTTTTCTGATTAGCAGTACGATCTGGACTTTCTCAAGATTAAGCTTTCCAAGTGAGATAACTACGTCCTCTTATTGCTATCTATACTCTGATAGTTTTCAACATTCACAATGAAAATTGCACTCTATAGAGACTCCCGTTTCATTTGTCAATAGTTCAAATTCAGCTTTTCAGTCGCAGTGCCTAGATCAAACACGCCTATTGACTGTCTCTTGACCTCATATAAAGTAGACAAGGAAATATTGACGGCGCCTGTCCAACTGTTGATAAAGGCAAGTAATCAATAAATGCCCAGATGTGATAGATCTATGTTAACGTTTATAGTTAAAAGGTCCTTCAGATTGAGTCTTATCTTAGAAAGGTGACTTGGCAACGTGAAGTGAAGGAGGATTTGCACTGAATTTATTACCTATCGTCTTTAACAGACTCTTCGACGTAATCCATTCGACGCCAATCTTGACTGACTATAGGGATATCCAAAACTACTCCCCTGTTATACAAACCGATTATCAAAAAAAAAATCTTTCAAAAGTCAGTATGATAACTCATCCTGTTTACGGAAGAACATTTAAATCAGTGACACTTCACCGGCACTGTCTTGAACGGATGACGTGAATTTGCATAAAGGAAATTTGCGTCACGCAAGGGACAGGCACAGGCCATCTGCCAACCAAAATGGTAGTTCCCCTGCAACGTAGTATGAATATTATATTGTTAGTAAGCAAGCCAACATTAGTTATTTCAAAGAAATTTATCACTTTTCTTTGTTATCTAGCATCTTTGTTTCTGTCGAAATGAATTTTCCTTGTGCTAAATAAAGTACTTAGCAGAGAGTGCTTATACCTTTTGTTATAAAGACGCACTATTCAGTCATTTCGGAGGTTGAACGACATATCACACGCGCATGAATATCAAGTTTTGCTAATATCTGCAAAAAAGGCGATAAGCCAGAATAATAAACATAAAGTTCTGTAGGCTAATGAATAATTTATTTAAAACAGAGACTAAATGTTTGGTGACACGTATCTTCACCGTCACGCGTGCACAAGCACGTCTTCTGATTGTTATATAATAATAACTCAAAAAAGCTTTATTAACAGATTATCATTGTCTTATTCTGATCGTGATTTAAGGCTCTTCCTCCTAAAGTTGACGAATGTGCTTGTAGCTTTATAAAAATTTGATGGAGCAAGTTTCGAAGAACTGATGAATTCGATAATGCAGTACCAATGTAATCTTCATTTTACACCAGGAAACATTGTTAATCAACCACACAGCCTTCGAATCAGGCCAGGAATTCAAAATAGATTGTTGCTATCTAAAGTATCAACATTTTTCATGTCATCAATCAGGCGTAAGTCAGTGTAAAAAAGATTGATAAAATGTTGACCACATATTGTTATCATTTCGCTAGGTTAGTGGGTAAGACAAACGACGCATGATAAAAAGGGAATTGTCGCCGAGATTGATAAAATACAAAGTACTGATTATGACATCGTGGGCATTTTTATTCACGCGTCATTTGCAGATATTGCGAAATTTGGATGGCTCTAGATATAAAGCCGTGTAGGGAGATATAATAATGTAATATGTTGTATATTTAACTCAATAAAAGGGAAAATTGGAATACTTATTTCATTTTCCATGGCGAGCAATTTAGCAGTAGATGTCCCCTCGCATAGTAAAATACAATTATCATAGGCGTCATATTCTTAATAGGGATTTCATGTTGCCGTGCATACCACAGAGAAAACAATATTAGAAACAGATTACATATAAATATTATAACAACATCCGGCAAGGATTCAGTTACATCTTCGCTACATTAGTAACAAGTACAGAAATAACCGAGACACTGGATATTTTTGGAAATCGATCCAAACTGCAGATATTTTGGTAGCATTTCTAGACGGATAAGTAGGTGTATGCAATGATGAATCCAAGTGATACTATTTATTTGTAACTAGCTTTCGCCCGTGACTTCGTAAGATATTTTATCATATTTCCCCGGGATAAAGACCGAGATACAAAAAAAATCCAAATTGCATCTAGTAGCAGCTATTTTGGCGTAACTGAGTAGCAATCATCCACTCTTCGAATAAATAATACTAATACTACAATCTATATATATATATAACTCAAAGGTGACTGACTGACTGACTGACTGGCATAGTGATCTATCAACGCACAGCCCAAACCACTGGACGGATCGGGCTGAAATTTGGCATGCAGGTAGATATTATGACGTAGGCATCCGCTAAGAAAAGATTTTGCGAAATTCCCACGGGATCGGGATTTACACGGGAAAAACTTCCCACGCGGGCGAAGCCGCTGGCACAAGCTAGGTAGTACATATATTTCTAAAGATTTAATGATACCGCTATTTCATAAATGTCCTTTGTTATAATATCTCTTAATGTTCTCATTATTTTTGGTAAGGTACCGTGCGCGTACAGCGAGGTAATTTACCTATACAACATATATTTCAAAAAGACTACAATTTTCTATGAGCTGTAGTGGTCCAATAATAAACAATTTTGATATAACCATAATTTTTGCTTACTGTCATACAAAGCCTAGAACGTCATCATTCAACTTAACCCGAATTCCTGTAAGTATACTAAGTAAGTAATCATAGTTTAGCATAGTATACGAATGTGTTGTTCTCATCAGGGTGGCTTGCGGAGGAAACGCCGGCAACCTGCCCCCTGCTGACCACGACGACGACCTCACGAGTCTGAGCTGGCTACAAGACAGGAATTTACTTAGAGGTAGATGAGAGACTAACGAACCATTCACACTGTGTACTGACGAATTTACTAACGTTGCGAAGTGTTTCCAACACGCCGTGACGATAAATGACTATTACCCTGTAAGCGTTAAGGGTGCGAAAGGTAAACGTGTCATTCTAATTTAAACTACTAATCAGGATACCTTAATCTATCGTTGAATTCGTAGCGTTAGTGCAGCGTATACATTCGACAAATACAGTAATTGCGAAGGTTCCCTTATACATATAAAACCCATGACACAATAATGCCTATCGTTATGACACAATAGGAACACTTGCTAAAACTACGGCTTCACTTGACTGAAGATACCATATTAAAAATTATTAAGTGATTAAGCTTATGACGTAACGGCTAGCCCTTACTGTACGCAGCCGTGACGCAATCTGGCGCTTAGCAAAGGCATACGTACAGTCGGCCAAGAAAGTGGTGTACCACCCTAAGGTTGAATATCGCTTGCAGATTCATAGGTGATAAAGATTAGTTTCACTTGCAGATCGATCTGACAACTTCTATTGCTGTCTTTATCTGATTATTGATAACGACTATTACTGTTTGTAACGTGACAGCTGTTCTTAGTTTGAACTTGATGGAACCAATGACGTCGTAAAATCAACGGCGGGGGGCTGTAGATTTTGATGACAAAATTGTATCTACAAATTCAGAATTGTAATCAACAAGTTACATAAAATTGTAAAGGCACAAGGCGAGTCCACAAACCTACAATTTCTGTAAACTTGTAATTACAATATCAATAAAAAACAAGCTAAAAATAGATTTATCCTTTTATTAAATTTCTACAATCAATTTTAAAATACTTATAACAAACAAAAACATAGCATATATAGTAATATTTAGAAGATATTGAAAATTTTTAAAAATTAGAAACGGGTGTAACCGCCGTTGGCCTCTATAACCTCTAAAAGACGAGACCTCATTGAACCAACAAGCCGTGAGCAAATATCGGTTCCCCGCATTTCCTCCCAGATATAATTACAGTGACTAATAAGAGCTTGTTTGGTTCTTTCATTTTGATGCGACCATCGTTGGACCATAAGGCCCCAAAGATTTTCTATCGGGTTGAGGTCCGGCGATCTTGAGGGCCACTGAATTACCCTTACGTCAGTGTGTGAACGAAACCAGGCTCTTACGATCCTCGCATTATGAATTGAACAATTATCTTGAACAAAATCAAATTGTGGCACTTCGTTCTCCGGGTAAACATTACGGACTGTCGGTAGCATTGCATTCTGAAGCACGTCGATATAATTTACAGCCGTCGCTCGAGGAGGTAGAGAACACAATTCTCCTACACCATCCGTACTCATCCAGCCCCAAATATTTACGGAAATTCGACCTGATTCTCTATTTGGGATTACATGATCATCTTTATACCGTGTTGAATTATATCGCCAAAGGTGAAGACGTCCATGCTGACTGGATTTAAACGTTTTTTCATCACAAAACACTGTATTAGACCAATCAAACTCTAAGTGCTCTCTGGCGAAGTTCAGACGAGCAAGTCTGTGAGCATCCGTCAAATATATTTTCTTGGCGTAATGCCTGTGGTGCAACCCCATGTAATGTAGATGATTCCTTATTGTTTGGGCACTCACATCGAACATCTCCGCAAAATGTTTTGTGGGCTTAAAACCATTGATTTCATATTCCCGTCTCATGAATTCTCTATCGTTATTGGAGAGTGCAGGCCGGCGACCACTTCTTCTGTGATCCAACAAACTTCCCTCCTCTCCTTCACGACGAATCCAAAAGCGGACAGAACGCCTCGATATATTCAAATTCCGGGATATCGCACTGATACTGCTTCCCTCATTAAATTGGGCAATTATTTGTGCTCTTTCGGCAATGGTCAAGTTGGCAGGCATTGAGATGATTTTATATGCAGTTGATTGAAAAATAACACGGAAAATATATCGATTTTTTGCATATATTTGACAAAATGTCAATTGTCAGTTTTCTTTTTCAAATGGAATTCGGTTGTCTAAATAGTTTTTATTACTTTTGTTTGGAAACATTTCAATTGCTTTGTAGAAACTAATGTCCTTTTCATTTATACTAAAGGTTAAAATGTCATGTACTTATATGTGACATATGACGTATGAATACTAAATACATAGGTTTACGTCATGATAATGTTGTCTCTTTCAGTAATATCTTTTTATAACGAACCTTGTTGTAATTTTCGATGACCGGGAAACTAAATCAAAACTGGTACACCACTTTCTTGGCCGACCGTACAAGTGGTACGTATGCCTTTGCTAAGCGTCAGACTTAGCGCCTACTTGAGATAAGTCTTCGAGTATTCTGCGAACTGAGTTAGTACTGCGAAAAATGTAAGCGTAGTTTTCTTGAACAAGAAACTATAACCAAGCCTGATGGAGTAAATGCATCTCCATCGGAGATATTCGAGCCTACCCAATATTGTACATATTATTTGTGTCGCTACAGTTGTATTGTGATTTCATTGTGACTCAAACATCGCACAATTAAATGCATTTACTGATAATAATAATGGCCACTGCAGAATTAAGTTAATGACTTCTTTTCATCGAAGAAATAAAATAACAATCCTGCCATAGCATAGCTAGTAACAACATTGAATGCCGTTTCGGATTTTAAATGAACCGTTAAAAAACATGGAAGTTTGTTATCACTAATGGGCGATTCTCTGTAACCTCGTAATCGGCTGTCCCGACCAATTTTTTCAAAATTTAATAAAATTATTTAAAAAATAATCACTCCTAATGATACTTTAAACCTAAAACTGTAAGGGCCCTTTGTTTTTAGAACCATAACTATTTTAAGTTTTTTTCTAGACGTGGTGGAAGCTCTAAAAATACAGTTCCCTGGTTGTCCCCATCACTCCATTTCCACCTAGAAATGAGATTTACGAAGAAGTTATTGAAACTACATACATTTGGCAGTTAATATAATAAAGAAAAATAATTAAAATATATTATTTTCGTAAAACAAGGTCTCATAACGAATTTTATTTATTTAGTAAACTCCTCTAAACTTTGTCCCCAGAATTTTCATACAGTCCCCTGCCAATAATTTAAATCTATAATAAAAGAAAACTATGATATTTACGAAATTTTTTTTGAGTGAAACTAAACGCAATTGCTGTGAAGCTGGCAACCTTGCCGAATGCGGCGTTGACACACCATTTCGTTTAGTGTCAGAGCGTCATTTGTGAGGTGAACACGCGCTTGGATCGCTACCACATACAGTCCTCTGGTAGGTCATAATATGTACCTTAATTAGTTTAATAATCTCTATATAAAGTTTATTGTTATATTATTTATGTTTCAATTGATTGGTAGATTCTTAAAAAACTATTTTACATCAATTTTGTAAATATTGTGAAATCTAACCGAAATACACAGTCCCCTGGCAACAGTCCTCTGCCTGAAATTGCAGTAGAGAAATGTTTTACACAACAGGAGACTTTTTTCCGTATTGGTTATTGATTTTATGTATTGTGAGTGTAAAATCCGCTAATTTGTTTTATTAAGACAAGGCCTCGTCGAAACTAACGCCGCCAATTGATTTATATTGATTGTGGCGATTTGAACACATTTTTTTAAAAAGTGGTTCTGAGAATACTTAAAGGAAAGTATTAACAGGTTTTTGAGACGTATTTATGTAATAATTTCTTCCTACAAGTAACAATCATTCTTAATATTGCCTTAAGTGGCCACTTTTAGCAATTATTGTTCGCAATAAAACTATGTTTTTTATAATGGCAACCAAACTCTGAAGAAATTCCAGGTATTGAAAACTTTACATGGAACTACACCGAAAGTGGCCATGGAAAAGGTGCACCGGATGGTATCGGAGCAACGTGCAAAAGGACAGCTGATTTTGTTGTTAATTCTGGAGGCGACTTCAACAATATTGATCAGTTTGTTAAAGTAATCCAAGAACAATGTCTTGGCATCACATGTATCGCAATCGACGGTAAAGACGTTCAGGCAATGGTCGATAAAATGAGGAATCGGTCGATCAGAAGAGTTTTAAAGGCACTTTAAACATTTAAAGTGCCTTTAAAACCCTTCTGATCGACCTGAACACCTGCGACCTGATGCACATGGTCGCAGGTGTTTATTCCAGCTCCATCCTCGGCTTGTGTAAATGTAAAACACTTAAACCTAGATGGACAGTAGAAGAAGTGTTTACAGAGTCCGAACCAGAAGATCTTGCATCTGCTGAACCTAAATTGACACCTACACCAAACAAGTCCTCTCTAAGATTGGATGATGATATAGCATGAACGGGTGGCACTCGGAATTCATGTTACAATACTGGAGATTACGTTCATCTGAAATTTCCAACTAAAAATGTAGAATACCATTATGCTGCCGTAATTAATGAGATTGATGACGATGAAAACGACTACGTGTCACTTTCCTCAAGATTTGTGACCATAAAGTGGAGACCTTTAGAATAGATGATAATGACATTTCAGACGTGTCATTTGATCAAGTTATCCAAAAATTGGATAATCCTGACTTGATTGTACAGGGAAAGAGAATATTTTATCAGTTTTCTACTCAAGTTGACGTTTAAAGCGCTAATTTTTTTAAATGATAAGTTATTTTTTTTAATGTGATTAATCTTTATTATGTGTCTTATTAGAATTAGAAATATCCTTAGGATTTGATTGGAGATTTCAGTTGAAATATCATAATATATATAAGAGAAAAGACTGTTTTCTAATAATTGTAAGTATTTCAATGAATACTGAATAAAGCATTTAATTGTTGGTAGTATAATAATATGACTATGTTGATCTCAGTGAGTACAAACTGTTTCTAGCACTTAAGATTAATTTTTGATATGAATGCTTAATTAAGTTATTATTTCTGTTCATTTTTTATAAAGAAATTTTGTTTACTATTGATGCAAATATATGCTATGAAAATAATAAATAATTGATTAATGTAAAGTGACTTTTTTTAAAGTACGTCACGTTCGAAACAGTTCCCTGATGTCTCAATCAGTCCCCTGTCATGATTTCTTGGAAAAACGCTAATAACTTGGAAAATATGAATAAATTCAGTGGGCCTCCTTATCTAACTAAAATAATAGTTAATTTTCTTCGAAATAGAACACAGTTTTTTGGAAAATATTAAAAATAATTACCAGGACAGCATTTGTATGGGACCCGTACGAGCTTACAGAGAAATGCCCTAATATAGAATAACATAGCACGTTCAGTCGTTATTGCATTAAAATTTTGATTGAATTTCACAGGTTATTCATGTGTCGTGGTATTAAACTGAACGAAAACTTGTTGTGTTCCAGGTATAAATCTAACAAAAAGCGGTGTAGACATGGAGGACACGAAAATGGTTGATAACCAAATTATTGTGAAGGTGAGTTCATTATCACAAACTATACTTAGGTCATTATCAACATGTAATGGTCTTTGAAGGTGCTAAATATATCCTATTCAAATAACAACTTCATGAAATATTACTCTGCTTGATCAATATACCACTTGGTGTTTTAAGAGTGCTTACACCTCGTTTCATACAAACTTCTTAGGCTTCATCGTTGTAAATTAAAGAACTGATTTTAATTTTAAGTTTTCTGTAGAAAGTAAAAAATCGCACTTTCCCTGTGAACTCTTTTTCGAAAAAGTATTTTTTCTGGGTAGGAAAATCATCAAATGACGAATGATTAAGGGGGTGTCAGATTTCTACTAACTAAAAACCCACCCTGCTCCTTCAGACCTTTGCGTTCCGAGGCCGCAGTATCTCGTTAGAACATTTTCGCAACCCCGTAACTATTTAGTCCTAGGTATCTAGTGTATTTGTACAAGTGTCTTTAAAATCAGTTCTCTAATTTCCAAGAATAAAGCCCTGAGTATTTGTATGATGCTCTTAAGGTTAAAGGGACAGCGATTCTCTTGACGTAATAATCTGTAATTTAAAACTTTGTACCAAGCCTAATCACTGCTAATTTAAGACCGAAACAGCCAGTAAGATAATTGCATTTACGTTTACTTTAAATGTTGCAAGTATTCTTTGTCGTGAGCGATTATGTTATTGGCGCTACCTGTAAATATTATCTCGGATTATAAATGGGAGAACCGCACTTATCATCTGTAATACCTACTACGTATATGAGTTGAGCAAGACTTAGGGCCTGTGCACACCCTGGTTTTTAAACGCGCCGTCGACGCGCGTTTTAGAAACGCACGTCTACGGCGCGCTTTTATCCTACAGAGCAGAGCAGCTTGCGTGCGTATCGCGTCTGTCTGTATCGCTACAAACGCGCGTAAACGGCGCGTTTTAAAAAACGTGGTGTGCATAGATGATAACGTTACGTGGCATGTGTAAAAAATTCGACCAAAAAAAGTAGTACCTAGTACATGTGTACTTATCACTTTTTTTTGGTCGAATTTTTTTGTAAGTAGATACTTGAGCACTAAATTCTGCAATGCTTACTCATTAGCTTGAAAATGAAACGACTGATTGAAAGACACAAGGTTTTTTGATAGGATTAAGATAATAAAAATCAACTATTCATATCATACATTCAATTAGCTTAAGTATTTTAAATCATTCGATTCCATTCTTAAATGAAAGCGAGTCTTTCCAATTAAAACTGTATGTGAAATCGTGCTTACCTTATAGATTTCAATATCGTAGCATTGTCCCAAGATGACTCTTCGAGCAACAAAAAAAAATATTTTCGGGCATGTTGCCAGATACCTGATTTCCGGGGGTTGTGGTAACGAAATACCGCGGCCCCGGAACGTAAGGGCAACTGAAGGAAAAGGGTGGTTTTTTAGTCAATAAAAGTCTGACACTTCCATCCGCTCCACCTAGAGCGAGAAGAGTCATTTGATGATTTACTCCCGTAAAAATGAGATTACTTATTTTATTTAAAACCTGTATGTTTTGTTAAGAACCTTTTTTCCACTCGTTTAAAGTACTACGGTAAAGTATGTAAATGCCATATAATCATAAATGTGACCTAAGCGTAACCTGTACTTACTGGCTGCCTTGTCGTATGTGGCCTTTAAGGACGCATTTACGTTTTCTCGCAAATATCAATGTTTTTCTGGTACCATTTTGATACATAAGGAGTTAAAATTTTGACAATCTTATGGTATTAATTTCAAGATAATTTATTCATCTCCACATTGAATGCATTATAATTACACAGTCCAATACATCTTTTTCACACAAATACGTTTTTATCGCCGCAATAATCGTAGAAAATTACAAAAAATGGGGTCTGAATACGTACCTGTAAGCCTGGAGCATATTCTTAACTTCAAAATAACAAAAAATTATAGCCTTTGTATTTATCTATACGTTAAGCTAATTATTTTGAACATACATAAAAAACTTTATGATTTATGAGAAAAATAAAATCGGTCTCAAATTTCTTCATACATTTTTGTACCGAACGCACGGCTCCGACCATCATTCCGCGCACAGACGCGCTCGTGAACGCAGGGGTGTATCGCTTTCCTCGAAAAAATAAATACGTCGAAACCTATAATAAAGACAGTGGCGTCTTGTATACTGTGACTAGAATACGTTGATACTTTTTCGTGCCGAAACAAAAGTAAGAACGAGAACCATATTTATTTTTAGAATTGGATGGATATTGGTTACTGAACCTAGCATGAAACAACAATTTTTTTTTAACCGACTTCAAATAAGGAGGTTTCGCAATTCGACCGTATAAATGTTTTTTTTTTTCATTAAGTATCTTAAAGTACTGCAAATAAGGGAAGGTCTAGAGTTGATCTGATGATGGAGCCTTTCATCAGATTGACTCCTGACAGTCGAGGGAACTCCTCAACGATTTACAGCAGTAACCTTTTGTTTGGGCTTGATTAATTTGAATTGACCAGAACTTTACACCTAGATAGTTTGTGACTGTCATTAGAGGTCTGATGATGAAGACGAAGGACAGTTAAGGGAACTCCTCAACGGTTTACAGTAGCTACCTTGTGTTTGGACTTAATTCATTTATATTGATGAGAACTTTGCACCCATATGGGTTATAAGTGCCATTACAGGTCTGATGATGGAGACCATAGACAGTCGAGGGAATTCCTCAACGATATACAACAGTTACCTTTTGTTGGGCTTACTTCATACGGTTCAATATGCCAAAATGTTCAGTTCGTACAAAAACTGAAAAATTGGCTAAGTGCGAGTCAGACTCGCCCATGAAGCGTTCCGTAGTAATTACGCCAAATAACTTTGTTTTTCATAGTGTTTGTATGAATTACAAAGTTTTATTTGCGGTTTTAGAAAATATGCTGTATCTCAAAAACTGCCAACCCGATCTCGTTCAAACCAATTTTGGTTGAAAGTTTACATTAAGCATATATTTTTTGTATAATTTTTCACTCCATTATTATAGAAGTAAGAGGGGGGGCAACATTTTACCACTTTGGAAGTGTATATCTTTTAAACGATTAACTTTATGAAAAAGAGGTTTTAGAAACCCGTATGTTATTTTTAAAGACCTCTCTATTAATACCACATACGCATAAGATTCATGAAAAAATAAATATTTTCAGTTTCAGTTCCATGGTGGGGTACATGGAACTGAAACTGATTTTTTTCCTAAAATCGGAAAGCGGTTTACAGAATACATCTACCTACCAAGTTTTACATGTATAGTCCTAATAGTTTCGGAATATAAAAACTTTTACCAAAAAGAATTAAACCGACTTCCAAGAAACACTGCAAAGTGAAAACTAACTTTAATTTCAGTTGGAAGGCGGTGTCCGAGTTCCGAAATTAGTTAGAAAGTAGGCAAAATATTGCTTTTCCCAATACTGGGCCGTTAATTGTTGAGGAGTTCTCCTGGTACTTCACCATCAGCTTCACTTCATCATATGCATTGTGACGAGCATATTGTGCTTAATAACCATATTCAAGTAATTGAAGCGGAACCCATGAAATACTTCTTATTCTTACTTATATATTGAGTAGTTCCAGTGGCCATCTGTGATCTTCATCATCAGATCCACTTCACAAATGGTGCTTTTCAAATGCAACTACACAAGTTACTATAAAAAAATACTCGAATCACTAGATGTGCCTATAATATTTGAAGAGTTTCCTCGATTACTCCAAGATCCCATTATCAGCTCCTGACTTGGTGACAATGGGACCAATTTCGAAGTATACCTTTCAAACAAAAAAAGAATTTTCCAAATTGGTTCAGCCATCTTCGAGTAATCGGTGATCAAACATTAAAAAAATATACGCGTCGAATTGATAACCTCCTCCGTTTTTTTCGTCGGTTGAAAATGGCTGTGACATACAGACGGATGGACAAACAGACAGACAGACAGACAGGCATGACGAAACATTTCTTTATTACTTAATAATTTTTTTTTATCACATATGAGTATTTTATTTCCAAAGTCCCCTAGTACTCCTAATCGGGCGTCAAACACATTAATACAAAATTGAAACTAACACCTAATAAATAAGCATGTAACCCTTTGTAAACAATAAGTTACAACTTATTATGATCAAACAATATTAAAGAAAATATAATATTACCTTCAAGTATCAATATTAGTTAAGTAATGTATAAAATCGGGCGAACAATGGTTTGTAATGGTGAACGCAGACCTAGCCGCACCGCAGTCTCTACAGTCCCCGCAGTCATCGCTTTTTGTTAATGGCCTCGCACACCTAGCCGCGCCGCAGTCTCTACAGTCGTTCCCGTCAGTGTTGCCAGATTTTTGAAAGCATTATCTATCCGAAGATTTAAAAAATCTGTATAAAATCTGTATTTGGTATTGGTATTTTGCTCTTTTGTGTAATTTTATCTGTAGGTGCTATAATAGGGAATAAGCAAGTAATTATTTATACGAGAATAATTAATTTTATTATAAACCGTTGACAGAGATTCTCTGTCTACTTTATAACTCTGGCAACACTGCGCGCCGTGGATGCGAATGACGTCATCCGCGCTGCGTGCGGATGACGTCATCAGCTGCGGCTAGGGGAGTTCGTTCGTTTCAGGGACTGCGGCGACTGCGGCGCGGGTAGGTGTGCGAGGTTGCATAGAACTTCATATAAAGAATTCGAATGCAAAGACTGCGGCGCGTGCGGTGCGGCTAGGTCTGCGTTCACCATAAGCGTGTGTGCGCGCAATGTTGTTGTGTTGCTACTAGGATACCTAAAATTGAGCGAGTGATAAACGTAAATGCGTCCTTAAGACAAAACCGTAGTACATACAAAGCTACGAAAGGAGAGTAAATGTGAACTTAAGTTCAGGTTTATTCATTTACTAACTGATTAATAACGCCTTCGATGTATGTACATAAGCAGATTCAGTGTAGATATCGTTTAATGTGATATGAAGACTATTTATGTCATAATGTAATATTAATACTACCTTGAAATGTCTTAACAATGTCGCTCCAAAGGTTGGTAGGTAAACAGGTACTAAGTAATATGTACATAAAATGCACACATAATGAACTTTCTGAGATTTTTTGAGACCTTGAACATAAGGAGTTTATATAATGAAACTGCAATGATTTTATATTGTGTTCCAGTATAAAAAATATGAGTATAAATCCTCCTTACTTAATTCTGTTATGGTGTACAAAATAATATCTAAATGTTTATGGCGAAGGAGACTCAAGATAACTAGATCTATGTAAGGAATGATATCGAAGAATGGGGATGGAACGATTGCGAGACAGTTGACAGAGTAGGCCAAACCAAGAAAACGTATTGCCAGGCGTCCGTCACTCTGGGCACGCCGCAATCGCGGCGATAAGTCCCCTCTTTGAGGAGTGGCTGGAGAGACGCCACGGCGTCCTCACCTTCCGCCTGACGCAGGTACTGACTGGACATGGCTGTTTCGGGAGGTACCTGTTTCGGATACAGCTGGAGGATACGCCCGGGTGTCGTCATTGTGAGGACTACACGGAGGACACGGTGGAGCATACAGTGCAGGTGTGCCCTGCTTGGGCGGATCACCGCTGTGTTCTCGTGGAGGCGATCGACGGCGGCGACCTCTCGCACCCGGCCTTGGTTCAGACCATGGTGCGGAGGGAGAGGGAATGGGATGCAGTCGCCTCCTGCGAAGCAGTCATGCTAGCGAAGGAGGAGGCCGAACGCGCGAGGGAGAGGTAACTCTCTTCCTCACGCCCCAGCCGTCGTGGTAGACGCCCTGGGCGTCAGGGATCGCGAGCCGATTTCCGGCCACCGTAGGCGCGGGCTTGCGGACGGCGAGCAGGGGTAGCTCACCGTCCGGTAAGGACCAGGCCCGGGTCGGCGGCGCG
Organism: Tholera decimalis; assembly: GCA_943138885.2. Lineage (NCBI taxonomy): Eukaryota > Metazoa > Arthropoda > Insecta > Lepidoptera > Noctuidae > Tholera > Tholera decimalis. Next base: position 16,010,409 of record OW964559.2, read on the forward strand.
TCGTGTTCCACGCGCGCCTCAAGGAGCTGTCAGCATTAGTGACGGGGCCTCATAAAGCCATTGCCCGCCGGGGTTGCGGAAATGTAGTAACAAGATACCGCGGCCCCGGAACTTACGGGCAGCTGAAGGGATAGGGTGGGTTTTTAGTCAGTAGAAGTCTGACACTCCCTTCCGCTTAACCCAGAGCGGGAGGAGTTATTTGATGATTTTCGCACCCAGAGAAAAAAAAAGGCGTCCGTCACTCGCTCAAGGCCACGCGTTATATGCCTACCGCTTTTATAATAATTTTGACAACGTCATAATGGATCGACCTAAAAACAATTGATTTTCCTCCGATTTGCTCCTGTTTCCCTTCTGATTATTTATTTGCGCGGAATTTTATTAAAATTAAAATTATTTTACGTGGTTTCGGATATTTTCGACACTAAAATTTAATAAGCGGGAATTCAGGGAAGAAAAAATTCATCTATCATTTTATTAAACTGAAACATATTTGAAAAACAAATAAAAAATAATTGTTTTTTTATATTCGTTTTATTACCAATATCATCATATTCAACCCTAAGACATTCGCTCGATGACGTGGGTCGCGCGGCGGGCAAAACAATCTCAACTCTCTGTGTGCGTACTTATAGTAGTACATTTCTTCTCGCTGCAAACAGCTGGTATTATTATTAAGATTTTGTAGGCTATTATAGCGTAGGTATTTTCGCTTTTGTATGAGAGTGATGTATCTGTTACGATTTAGTAATCTGTGGTATTGCGTCCATCCCAGCATCAGTAACAAAACGAACAGGGTAGGAATGTATAAAAACGTATTGCGTCCATCCCAGTATCAGAAACAGGAACAGGACAGGAATGTATAAAAACGTATTGCGTCCATCCCAGTATCAGTAACAAAAACAAGAACAGGACAGGTATTTATAAAACACGCTAACGCGATGTTTCTTGATTTTTGGAACCGACTTGTAATGTTTAAGTATTCAGTCTTTCGCTGAACAATTTTAGTCCAGCACATAATTTATCCATTTTGCTCTTGCATTGACACAAACCTAACAATAACGACAACAATTAGCTTAATTTTGAATTATTTCAATAAGAGTCAAATCACTGGTGTCATGCTTATCATCAAAGGAGAATGCCAAGGCTTCCTTGAAGACTCGGCCAGAACCGACAAAGATGAACTATATATCATAAAAAAGGAAAATAATGATATAATTTGACTGTATAATTAGTTTTCTATAAGAAGTACACCAAAAAACGTTATAGTTCTTTGAAGTTGACCACTTAATACTTCTAATTTTAACGATAACATGAAATAAACTATAAAATTATTGAATAATAGCGGCCCATCCACTAATAGCGACACATCCACACACAAGTCAGAAGAAATGAACGTTAGTGGATGGGCCGCTAATAGCGGGCCATCCACTAACGTTCATTTCTTCTGACTTGTCCCGTTGTGCAAACTGTACAGAAAAGCGACGGGATAAAATAAAACCGTTGAAGCCACTAACTAAACCACAATCCTACGTTATTTCCCTTGACTTTATCACAACACGCCAGTCCGACAGGAAAAACAAACCTTCAATGACCATACACACGTTTAGGTACATTCCTGTCAGTTTGCATCTTGTCAGTCATACCGAGGGATTGCGTGTCTGTGGATGGTTATAATCTTATCATTTTATGAAAATTGTTTTCATTTAAAAGGAATGCTCGTCATTTTGAATTAGCTTTATGGATTATTTTCATTTTGCAACAACATGTGTATTTTGTTTGTTTTTACACCGCCTTCCGAAATTAAAGTTATTTTTGGCTTTGTAGTGTTTTGATATGGAAGTCGGTTTGATTTTTTGCAAAAAAAAATTGTTTTCGCGCTTTTTAGTGGGTCGGTTTGTAATTTATCTAGTTACAAAAGCCAAAATGTCTTCTAATTATCACCTTTTACAAAATATTGCTTTACCCGATGCAGAGCCGTTAATTTTTGAGGAGTTCTCCTGGTACTTGACCATCAGCTCTACATCACCATATGCATTGTGACGAGCATAAAGTGCTTAACATCCATATTCAAGTAATCGAATCGCAATCCACGAAATACTTATTATTGAGTAGTTTCGGTGGCCAGCTGTGGTCTTCATCATCAGTTCCACTTCCCCAAATGGTGCTTTTCAAGAGTAACTGCAAAAGGTACTATAAGAAATACCCAAAACGCTATAGGTGTGCCTATAATATTTGAAAAGTTCCCTCAATTACTCCAGGATTTATCATCAGATCCTGATTTCATAACGATGGGACCAACTAGAAAGTATACCCTATCAAATAAAAAAATAATTTTCTAAATCGGTCCAGCCGTCTTCGAGTTATGAGGTAACATACATTAAAAAAAAGCTCAAGACGAACTGAGAACCTCCTCCTTTTTTTGTCGTTTAAAAAGTCGGTTAAAAAGGAGAAATGTAGTGATATTAGACTTTTAAAAGATCTGGCATGTGATGAACCTTCTATTTCTTGGGAATCCATTTCATCCTTCCGGGACGAAGACGAACACAAAATGATAACGAACGAGCGCTCAATCACGCCGGACAAATAAACAGGCACTAACTTGATCTCATAGCACGCACATCGCGTCCTTCGCGACTGGAGTGAAGGTAGGGATTTAATACCGTCATTCTTTCTCGCTCTTGCAAATCCCCTGACGTTTATTCCGTAAGGATTATAGATTCCGACAGGAATGAACGTTAGAGGATAGCCCGCTAATGACTTGAATTCGTTTTCAACAGCCAAGGTATTCGTTAGTAATACAGAAATCGGAGTCCGATAACAACGCAATAAACAACACAAAACTCAAAACCACATAAGACACTTCGTCGCTCGTCATAAAACGCGGGAAAAGTAAAACTTTTGACAATTATCAGTGACAACTATTAAGTGTTACCAGCACTAAATAACTATTCTAAACTGTATCGATAATTTAATTGAATTACTTTAAATTATTATAAGATATTAAAAAATATAACTAAACATTATTAATTATTATAAGAATGGCGAGCTATGACTTTAGTAACTAATAAATTCACTTACGTTCAAAATGATATTAATTTAATCGATTTCCAAGTGCAATTTCGTATCGATATTATTTTATTTGGTATTGGCAACATTTCTAATTGAAATTGTAGATAGAAATAGAAAACGTGTTGATAAATTGTCCTACAGATTTTATTTATACTGTATAATTCTTACAGTTTTATGTAATGAATTATCATTAATTTAGAAAGTCTGTCGGACGCTACATGATTCGAGCCGAAACTTGGCATTCACCTTTCTTGTCTATCTTGTGTCCAATTTCTAGTGTTCGTCAGATTTTCACTAAAGTTAACTACTCCGGGAAAACCGGAAAAAAATATTGGCAATTAGCGAGTGTATCAGTGAACAAACAAAAAAATATTCAGTAGTACAATTGAGAACTTTCTGCTTTTCTCGATTTCAGTTAAAAACGCGTATACGTCTTTCAATCATTAAATCGCTGTTAACATCACAATCATGTTTTGTAAACACTCCTACTCAATGAAGTAATATGAAATTGCTGTAAAACGCGCCAACATAGGCCATTGTGTACAAGAAGTGGAGACGTCAGTGGCACGTAGTGGCTTGGCCGTAAGCGCCACGTGTAACTCATAATGAGCAAATATTGCGATAGTACGCAATTCTTGATAAGCTATGTCGCCAACTGTTCATATTTAAACGGGGTTACTCCACATTTCAAAAGAAAAGTTTCATCTATTTTTTGGAGCACTATAAGAGCGTGGGGTGGAATGTAGGATGGCTTAACTCTTGTAGGACTTTATCGGGCTACGATGTCCACACTTGACTATCTTTTAGTCGATTGAAGACGTGCATCGTAAACGTTATCTACCAATGGATACGTCAATTGCTCAGTGTATGATGGCCACTTCAGATCGATAGTACCGATCTAGTACGGATAATTATCCATACTTGTTCTTATAAATGCGAAAGTCAGTTAGTCTGAATGTTACCTTTTGACGTCGGTACGTCTGAACGTAGTGGTTTAAACTTGACGGCAAGGGTAGACTATGCCCTGGAATAGCTATTCGGATACATTGCATCCCAGAGGTATGTTAGGGCAGTGTTCGAATATTATAGCGCGAACGAATCCGGTGACTGGACTGGATGCTAGCATATAATAGAGTCCTCATCTCAGAAGAATCCCAATATTATTTTACCTCTCTTTATACTTATACTGAATTCGTGCTGCTTCTGTAAATCGACATAGATCTAAGATGTTAGAGGGTCTACATTTATGCGCAAAACGTGCGAGTAATACAGATTCACTTCGACCCAAGCCGTGACGCTCGAAGCAATGCGTCGTAGAATTTCTATGCATATTCTAATTTACTAGGAAACCTAGTCTTGAGAAATTCATCATAATTTTCAGGTTTACCCCTCCTCGATATTTAGAATAGAATTTTCCTAACTTTTCATGCGAAAAGTAGAGCTTAGTAGGAATTTTGTAAGTAAACAAAAGCACAAACCACTTTCCCGTGATATTTTTGAAATCTTGCCTATAATCAATGTTATGGCACTTTTACAAGGTTCTTCCTTTGCGTTACACTTTTTGCAGTGTTCGTGGTCGAAACGTTGACATTATTCGCCTGCATCACAATGCGACGCCACTCTTCGCGAACACGATACCTACTCTACTCTCCTAGTACATTCGTGCAGTGATCTATTGAAGGTCTTCTTATTTGATCAGTCAACCTCATTAGTGACCTGCTAAGTGAAGGTTTTACAAGATTAGGTACCAGTTATATAAATTCTTTAATCAGTACGTCCACGGTGCATTAAATCAATAAATTAGATTTTATAATTGTAATTTATTTAATTCGTTATATTCATCATTCATTGATACAATACAATACTGAGTCATACCTTTAACTGTTTTATAGTAGGAGTGCGTAATAACCTCGCTAATTGCCTACTGCCCTTCTGAGAGCAGATATAATGAGATGTAGACGTAGTAGGAAGTCTCGAGAATAAACTAATGACCTGTTTGTTTTTTTGTGTTCAGCCAGTTTGATTTACTGCAGTGTTTACTCATTTCTTCCAGCTTCGCCCGCGTTAAAGTCGAAAACGATCCCAAAGGAACATACATACGCCCGCATTAGTCTGAACCTATGTCCTGGACAGGATACGGTCTACCTTTGCGCGAATTTTCATCCAAAACCGTTCAGCTGTTAAGGTGTGACAAACAGATTACAATCATATTTGTAACTAGCTTCAGCCCGCGGCTTAGTTCACCTGAATTCTTTTTTCAGCGAAAAAAGCATCCTTTGTCCTTATCTATGGTGCAATCTGTCTCCGTACCAAATTTCATAAAAATCTGTTAAGTTGTGTAGACGTGAAATTGTTTCATGTAGCTTTCGCATTTATACTGTAATTAGGGATATAAGTATGAACTATTTCACTGCTTTCGAGATGAACAATGATATAGGGAAGCGTCATCAACTGGTTTCCCCGTTTTCAATGCATCCTTTATGCGTCTTACCCAATTCATGAAGCAGTATCATTATGCAATAGGAGTCTTCTAGAATAGTCCATTGACTGATGTGCGAAACTGTTTTTCAACAAAGCTATTTTGACTCCATATTTTAATTTAAAATCATGACTTTCAATTTTATGATAGAGCATACATTACAGAATTGATCTTTGTATGAAAAATAATATAACAGAGCTGCGATCTATAATATTTTCTTTTGTTCCCAATGTGTTTACAGTCGCATTGTTTTATTTATTCAAGTGCAAGCTGAACCGCGGTGTGTAGAGGAAGCGTTCGTTTGTAGCTGACCTACATTTTTCATATCTGGCAATTATGATTGTTAACTTCATTTGATATTTATCCTTCCGAATTTTGAATGGGATATGTTTACTCGTGATTTAGGAGTTTTTATGATGAGTAGCGTTCATTTTTCTTGTAGAATCTAACGCTTTGAATCGTATGTTATCGAATCGTTTATTCTAAGCGTTACGACAATTGTCTCGTTAGGATAGATTTGCTAGACATTATCAATTTGTATTAAATCATAAGAAACATATCATGTAGCAGACTTTTATGGTTTCTAAGTATTCTATGTTCAGCAGTTGCAATTCAGTTTCTGTTTTTTAGGTCATCCTTCTGAATATCAAGGTTTGCGAGAAAAGAGTCAAGTCACTTATCTTTAACATAAAATGTGGAAAAGTTTGATGGTATGTTTGAGCAGTAAAATAAAAATATGATAACCCTAAAATCCTAAAATGCTGCCAAAAGCACTACTGTATCGTTGCCTTAGAGCGAAAGTCTTATGCGCATTTATGCAATAACCCGATACTTAAGAGACTATATACCCATAAAATAGTGCTGAAAGGCTTAAACTTTTAGAATGTTCGTTCTGAAACTAGTATAATAATTAAAACTATTTACAGCGACCCATTCGATGTATTTACACAAACATCTAACCTCCCTAAATTAGCAAGATGTGTCGAACTACTGTAGTGGTATATGTACTTTGTTGATCTTCTGTTGTATCTAGAAGCTTCCAGCACTATTTACACAATGTTTATCTGTAGTAAAACAGGCATCTTGACATAAAATATCAGTAATAATGCCAGCCTTTTGCTGAGCTTTCTTACAATAGCAGTAAAAGTACATTGTGTATTAAGGGCGGTAAGTAAGGAATTACGATCGAGGCTCTAGTAGAAGCCCGAAGTCGGAGACTGAGAGCTTTCTGAGTCGAGGTTCGTAATTACCGTACCGCCCGTGAAACATACAATGTTTTTCATCACATTTGCGAGTAAATAAATAATTATGAATTATAGCTTTAATACACAAGTCAGCACAACTATTATTACGAAACTTACCAAATAGGTGAACTTTTTTTAAGCGGATGGCGGGCTTTTTGCCCACACCACAGATTATACAAATGTTTCGTTCAGAAACGTTAGGGCAAATACTTCCGTAGATATACAGCCATGACGGAGTGTAAAAAAATAAAAATCATTTCGACGTTTTGATACAAAAAAAACTGTTAAAATGGATTATTAAGAACATTAGTTGAGTATTTAAATAACATGTAGTGAGATTGCAATGAAATTCCTGTTTAGATAACATTTTAAGACAATTTTTCAATTGGACGTAGTTACGCAAAAAGGATCCAACCCACAGTATGGTCGAAAATGAGCTGAGTATGCCAAATTAGTCTCTATGGTCTATATTTTCGATTAGTAAAAACACCCTAGTCAAAATATGTGAATTTGACCTTTTTATTAGTTTGGGGTACCAACCCACATCTATGACAGGATTATATTTTAATTCCGCAAAAACGATCCAACCTTGGGTCATTATAGAGAAATTATACGATATTGAAACTGAGCAACAAATAATAACTCAAAAAGGTAATTTTAATATTGAAATGGAGGACGTTGAATAAAGTTAAGTGATGGCAAATCATTGCAAACAGAAGAATATATAAATAGCTTAAGCTTTATATAATGTAAAACTGATCTTAAGTGTTTTTTTTTTTGTGTTCAGACATATAACAAAAATTCAATAAATAAAATGTACTGTTTTATTATATAAATCCATAATTATATAACAATTTGCCATGCTGGATCGTTATTGCGAAATTCAATATAAGCTTAGCATAATTGAAAATGGCTTTTAGCTAAAACGATCCAACCCCATAATTACTTAAATATCTCTAAAAATGTTTATTTATTCCCAATAAAACATATTTCTATAAAAAGGACACCAATTTTTACAACTATGTCCCAAATCAACAAAATCACAAAATAGAATATCAAAGAGCAAATACAACTTAAACTTCAAACTTCATTATCTCAAAAGTGACATTTTGTGGGTTGGATCCTTTTTGCATAACTACGTCCAATTGCGTGTAAACTCCTTGCTTGAATTTGCATGACCTGTGTGCTGTGCTATAAATTAAAAAAATTACCGATCTTGGGTTTCATGAGAAAAAGAAAGCTCGAGAGTTTTATATGGGGTATTACGGCCAAGTTAACCTGTATCTTTAGATACTGTTTACGTGCAAGTGTAATGAAATAGTACATTTTGATACAAGTGGAGAAAGTTTGTTATTGCGTACGAGGCGGAGTCACGCCCGAGCCGCAAGGCGAGGGGGTTATGGAGCCGAGTACTGCAGTAATAAATGTCCACGTGTATCAAACGACGTTTTTTAATACACTTTCGAAGAAAAATACTTGCTCCGAAAATGGCGACGCATTTTTATTTGATTTCCATTGAAGAAAATTATGCAAAGTTGCCATATATTTTAGCTTCGATTTAGATGGCAACAGGCTATCGCAAGCATTTTGAGCCTCAATCACAATATCTGGCGGCGTAGCTTCTAAATTGTTCTCATCAAACTTAAATTCGACATACTCACGCCAAAAACACAAATTAATAAGATTTAATTTACTTTTCCCCCCGCGCTTTACCTTCGCGGGTTAAAGGAGACGCAAAGGTATGAAGCCGCAAAATAGCCTGATATTAAAATAAAATATATTTTTTTAATTTAGAACATAAATGTTAATTTGTTGATAAAAGCAAAATTATTTTATAAATAATAATTCTTATTTCTGATATTCTGTTCATAAACACAATTTTAATTAAATTTAAGGCCTTAAAAACATGCGCCTCTTTGATGTGAAAAAAATACGATCACCGCCGAATATAGGGAATTGAATAGTTGTTTAATGTTATCTGTGGCAAAATCAGGAATGAAAAAACCATCGTGTGTGAAAAATGAAAAAATCCACGAGTGTGAACTACATTGCATGTTGAACCTAATCGTAGTGCGATAAGAGCTAGTTTTCAAGGAAGTGTATTGAAAAAGTATTTTGCATGGAGCGATTGTCTATCTTACCTATAGCTGAACCCAGTAGCTGGGTAACACGAAACCCCTTGGCAAGACTGGTGTCAAAGGTTCTGCCTTCTGACTACTTGTAACGACTGTCAAAGATGTACAAATGACAGCCGAGACCTTAAGACCAGGTAGTCCAAAATAATTTTCACGCAAGCTTCGCCCCCATGCAGGCCGGTTAGGCCGTTGCGCTAAAGCAGCAGTAACAAAGTTGAATATCGCGTGCGCTCTTTCACCATGTTCAGTTTCGAAACTGCCGTTGAGTGCTAAACGCTAACGCAGCAGTAATAAAGTTGAATATCGCGTGCGCTCTTTTACCATATTCGGGTTCGAAGCTAAATTTCGTAAGTCTCAATTCTTATTTCGTTTATAACTAAAGTAATAATTGATTTAGAGAAAAAAATGTCCTATATTTGGATAATAAACTATATTTTCTTACTGTCAATACTAATTTTAGACATAAAAGCCAAGTAATCTTGACAAAATATTGAAAAGTCTTTAAAAAAGACATGATTTTCGATTAAAAAATGAATCGAGCGAAAATGTTCCAATTACGAAACTGGTCAATTACGAGACATGTAAAGAAAAAGATCCCAAATAAATCATATACTAAAGTTCCATTTTGATTGTATGCGTGATTGTTTCAGAATATTAATGCAAAGTTACATACAATTTACGGAGCCTCCTCTTAACGTTAACGTGCCTTCCAAGGCACGGAGGAATCTTGAAGATTACCCATTTATGGACTGACCTCAGATACCGTTGCTCAACCTTGATGAAGACCGACCCGTGCGCCTGTTTTTATTTAGCTACGAGCTCCTTATATCCATAACCACAATTATGTGCAATGGTGACAACCAGATGAATTTCAGCTGTTTTGGTCCAGAACCACAAATCTATACTAATATTATAAACTATCATAAACTTAATGTTTTCTTTCTTTTTGTCCACAGAGGGAAACAAAAACTCCACCTCCAGTGGCACGAGTGCCCTCCCCTCCCCGCACCCCGTGCAAGGCCCCGCCATCCCCTCCCGCGAACACGCACACCAAACCTCCCTACTCCTTCTCCTGCCTCATCTTCATGGCTATCGAGGCGGCGCCCGCGAGAGCGCTGCCCGTCAAAGAGATCTACGCGTGGATCGTACGACATTTCCCCTATTTTAGACATGCGCCGCAGGGCTGGAAAAACAGTGTGCGGCATAATTTGTCGTTGAATAAGTGCTTCCATAAGGTTAGTAATTTAAAATGTTCTCTGATCTCAAACATTGTCTTAACCTCAGCATAAATTAAATAAGGCCGGCTTTATAAGACGAGCGCACTGTATTGTTCGTCAAATCGTCTCCTTGATTTCTAAGGTGAGCTACGCGATAACTGAAAAATGCTTGCATTGTCTGGATACGTCAAATGCTTACACTCAAATCGGTGCGCTTCTTTCCTTAAAAGACCACCATAGTCATAATGGTCCTAAATCGTCATAATGCAATTCGCACCAGTACGAATTAAACTTTCGATGTTTCTTCTCAGGGTAGTTGGGAAACACCGCCCTCATTTAGTTTAACTTAAAACAGCAAAAAAAAAAACATTGTTTCATTTTATTTCACTGACAAGCGTAAACATATATTTTTTTAAATTGCCGTTCGTACGCGTACGTATCGGTAAGCTTACGCTGAATTTCTCTCATAATCTTGTCATTATATATTCTGTGTCCTCAGTCTAAATGCAATCTTTATTATTTCAGGTGGCGGCTGCACCAGGCCTAGGTAAAGGTTCACTGTGGACAGTAGACCCGCTGCATCGCAACTCGTTGTTACAGGTTGGTTGGCACTATTAATGCTGGCATTCATCTAATACACGGTTCGCATACCACTTTATTTTTCTACTTAGCATACCACGTTTTGTCAGTAAAAATTATGCATGTTAAGTGACAAGAATCGAAAATATTAAGATGGGGTTACCCCGATAAACTTCGTAATAGAAATGCTGAAAACACACAAAACACCTTTAGCAATTTGCGTTAACATATTCCTTTTCCATACTATACATTTTCAATCGGAAAAATATGTGTACAAGTACATTTTCACAAATCAATTTCACGATCGACACATCACAAAATCATTTAAATACACCTACACGTGAAACCACAGTAAGTATCCACGACAAATAACGTAAAAAGCGGACAACACTAGGAAGTTCTAATCAGAAAACGTCTCCGCAGGCATTTGGCAGGCAACCTATACCTGCGGCGGGAGAACCGGTGGAGAATGCTGAACCTGTTCCGGAGAATGGGGCAAGAGTGTCGCTACTAGCGCGACGCCTGGCAGACCCTGAGCCTGGCGCTGATGAATACTTGGCGGCGGCTACCGTGCTTGCCATGAAGTACGGCCCGGCGGTGTTAGATCAGGTAATACAAAAATCAGGTATAAAGGTAAGCGTCAATAGCCTAATGGATAAGATGTCAGATAAGACTAGCTTAGTTGGAGAGGCTAACAAGATTGGTAGTAATGTGAATTCTACCCACATTGCTAAATATCTTTAAAAAAAGAAGAAAATACACGACGTCGTACCATGAAGTCATGTAAAAAATAATCTTATCCTACCCTTACGCAAAATACTCGCTTGGTCGTGCAGTTGCGAATACCTGCCCGACATACATGACATACATACAATGAAGTCGCAGTCAGAAGCTAGTATTATAAATGCGAATGTTTGTAACGATGGATAGATGTTTGTTACTTTTTAACGTAAAAACTACTGAGCGGATCTGCACGAAATTTCCATGCGATCGGAATTTATGTGGGAAATTCTGATCACATAGGAATTCCGCGATAAAAATAGCCTATATGTTATTCCATGATTTCAAATATAAAATTTCATTCATATCCGTTCAGTATTTTTTGCGTGCAAGAGTATTCATCCATCTTTACAAAACTTTCACATTTTTATAATACCAGTAAGAAGTAAGACATATTTGTATTTTAATACGCTTTGGAGAATACGTAGGTGTTCCCGCAGCCCTAGGCATAAGTGTGTAAGGGAACACGGCGTGGCTTTAGTCACTTGAGAATTATATACCGAGACAGACAGTCTGACAGACTGAAGGAAAATTCACGAGCAGCTGAAGACTTCCACTGCTGGCTCTGACGAGCAGATCAGCGACCGATTTAGTGTCAACCATACTAATGTCATCGTGATACAGACCTTATCCGTGGTGTGCCTTTCGGAAAAAAGTTGTGGTGTGAAAACTGTATTCCATTCGTTCTGGCAACTGCCCACATTTACCTAACTAGCTATTGGGGCGTGTTCTTCAAAAGACAGAGCAAGTTTTCAGATCCAATGTTGCTCGCCCTCAGTTTAGGTGGAGCGACAATTGTCAGGGCTGGTTAGTTAAGAATAGATAATAGTGAATTTGTGATGTAATTAAAGTTGACCTGCTTTGATATCTTCTAAAGTTTTTTTCTCAGTATAGCTGTTCTTAGTGAAGCTGTGTGTAAATTAGTAATGCGTTAGGCTTAATCAGTTTTGCCAACAGCTAAAGTAGATCTCCACCAGATTAAACCTCTAAGACCACCAGAAAATCGGCTCGTAAGACCAAGAAATGTCCACTTTTTTTACTTTATAAAACAAAAATTATAAAAGTTATTAGTTTTAAAGAAATAATTGTATACCAATAGAAAAATCCACCAGCCAACAAAATAAATATTTCGCAATTAAAATAAGTGGTGGGATCGACGACGATTCTTAGTGAAAATCCATTAAGTTGAGAACAGTTTTTCTATGTGGGTACAATTCATATTACTAGCAATCTTGTTAACCGCTCCAACTAAGCTAAATATGCTTGTGTCTGGAATAGGTTCACAGCAATAGTGTAATGGGTGGGGTTCGAACCCGCGACCTCGCAATCACAAGACTGACATCATAGCCATTAGGCTATTGACACTGCGCTTTATCTGTGAATATACAATGTGTAACATTAAGGGTATATACATAACAATCGCACGCCTTCTTTGGACGATAGGAAATAATATGGCAAGGTTTTTGTAATCCTATGTCTACATGTGTGGAAATTATTAGACATTTCAATAGATTCCAGAGGCCCATTTTTTCAAATGAAGAAGAATGAAGAGAATTGTCGTGTTATTGCCAAGTCATGTGGAAAGCTATTAACCCTCATAGTGCTGTGACACGTTTGTTATGTATGGTATTCAAGAAACGTGAAACCGATAATTTAGTATAAATTCTTTGAGTCACTCATTTTTACCAGAAACTATACATAGAGACTCCATACCAGATGTTGTCTTCAGTCCTTTTGGATAGATATGGGGTTTCCGTTACACGTTGTAGAGTGAGGACATAGATGTGATAGCTTGGTGTCCCACAGCTGCCGCCGGCGGCTCACCTGGTGATCTCCCGCTGCGCGCGGGACGAGCACTCGTACAGCGGCGGCGAGGAGAGGCGCACGGCGGAGGCGCTGCTCAACCTGGCCGGCGTCCGCTCCGAGCCCGCGCCCAGCTAGTGAGCACCCTCCTCGCAGGTACTCCACACCTCACTTCAGTTTCTTCCCCGAATCGACGCTGTTCTTCATTGTACGCTCGTGAGTGACTGTACTCATACCTGTCAGCTCTCCATCTGTACAAGAACTTACCTATAGCAGTTATTGTCTGACTACAAAACACCCGTCGTAGTACATTTAAACTCACACTCTCACTGTGATGAGTACAGTAAATATTGTCGCCGGCTGTACTTTATGTTTAAAGTTGAATTGCTCTATTTTGATATGTAAATGAGGCATAATTGTACATGTATTATTCGGATATAAGTTTTGGGTACTCTGTGCAAGTTCGATGATCGTCGCTATTAGTGTTTCGAGGTTTAAAAGTAATCGTATTGAAATGCTGACAGAAATCGTTGTTGAACGTACTCGTGTCGCACTTTGATTACCCATTACTTTGATGATTTACGTTCGTCAATATATAAGACGAACAGCCACGTTACCAATGTTATTCCTCTCATTTCGTACGAAAATAGCGATCCTCTAACTTGTTATTCAGTATATAAAGGGTAAAGATATTTTGCGGCATATTACAGCGCTTACAAAAACATAAACTAAGTATAGAATACTTTCGTTATCCAGTTGCGTTAACGCTGATATCATGAGGGCTAATAATTTATTTATAGTAATATGTTCAATATGTAATTGTAAATTTATTGAAGCAGTAAAGAAAAATAAACGATAAATTTCTCGGGGCAAAGCCCCCAAAGTTCAGTGGTTCTATATTGACATATGGGTTCATAGAACGAAAAATTTGTTAAAGAAAATGTTTGACAATTTCCGATTCTGTTGTCACAATTTATAACATAGACAAAAAGTTTACCAGTCTCTAGTCCAATAAAGACAATCCATATAAGCAAATCGGTGGGATATACAGTTGTCTTTACCTATTTAAATAATATTCAGTACGAAATAGTTATCGTGCTTAGGTAAATTGCTCACCCGCTATCTAGTTAGGACCTATTTTCTCATTCAATATATTTTCCATGTGTAAAACATCACATTTATCATAAATACAGGCGTTCACGAACATGTTCTAGAATAATTACAGTTTACATAATAGTAGATATTTACTTATAGTGATAGATGTGATACTACGGATACTGTTTAGTATGAAATATTTTATTTAAATGAATGGAAAATAGTTGAATAGTTACTCCCTATGCATTTAGGTTTTCCCCATTTTACTAATAGTCAATCAATCGTAATATATTGTAAGAATTTATTATTCTATACATAATTTAAAGCAATGTAGTGTTCCCGTATTTCCGTCGATCAATTTGATTTTATGCCGAATGTTGCCAGAGTGATGTACGTATGTATACTTTACAGAGTTGCTATTGTGCATATATGACGGAAGTGTGGTGCATGATAGATTTTAAGTTATAATTACTATTATATCATATTGTTTTACCCGCATCTTCAATATGTCAAAATACATGTTTCACCGGTAAGTATAAAGATAAAATTACTTATTGTAAACTGAGCAATATTAAATGTATAAATCTATTTAATAAACCATGTGATCTGAACATACAAATATTGTATACATGGCGATCAAAATGTATTTTATCTATTAAAATTGTGTTACTTCCAAGTGATAGTACATGTATATATTTACATTATAGCAAATTCTTGTATTAGCCATAAGCAAGCCGTATTTTGTGTTCATAAACCAAGGGAACTACTTCATACAATCGCCTACAGTGTTACAAAAATCTTATTTATCATATTGATAAGGACTTATAACTTCATATCTGTGCGTGATTAGATGGAAAGTGTACTCAAATAGTTTTACCGGTATATCTACTAGCCAGTAGACAGATCCCGTTGTCTCGCAGTTAAGACTTAGCATATAATGGCAATCGCCTCAGATATAGTGAAATTTTATTCGTCATTATAAGATATAATTATTAATTTTCGATATATTGTGTAGCTGCTTCCTCTCTAGAGACTTTAAGCAATCATTATTGTTAACTAATCTCTGATAAGTACAGCAAACGTTAGACTTCCTCAACCAGATCCAAGTTAGTCCAAAAACCCTTTGATTTATTGTTTTTGGTTCATAATAGAAATTAATACCAGTTTAATAACCGATATAAATGTATTCGCCATTTTAGAATTCTATTTTCAATATTATAAAAACATAAAATGTCATAAAAAGTTGTGGATGGTGGATGAATGTTGCTATTTTACATAGCCAAAATTATATCAATGCCTCTTATATTGGTGTGGCTAAATTGCTATTGTATAATCTATTGGTTAAGTAATATATACGTGGTACAAGGCCGTTTTCTCTCAAGTGCCTACTAAATGCTTCTATTCTATCGTTAGAGAATTGTAACTGGAGTACGGAGTGTCGTTAGAGAGGACGAGTGTCGGGAGAAGTACCATTCAAATACATTATACTCTGTTCAATATTTAAACTGATTCATGACAGGAGGGACGTATTCATGGATGTTAACATGCTACTTTACATAACACCAAAATAACTTGTGATAAGTAGGCTGTGACAGACTTAGAATAAAATACAATTCTGTGTTGACGTGTCCCGTTCATATTAATATTTACATACTAAATCCACAACATATGTATGTATCCGGCACTCACGGCAAAGCCTTGCAAGAATACACCAAATAGAGTTAATTGTGATAAAACTTCAGTTTAGTTTAACGTTTGTTTAAATGTCTCGTAACATTAGTTGGGTTTTTGGTATAATAATACTGTCCAATGATCTCCCTCACCACAGTTTATAGACCATGTCTGTTCACTTAATTTGTACTAAGAAAATATTTAAATGTAAGAGAGAAAGACACAAGTAAACTGTGGTGTCGGATGGCTCGTTATCGTAAGCAACTTTAATTTTTATTTGAATGGCTTGATTAGTACAATTTCATTGGTGTTTCGTCGTGTTTACGCGTAGGAAGTACTAGACTGATGCAATGACTGATTTGTGATGAAGCAATATTATTTATTAGTGAAATTGATATGTATTTTTTTCGTTTCCCTGAACCTGTGACTTGTTTCATCGTGTCCGTCACGTTACGAGGTGTAACGTTAGAATGTTTTTGAATGTTACTATGCTAAAAGTTCATAATTACACATTTCAAGAAACACGATCGTGTAAAAATGCGTCTTAAGAATATGGCAGATTAAAACATACTTAATTTCAAAGTGCTTCTCAACCAATGGCGAAATGCTTAGGGATATTTCCTCCAATCCTTATGATTTGTTTACTTCCTCGTATGTTTTGTAGGCAAAGGAATGGTCTATGTGTGCCAAATGTTTATGAAGATGATAACATTATTACCATATTATATCAAGCAAATTCAAATACCAGTAATATAAATGTATTTATATTAATAAAAAATACTATGTAACGCATAGATAGATTAGGTCGTAAGTGATATTGTAGTAATATAATTTAATTGCTAAATAATTAAAATACATACATTTATGCTGTATTTAGGAGCGTCTTCCATCTTACTCGTGTTGTTTTCTCTTAGATAACTACGGTTGGAGACATAAGTCCGTGTGATGAATATTTTGACGACCTTCGAAGAAAGAATAAGCAGTATTTGATATTGCAGTTGCCTTTGAGGTACACATTTAAAACCAGAGACTGTGTTAAACACGCGTCTTAATAATAAAATCACTGCATTCAAATGTAGTGTTAATGTGAAGCGTATTTCCTTCGCGTGAACTTCTGTCCCTAACCGTACACACTAGCCTTTCTTTCGGTGGTATGTAGATGAAATTTTACAGCAATAATTAGTACCTAATAGTAGTACTTTGCTGGTAGATGCTACGTATATAATTATGTGTGATAAATCGCGATTTATTTATTAAGTGCTGTGTTTAAACTAAATTTTATGATCTTAAGCAACTTCAAGCAATACATTCACCTGTTATGGTCCCAGACCAACAAGATTTTTTGAAAATATCGAAACCAATTGATTGAAAAAGAGTAAATAAATCATTTCAGTTGTTAATGATCATAAAATTCATTTAAAGAGTTATATCGATATGATATTAAAATTGTTACGGCTCATGTTCTATGGTCAAAAAGATTTTTTTTATCAATTTATTTATTTTTAGGTTAATTGATGCTGTTATTATTTGTTTGTAAAACGGAATTTTTAAACAAAATGTATGGTATTTGTTTAAATTAATTGGTATTTGTTTGGAATTATCGTTTTACGGACTAAGTTATGACGTCATCTCTGTAAATGTTCGCTCGTGAATGCGGGAACTGATTTTGTGGAACATCTTATTGATGGTTATAATGTAAAGGTGTGTTTATCGACAAGGATATGTGATATTACAGCGGGTGACGTCGTAGTTTGCTAAAAGCTAGCCCTACGTTGGACTGTCCGAACTATATTTAAGTACCTACGTATAAAATTAAATTATTGTTGTTGTTGATATTTTGCCGGCTTTTAAACGACACCACTCTTTATTAATATTATTGCTATTGTTGAGAGTTATTGCCAAATTTTTATTTGTCCTAAAATATTTTGTCTTTGTACATATCCATTAAATAAATTATGTACCGAGAATGTATTGTTTATTTTCATTAGTAGTTAATAACACTCCTTCCTGCCATTCAAACCACAAATTAGATCATCATAGTTAATATAATCATTTATTTGCGTACCATAATGTTGTTTTGGATGTTACAATAATAATTGCTTAAAGCTAGGATACAATTATGGACCCCGTAAGGCACAGTAAATCATAAAATTACCCTTACACATACCCCTTATAGATATCCCTTGGCAAGTTTTTCTGGCTTCTGACTACCCGTAACTACTGTCGAAGATGGGACCAACGCATTATTATGCCTTCCCAGGTACGGAGGCATCTCTATATGTCAAGAGGGCCACACTTCCACAGGCCAACCTCGGCAAGCGTTGTTCAGCAACGAAAAGAAGATCGACTCGTGCTACTTATTATTTAGCAACGAGCAACACCTACATTTTTCTGACTACGGAACCCTTTTAGTTTCGCCAAGTCCGTCTGTCCGCGGTTTAGCTTAGAAACTTTAAGTACTAGAATTTGCATGGATATTGATTATATGGATATGTATTAATCACGCCGACAAAGTGGTAAAATAAAGTAGATATACAACAACAACTTTTTCTAAGGCGTTATATTAGAAGCTCTTATAGTGAAGCTGGGCTGCTAAGGTCCTGTCAGGTTTTCCGATCTTCAAAATCAATTATAGCCTATATGTTGCGGTGGACCAATAGCTAACATAACAAAACAGTTTCTAAAAATCCGCCCCGTAGTTTGACAATAATGAACAATTTGTTTAGATACTTTGGTACAGAATTTCAACCCCTTCTGTCGTGATAAGAGGTAGCGAAGGCAAGAATCCCATTGATAATGATGGAAATTAAAATCACCTAATTATTTTTATTGAAAAATATTCCAAGTGCGCGATATAAAAAGATAAAATAATTATATCCTCAGCCCATTTATGCTGTCGGCAACCAAGTTTATAGGAATCTGGGATAATGATACCTTGCTATTGATGAGTAAAGCATATCCTCCAAATCCATCAGATCTGTCATTTCGTTCACCACCAAAACCAGCCATGTGAGACATGGTTATGGGCAATGGGACAGTCACAGATCGGGCTTAATTTTTTTAAAATTAAAAGTACATGATCAGGCTTTCTGGGAATAATATTCCTCACGATACATTGAAAGGATGTCAGATGATGAAATGGTAGGTACCTATTAGTAAGCAATACTAAAAATGGAGGTTAGCGTCAGAATGGCTGGTTGCCTATGGCAAGCGGCTCTGAAAGTGTATTCAAGAATTGCTTATATTTCCTACATTTCATCAATAATTGCTACATATGATACATTCAGAGAAATATGAATATTTTTTTGACCAGCCATTCTGACGTCAGGATGGATGGTCACCTTCGTGTTCAGCATGAAGGGCGCAGAATTTCTAAAAGTTTGTTGTGTCAATAATTGCTTAACAATTGCTACATTCACGAATTTATGTTTGAGCTTCGTACTTATACTAAGTAAAAAAATATAGCTTTTATTAAAATTTACATGAACAAGTGTCTAATAATTTTGAAAGGCAACAGATTGTTTCACTACAGCGTCTTGCTTGTCAAATCTTGCAGGCGTTTACTTCGACGATGTTTGTTGAGTACAGTGTGATTTTTAAGTCGACGGAATTCTGACAGCTGTAATTTTTTGACAATATTTCACAATTATGGGTCACCCACCCCAGATCTGATAACGCAGAATAGAATTTAGTTAATTGAAAATATAAAAAAAAAATACAACCTAATTATTCATCAAGCATTGATTAATAATGTCTTATATTTTTATTTATGCTTTTATAGGAATAAACCGTAGTATATCATTAAATCTTTATTTAATTTTATTTCTATGTGTACATATAATCAATAATTATTTTTAGCATATAAAATACAATGGGGGATCACCTTCTTTTTGCTCTCAATCTTTGTAGATTGATCGTCGTAACAATTCCACTGTTTTCTCCTGCAGTGAGCTTTATAATGACCAAATTGTATTCCAGGTGATGGAGGAATAAATTCTATTATTGACAATATATATAATACAATATACAATGTATATTATTATTATTTTCTTGGTTAAAAACGTCAAGGTCTTCAGAATTACCAAAGAAAATGTCGAAATTTTTCTTTACAGAAAGGAACAATGCTTGTGTAGTAATTTTATTCGATAAAAGTGTACTTAATTAGAACTCAATCACACCAGACAGAAGATACTATTAAAAAAATTGGCCAAGTGTGAGTCAGACTCGCCCATGAAGGGTTCCGTAGTAACTACAATGATATAATATAATAGGTATATTTATTTGACGAATAAAAAAAACCTTAAAAATTTCTTAAAACTAGCTTATTTACATTTTCACGCTAAATAACTTTGTTTTTCATAGTGTTTGTATGAATTACAAAGTTATATTTGCGGTTTTAGAAAATATGCTGTATCTCAAAAACTGCTGACCCGATTTCGTTCAAACCAATTTTGGTTGAAAGTTTACATTAAGATCTACAAACATATTTTTTTTTAGATTTTTCTCTGTATTATTATAGAAGTTAGAGGGGGACACACACACATTTTACCACTTTGGAAGCTTATATCTTTTAAACGATTGACTTTATGAAAAGGTGGTTTTAGAAACACTTATATCATTTTTAAAGACCTGTCTATAGATACCAAACACGCATAGGTTTCATGAAAAAAAAAAATCAGTTCTAGTTCCATGTATGGGGACCCCCCTTTATTTGAAATATTTTTTAATTTTTTTCTGAAAATCGGAAAGCGGTTCACAGAATACATCTACCTACTAAGTTTCACATGTATAGTCTTAATAGTTTCGGAATAAAATGGCTGTGACATACGGATGGACGGACGGACAGACAGACAGACAGACGGACAGACATATCGAAACTATAAGGGTTCCGTGTTTTGCCATTCGGCTACGGAACCCTAAAAACGCAATTTATGAAAACTTTAGAAGCAGAGATAAAAAAAGACGTATTTTCATCAGAAAAAATTAACCTTTTCAACAAATTATACTTGATGCCAAGAAGCGAAGTTGAAAATCTACTGCCTGACGAAGATCAATCTCTTTATGTTATATGGGCTAACACCAAAGACATTTTGACTGGAACACTTCCCATTTCAATAGATAATGATAAATTGACGTGCCAACAACAGCCATCTCAAACAATTGAAACGGATCATGATCTGATAACATCCGTTGTATCAAAAGATTTAGCACAAATAACAGCAGAATATGACCTATCTACACCCGTTGTATTAAACGATTTACCACAAATTACCTCGGAATTTGATATGAGAACACCCGTATTAAAAGATTTACCACAAATTACAGCGGAATATAACCTGTGTACACCCGTTGCATCAAACGATTTACCACAACTTACATCGGAATATGATCTGACAACACCCGTATCTTTAGAATTACCCCAAATTACTGATGATTTGGCCTCATCTACAAGACACCAGACATATCAACACTCCCGCCTACTACAGATGACTCCAATGCGGTTGTGGCCACAACCACGTTAAGTACACCGCTGAAAACCAATCCAACTTCCAAATCATCCGCATCTACAACTACGCCAGTTGGTGCTGTTCCGTCACCTTTTAAACGAGCTTTGTACTGGCCAGAGATTAAAAAGCGTCGTATCAAGGAACGACTGCCGTCAGCTATCACCAGTGACCCATACATAGATTACGTAGAAAGAAAAGAAACAAAAGATAGAAGAAAAAGAAAAACGTGCAAAAGAAAGAAAAGAAACACAGTTATTACGCGAAAAACTGAAGCAAGAAAAGAAAATAATTATGGAAAGTAAGAAAGGCAAAGCAAAAAGTAAAACAGCTAAGTCAAAAAAGAGGAGACCAATATCAAGTTCATCATCAGAGGAAATTAACACTGATATTGAATATCAAGATAGTGAATATGATTTAAAAGAACACTTGTTTGAATCTGGATCTGAAGAAGATAAGACATCTTTGAAAACCTTAGCATTATCACAGAAGGCGGAAAGCAAATACGTAATAATAAGGTATGAAGGAGAATATTTTCCTGGAATTATTAAGAAAGTTGAAGGTAAACAATATGAATTAGGCACAATGGTGTTATCAGTGGCGTAGCGTGCCTTGTCGGGGCCCCGTATAAAAATTTTTTTGGAGGCCCTTATATGGAGGTAAAGATTTTTCACAAAAGAAAAAAAATATTGTGAGAAGTAATATTTATTTATCACATAATTTACCCATTTTACAAATAAAAATCGAATTTTAAATATTCACTCTCCTTGCCTTTTTATCGGCAAACTGATTTATTAAATCATTTATGGCTGATGATGATTTTAGTTTTTCTAAAGTTTCTGCCTCTATGGACAATAGTGAGATGTCTGACAGCCGTTCTTGTCCCATCGAAGTTCTTAAGTAATTTTTTATTAGTTTTAATTTTGAAAAACTTCTTTCTGCCGTTGCGGTTGTAACTGGAAGGGTCAAGAATAAAAAGCATGCTGTGATTACCTCGGGAAAACTGGATGCAAGACTATTGAATTTTACTAGCAATAATTCAATGAGTTCTTTAATGGAATAATTTTTTTTAATTTCAGAATTTAAGCATGTTTTTAGAGCCTTTAATTGGTCACAAAGATTAAGTGAGATGTCTTTACTGTATTTAGCAGACAGTTTTCCGGAAGCGTTTAATATCTCTTCGCTTGAAGAAGATAGAAGTTTCTCCGGTTGTAATATTTCGAATATACTACTCAGGTTGCAAAGGCTCTGAAATCTTTCTTTAGTTTGAGAAATTAATATATCTAAACAGCAATAGTATACATTGACTTTGAAATAGGATTCCGGGTCGGAAATTCTCTCATCTTGTGATAACTCATCAAAAAAACGCTTCGTTATCTTTCGCCTACTGTTTTTAAAAACAGTTGTTACCCCCCACTTTTTTGCTAAATCTTTGGATTCATTTAGCAAACAATTAATGAATTCTGATTTCTTAATTGGCACAGTCTATTTAAAAGATTACTTAATAAAATACTAGATTTCTGTAAGTCATTATTATCATGCTGTAGAGCTTTAGAAACAGGATTAATAATTTAAAATAGTGAAGAAAAAAATGTAACGAGCACTAAGAAATCAAAACTCTCTAAAATATTAATTATACTTTTACATTCTTTACGTTCATCTTTTTTATTTGAAATTAAATTTAGTTGGTACAAAGTTTTCATGATTAGTAAAAAATTTTTCTTTACTGCTAATAAAGCGTCGTTCCTAGAAGACCATCTGGTAGGACATACCTTTTTAAGGGTAATCAAATATTTTTCAGATGAATCGTCACTTAGCATAGCCCAGCGTTTTATACTATTGCCAAAAAAAGTATATATTTTTTCTAAATTATCGAAAAAAGTCGATACTTCACGAACATGTCTCGCAGCATCGTTCAAAACCAAGTTTAAAGCGTGCGCAGCACAATGAACATAATCGGCATTTGGAGCATGCTCTTTTATTAGGGTTTGTAATCCTCCATACACACCCGACATAACATTTGCTCCATCGTATCCCTGTCCTCTACATTTAGTCAAATCAATTCCATATTCTTTAGTCAAATTTAAAATGACAGTTTTCAGACCTGCAGCACTGCAATCGGTTACTGCTATGAATCCTAAAAAGGACTCACAGATTTCTATTTCTTTAGGCACATTATCATCATTTTCTGTAACCGAGATATATCGAAAAACTACAGATAGTTGGTCAATTTTTGACAAGTCTTGTGTTGTATCCAGAATTAATGTCAGAAATGGAGCTTTTTTAATTTCTGAGATAATACTGTTCCTAACGTTAGTACCAAGCAAACTAATAATTTCGTTTTGAATCGTAGGGCTTAAATAATTTATTTCACCTTTCGGTTTTAGAAAAAGTTCTTTTAAAGTTGCATCATAGTTAGATAGCAGACGTGAAATTGCCATAAAATTGCCAGAATCAGAATCATGCCCCCTCAAAGGTAGATTACAAGATACTAAAGTAATTATAACATTAATTATACGATGCAGTACATCTCTCCAGAATGTAATTTTACTATCGATTTCACTTTTCAATAGAGTATCGATGGTATTTCCTTGCAACCAATTATTATAAGAGAGTGAGGCACTAATATGCTGCTGTGACTTTTCATGGTCAAGAATAGTTTGTGTGAAATTGCTTCTAACCGAAACACCGTTAACCCAAGCAGAGGAGTACGATTTGTTTTGACGATCTGCTAATAACCAACAGAAGTGACAGTACGGTTTGTTTAAAACGTTAGAATAACATAACCATGGTCTTATAATTTTTATGCCTGCCTGATTGAAATATGAATAATAATAAGCTGAAAAAGGTCGGTTATTTTCTGAAACTTTTGGAAATGGTCCTTGTGGTTTAAATGGACCCAATTTAAAAATTATTTTTCGTTCGCATTCAGTTAAATTGTCACCAAAATTTCCTCTATCTGATGAAATTATATTACAATCTGCATTATCTGCAGATATATCAGAATCGTTGACTTGGGGTTCCTCGATTTCTGGATGGACATCCGATAAAGTATGTGCTTGGCTTTCTTCTATTTCCGGATGGATATGTGACGAAGAACATGCTTCAGAAGAATCTAAAAATAAACGAGTAATTGTTAAAAAATAAATACGAATGCTTTGATACTAAACTAAAAAGAGTTATATATAAATAAATAACGTTACTAAGGGTCACAGTTAGAGAGTGTTCAGTTCAGACGCACACTGATTCTACGCGGATTGTGCTCGTACCTATTAGTAGATACAAAATCACCTGCAGCCCGTCCGTGCATTACTATACACCTGCGTGCTATTTAAACGCAGCGCGTAGTGTAGTGGCTATACAAAACGAGAACCCGAAAGCGAGTCTGCACATCTGAAGTTCTCAACACGCAATTAACGATACGATACGGACTGATAAACAAACAACAAAACAAATCGATCCTATAGATAAGTTAGAATTTTGTTTTTTTTAATCAAGGCACGGAACCCTAAAAACAGTATAATTGTGAAAATCGAGGGGGGAGACAACTTTTTGTGACGGACAGATGGACAGACCGAAATTAAAAGATTTCCTTGTTTATCACTACGGGCCCCTAATAAATGGGTTGGGTAGTAGTGTAGTACTTACCTTTCCAATCTAAATCACTCACAGTATCTTGTCTCTGAAAAAATGAAGAAATTTTGGGCACTTTTTTTATAACCTCGTCCCTTTTCTGTTTAATTTTTCTTTTCTCAGCGCCGCTGGGATAATCTCTTTTCCTTTCACTCATTTCTTTTACAAATCGTTACTAATACTGCTAAACCAGAAGAACAATATTGTTTGTACTGAATTACAATGTAATGCACATTTATATAAAGCGCGTAAATAAACAGTGCACTGCACTCCGTGGTTTAACATCCAATGCAAAGTACAACAACGTACACGTACATCGCGATATCGATGAAGGATTCCCGGGGATTCCCCGCTGAGTTGAAGATGAAGTAAGTAAAACGGGGAAGTCCCGCAGCCCGCCATAACGATGTAGTGTTGCCAACTTTTGAACGCACGCTTAAGGCGGGAAAAAAAGGAATTGCTTTATAGAATTTTGTCATTTGTAAAATAAAATAAATTAGAAAGTTTTTATTCTTTTTCCTTACACACTTTGGGGGCCCCCGTGGCCCGGGGGCCCCGTATAATTGATACGGCAAATACGGCGGTAGCTACGCCCCTGGGTGTTATCTAAAGGCCACATTTCGTTGGCCAGATATTCCAGACCAAATATGGTACGATGAGAAAGCAATAATAGAATTTATTAAAGAGCCAGTACTAATAAACAAACTTGGATTTTTTAAAGTGGAAGAAATGAACAAATATTTACCGTTCGTATTATAATTTTAGGATGTTAAAGTAAATAGTAAATAAGTTTGAAGACTGATTACTATGATAATTTTCATGTCGTATCGTATCGTATAGTTTCGTCTCGTATCGTGTCGTATTGTATCGTATCGACGTTATCGTATCGTATCGAAACGAAACGAAATGAAACATTCATGCAACAACATGATTCATGATGACAAAACGGTACGAAACGAAACGGTACAAAACGAAACAGAACGGTGCAAAACGAAACCAAACGGTGCAAAATAAAACGAAACCAAACGGTACAAAACGAAACCAAACGGTACAAAACGAAACGGCACAAAACGAAACGAAACGTACCGAAAACAAAACGTACCGAAAACGAAACCTACCGAAAACGAAACGTACCGAAAACGAAACCTACCGAAAACGAAACGTACTGAAAATGAAACCTACCGAAAACGATACCTACGCAAAACGAAACCTGCCCAAAAAGAAACCTACCGAAAACAAAACCTACCGAAAACGAAACGAAACGAAAAGAAACGTACCGAAAACGAAACGAAACGTACCGAAAACGAAACGAAACCTACCGAAAATGAAATGAATGGCGGGGGAACGAATCTATAGAGCGGCTGATCGTTCAAGGAAAGGAACCAGGTCGCGTGGCAGGTCACCAATGCGCTGTATCTGAGTGCGCCAAGCACTCTGCCAACAGGGACAGATGGTGGGAGATCGTGTGAAGAGCTGTTTCCGCCCCTACCACCAACGCGGAAGCCTCAACGTGACCACGACCGCTCTGTCAAAAGCGAAGCGACAAGGAAGAATTCATCTTATAATATAAAAGACATATCAACTTGTCTATACTAATATTATAAAGAGGTAAAAATTGTAAGTTTGTATGTATGGGGTAATCTCTGACACTACCGAACCGATTTTGAAAATTCTTTCGCTTACCGCACCTTACTTCGCTTTTCGCTACCGAAAACGAAACGAAACCTACCGAAAACCAAAACTACCGATAACGAAACGAAACCTACCGAAAACGAAAACTACCGATAACGAAAACTACCTACCGAAGTCGAAAGCTACCAATAACGATAACTGCCGATAACGAAAACTACTGAAAGCGAAATGAAAACTACCAATAACGAAAACTACCGATAACGATACGAAACCTACCGAAAACGAAAACTACCGATAACGAAATGAAACCTACCGAAAACGAAAACTACCGATAACGAAGAAATGTAGCAAATATAAGCAATTGGGAAGCAATTCTTGAATATACTTTCAGAGCCGCTTGCCACCAGCCACCACCCATTCTGACGCTAACAAAATGGAGGTCAGTTTAGAAGCAATTTGGCTTGCAAGAAGACATTAACATTATTAATAGTAATAATATTTAAAGGAGAAAAACCTTAAAATATTTTTAAGTTATCCTCCAGTTGCGTGTAGCTTATTGACCCTGCAGCTTCCATTGGAAGAGCACAGCCATTTTGTTTTAAATTGGGTGAGAGAGTAATTTTGTGTTAGGTCAAGGTGGGCTTGTCTCACAAGGTGGAAGAGAGATTCGGGGTTTGGGTTTTAGTAACACAGGGTTTTTAGGAGATAGAAAGGCGGCTTGAAGCCTGGGTTTGGAGTAACCTTGTTACATGGGTAGATTTGGAGAGATCAACATATGATCTGAAAACAGATGGGAAAACCCAACTTGCCTCCGCATACGAAATTTATTTTTCTATCATCTAAGCTTCAATGCTCTTCTGTCGGCCTAATTCAGGCCAAGCACTATTATTTCCGACATAGTTACCCAGTGCACACAGAAATCGAATTCGGATGTGACTTCAGGGTTAAGGGAGAGGCCAAAACGACAGCAATAGTAGCATAAAATGGTCGAGTATGTGTAGGTATCTCTTCACTGGCAGAGCCGAGAAGAAGCTACACACTTTCTTAAGTAACACTTGTCCATCAAAAGCGAGTGAGTGTTGGTCTTCACTCAGTGACGCCAGAAGAGAACACCTTACGGCGCATCCTTCTAGCCTTAATAGCTGGCCCACATCATTCTGGTAACTGTATTTTTTATAACTTCATCCACCGACCACTCAATCGGTGTCTCTAAAAAGTTCCATTCTAGTTATACTGCAGGTACAGTGGGATGGTAGCAATATAGTTATTATTAGTCAGGATGCAGTTTTGTCAATAATAATAATTATATCACATTGATTCAAATTCAATCATGTTTGCTTCTCAGAATTGATATAAGAACGGGTCCCGCGGTACTAAGGAGCTTCTCCTCATCGATATTGCCATTAACCAACAAGTTCGTAGTTCCCGAATGAATCTGTCGACATGTTGGATAGATTATAAGAAGGCCTATGACTCGGCTCCACATGTATGTATAAAATAAATCCAACTTTCCTTGAGTCATGTATGGGGCAATTGAAGACGGTCTTTTGCTACCCAGGATGTCGATAGAGCCAGGAAAACAGCGAACCGATAAGGATTAAGCGTGGCATTTTTCAGGGTGACAAGACAGTCTGAACCCACTGTGGCTTTTTCTGGCTCTCAACCCTCTCAGTACACTGCTGAAGGGTTCGGGGCAAGGCTACCAGTTGAGAAGAGGTGTTCAGGTCATATCACACCTGCTTTACATGGATGACTTGAAACTTTTTGCCCCCAGCAACTTGCAACTGATGGAGCTACTGAAGGTAACAGAAACCTTCAGTAACGCCATCAGGATGGAATTTGGGGTGAAAAAGTGTGCGGTCATGCATGTAAAGCGAGGGGAGATTATGGAATCCGTGGGAACTCAACTCTCGGATTCCATACTCCTAAGATCCCTTGGCTCAACTGAAACCTACAAGTATTTGAGTATATCAGAGGCGCTAGGTATCAATGCTGCTTATGTGAAACAGTCATTAAAGGTGCGCTTCTTTGGCCGCCTGAATAAAGTACTGAATAGTCTTCTATCAGGCGGAAACAAGATGAGTGCCTTCAATGGTTGGGTCATGCCAGTATTGATGTACTCTTTTGGCATACTCAAATGGATTGATGGTGAGGCTGTAGGTATCCCGCGGAAGTGCGGGGGTCGTGGCTTTTTAAATGCAAAGACCTTGCACAACCGCGAGGTATGCAGCCGTAGGGAATATTTCCTAGAAGCCGACGTGGGTATGCATCGAGATGTGGTAGCCGTGGACAAAGGCCTCACTCCGCTCTCCTTAGGTACCTGCAAACCTAGCAAACCTGTAGTATTAGACTAATGACCGCAGAGAAGTATGGCAGAGCAAGGAGCTTCACGGACGCTATTACCGGGCCCTTCATGGGTCTGACGTAGATATATTAGCGTCCGTAGCCTGGCTACGTTTTGGTGAACTCTTCGGGGAAACCGAAGGTTTTCTCTGTGCGATTATGGACGAAGTTATGATGACGCGAAAATACAATACTGTGAATTGTGGTACGGTAGACACATGTCGGGCATGTAACAAACCGGAAGAATCCATTCGTCACATTATCTCCGGTTGTTCTCGTCTGGCTAACGGAGACTATTTGCATAGACACAACCTTGTAGCTAGGATTGTTCACCAGCAACTTGCTCTTAAATACAATCTTGTGAAATCAGAAGTCAGAAGAAATCTTTTCCTGGAAGTTGAATTACACCACTCAAAAATTCTCCTTGGTGTCTACTACAGCCCATCTCTACGAATAAATTTCTTTTCTTCTTTTGAGCGCATATTAGAAACTTTAATTCCCTCTTACAGTCATAGCATCATAATGGGTGAATTTAAAACATGCCTCCTTAAAAAAGACACCCGTTCTCATTCTCTTCTCCACATTGTTGAGTCCACGGAACAGAAAATACAGTGGAAGTGCGATGCGACAACATTACTACGGGAACCGCTGTCGCCAAACTCACACAAATAAAACGGTAATCATATAATGCACTACAAATGTACAATTATTTTGATTTGTCATTTTAATTTTAGTCAAAACCAACACAAGTCACAAATCCTACTTCTGGAAATAAACCTTGACGCTCTACAGATAGGATTTATTTTGCTTATGTGCAGAAAATCTTTACGACGTCTTATAATCTTATGTCAATTGACGAGTAAATTCCGCTACTCGACCATAGATGGCGTTATTTTCAGTGGAAGCGATTATATATTTTATTTTCTTAGAAAGCAGTATTTCTGGACACGGCGTAATAGTTAGGGAGGTTCCTCTCTCAAGAGCTCTGACCACCGATAGCTTGGACCCTGTTCCCGATACCGGTGGGCTACTGTTTTTTTATATTTTTAAATGTTTTTATAGGAATATTTAAAAATGTAAACAATATGTATATAGAATGTAATAAATGGAATACTTATATTATTGAGAAAACAGTGTCAGTCGAGTTTAAGTCACATGAGGATGCAAACAGTTTTCTCAATAATAATGTAATAAATGGTGACTTAAACTCAACTGACACTTTGTTTCTACTTATATGTTTGATCCTATCGAGACGTGTGTTACCGACATTATTCATGGTCAGAAACATACCAAACTTAAGGGTTGCAGCACAGTACTTGTAGTCTGTTAATTTCTAAAAGATGCATGAACCATTTATGGTGGAATGTCTCTCATAGTGTATGTAAGTAGGCCAGCTACATTTGTCGCCATCTTGCACGGGATTTTAGAAGAAGCGTGTGAGGGAGCGTACCAGCGGCCCTTTTACCACTTGAGGTCATGTTGTTGACGTCCCGCCCATACGCACAAAACGTTTTGGGTATAGTTTCAGCTAAGGAGTGGAATTCCCTGCCGGAGTCTGTGTCTCCTTATAGCTATAACCTGAGTCTTTAAATCAAGAGTGAAAAGATTACTTACAGGCAAGCGTGCTTCATCTTCGAACACATCATCGCTTACCATCAGGTGAGATAGTGGTCAAACGTGAGCCTATCAACAATGAAAAAAAACCGCCTTCAAAACAAACACACTCTTGGTTAATGACATAATAAAGAATCGTATATGCGCAGGATAGGTACCTTTAATTCTAAATAAAACAAGGAGATTTGAATACTGTATTCATTTTATTACAAAAAGAACAAAAGCATGGCTCTACAACCAGTCAGTACGTAAACATACAATAACTATATTTGTCTTAAAATTACAATATTGGGTCGTCTACCTTATTTAACATCTATTAGAATAATCAATCATTACCAACATTCGCTATATCAGATTCACTCCTGTATCTTTTTCGGTTTGTGTTAACCTAGCTTGACAGTTATTCGGATACTGTTTCAGAATCAGATCACCGAAAAACTGCTAAAAGACTGTTATGATTCATTATCGACGTCATGTTCTATGATTTCACCTCCACTTTTTAAATCTTCAGCGCTAATTCGGATGTATTGCACATAACTTCAAAAAATGCATTCATCATAATCATTCATACATCATCTAAAAATATTTGGATCAAAGACATTCTTCATAATGACTATAGGTGTACCAGAAACTGATGACAAAAAAAAAGCAAAATAATGATTTTGATATGTGATATTACGTGTTTGTATGTGTGACCAAAGAGGTTTCTTAGACATTCTTTCACTATTTATTGAAGATTCCACTTCAATAAATAGTGAAAGAATGTCTAAGAAACCACTGTGGTCACAATCCAGAAGCATTGTTTATAATGTGTACCGAAGGATCTGCGGAGAAGAAGGTGCAGCTCAAACGCAATCTTAAATTTTAGACCGCGTGCATGCGTTGACTGGTTAGTATGACTCGCTAATTTTTGATACTTTCTTTCATATCCATTTTTAGGGTTCCGTAGCCGAATGGCAAAAAACGGAACCCTTATAGTTTCGACATGTCTGTCCGTCTGTCTGTCTGTCCGTCCGTCCGTATGTCACAGCTAGTGTTGCCAGGTGTCCCGATTTTCGCGGGACGTCCCGATTTAAGGGGTTTGGGGACGCGTCCCGATTTTCCGCTGATCGGACCACCAAATGTCCCGATAAATAAAAAAATTAACAATAAGCATTAATGTTAGAAAAAATAAATCAAATTACGCATCACATCATCATGTTGGTTGTAACAATGCGCTCAAAATAACACGCATCAGATCACTAGTGCTATATTTTGTTACTTTACTCGCTCCAGAGGCCTTAGGCAAGTAACAAAATTTTCTATTCTACAGCATCAGAGACACGATCCTGTACGTTTATTTAAAAAAATTAATGAGTTCTTCGACATAGATCAATTTTATGAAGAAGTGTGTACAGTCAAAGTCTTGGTGAAAGTAGCAGTGCAGAATAAAGATCTGACGCCGCTACAAAAATGACAAATCATTTTTAAGGAGAATCAAGACTTCGCTAATCTTCTGAAGTTATTTTCTTTTTAACCGACTTCAAAAAAAGGAGGGTCTCAGTTCGTCCTGAACTTTTTTTCTCATAACTCGATTTGGATTTTTTTTTTGTTTGAAAGAGTATAGTTTCTAGTTGGTCCGATTGTTATGAAATCAGGATCTGATGATGGAATCCTGGAGTAATCGAGGGAACTCTTCAAATATTATAGGCACACCTTTAGCGTTTGGGTATTTCTAATAGTACCTTGTAATGGTGCGTTTTAAGAGCAACTGCTCTTAAAACGCACCATTTGGGGAAGTGAAACTGATGATGAAGACCACAGATGGCCACCGAAACTACTCAATAATAAATATTTCGTGGATTGCGATTCGATTACTTGAATATGGATGTTCAGCACTTAATACTCGTCACAATGCATATGCTGATGTAGAGCTGATGGTGAAGTACCAGGAGAACTCCTCAAAAATTAACGGCACTGCATCGGGAAAAGCAATATTTTGTAAAAAGTGATAATTACTTCACATTTTGGTTTTTGTAACTGGATAAGTTATAAGCCGACCCACTAAAAATCGTAAAAAAAACTTTTTAGCAAAAAATAAAACCGACTTCCATATCAAAACACTACAAAGCCAAAAATAACTTTAATTTCAGAAGGCGGTGTCAAAAAAAGAAAATACAAAACCAATAACACCGACTACCGAAATTGAAGTTATTTTTGGTTTCGTAGTGTTTTGATATGGAAGTCCGTTTTAATTTTTGCTAAAAAGATTTTATGTCGACAATTCCGTGAGTGTCGAACGCGGCAACGGAAAGAGTATTTTCACAAACCAACTCTTAATTTTATCTGTGAGGCGAAACCATTTGACACCGGAGCATGTCAAAGCCGATATTCATATATAAATTAACTTCAACATGACTTGCGGTGAATTTCACAACTACATACGTAATAAATAAATGAATCGTTTAAAAAACACTAGAAAAACACGCTTTTATAAATGCACGTAAAAACAAAAAATGTAAAGAAAACCGATAACGGATTTTCTTTAGGTTTGTTATAACCTTGAAACCTGATCGTGTTCAAAGTCCATTACGTGGCCTTTATCACAAGTGCAAACACGACTATGATACGATATTCCATCATGGAATGCCAGTGCCTATCTTCCGGCTTCATCATCAGACCTTGAAACCTAATCGTGGTCAAAGTTCATTACAAGACTTTTCTAAGAAATCCAAAACAGCTATGATACGATTTTCCATCATGAAGTTCCAGTTCATATCTTCCGGCTCCATCATCAGATCAGTTCGACAGTACCATTTTATTGTATTGTCATCAGAACTACATACAGCTGCCAATTTTCATTACGCTACGACCCTTGGAAGATGGTTAAATTAGTTACCTTAGATTTCATTACATAGTTAATTACATACAGGTCGACCTAATAAAAGCGTGTTAAAAACAAGGGCCTTCTAAAGGCAGCAAAAAGTAATGAAAAGTATAAATTAAATAAAAAACTAATTATCTGAAACTACTTTCATACTTAACTTTGTTGATTTTCACTAATATATCAATAATTTTCAGTTATCATATTTTATTTGTATATATAACTATAGGTCATTTTATGGAAATGGGTAATGTGTTTTATTTAGGCCTCCTTAAATGGAGTGGTATCCTGGAGACCGGATCTTGGAGATACCGCGCAGATACCGACTTAAGTGACGGTAATACTAAAGCCCGATTTACACTTCAATAAGTACAGTAGCGAGTTAACTTGCGTCATCGGCGAGTTAAGTTGTTATTGTAGTTTGACCGGAAAAAGCGAGTTAAGTAGTAAGTTGTTGATTAAGTTGAGTTAAATAGATCGCGATCCTATTTTTCGGCGAGTCCAGTGCGAAGTAGCCCCCTCTCTCGCGTCTCCCGCACCCCTCCAACTTAACTGGCTGGCATGTAGACGGGCGAGTTTAGTACAGTCTAGGGATGTGACATTGTACATAAAAAATCGATTTTTAATGAATCGATTATATATTTCGCATGAAAAATCGATTAATAATTAATCGATTTTTCTTAAGAAAATAATCAATTTTGTTATATTAATCGATATTTCTTTTGTTAAAAATCGATTTTTATTTGATTATTTCCATAATCGACTATTATTTCACATCCCTAGTAGGGATGTAATATTGTACATAAAACATCGAATTTTAATTAATCGATTATATATTTAGCATGAAAAATCGATTAATAAATAATCGATTTTTCTTAAGAAAATCGATTTTGTTATATCAATCGATTTTTCTTTTGATAAAAATCGATTTTTAATCGATTATTTCCATAATCGATTATTATTTCACATCCCTACGAGGGATGTAACATTGTACATAAAAAATCGATTTTTAATTAATCGATTATATATTTAGCATGAAAAATCGATTAATAAATAATCGACTTTTCTTAAGAAAATAATCGATTTTGTTATATTAATCGATTTTTCTTTTGATAAAAATCGATTTTTAATCGATTATTTCCATAATTTTTTATTATTTCACATCCCTAGTACAGTCCATAAATTTGTAGGTTGCGGCCGCGTACATGTGTTATTTTCTTTTCTTCTTCTCGGGCAACTTATGACTACTCACTCGCCTACGTTTGGACGCTACTTACAACTTACTACTTATTACTTAACTGTCTGAGTTCTTAACTCGCTACTGTACTTGTTGAAGTGTAAACCGGGCTTAAGAGTGTAACTGTAACCCAAGGTGATACCTGCCTGGACACCGCTCCAGTTAGTTCAGTTTTTCTTAAAATTGGTTGGACTCGCTTCCACGTATTTAGAGTAGTCTATCAAGCAAGTCTGACTATGACATTTTTTTAGAATAAAGATTCATCGTTTTATACAACGTGTAACGGAAACCCCATATCTATCCAAAAGGGCTGAAGACAACATCTGGTATGGAGTCTCTATGCAAAGTTTCAGTACAAAATAACTGACTCAAAGAATTGATACCAAATTATTGGTTTCATATATTTCTTGAATACCAATCATAACAAACGTGTCACAGCACTACGAGGGTCAATAACTTTCCACGTTACTTGCCAATAACACGCTAATTCTTTTCTTTTTCTTAATTTGAAAAATTCGGTCTCTGGTATCAGTGTATTGGAATTTGTAATAAGTTCTACACACGTAGACTTAGGATTACAAAACCCTTGCCATATCGTTTGCTATCATCCAAAGAAGCCTTGCACTTGGTATGTATATACCCTTTAAATTACACGTTGTATACGACGAAAACGAATAAATTAACATTACTTTTAAAAAACCTTTTTTTTTATTTGTCCCGATCTACAACCCTAAATCCCGATTTTCCTTAACTTCTGTCCCGATTTAAAACAAATCGGACCTGGCAACACTAGTCACAGCCATTTTATTCCGTAACTATTAGGACTATACATGTAAAACTTGGTAGGTAGATGTATTCTGTAAACCGCTTTCCGATTTTAAGAAAAAAATTAAAAAATATTTAAAATAAAGGGGGCTCCCCATACATGGAACTGAAACTGAAAATATTTTTTTTCATGAAACCTATACGTGTGTGGTATCTATAGACAGGTCTTTAAAAATGACATTAAGGTTTCTAAAATGTCTTTTTCATAAAGTTAATCGTTTAAAAGATATACGTATCCAAAGTGATAAAATGTGTATCCCCCCCTCTTAACTTCTATAATAATTAAGTGAAAAATCTAAAAAAACCATATGTTGTAGATCTTAATGTAAACTTTCAATCAAAATTGGTTTGAACGAGATCGAGTCAGCAGTTTTTGAGATACAGTATATTTTCAAAAACCGCAAATATAACTTTGTAATTCATACAAATACTATGAAAAACAAAGTTATTTGGCGTAGTTGTAAAAAAGAAAAAGCTAGTTTTAAGAAATTTGTAAGGTTTTTTTTTTTTTTTCAAATAAATATATTAAGTATGTTATATTTATTATAGTTACTACGGAACCCTTCATGGGCGAGTCTGACTCGCACTTGGCCAATTTTTATTAGTTTCCATACGTATATATAATACGTACATATAACTTTAGCTTATTACAGGGGTGTCTACTAGTACTATACGACGAATTATTGCGGAAGGCAGATGTAACGAAGGCGTATTTGATACGCCCAGCAACGTTAGGACTGGGAACAAGAAAAATATTAATTTGGACAATTTCGATCTGGACTTAATAAGAAATAAGATTAAAGAATTTTATACTCAACAGTAATGAAATTGCTACGTATTCTTCGGAAAGAAATTGATTTCAATGGAGCGAGGGAATCATTGAGGTATATAGCAAATATATGTATTTTTTGTCATTTCAATGACTTAACTTAAACTAAATCTTATGTATCCTAAGTAACAGACTTTCTTTGTCTACAGAATTATAATAAAAGAAATCGGATTCGAGTTTGTGAGGTGCCAGTCAAAAAGGATTATTTTAATGGAGCGCCGAGACATAAAGATACTCAGATTTAAACATCTAGATAGAATGAAAGAAATCGCGATGCCTCAGAACACGAAAAATTAGACGTCATTTATTTAGACGAAAGATATATACATGGTTCGTGTTCGGTGAATAAGTGTCGCTGATATTCATTTGATGATCACTGCAGGAAATGTCAATTACTTGAAGCAGTAAGAAGAAACTTACCTGAACCCAAGTATGAAATATCACACGGTCACGAAGTTTTGAGGCTCCCACCGTATCACTGTACACTCAATCCCATAGAAATGATTTGGGGCATAATGAAACAAACAGTAAGCGAAAAAAATGTAAATAGGCCGGCAAGTGATATTAAATCATTAACAGAAGAAGCTTTCTCTCAAATTGGGGCAGATGAATGGCGAAATGTTGTGAAGATGTCATAAAAGTGGAAAAGGATTTAATTAAACAGGACAGAATGGTTGAGAGGCAGGAAGAGCGATTTATTATAAATACATCCGTGTCTTCATCATGCTCATCATCAGATGAAAAAGAAAATATACAAGTGGAGTTCCTGGAAACTTATTCAAGTTCTTCATAGTTGCTTGCTTGCTTAACGTGAAGGCAGAGCAGCCTTGGTGTCAGATTCATATGAGCCGCCTAAAGGCGTCTGACGTGGCTCATGTAACGTGGTCATTACATGAGCCAGAGGCAGTAACCTTGACCGACGGCCCTCCAAAGCACGGAGCATTTTTTCGTAAAGGACAATCAGGTAGATTCAAATTTGCAATGCCCTAACCAACTGGGAAACCAATCACAAAGCGAAAAAACATTTTTCTTCTTCTTATTTTGTTGTGTAAATCTTAACATAGTATAAAGCCGGCTCTACACGTTGGCCAACACAGTGGCGAATGTAGTGGCCAGCATATTGGCCAAGAGTTCGTGATAGCGTCCACACGTTGGAAGGTCGTTCAGTTTGCTACGGTTCAGGCCAATGTGCGGACGTATTTATTAAAATGGATATTGAGGCGCTAACTGCTGCTTCTTGGGTTCCACAAACAATTTACGGCTTGGTAGAGCTCTATAAACCGAAAATTTTCTTCGTTATTAGTCATTACTGACATTTTGTTTACACTAGATGTTACCGACGCGTGACTATAAAAACTTTTTAACAAAAAATAAAACCAACTTCCATATCAAAACACTACAACGCCAAAAATAACTTTCATTTCGGTAGTCGCTGTTATTCGTTTTGTATTTTCTTTTTTTGACACCGCCTTCCGAAATTATAGTTATTTTTGCCTTTGTAGTATTTTAATATGGAAGTCGGTTTTATTTTTTGTTAAAAAGTTTTTTTCACGCTTTTTAGTGGGTCGGTTTGTAATTTATCTAGTTAGTTAGTCTATAAAAGCCAAAATGTCAACTACTTATCACCTTTTACAAAATATTGCTTTTCCCGATGCAGAGCCGTTAATTTTTGAGGAGTTCTCCTGGTACTTCACCATCAGCTCTACATCACCATATGCATTGTGACGAACATAAAGTGCTTAACATCTATATTCAAGTAATCAAATCGCAATCCATGAAATACTTATTATTGAGTAGTTTCGGTGGTCATCTGTGGTCTTCATCATCAGTTCCACTTCTCCAAATGGTGCTTTTCGAGAGCAACTGCACAAGATACTATAAGATATAACCAAAACGCTATAGATGTGCCTATAATATTTGAAGAGTTCCCTCGATTACTCCAGGATCCCATCATCAGATCCTGATTTCATAACAATGGGACCAACTAGAAAGTATACCATTTCAAATGAAAAGAGAATTTTCTAAATCGGTCGAGCTGACTTCGAGTTATGAGGTAACATACATAAAAAAAAAGTTCAAGACGAACTGAGAACCTCCTTCTTTTTTTGAAGTCGGTTAAAATGTTTAATCAGGTGCGTGCAATCGTTCTGGGAGCTCGTAGCATACTAAACGCGCGGCCAACGTGTGGACGCGGTAGCCAATACTCGGCCAACAACCCTTTGATCTTTTGCAAAAAACCGACACCACACGGATCTCGCGCCAACTCGTCGGCCATCATTCCAATACAACCCAAGATGCACAAACACCCCCTCTACACGTTGGCGAATAGGCACTGGCCACTACATTCGCCACTGTGTTGGCCAACGTGTAGAGCCGGCTTAAAGCA
Source organism: Tholera decimalis (assembly GCA_943138885.2). Taxonomy (NCBI): domain Eukaryota; kingdom Metazoa; phylum Arthropoda; class Insecta; order Lepidoptera; family Noctuidae; genus Tholera; species Tholera decimalis. Next base: position 16,049,350 of record OW964559.2, read on the forward strand.
AAGTCGCTTCCCTGTGTCTGTCCCTATGTACGCTTAAATCTTTAAAACTACGCAACGGATTTTGATGCAGTTTCTTTCAGTAGAAAGAGTGATTCAATAGAAAGGTTTTGAAGTATATAACATGCATAATATAGTAGAGGAACACTGATAATTTTTGAGGTTTCTAATGTGATGTCGCAAATAAACACATTTTTTTTGCGCTTGCTTTGCAAACGCTGGCTGAACCCTACGAGATAGATCAAAATAATGTACTACAGTATTGTACACCTTAAAAAGGTCAACAAAAAAGTCCTCAATGGCATCTGTCTATCTCTTATAGATAACCCACAACAACCATTTTTTATCCTTTACTTTTTACGAGAAATACGAGCATATTTTACGAAGCGATTTTAAGCAATACAGCATTAATCCTTATCCAATTAAGTACCATAAATACATTGTGCATTTAATATAAATCAATATTGCCCTTTACAGAATAGTTTCGAAGATATTAAAGATTTAAAATGCAAGGACATAGCGGTTGCGACGCGGTGCCGGCGGAGGCACGGCTCACGTGCCTATGTTGCTTAGATTTGAGCGTTGAATGTTTTCCCATGGTAAATTATGTGTCGCACTTCCAAGAGTAATTACTAAAGAGAACATGTATGTCGAATGACAAAAAGGCTGTCAACGATGTATATAAAGACATTCTATAGTATATTTAATATAAACATTGCACCCGTGCGAAGCCGGGGCGGGTCGCTAGTAAAGTATATTATAGGGAATGGGTTGATTTTGATTCATTTTATATTATCCAGATATAATATCTCACTCTTTATTAAAAAGTATCTTAATTTTGATCACTCATGGTTAGGGGAAGTAAGAAGAAAAGTAAGAAGAAGTTAGATTGTGATAGAGCTTGCTCATAGTGCATAAAGCCTTTGTAGCTTTGCCCAAAGTAGGCCGCAAGTAGGTATAAATACCACTAATCAAACACCACTGTTGTATAAACTGCATTATTGTAAAATAGTGCATATCATAGCCTTACACTTACTGTATAAACAATAAGTGTAAAGATATGAATTTTTAAGGAAAAAAACACAAGTATCAAAATGTTTTAATCCAATCTCCCGTATTGCTGATATCATTTTTTTACCATTTTGTCATGAGATTCTGGTATACCTATAAATATTATGTTTTTACCATGATCCGAAGATGTTTTTTTTTGTCTCTGGTCTAATTGTAAAAAAATCTGAAAACCTAAAACAACCTGTCATAATTCGTAAAAGATGAGATTTTTTATCAGTTTGTATGTTTCAATCCAGTATGTTATATCTAAACATTTGGTTATTTATGTATACGTCTAGATACCGAGTTGATAAATAACATCAAATTGTAAAGCTACGTTGACACCAAATGAGTAAGGACAGTCCACTGTCTAACTAATGGGATCTTTAAAATTGTACATGCATTGTAGAATACTCAAACAGTGTCGACGCCGCTAAACCGTGGCAAGTTCGTTACTTGTGCTACCTGTGGAAATCGTTTTAAGTAAATAACAACGGTCTCGGTGCTTCATAACCGTTCATGAGAAGTAAATCTGTCGGGCTTCGGCGGGCGACTGTTCCATCGGGCAGTACGGACATTTTAATCTGAAAATGGGATAGAAATATTGATTTATCAAGTTTAAATAAGTCAATATTCACGTATCGAACAATCACACTTGGTGCTACGTGAAATGAGGCAAAGAAAAACGTCTGTCATAATCTCCGAAACACAAAATGCTTTCTGGGACGTAATGAGCGATTTGCGAATGCATATCATGTTAGATTGTTTTTTTACACAGCAGTTAATGAGAGCTTGACAGTAGTGAACTACATTATTAATAAAAGTCTTTAAGTAATCTTGTCAGATTTAATGCGTAAAACACGTGTTCAATATAAAAAATAAGATACATAATCTGTGTTGATTACCATATTATGGTATTCAACACAGATTATGTATCTTATTTTTTCCATAGTCACAAAAACTGAAGACTTTAGAGTAAGTTGAAATTTTGCGTGAAGTCATAAACAAATACGTGCAGTTCCTTTCATGGCTACGGTCATACATCTAATATCTAATTACATCTAGATTTATATTAGTCGTTATATAGTCAAAATTAGTCGCCAAATATCGAAATTAGTTGCCAAATATTAAAATTAGTTATTTCGTGGTGAAAAGACAAAGGAGTTAAGAAGGAAAGAGAGAAAGAGAACGTTGATGGCTAAGCCAGGAAGGCAGCAAGCAAGCATGGTCATGGGTCAGTGATCCTCTTCAAACCATCACCACATTTCTTCTCTAAGGTTGTAAAGCTTAAACTTAAGTATACGGCTTACTGTAGAGGATCACAGACTCCTAAGCCACAGGAACAAACAACAGTCAGATCACTCAAAGATAAGCTGCTTGTTCCAAACCGTTTATAGTTTTAGCCTTTTTTTCTGGGTAAATCGTCGAAATCATCAAATGACTTTTCCCGCTCTGGGTGGAGCGGGAGTGTCAGACTTCTACTAACTAAAAACCCGCCCACTTCCTTCAGCTGCCCTTAAGTTCCGGGGCCGCGGTATCACGTTAGAACATTGAACATTCCCGCAACACCTGTATATTTTTAGCGTAAAGGACTTCCGTAAAAACCCCTTTATATTCAATTTAACGGATACTTACTTGGCACCCATAGCGAGTTTGTTAAGCGCGTCTCTAGAGATGACGTGTCCGCAGAGGAGTCTCATAGGTGGGTTCTGTTCGGACGCCTGTTGGCGCAGGATGGGGCACGCGAACACCGAGTGGTAGCCGCCGCCGTCCTCGCCTAGGTCAACCTGTGATTATCAATTTCATTAGTAGGCAAAAATCATAAAATCTAGCCTACCTGGGGAAAGACACGCACCGTTTTCACGATTAAAGGTGCATTCTCACACACCAGTCACCGTCGGGTCACGTCACCGGCCAGGTTTAAAAAAAAACAATGTTTCTATACTCCTAGTATGACTTTGTTCCCACACGTCAATCACCGGCACGTGATCTATCAGTGACGTCACCGGTCAGGCACGTCAAATAATATTTCCATACAAGTATCATACTTTTATCCCCACACCCGGGATCGTCACGTCTCAGTTCAGTCAGCGTCGTGCTACCGTCATTGCTACAAGTTACGCAATCACAAAACGCCTGTTTGTAAACAGGCGTTTTGTGATTGATTCTGTAGCTCTTCATCATCTAAAATTAATGCGATCATTGCCAATTGCGTATTAGTCAAACATGGCATTTTATCCGTCAGGGCAGTATCTGTTCTGTAGCATAACACACACCTAATCACTGACCAACCCGTAACTTGACTGATGTGTGTTCAATGATTCAGTCAAACCGGCGACGTGACTGACGAACGGCGTGATGGTGACTGGTGTTTGTGGATACGTACACAAACCGTCACCGATGTGTGAGAATGCACCTTTAGTAGTACGTTTGTAATACCCCAATCAAAATTAAAATTACACAGTACGAACCCTCATGGGACTGTGAGACATTCATTAAAATATATAAATAGACTACCAAACGACAACAAATCCGAGCAAACGACAAAATATATAAGAAACGCGTTAAAAAAAGTACTCATCAATAAATGCTGTATTATAAATTGAATGATTTTTGGACTCTGACTTTACAACGAAATACCGAAAGACGTTTACATTATTATGTTTTGACATATTACAACATCGTCTGCTTAGCCTTTCCCCAACTGCTTGGGTCAGCTTCCAGTCTAACCAGAAGCAGCTGTGTATCAGTGTTTTACACAAAGTGACTGCCTATCTAACCTCCACAACCCAGTAGCTGGGTAACACCCTTTATCTACACCAATGTCAGATTTACTGGTTCTGATTACCCATAAGTTATGGGCAATCACAAGTCAGTACACAGATGTCGAAATGACAGCTGGTCAAACTGTATCAAACCAACAACTTCCAAACTCCGATCTACTACTGAGAAATTCCTTACAGAAAAACCAAATAGCACTTTTCGCCCGATACGGAAATCGAACCTAAAATCGAACCTGATAAATTATCAAACGATTTTTTTTTTGACATATTAAATTTATGTTAACACTAGCTGACCCGCCACGACTTCGTTCGCGTGGTATCCTACCCCTACCCAACCGATACCACTACCCCTATTCTACCAATACCCTGCCCATACCTTACTCTACCCCTACCCTACCAATACCGTACCCCTACCCTAACCTATCCCTACCCTACCCCTACACTAGGATTATTATACATATAGGATTCGGAGGCACGGGGTAATATCGATACGTTCAGATAGTCACCCATTACCAAGCGTTGTTCAATCTTGAAGATCAACGCGTGCGGATGTTATTATTTAGCCAAGAGCTCTTTTAACTTGGATACCCAGTGTATCTAGCACTGTTAATCCTCAATATTAAAACACTTTTCACATTTGCATAGTTCGGGAGATCTACCTACATAAGACCCCCCTCTAGTGTCACCTGCTAATAGGATCTTCAAAATGAAGACTATTCACATTCGCAGATTTGTTTTCCGCCCCATCAGCAATCTTGACACTGGGCGCAAGACATTTTATCAACCGCTAGAAGATAATAACAACAGTGTTATCTAAGGAAATTGATACTTCATAAAAATGTCTAGTGTTACTACAGCCAAAAACTAGATAAACAATCTTGCATGCAGTATGCAGCACCGCACTCTCACCCGCAAAGTTATACACATGCAAAAGGGATGCAAAAAAAAACATCCCACATGTAAGCAAACCACCACTAGATATTTTTCTGAAGTATTAGTTTGGTATGGATTTCCGTAAAGTAACGCCTGATTCCATTCTGTATATCTAAGGAAATTGTTAAGTATCTTACCTCGAAAGGTAGTTCATCATCAGACCAGGCAGCGATGACGTGAGGATGCGTCATCTTAGCCCTGATGTCATGCAGCGCAGGTAGCACACGAGCTCCGGCCAACACGCCACCCGCGAGCGGAGACAGAGGCGCCAAGCGGAGCAGGGCACAAGCTTCCTTTATGAACAGCTCGGCTGCTTCGGCTCCTGCGAAAATTACACCTCTCTATGAGTGGGAATAGTCCATCATCTATCACGCGGGCCACTCTGCCCTCTGCTCGCAACCAGTGCGCCGCCTGCGGGCCAGGAGAGCGCACGTAATCTCCTGTGTTTTGTCCAGAAAATTAGTTGGCACCAGGCCAACTAAATATCAAATTATGTGCGCAAATTTCTTAATTCAAGAACCTCCTACAAAGTATAGAAAACCTAAAAATAAGAACGTGAAAATCGGTAGACTCGCCTTCATATTATCGCGTAAGAAATAGGAATTCATTTTTTTTGGGTATTTTAGATAAAATATTCACAATGGCTTGTTGTTCGTGCCTAGAAAAGCACATTCAGGATTTGGTACCGGCTAGCATTTGAACAGGGTTGAGTCTGCAGAAAATCGGACACCTGTTTTACCAACGGGTATGGTGGTACGGGTACCCAGCTTCATATTGTTAGGCTGGAAGCCAAGCCCTAGTTGGAAATAAGCTAGGCAGCTGATAATTTGCCTATTGGCACTATCCCTGATAACATGGCACATTCAAATAAATAAATAAAAATAACCAATCTATACCTAAAGATTTGTATTTTTAATGTTTGTAACGAATAAACTCAAAAATTACCAATTTCAGAAAAATCTTTAAAAATGTTTACAACCTGGACACCGAGTAGCCCTACGTACCTATTCGCAATGATACGCGAATAGGTGACGGAGGCAGTGAGCGCGAGCGCACAGCGGGGCCGAGCCGCTTCTTGGTGACTTGTAAGCATGTTTTTGTACAGACAACCAGGTAACATAACAAGTTTATAACTGTGATTTTTTATGGTACAGTTTTGAATTTTTGCACATAAATTCTATACATAAACAAATCCTGTAAGCCCGTATTTAGTGTTTCGCATAAACAAAAACGAATGTTGTATAGATTAGTATCATTTGCTTGAGTATAAGCTACGTGATGTGTATACGGCACGAAGTGATGTGTAACAACGTACCCAGCGCCTTGGGGTCGAGCAGGTGCTGGTAGATGGACGGCGCGGGGCCGGCGCCGGGCGTGCACCAGGCCAGCGCGCACACGGCGGCCTGCAGTGCGCGCTCGTGGCGCAGCGCGTGCTGCGGGAACTGCCGCCGCGCGTACGAGATGGCGGCGCCCACGCCCTGCTCGCGCGCCAGCTGGACGGGGCAAAGCACTTGCTAACAGGAAAACTTGCCTCACCCACCCCAAAAATCATCTGTATGTTATTTAGGGTGAGATTTGTGGACATAAAAGATATACAAAATGTTAACTAACAGACGGCGTTCCCGTTAACCCGCAATAGTATAGCATCCATACATGCTAAAAAAAATCGGTTGTCTGTAAAGTCGGTTTACTGACGATAGTTGAACGTGACAACGTCATAAGAAAATACTGATGGAATGGTTGCAATTTTCAAAAGAAAATTTTAATTTTATTTCTTTGATAGATATTTTGTAAGGATATAGAGAAGGAGGTAAATGGAAATCACTACTGAATTGATCAAATTACATTTATTTGTACGCATAAATACAATTATGTCATTTTTTTTCAATAGTAAAGCAATTGATTTTTTTTATCATCGTGAAATAGTTCTGTTAACTTATTGTTATAGTTTTGTTAATTATAGCATAACCTACAATCGCTACATTAGCGGACCGATGCTATTTATTTTAATGATGAAAGCACATATATTCGACAATATATCACTGAACATATCTTGCACTTCAAGCCTTAAATGGAACGCCTTAGAGCGAGGTAACGCCGCATGAGTCATGTATTTTCGTGCGTGCAGCCAGCTTCATCGAATTATAAGACGTTGTCACGTCAAAAAATATTACCATTCGTAAACAAAAGGTTTTTTTTTTTAATATTAAAATATTCACTAAAAATGTTAAATTGATACGTAAAAGAAACACTCTGTACACAACAGTCAAATCAAATAAGTAATTTAAGAGGAGGCTCCCTAAATTGTATGTAACTTTGCATTAATATTCTGAACGAATCACGCATACAATCAAAATGGAAGTCTAGTATATGATTTATTGGATCTTTTTCTTTACATGTCTAGACCAGTTTCGTAATTGGAACATTTTCTCTCGATTCATTTTTTAACCGAAAATCATGTCTTTTTTAAAGATTATTCAATATTTTATCAAGATTACTCGGCTTTTATGTCTAAAATTAGTATTGAGAGTAAGAAAAAACTTTTTAGCAAAAAAAACTTTTTTGCAAAAAAATAAAACCGACTTCCATATCAAAACACTACAAAGACAAAAATAATTTTAATTTCGGTAGTCGGTGTTATTGGTTTTGTATTTTCTTTTTTTTTCACACCGCCTTCCGAAATTAAAATTATTTTTGGCTTTGTAGTGTTTTGATATGGAAGTCGGTTTTATTTTTTTGCAAAAAAGTTTTTATTTTCGCGCTTTTTAGTGGGTCAATTTGTAATTAATCTAGTTATAAAAGCCAAAATGTCAACTACAAAAAACTAAAAACGCGCGAACAAAAAACACAATATAGAGTAACCGAAAAGATCATCAAAATAAATATTTTTTTTAGACTTTTGTTGATTTTTCAGAAACGGCTTGTTCGATGTCGATAAAATTTTCATGGGACCATTTGGGAAGTATACCCTTTCCAACAAAAAAAGAATTTTTCAAATCGGTTGGCGAGCGACGGAGCTATGCCCGAACAAACATAAAAAAAAAAAAAAAAAAAAAAAACAAGCATCCGAATTGAGAACCTCCTCCTTTTTCAGAAGTCGGTTAAAAATAGAACCGACTTCCACATAAAAACACTACAAAGGCAAAAATAACTTTAATTTCGGAAGGCGGTGTCAAAAACGAAAATATATACAAAACTAAAGACACCGCCTTCCGAAATTAAAGTTATTTTTGCCTTTGTAATATTTTTATATGGAAGTCGGTTCTATTTTTTGCTAAAAAGTTTTTTTTCACGCTTTTTAGTGGGTCGGTTTGTAATTTATCTAGTTAAAAAAGCCAAAATGTCAACTACTTATCACCTTTTACAAAATATTGCTTTTCCCGGTGCAGAGCCGTTAATTTTTGAGGAGTTCTCCTGGTATATCACCATCAGCTCTACTTCACCATATGCATTATGACGAGCATAAAGTGCTTAACATCCATATTCAAGTAATCTAATCGCAATCAACGAAATACTTATTATTGAGTAGTTTCGGTGGCCATCTGGGGTCTTCATCATCAGTTCCACTTCCTCAAATGGTGCTTTTCAAGAGCAACTGCACAAGGTACTATAAGAAATACCCAAAACGCTATAGGTGTGCCTATAATATTTGAAGACTTCCCTCGATTTCTCCATGATCCCATCATCAGATCCAAACGTGACGACAATGGGATCAACTAGAAAGTATACCCTTTCAAACAAAAAAAGAATTTTCCAAATCGGTTCAGCCATCTCCAAGTTATGAGGTAACATACATAAAAAAAAAGTTCAAGACGAATTGTAAACCTCCTTTTTTTGAAGTCGGTTAAAAATATAGTTTATTATCCAAATATAGGACATTTTTTCTCTAAATCAATTATTACTTTAGTTAAAAACGAAATAAGAATTGAGACTTACGAAATTTAGTTTCGAACCCGAATATGGTAAAAGAGCGCACGCGATATTCAACTTTATTACTGCTGCGTTAGCGTTTAGCACACAACGGCAGTTTCCAAACTGAACATGGTGAAAGAGCGCACGCGATATTCAACTTTATTACTGCTGCTTTAGCGTTTAGTATACAACGACCTAACCGGCCTGCATGGGGGCGAAGCTTGCGTGAAAATTATTTTGGACTTCCTGGTCTTAAAGGAATTCCGTCCTTATCTACAATGAGTGAGGCTTATTTGACTGTACGATCAAACTTAGTTCGGAAATCAGAGTTTCCCTACATACCTACATAAACAATTTTAGGCATTTTTATTATTTAATTTTAAGAAATTTAGACCTTATCTCAAAGACATAATGCATTTATCGGCTACCTCTTTGATGTTTATGCGACATGCCGACACACGGCCGCCCGACCGACATTAGTACCTAACGGCTAATATCAAGTCAGTTATCCGCCAGAAGCGATCTAGTGAAGTTCATATTCCCGTCTATATTTAAAAAAGCATTTGTTTGCGCTATTTTTAAGTCTGGGAACAAAGATGAACCAAACAACTATCGCCCTATCTCTCTAAAACCTTATCTAAAATACTAGAAAAAATCGTAAATAAAAGAACTATGAAATTCCTAGAAAATAACAAACTGCTTAGTCAATATCAATTCGGATTCAGAGCGAAAAAATCAACGCAGGATGCAGTTTTAGCACTAACCTCAACTTAGCATCTCATTTAGATGAGGGGGACAAATGTTTTGACGTCTTTTTAGACCTTCAAAAGGTATTTGACACCGTATCCGTTAAAATACTTTTAGCACGTTTGGAGAGGGTTGGTATAAGGGGAGTTGTTCTGGACTGGTTTAAAGGCTATCTAACAGATAGATCTCAATGCGTTAGAGTGGCGAGCTTTGAAAGCACCGAGTCAACATGCAAATACGGCGTTCCCCAGGGTAGCACGCTAGGACCCACATTATTCTTCATTTATATTAATAATCTATGCGTGATGGCTGCTACCCTGCCACACCTAGATGTTCTAATGTTCGTTGATGACACGGTGCTTATTTTTCATGGTCAGACCTGGGATATGGTATTTAATAGAGCTGCGACCGGCTTAGCAAAAGCTACCTCATGGCTGGAGAACAGTCATTGACATTGAACACTGCAAAAACGAAATATGTTTGCTTTAGCAAATCACATAAAGGTAAACCTGCAGCATCGCAGCATCTTAAAATCCATACCTTCCCTTTCAATAGACAAAAAATCAGTGCCAAATGTGACTGTGCGACGTTATCACGAGTTGCCTCTATTAAATATTTTGTGGTGACGCTAGATGACCAACTTACCGGGACTGTGCATCTTAAGTTAACCAAAGCTAGAATACGAAAACTAGTGTATATCTTCAAAAATTTGCGTACAGTTTCAAATGGTGTTCTTCTTCGTCAAACTTACCGAGCTCTGTGTGAATGCATTATTCGGTATTGTATCTGAACGCGTACAGCGTATGGTACTTAAAGTACTTCTTTATTACCATACCGTCATCCTACATCCTCAGTGTATGAACTGGCAGAAGTGCTATCTGTGAGAAAGCTATTTGTGTATGAAATGCTACGCAGATACCACAAACGAGCGGTTCCATACCTGTCCATATCACGAAAGCGCGTAGAGTGCTCCCCTGTGCCTCGCACTAGATCAACGTTAGCAAAAAGGCATTATACCTTTTTAAATTCGTTGTTACTTATTTTATTTTATTAATTTATTTTTGGATTTTGGTAAGTTTATTGTATAGTTGTCGCCAAATAATTTGGCAAGAGTAGTTCAATGCGCAGAAGTCGATGTTTAAGTGTCAGCGGTTGTCAGCGGGACGCGGGGTATGACGTAGCGCCGCCTATACAATAAACTTACCAAAATCCAAAAAATAAATAAATAAAATAAAATAAGTAACAACGAATTTTAAAAGGTATTAACTACGTGGCTAAAAACAATGGGTTATACTGATGTAGAAAATCTCTTAAAACTATAATCACTACACATAATAAACACACGCACACCTACTCACAAACACACATACAGTCACAAACATACACATGCACACACACGCATGAACAAACGCACCAGCAAACAGACACGAGTATACATGAGAGCATGAGTTTTAGCCTTAAGTTTAAAATTGTAAGTATCTATTATTTCCTTTTGATTGTTATTATATTTTTTATTTTATTTTTTTCTTTGACTTATTTTGTATGACGTAAGATTTTTGTCACTAGTATTTAGGGGAAGACAGTAATACCTGCAACACAGTTTATACAGCGCAGGTATTACAGATTCTGATTTTTTTATGAAAACTTATTGTCAATAAATAAATGTATTATTATTTCCTTTATTCAACACATATCTCAAAAATTACATTTTTAAATATTTTTCTATAAAAACTTACAATAAAAAAAAAACATTTAAAAATATAAAAAATGGCAGTTCACCGGTGTCGGGAGCAGGGTCCAAACTACCGGTGGTTAGGTCTCCAGAGAAAGGAACCTCCTCACAATGCGAGCTGTATCGAGGAGAACTGCCTTCTGTATCAGGCCCTTTATCCAGCTGTGCAACGCCAGCTTCGACAGATGGTCGTCGAAGCTTTTAGCTATCAGCCCATTGACTGACATGACAATCGGCACAATGACAGCCGAGTCCACATTCCACATGTCAACAACCTCATGAACTAAGTCGAGATACTTTATGTGTTTCTCTTTCTCAGCTTTCACGAGATTCTCGTCATGTGGGATGGTAACATCGATTATCATTGCGCCGCGCACTAATCGGTCTATCGCCACTATATCAGGCTTATTGGCAACAATAGTCCTGTGAGTGATGATAGACCGATCCCAGTACAACGTGACATGGTCATTTCCGAGAACTGGGTCGGGCACATACTTGTAATACGGTACCTCAGAATCGACAAGTTTGTATATCAAAGCAAGTTGCTGATGGATAATTCTGGCTACTTGGTTGTGTCTATGCAAGTACTCGCCGTTAGCAAGACGTATTATTATTATTATTATAATGACTGGGCATTAGTTTAGCTTAATGCGATATTGATAAGCGATATCACCGTGTCAAATTCACACTTTCACAGGCTTACTATTTCACCCCCGCGATACCGTTGATAAGTTGTGTTTAGGAAGGTACAGTTTATTGTTTGTACTAAAAAAAATATTCAAAGACGGCGTGTTTAAAAAATTTGAATCATAATATTTACAGTAATTAGACTACAATCATATTGATAGGAAGAAGTACTTACAGAACTGGACTGTTTACACTTTAGACTTAGGTTATTAGTTTTATTTTTATTTTATTTATTTGGCTCACCAACAGTTAGATACACTGATACAAATAGAGAATACATTCATTAGGGGCCGTCCATTAATCACGTGATGTTTTTTTTGCATTTTTAACCCCCCCTCCCCCTTGGTGATGGCGAGGTTTAAGGCTACCCCCCCCCCCCCCTCCCCCTATATCACGTGTATTTTTTCGTACCTGCAAAGAATATTTTTTTTTTAATGTTTATAAAATACTGGTATAAGTATCATCTGATTTTATTACACAAAATTAAAGACTACTATAATAACGTTCAGAGGTAGACAGGTTGCAGTTTGTTTTTGACTGTCATAAAAATAATGAAAGAAATGCGAAAAAAATTTTTGTACTAATACATGAACATTATTTAATGTATAGTATTTTCGGACCACGGATTAGCAAGACTTTCTTCAACACCAATAACTGGATACGCATCTTGCAAGTCAGTTGTTGGCACAGTGCTTTGTTGAAGATCAACATCAGTTTGATCAAGCCACTCGGCGTTATCATTTCGCCCTCTTCATAAATTCTTCTTTTTAACCGACTTCAAAAAAGGAGGAGGTTTTCAGTTCGTCTTAAACTTTTTTTTTATGTATGTTACCTCATAACTCGACGGCTGGACAGACTTGGAAATTTTTTTTTTCGTTGACGGGTTATACTTTCTAGTTGGTCCCATTGTTATAAAATCAGGATATGATGATGGAATCCTGGAGTAATCGAGAGAACTCTTCAAATATTATAGGCACACTATAGCGTTTTGGGTATTTCCAATAGTACCTTGTGCAGTTGCTCTCGAAAAGCACCATTTGGGGTGTGGAACTGATGATGAAGACCACAGATGGCTACCGAAACTACTCAATCATAAGTATTTGGTGGATTGCGATTCGATTACTTGAATATACATGTTAAGCACTTTATGCTCGTCACAATGCATATGGTGATGTAGAGTTGATGGTGAAGTACCAGAATTCCTCAAAAATTAACGGCTCTGCATCGGGAAAAGCAATATTTTGTAAAAGGTGATAAGTAGTTCATATTTTGGCTTTTGTAACAAAATAAATTACAAACCGACCCACTAAAAAGTGTGAAAGAAACTTTTTAGCAAAAAATTAAACCGACTTCCATATCAAAACACTACAAAGCCAAAAATAATTTTAATTTCGGAAGGCGGTGTCAAAAAAATTTAAAATACAAAACCAATAACACCGACTATCGAAATTAAAGTTATTTTTAGTTTTGTAGTGTTTTGATATGGAAGTCGGTTTTATTTTTTTGCAGTATATTTTTGTTTCGCATTAGCCCACAATTCATTCAATTCTTTTTGAGCCACACTAGGTTTTTTACCTTTCTTATACTCAGCAAATAGGTCTTTATACAGATCACCTAGTTTAGACATGTTTTAATTCAAACCGTACGAGGTTAAACAATTTACGCATGTTTATTCAGTGTTAAAACAACAGAATAACTGACATGACAAGCTGAGTCCGGCGGACGGTTGTTGCGGCTCGCGGGAACTTTACTTCGTTCGTTACCTACAGCCTGGCAACGACGAATCAAGGTCACACTACAAGTCGTTTTCGATTTTGTATGCGTTTGACGAAAAAATAAATACATGTAACGCCGCTTTTCGGATGAGTATCGCGCGCTTGCCGAAAAAATAAATACACGTGATATATTACTTTACCCCCCCTCACCCTTGTGATATTTCGTGATTTTTTTATGGACCCCCTCCCCCCTTTTGAGCCTCACGTGATTAATGGACAGCCCCTTAGGTTTATGAATTAGTGTATCAACTTCTTACAGGTAAGCACATCGTGCAATAGGTACATATTACAAGATAGAGTGGTGACTTACAATTAGAAGAGTTATCAGTTACAGAACGCAATAAAGTTAACAAGCATAGGATCAAAATCAAAACTAAAATACAAATCATAATTCAACTAGAAATCTAATAAAAATCCAATGAAAAATAATAGAAAAATCAAAGTAATATAAAATTAATAACATTAAAAATGAAAATTACACCGGAGATTAAAATAAAAACTAAGATTAAACACAGAAATAAAATGGATTGCATGCAATCCATATCAACTTAACACATTTACACTTACAAATTTTTATACACAGTACTTTTAAACTTTTTAAGTGAGTCGTAGTGTACATCGACAAGATCACTGAAGCTGTTTAATAATTTACATAGACGGGGAATAGCAGAATTAACACCCAAGACGGTTCTACGAATGGGAGGACGTAATGGGGTAATAGGAGCTCGTGGGCTTTTTGTAGGTACACGGAATTTAAAATTGCTCAGCAATTGGGGACAGTCAATTGTATATCGCAAAATTTTAAACAAAAATGTTGAATCCAGTAAATCTCTTCTTTTCTCTAGGGATATCATTTTGAAATGTAAGTCTGTCTTTATACGATGGTTTCTTTTTAGCAATCCTGGAAGAGTATGCTAAATGCCACAGAAATCGTTTCTGTACCCGTTCTAATCTTAGGGTGTGTGTGGCATAGTGAGATCTCCATACAGTGCTGCAATATTCTAACGAGCCACGAACCAAACAATTATAAAGTAAAACTTTAGTCTTGTTGTGTCGAAAGCAGGTAACATTACTCATAACAAACCCAAGCATTCTAGAGGCAAGATCAAGAATGCGTCCTGACTTATTTGATACGTAGTTCAGTTGAAATAATGTGTTTATATGACTAAAATCTGTTAACAAGTGACCAATGCCTGGTGGCACATAACCAATATCAGAACAGCCCCGCCATCTTTTTTTCTATTATCCCTATCCCACCTATAGACTACATATCTGTTATCAAATAGCTCTGATCTCATTACAGATTCATTTAACCACGTCTCGGTTAATATTATTACATCGTAGTTTTCACAAGAAACTTGTCGATAAAAATTATGACATTTAGTACGTAAACCTCTAGTGTTTTGGTAATATATCCTTAGATCTGAGAATGATAATGAGTTTTATTTACTGTTACATTGACAAAAACCAGAATAAAAATAAAAAACAAAAATCAAACCAGCTTATCCAATATTTCCCTATTTCTAACTAGAATGTATTCAAATTCCTGTGTCTTTCGCATGAATATTCGACCACTCCGTACCCAAACAAACTGATATCCGATTTCCTTGGCTTTGATTCTAGCAGCGGCATGGAGTGCCTTGTTTGTGGTGGATAGATGTTCTGTGATATAGATCGGAGATTTAGGTCCTGTGTATCCCAAGTGTGTTGTGTTCAGTTTGTTGCCTGGATTCGACTTATTTAATTTTATGGTAGCTGCGAGAAATTGGTCACGACTACGGGGAGAAGCAAGTTGTACTACCACGGCGCGCTGGCGGGTATTGCTGGTATTTTGTTTTGCGACTCTTGTACAATGCTTAATTTCGCTATCTTGAATACCGTTTCCAATCACTTTAGATAATTGTGACACAATCTCTATCAAGTTTTCTTGTTTTTTTTCCGGCAGGCACTGAATTTCCACATTGTTGGCACGGGTTTGCTGCTCTAATTGATTAATACGTGAAAACGACGTCTGCCGCTGATCCGGTTTCCTGATCAGGTTTCCTGATCAGGAATTCAGATTCGGAATTCCGTGAGACTAGCGCATACGTCCGGTTTTTTTAATTCGGAATTTTACGTATAGAGACCGGTGTTACCAACTTAGTTCGACCCCCCTTTTAGTGGCGAAATATTGCTTTTTGTGGCTGGTGGTTTTTTATAGTGGTCAAGTAGAATTCAGTTTCAATTACTGAAAGTGCTATTACTCAACTACTAAGCCACTAAAACTTTACGAAATATATTATTTTTACTTCATTAATGTACTTAATTTATATTTACTGCGTAGGCACAATAAAAGTGCAGAACTTATGGCAAGAGTTGATGATCTATGGCGTTCACTCTCAAGTTTTTATCGATATGACATGATGAAAATCTGTATGGATACCGAGAAATCTGTCTGGCAACACTAATCTGAAATGAAATTTCCGTGCGTGTACGGCGGCCGAGCCAAAATGTACGCCAGCGCTGCGTTCGGAATGACGTCATCAGGTTTTTTCCGTTCTTACATTCCGGAACGCATCGAACCGAACGTCAGGTTTTTTTCCGTCCGGAAAAAATAAGAATAGTGTGCGCCTTGTTGAACATTTTGTATGTAAGTAGAGCATTCAGGTTTCCTGATCAGGAAACCTGATCAGGAAACCGAACGTCTGCGGCCGGCCTTATGGTTGGCGTTGTTTGTGTTCACTACACGCTAAAGCTTTGGTTTCCTAGGAAAGCGGTGCCGTCATATGGCGGCCGTAATATTACGGACGCAAAAAGGCGGCCGTCTTTACGGTGACGACATGTGGTAAGTTCCACGGCCGTTTTAACACAGTCTGTTTCATCGCTATCAATGAAACGTTCACGAAACCATCTGTCACCGACAAGACGGCCGTCATGCAAATGGCGGCACCGCTTTTTGACGTTACGGTGTCAGTTACTGCTCTCTAGGAAACCGCGCCATTTTGTTTACATAGACAACGTTCTAGTGACGTCATTCACCGCTGTATTACGGCCGCTATATGACGGCACCGCTATCCTAGGAAAACAAAGCTTAAGCGATGACTAGAGCGCTCCGTGGGTTGTCGTAGGTCAGGGATAGAGTTCGTTTATACACTTCAAATTTTGAGTTTTTTTCCACAGTTGTAATTTTGATATTACGCTGTATTACTTAAGCCAATTACGATAAAAACTAATAATAATAATAATATAATTTATTCAAAAAAACCTTTTACACAATAACAGCTTTGTTACATTACATTTTAAGTATTAAGTTTCAATTAAGTACATATACAATGGATATAGTGGTCACATTCTGATAGGTATACACTGATCTTAGGTTAGCAGTAATTTAGCAATTACAGGGATTGAAACTCTGGCTCAGAAACTAGGCAATGCCTGTATCTTCCGAGTCAGTGGTTCCTCTTAGATAATACAAATTCAGCCTGAATTTACACGGAACAGATGTGACGAGTATTAGTATATAACTTTTAACAATAGAAAAATGTGGTGGGTGTGAGAGTATTCTATGGTGTGTGTGAGAGTATTCTATGGTGTGTGTGCGTGTGTGGTGAGTATTAATAGTAAACTACACTGTTCAATAGTTCACTTCACTGGCTTCAAGGTAACAGTATATTATTATTACAATATTCACTTTTTACCACTTTACTTATTTAAAAACTGAGGAGCAGAAATAACACCGTACCGTCTTTATGAATCGCGTAGTGCGTGCTTGAACAGTTTACACTATTTCTGCGATCCACTTTCAACAAAGCTTCAAAATGACCACCGTCTTGGTCTATGCACTTATTTGCACGCTTTCTGAATGTGACAATGAATCGAAGCTCGAAGCGATGCCAATGAATCTATCGAATAACGTGCAAATAACAATGCCCGATCCTGACCCAGTCATTGTTATCATTTACAGAAAAAGTAAATTGATGAAAATAATTGTGACGAATAAGGAACCTTTTCATAATAAATTGTTTTTCTTTAAAAGTTGCGGTTTACAATTTTATGAAAAAAGGAATTCAATGCCGGAAATTAATTTTTGCCGTTTCCTATTTTCTGATAACCATCCGCGTTACATAAAACGCATGTACAAAACTAAAAAAAAATAAGTATGTAACTGTAAAACAAATATCATTTTACATAAAATATTATATCAAGATTATAACTATGCGTAACGTTTATTCGTTGTTTAAATCGTTAAAGATGAAATTAGAAATAATTATGAAAATCAAAAAAGTAAAAAACTATTACCATGATAGTTGTGAATTTGGTGTAACGAAACGTTTTGATGCACTCAAGTCAGCTGTCAGTGTCAATAATAAAATATCATTCATCTCTACGTGTGAAAGTAACTAAATAAAGCGTACCCGTATGTATTCGTTACTATATCCATTAGTACTCGTTACTATCGTATCGTTACGTTACTCGTTACTTTTGATACGTCATTCATAATATAGCACCAAGGCATCGAGTCGCATTGCGTATTCGTGTTGTATGACGTCGCAGCGTCGCATCATTCGTAATTTGTAAAATGTAATCTTAGTATGCGTGACATGTACATAAGATGCATTTTATAAATATGAATTTAGTTTGATTAAATATGTAAAGGTTGGTACTACAAATAAACTGAGACGAAATCAACTGCATTTACAATAGATATAATATTTGAGAATTTAATGTTTATTTGGGAGACTTTTTAATATTAAGTATTTGAGAATGATAAATTATATATCACACTAGTTTATCGCAAACAATGCAGTTAAAAACACAGTGGAAGAACTTGGATGAAGAATTTCCAAAAATCTGCTTTGTTTAGTAAATAAACATCGTTCTTTGTAACGTATGTTTTTAAATACAACGCGCGCGCATGCGTAAAACACACGAACAGGACACTGGACAGCGCATTCAACATTCGCCACAACTTAATGGTACTTGTGCGATTTGAAACAGTTGTAACAAAAAATGCGAGTAACGAAATCCATTCGTGAGTAACGTTTTGTTACTCGCTACTTGATGGCGTACCCATTACTCAGTACCGAATACACACGGTTTGCTACAGCTTTATTCATCTGTCTGCGTTCCCGTTTACTTTACTCTATGGTTCCCGTTGTGTTTTTGCGCCTCACTCTCATATTTTGCTTTTTTTGTGTCATTATTTCATTATTTGTTTTTCCTACCGACGACTTTACTGACTAACTTAGTTTTGTGTTTGTGCTGGTTAGTAGTTATCACGGATTCCGATTATTGTTTGTGATTTGGTGAACGATGTTGCGGTCTAAATTGTTAGCTGAATGTCGACAGAATGTTAAGACACATTGTGTCTCATTACAAACTCTTCTTACTTCGTGGGTTGTTGCAACAGGTCTGTATAATCATATGTATAATCATTTATTTTAACAATTATGTAGCTACAACACCTAACCTATAAATCAATGTCATTATTGTTTTTATTTTTAAACGAAAACCGCAAGTTTTAAAGGTTTCAGGACAAATGTTTAGTTATCAGTAATAAATATACAATAAGATGCTGCATATTGCATGCTTGTAAATGACTTTTATTGAGTGGGGCAAAGGTCTATAGAGTAGCTGGCATTCTTATTTGTCGAATTTCTAGTTTTTAAATTTTTACGCAGGTACCCTAAATATTTCCAATTTTTTTTCAAAAGAAGCCTATAAGTTCCATAAAAATTGGTTCAGCTGTTTCGGAGATTAGTCCGGATAAACAGACAGACAAATTTTATCTGTAGACTGTAGACAGTATATTATTATATAAAAATATAATGAATTTCTATGGTAAAAAGTAGCAGCCCATGATTTCTAAAAGTTTGTTTATTAAAATACTACTGTGTCCAAAAAATAAGGTGACATTGTATTTATTACGAAAATTCTTTATTTATTCTTCCAAATCAATTTCATCCCCTTCAAAGTAATCCCCTCCCGATGCAATGCACTTATGCCAACGGATTTTCCAATCTTCGAAACACTGATTGTCGTCACCTTCCGGGATGGCCTTCAGTTTCGTCTTCGCTGCGGCTTGAATCTCCTCTATCGTATCAAAACGGTGTCCCCAGAGCGGTCTTTTGAGCTAGCTTGAGTTGCGGAACGATATAGGTTGTTTTTGGCGAAATTATCCTCGCCTTTTTCCAAAAATTCAATGTTTTCGGTACCTGTCGAGATTTGACGCGCTTGAGGCCCAAAACATCCTTTAAAATGGTATTGACCGAGCCTTTCGATATGCCAACCTCATCAGCAAGGTCTCTAATCGTTAATCGACGGGTTTTCAACACCAAATCTTTGATTTATTTTACGTGAGCTTCGTCGGTTGAGGTTGATGGTCGCCCAGGACGCTCTTCGTCTTCGACACGTTCACGGCCGGCTTGAAACTCACTTATATCACTTGTAAACATTTTTTTAGACATAGCCTCATCACCAAAGGCTTTCTGCACCATCCTCAACGTATCCGCAGCAGAAAATTGATTCCGCAAACAAAATTTAATGCAAATTCTTTGCTCAACAAATTTCGACATCGCAAAAAAAAAGAAAAACTCACTTTTAGTAGCTCACAAAACGCCGCGTATCTCAAACACTAATGAATATTTTGACATTTCTAACCTGTAAAATTTTTTTCATCACACTTGCACGTAAACAATATCCAAACATACAGGTTAACTTGGCCGTAATGCCCCATATAAAACCCTCGGGCTTTCTTTTTGTCATGAAACTAGCGATGGCCGTTTTGTAACATCAATAGTTATACAACTATCTATTTGAGTTTACAACCATCACTCGTTTTCTAACCAAGCATAACTATCTATTTTCACAACGTACGTTATGACAATAATTGCAGCTGTAACAACCATCGGTTGTTTTGTAGCGCGTAATAACCGTAGCTATCTCACAACGCTCTAGAAATCACGCAATAGATAGCGTAGTTGAAGTTGGCTACGTAGCGGTATCGTAACGGTTAGAGCGAGAAAAATATAGGATAGGTAGCGCGTCTCGTTCGCACAAAAGCAAAGATGGATGGTTATGATTTATTGCATAATGTGACGAATCTTATAAACACGAACGTCGATAATTGAATAACTAACTTTCGCCACTTAAAAAATATTATTTGAAAATTTAGTTTGGTGTTGACCTTGATACCCGCAAGTGTTCCATTTCCCATTTCTCCACGATTGTTTTTAGGGTTCCGTAGCCGAATGGCAAAAAAAGGAACTCTTATAGTTTAGATATGTCTGTCCGTCTGTCTGTCTGTCTGTCCGTCCGTATGTCACAGCCATTATATTCCGAAACTATTAAAACTATACATGTGAAACTTAGTAGGTAGATGTATTCTGTGAAAAGCTTCCCGATTTTAAGAAAAAAAAATTAAAATAAAGGGGAGTCCCCATACATGGAACTAGAACTGAAAATATATTTTTTCATGAAACCTATGCGTGTGGTATCTATAGACAGGTCTTTAAAAATGATATAAGGGTTTTTAAAACCACTTTTTCATAAAGTCAATCGTTTAAAAGATTTATAAGCTTCCAAAGTAGTAAAATGTGTTTGTCCCCCCTCTAACTTCTATAATAATGGAGTGAAAAACCTAAAAAAATATAAGTCTGTAGATCTTAATGTAAACTTTCAACCAAAATTAGTTTGAACGAAATCGGGTCAGCAGTTTTTGAGATACAGCATATTTTCTAAAACCGCAAATATAACTTTGTAATTCATACAAACACTATGAAAAACAAAGTTATTTAGCGTAGTTGTAAAAATGTAAATAAGCTAGTTTTAAGAAGTCTAAGATTTTTTTTTATTCGTCAAATTAATAGACATATTATATTATATTATTATAGTTACTACGGAACCCTTCATGGGCGAGTCTGACTCACACTTGGCCAATTTTTTTTTCTAAAGTTTTTACATTTTGTATGTGTGTTGAATTGAACAATAAGTAATTTTCATCTATAGTGTTAATAATTGTAAATAAATCTAACTTTTTTGACAATATCAAGTACTTACTTTCTTATTGCAAAAAACCTAAGCCTAAGCCTGGATAAGTACGAAAGAAAGTTGACTGTATGTTTAGTATCAATTGTAACTGCAACAGATATCACGTTATAAGGCGCCTTCTACACGAGACGTTGTCGAAATAGATAGTTGTCAAAATAGATACTTTTCACAACGTTATTTGACAACGAACAACGGCTTCGTTACGTTATTAGAAAAACTCATAACGACACATGTCTACATGAAACCCAAGGTCGGTAAGTATTTTTTTTTAATTTATAGCACAGCACACAGATAATGCAAGTTCAAGCAAGGAGTTTACACGCAATTGAAATTTTTTCTTAAAATGTTATTTAAACAGGAAGGTCATTGCAATCTCGCTACATGTTACTTAAATACTCAACTAATGTTCTTAATAATCGATTTTTTGTATGAAACCGTCGAAACTATTTTTATTTTTTTCACTCCGTCATGGCAGTATACCTACGTAAGTATTTGCCCTTAACGTTTCTGAACGAAACATATGTATAATCCAGGCGCGTGCGCTCCTTGAAAGCATAAATGCAGTGCATTACTTGCCATTCACAGATATTTAAATAAAACGTTCGCACGTTTTAGATGACTTTAATTAATACTAAATAAATGAATAAACAAAATATAATAACTTAAAAACGCCTAATAGTTTATAAATAGCACCTATTTGCAAGCACACAAACATTGTTTGCCAGGCGCTGCAAATTAACGTACCTATTATTCTCAAGTCCTGCCGCCCTCTACGGCAGGATTTTTGTTCGCATGTGTGCAGTACTTTTGCTATTTGTGCACAATTCGCCTACGCACACACCCATGAATGTCTAAAGCCAAAGTCCTGCGGCATGACACCACAGACTACATAGAGATTCTACGTATGCATGAGACAAACGTTCAGAAATGTTGTTCATTGCCGTTCCGAGTAAAAATAATAGACAGAATAGACTATTTGAATGGTTTCTAAAAACCGTCTCATATTATTTATTGGCGTATAAGGACCCTACAAATAATATTTATTTTCATATTTTATAAATATTTCGTTAAAAAAAAAAGCATTACAAAATATAGTGATTATATAAGCTGTCAAAACGCTTGTTGGACGAACAATATGACGGAGTGATGTCACACGTTTCACGTTTGTATATAAATATTGGGGAGCAAGTCAAATTGAGAGTTTTATGTAGTTTAATAAAGTTTCTGGCTGTAATTTACTGGAAAAAATGAGTTATAAATGGTGTGCAGTACCACGGTGCACAAATACAACGATAAAGATGCCGGAGAAGCTATTTATAACCGTTCCAAAAAATGTTAAAGTTCGTAATAAGTATTTACAACTTGCACGCAGAAATACTAAAGAAATAAAGGATAGTTCGGTAATTTTCGTCTGTCAGGATCATTTTGATGTAAGTAAACATGTTATTATTACTAACTTAAAACATTTTTACAATATAGTTATTCTTCTGTTTTAAGGTTAGATAACTGAGATGTTTTTTTGTATTATACCTGAATAGCCACAAATATTTCAATATTCAATTATATTTATTACCACTAAATACATCAACATTTATGGCTTTAAAATAACATTTAAAAATATTTCAGATTGAAAAAGGCTATCAATATAATATGGGATTAAGCAACTTTAAGCAAGAGCATAATCATGGTGCCTACAAAATTTTATTGCCAGGAAGACCGCAGAAAAAGGATGAGTGATGCTAGTACTTCTAGACATGTATTTGTTTAAAAACAAAGAACCCAACTCATTCAAGAGTGCCAAGACACACTGATGCAGGAAGTGTTAAGTGAACCCAGCCCGTCTAGCACCCAACCGACTACAACACCTGTGCAAGAAGTAGTTTTAATGACAACAGGTATGTAGACATAACTAAGGATAAAAATAGGTAACTGAAAAGTGAACTGTGCGTTTGTTTGTATTTATAATTTTATTTATTTTCAGAATCACAGTCAACACAAAATAAAAGCACATGAACAGATCCTATTGTCACCAGTGAAAAGGGTACCAATTTCATTTAAAAGAAAAAGTTAATTATAGATCAAAGGCGATACGGACAAGAAAAATTTTGACTAAAGAGATTACTGTTTCATTTTCTAAGAATACTTGATAATGTGATTGTTATAGCCTGTGCACTTATTAATTTACAGGACTTGCTTATAAAAATAGAAATTAGACAAAATTTGTTGAGCAGCTTTGTTATAATGATTTCAAACAAATAGTCATACATACATGATATCAATACTTTATAAATAAGTGTTATTATTTTTTGGTAATTTATATTGCATACCAATAATAAAAGAAAGAAATCAGCCGTCTTGTTTTATTACTGTTTTCTAACTTTTAACGTTTAACTATTAAGGAATTTGGATTAATAAATACAATAATAATAGGAATCACTGATTTATTCTCATAAAAAACACAATTTTAGACATTATTTAATGATGCACTGCGCTTTAATATTGGATATATATATATTTTGCTTCCAAAAGGAAGATACACTTGTTAGTAATGTTGTTAAATGTATATTCATTGTCATTTTGTAGTAGTATGATATCAACTTTTTTTGTTTTTTTTTTTTTAAAGTCATGGTGTACAATACAAAAGTACCCTTTCTTCATATTAGTGACATATATTTTTAGTTGCACTTGAGCTTATACTTTTCAGCAACTACACCACTGAGACGGCATAACCTAAACAACACTGGCAGCAGGGTTGCCAACCGCAAAAGAAAATCCCTCGTACACATGCAGCTAAAAATCTCGTATTTTGAATTTCAAACCTCGTACATTTAGGTATTATGCATGCAAAACGTGCTAAAACCAAAATTAAGGCATATTGAATTTCTGGATTTAGGACTTTTTACTCGAAATAAACTATTGCAAGTTTCCTATTAAATAAAACATCACTTTGTGTTGTATTTCCAAAAAATCTTTATTATTAATCAATCAAGTAAAATAAAAATAAAAAAACTAAATGTATTACTACTACTATTACTAAATTATTATGAAAATTTGCAAGGTAACTTAGTTTACATCTCTCCAAATATTAGTCAGGAACACCCTCACTGTCATCGTTTTTTCTACCGTATATTTTATCTGTTGTCATGCGGCTATACACTCCTTTTGTGGGTTCAAAATTGACAAAGTTTCCTTTTGCACTCTCTGCAGCAAGAAGTGTGCCGTTCACTGTTTCCACAGTTAGCCGGTTTCTTATCTCTGTCTTTATTAAAATGACTTTACTATTATAAAATGGTGATGCAAAATGTTCGTATGGCCATATTATTAAAATCTCGTACATAATTGTACGAGGTTGATAGTGTCCTCATAACTCGTACGGAACACTCCCAGGTTATAGCTAAGAGTAAGAGTGAATAGGTTACTTCTAGGCAAGCATGCTTCGTCTTCGTCCACATCATCACTTAACATCAGTTGAAATTGTGATCAAACGCAAGCCAATCAACAATAACTTAAAAAAAAATTAGTGTAAATGCAATTATCTTATTAAACTGAGTGAATAGTTCGGGCCAATTTCAGTTATTATTTAAATATTTATCATTTTCATTTCGCTTCGTACCTACAGCATTTGTGTCAAAGTATTTGTTTAACGAAAAATTATTGGCGCATTTATTATGCGCGATGAGTGGATAAAAAAAATACCAGTATTTAAAGCAAGTAAAGTAGGTAAAAATAAATTGATTTAAACTACATTTTTACTGATATTTTAAGCTACATAATTAGGCTACCTACCACTGACTGAAATTCGGCTATATTAGGCTACTTAAGCTGTAAAAAACGGGCGACATTGACCCCCGCGTTGTTGGCAACACTGGTTTTGTGTTCGCGGGGCCTGGGAGCCATATTGCTTTTTCATGTGATGAGCATTGTTTACTATTTTGTTTACGCCAGTATATTTATAGTTTTCTTAAAAGATTTTTCATTTTAACATTTGAAAGTGTGTACATTTAACAGTTTATTACTGAGTTTCTATAATAATTGTATTGTAGTGATTTGCTTTTACTAGGTAGTGCGTTTGTTGATTTTTTAAAAAATGTTATTTGATTGTGAGGTCTGTGTTGAAAATGTGTGTTTATTAAAAATTAAAAATAACAAGTTCTCACAATTATCATTCAATGAAAAGATTCAAATTGTCTCTAAAGGTAGGTGTGTACCCGAGTTACAACAATTAAACCAGCAAAAAGGGAAAGTAACTCGAAAGTTTCATGTTAAAAGTTATGAAACGTATGACTGGCTGTGTGGTTGTATACACACGATTAAATTATATTGTTTTCCTTGCATATTGTTTAGTAATTCTAGTACAGTGTGGACTGATTCGGGATATTCAGATTTAAATAATTTTTATACCGCGGCAAAGAAGCATGACCATACAGAAAAACATATGGAGGCCTGCTTAAAATTAAATACTTTTGGTAAATCTCGTATTGAAATGAGTATCAACAGTCAGTTACGATTAGATATTGAGAGGCATAATGCTAAAGTCGATCGCAATAGAAACATTTTTCAAAGGCTCATCGATGTTGTTTGCTTTCTGGGAAAACAAGAATTAGCTTTTCGCGGTCACGATGAGTCAGTATCGTCGTTGAATAGGGGTAATTATTTAGAAATAGTAGATTTATTGGCCAAGTATGATGGAGTTTTAGAAACCCATTTACAGAGTGCAAGTACCTCATTCACGGGCATGTCGAACCGTACGCAGAATGATTTGATCTCGAGCGTTGCATCTGTGATGATCGATCGCGTTAAAGCCGAAATTAAACAGTCCGATTTCGTCGCCGTCATGGTAGATGAGACTCCTGATGTTAGCGGCCGTGAACAATTAGTATTAGTTTTGAGATATTTTCGTGATTCTGAAGTAGTAGATCGATTTATCAAATATGTTGATGTCAGCGCGGATCGGACCGCTGTAACCTTGAGTTCTATAATTTTGGAAATTTTAGAAGAGTTCGATTGTGTATCCAAATTAGTTGCACAAACTTACGATGGGGCAGCAGTTTTATCGTCACAAATTAATGGCGTGCAGGCTTTGGTGAGACAAAAATGTCCACAAGCTATGTACGTTTGGTGTTCAGCACATATATTAAATTTAGTTTTATCGAAATCGTTCGAACGAGTTGCTGAAACAAAACGCTTTTTTAGTATTATAAAATCAATCGCGGCTTTTTTTCACACCAGTACAAAGCGAATGGCCCATTACAACAACTTTGCCGATATGAAAAAGCTGCCTCGTGTCGCGGAAACAAGGTGGACATATCACTCGCGCACGGTTAATGTAATTAATAATGAGTCCACCCACCTCCTAGAATTGTTTGAAAATATGAACGAAAATACACAAGACTGGGATGGTGAAACACTGACACAAGTCAGTTCATTTTTATTTATTATGAAAGAATTTGAATTTAATTTTCTTTTAAAATCTTTCGCAGATATTTTTGCAGAAACGGATATTCTGTATGATATTTTGCAAAAAAAAACTAGTGACATCGCGTATTGTGTAACAAAGATAAAAGAGTTAGAGTCATTTTTAGAACGTTTCAGAGAGAAGTTCGAGATCTTTTATGATGCCGCCGTTCACATTACCGGACCACCTAAAAGAAAGCGCAATGTCGATGATGTAAAAATACATTATCGGCGAATTTTTGTTGAAATAATTGATAATGTAGTCAGTGAATTAAGAAATCGCTATAAAAACATTAAAGATTTAAAGTTTATTGAGCTACTTTCTTGTGAGAATTTTAAAAAATATAGTGAACGTTTCCCTGAAAATGAAATCAGAGAGTTCACTAATAATTATCAGGCAAATTTTAATTTCGATAAATTGAAAAATGAATTGCGCTGTATTTATAGATCACCTCAATTTGCAAATAGTTGTGTATTTAGTATTATTCAAAATTTGTATAAGGACAATTTAAATAAAGTTTTTTCTGAAGTGTTACGATTAGCGAAATTCATTGTGACTATCCCAGCAAGCAGCGCATCGGCAGAGCGTTCATTTTCGTGTTTAAAACGTATCCACACATATTTGAGAAACACACAAAATCAACAGAGACTCACAGAGCTTTCCATGATTTCTATAGAAAAGGCATTAATGATAGAATTAAAACGCAATCCAACTTTCTATGACGATATCCTAAAATCATATTTAAAAAAGGATAGGCGCATAGATTTAATTTATAAATGAATGAGTAGTATGTTTTTTTTTTACTAACCTGTTGTTTTATTATTAAGTTTATTTATATATTTGCGAATCACATGAAAATCGGCCTTTTTAAAGGCCACATCGGATATCTTCCAAGTGACGTGTTCTGTAACTATCACTCACTTGGATAAGATATTTGAGGTGGCCGAAATCTTGCGTTTACATCGGGATATAGTAACCGGAACCTTGAATATGTGAAAATTGAAGCTGACTAGGTGAGTAGTAATATCTTAGCTTATTATTTTACGTATTAGAAGTTCTTCCGCCGCGACGATCGATCGCCGTTTTGTCTGCGTTGCCGTAGAAGATGTACATGAATAGTAAGTACATCTAAGACTTGTTCTGTTGGCATGGTTTCCGACTTAGAGATCCGTCGCGTGGCTGCGGCTATGCTTAAAATCTATAAAAGAAAAAGTTTTTGTGACCGAGTACTCCGCCGCATACCCAGTGTCATAAACCTGTGCACGCCGCTGGTATAATCTGTGGTATGGGCTTAAAGCCCGCCATCCGCTTAAAAAAAAAGTTCACTTATTTCGTAAGTTATGTAATAATAGTTGTGCTGACTTGTGTATTAAAGCTATAATTCATAATTATTTACCTTTTGTAACCTTTGAAGACAATTAAAAAAGTTATAAAAATGTCGTCGGCGTCGTCCGATGAGTGTGATTTAAATGCAACACCGCCAGATATTATCCACTCAGCAAAAACAATTAATGATGTACCTACAGTGACTATAAATTTTAATAAATATTTTTTTTCTGCCCTATAATTTTATTTATCTACTCCCAAATGTGATGAAAAACATTGTATGTTTCACGGGCGGTACGGGAATTACGAACCTCGACTCAGAAAGCCCTCAGTCTCCGACTTCGGGCTTCTACTAGAGCCTCGATCGTAATTCTTTACTTACCGCCCTTAATACACAATGTACTATAGAAAGACGTGTTTTCTTAAGTGTATAATAACCATTTTTATGGTTATTATACACTTAGAAAACACGTCTTATGGAAAAACACTTCAATTGTATTTATGAATAGATTGGGTCTTATGCAAGGCCTCTCTTCAACATACCTTAAGCGCCTGCATCCTGTGCAAGGTGAATGGTAGAGGTGAGGTGTGCAACTCATGCGCACGCCGCTCGACCCAGTGCAGCGCCGCACTCGGGTCCCCCTCGGCCAGCGCCGCCGCACATCGTTGCAGCAACGCGAACGTGCATGTTCGCTCTACGCCCGTTATCTTTGCTTCGGATACGAAGGCGTCGCCTACGTCTTCTAGGCCCTGCGGAAGATGAGTAATATTGTCAGGCAAACGAATAATGTAGATAGAGCTATGTATAACGCTTATATATTGTGAAGAAAAAATTACACTTATTACGGAGGAATATGAAATCTGGCACAGTTAATGTTTATATGGAGAAGAAGTGCAGAATCCTAATATTTTTATACAATAAACCATTTTTTTAATAATACTTTTTAAATAAATATTGGGTGAATATGTTATGGGCGAATTTCGAGCAATGGGCGACCACGCAAAGTTAAAGCTTGCAATATATGAATGGGATGCTGGGCTTTCCCGCACCTAAGCCTTCATGTGTAGGTTACCAACTTTACCCATGAAGCATCAGTCCATACCAGACACAAAAATTATCAAAAAAAAAATCACTTTTTTTTTCACATGTATAAGATACCATATCTGATATGGTACACGGGCGAAGGGTAAGTTAACCGTCATTACAACAATTGTTTTGCTCTTGCTGAGTGAATATCAAAAATATTCAACAAAATAAAGAAACAGTTAATGGGTATATTGTCTGCTTCTTCCCTTGTCTCTACATAAGTTTGCCATATAATACCAAAAAACCTTGCATATACACATAATATTATAGAAACTATAATTAACATTTTAGGCAAGATAAGAACACAATAAGGTAAACCAATTATGTAACACTTTATGGAAGAAAAACAATTCAGTTTGAGGGAACGCAGCTTTATAATAAGTTACCAAAAGAAATAAGGGACTCCACATCAATAAATATATTTAAAAATAGGTTAAAGTTGTATTTGGCGAACCAGCAGTAATAGACTACTTACAAAATGTACTCGATAGATCGAACGACAATGTTTATATTTAAGATCTTTTTTAATGTTAAGTTTCTCATATTTAAGTGAACTTTGTATGTTCTTTTTTGAGAAATAAATTTCTTTAAACCGGAATTATGTAGTCAGTTTGCATTAATTTATTACCATACTAGCTTTTGCCCGCGACTTCGTCCGGGTGGAATAGTTACTTTGGGCTAATGTTAAATTTGACCCCGATTTTGAAGCATTCTTCATTGGCGCTCCGCTCCTATTGGCCTTAGCGTAATGTAATATAGCCTATAGCCTTTCTCTATAAATTGACTATTTAATTTTAAAAAAATTCAATTCGAACCAGTAGTTCCTGAGATTATCACGTTCAAACAAACAAACAAACTCTTCAGCCTTATATTATTAGTATAGATAGCTGTTGCCCGCGACTTCGTCCGCGTTTCCGTCATTTTTCGTAAAAAAAAGTAGCCTATGTCCTTCCTCACGGTTCAGTGATTTTGATGTAACAGACAGATTAACTTTTGTAATTTAGTAGGGAAATATAATATGTCAATCTATAATACTGTTGAAAAATATCGCAATACGGAACCTCACAATATTATTGTTAATAGCTGTGCCCGCGACTCCGTCAGCGTGTAACTCCTTGTGTGATATTAAGTTAGTGTATTGGTAATATTGTTTAGATCACATTCACATGAGGCTTAAGTATATGGGTCATTATAAGTTAAGAGGTACTTTCCATGGCCAGGACAAAAAAAAAACTTTTTTTTATACTAACTTCCTAATTAACCTATTTATTACTTAAAACTAAATGCTTTCTTCATGCTCACTTAAATTTATTACAGAAATGTACGTAGTTTAGTCACAATAAGCTCTAATATAAGAAAAAAGTCTCTCCCCTGGTCTGTCCCCAAACCGACTTTATTTGTAAATCAGTTATTATGAATGTATTAAAATTCAATAATTACTTTATCATCGTTAATTTTATACAGAACAATAACTTAGTCACAGTGTCCTATAAGTAAAATTACTTATATTCAAATTTTTCATAAATAATATCAACGCCGAAATTTGTCCTCCGTGTTTCATGTCTCGTCCCCTGGCTTTTTGTTTTCGTTTAAAAATCAGTTTTGTTTTGCTAGTTCGTGGAAGTTGTGACCTTGAGTGCATGGGATGTAACGTGAAGCTAGCAGCAAGCGGCGCATAAGCCGACTGCGCAGCCATTTTAACTGTCATTTCAGTCACGCCGCTCGCTGGGTGTAGAAGTGTTGAGTGAATGCAGTCTTTCCTCTGGTAAGTTTTATTTAGCAATTATTTGTTAAAATACTAATATAGACTTAAATATTCACTATGAATAGTGCATACATTGTTACGTTTGATTGTGAATTGCGTACGAGAAACACTTTTACGGCTATTTTAGATATCAATCGAAAATGTATCTTCCCTGGCGTATTTCCCCTGGCTTTTTTGATGACAGGGGAGATACTTGATGTCCAGAGGAGATACATTTGTATGCGTTTTCATGGATACTTCTACATTTTTCTCTGAACTTTTACTTGGCATTATGTATAACTTAGCTTTACAATTTAATATGACTTTTTTTTACAGAAAAAATGGCATCTTGAAAAAAACTGACGCGCGAAGAACGGCTCGCAAAAAAAAGGATAGCAGAACGATTAAGATACCAAAGAATTAAAAATGACAAAGATAAGTACGCTCAACAAAAAATCAAGGAAAGGGAAAAATATGAAAAGAAGAAAGAAAAAGGAGTTATTAAAACAGTTCAGCAAATGACTCCCAGAGAGCAGCGGAAGGTTAGAAAAGTATGGAGAGAAAAAGCAAAAATTCGTAGACGTCGTTTAGCACTCCAAGTTATAAGCAATGTTCCTGAAACACCACCATGTTCGGATAATGAAGACCCACCGCCCTCTCAAAATATAAACAGGCGAGCGCAGGCAGCACAGCAGAAGTCAATTCGAGCAAGAAAAGCAAGAAACCTGATAATAAGAAAACAAGAGGCTGAAATAGCTCAACTTAGGTCTGCAGTCCAACGCTACAAGAAACAAATACAACGGATCAAAAAAACACCAATTAGCACACCCAACACCAAAGTAAATTCACTTATAACAACAGTAAGTGCAGGCGATAAAGAAACTATAAAGAAGAAACTATTTATTGATGATATATACGGAGCTAGCGATTCAGAAGATGAACCACTAATCAATTTCACATCTCAAGAACACATGAAGAAGCCTCAAGAAACATCACAGCATTCTGTACCTACCAGTATTAAAACCAAACTGCTCAAAGATGATTCAAAGCCCTCAACATCTGAAAAGAAAACATTCTGCAACGGGGACTTTGTGCTGGTTAAACTTCAAGATACAAAAACAGAATATCGTTATGTTGCAATGTGCACAGGTGTTGAACAAGGTGATGAACTTGAAGTTATATTTTGTAAAATCTGTGATGAAACTGGAAAAAAAATTAAAATTAATGATGACGATATTTCTTTCATCACCTGGGATCAGGTTTTAAAAAAACTACCCTCCCCTAACTTAAAAATGAGAGGGCAGCGTATTTTTTATGCATTTAATGAATCTATTGATGTCTTTGAACGCGGGTTTTAGAAAAAGAGTTTTTTTTTTAGTTACCTTTTAATTAAAATGTTTTTAGAGTTTAAGTACAAGAAAAATTTAATACTGTTACTCAGAGATGTTTTTGTTTCTTTTTATTTAATTATTGACTATTATTTTTGTTTTGATGGAAAGGAAAAGTAAGAACATTTTTATGTTTTGTATCTAGCGCTTAAGGAACATTTAATTTTATAAACAAAGACTGCTAAGAAATGACAAGTCTGATTATAAATAATTCATAATAAAAATAAATAAATAAAGTTGATTCATAAAAATAACCCTGGCTTTATTATGTCTATCTCTCTTCCCTGTCCATAAAGTATCCTCCCTGTGCATTTTGTCTCTACCCTGTACTGAGTATTTACCCTGGTCACTTATAAAACGAGATAAAACCAACAAATTGACTGGCCACTTTGTGAACGTTTTCAACTTAAGAGTTTCCATAAAAAAAGATGTATACTTAAATAAAAATATAAAAGAAATGCCATGCCGTCACTTCATACAACATATTACCTCTTAATTTATAATGACCCATATATAGAACGAAATTTTATACCTTTGGCCGCGAGACGCGTCGAGCGCGGCGACCGATTCTCAAAAATAATCCTTATAGCATGATTCAGTATTCACGCGCGATGGCTTATTATTAGCGTATTTCATGTATAACTTTGGTGTTTCTATGATTCCGATTTATATGATTCTTTTTTATGGAATAGTTATAATGTTAACTTTTTCAATTAAGGGTGACTGAGAGTGTTATAAACGTAAGAGTAGACAAATATTATAATCAGAAAGCTTCGAACTGCTAAGCTATCGGGAGTTACACGTGTTATTGTGAGTCAACTGGAGTCAACCATAAAGGATAGACATATGCTGTCGTGGGATATTTTTTATATAATTTTAAGGAGAACATTACCGTCATGAAATGATTTCTATGTAGCTTTAACCATTAAGGTTGCACACGCGACGGAAGCTTAAAAAATGGAGTAACTTCTCCCGTTTTCCCAACATTTCCCTTTACTGCTCTGCTCCTATTGATTGTAGCGTGATAAAAGTATACTATAACCAGCTCAGGAGTATGAAAAATAATTTTACCCAGTTTCGTTAAAATCCGTCGAGTAGTTTTTGTTTCTATAACGGTTATACAGACAGACAAAAATTTTACTGATTGCATTTTTGGCATCAGTATCGATCCCTAATCACCCCCTGATAGTTATTTTGGAAATATATTTCATGTACAGAATTGACCTCTCTACAGATTTATTATAAGTATAGATAACAGGATACTATTGGATTTATTTCTTACTAGCTGATGCCCGTGACGTCGGCGTGGAAAAACAGTGAATTAAGAGGAGAGCCGACTTTTTATGAGTTTCCTATTATATGTATGTATGTATATTTACTTTATTTACTGTACAAATAGTAGATACTATGATGCTTCTTTATAAACGATTTTGGGCGTATGATTCTCATATAGAAGAATGATGAGATTCGAGGCACCTCTTGCCTGGATGACAGACAGACAGACAAAAATTTTAAAAAGTCGTGTTTTAGTAAAGTGTAAATAACCATGTTGTATATGGATTATGGGTTTGCTTAATTTTAGTTCTTTCTTACCTGTCTATACAAGTGTTGAGCAATGGCCTGCTCCATAATAGGCCTATTGACATCATTACAGAAAGATTCTGCTTTGGGAGCCACTGAGGCATAGTCCGCAATAAAATGCCTGTCAATTGATTTGCCTACTCGGGACACTGTTGCATGAAGCTCCCTATGTTCTGTGGAATAAGTAAATTATTAATTTAGTTTCTTTCAATTATACCATCTTTTGTAAACAGTAATACCACAACTTACGCTACCCTGTTTTCTTTAGTCTCTGGTCCCAATTGAACATAATAAAATTTATGTATTTATACGAGGGTGCGTTTTTAAGTTCGCAGGATGGGAGGGTAGATGATAAAAATTGGGCACTATCGGGGTGGCCACGACTTCAGCCACTCATAATAGTATAAATACCGGTTTTGTCTTAATTGGGCAATTAGTCTTTGAACTATCCTCAAGCAAACAACTCAATCGGGAAGAAAGTGTGCATTATGGAAAAAATCGAGTATCGTGCTGTAATAAAGTTCCTTACCAAGCAAGTCAGTTCAAAACATACTGGAAGAGATGGAATCCGTTTACGAGGACTCTTACCCGGGTAAAACCATGGTTTACAAGTGGCACAGTCTCTTTAAACAAGGCAAGACCTCACTTGAAGAGGACCCGCGGCCCGAAC
Source organism: Tholera decimalis (assembly GCA_943138885.2). NCBI lineage: Eukaryota > Metazoa > Arthropoda > Insecta > Lepidoptera > Noctuidae > Tholera > Tholera decimalis. The sequence continues at coordinate 16,084,245 of OW964559.2, forward strand.
GGGCGATCGAGGTGACTACTCCGGAAATCATTAAAAAGTCGAAAAAAATAATATTGGAAGATGCCAGACTAAAGAAGAAAGCTTGCAGAAATGGTTGGAGTATCGGATACGATAATTTTCAAAATTCTACACGATCATCTTGGCATGACAATGGTCAGTGCAAGATGGGTGCCAAAAATGCTCACCGCCAAAAACAAGGCCGCGTGGTGTTCTCGCACGTTTTTGGACCTCTGTTACGAAGATAAGGATGGACTATTGAGTCGAATTGTTACTGGAGATGAAACTTGGGTTCATCATTATGAGCCTGAGTCAAAACAGGACTCTATGCAGTTGCACAAAAAAGGCACACCACCACCCAAGAAGTTTAAAGTGTCACAATCGGCTGGAAAAGTCATGGCAACAGTGTTTTGGGATTCGGAAGGGATCCTATTGACGGATTATAAAGATAAAGGCGTTTCTATAACCGGAGAATAACTATGCTTCTATCCTCGAGAGGTTGAAAGAAAACATTAAATACAAATTGGCCAAGTGCGAGTCAGACGCACATGAAGGGTTCCGTAGTAACTATAATACTATAGTATAATATGTATATTTACTGGACAAAAAAACCTTACAAATTTCTTAAAACTGGCTTATTTACATTTTTTACAACTACACTTATATTTTTTTTTATATTTTCCACTCCATAGAAGTTAGAGGGGGGACACATTTTACCAATTTGGAAGCGTATATCTTTTAAACGATTAACTTTATGAAAAAGTGATTTTAAAAACCTCAATGTAATTTTTAAAGAGCTGTCTATAGATACCACACACGCATAGGTTTCATGAAAAAATATAGTTATTTTTTAATTTTTTTCTTAAAATCGGAAAGCGGTTGACAGAATACATCTACCTACCAAGTTTCACATGTATAATCCTAATAGTTTCAGAATAAAATGCCTGTGACATACGGACAGACGGACGGACACGCTAAAAAGGAGGGGAAAATTGACCAAAGGTGTCCTTCTTCTTCACGACAACGCACCTGTTCACAAGAGCCGTGTTGCGTTGGCTGCCCTGCATAAGGTGGGCTTCGATATTTTAGACCATCCACCCTAGAGCCCAGACCTGACACCCAGTGATTATTACCTCTTTCGAAAACTGAAAAAACAACTTTGTGGAAAAAAATTCAACTGATGAAGAAGTGAAGGACGCGGTTTTAGCTTATTTTTAGGACAAAAACAAAACATTTCTTTATAAAGGTATGAATGATCTGAAAAATGTATTCGGATAGCATATATTGAAAAAGAAAAATAATTTAGTATTTTCAACCGACGACAAAAAGAGGAGGTTATCAATTCGACGCGTATATATTTTTTTTTTTTTATGTATGATCATCGAGTACTCGAAGACGGCTGAACCGATTTGGAAAATTCTTTTTTTGTTCGAATGGGTATACTTCGAAATTGGTACCATTATCACCAAAGTCAGGATCTGATGATGAGATCCTGGAGAAATCGAGGGAACTCTTCAATTATTATAGGCACACCTATGGCGTTTTGGGTATTTCTTATAGTAACTTGTGCAGTTGCTCTCAAAAAGTACCATTTGGGGAAGTGGAACTGATGATGAAGACCACAGATGGCCGCCGAAACTACTCAATAATAAGTATTGAGTGGGTTGCGATTCGATTACTTGAATATGGATGTTAAGCACTTTATGCTCGTCACAACGCATATGGTGATGTAGAGCTGATGGTGAAGTACCAGGAGAACTCCTCAACAATTAACGGCCCAGCATTGGGAAAAGCAATATTTTGTAAAAGGTTATAAGTAGTTGACATTTAGGCTCTTGTAACTAGGTAAATCAAAAATCATCCAACTAAAAAGAGTGAAATAAAAACTTTTTACCAAAAAATTAAATCGACTCCCAAAAAACACTGCAAAGTGAAAAATAACTTTAAGTTCGGAAGTCGGTGCCAAAAACGAAAAAACAAAACTAAAGACACCGACTACCGAAATTAAAGTTATTTTTCACTTTGCAGTGTTTTTTGGGAGTCGGTTTAATTTTTTGGTAAAAAGTTTTTTTATTTTCACTCCTTGCCCTCCATTCCGCGAACTTAAAAACGCCCCCTCGTATGAAAATTGTACCCCAACTTATGCGGTACGTAGACAGCACTGACAGACAACTGACATTTTCAAAATTTAACGCAATAGCCCCAGATATCCAAATTGTGGAAAAAGTTCTCTTCGTCTTCTTGGGTCTCCAATTTATGAGAATTCCTTTCCCGATTTTGTCGAAGAAAAAATACGAAATTTTAATGACATCTCGGACAGAATATACCAAATATGCATTTGGCCATCACCTTAATTCTGTTACTGTTGTTTTGGACCTAAATTAACGTACTTTCTTCGTTCTTCGCATCTATGACATCATCCTCACCTTTTGGAAAAAATGGACCAAATTATTCGTCAAACTCTGACAGGAATTTTAAATGTGGCTATGGACGACCGATCTTGGGCACAAGCTACTCTTCCCATTCGTATGGGTGGTCTCGGCGTCCGCAAATTACTAGTATCAGTCTACGGGCTTTTGTATCGTATCCTCGGTACACGGCACTGAGAAATTAATCAGGAATATCCTAGCTCCGTCACTGGTTGATTTCAATGTGCCGTACTTCACCGAGGCTATACATACCTAGAGACACGCTTGCCCGAACCTAAATCCACCCGACAATCCATCATCTCAGAGGCGGTGGGATGAGCCGCTCTGTAGAGCAGTTCAGAGTGACCTTATTGCCACATCTGCTTCGGCTGCAGAGCGTGCGCGCCTGCTGGCTGTGGGTGAATCGGTCTCTGGCTCCATGCACTACCGTCATCGAACATAGGCACCTTGTTCGATGATACTACTTTTCTTAAATCGATTTGGTGCTCTCTGCTGTTCTACTCATCTCTGCCACTGTGGCGAAGTTGTCAACAGCCTCGGTCACCACGGCCTTTCATGCGGCCGCAGCGCGGGTTGCATAGCACGGCACGCGAATATTAACATTATCCGACGAGCTCTTGTCACTGTCGGCGTTCCAGCTGTATTAGAACCCAATGGCCTGGCACGCGACGATGGCAAAAGACCGGACGGCATGTCTTTATTTCCTTGGAAGATGGGTAGGCCTTTAGTGTGGGACGCAACTTGTGTCGATATTCTTGCGCCATCCCATATTCCTAGCTGCTGAGAACCTCAAGCGGCAGAAATATAATAACCTTGTTGGTAGTTATATTTTGGAGTTGTTTGCCAAGTGCTCACAAATTATTTAAAGATCTATCCAGACGCCTAGTTGACACATCGCGTGACCCAAGGCTGGCTTTTACCTTGGACAGAGGTTAAGCATTGCCATGCAATGTGGCAATGTCGCCAGTCTTGTGGACACCTGTGGACAGCAATGCGCACGAATTTCTGGATGCCATATTATAGTTTATTTTTAGATGTGTATATGTAGTATAGGGTTTTTTTTATTTAAGTAATGTTTTAGAAATTATTGTAATGTGCTAATAAACTTATACTGTTATCACTTGATCCCATCTAATGTGTCTGGGGTAAATTTAATTATAAACTACTATCTTTTAAAGCAGATGTAATCTTTTTTAAATACATTTTTACCAAATCTATAGAACAGAAGTTTTTATCATAAGTATCAACTAGATGGTGTAGTGGGGAGTGTACGCCAGAGTTGGTACAATGGAGGTTGGTTGCACACAAATGTCTAGCTGTGCTAGAGGGCAGACAAACAAAATATTGTTGCCAAGACTTTAATTCTTTATCATGAGAAACTTTATATATGTATAGTATTAAACATCAAATAAAAAATCATAAAGTCATCTTCTTCTTTCCCAGTCAATACTTAATTACAGAAAATAACAATAATAATAATAAAGAATAATAACAGAAAGTATTATGGCCATTTTCACCAACGACCCCTAAATTTTAAGTAACCCTTAAGCCAATTTAAATATCACTTAACGCAAGTTTTGTTTTCACCAACGTTTAAGGGACAACTAAGCTCTTAAGGGATCCCTTATATTTAGGGGCCCGAATGTTCGGCCCCTAACTGACCCCTAGCCTAAGTGTTAGTTTTATGTTGTTAAACAAGTCGCGTTTTCTTTAATTTTTGTTAAAATGGAAGATCTATTAAGTGAGTTTTTTGATAGTATTGAAGCTGTCGAGACGGTGGAATTATTGGCAAGCCCTAGGTTAAATACACGGCCATGTGTTTATCGTGAAAGGCCAGACTTTTTCACACAGTATGATGATAAAGACTTTTGTACAAGATATAGGTTATCCAAGGATTGCGTGATATTTCCACTACAAAAACTAGAACATATTTTGGAATATCTGGACGACAGGTAAGATACCTATGCATTAAATATTAAAACAGAGTTGATAATAGGTATGTGTACCTACAATATCTATGCAATGCCTAAAACTGTTTGCTATAAAGTGTAGGTATGTTGGTCTTAGTAGGTGCAAGTATAGAAACTAAAAGGTTTTCTATTCTAGCAGGTACCTATATCTATGTTATCATTAATTTTCAAATTATATTTACAGAAATAAATCTGTGCCCCCGATCAAATATGTGCCCTTAGATTTTATGCTACCATAATTATGTGCCCACGTTTTATTTTCACAGCCATTGTTATTAATTTAATAGGTATAAAATCCAGACAAATACTGGCAAAATAACCACACAAATAATGACCTAACATCAACAGAAATATCACTGTCAAAGATGATACGTCTCAAAAAGTCAGAACTTAAAAAAAAGGCACTGGAATTTGGTTAAACAGCCAAACAATTTTGTAAATATGTTAGTTTTTCGATGTTGACATATTGTTTTGTAACGTAATTGTTGTTATAACATGTTCCTAATGTAAAATATTTTTATTTTGTTCTGAGTTATTGTAAAAATGTAACTTAAAAATGTTGTCGGTAAAAGTGCGGTTTTCTGATTAACTATGACAAAAAAATCTGTCACTTAACTAAGTAGCCCCTAAGTAGGAGTCCCTTAGCATGGTGAAAATGAATTAAGTTAAGGTATGCATTTAAGGGGTACCTTAGCCTAAGGGATCCCTACCAAGGGTATAGTTTAGGGGTTGTTGGTGAAAACGGGCATTAGAATAGTTTATTACATGTACTAACATAAGATAAGTAATTATTTACCTGTTGACATTTGAAAAACAGTCTGTTTAACAGATGATGCTAAATCACTCACAACCATAGCCTGAGCTGGTGATAGAGGAGTGTTATCGGGCTCTAAAAAAATAATAAAGACATTGTTAAGAAGATATAATACAACTACAAGCACGATGACTTATACCCATTAAAGAAAATAAAGATGAAAACTTAGTTTTAAAACTCAGTTTAATGGTAATGTTATCTCAAATTAAAGTTACTGAAATGCATTGTTTAAAAATATCCATATTATGATTGGCTTGTTTACTGCTAAGCTTAGATAAGAATATGGACTTGTTCCTACTAAACTGAGGAATGTTTCATCTTTATTTTGACTACCAACTAACAATTTTTGATAGGCACTTATGGGGAGGTGAAAGTTAACTGACCTAAGTAAATGTGAACTAATGTGAAAAACTGGCATACATCAGTATAACTTACATAACAAGTGTATCCTACATTTTAGCAGGGTAATACTTAGGGGGCAGAAGTAAACCAATGAAACTTGTCATATCATGGTCATCATATAATATACGTAAACAGTACAACCAGTTAACAAAGAGGGCAAGTAGAGGGGAAACGAAACACTACTTACGTTTTGCAATTTCTTTTCTCAATTCTTCAACTTGATCTATTATATCTTGCAGAACTCTGTTTGTATGATCGTTTAACGAATTAAATTTTGATAAAGCTTTGTCTAAATCCTGTTCAACTCCAACACACGAATCCATGGTTAGGCAGTCACAATATTCAAATTACACAACAGTTAGAGGTTTTAATGGATACTAAAGGTACCAGCTACAAAAGAACAAAGACGTTTTTTATTACAGGTGAATACAGTAAATATTTTCAGATGAAATTTATGAAAACTGACTTTTGCTTTCAGAATTTCTAAATAATTACAGAACACAGATACAAAAATCAAATGTCATGCATGTCACCATAACATCAATAAATAGAGAATAAATATATTTATAAAAAACATAACCCTTCCTTTGCAGTCGGGTAAAATGGTATATAGTAGAGTATGGTAACTGTTAATCGACTAATGAATTACTTCGTTGGTGTTGACAGGCATTCCCAATTTTATTTATGGAACACTATTTTTTTCTTTATTTGTCTTTATTCTTTTTGTCTATGGCCGTTGCACAATAGAATTGTTCGATTTCGACCTGCCGTTTTAGGTTAGAATTTTTTTATCGGAAAAGTACCCATTGAAATTTGATTATATTGTACTTGTTGAAACGTGAAAGACATGGCGCAAAGTAAGCTGAACGATATGGCGGGCAAATTCGCGAAAGGTGGACCCCCTGGTTTAAACATCGGCCTGAAAGTGGTGGCCGCTTTAGGTGCAGCAGCCTATGGCGTCTCGCAGTCCTTGTTTACCGTCGAAGGTGGTCATCGTGCCATCATGTTCAACAGAATCGGAGGTATACAGCAAGACGTTATGAGCGAAGGCTTGCACTTCCGTATTCCCTGGTTCCAGTACCCCATTATTTACGATATTAGGTCCAGACCTCGCAAAATTTCTTCACCCACTGGATCTAAGGATTTACAAATGGTTAACATTTCTTTGAGAGTGTTATCTCGCCCTGATGCGATGTCGCTTCCTACGATGTACAGACAGCTTGGCACCGATTATGATGAAAAAGTGTTACCATCAATTTGCAATGAAGTATTGAAATCCGTTGTAGCAAAATTCAATGCATCTCAATTAATTACTCAGCGTCAGCAGGTCTCACTTTTGATCAGAAGAGAGCTGGTGGAACGTGCAGCTGATTTCAATATTATTTTGGATGATGTATCCTTAACTGAATTGAGTTTTGGTAAGGAGTACACTGCTGCGGTTGAGGCCAAACAAGTGGCCCAACAGGAGGCTCAGCGTGCTGCTTTCGTTGTGGAAAGAGCTAAGCAGGAGCGCCAGCAGAAAATTGTCCAAGCTGAGGGTGAAGCAGAGGCTGCAGAAATGTTGGGAAAAGCAATGGGAATGAACCCAGGTTACTTGAAGCTGCGTAAGATCCGTGCTGCTCAAAGTATCTCTAGAATGCTTGCTCAATCTCAAAACCGTGTATTCCTTCCTGGTAATAGCTTGATGATTAACCTTCAAGACCCCACCTTTGACGACTTGTCTGAGAAGCTTACAAAGAAGAAGTAACAAGAGGCAGAGAGTGTGTACGCTGAAAGCCTGGAGCCTGCGACCACTCTTACAGATGTTGATGCTGCTGTACTTATAGGTGGTGTTGCTTCAGTTGTCATTTAGTGCATTTGTCTATGTAGCTCTTGAGCATTACAAATAATATTATTATGTAAAAAGTCAGCCAGTTAAAAATGTAATATTGCATTTTACGTTATTTAGTTGTAGGATTATAGCATGTATGGGAATCTAATGATTGAAATAAACATACAAAACTATATGTTTTAGTTATTTAACCCCTAATGATGTTACAATTGTTATGTATCCTGGTATATAACAAATGATGGGTTATACCAAGATTTGTGAATTACCACAGTTACAGTTTTTTTTTCACTAAGTTCAATGGTGTCGCACAGCTGCAATGTTAGATTTTTTGTAACGTCACTTATCTGAGAACACTTGGGCTGCTAAGACGAATCTAACAATAACTTAATTATGTAAATCTGTTCAGCAATTCTGGAGATTTACATACAACGAAATATGTGTGAAAAACATAACCCTTCCTTTGTGGTCGGCTAAACAGTTGTCATATTCTTGTACTTGGTTTGACTAATTTTTAGTACCTAACTACCTATGTTACTCCAAAGTACAGATCTCCCTCCATTTGTAAACCCTTTCATTCACTGTAAATAATATTATAATATCTTATACTTTTATTGCTGCACTCTATATTGAATGGTATTAGTTAAATATATTGAAAACTTATGAACAAATTTGATTTGGAATTTCAATAATAACCTACTGCTTGTCTTCTCTAGCAAAAAATAAGAATGCCTGATTCATCTGAGAACTTATCATGAAGTCTACACAATCCTCAAATAGTTATTAATATCATACATATTTTCTTTTGGTCATGAATTCCATAGAAACTGACATGATAAATACCATCAAGGTAAAATTCTGGAAAAGCTATGATAACAATTTCACTTAGATTAGGGTTAGTATTCCCAAAACTACAACTCAGTCATATAAAATTATAACTATTAAAGTAAATAACATACCTACAACAGGAAGCAATGTCTGGTAAGGATTTAGAGAAACAATAAAACAATGATCTTCTCTAATATTTTATTTTAGAAACTATAACACGATATAACATTCAGCAAGCCTGTTTACTTTTTAAGAGCAGACGGTTGAGGGCATCGAAATTTGGACATTTCAATTTCAGCTTCGAAGAAACTCATGTTGTCGTATTGAAAATATTCGGGGACCTTGTAGGCTCCAGTCTTTTTAGGGTCAACGCCAGGGCCCAAAGGTTGAGCTGCTGGTTGGATAACATTGCTGCTCAGTCCAGGAACGTCGGGAATTGTCTGAGTAGCCTGCGCAGGTGGTGAGGGTGTGCTCTGGGAACTCCCGGCACCTTCGCTATAAAATCTAGTTAATGCTCTAAACGTAGTCCTCCTTATGGCATTCATTATTAATTTCTATTACACAACCGGACAGCAGCAAAAATTCGCAGTATTGACTGACATTTCTATTTGACAATTTTGACAAATGACACCGAACTAAAGATGGGCGTTTAAACGAAAAGCATATAATATAACATGTTATTTAAAATAAGCGAATAAGCAGATTAGTTTATAAAAGCATTTAACGTTATCTGCTTATTCTGCTTTTTGTTAAAATTAAAATGTAACCGCAAATATTGCATTCCGTTGTTCACTTTTAAAAACGACATTTTAATTAAAACGGGTTATCGTGAACTGCTTAAATTGCTTACTTTGCTTTTTACGTTTAATAGCGTTTTCTCCGCCCGATTAAAAGCGTCATGTTTTGTGTATTTCCGAAACAATTTGTTTTTGAAGTTATGACTTGGACTTGTTTACGTAAACATAAATAGTGTAAAACATTTTTTCATGTGGTGAATTGTTTCGTGGGTACCAAGGAAATAATTCTGAGACTTTTGGACTTGTATATAATATAGTTTTTAGGTGTAGTTAATTGTGTTAATAATAGTGTAAATAGTTGAGTAGACAGGCCCGTTGGTATAGTGGTCAGTGGCCCTGACTGCTATGCGCAAGGTCGTGGGTTCGATTCCCACCTAGGACAAATGTTTGTGTGATGAGCACGGTCATTTGTTCTTGGTCTGGGTGTAATTTATCTATAATATGTATGTATTTAGAAATATATATGTATGTTTATCAGTTGTCTAGTACCCATACCACAAGCTCTGCTTAGTTTGGGACTAGATGGCGTTGTGTAAAAAAAAAAAAAAAAAGTTGTGGAATAAAAAAGTTGTGGAATATTAGTTTATAGTGTAAGTAATTGTGTTAATTTTGACGTCTTTTGAAGTGAAAACTTCTTTAGCATCGTTGTGATCTGAAAGTTTATGAAACGAAAAAGCGACAGTAAAAAGAGACAGAAACATAAATTGCCGAATTTTGGAATTCTGTTGGGGTCAAGGGGTAGAGCTTTTGATGCCCTTTAAAATGTGCCCAAACTCGGCTATCTTACGACCACGGGAATGAAGTTAGGTCGCGGGGGGTGAAGTAGCCCTGAGAGGGGGAGGGGAGGGTCTCGTGGGGAGTTCGGGGGGGGTGAGGGTAAAGGGGGAATGGGGGGACACAAATTATTTGAAGATTTTTTTGAAGGTTCACTTCTACCACGTGTGAATTGCACACAAGTTTTTTTTCTTCTATAAAAACAAATTGGTGAGCTAATAAAACTGATCGGCAAAGTACGATGGAAAGTTCATTGTTGTCGTTTAAAAACCAATAGGTACAACTTAAACTTAACCAACTAAAAAAGCAAAAAACATAATTTCATTATTTTTAATGTAAGCAAGTAAATAAGCAGATAAGCAATTAAGCACTTAACATAAGTGACTTTTTATAAAAAATAAACGAATAAGTTCGTTAAAAGTTTTAAGTCGTTTATCACTTCTCTGCACCGAACTGACTAAGTATTTATATTTAGTACTTAGTAAGTACTAAAGCTGTAGCAAACTATATCTATTCGGTACTAAGTAACGGGTGCGCCATCAAGTACCGAGTAACGAAACGTTACTCACGAATTCAATTCGATACTCGCATGTTTCGTTACAACTATTTCAGGTTGCGCAAGAACCGTTGATGCGAGTGTTGAATGCGGTTTCCTTTCCGTGTTGTACGCATGCGCGAGCATTCGGTGTATTTAAAAACATAGGTACGTTACAAAGAACGATGTTTATTTACTTGAAACCAATGACGTATTATAATATCTATACTATTATTATCTATACTAATATTATAAATCGGAAAAGTTTGTTTGTTTGCTTGAACGCGCTAATCTCAGGAACTACGCTTCTGATTTGAAAAATTCTTTCAGTGTTAGATAGCCCATTTATCGAGGAAGGCTATAGGCTATATATCACCACGCTAAGACCAATAGGAGCGGAGCACTAATGAAGAATGTTTCAAAATCGGGGGATTTTTTTTCCACGCGGACGAAGTCGAGGGCGGAAGCTAGTATTATTATATCTTTGCTTGAAACAGGAGATTTTTGAAAATACATAATCCAAATTTTTCATTGTGTTTTTACTGCAATGATTGCGATGTATTAGTGTGATATGTCATTCTCAAATAATATTAAAAAAAACTCCCAAATAACTTTTTTTATAAATAGTTCCATCCATTGTAAATTCAGTTGATTTCGTCGTAGTTTACTTGTAATTCCAACCTTTACCTATTAAATCAGACTTAATTTAGATTAAATAAAATGCATGTTATAAACATGTAACGTATAGATTTATGTTTTCTACAAATTATGAATGATGCGACGCTGCGATGGCCGGAAACATTCCGAATCATTCCCGTCGAATACTTCGGAAGTATTCTGAAATATTCCGAAACTTTGGGAATATTTCAACTGTCAAAAAAAAACAGGAAAATCGACCTTTGAAGTCTGTTAATATACCAAAACCTGCTCCTAAGTAGGTAAGAACAAATACTTTTCTGAAAACCGCATCAAAACGTGTTTGCTTGCAAGGTTTGCCTTTATTTGCTTTTATTGACTGGGCTATTATACGCGTTAAGTAGGTAGGTAATGATTAATACCTACCTATGCGACTCGCGAATACTCGCGATGCGTACAGAGCTACCTACAAACTAACAAAAAACATAGGTAACCCTTTTTCAAATAGCAAATCAAATATGCTTGGCCTGGTTTTTTTATTTCACAACTGACATTTAAGGCTATAATCGCATAGCACGACTTACAACTCGATCGCCTAATGCATGTATTTTGACGAATAGGATGCACGAAGCGTATTTTAGTAGTGTTCGTAATAGTAAGTATTAATATAATGTTACACGCCCTGTACTCACAAAATGCATATTATTTCTAATTGGGCGAAAACAGGAAGGGATGTGGTTTGTCACTAGCTGCGCTTCCGCAGAAATATTTTCTTTGGCCGATAGTACCTACCTAAAAACAAAAGAATAAAAATCCTGTTAATCGCAGGCCAATAAATCTACCTATAAAAATATCAACATATACTTAAGCAATCCCATTTATAATAAAAGAAACATTTATATTTTACTCTCGTAGCGTACATACGTACTCTCGCAGTGAACAATAATTAACTCACCCACCACACAACAAGCAAACACATTTATTCCCATTGAATTATTCGGGCGAAATATTCGGAAACATTCGATTGCGGGGTACAAATCTTTCCCGCGCGGGTGAAAACTTCTCCGGGGAGCAGCATCCCCTCCCTCTTACCGCACCCCGCACCGCCATCGCCTGCACGCACGACTCGTGGCCGGTGGCAGTCGGGTGCGCGCGTCACGGTGCCAGCGCGGCGGCAGCGGCCGGCGCACAGAGATCGACGATCGATGCAAAATACGATTTTTCAGCAAAAAAAGTTGAAATCTTAATAAATAATTAAAAGTTTCTTTAAATCAGAATGATTCAAAATGAATTTATCATTTTGAATAATTCCCATTTAAAGAAACTTTCCCCGAAGTATTCCGGAATTATTCGGAATTATTCAGAAGTTTTGCAACTATAGCTGCGACGTCATACCGTACGAATACGCAATACATTATATACATATGTTGGTATAATTATGTATGACGTATCATAGTAACGAGTAACGTAACGATACGATAGTAACCAGTATTAATGAATACATACGGGCACGCTTTTTTTGTGTAGACATGGGTGTTGAATCAATAAACTGTTTTTTTTAACGACTTTTCATTCGTCAATGAGTTAACTGTTATTCATCAATGAAGAACAGGTTGAAAATATAAAGCCTGCAATACATGTTAGCCGAGTGTTGTCGAGTGAAGGCCAATACCAACATGAAGACAGTATATTTGCCTTGTCTTGCTCGCTCGGTGTCACTTGCCTAGTTGGCCGAGTGGAGACCAGCGCCAACGTGTATAGAGCTCATTTGGTGCAACGTGTCTTCGTTCGCCGTTGCTCGTGATCACTTGATCACTTCAAAAGAATACCACAGACATGAACCTACATGCTTCTCATATACAAATACAAATTGTCTGGACTTTAAAAGAGACTATGACCTCTGAGTTTGTTTCGGTGTTTCTTCTCAGAGTAGTCAGTTAGGAAATACCGGCCTCATCTAGCTAAACTTAACACGCAAAAAAACATGACGTGTAAAAGTGTTATTTATAACCAATTTACAAAATAAATATTTCATTTCATTTCATTTCATTTCTTGCCTCACTTCGAATTGGTGTCGGTTTTTGGTCACAAATCAGAGGCACTCGCCTGCGCTCGACCAACGTGTGGGCAGCACTACAGACGCTCTTCTAGATTGGTCGACTGCATTGGCGTTCGACGAACTTGTAAAACGTGTGGACATTATTTCTTGCCTTGTACCTATTTCCCAACGCTCGCGTTGGCCTACGCTCGGCTAGCATGTATTGCAGGCTTTAGCTGTTAATTTTCGTCAACGTGCTCAACGTCTTTACACATTATTCGTTTCCAAAACAGGTTGAAAATGTTAGCTGTTAATTTTCGTCAACGCGCTCAACGTTTTTACACATTATTCGTTTCCGAAACGGTTGAAAATGTAATTGTTAATTTTCGTCAACGCGCTCAACGTCTTTACAAATTATTCATATCCGAAACAAGTTGAAAATGTTAGCTGTTAATTTTCGTCAACGTGCTCAACGTTCACATTATTCATTTCTGAAAACAGGTTGAAAATATTAGCTGTTGATTTTCGTCAACGCATTACAAAACTACTATTTTTAAATGCAAACGCAGACTAAAGCTGATTATCGTCATTTAAATAGACCAACATAAAAAAAAGAAACAATAAAATAATTATTGGGAATAAATTAAAAAAAAACATTGAATAGAAAAAATATAAAACAATATATTGCTGATTATTGTATATAAGGTGTATCTATTCATACACGAAATATTTTAAGGGATGTACCTATAGCTGGTAAAGAAACCATAGCAGCAAAAAAATTACCTAATAGAATATTAAAAAAATACTTTTTTAAAATAATATAAGTATCTAGGTAATTTTTTTTAGGTAAATTTAATATTTCTTGACACACGTAATAAATACTGGTTCCTTTTTATTTTTTGACATCCAATACGCCAGTTTACTCGAGCGGTGGCGGTATTTGAGACGGTGCGCGGCTTTTATGATGATTAAAGAAAGTTTTTCTCTTCTATCATATGAAAATTATAATAATTACATAAAATAAAAAACATAGCGATTCATTTTTTTTGTGTTTATAGTTTCTTTACCAGCTATAGGTATGTCTCTTAAAATATTTCGTGTACTAATAGATACCTACACCTTATATAAAATCAGATGATCTTTTATGTTCGCCTGGATACTATTTAATGATCATTACAGTTCAAAATATAAATCTTAATTCTTACCAAATAAATTAGAAATATTTGTACTTTAACAGATTTTTCAACCTGTTAAATTACATAAATAAAAAATCCGTCAATGATACATGCCTTGTCGAAACTGTTGACATAAATTGAAGCTAAACGCTAACGATTAAAATTAAAAAACCTGTTAATAAATTAACAGCTTTTTCAACCTATTAACAGTTAAATAACATTAACCAAAAATCCATCAATGGCACATGCCTAGTCGTGGGCGTTTTGACAACGAACCGTTTTCAAAGGCCGTTTTACGTTCTGTGACGATGAAATATTTTTTCTCAAACCAGTCTGCGTTGCACAAACCAGTCTTCAAATTAATTGATGTGATTTTGTATTTTATAGTTATGAAAATACAGTTGAGAACTCATTGATTCAACGATCACACTCGTCGCGATGTCGTTCCGTTTCGTTTCGCACAAACAGTTATTTCAATGAAAAGTGAACTATTTACCAATGTAATACAGTCGATATTTCATAACCACTCGTCAGCGCTATCGTTCCTGACGAAACGGTCAAACTCGTAAAGCTTATGTTTCGTTGACTTAAGGTACCTTAAGTACATAATCACCTTGCATAATGAATTTGTATAATTCCTGGGATTCGAATCAGTGAGCGCGCGTGTTTGTTTACATTTTTTTGGTCAGTTGTAATCTTGCACTCGCAAACTGAGACCCCTAATTATTTGTTTTGGTTTTTTTTACAAATTGATGTGCTTACGAGTGAATTGTAAATATTCAAGTGTACATAATATTTCATAACCTAATTATTTATAATAATTTAAAACCGAGCGAAAATACGGTTACAGTTTTTAATCGCATTTCGATAAAGACAGTAAATATAAAAAAGCTAAACACCATTTATGCCACGAAAAATTAAGCTTAAAATCATAATTAGGTCCGATAAAACGTATAATTCAGTAAACCGGTTCACACGTTTGCAACTTGAAAACGTTTGTACTTTGTACGTTGCAAGAAACTGCAACTACTTCACTCACCGATAGTTTCGTCTACCAAATCGTCTTCAAACCAATTGCAGCGATGACCATTTTCTACAACGGTTTTCGTCGTCGGAAAAACGGTTGCGTTCCGTCCTCAGACTAAGGAAAAAAGAACTTTTTTTCCTTAGTCAGAGGTTCCGTCCACCAAAAAATGACCTACCACCACAGAACAAACATACTCCTAGCGGAGCCTACCACTAATTGACGCATAGGGATACCACGATATATCGGAAAACCGATGTTGATAAATCAAAATCGAAAAACTTAATAATTGTATCGAAAAACCGGCTCTAATCAAAATATTTAAATAAAATGAAATTATTTCAGTTCGATAAATGGTATAAAACACTGGAACTTAAAAATAATAGGGAAAGTTAAACAGGTTTTCTATAGCTATCCAAATTGTATGTTTATTCAAATAGATAATTATGTGGGACTTCGCTCCCGTGGACTTCATCACGATAAAAACATAACTCTTCTTCTTTTGCAATTGGGCAAAAAGTAGCCTATAACCTCTCTCAACCTTCTTCCATAACAAATTTCATTCAAATCCACCGAGTGCTTTTGAATATTAGTGCATTCAAATAAAAAAACTTTTCCGCTTTATAATTATTATCACGATAAAAACAAACTCTCCTTCTTTTGCAGTTGGATAACAAGTAGCCTATATCAGATAGGCAGTTGCTTCATGTAAATCACTAATACTTAGCTGCATCCGGCTAGACTGGATGCCGACCCCAACATATTTGAAAATGACTGCAGATGATGATGATAAGCGATTGATAAAACTACATTGGATTCCTACAAGCTAGGGGCCGTCCATTAATCACGTAATTTTTTTTTGCATTTTTTGACCCCCCCTCCCCCTTGGTGATACATGGTGAGGTTTAAGACTACCCCTTAACTTAAGCATCTTGCAAGTCAGTTGTTGGCACAGTGCTTTGTTGAAGGTCAACTTCGGTTTCATCATTTCGCCCACTTCATAAATTCTTCTTTTTAACCGACTTCAAAAAAAGAGGAGGATCTCAGTTCATCTTGAACTTTTTTTATGTATGTTACCTCATAACTCGAAGACGGCTGGACCGATTTGGAAATTTTGTGTCGTTTGATAGGGTATACTTTCTAGTTGGTCCCATTGTTATGAAATCAGGATATGATGATGGAATCCTGGAGTAATCGAGGGAACTCTTCAAATATTATAGGCACACCTATACCGTTTTGGGTATTTCTAATAGTACCTTGTGCAGTTGCTCTCGAAAAGCACCATTTGGGGCAGTGGAACTGATGATGAAGACCACAGATAGCCACCGAAACTACTCAAAGTATTTCGTGGATTGCGATTCGATTACTTGAATATGCATGTTAAGCACTTTATGCTCGTCACAATGCATATGGTGATGTAGAGCTGATGATGTAGTTTGTAACTAGATAAATTACAAACCGACCCACTAAAAAGCGTGAAAAAATCTTTTTACCAAAAAATAAAACCGACTTCCATATCAAAACACTACAAAGCCAAAAATAACTTTAATTTCGGAAAGCGGTCTCAAAAAAGAATTAAAATACAAAACCAATAACACCGACTACCAAAATTTAAGTTATTTTTGGCTTTGTAGTGTTTTGATGGAAGTCGGTTTTATTTTTTTGTAGTATATACTTGTTTCGCATTAGCCCACAATTAATTAAATTCTTTTTGAGCCACACTAGGTATTTTACCTTTCTTATACTCTGCAAATAGGTCTTTAAACAGATTTTTTTTATTGATAATAGGCCCGCGTTTGACCAACATCTCACCTGATGGTAAGTGATGATGTGGTCGAAGATGGAGCACGCTTACCTAAAAGTAACCTATTCACTCTTGACTTAAAGACCCCTAGGTTATAGCTATCGGGAAACACAGACTCCGGCAGGGAATCGACTCCTTTTTGCGGAGAAGAGACACACCTGGGTCTTAGCTGCATTAAACTTGACCAAGTTGGCATCGCCCCATTCGGAGACAGCCTTCAAGGACAAGTTCAAGCGCCCAACCATGTCCTCACGGAGAGACTGGATCTGTGACCCACCGGCACGCGCGTTGGACACATATCTCTCAGCAACTGTCCTGCCGTCTGCATACCCAAAGGTACCGGGCATCAGCAGATCATTAATGTGGATGGATGATTTAAATTCTTTGTTTTCATGGTTTCAGTTCAACCTCCTAACAATAAACATCTTTAAAACGTGTTATGTTATATTTAAAGCAAAAAATAAAGTAATTCCACTTTATAACCCACTAAAAATTAATGATGTGCAGATAGAATTAAAAACTTACGAAAAATATCTCGGTCTAAGAATGGACAGCTCACTCACATGGAATGCTCACATTGAGTACATAAAAAGTAAACTCTCAACACTTGCCGGGTCACTACGAAATATAACTCGTTGTGTTCCATTAAAACTGCGGTACACTATTTATAATTCCCTAGTAAAGCCGCATTTGCTTTATTTGATTGAAATTTGGAGTAGTTCAGGAAAAACAAAATTATCAGAACTTCAAGTAATCCAAAATAAACTCATAAAAATACTGTTCATCTATCCATACTGAAAATCAACCCTTAAAATTTATAAAGACACTAAATTAATGAAGATCAAACAATTATATATTTACAATACAATATGTATTTTCATTAAAAACATTCTTAATAAAAGTACCCACACGAACATAATATTCACCCAATATAAACAAATTAGTCAGCATAGCACACGACGAGGTAGCTTACTTGTCTTACCCAAAACTAGAACCAACTATGGCAAAAAAATGCTTGCTTTTGAAGGAGCACAACTTTATAATAAAATACCGTCATATATTACAAATCTACACTCTTTCAATTCATTCAAAACCCAACTTAGCCAGTATGTAATGGCCTTGTAATGGCAGATCAATCACTTGTGGGGAGATGAATGCATTGGATGGGTAATTAGTTTATACAGTCTGTAATTGGTGACGACGAACTTCTTGTAAATTATTTTTTAGTATTATTCTCAACTAAGTGACATTGTTATGTTTTTATTGAGAATAAAGATTCTTTAACCATTATGTGCAGCAAGAATAAAGTTGCTGAGAACTGACCCCTAAGCGACCCCGGCATTAATTGCCAATTGGCCAGATGAGCAGCCATCAATGATCACTCGAATGGACCGATCTCTCAGGAAGTCTTCAATCCAAACGCAAAGTTGAGTGGGTAAACCGAAGGAAGGAAGCTTAGCAATAAGGCTATCGTGCCAGACCCTGTCAAAAGCCTTGGGGATGTCAAGAGAAACAGTAAGTGCTTCCCCGTGCTTCTCAATGGCCTCACTCCAGGTATGAATGGCATACGCTAGAAGGTCCCCAGTTGACCGGTTTTTGCGAAAGCCGTATTGTCGGTCACTGAGGATGTCACGGTGGCTTCTAGGTATGCCAGGAGCTTACTATTAAGTACACGCTCCATACTCTTACAGAGTATGGACGTGACTGAAACAGGTCTGTAGTTGGCCGGGTCAGCACGACTGCCCTTTTTGGGCATAGGCTCCACGTTAGCCAGCTTCCATGCTTTAGGCACGTTTCCAGTCTCAAGCGAAAGGCGAAACAGGCGCGTTGGAGACAGTTCAGGCGCACAAGTTCTAAGAACAATTGCTGGTATCCCGTCGGGATCACTAGCTTTGTTCACTTCAAGATTACGCAGCACTCTATGGACGTCCTTCTGATGGATGCGAATGGCCGACATACACGTCCCGCATCCAATAGGAGCATCAGAAGGGTGAGCGCCACACTATCAAAGATTTAAGACTACTACTATTTAAGATTCTATAGCGCAGTTTTGGTGGAATGAACTTGGAAAGTCTTCGTGAGGATGCTAATAATCTTGACTGGTCTGCTCTTGTTGATGCGAAATCAATTGATGACAAAATCAACATTTTGAATTCCTACCTAAACAAGTTGTACGATATTCATGCGCCTGTTCGGCTGGTTAAGATCAAGCATCTGCCTGCTCCTTGGCTATCGGATGACTTGAAAATTATTTTGGAAAAAAGGCAGTAGCAAAATCAAGATACAAGAGCAGACCTAGCACCTTGACCCGTGATAAATACGTCGCTATCCGCAATCGCAGCAACTTGGCTTGTAGGGATGCCCAGCGCCGCCACATTCATAAGTCTGTTGAAAATGGTGATCCGGCTAAAGTCTGGAAATATCTTAGAACAATGGGAGTTGGAAAATCACGCCAAGAGTCTATTCCTAAAGATGTAGACCTTGAATCACTCACTCAATATTTTGCTAGCTCTTTTAACTTCATTGGGGCTGATAAAGCTAAAACTCTACATAATCTTTCATCACTTCCTACTCCCAATTATTCTCCTTTTATTTTTAATCAATTTACTAGTTGTGATGTTAAGAAGAGCTTGCTATCTATAACCTAAAATGCTATTGGTAGTGACTGTATTAGTCGTAAGATGATTCTCCCTATCCTGGACGTAATTCTTCCTATCATTTCCCATATCCTCAATTATTCCATATCCTCAGGTATTTTCCCATCTTTGTGGAAAGAAGCTCAGATAATGCCTCTCCCTAAAAAGTGTAATCCTGTTTCTTTCTCTGATTTCCGCCCTTTTTCCATATTACCGTTCCTATCCAAAGTCCTGGAACGCCTTATCCACAATCAACTTAGTGCCTTCCTTTGTAAAAACCAACTCCTAAATTTGTACCAATCTGGGTTCCGTTCAAGACATAGCACTACCACAGCTCTTGTTAAAATTACTGATGATATCAGATCATGTATGGATAATGGGAAGTTGACGGTCCTTTCGTTACTGGACTTCAGTAACGCTTTTAATACTGTCGATTTCGATGTCCTGCTCGGTATACTCCGCTCTCTTAACATATCTCCAACAGGAATTGATTGGTTTTGAAGTTACCTGTGTGGCCGCCGACAACGTATTCGCATTGAAGATTCATCATCTTCTTGGTGCAATACCATTGCCGGCGTTCCACAGGGGGGCGTTCTCTCTCCTCTTCTTTTCACTGTATTTATAAATTCTATTTCTAATGAACTTCTCTCATCCTACCACCTATATGCTGACGATTTGCAAATTTATTCGCAAGCTCCCGTAGATGAACTGTCTGAGGCGGTGATCATTGTGAATAATGACTTAGCACGTATTTCTCAATGGAGCTTGTCAATTCATTGTGGTTGGCAGCTCTAGAATGCGATCCAAAATTGACTGGATGAACCTTCCCCAAATTGTTTGTGATGGTGCAGTAATACCTTATAGTGATTAGTGATGTAGTAAAAGACTTGGGTATTTACATAGATAAGGACTTGTCTTGGGGTCCTCAGTTACAAGAAGTGAGTCGTAAACTGTTTGCATCTGCGGGGTCTTTGCGTAGATTGCGCAATTTCCTGCCAACTGCCACTAAAACTGCGCTCGCCCAATCTCTCCTTTTTTCTATTCTTGACTATGCTGATGCAAGTTTTTCAGACCTCACTGAAGTGCAGCTAGATAAGCTTGAGCGACACCAAAATTTCTGTATCAGATTCATATTTGGTTTGCGCAAATATGATCATGTTTCTGAGTTTCATAATGATATGAACTCCTTGTCCATTTACAAGATTTTATGATAGATGGCAGGCTCGGACCTGAAGTGGGCTCACTGGAAGTATTCGTTCGAGAACTTTATCGCGCTAGAAGTTTCCTCTGCACATGATGCCCTTAAGTATAAACTTCTTGTCAACCATATATCGCCATCGATAAGAATAAGAATAAGAATATTTATTTGCATAAAACATGGTACATTATAGGTCTTAATATAATTACATAGATCATTCATATTTAACTATATCTGCGCCTGCGCTACGTACGATGATGCAATTACCACTCTGAATACAGTTATTAACTCGTCGCGAGTTTCGTGTTCCTTACGATACACCAGGTGCTTGAGCTCATACCACAAGTAAAAGTCTAACGGAGTTAGGTCCGGGCTAGATCCCAGGTTATATCCCGTTCAAAGTACTCGATGATTTCTTCGTCGAGCTCTGGCGAATAACGACCGATCGACCTCTGCCCTGCGCATATGCTGGTGTCTGGAACTGCCCATGAACTAGTAGCCGCTGTGTCGCCGCTACAATCGTCCGGACTGATGGGAAGCGAAGACAGAGCGACTCCAAGTGTTGCGGCTCCGCGTAAAGTCGCCGGGCAGCATACGAGTCATAATCAGCTCTAGCATACAGTTGCACCATAGCGATGTACTCCAAATTGCAATAATTGTAATGACGACCCATTGCACTGATAAGGCGCGCTGCGCGTACGACATTCGCGGGATGACTAATTTCGCCGCCGCGCCGCAAAAAAGCAATAGGAGGTCGGCACGCGGCATCGTTTGTAATTGTTGTTAGTTTGTAGTTTATGACGTATTTTCTTTGTCGGCTCCGCTTTTGTATTTGGTGTTGTTGCGTGCAAAGTAGTTTATGCCGTATCACCACGTGTGAGAGTTTATTTCGCTTAGAACATTTTTGTGCACAGCTGTTCTTTGCCAGCGGCGCGTCCGATTTGAATAGTACCTACAGGTTACCTCTAGTGTTACTATTGATTCTCACGTTTTTCGAGTATATAAATATTTTTTTAATTATTTTAAAACCAAAACATCTTTATTTTTTTACTTGTACTCTATGCTTCGAAAGTACTCCTTATGGCAAATTGTTCTGCCTATGGGAAAACAACCATTAAAATTTCACGGTGTATATATAACTTGTAATAAAATAAAAGCAAATTCCTGAAAGAAGTTGGTTCAGAATCGGCTTCTGAATCGATGTCCATCATAAAAAAGAGGTGTTAATAAATTTTGATGGAAAAATCTTTCATTTAACTTAAAATGGAAACAGTATCATGACAAATTCATACAATCCTTAATTCAAGGAAATTGTGTGCGTGTCACGTCGGCCGCTAACATTGCACGAGTGTATGCGTCTGCGTAAGGATATTGTATGACGCACATACGTTTTTCGTTTAATAAGCTAACAATTGTAAAAAAATGCCTAGCTTTAGTTTCAATTTTTTTATTTACGGATGTTGTTTTAGACTTATACCCTAATTGGGGTGTCTGAGGTATTGCGCTTAATCTGTTACACGTTTTATATAATTATATAATATTCAAAAGTATAGGGCGTTGGTACTTACCCTCACTCGTGTTCGTAGGTGTAGTTATGCTTGTATAATTATATCATTTATATTGTTAAGCTAGCTAAAGTGCACAATACTTTTAGCATGAAAAAGCTCTCGCTATAGGGAAAATATCTTATAGGCCAATCGAACTGTTTTAGTATTTGCTGTGTCGTAGATCTGAATTAGCATTGACTGCGCGGGAGTTCTCAAAGAACATTGTTAGTTTGTTTTTCAAGTTTTATGTGTAAGGTTTTTATTTTATGAACTTTCTTAATTTTGGGGTGGTTTTCATTTATTTCCGATTTGCCCTCTTGCTGACGATGTGGCATTAGGCCACAATCCAAGCATTTCGTTTCGTTTCAGTATGTGAAATTAAACATCCTGATTTCTGAGAATATTTAAACCTATAAAAGTCCAAAGAAAGTTTCTTTTTGTTATATAAATGTGTTTGATTTTAAATCTATCGCAGCATTTACTATAATTTAATTTACCCCGTGATACGTCCATATTTGTTGACTTTACACAGAATAGCATCCAAATATAAATGTATAAATAACTCATAAAATCATCTCACTATAAAAAATGTACTCTGTATATATAAATAGCACTCCAGACCACTTTCCTACCCTATAAATGTACTCTGTGCCACTTTCGGTTAGTTTCAACAACACTAGAATATTTTCAAAGTCGATTATTTAATTTAATGTTGATATCGATTTGAATTTGATAGAAGCGATCTTTATTTTTCTTAAATTGTGTTTTAATATTATTCTAGAGTTACTATAAAATTAAGTCCCACTTTGACTATGATTCAGTTTAGCTTCCTTAGTTACAGTTTTATTTATTCATCAAATGAAAAAAGCTAATGATGGTTGGATCGTTACACACGCATTCTTTACTTCCGTGGTACATTGCGACTCCTCTAGTGTCTATGGTTCTTTTTCACGACTGTTTTGGATAGTTTACCTACCTTGCATATATTGCCGATTTTTCGGTCTGGAAGCGGAATATGTGTATAATTTTACTGTGTAATCTATATTATAACACGTTGTAATGTTTTTCAATCATAGTTAAGTCTTATTGCTTTGTAGGTGTACGTAAAACACAAGCTCAGCCATTTACATGAAAGGTGAGTACAAAAAATTGGTACCTCTATTTTTTTTTTGTTAAGCTAAGGTTTCACCTTAGTGTCAATAAGAAAATAAAGATTCAATGTATGCCAGGGGGTTCTTTAATACATGAAAGCATGCTACCTGATAGTGAATAATTATTCATACGGCCCTGCTTATGTTATAGTTCATATATATACCTATTTGCCGCTATTTTGTATGTTATATTTATGTATAGCAACTATAACCCGACCGAGTTGAATAGGTCATGGGAAAACACGACGTTCCATTTCATGTACGGGTATTTTACAATCGATTGAATATTTCTTCTATCTGATATAGTAGGAGGCGTAAGTTTAGTGACCTCAAGATGAAAGTCTGGCAAAATATTTTGCATGTTAAAATTTTGGGTAAATCATAGTAAAAAATTGCAAAGCAGGCGGACCAAGAGTTTACACCAATCAGAGAAAAAAAAAGTACGGTAATGGAACGTTTTTTAGTCTATGGTTTTTTATTTGGTTTTGTAAAAATGCGAACTGTGTTCATAGAAATCTGAATTATTTACGTCAACCTGCATTATTATCGATGAACAGTGCAAGATTTGTTATATTTATCAAGTTATGGCATCTGTGTTGCAAATCTAAACCAGGAAAAGTGCGTTAAACTAAGGCTAACACGTAAAATGGCTGCCGAGGTTCCCGTTTGTGATGTATTATGTGAAGCGATGGAATATTTGTCTAAACTTGGATCGAATTTGCGATCTCGATCTGAAAACTTGAAGGCGAAGAGAATAAGCAAGAATAAATTAAGAAACGCGCATGCAGTTCATAAAGCTGCGCAAAAGGTCCTTCTCATATGCGAATTATCAAAAAAATCACTTGAGAATGTCGAAACCGGCGTCCGTAAAGTGTTGTCTATAGTTAATGCAGCTCAAGCTCATACTAAGGATGGCGGGAAAAGGAATGATACGGAACAAGATAAGAATAAAAAGTTTTATTATTTCAATTTTGAGTCATACAATTTGCGAATATCAAAGAGGATTTCAATCAACCACTATACAGGTGTAAAAGTTCTTGCCAAAAGCATGCCTGCTTCCATGCAAGAAAAATATCCTGTGTTTTATGATTGTAAACTTAAGCGGCTACGGAGTAGACTATTAGAAAAACAGTCTGAAGAGCAATTGGGAAGTAGTGCCAAAAGAAAGCGTTCATGCAGTTCAGATAAAAATCAAAATATTGAAAAATCCAAAGAAAACCCAAGTGTTTCTGAAAAATGTAGTCAGAATGAAGACTCCAGAAAAAAATCCATTCCTGAAAATGTAATGAATGATATAACAAAACATACTATCTCTAATGATTCATTAATAACATTAGATGATAAATCACAATGTGAGCAGGGTGTTAATGAGCAAAATAATGCAAATGCTATACAAAAAAGCAGGCAAGATGCTGTCAGCTCAGAGGTACAAGAAGAAACAGTACATCAACTAATTGAAAGCCTTGTGATTGAGCCAAAGGAAGTTGAAGATAAAACAAACAGTGTACAAACTAAAAATATCCGAAAGAAGTTTAGTAAGATTTGTATTGCCGATGATAGCTCAGAGAGTGATGTGCCTTTAAAAACCAAACATCAAAACACAAACACAAATCAATCCACTCCTAGAGAAGAAAATGAACCAAAAACTAAGTCTAAAAAAGTTAAATCAATAATTGATTCTGATGATTCAAAGTCTAAGGATGATTCAGATTGTAATTCAATAGAAGCAAATAGTGAAAATGCTTCTAAGCCCTTAATAAGATGTGTCAATATTACCAAATTACTTAAACCTGATGTACTAGATTCCAATAATAGTGAATTACCTAAAGGTAAACAAATGACACAGAATGATCATTTAATGAAAAAAGGAAGGGTCAGGAAGAGTGCAGCAAATTCCAATAGAACCCTTAAACAAGGTGACACAGTCAGAAAAACTTCTTGTGATAAGGATAATGAAAGTGATAATGAATTTTGGTTGCTAAAAAAGAAAGAAGTTAAGGAATTTAAACCTAAGCAATTTACTGTAAATGTATGCAAGTTACCCCAAATAACTTTAAAATTTTTGCTTAATCACAATCTCAAAAAAATTACTCTTGGATCTAAAACTATATGTACAGTAACAAAGGAAAAAGAAAATGACAATTTAGAAAAAAATATTGATGAAGTTAAAAATGCTTTACTTAATGATTCCGATTCTGATGCTAAGGAAAAAACATCAGAAAACAATGAACAAATTTGCCAGAATAAGTTAACAGATACAGCAGCAATAAAAGATGCTCTTCTAAATGAAACTGACTCAGAAAATAATGAACTTGATAAGGTAGATAAAACGAAAGCCAATGATTCTGAAGCGAATGATAGTGTGAAAACATTAGAAAAGGAAGTTGCTGAAAAAATTAAAACTGCATTGCTCCATGATTCAGATTCTGATAAGAATCATAATGATAATATTGTTGATAACCCAAATGACACTGTTACAGATAAAAACATTCCTCAGAATGAGTTGTCTCAAGACTCTGGAAAAATTAAATCGTCTCTTTTGAATGATACTTCTGACAGTGGAGAAAAATCACCCATAATCAAAAAGAAATTGAAAATGAGCAAGCCTAAAAGAGAGCATGCCATCAAAAGTATGCAAGCTAAGAAAAATCTTCTGTATTATTCTACTAGTTCAGAAAATGAAGAAGAGCATTCACCAGTATCAGCAAAGGGTTTTCAAAAGCACAGACATAAACATTCCAGACGAAAATCGCGAATTTCGAGCTCCTCATTGGATGAGGAAAACAAAAAAAAGGATAGTCCACAGGAATCGGACTCACAAGACAAAAATAACAAGGCCCATTCAAGCGATGAAGACAAAGATAGCCAAACTATTGACCAGATTGATGGAACCATTGATGAGCACTCAAATTCCAGTGTTAGCAAGGTTAGGACATAAGTAATAAGTACATTTTATGTGATCTCCACATAGTCATAACAATGTACATTTAATTTTGCCATAAGTGTGAATTACTATGTAACATTTTAATTTTTGAGACATTATAATTTTGTAATTTTAAGTTTTTCAATGATTTATGAATGTCATCTTTCTGAACTAGCTATTTAAGTATATAAAACTGAGTGTTCTGTATTGTTGTGAATTGGTAGTTAACAATTAAATGCCAATTGAAACATATGGAGTTTTAATTTAGCACAAAAATGAGACAAGCAACACAAGGTAGCTTTCATTATTTTACACACAAATGCAAAATAAAGGTTCAATCTATGTAAGTGATAAAAACTTATATTTTTTGTATATATTTGCATACCTTTACTTTGTATTTGAACTGATTTATAGTTTATAGATAATAAAAAATAAAAATGATAAAAATAATTACAGATGGTACGCTCTAAAGCGAAACCCAGTGGAAGCAGTGGACAGAATTCTGACAATCAAGACACAAGCGACAAAGAAATTGATGGGTAAATATTTTCTAAATGGGGGTGAATGAACTTTTATATGTATAAGCATGTTTTCATCGGTCAATCTTTGCGCAAGCTAGTGATAAGTACTAAATCATAGTAATATACACAAATATAATAATAAAAAATAACCATTCCCTTCCTATGCATATTTACATTAGAATAATCAGAGATCTAGTGAAGTTGTTGGTGTGGCATTCATGATCCTGATTGTAATTAGCATGCATAGGAAAGATAGTGCATAACTCAATGCAAATTGAATGAATTTGAACTGTATGAGATTTGTTGTTACACAAATTGTTACTACAATCAGGTAAATAGGTGCAACTTTCTATGATTCAACTATTGCTTTTTATGACATGATGCACTTCAAAACAATCTCATAAATTGAAAGCCTAAAATAGTCTTCTCTGCTTCAATTATCTTTTTTTTTAAAGACAATGGTAGAATACACATTCCCTCAACAAAAACTCGTCCAACTATGCTTGTGTGTAGAGTGGGTTCACGGCAATAGAGTACTAAGTGGGGTTCGAACCAGCAACCTCTCGATCACACTTTCGTCTGACACCTTAACCATTAGGCTATTGACGCTCAATCTAACAAAGTACGATGTTCTTAGGCTGACGAACTTGAACCGTTTAAACAAAACGCATCGACGGCGCGACCCTTCCACGAAAAACTCTGGCACTCTTCGAAAAAGCGCCAGATCGAAACCCACACCGAACATAGGTGAAGACTTGCTGAGCGCCGTGAGCAGCTCCGACGTATCCGATGACGAAAATCTAGAAGATGAAGGTAAATTTTAATAAGATATGTTGGATATAGGTTTTCCTATCAGCATTTATGGTTAATTAGCTTTTGCCCGCGACTGTACTCGATATTGCCTATGCGGTATTTCCCGCGTAAATCTCGATCCCGTGGGGATTCTGGGAAAAAGTAAGCTGTTTCGATATAAACTCTGCAGTGAAAGTCCCATTAAAAGCGTTTTAGCCTTTGCAAACATAAGGCCAGACACACAGACAAAAATGTTTTGGTTTTATGAAAATAACTACATAATATAAGCACTTGAGAAAACACAGACAAACACTTAAAATTTTATCTATTTTTATTTATTTCTGGCTACTAAGGTCCTTAGAAAAATAAATACAAATTTAATCGTTATAAACGAATACATAGCATAATAAGGTAATCATAAAACTATTTCCCACGAAGTGACGGTGTCGTGTTGCGCTGCGTGGTGTCGCGTAGCCTTCATTGGTAGGAATCACCGATACACGACACCCTTCAACCAAAACTATTTCTTGAGGAAATTATCAATATCAGTCGGAACCCGCACCACGAATGACTTGAAACCATTTTGTATTGTAGCGCAACTCTACGGTCAATGTCCAGTTGGTCTTCACATGCAAGTACTCCATGATCTCTTCAACTTTCTTAGAGTGTTACAATTTTGACTCAAACAGGTGCTTAGTAGGAATTGTTAGATGCAGCAGCACATTAAGTCCTTCTAGCGGGGTGACGCATTGGTTCAGTCTAGGAGCAGGCTTCCTTTTCCTCTTTCTCTCCACCTT
This sequence comes from Tholera decimalis, assembly GCA_943138885.2. Taxonomy (NCBI): domain Eukaryota; kingdom Metazoa; phylum Arthropoda; class Insecta; order Lepidoptera; family Noctuidae; genus Tholera; species Tholera decimalis. Next base: position 16,112,861 of record OW964559.2, read on the forward strand.
CTCGAAGCCGTTCTGGTCACACGTACTCTTTACAGGGCTCTTCTGTTTTTGCACCTTGTTTTCGAATCAGCAACGGCAGCGGCGCATATTACAACGCGTGTAGTATCGGGTGACACAGCTCATCGACTCAAAACTGCCGATGGCGTTTTCCGCACTGCGATTTGTGTTTACGTCGGAGGCGCGTGGCGACCTATATACCGAGACAGTATTATGTAACAACACTAGGTTCTTCGGCACGTAGTTACCCCCTTTTTTACTGGGTGGGAAAATCATCGAATGATTTCTCCCGCTCTGGGTGGAGCAGAAGGAAGTGTCGGACTTCTACTGACTAAAAACCCACCCTGTTCCTTCAGTTGCCCTTAAGCTCCGGGGTCGCGGTATCTCGTTAGAACATCCCCGCAACCCCGGTAGGCAATGGCCCTATGGGGCCACGTCACTATTGCTGACAGCTCTTTGAGGCGCACGTGGAACACGACGCGCCGCTGACCCGGGCCTGGTCCTTACCGGACGGTGAGCTACCCCTGCTCGCCGTCCGCAAGCCCGCTACGGTGGCCGGAGATCGGCTCGCGATCCCCGGGGCGTCTCCCGCGGCGGCTGGGACGTGAGGAAGAGAGTGGCTTTTCCCTCGCGCGTTCTACTTTGCTAGCATGACTGCTTCGCAGAAGGAGGCGACTGCATACCATTCCCTCTCGCTCCGCACCATGGTCTGAACCAGGGCCGGACTCGGGAGGACACCGCCGCCGATCGCCTCCACGAGCAAACGGTGGTGCTCCGCCCAAGCAGGGCACACCTCGACCGTGTGCTCCACCGTGACGTATGTGTTATTCGACACCTCGCAAATTGCAATGTTCATCAGTCAAGCTTGCCTTAAAGGGATGATATGTCCTTCAGTAACCTCGTCACGTCAGCGTGGTCGAACGTGACGGGTGACAGCTAATGCAGCTCCTTCTGTTCTCTCTTCGTCAGTGTGATGACGTCCTGCAACACTTCTGATTGCCTGCCATCCCTCCGGCGGGACTGTATCTGCTAGACTTTGCCTTGAAATTGGTACAGCAGACATTTTTCTCTCCTCTTCCTTGAAGTTAGTCTTGCAGATCTGCAAGATACTCACATCTTTTATGTAGTCGATGGTATGCTTGATGAATACCAGCACCACGTTGTCTATGGGTGATTGAGAACTAACAACGTAAATATGGCACCAGCAAAAGTCGCGTGACAATTAAATATTCGTTCGTCCGAATGAAGCCTATCCTTCCTACTATCTATATATATATACATATAATAAAACAGTCAAAAAGTGTGTTAATGTGTAATTTAAATTTTATACCAAAATAATAATTGAGGTGGGTTAAGAAACGGTAACACGGCAAAAAAAAGTCTGTCTGTTTGTACACGCTAATCTCCGGACCTACTGGATGGATTTTAATGAAATAGATAGTTGGCATCCTGGAATAACACATAGACCTGAATTCCCACGGGATCGGGATTTACGCGGGAAATCCTCCCATGCGATCGAAGTTGCGGGCAGCTTTTAGTAATATTATAAATGCGAAACTTTGTGAGGATGGATTGATGAATGTGTTTTTTACGCTTTCACGCAAAAATTATTGAACGGATTTAGATGAAACTCTACAGTAATGTAGCTTATATATAAAGAAAAAGAAAGAAAGTAAATTTATTTGACCCAGTTTTTAGGGCACATAATAAATAAATAAAATTTAATCAAAACTTTAATAAAATAAAAATAATCAACCTCACGGCTGTGTCAAATAGGCCATTATAACGATAATAATACATAGGCTACTTTTTATCGCGGGAAAATGTTGCAGATTTCCAAGCGAAGGAATTCGCGGGCAACAGCTTGTATTTATATATTCGCACTTCCAAACACTCGATTCCCCTTTTTACGAAAATCACGCAGACGTAGGTGTAAGAAATTTGACACACTTAAAGTTTGTATGCATAGGGAATGGTGAACGCATTTTTTTACATAAATAATAATGCTTTCGAATTTTTTTTTAAATATGGTCTACGACTTGTTTAGATGTAGCTTTTATACATGTACATATCTTTTGTCGCAGTGGCTGATAAAACAAAAGTATTCTTTTAGCAGAGAAGTGTCTCTGCCTTGGAATAGTTTAATTCGTCAAGACACAGGTTTATAATATATACATATATATACAGTATGTTAACTAACAGAGGGCGTTCCCGTTAACCCGCAATAGTATAGCATCCATACATGCTAGAAAAATATTACCATTCAAAAACAAAATGTTTTTATTTTTTTTAATATTAAAATATTCACTAAAAATGTAACACTCTGTACACGCGTACTTGAAAGACGGCAACGTCGCAATTTATTTATGAATGCGTACGCGTGTACAGAGTGTTTCTTTTACGTATCAAATTAACATTTTTCGAATGGTAATATTTTTATTAGCCTGTATGGATGCTATACCATTGCGGGTTAACGGGAACGCCCTCTGTTAGTTAACATACTGTATATATATATATTTATATTCAGTGTGTTATCTACTTATTAATTAATACATAATTATATTTTTTTAATGGTCAAACGGACAACAGTTACCATACTTACCAATAACAAATTGACTGATTGATGACTGTTATCTTTACCGACTTAATGTGAATATCTTAATCATGAACCAGAAAATAATAACTTGAGCAGTACCATACCACCCGCGGAAAAAAATTAACAACAATAAAGGTTTAGGTTTTAGGAAATAATAATTTAATTTGTAACCAAATATTATGTACTTGTGTTTTAGAATTACCTCCAGTCCCTCTGGCAGGACTCAATGGAGATAGCATCAGTCATTTGGCCAAAGATGACTTACTAGGAGAAAGTGATTCCTCAGCAACACATAAAGAGGAACAGAGCAGCGAGCTTGAGGTAGTATTAATATAAGCGTATTCACAACACTGTTAAATGGTTGGCAATTCTTAATATGCAAACATAATGCCTACATAATTATGCTCAATTATACTAAGGCAATCTGAATCTATACTAAATACACAAATTATTTTTACAGGAAACTCATAATGTGGAAGATTCAGAAGAGGAGGAAAAGTAAGTTTATATTCTTTTAGCATATATTAATAAGTATGCATCCAGTATGGATCTCCTACACTAGATTAGAGCAAAAGATAAGTTAGGGTCAATAAAATATGTGAGTTATTAACTGTCATATTTTAAGAACCCTAACTTATCTTTCTTAGCTAAAACACTTGGTCATGGGCGGGTGTTTTAGGGGACCGCTTTATGTAAAATGTCGACATACCATAAGTGGCTAACTCTTGACTTGATTCAATTTTGTCATCTTCTTATATGTATGTAAAAAGTTGTAGTAGAACGGCTCGACGGATTTTATTCTTTGTGTATTTTTGTCCATCTGAGTCGGGAAGATTTAAAAGTATATAGTAAATTAATAAATATGGATTTCTATCTACAAGGTGTAACAGATTAAGCGCAATACCTCAGACACCCCAATTAGAATATTAAATTATAAGTCTAAAACAACATCCGTAACTAAATAAATTGAAACCAAATATAGAATTTTTTTATAAAATAGTTATCCTTACTAAACGCAAAACGTATGTGCGTCATACTGTCATATTCCTATATCCTTACGCAGACGCATACACTCATGCAATGTTAGCAGCCGACACACACATGAGCGCATTTCTTTGAATTAAGGATTGTATTAATTTGTTATGATACTGTGAGGCGATACGTTTCCATTTTAAATTTTTCCGTCAAAATTTAACACTCTATTCAGAAGCCGATTCAGAACCAACTACTTTCAGGAATTGTGTTTATGAAGTTTTAATCTAAGCATTTTCACAGTGTAAAATTAAAACGTCAACGCAAGGCGAACGCGATATCATCTGACTCTGATGGTGGCACATCTCACCGCAAGAAGCGTGACGCAGATGTGAAACTGAGTGACTTCGAAGACTCGGAGGACGAAAGTTCTGTGTCAACAAAACACGCCAAACGGAAGACGAAAGGCTCAGAGAGTGACGGGTCGGGAGGATCCAGTAATGAAGGAGGGTATGTTAACGCAGATAATTGTATTATCGGTATTCAATCGTGACCTAACCGACCTTTCGCCGCTGAATCACTGACCCACACTGGGGGCTGCTTCTTATAGACATGGCCTGAGAGAGCCTGAGAAATTGGTAGCTTTAATAGTAGAACAATTTGTTGGGTATGGCTGCCAGGCAAGTTTAAGGCGCATGAGACATTTTACCTTGCTGTGTATTAATAATAACGTATTTCTTAATAGGAGAGATATGATAATAATTGGCATTTAAACTATACAATATGTAATTAGGCGAGGTATGGACTTTTTATGGCAACTTCTATCACTCGGTATGTCCTGTTTTTTGGGTGTTCATGTTTCTCCCTGGTATAGGGCTAAATCTGAGCTGAGGTAAGCTGGGCTTCTCTTTGTTCTCTTTAAAAAAAAGAGAAAAAGAGTAAAAGAGAAGCTCGGCTCATTTACCCTTTGCTATATTAGTTTGTAACATATCACATCGAAACAAGAGGTCTCTGGTTCATTTCTTGGGTTGGCAATAAGTGCTATTGCGTTTTTCTAAGAGAAAGTTCTCAGTAGAAGCCTGGAGTTGGCAGGTAGGCGGTTAGCTTATGCGCTATAATATCTCTTGCGCAGATGGCTAATCTCCTCTGAGATTGACGGCCGTGTCCGAAATCGGTTATGTTATGTATATTGTAACACATTTATATTTCTTATGCAGTTGTCATGCAAAAACAATTTCTTTGCTCTCTTCTTTGTTGCACTAGTTTTAAGATTTTTTTTTAATTTTGTATCTTCTCCTAGCACAAAGAAACGTCGACGTATAAAATCTGTGAGAGACAGCGATGGCTCTGGGTCTGACACTGAAAATGAGGGCAGAAATAAACATGGCAGGAAGAATATTCGTAAGGTAAAAATTCAATGTTTTCTATCAATATTTAAACTTAATTATGTATATACTGAGACAAACTAGAATAGTGGTGACCCAAGGGTTACTATCGCGACTTACGAGTTGTTGGTTTGTTGTTGTTGAGTTGTTCGCCTTGGGTTGGAACACTGACAGGCACATTACTTTGTGTAATTTTCAACATCACTAATGCTCTTTAAATGGTGAAGAATAACATCGTGAGGAACCGTGTCATGAACATGTTCTAGGACCGGAAATCCGAAGACATGTGACATCTGACATCTACAAACCTTTACTGGGAACGTGTGGTGAATTAGAGCCTATTCCCATTCATAGAGAGGAGGTCCGTGTCCCAGTTGGATGTTATGTTATATGTATTGAATCTTAATGATTTATGTTTGATTGCAGGTCATGGGTAAGAATCAATTGGAGGAGGCTACTAAAAAGGCGGCTCGCGAAGAAAAGGAGAGAGTCGCTCGTATCATTGAGAGGCAGAAATTGGTTCGTATTTTTTAACACCCACTATTGCTATATTCATTTTAGATCCCTCTTGATATAGTTTAAGCTCTTTTTTACATAGGTATGATAAATAACATTTATTTTGAAAATTGGTTATAAATAACACATCAATATTTTATCGAAAATTTAAAGTACACTCGCGAGCAAAAGTATGGAATCATTTACTTGGAATTGATTCCGCGCGATCTTGAGTACTTAATTGCACTAGTTAAGAATAATAAAAATGGTACAATTTTCAATGTTTAACTTTAAATTGATACCAAATTCATTAATATCACGCCATGATATAAGAAGCTATCCCGAATTGAGTGCAGGAGTTAGAAAAACATAAGGATAATGTAAAAATAATAAATGAAAAAAACAAAAATTAATTAATTAAAATTTTATTTGGCTTTCCTTCGACGGTAAAACGGAGCTTGTTTTCGTGCCTGGCGGGGGACGAGGAGGCGGTCTAATTTCAGACACTACATTTCCGATATTCTGCTGGAACCTGTCGTTCCTTATGCGGGATATATCGGTGATGACTTCCTACTTATTCACGATAACGCTCGTTGTCACACTTCCCGTGCCACTACTGAATACCTCGAAGAAGTCTGTATCGCTACATTGGACTGGCCAGCGCTCAGCCCGGACTTGAATCCCATTGAGCACGTGTGGGATGAACTGAAGAGGAGGTTCGTTCCAGAAATCCTGCTCCTTTAAGTGTGAATGAGGTGAAATCAGCTTTGATAGAGGAGCGGGAAGGTATCCTGCAAGAATCGATTCGGAATATTAGGTGATTATGTCAATGAAGACACGTCTTGGAGCAGTTACTAGGGCGAGGGGAGGGAACACAAAATATTGAAATCTAATTTTAAGGCTAAATAAATTTTTTATTAATAATTTTTTGTTGTTTTCTTCATTTATTATTTTTACATTATCCTTATGTTTTCCTAACTCTTTCGCTAAATCCGGGATAGCTCCTTAAATACTGGTGTGATTTAAATGAATTTGGTATCAATTTAAAATTAACAGTTTAACCTTTAAAATGGTACCATTTTTATTATTCTTAACTAGTTATTAAGTACTCAAATTCGCGCGGCATCAATTCCAAGTAAGTGATTCCATACTTTTGCTCGCGAGTGTAGATGAGGCCGGTGCTCCCTAAGTAGGTACCACTACTTTAATAAAAAACACCAAAAAAACTCACGAAGTCAACAACGTCACTTTAGAAATCCAGGCAATTCATACTGATCAAATTATATGAGAACCGTGCAGGTTTCTCTGTGGTACTTTTTGACGAAAGAAACACACAGATTTGGGTGGCCCTGTACAAACAGTGCAAGCAATGACGGCAATCGCGTAACTCAACTTAGAGCTTTAAAAAGTGCAAACTATATTTTGTCATTTGGTTAGTCCTTCATACGCAAATACAATATTGTCTGTGGATTTTTAATATCACGCAATACCATTAAATCTTTGTATGAAAAATAAATACCTTATTCTTAACATTTTCAGTACAATAACTTGGAATTTGACGAGTCTGGTAAACCAGATGAGGTTACTTTGGAGAAGGTGATATTGGATTTCGATCCTGAAACTAAAGAACCTCTGATCGAAGTTGACAGAGGGCTTGTGAAAAAGCTGAAACCACATCAGGTAAGCCATATTTGTTATTCAATAAAAACTATTCATCTATACACTATCCATTTTTATAGGGTAGACACTGTATTGATTCATTTACCCTAAAACTTTTTAGTTCCTTTAGTATTTAATGTGTCATCTTTCACAAAATACAACAATTTTCTAAAATTTCTGTTGGTTAATTGGGTGATGAATTTTGAAAAAGAAAGAGAATTAATGTTTTTTTTTTTTTGTTCTAGGCAAACGGCATAAAGTTTATGTGGAATGCTTGCTTTGAAAGCGTGAAGCGAATCAAGAAAGATAAGGGGTCCGGCTGTATACTCGCTCACTGCATGGGTCTCGGAAAAACTTTACAAGTAAGTTATTTCGAAATTTCATCAGCCTTGTGTTTTTTTACTTGTTAATTACTTCGAGGTCATCATTGCACTTTTAACTTTGTATGCTTGTTTTATTCTAAGAGAGATTGAGGTCAAGCCACTAAAGAAAACAACTTAGCTTTTGCCAACTCATTTAATACAGTCGCCAAGTTAAACCATGCAAATATTTCCATATCAGTACATCAACATAGCCTTTTTCCAACTATCTATGTTGGGTTTGGCTCTAGTCTAACCGGACGTAACTGAGTAATAGTGTTTTGCATGGAGCGACAGCTATCTGTTTTCTACAACCAAGTAACTGGGTAACAAGATACCCCTTAGCAGGTCCAGTGTCAGATTTTCTGGCTTCTGAATACCCGTAACGACTTCACCTTCACCTGTCTACAAACCGACCCCGGTAAGGGTTGCTTAAGCTTGAAGAACCGTGCGGCTATTATTTAGCCACGAGGTCCTCTTCCATTTCAATACACAGTATAATAATTATATCGACGGTTAAAAGGAAATATCGATGGTTAAAAATAAGCGACAAAAAAAATGTTCAGGAGAGCCGTTCAAAGTTTAGAATTTTAGAAAAACTGATGTATTTTTTTATTAAAACATCGTGAAAACTAAAACACACTGAAAAAAAAGAATTGTTGAATGTACTAAAGTAGCGTAGATTGAGTAATGAACTGCCATAGTCAACCCTTTTCATAGTTAATTTTACTATAACAAGAGAGAATTTAACAAAATCCACTTTTTTGATTTACATAATCAACCAGTTCTATTTGTTAAAATCAACAATTTCGTGTGTAGGACCTATATAACCCGCGGATTTGATAAAATTTACGCGGAATTTAGTAAAATCATTCATTCTTTTTTTTCAGTGCAGTTTTTAATTTTCCAATCGGGAAATATGACAAAATAAACGATAATAGAACACAAGAAACAGTCGGCTTTCAAAACAATACCAGTCCAAAATGTCGCTTATACCCTATTTCCTTTTAACCGTCGATATACATGTACTAGCTGACCCAGCAAACGTTATTTTACCATAGTTGATCAGTTATCGACCAGGGTTAAAATGTTTAAAATATTAATATGGCTATTAAAAATAGGGTTTAGTGACAGAAGGGTGAAAATTAAGGGATGTATGTATTTTTAATGCTATGTTATAAAAAAATAAAGATAAAAAAGTCCAAAAAATAAAAATAAATGTTTGGAGTGGACCACCCTTATCACTTAGGTGTGTGAAAAATAGATTACGACTGATTCTCAGAACTACCGAATGTACATATAAAATTTTGTAAAAATCGGTCAAGCCGTTTCCGAGGAGTATGGCAACTAACACTGTAACACAAGATTTTTATATATAGATGGCCTAGAAGACAAAATAATGTACTAATTACAAAATTTTAATAATGTAACATTTTAATGCCAAAAGTATTGAAATGATCAATGAATACTTTTGGCATTAAAATGTTACATTATCAAAATTTTGTTATTAGCACATTTGTCTTCTAAACCATCGATATATTATATAGATAGATGTAGGTTTCCTGAAATTCAGGTGTGATGCTAAATTTAGAAACATTTGCAGGTAATATCGCTAACACATACGCTGCTGATCCACGGCAGTCTAACGGGCGTGAATCGAGTGCTGGTCGTGTGTCCGCTCTCCACTGTTCTCAACTGGGTCAACGAGTTCAATATGTGGCTCAAACACGCTCACTCTGAGTTCGAAGTCGATGTGTATGAGTTGTCGAGGTAAGGAAAGATAGATAGATAAAACATTTATTTGGTACAATACAAGACACAAAATACAATTTACATAAAACACGTAAAAAAGAAGCAAAAAATAACATACAACGGAAATAAACGGAATAACAGGGAAAAATATGTGTTAATTAGAAATCACTGTAGCAAGGTGTGTAGGAATGCAAACCGCTAATATATCCACAGTTCGGTTCAGAATGGTGATCCAGCTAAGGTCTGGAATTTTCTTAAATCATTAGGTATCGGTCTGTATTAGATAGGGCCACTAAAGCTGCTACTCTAAATTATCTTTCAAACCTTCCGGTACCTGATTATTCTCCTTTTGTCATAAGTCAATTCACTACTTGTGATGTTAAAATAAGAATTGTGTCTATTACGTCCGACGCTGTTGGTAGTGACTGTGTCAGTCGTAAGATGATCATTCCCATCCTTGATAACATTCTTTCGGCCATCCTTTATATCATTAACTTCTCCATTTCTAGTAGTATCTTTTCACAAGCCTGGAAAGACGCTCAAGTTATCCCGTTACCTAAGAAATCGCATCCTGCATCCTTTTCTAACTACCGACCCATTTCCATTCTCCCTTTTCTATCTAAAGTCCTTCAAAAACTTGTCCATCAACAACTCAGCGCATTCCTTTCTTATAAACCATAATCTTTTAAATCCCTTCCAATTTGGTTTTCGACCTGGTCACGGCACTACCTCAGCACTCGTTCATATTGCGGATGATATAAGGTAAGGCATGAAGATGGGGAAGTTACCTGTACTCGCACTACTTGACTTCAGCAATGCTTTTAATACAGTTGACTTCGACATTTTGCTTGGCATTCTATGCTCTTTTAACCCTCCGTGTACCAGGTGTCTAAAAGTCTCGTCCCATACCAGGTGGGGTGTGACAAACCCCAAATTAAAAAGTGATAAAATTAACATACTTTTTTGTTTTTTTTTTTTGTGGATTTAAATATTAGGTGTTATAAGTACACTATAATAATCAGGTTTAAGTAAAACTCGAAACTAAAAGTATGTATCAAAATATTGATTTTTATAAAAGAACAAAAAATCAAAACTTTTGTAATTAACAAAACATAACAATCCTTTTCTTATGGACTAATTTTAAATGGCACTTTTAATTATCACAATCATTTTTATTTTACAAACTACAACATATTTTCTTAAAATTAAACATAAATTGAAAACAACATATACATATTTTAATTGAGATCATCGTTGGTCAATTGACCACAGTCTTGACAAAAAAAATCAGTGTGCTCCATACATATTGGCACGTAACATTTCTTACACGAATATTTTGTTTTCCGGTCTTTGTTTCTAGGGCAACATAAGCATCTCTTTTGAGTATTTAGACCTTCTTGCTGAAATTCTGTTAAATTTTCAGGCGAGAAAATATCCATTCCTGTCCCATCGGTAGCCTATAAATCGATTGTACGATATTTCTTTGATGTGCGATATTTTTCATGTAAACTGTTAACTGTAACAAATAAAAATAAGTTTAAAATGCTAAACATACATAACATAAACACACAAAAATAAAAAAATACATAAATGACATCGAATTAAACTCTTACATTTTTGTCAACACGCCGTACGAGGTGGGGTGTGTGACGCCCACGCGCACTTTAAGCGCGTATAGCTCGCTTGGCGGTTGCCGCCGGACTGATTTAGCGGCACTGATCGAAACGGCAATGTCTCAATTCCAGCTACTGAGAAGTCGAGCATCGGCGCGTACACAGTTTTAAAATTATTGCGAAATTTGAAAGACTGGGGTTTGTTAAACCCCACCTGGTGCACGGAGGGTTAACATATCTCCTTTGGTAATTGACTGGTTTCGTAGTTACCTGTTTGGTCGCCGGCAGTGTATTTGCACTGAGGATTCTTTCTCTTCTTGTTGTGACACCTCTGCCGGTGTGCCGCAGGGTGGCGTTTTATCTCCTTTACTTTTCGTACTTTATTAATGCTATCACTCAACGACTATCTTCCTTCTACCACTTGTATGCTGATGATTTGCAAATTTACACGCAAGCCCCTCTCGTAGATTTACCTGATGCCATTGGGACAATTAATGTGGGCCTCGCTCGAATTAGTGATTGGAGCAATGAGTTCGGGCTGAAAATCAATCCTGCCAAAACCCAAGTCATTATTGTTGGTAGTTCCCGGACTATCCGAACCGGGACGCCACGCCTGTACCGCAGCAACCCAAAATTGAGTGTTACCATAATCGTAGTCTTGTTAGATAATTATCTATGGGCCTCAGAGGTTTTTTTATTTATTATTTGTAATTACATGATACTACGTTAATTGGTCTATGCTGTCCTCTCATACCGTAATTGGTTTTTACAATGTTTATTTATATAAACATTGTAAAAACCAATTACGGTTTGAAACCAGTAGCCATGGAGTATCTTGCCGGTTCTTCTCCAAAAGAATCGACCAATTTCGAACCGTGCTGACGTTTTATAAGTGCCCATGTCATGTAGGTATGCTTATGTGGAATAAAATATTGTTTATACTATACCTGCTCGGAAAGTGCCTTATTACTTTTTAAAAAGTTTGACAGAAAGGACGTCATTACTGTAGTACAAATGTGCGGGTCGCAAAAGTGTATGAGAATTCATTACTAACGTGCTGGAGACACTGGCGAGTAGGGATACGCAAAAAGTATCGATACCTTGTGGTATCGATACTTTTGTTTCGATACCAAGTACTTTTGGAATCGATACTTTTATTCCGATACTTTAGAAGTATCGATACTTTGAGAAAGTATCGATACTTTTATCTCCTCCTGCTTGATCCAAGATTAATAAAAAACTTTTTAGCAAAAATAAAACCGACTTCCATATCAAAACACTACAAAGCCAAAAATAAGTTTAATTTCGGTAGTCAGTGTTATTGGTTTTGTATTTTCTGTTTTTTTTTAAACCGCCTTCCAAAATTAAAGTTATTTTTGAAGTCGGTTATATTTTTTGGGAAAAAAATTTTTTTTTCGCGCTTTTTAGTGGGTCGGTTTGTAATTTATGTAGTTACAAAAGCCAAAATGTCAACTACTTATCACCTTTTACAAAATATTGCTTTCCCGGTGCAGAGCCGTTAATTTTTGAGGAGTTCTCCTGGTACTTCACTATCAGCTCTACAACACCATATGCATTGTGACGAGCATAAAGTGCTTAACATGCATATTTAAGAAATCGAATCGCAATCCACGAAGTACTTATTATTGAGTAGTTTCGGTGGCCATCTGTGGTGTTTATCATAAGTTCCACTTCCCCAAATGGTGCTTTTTGAGGGCAACTGCACAAGGTACTATTAGAAATACCCAAAACGCTATAGGTGTTGCCTATAATATTTGAAGAGTTCCCTCGATTACTCCAGGATCCCATCATCAGATCCTGATTTCATAACAATGGGACTAATTAGAAAGTATACCCTGTCAAACGAATAAAAAAATGTTCAAATCGGTCCAGCCGTCTTCGAGTTATGAGGTAACATACATGGGCTTTTCTTTGGGAGGTAGTTGATAGAGTGACACACAAATAACTTTGCTTTGTTACAAAAATCGATTTTTATTATAATATTTTGTTATTCTGCACAATTTTATATGAATAATAGAGCCTACTAATACTACTACCTGCTAGTTGTGTGTATTTCCTTCATTGCACTCTTATTATTATCAAAACTAACTTGCACAAAAATGGATTCACTCAAGGGGTCAATCACTGAATTGATGGCACAATTTAATGACAGAATGTCGAAATTTGAGGCTGAGTTGACCAAATCAACACCCAACACTTCATCCAGCAGCAGCTCGGACAGTCTTGCAGAGGAGTACACGGCATTCAAGAAGTTTGTTATGGAGTCTCTTGGCTGTCTCCAGCGTCAAATGGCTGCCCTTGCCAGAGATGTTGATTCACTGGAGATGAGGGGTCGTCGGAAGATGCTCCTTATCCATGGTGTTGCAGAGGTCAGCAAAGAGGAGACATCGTTAGTGGTTGCTGAAGTGTTCCGTGAAAAGTTGAAAATTGACACCTTTACCGTTGCTGCTATTCGTCGATGCCACAGAATGGGCGGTCAGAGCAGTGCCGGAAAGCCTCGACCTATACTGGTCAAGTTTCAGGATCTGGATGTCCGTGACAAAGTTTGGTTTGCCAAAACTACATTAAAAGGTTCTGGTATAACCATGTCCGAATTCCTAACTAGGTCGCGGCATCAGGTTTTCATGAAGGCTCGTGAGAAGTTTGGCATCACGAATTGCTGGACCAGGCAGGGATTCGTATACGTTCTGGGAGCTGATGGGGGCAAGCATCGGGTTTTAAGCTGCTGTGAGCTAAATGCTATTGGTGTGCCTGGACTCGACGCTGATAAGCCGGATCGCCAACATGACCATAAGGCACAGGCTGAGAAGCAAGCTTCAACGCCTTTAAAAAGGATCAGAAAGCCTGCGGTGAAAAAGTGAATCGTCCCTTTCGCTGTGTCGCTCGGGTAAATGCCTCACGTCTCTTTTATTTTATTTAATGCTCGTTTACCTTCAGTTCACTTTTTTTTTTACTATTTATCTACTACCTCTCCTTTTCTGCATATTAATTTTCTGATTTCTCACTAAAATTGTTTTCATTATCGGTATTTTGACAATTGACATATGTCAGCTGTCATGTCAAGTAGTCGCGTTCCGTTTCACTTTGAATTTCAATTTGAATCATTTGTGACAAATTGAGCATTAAATAACTTTGGAAAAATGTAGTTCATACTGCAATAATTATGCATTGTGCATACTTCTTACATTAAAATAATGTTTTGCTTTTTTTTTTTTGTATTGTTGTAAGTATGAGCTTTGCTTGTATCCGAAAGACGCACTTAAGAAATTTGTATGTTATGTTTATTTTTTATGTTTTTTGTAAACACATAACTGGCGGGTGGACTTTTAAGTCTAGTTAGTAAAAACCTTTTATCTTTATCTTATATACGTTTACTAATTTACTTACCATATTTGTGTTTTTTTAATGATTGTTAGTAGCAATGATGATGACAGCTTCATATCTGCTAGCAGTGACAACAACAGCTTGAATAGTATTTCAAATCTTGCTGATACCCTTCAGTCTCAATTTTCTGATGTTCCCAAAAATCTAAATGTAGTCCATATTAACGCTCAAAGTATTCCGGCTCATTACCATGATATGCTTGCGAGTTTGGACTGTAAGGACATCCATGCAATCCTCGTTTCCGAATCCTGGCTGAAACCATGTCTCCCATCTACATCATATTCCTTGCCCGGATTCCAACTAATTAGGAATGATCGCACAGCCCGCGGCGGTGGTGGTGTTGCCATTTATTTGCGTGCAAATATTTCTTTTACCATTATTGATGCTTCACCGCAGCCATCACCGTCAAATGCTGGCGAGCATCTTTTTTTAGAGCTTGATTTACATCATTCGAAGGTTTTGCTGGGTGTCTATTACTGTCCATCTCTGCGAATCGATTACTTCTCCTCTTTTGAGAGTCTTTTGGTAAATCTTATGCCCTCTTACAGGCACACGATTGTGATGGGGGACTTCAACACTTGCCTACTCAAAAACGATTCCCGCTCTTCCTCGCTCCAGTCTATTTCTCTTTGTTGCAATTTGTCTCTTCTTCCATTAGGTGCAACTCATCATTTCCCTAACTGTTCTCCTTCGCTCCTTGATCTTATTTTTGTTTCTTCCACTCAACATGTCGCTAAGCATGGACAATGCTCAGCAGACGCTTTCTCTTACCATGATTTAATTTTCCTTTCTTACAAAATTCGCCCTCCAAAGTCTAAACCAAAAAAGATTCTACAGCGCAGTTTTGGTGGAATGAACTTGGAAAGTCTTCGTGAGGATGCTAATAATATTGACTGGTCTGCTCTTGTTGACGCGGAGTCAATTGATGACAAAATCAACATTTTGAATTCCTACCTAAACAAGTTGTACGATATTCATGCGCCTGTTCGGCTGGTTAAAATCAAGCATCTGCCTGCTCCTTGGCTATCGGATGACTTGAAAATTATTTTGGAGAAAAAGGCAGCAGCAAAATCAAGATACAAGAGCAGACCTAGCACCTTGACTCGTGAAAAATACGTTGCTATCCGCAATCGCAGCAACTTGGCTTGTAGGGATGCTCAGCGCCGCCACATTCATAAGTCTGTTGAAAATGGTGATCCGGCTAAAGTCTGGAAATTTCTTAGAACAATGGGAGTTGGAAAATCACGCCAAGAGTCTATTCCTAAAGATATAGACCTTGAATCACTCAATCAATATTTTGCTAGCTCTTTTAACTTCAGCGGGGCTGTTAAAGCTAAAACTCTACATAATCTTTCATCACTTCCTGCTCCCAATTATTCTCCTTTTATTTTTAATCAATTTACTAGTTGTGATGTTAAGAAGAGCTTGCTATCTATAACCTCAAATGCTGTTGGTAGTGACTGTATTAGTCGTAAGATGATTCTCCCTATCCTGGATGAAATTCTTCCTATCATTTCCCATATCCTCAATTATTCCATATCCTCAGGTGTTTTCCCATCTTTGTGGAAAGAAGCTCAGATAACTCCTCTCCCTAAAAAGTGTAATCCTGTTTCTTTCTCTGAATTTCGCCCTATTTCCATTTTACCATTCCTATCCAAAGTCCTCGAGCGCCTTATCCACAGTCAGCTTAGTGCCTTCCTTTGTAAAAACCAACTCCTAAATTTGTACCAATCCGGGTTTCGTTCAGGACATAGCACTACCACAGCTCTTGTTAAAATTACTGATGATATCAGATCAGGTATGGATAATGGGAAGTTGACGGTCCTTTCGTTACTGGACTTCAGCAACGCTTTTAATACTGTCGATTTCGATGTCCTGCTCAGTATACTCCGCTCTCTTAACATATCTCCAACAGCAATTGATTGGTTTCGAAGTTACCTGTGTGGCCGCCGACAACGTATTCGCATTGAAGATTCATCATCTTCTTGGTGCAATATCACTGCCGGCGTTCCACAGGGGGGCGTTATCTCTCCTCTTCTTTTCGCAGTATTTATAAATTCTATTTCTAATGAACTTCTCTCATCCTACCACCTTTATGCTGACGATTTGCAAATTTATTCGCAAGCTCCCGTAGATGAACTGTCTGAGGCAGTGATCATTGTGAATAATGACTTAGCACGTATTTCTCAATGGAGCTTGGATCATGGTCTGAAGGTTAATCCTGCGAAGACCCAAGTCATTGTGGTTGGCAGCTCTAGAATGCGATCCAAAATTGACTGGATGAACTTTCCCTTAATTGTTTTTGATGGTGCAGTAATACCTTATAGTGATGTAGTGAAAGACTTGGGTATTTACATAGATAAGGACTTGTCTTGGGGTCCCCAGTTACAAGAAGTGAGTCGCAAACTGTTTGCAACTGCGGGGTCTTTGCGTAGACTGCGCAATTTCCTGCCAACTGCCACTAAAACTGCGCTCGCCCAATCTCTCCTTCTTCCTATTCTTGACTATGCTGATGCAAGTTTTCCAGACCTCACTGAAGTGCAGCTAGATAAGCTTGAGCGACTCCAAAATTTCTGTATCAGATTCATATTTGGTTTGCGCAAATACGATCATGTTTCTGAGTTTCGTATTAAGCTCAAGTGGCTGCCTATCCGTTTTCGCCGGAATGCGCATATTTTATCATTACTTTACAATATTCTGTTCAATCCAAGAATTCCCTTTTACCTCAAAGAACGTTTTAAGTTCCTTCATGACACACATACTAGAGATTTGAGATCATCGGTAAATTTGACACTTTCAATGCCTGCGCATTCCACAAAATTTTATGATTCATCGTACACGGTGCAGGCTACTCGTCTGTGGAACGCATTGCCGTTGTCAGTTAGACAAGCGCAGTCACTTGCTGCTTTTAAAAGCTCTGTTGTCAATCATTTTTATACACTCCTATGATTTTACCTTGTATTTCTTTCCTTATGACATATTTATATATATGAAACACATATATTTATTTATACTTATTTATGTATTGTATTGTATTATATATACCTATATATATAGTTATATTAGCTACTTTAGTTACTTTTTGTGTATGTTATATATTTGAGGTAAGTACACTGACTTTCTCCTCCCCTCTTTGTTTTATGTTCTTAAAGTCCATCCAAAGGTTGTCTGGAAGATATCGCTATCAGCGATAAGACCGCCATTGTAACCATTTTTTTTTGCATTATTGTAAATCAAGTGCTTGTTTAAATTATTGGTGTACAATAAAGAGTATTCTATCTATCTATCTATCTATCTAACATACATAAAAAAAGTTCAAGACGAACTGAGAACCTCCTCCTTTTTTTGAAGGCGGTTAAAAACATCCACTTTACGGTTCTCAATGCCTGCTCCCGTGCGATTTCGTACATCCGAAGGACAATAAACGCAAATGATAGCCGGTGCCCATCAACAAACTCCTCGGAATCGGAAACTGACACAATGGATATCTGGTGTCAACATAAACAACTGGCTCATGCAAGACGTCAGAAGACAATTGAAGGGGAAAGGGACGAGGTTGGACTATACCTTTCAAATCAAGTATCTCCTCTCAAAGCAGATCCTTTGCAAGCGTGGGAAGACATGAGATTCGTTTTCCTATTATTTATATTAGGCTATTTAACCTGGTGAAAAAATACTTAATTATTCCAGCAACTTCAGTGAGTTCGGGGAGGCTTTTTTTCACGAGCTGGAGCCATTATGACAGAGAGTCGCAATTGCTTGACTGGATCCCGCCTGGATAAAATTTTATTCACGTTGGATTGCAAGACTGGCAGTTTTCTAATTTAGTATTCATTATGACAATTTATTTGTGAGTTTTATTGTGTTTAGTCGTGTAATTTTAATTAGGGTACGTGCCTACGTTTACGTACGTTATGTGAATATCTAACAGTTTCTAAACATCTATTTTGGGCTGCACTAAAGGTCCTTTCAAAGAAACCAATCCCCTTTCCGACGTCCGACCTCTATTTACTTTGCAAGGTCCTCACAGTTAGGCAGCCCTTCGTACTACAGACTATACTTAGAAAACACAGACAGATACACTACTACCCAAATTATAGCACTGCAAAACGCCTCGCTAACAGAGTTTGCAAAACTGTACCATGTGGAGCAGCGGTAGCGAGAAGATACTTCAGGTATATCGGCTCCAAGCTCTACAATAAAATAAATAAAATACTAAATATTTATCATGTACCCCCGGCCGTACCCTTTTGAGGAGGAAGCTGACTGATTGCCTGAAATCACTGTCATATGATGAAACTGAAAAAATTGTGGATACTTAAATAGCACAAACACTGACACACACACACCCAAACTCTCACTCACATACATTCCCTACATTTCACAGAATACTCACTCACACTCTACTCCCTCATACTTATCGACACACACACAGACACATACGGTCATATTTTATTTTAATTACTTGTAGTTTTAGTCTGGAACAATTGTCTTGTTTTTTTTGTATGGGTGCTAATAGCTGCGACACAGTTGTAAACTTTTGTAGTTATCATTGTTTTCTTTGTAATGTAGTCAACTGTCTATTTTTCCAAAATAAAATCTATTGATATTATAATTATAATAATGACTATTTTGTAAGACACGTTCCTGCTAGTTTTTTTTGCGAAACTTAGCAACACAAATTACACTCCATTCGGGTTTTTTTATGTATTAAAAAGTACTCGATACCTTCAGGTATCGATACTTTTGTTCCGATACTTTTTTGGTATCGATACTTTTAATACGATACTGGTATCGAGTAAAGTATCGATACTTTTCTAATTTTGCGTATCCCTACTGGCGAGGGAGGGAAAAGTGTATGAAAATATAAGACTAACTAAAATCTAAAACTAACGCGCTGTTTTTTTTTATTTAGACCATTTCAGTAGCTAACTAAAAATACTTATAATGCCAAAAGACAAAAAAGTTTTTATCACCAAGAGAAAATTATACTGGCCACATAGTATTGCTCAACATTGATTTAAAATTACTCCCAACACGCTGCTGAACAAATTCTCACTTTAACTTTCAGTATTCGAACATAATAAGAATAACAATTTGGCGCGAAAAATAAATGAGGTACCTACTGTCTATGGCCACAGGTCCTATCTTTTAACTCGGTTTCATTTATTAATGTACAAAAAGCTATTTTCCTCGTAGGTACAGTATAAAGCACTATGTATCACTCGGAAGAAAGTGCGATTCCCAACTCGTGTGTATTAAGGCCCTCAGCTATGCTTCGGGCCTCAAACTACACCCTCGTTGGTAATCGGTCACTTTCTCCCCTCGATGAACAATGTACTATGACTATGTTGGGGTCGGCTTCTAGTTTAACCGGATGCAGCTGAGTATTAGTGTTTTACATGGAGCGACTGCCTATCTGACCTCCACAACCCAGTAGCTGGATAATACGATACCCCTTGACTAGACCAGTGTCAAAGTTACTGGCTTCTAAACGTAACGACTGTCAAAGATGTCCAAATGACAGCTGAGACTAAAGGCTTAACGTGCTTTACGACGCACGGATGCCTGATTGAAATGAATGATTTACAGTGGTATAGTAGTATTCAAATAACTTGGCAAGAGTCATTCAATGCGCAGAAGTCGATTTTTAGGTGTCAACGTACACGAAAGTTGTACCCTTTGTTTTTGTTACGAGTTGTTGTTTTAAATTTAGTTTTTGTTACGTTGATTACAATGTTAGGACCAAATACCGTTTTACGCAGACTATTAAAACGTCAGAAAGAACAGTTAGACACTATAGTTAAGGAAGGTTGAAATTCCGAATTCGTCACTGTCTTTAGGACACCGGGAAAAAAGAAGAATAAAAAGGGTAGCAGTATTATTAACTAATTGTGACTACGAGAACATATTATTTTAAATGTTATTTTTTAAATACATTTTTCTTCACTTTTTAATGTATTTATGTATTATATCTATTTTATTTATAATACCGAATTTACGAATGAATTCCTCTTCTCTCTTTAAAATTCTTCCGAACATACATAATTAAAAATAAATGATGGCAATAACCATAGAGTAATGGCAAGCAGTAAAAGTGACCACTTTTTTCTTCCACTAAGTGCACGATGCGCGGACTTACCCCCACTACGCCAAAACCTTGCCAACTTACGTGACGAGGACTATACCCAACTGATAAGGCGCGTCGTGAGTTCTTCGTTCGCACAGAAAAGAAAGTATAGCCCGAAGATTAACGAAAGAATGCTTAAAACTTACGATCAACCTTAGATCACTACTATAAGGTTCATAATACACTGCAGCTGTTAGTTCCGTCTCACTCGCAAGTCACGCCCCTCCGCACAATGCGCAGGTACGGTCGGCCAAGAAAGTGGTGTACCAGTTTTGATTTAGTTTCCCGGTCATCGAAAATTACAACAAGGTTCGTTATAAAAAGATATTACTGAAAGAGACAACATTATCATGACGTAAACCTATGTATTTAGTATTCATACGTCATATGTCACATATAAGTACATGACATTTTAACCTTTAGTATCAGGCTACTGCAACTTCAAGGCGAAAAAAATTGTATGGACTTTGAGGGGAAATAATGGTACATTTTGCTGTCTCACCTGTTCCGTGCGCTTTCTCTTTCTTTCATGACAGTCAGCCACTTTTTAATCTATGGTCGGCCATATATGTTTACTTGTCCTGTCTTCTTGTATATTTTAAGTTTGTGCTTATTATTTTCTGGCAGTAATTAAATTAATTTACGGTTCATTTTACATCGTAATTTGTAAAAAAATATCGGTTATTGTTCAGTGATTGTACCATAATGCCACCTAAAAACCGATTTATAACTTGGGAAATATGTGGAGATCGTGCAAGTCGTATAGGTAATGAAAAAAGGAAGTTTATGGCAAAATTTCCATTAGATGAGGCTCGGTAAGTATTAAATTAGATATTTGATTATATATTTTAATTAAAACATAGTACTAAAAGCCTTAATCGATCTTTTAATTTTCAATTTTATTTTGTTGTTTAGTGATGTGCTATAACGCAACGGCTCTTATCAATTATCGATAAATGGTGTGTCTGTTTTTAATTGTTTATAAACAACGTTGATTAAAGCGAGAGGCATTAAATGAAACCGCGTTTACTTTATGTATAATTTTCAGGCTCTACACCAAAATCAGACCACTTTTTTTCTGGTTGGGTAAATCATCAAATGACCCCTCCTGCTGTGGGTAGAGCAGAAGGCAGTGTCAGACTTCTACTGACTAAAAACCCACCCTGTTCCTTCACTGCCCTTACGTTTCGGGGCCGCGGTATCTCGTTAGAACATTCCCGTAACCCCGGCAGGCAGTGGCCTTGTGGGGCTCCGTTAATGGTGCTGTCATCATCTGCTGTCAGCCCTGCAGCGCTGGATCCGTGACAGAAACCATGCTTGCTACATTATATGCTGCATGCTTGCTTGCATGAAAAATATCATGTGAAAGTGTTATTTATAACCTATTTGCAAATCATATTAATAATAAACATCAATATTTCATGAAATAATGATGTGCTGTATGTATGGTGTGTGCTTGTTTGCATGACTGCTGGATGCATGGTGTATGCTTGTTTGCATGTTTTTTACAGGGAACTAAAAACCACATAATATGTTCACAGTAGTAGTTCACAGTTCGCCCGAAGTAAGCACATAGATGTCCGATATCATTACATCAGAGCAGGTTGCAGTCAATAAAATACTTATCAAATACAAGAATACACAAGACACGGTCACTGACGTTCTGACGATGGGGCTCCATCGAATGAAATATGAAATGTTTATGACAGCTATGGGTTTGCAATTGAGTCATGAAATTGTTATATAATATCTAGTCTTTTCAATAATATGACAAGAAATTAAAGAAGTTAGGTGGCTTTAGACAACCTTTCCCAAGTAGTAGCTTTCGTGCACAAAGCCTGTTTAAGCCAATTCACACTGACATTAATCTTTCAGGTATTCAAAATTACCACGCCTGAAGTAAGCACATAGATGTCCGATATCATTACATCAGAGAAGGTTGCAGTCAATGAAATACTTATCAAATACAAGAATACAGAAGACACGGTCACTGACGTTCTGACGACGGGACTCCATCGAATGAAACATGAAATGTTTATGACTGCTATGGGTTTGCGTCCAGAAGAACGTTGGGAATAAATTAACGCAATCCTTGACATATTATTAAGTCTAATGATCTGTACTAGTTTTAATAATTAACAATATACTACTTTTTTCTTAAAAACTACAATCCTTGCTTTATTTCAACACAAATCCGCACTTAAATAAAAAAAAGTTAAAAGTAAGCCCGTTTTTCGACCTGTATACTTTATCGATATCGATAAAGAGGCTGCTGCCATCGCTCAGCACTATTTAGTCTGATAGGTTGGCTGTTGTATGACGTCTTGTTCCTCGTGTATGTTCGTTCAGTTGGTATTGAAGTGAACTTCTACCTGTTTTTATTTTTTTTGTACTAAGTCCCGTCTCTTAAAACATAGTGTATTACATACTCTTTGTTTAGTATAAATGAAAAGGACATTAGTTTCTACAAAGCAATTGAAATGTTTCCAAACAAAAGTAATAAAAACTATTTAGACAACCGAATTCCATTTGAAAAAGAAAACTGACAATTGACATTTTGTCAAATATATGCAAAAAATCGATATATTTTCCGTGTTATTTTTCAATCAACTGCATATAAAATCATCTCAATGCCTGCCAACTTGACCATTGCCGAAAGAGCACAAATAATTGCCCAATTTAATGAGGGAAGCAGTATCAGTGCGATATCCCGGAATTTGAATATATCGAGGCGTTCTGTCCGCTTTTGGATTCGTCGTGAAGGAGAGGAGGGAAGTTTGTTGGATCACAGAAGAAGTGGTCGCCGGCCTGCACTCTCCAATAACGATAGAGAATTCATGAGACGGGAATATGAAATCAATGGTTTTAAGCCCACAAAACATTTTGCGGAGATGTTCGATGTGAGTGCCCAAACAATAAGGAATCATCTACATTACATGGGGTTGCACCACAGGCATTACGCCAAGAAAATATATTTGACGGATGCTCACAGACTTGCTCGTCTGAACTTCGCCAGAGAGCACTTAGAGTTTGATTGGTCTAATACAGTGTTTTGTGATGAAAAAACGTTTAAATCCAGTCAGCATGGACGTCTTCACCTTTGGCGATATAATTCAACACGGTATAAAGATGATCATGTAATCCCAAATAGAGAATCAGGTCGAATTTCCGTAAATATTTGGGGCTGGATGAGTACGGATGGTGTAGGAGAATTGTGTTCTCTACCTCCTCGAGCGACGGCTGTAAATTATATGGACGTGCTTCAGAATGCAATGCTACCGACAGTCCGTAATGTTTACCCGGAGAACGAAGTGCCACAATTTGATTTTGTTCAAGATAATTGTTCAATTCATAATGCGAGGATCGTAAGAGCCTGGTTTCGTTCACACACTGACGTAAGGGTAATTCAGTGGCCCTCAAGATCGCCGGACCTCAACCCGATAGAAAATCTTTGGGGCCTTATGGTCCAACGATGGTCGCATCAAAATGAAAGAACCAAACAAGCTCTTATTAGTCACTGTAATTATATCTGGGAGGAAATGCGGGGAACCGATATTTGCTCACGGCTTGTTGGTTCAATGAGGTCTCGTCTTTTAGAGGTTATAGAGGCCAACGGCGGTTACACCCGTTTCTAATTTTTAAAAATTTTCAATATCTTCTAAATATTACTATATATGCTATGTTTTTGTTTGTTATAAGTATTTTAAAATTGATTGTAGAAATTTAATAAAAGGATAAATCTATTTTTAGCTTGTTTTTTATTGATATTGTAATTACAAGTTTACAGAAATTGTAGGTTTGTGGACTCGCCTTGTGCCTTTACAATTTTATGTAACTTGTTGATTACAATTCTGAATTTGTAGATACAATTTTGTCATCAAAATCTACAGCCCCCCGCCGTTGATTTTACGACGTCATTGGTTCCATCAAGTTCAAACTAAGAACAGCTGTCACGTTACAAACAGTAATAGTCGTTATCAATAATCAGATAAAGACAGCAATAGAAGTTGTCAGATCGATCTGCAAGCGAAACTAATCTTTATCACCTATGAATCTGCAAGCGATATTCAACCTTAGGGTGGTACACCACTTTCTTGGCCAACTGTACATCGGTAAGCCATATCAGTTTGGTACTACTGTAATATTATTATTATATGCACGGTTATCTCCCCAACGCAGATACAAGCAGAACTCCGAGCGCGCGTTCCAGTTGCAGCAATGGATCGATGGCGGCGGCGTGTGTGTGCTTGGCTACGAGATGTTCCGCAACCTGTCGGCCGACAACAACAAGAAGTTCAAGAAGAAGATGCTGCGCAGCTTCCAGGAGAGCCTCGTGGACCCAGGTCAGTGGGATACCGCGTGAGGCGCCCCGGGCGTCGGGGATCGAGACCCCTACGCGGCGGGCTTGTGGACGGCGAGCAGGGGTAGCTCACCGTCCGGTAAGGACCACACCCGCGTCGGCGCCGCCGAGTGTTCTACGCGCGCCTCAAAGAGTTGACAGCAATACAACGTGTAACGGAAACCCCATATCTATCCAAAAGGGCTGAAGACAACATCTGGTATGGAGTCCCTATGCAAAGTTTCAGCTCAAAATAATTGACTCACAGAATTGACCCCAAATTATTGGTTTCATGTTTCTTGAATACCAGTAATAACAAACGTGTCACAGCACTATGAGGGTCATCACTTTCCAATAAAACGATAATTCTCTTCGTTCTTCATAATTTGAAAAATTCGGTCTCTGGTATCAATGTATTTAAATTTCTAATAAGTTCCACACATGTAGACATAGGATTACAAAACCCTTGCTATATCGTTTGTTATCATCTAAAGAAGCCATGCACTTGATATGTATATACCCTTTAAATTACACGTTGTATAGTGCCATTGCCTGCCGGGGTTTCGGGAATGTTACGAGATACCTCGGCCCCGGAACTTAAGGGCAGCTGAAGGAAGAGGGTGGGTTTTTAGTCAGTAGTAGTTTAACACTCCCTTCTACTCCACCCAGAGCGGGAGAAGTCATTCGATGATATTCCCACCCAGAATACTGACCGTATTCTGGGTGGGAATATGGACAAGGGATTTGGACAAGTGGACCTTGCTAATAGATTTCTTGATAACCGTGATCAGTTACCGAACTCGACACATGTTTTGTTTTTAATGTGGATCCACAGTAGGAGTTCGTGGGTCGTGGGTGCTTTAACAAACATGTAAATTCGCTTGCACAAATACCCAGAATCGGTACAATTTGGCAATACAAACACTTGTTCCCGTGCAAATTTATTTATTTCGAGTAAACCAATTATAGACTCTTCTGAATTGCCAAGATCGGTTAAATAAATAATTATATTATATAATATTATATAATAAATAAATATTTAATTTTGCGTATTAATTTAAGTGTAGGTCTCCATCGAGATGAATTTGCAAGAAGACACTGTATAGACCTTTTACATCAGCTTAAAAAAATGGCTTAGTTCCTCAAAATTGATGAAGAATAGATGGATGGGTAACATAAAGTGTTCTATCCATCTTTTTATGTATAGTTTTTATCTTTTTATTAAGAGTGGTCTCTGCCGACCTAATGTTCAGTTAAAAACGTTGTCGACTTGCAATTACTGCGTTTATCAAGTTTACTTGTAATTTAGTATCAAAAGTTAATACACAATCTTTTGCCGTTTTACGTAAAACTAGCTGAAGCCGGTGTTTCCTAACTAAATACCCTGAGAAGAAACACCGAAATAAACTCAAATGGTCATTTATTGACTGTAAAAGAGACTTAGACCTACAACATCTCTTTTAAAATCCATAAATTTCGTAGTACTCAAATAATATGAGAACCATGTAGGTTTATGTGTGTAATGCTCTTTTGAAAGAAGCATAGATTTCAGTGTATTTGCCCAGACTGTGCAAGGTAGGTTAAAAGCCTATGTAAATGACATGATTTCTTATTTAAAATAGGACCAGACTTGGTGGTGTGTGATGAAGGACATCTGCTGAAGAACGAGAAGACCAGTCTATCGCAGTCGATGAACAGAGTGAAGACTCGACGCCGCATCGTACTCACTGGCACACCGCTACAGAACAACTTGAAAGAATGTTAGTACTATATTATAGTCATTTAATATATTTATTTAATTAGGTATGACAATATTGTCTGATTGAGGGATGTGTCTTCGATATCTACATGACAATAAAAACTTTTTTTAAAATTATTTTAGGCTTTGTAGTGTTTTGATATGGAAGTCGGTTTTATTTTTTGCAAAAACGTTTTTATTTCCGCGCTTTTTAGTGGGTCAGTGAATTTTCCAAATCGGTTCCTAAATGACGGAGTTATGCGCGAACAAAAAACGCAATGCAGAGTAAACGAAAAGATCATCAACGTAAATATTTTTTTTAGACTTGTTGATTTTTCAGAAACGGCTTGTCCGATTTCGATAAAATTTTCATGGGACGATTTGGGAAGTATACCCTTTTCAACAAAAAAAGATTTTTTCAATTCGGTTGGCAATCGACGGAGATAGCCCGAACAAACATAAAAAAAAACCGGTCAAGTGCGTGTCGGGCCACGCGCAGTGTAGGGTTCCGTAGTTTTTATAACAGCCAAGTGTGTGTACGGTAGTTGAGATCTCAGAACAATGTAACAGACTCTGTTACATTGTTCTGAGATCTCAACTACCGTTTAATAAATAGCAATAGGATAATCGCTAATTGCAAAACTCTTGCGAGACTCTCGTTTGGGCAACACTAGTGTGTCGTATTCGCTGACTGATCGTTTCGTACCATGCTCTAACTAAAAGCCAAACATGACTACCTAACTAATTTGACTTCCTATACAAATCCTCACCTGATCCGACAATTTTGCACGGAAAGTTTTAATTTTTTTAGAGATTTTTATAAAACTTGTCATAGCCGGTGTTTTGAATTTAAATACAGGACACAGAGCTACACTACTCAATAGTCACAAAAAAATAAGATTGAGGAAGTAGTTTGCTGGGGGAGCTTTGTGTTTGATATTATATAGCAAAATAATAAAAAAGAACATGTGTGCAATTCACACGTGGTAGAAGTGAAACCTTTCCACGACATAAGAAACACTGTATAATGCTTCCTATCTTATTTTCTCCCACGTTAAATCTTATGAATTTATGTGTCTGTCTCTTTTTACTGTCGCTTTTTCGTTTCATAAAATTTCAAATTACAAAGACGCTAAAGAGGTTTTCACTTCAAAAAAATTCCTTAAAAAATTTACGAAATTTCAAAGGTATACGTTTGACCTGGTTTGCCATATAAAATTTCCACGACATAAGAAACACTGTATAATGCTTCCTATCTCATTTTCTTCCACGTTAAATCTTATGAATTTATGTGTCTGTCTCTTCTTACTGTCGCTTTTTCGTTTCACAAAATTTCAAATCACAACGACGCTAAAGAAGTTTTCACTTCAATAAACCCTATTTCTTGCTGCTATTCAAGGCTAATATTTAAATGAGTTTCCCGTTTTATTAAGGTAAATAAAATATAACTAAATTTTAATTACTTTTGTAATAGATTCTCAACTCACCCCTCAACTCCCCGCTCAATCCCCGCTCAACTCCCCGATCAACTTCCCGCTCAACTCCCCGCTTAACTCCCCGCTCAACTCCCCGCTAAAATTCCCCCTCAACTCTCCGCTCAACTTCCCGCTCAAATCACCGCTCAACTCCCTCTCAGCTCCCCCCTCAACTCCCCGCTCAACTCCCCCCCAACTCAAACCTCAACTCACCCCTCAACTCCCCCCTCAACACCCCCTCAAATCACCGCTCAACTTCCACCTCAACTCCCCCTCACTCACCCCTCAACTCCAACTTCATCTTCCCCCTCAACTCCCTCTCAACTCCCCCCTCAGATTCCCGCTCAAATCCC
Source organism: Tholera decimalis (assembly GCA_943138885.2). Taxonomy (NCBI): domain Eukaryota; kingdom Metazoa; phylum Arthropoda; class Insecta; order Lepidoptera; family Noctuidae; genus Tholera; species Tholera decimalis. Next base: position 16,141,129 of record OW964559.2, read on the forward strand.
CACTCAACTCCCCGCTAAACTCCCCGCTCAACTCACCGCTCAACTCCCCGCTCGACTTCCCGCTCAACTCCCCACTTAACTACCCGCTCAACTCCCCACTCTACTTCCCGCTCAACTCCCCGCTCAACTCCCCGCACAACTCCCCGCTCAACTACCAGCTCAACTCCCCGCTCAACACCCCGCTCAACTCCCCGCTCAACTCCCCGCTCGACTCGCCCCGCAACTCATCCCTCAACTCATTCCTCAACTGCCCCTTCAACACATCCCTCAACTACCCCCTCAACTCCCCTCAACTTCCCCTCATCTCATTCCTCAACACATCCCTCAACTCATCCCTCAACTCAACCCTCAACTCCCCCTCAACGGCCCCTCAACTCCCCACTCATCTCCCCACTAAACTCCCCTCTCAACTCAACGTTCAACTCCCCGCACAACTTCCCGCTCAACTCCCCGCTCAACTCCCCGCACAACTTCCCGCACAACTCCCCGCTCAACTCCCCCCTCAACTCCCTCTCAACTACCCCTCAATTCACCGCTCAACTCCCCCCAACTCAACCCTCAACTCCCCCTTAACTACCCTCTCAACATCCCCCTCAACTCCCCTCTCAACTCCCCACTCAACTCCCCGATAAACTCCCCGCACAAATCCCCGCTCAAATTCCCGCTCTACTCCCCGCTTAACACCCCGCTCAACTACACGTGCAACTCCCCTTCTCAACTCCCCGCTCAACTCCCCGCTAAACTCCCCGCTCAACTCACCCCTCAACTCACCCCTAAACTCCCCCCTCAACTCCCCACGAGACCCGCCTCAACTCCCCGCCCCCCTCTCAGGGCTACCTCAACCCCCGCGACCTAACTTCTATCTAGGTCTAGGTCTAGGTCCAAACAGATACTGTCGCTTTTTCGTTTCATTAATTTTCAAATCACAACGATGCTAAAGAAGTTTTCACTTCAATAAATAAAAACATTAATTTGAATTCACTCTAAAAACGGGCCCAGATAGACCGATAGTAACTGAAGAAGGAATTATAAAATCAAACTTCACAATGTAAATGTGAAAAAATATGATCTATTTGAGTACCACCGCGTGTATAGGGAAGTGGTTGTAATAAAGACTGGTAACCAGCGTCACGTATTAATTTGAAAACTGCAGTTGTCGTTACGGAGATAGTCTTCATTAAAATCTCCAAATATTATGCAAGGACTGTTATGCGATAGTAAATTACTTACAAGACTGCGCGACTGTTGGGACATTTGCGTGATCTATAAAAAGCTATAATCTTCACTGCATTTATTTCGAAAATTACTGCTTCACAGTGGTCACCTCCAGCAATGTCAATGTAATACCGTGGGTTGCTATACACACCAAACCTGGGTTTGAACTAGACTATTTAGGGCCATTTGTTCTAATTATTTCCTTAAAACTAGCGCGATACAACTGACGCTTAGCGCCATCTATCGACATTTCTATGGAGTTGTTCGAAATTTTCAAGTCAAATACAATTGGTCGACTATTACTCGTAAACTTGTAAAGCCCACTTATATAGTTTTCCTTTAAACTTCGTTATATATAGGTACTACTGCCGTGACATTTGAATTTCTAACTACAACCGTTTAGTTGATACAGGGGGGGACACTTGACTCTAACGAAAATTGTTGCTTTAAAGCTTGATAAGTCACGAACGGTTTACTTAATTAAAAAACGGTCTTGCCAAACCCCTAATATTTTTGAAAGACCTATCCAACGATATCCGACACTATGGGAAGGACGTAAAAAAAAATTATCATCCCACTTTACATGTAGGGGAGGTACCCTAAATAATTGTTTTTTTCAAAATTTTATTTTACCACTTTTTTGTCGTCATTAACGTGTATACTCATGCCAAATTACAACTTTCTAGTACCAATAGTTTTTGAGCTAAACCGCGGACAGACAGACGGACATGGCGAAACTATAAGGGTTCCTTGTTGACTACGGAACCCTAAAAAGAACAAACAAACATCCGAATTGAGAACCTCCTCCTTTTTAGAAGTCGGTTAAAAACAGCAAAAGTAGTTGTGACCCTTGGGTCCTTCAGGTAAGAACACTAACTGTCACTGACTCAATACTACACAACGGAGCGCAGGCGCCCTCCGACTCGTACCGCGTTCGTCACAAGACTGACGTTTGACAGCTAGCCCCCTCCAGAGTGGTACGTGAGACAGTGTATTGTATCTACTTTATAGATACAAACACTTCAGTAGTAAATAATTTCTTGTGATTTCGTCGATAAGGAATACAAACGTGTATCATCTGCTTTGCGTTTTTACAACTATCAGTTTAACCGGCTGCAGTTGAGTACTAGTGTTTTACATGGAGCGATGATTGCCTGTCTGACCTACACAACCCTACTGGGTAGCTGGGTATCACAATACTCTTAGCAAGACTAAACGAAATGAAGAATAAACTAAAACATTTTAAACGAATATTGAGCTTTATACAGACATTAATGATCATTCAGAAAGCAGCAGAAGTCCACTGTTAACTGTACCTATGAGTCATAGTTACACGAAATAAATTTATTTTATTTACTTCTACAATCATATTTAACATAAATTGCTATCTTAGATACCTATTTAACTAGTTTCTATTAACTGCATGTCCATATTAACTTATGTGTGAGGAAATGGTAGAAGGAGGTTTATACCTCCTGCCTTTTCCTTTTTTCATCGGTTCGCTGAAGGCCCGTCTTGTCGCACCATTTCACCTTGATCCGTATCAATTATTTACCTTAATAATCGAAAACATCATCCACTGCCTGTGTTTCAGCATCAGGCGTCATGCCTCGAGAATTTAATATTTAGACTAGCTACTAGACGTTTTTTTTTCATCAGACTACTGCATGGTACAATTCGTGAAGCCGAACCTGCTGGGAAAGTACAACGAGTACTTGAATCGCTTCGTGAACCCCATCACTAACGGACAGTACACAGACTCAACCGAGGGTGACATCAAGGTCATGAAGAGACGCTCCCATGTGCTTCATAAAATGTTGGATGGAGCTGTTCAGGTAAGAGTGCTCTCCTTGTCTTACCCTATCCAATCAATTGGACTCTACTCATTATTTTACGCCAGACGATTTATTGATGAGTCGTAAGCTCACCAAAATGCTTTTAAGTCTGACTGATTGACTAAGAATTCTAATCTATTTTCACACACACAAACTAATGTTTTATAAAATATTATATAATTGTATGAATTGTAATTCTTGAGCATTTTGTTTGTTAGTACAGTTTATGCTAACTTCCCCTAGCAAACATTTGTTCTCCTGCAATTTCTTAATGTCATAATTATTATTAAGTAAGGGTACTAGTTGCAACACCTAACAGTTTTTTTTTAACTCAATGTAAGTGTAACCTATGATTATTTCTGTTAACACTAATACTCTGTGATTAAATAAATTTACAGGAATTTGACGGAAAAAGTACGATATTTTAGAAGTAAGATGTAAAAAAATATTAATAACTAGCTTTTGCCCGCGACTTCGTCCGCGTGGAATAGTTACTTTGGGCTAACGTTAAATTTAACCCCGATTTTGAAGCATTCTTCATTGGCGCTCCGCTCCTATTGGCCTTAGCGTAATGATACAATATAGCTGTGCCCGCGACTCCGTCAGCGTAAGTTAATGTATTGGTAATATTGTTTAGATCACGTTCACATGAGGCTTAAGTACCTAGAAAACGCTTCGACCGCGAGACGCGTCGAGCGCGGCGACCGATTCTCAAAAATAATCCTTATAGCATGATTCAGTATTCACGCGCGATGGCTTATTATTATAAGCGTATTTCATGTATAACTTTGGTGTTTCTATATCGATTTATATGATTCTTTTTACGGTTTCGTAGCCGAATGGCAAAAAACGGAATCTTTATAGTTTCGACATGTCTGTCCGTCTGTCTGTCTGTCTGTGCAATTTTATTCCGAAACTATTAAGACTATACATGTGAAACTTGATAGGTAGATGTATTCTGTGAACCGCTTTCCGATTTTGAGAAAAAAATTAAAAAATATTTAAAATAAAGGGGGGCTCCCCATACATGGAACTAAACATGAAAATATTTTTTTTCATGAAATCGATGCATGTGTGGTATCTATAGACAGTTCTTTAAAAACGACATCGGGGTTTCTAAAACCACTTTTCCATAAAGTCAATCGTTTAAAAGATATAAGCTTCCAAAGTGGTAAAATGTGTGTGTGGCGGACACAACCTCTAACTTCTATAATAATGGAGTGAAAAATCTAAAAAAAATATATGTCTGTAGATCTTAATATAAACTTTCAACCAAAATTAGTTTGAACGAAATCAGTTCAGCAGTTTTTGAGATACAGCATATTTTCTAAAACCGCAAATATAACTTTGTAATTCATACAAACACTATGAAAAACAAATTTATTCGGCGCAGTTGTAAAAAATGTAAAAAAGCCAGTTTTAAGAAATTTATAAGGTTTTTTTTTTTTCAAAACAAATTTATTTGGCGCAGTTGTAAAAAATGTAAATAAGCTAGTTTTAAGAAATTTGTAAGGTTTTTTTATTCGTCAAATAAATTTGCATATTATATTATAGTTACTACGGAACCCTTCATGGGCGAGTCTGACTCGCACTTGGCCAATTTTTTTATGGAATAGTTAATAATGTTAACTTTTTCAATTAGGGGTGACTGAGAGTGTTATAATATAAACGTAAGAGTAGACAAATATTATAATCAGAAAGCTTCGAACTGCTAAGCTATCGGGAGTTACACGTGTTATTGTGAGTCAACCATAAAAGTTAGACATATGCTGTCGTGGGATATTTTTTATATAATTTTAAGGAGAACATTTCCGTCATGAAATGATTTGTGTAGCTTTAACCATTAAGGTTGCACACGCGGCGGAAGCTTAAAAAATGGAGTAACTTCTCCCGTTTTCCCAACATTTCACTTCACTGCTCTGCTCCTATTGATTGTAGCGTGATGAAAAGTATACTATAACCCGCTCAGGAGTATGAAAAATAATTGTACCAAGTTTCGTTAAAATCCGTCGAGTAGTTTTTGTTTCTATAACGGTTATACAGACAGACAGACAAAAATTTAACTGATTGCATTTTTGGCATGAGTATCGATCCTTAATCACCCCCTGATAGTTATTTTGGAAATATATTTCATGTACAGAATTGACCTCTCTACAGATTTATTATAAGTATAGTATAATAAAAATATGTAAAAAGAACACTGATTTCATAGAACACTGCTTATTTTTTTTCTATTATTATTAAAATGTGCCACGAGTGATACACATTATAAAAATAATAGAGACCAGAATTGTAACATGATAATTTTCTTGTTTACAGAGGAGGGATTACGGGGTGCTGGCGCCCTTCCTGCCTCCCAAGCACGAATACGTGTTGTTTATAACGCTCTCCGACGTGCAGGTCAAACTGTACCAGTTCTATCTGGACAACTATTCCAGAAGGTACTAGTTTTTTCACCACCTATATAATACTTTAGTAGTTAGTTAAGCTGCGTGTATGTCTATTGTTTAATACAAATCAACTGACCTAGACCAGCCTCTGACCCAGTAACGATGAACCGCGGCTTAAGCAAAAATGCATGCATTTATTGTATGCTAAAATAAGTAGGTAAAAGATGTATGTATTCTTATTTTTATGCATAATGTCAACTAAATAGGTGACCAAGTGGTAGTGAATTCCTTTAGAAGAAACCATCTGCACCTTGTATATTTTTGTTAAAACATATATTCTTAATCAACGGATAGTCACATTGATCTGTGCATAATCATTGTTTAATTGAAACATTTATCTTTCTCTGGTCTATCATATCTGAAGATCGCCGTCAGCATCAGGGTTGCATCTGGAACGGATGATCTGCCTCCACCAGTTCCTGACAAGCGCTTCTCTTACGACCTTGTAAAATTTACAAGTCGACGACCCTTTCGCTTGATCCATCCACCTTCTTGGTGAACTACCGTGCGATCCAATTATCATAAACTTGTATTTCGGCAGGCCACTACCGGGCAAGTCTTCAGGGTTCCTGTTCCCCGATTTCCAGTCGCTACAGAGAATATGGACACACCCGCTCGTTCTCAAATATAACTCCGAGAGATACGAGATCATGCAACAGAAAAAGGTAAGCATACTGTGTTTTCTTGTCTGTTTAATTCAGCACAGACTTGATTGAGATCACGCTCTACAAAGCTTAACTATTTTACTTATAAAACGGCTGAGGAGATATTCTCTAAGGTCATTTTAAATTCTATGACGGACCTTTGGTAGACAGGGTTAAGCATATTTTGAGACACCTTTGCTATAAGGAGAATATCAGGATCCTCTATTTATTGTGGCATGTAGAGAATTAGAAACTACTCGATTTTTTTTCGGTATATAGGTATGTTGAGAAAACATCTATTTAATTGTAATAATTAATATAAGATATGATAATATTACACAGGCCTACAAAATATAATTTATGTTTTGTTGTAACTGAAACAATAATTATTATTTCATAAAGAAAGTATTGCATGTATATAATCCTCCGAGAAATTATATGACTGATTACTCAAAATCAGCTACAGACATAATCATTTCACAGCGGATCATACACTCAATGTATAGTCGTTTATGAAATTAAAGTTTTTTTTGTTGGCGCAAAATTTGTGTTGGCCAAACAAATAGCGCACCAAGTGTAAGTCTCGCCTGTTTAACTGTCATTAATCTTACTTTATGTTATACTTACACAAGGCTTCCTTCTTATTTTATGGTCATGGTTTCTTTTTTTACTTAAATATGTTTTCTTTTTCAGAGGGAGAGAGAAGAAGAAGACTCAGAAGGATCACTTGTAGATTTTATTGATGATGATTCTACTCCAGATGTAAGTGCATTGTACAAAGTACATTAAATTAAATTCATATGAAATTTTACCTTTTTGGGATTGAGTATGATCAGATAGTGTTCTTGAGCGTAGTTTGTACCAAAAATAAATGCTAATTATATTATAATTGTATATGAGATGTGCTGTATTTGTCAATTGAGCCCTCAGGTTATGCCATGTCAGTCAAGCTCAAAAAATTTAAATGTCAGAGGCTGTTTTCTAATGTATACGGCATAAAAATACACAGACGAGTTGCAAACTATGAAATTCAAATTTATCATCTAGCCTCCTCCTCATTCAGTCGGTCCCTCTGAGGTCCGATTATGAGTATTCGGAAGTGTTGCAATAGACTCTTGTCCTTAAACAAGGGTCTTCTGCTTGATTCTTGTGAGTGTAAAAGTCTTCAGATACCATAACATTTTGATCAGACCATCGTCTGGGACTGCATCCTCTTGATCGTTTACTATCTCATTCTTATCTGCCTAGCTTTTTCCAAAAACTGTGTTGGGTTGGATACTAGTCTAACCTTAGTCTATCTGACCTCCACAACCCAGTAGCTGGCAAAACCAATATTAGATTTTCTGGCTTCTGACTACCCGTAAAAACTGTTAAAAGAGATCAAGATCGACAAATTTATTTTACTGTCATTGATTTTCATAAATTGTTTGCCTACACAGGAAACTTCAACGGAAGAGTCTTCAGATGACCTGTCGGATGTGAGTGATGACAGTCGAAAGAAGAGTAAGAAAAAGAATAAAGCTATGAAGGGCAAGTCCAAGGATAAAGAGTCTAAAGCCGGGACGCGGCGAGGCACGCGCGCCAACCCTGGTAACGGTAATGTCTGACAAGCTTTTAGTATGCTGGTTTGTATTTATTTTTTAATATTCTATACAATCTTCTGTAGTTGGCCATAAAACAGCCTTTTATTTGATGCCGATAAGCTAATTTGCTTTTGTAGAAAGAAAAGAACTGATGCCATTTCATCTGGTGCTGTTTCATCACAATCTAATGGTTTAAGAAGACAAAAATTGATTTACATACTAGTTTCTCCTGGCGACTTCGTCCGCGTGAGAAGATTTTCAGTTTCAGAAGTTTTGCTTGTCACCGAATTATTGTGAACTCCCTAAGATTATAAAAATATTCACGTGATTATGTCAACCTAGGATCAAAAATTCGAAGACATGCGACATCCGCCACCCGTATTGGCCCCGCGTGTTGGATTACGGACCTTTCTCTGTCATAGAGTGCAGGCCAATGTCCTAGTAGAGGGAACATAATAGATGTTAATTATGACGTCTTGATCAAATCTTGACGTTGCGAATTCTCAGGTTTTTATATATTTTTATTTATTTTCCAGTGGAAGCCGAAGAAGAAGACGCAGAGGTAGCCGAGGTGGTGGAAGCCCGCAACGAGAACCCCACCGAGTGGTGGATCAAGCTGGTGGAGGAGGAGGAGCTGGACGACATGCGCAACTCGCACAAGCTGGTGCTGCTGTTCGACATCCTGCGCCAGTGCGAGGCCATCGGAGATAAACTGTGAGCTATAATTATGTTTGTCCACGAGTATACTAACAATTTCATGCATTTTTCCAACATTACCTATATATTTATTTACATTTCATGCTCATAGGTACAAAGGCGGACTTATTATTATATTCTTTCAGTCAACCATGAGTAGGCAGTGCAATACTTGCGTGAAAAGTGATAATTAAAAAAATATTTGAAAAAATAAAACTGACACGAAAAAAGTAACTAGTACCGTAAAATAGAAATCTACATGAATATAACAATAAATACTTATATAAATATAAACTTAACAAGCTATTGAAAATCATATTCGAGAAATCTGCTTATTTGGAAAGTAGATTTTAAAAGTAGTTTCTTTCTTTCGGTGGGTAAACCATCCAATAAATTTTCCCGCTCTTGGTGGAGCCGAAGAGAGGGTCAGACTTCTACTGACTCAAAACCCACCCTGTTCCAGTGCCTTTACGTTCTGGGCCCGCTGTCTCTCGTAAGATAATTCCCGCAACCCTTAACCTAGGTTGGTACTCAGGATCTACGACTTGTAAGTCGTGCCTAAAACCAATGGGCCGCCACTGCTGCCAAAATTGGTTACCAAACCTATATATATATATCCCATGAAAAATTATGACCACTTTTTCATCATAGTAAGGCCGTTGTCCCACCGCCGGCGAATAGCGAGTAGAGCTAGCCTTGAAAACGATTTGGCGAAAAGCGAGCAGCGAGTGTGTAGTTCGGATTGTCGCTGAGCTATCATCTGGTTGGTCAGGCGTGAGTACCCACCGCCAACATTGCTAAGCAAGTATTATTGATAGCTCTTGTCCTCGCCGACAGTGTAGTCAGTGATCGGTTTTTAATACATATATGCATCTCTTTTGTTAACACGGAATATACAATCTGTCCCAGGGATAAGTGACCGCCCGGCGTTTTTTGAATATTTATACAAAATTATTAATAATTACATTTATATTTGTGACTTAGCGGCTTTAGTTTTTTTTTTTATGATTTTTTTCTTTTTTTTGTAAAGACGCGTGACGTGCTGCAGTTTCTTTACGATATTTCCTAAGTTTGTTCATCTTTTTCCATTATTTTTTTTTACTGACTAGCCGACGTCATAGTTTATCAGTTAAAATCATTAAACATAACTAAAATGTAGTAAAACATTTATTAAATAAAAAACAAAATTAAAATTCGAAGAAAAAGAAACTCTTCTTTTCAGTTTTTTCAAAATAAATCTAAAAAATGCCCCCATAATATCACATTTTTTAAATTTATTAATTAACTACATGATATTTGCTACAATAGCTCAGAACAATGTTTGTTACTATTTCAAACATGCACCAAACTACAAACTCTTGAATCAGACCTTTACTCCTTACAAAACAAAAAATGTTTATTTGTTATGTAATGTTATGTAATGTTTATTTGTTTATTTGTTATGTTTAATGATTTTAACTGATAAACTATGACGTCGGCTAGTCAGTAAAAAAAAATAATGGAAAAAGATGAACAAACTTAGGAAATATCGTAAAAAAACTGCAGCACGTCACGCGTCTTAACAAAAAAAAAGAAAAAAAAATTTAAAAAAATAACTAAAGCCGCTAAGTCACAAATATAAATGTAATTATTAATAATTTTGTACAAATATTCTAAAAACGGCGGGCGGTCACTTATCCCTGGGACACATTGTATATCTATCTATTATACGTTTCTTGAGTTACAAAATAACCGATAGTAAGTTGCTTTCTCGCCAGTGGCGGTGGGACAACTGCTTAACTTAGTATAATTCTATAAAAGAGGTTGTAATAGAGTTCACTCTCATCGATAACAGCTGATGAGGTTTCAATAAGTCTTATTAGAGTCGTAACATTTACAAACCATAATATGAATACCTCAAAACACACACTTGTTTCTTGTATGTAGGTTGGTGTTTTCGCAGTCGCTGTACTCACTAGATCTGATCGAGCACTTCCTAGGAAAAGTCGACGAAGCCACACAAGAGGGCCGTATCGACGACAAGCTCGGAAGACACGTCGGTAAGAACTTACTCTAGTGTTATTTTGCTCAATTTTAACTTCCAATTACTTATAGTGTGGTGTAGCTTTAGGTATTTGTAAGGGCAACCACAAGTTAGGAGAAGTTTATCTCCCGTCCGTAGTTTGTCTCCCAATATTTAGGATAAGAGAATACATAAAAGTGAATCGCTGGTATGTGTAAATGTACACGCATAACTTCTGAACGACGAAATTAGATACATCTTGAGTTTGTTAATGTCAGGAAAAGGTTTGTATAAATGAAAATTGAAAAAGTATCAACAGAATATTTTAAACATCTCAGAGTATGAATATGGTGGTACGAACCTTGCAGGTTCAGCTAGTTACCAATGAAAAATAGTAGTAACATTTTCACATATTTCGTAATAGCCTTATGATGATGTACCGTGATGATTAGGTTCCTGGTCACCGGGCGTGGATTACTTCCGGCTGGACGGCTCCACGTCTTGTGAGAACAGATCCATTTGGTGCAAAAACTTCAACAGGGAAGACAACCCGAGAGCGAGGTCAGTATAAAGCTATAATATTTATTAAACTACTAGCTTTTGCCCGCGACTTCGTCCGCGTGGAATAGTTACTTTGGGCTAACGTTAAATTTTACCCCGATTTTGAAGCATTCTTCATTGGCGCTCCGCTCCTATTGGCCTTAGCGTAATGATATATAGCGTTTTTCTATTAATTGACTATTTAATTAAAAAATATTTTTTCAATTCGAACCAGTAGTTCCTGAGATTATCGCGTTCAAACAAACAAACAAACTCTTCAGCCTTATATTATTGTATAGATAGCTGTTGCCCGCGACTTCGTCCGCGTTTCCGTCGTTTTTCGTAAAAAAAGTAGCCTATGTCCTTCCTCACGGTTCAGTGATTTTGATGTAACAGACAAATTAACTTTCGTAATTTAGTAGGGAAATATAATATGTCAATCTATAATACTGTTGAAAAATATCGCAATACGGAACCGCACAATATTATTGTTAATAGCTGTGCCCGCGACTCCGTCAGCGTAAGTTAATGTATTGGTAATATTGTTTAGATCACGTTCACATGAGGCTTAAGTACCTATAGAACGAAATTTTATACCTTCGGCCGCGAGACGCGTCGAGCGCGGCGACCGATTCTAAAAATAATCCTTTTAACATGATTCAGTATTCACGCGCGATGCCTTATTATTAGCGTATTTCATGTATAACTTTGGTGTTTCTATACCGATTTATATGATTCTTTTTTATGGAATAGTTAATAATGTTAACTTTTTCAATTAGGGGTGACTGAGAGTGTTATAAACGTAAGAGTAGACAAATATTATAATCAGAAAGCTTCGAACTGCTAAGCTATCGGGAGTTACACGTGTTATTGTGAGTCAACTGGAGTCAACCATAAAAGATAGACATATGCTGTCGTGGGATATTTTTTATATAATTTTAAGGAGAAAATTTCCGCCATGAAATGATTTCTGTGTAGCTTTAACCATTAAGGTTGCACACGCGACGGAAGCTTAAAAAATGGAGTAACTTCTCCCGTTTTCCCAACATTTCCCTTCACTGCTCTGCTCCTATTGATTATAGCGTGATGAAAAGTATACTATAACCAGCTCAGGAGTATGAAAAATAATTGTACCAAGTTTCGTTAAAATCCGTCGAGTAGTTTTTGTTTCTATAACGGTTATACAGACAGACAGACAGACAAAAATTTTACTGATTGCATTTTTGGCATCAGTATCGATCCCTATTCACCCCCTGATAGTTATTTTGAAAATATATTTGATGTACAGAATTGACCTCTCTACAGATTTATTATAAGTATAGATAATGACAAAGGCGCACCTCATAGTGTGGTTATTTATGTGTGATAGTTGATCCATCCCATGGTATGTGAAGTTTTTATAGGTAAGGCCATAATAAATTATTCTATTGAATGCCTGATTTACTAAAATATGTTACAATTTAAGTTTTTAAGTTAACGTGGTCACTATCTGTATCATTGGAATTTAAAACGGTATATTTACCATGTGTATTATTTGCAAGCGCCATGATCATCGATGGAGTTTACAATACACGTGTCAATACACGTGGTAAATATCCCGTTTTAAGTTCTAATGATACGTTCCAATTACTTTATTCACCACACTCACGCACACATTGCACAATTTTTGACAGGCCTGTTGGTCTAGTGGTCAGTGGTCCTGACTGCTATGCACAAGGTCGTGGGTTCGATTCCCACCCAGGACAAATGTTTGTGTGATGAGCACAATCATTTGTTCTTTGTCTGGGTGTGATTTATCTATAATATGTATGTATTTAGAAATATATATGTATGTTTATCAGTTGTCTAGTACTCATAGCACAAGCTCGGCTTAGTTTGGGACTAGATGGCGTTGTGTGAAAGTTGTGGAATTATTATATTATTATATTATTATATTATAATTTAGATAGTCGAAATATTAAAGGATGGAAACGTACGTACGCAGTATGTGTTCCAACATATACTACGTACTGGCCTGAAAATAGGTTGTAGGCTATTTTTTTTTACTAGAGAATCCATACTTCCGTCCATGCTATATACTATACTTACTATACTAATATTATAAATGCGAAAGTAACTCTGTCTGACTTTAATCAATAATGTCCCGCCCTCCCCACGCACATAATACACTTAGACCGCTGGACCGATTTAGATGAAATTTGGTATAGAGATAGTTTTAGACACTGGAAAAGACAGGATGGCTTTTATCCCAGAAATCATCCCTTAAGGATGTAAAAGGGGTGTTGGAACTTTGTTTCCCCCCCCTCTCAATTAATTCAAATTGCGTATTCAAGAACCACACGAAACAATTTTTTTTTTAAACTACACAACTACATGTAGGCCATACAAATCTTTGTTTAGGGCTGGGGTCGAACCCACGTTATGCACCAGTCAACCGTTACGCCAACCGTGTCGTTTAAATTTTAACCAATCAAGTTAATATACGAATCATTTCTATTTTAAAATCGGGGCAATATGAGACTGGCTCTTTTGAAAATAGGAGATTATCGTGTGGCAACAGATATCAACAGGATGGTTTATTTGAGCTCTAAATTCCGTAACATAGTCCAAGATAATTTAATAATATTACACTACAAAGCAAAAAAATAATTTTAATTTAGGAAGGCGGTGTGAAAAAAAAAAGAAAATACAAAAACAATAACACCGACAACCGAAATTAAAATTATTTTTGGCTTTGTAGTGTTTTGATACCGAAGTCGGTTTTATTTTTTGCAAAAAAGTTTTTTTTTTAAATTTAATTTTTTAGTACATACATCTAAATGTCTCTTTGTTGGTTCAGATTATTCTTAATATCAACGCGCGCTGGTGGTCTGGGAATCAACCTTGTCGCTGCAAACCGTGTGGTGATCTTCGACGTATCATGGAACCCTTCGCACGACGTGCAGAGCATATTCAGGGTTTATCGTTTCGGCCAGAAGAAACCTTGTTATGTCTACCGATTTTTGGCTATGGTGAGTCAATTTTTGTATCTTGTACAACACCTACAACTGTAGTAGTAATTATATGATGTGTACGTTTTACATGGAGCGACTGCTTTTACGACAATTCAATTTCTACACCTTGGCAAGACTCCTGTCCGATTTTCTGGCTTCTGATTGCCTGTAACGACTATCAAATATGTACAAATAACAGCCGGGACTAACAGATTAACACCTTCCGAGGCATAGAGGAATCTGGATAATTATGTGAGGCGTTCACCGGGCCGAACTCTGCTAAGCGTTGCTTTACTTTTAAGATCGATCGCACGGGTCTGGCTGACTGCTACTATTTAGCATCGAGCTCTTCACTTAGTTTAGATTTAAGGGACACCTCTGTAAATTAATAAATAACTTATGTGGTACGCCTAGTATTGCTTGAAATTGTACTTTTATGCTGTAAATTGTATGGATACAGTAGCACTTACTAGCAATATGTCTAGTTAGAAAAGTATCTATTTCGTTGATATTGCTCGCTGAGCATGTTAAATATTATCCAAGGGTCTGAGGAATAAGAGTTTTGTTTTTACGTTTTAGTATAAAAGGTCCTGATTAGATAAAATGTCTGTTTTTGGCAAATATAAAAGTAAAAATACAATTAAGTACGAATTGTATAGATTTAAAAGAGTCGTTGACATCCGAATTTGTTTCGGTGTTTCTTCTTTCAGTAAGAACACACGTGATTTATAACCCTAATAATTGCAATTAAATACCATTTAATTTCAATTAATTTAAACTTTTAGGCTTATGAATGGACGCGGATATACAGTGATGGTCATATAATTAAGAAGGATTTGTAGTACCAGATTTAAAAAAAAAAATGTCATATTTACTTTTATGCTCCTTCTCAAAAGTAATTAATTATGTTATGAAATAGCTACATTTATAGAGTAAACGGGATTAAGAGTAAATATTAAAATCACTTACTATTTACCTTACAAATTTAATTTATTATCGACAGTTACAATTTCAAAAAGTAATAAAGTTGGACAAATAATCAAAAACGATTCTTAAACTACTCGAGAGTTGTTTCAGTAGATACTTAGATTTTAAAAATCTCATTAAATAAGACGGTGATAAAGTTAAAAATTGCAATTTAATACATTTTATTCTGAGATAATAGTTTGTAGCGTGTCCACGGCTTTTGATGACTGCCTTACACCGGCGAGGCATTGACTCTATAAATTTTTGGCATTTTTCAAGAGAAATAGAGCGCCATTCTTCAAAAAAAAACGTTGTAAAACTCACGTCGATTTGAAACCTTTTTCTTAACTTCGCACCAAAGATACTCTATGGGATTAAAATCTGGACTGTTTGGTGGCCATTGTAAGACAGAAACTGATTGAGATGTGAGAAATTCTTTAACCGTGCGTGCAGTGTGCTTGGTATCATTGTCGTGTTGAGATGTCCAAATAATGGGAAGCACGTCTTCAGAATATGGATGGTAACATTGTTTCTTCCAGTATATTTTTGTATTGGAATCGATCCATGTTTCCTTCTATCAATCTAACAGGTTCAACACCATGACCAGAGAAGCACCCCCAAATTTTCACATTTCCACCACCATGCTTTAATATCACTTTTGTATACCCAAGTATACAAAAGTCGAACATAATTATCGTTTCCCATCAAAACATACACTGTTAATTTTTGTCTCGTCAGCGAAAAGAACATTTTTCCACTGTCTTACTGTCCAACTTTCATACCCCTTAGCAAATGCAAGCCGAGCTTGCCTATGGCACCGTTTCAACATTGGTACCTTTCTTGCTATCCTTCCGTTCAACTTAGCTTCTACCAAACGCCTTCGGATAGTGCGCGCTGAGATAGCTGAAGAGTTATTTTCACCAAAATATTCTTTTCTCAACTCGTTAGACCCCTTAACCTTTTAAGGGGTCTAACGAGTGCTACAATACCCTTGTATTGTTTTCCCAAACGCACGATATTTCTATCGTCTCGCCGAGATGAATTTCTCTGTTAAAATAAAATATTCCACGTGTACCTAACACGTGGAATATTTGAAGTAGTTTGATACGTGTTAAAATGCTTCACAGCGTGGAATGTCGTTTTCGGCTATTTTTTACGCAACTGCAAAGGAAGGTGTGTTTTTCGCGCGTATCTTGTATGTATGTATGTATGTTTGTAATATTCTTTATTACCTCATATCTCCAGAACTGCTGAACGGATTCACATAATAACTGAGGTATCGTTAGATTCGTCTTAGCAGCCCAAGTGTTCTTAGATAGGTGACATTTGAAAAAATCAAACATGGCAGCTGTGCGAAGCCATTATACATAATGAAAAAAAATTTTTTTTTTTAATACTGCAATATGGGTATCAAATTAAAGGGCTTAACACAAGGATTTCAAAAAGGTATATCATGATTATCATTAGTGTAATACTAGCAAAAATAATACAAATGAAGGTGCCTTGTGACACGACCGGGAAAACTGTAAAAATGTTAATTAATATTTTAACTAAAAAGTTGAAAAAAAAAGTTATTTAAAGAATCTAAAAAACACGACTGCTCAACTGAAATGCAAGAAACAAGCACATTTATATTTTAAAAAGTGACAAGCAAGTGACCCATCCCATTAAAAAAAAGTTCAATAGGGTCTCGCCTGCTTGTCACTTTTTAAAATTGTATCACTTTTTAAAACTATGTGGTACGACAATGTGGAACAATTTTGCGATACCGAGAGAGATACAAAAAGTGTAATTCTCGTACGTTTGAAAAAAGCTTGTTTTTAAATAGTCGCTTAATTATATGACCACCACTGTAAATGACAACCAAATATTTCCTCACAGGGAACAATGGAAGAAAAAATCTACGAGCGACAAGTGACCAAGCAAGCTATCTCCAAGCGTGTGATCGACGAGCAGCAGATAGACAGGCACTACGCTGAGAACGATCTCGCCGAGCTCTACAAGTTTGAGGCTCAGCCGGACGAGCCGCGACCGCTGCCCACTTTGCCCAAAGACAGGCTGTTCGCAGAAATGCTGAGAGAGCATGAGGCACAGGTAATAGTCAAGGGTCCTTTTTTTTTTTTAGCGTGGTAAAATTATCAAATAAGTCCTCCCACCCCGGGCAAGGTGGGAGGGACTGTCAGACTTTTACTGACTAAAATCCACGGTGTTCCTTCAATAACCCTTTACGTACCGGGGTCACGGTAATGGGATAAGTCCCACGACCCCGGCAGGCTTCGGCCCTCTGCAGAGGGGGCCTCGTCATGTTGCTGACGCTCTTTGAGGCGCGCGTGGAACACAACGCGCCGTCGACCCGGGCATGGTCCATGGTCGGACAGCGAGTTGCCCTTTACTCGCTGTCCGCATGCCCGCGCCTACGGTGGCCGGAGATCGTCGGCCGACGTCCGACGCCGTGGGCGTCTACCACTGCGGCTGGGCTGGAGGTAGGACGCCATCCTCTCCCTCACGCGGCCCGCCTCCTCCTTCGGAAGCATGACTGCTTCCCAGAAGGAGGCGACCGCTTCCCACTCCCTCCCCGCCGCACTCAATCGCCGAGTCAAGGGTCCTAAGGAATCATCATGATCTGGTTAGCCTTATCCCTAATATGTTGGAGTCGGGTTCCAGTCTAACTGATGCAGCTGTGTATTAGTGTTTTACATGGGGCGACTGCCTATCTAACCGTCACTACTCAGTAGCTAGGTATTACGATACAAAAAACATGAGAACGACTGGAACTGCTTATGTAGGTTTTAAAATATTTGAGGTAGTTCAGAAAAAGTTTAAAAGATGAGACATTATGGCAGTACGAAGTTCGCCGGATCAGCTAATTCTGATTAAAGACAATATTCAAAAACATCAAAATATTTCCCACAGATTTACAAATACCACGAGCACGATTCTCTGCTGGAGAACAAGGAAGAGGAGACGCTGAGCGAGGAGGAGCGTAAGGCGGCGTGGGAGGACTTTGAGAACGAGAAGAACAAGCCGCCGCCCGCGCCCTTCCCGACCGTCTGGCCTATGCACAACGGGATGGGTGAGACTTTACTTAAAAATTAAACTAATTTAACTTAGCTAAAATTAAGAACTAATGAAGTCGTAGCGCTGGTGGAACGAAAATCCAGAAAGAAAGGTTAAGCCATTAGTCCCGGCTGTCATTGAGACATCTTTGACAGTCGTTACGGGTAGTCCGAAACGGTAACGGTACGGGAAAAGGTATCGTGTTACCCAGCTACTTTTTATTTCCTGTGAGTTCGAGGGCCCCACGGCCCGAGAGTTTCGACCCCACACGGCAAGGAGTAAGTCAATCTAGCTAATTAAAACTTCTGACTAAAAACCAACCCTATTCCTTCAGTTGCCCTTGTGGCCCGGGGCCGAAGTATCTTTTAGAAGTATCTTTTAGATTCTCGCAACCCCGTGCTTCACCTAGGCTCATTTATTAATGGTTTGATTCTGAAACCATGAAAATTAACAACAATAAGGTCAACTACTTTATTAAATTGTTTCATTTTTACTTTGCTATTTCAGTACCTGGCCTGTTAGCGCAGCAACAGCAACAGCTAGCGTACGCAGCGTTGGCAGCCATGCTGCGCAAGGACATGCCCAACATCAATGATAACCAGATCCGGGACATGTTGCCGCTTATATACAACTCTAACCCTGGGGTGAGCTTACAACTTACACATACCTTATCAAATCTTCAGTATGCTAATTCTGCCCATGTAAAACAGTAGTACTCAGCTGAATTTGATCACCCTAATGAAAGCCGACTCCGACATGGGGCATACAGAAAACTAAACATGTCACCTAAACATAAATATTAACACAGAAGCTGTAAAGAGATAATGTTTTACTCTGACTCAGCCATAGTCTAGTTATTTAAAAATGAACTCGTAATGTGAGTTCATTTTCGTTTATCATTTTGTGCATAATTATAGTCGGGTAGTATTGCATATTAATTATGTCACTAATATTCTTATTATTTACGAACAATACTTATATAATACAATACTTCGCTACATAAACCCAAAGAAGAGACAGAAAGTTGAAAAAGATTTCCTCAGACAAATTCCTGTACATCGCTTATCCTCTAAAAACGCGTAACACAAAAATGGTTTTGAAATAATAGTTTCTAGGGGACGTGCGAAATATTTCACAACAGCCTTCACCTAGTATATTTTATTGTTCCAATTTTTGAAGTCGGATAAAAAACCAATCACATACTTAAACATATCTATAACACATATTTTAATTTTATCATAGCTGACAATAAAACATAAGTACATAAGTTTGACACTCTTAATTGGCATCATATTAAAAAAAGAATGCACTGATATACATATTTTATTTGTAAGCATATGGATAAGTAATAAGAACCAATATTAAATACTTATTCACGTTTTAACATTTATCTGTTTAGATGTTCGGTGGATATGACTTTGGCGTAAGTTTTATGTCGATACTATATATCCTTTAATTATTAGATACACCTAATTATATACGCCTAGTCCTGACGCCGTTAGACGATTATTTTATGTTGAAAGCATGTCATTTTCATTATTTTGTAGTGACGCTAATATTTTAAAATGAGAACCTTTGATGATGTGTTTTTGTTTCTGTGTTATAGTTGATGCAAAAAATGAGTGAAATATACAAGTACACCCAACCGGCAATGATGAATCACGGTATGATGAATCCTGCTCTAAATCAAGGTGAGTTTTATTGTGAAACTATCTTCCAACACTTCCCTGAAAATATGCATCCTTGCACTAGAAAGAATCCACATCTTAGTAAGAGAGGTGACAGACATAACTGTATTGCAAGACATAGGAACCAATAAGTTCAATAGGGAAGATGCAATATTTTTATTTTTGTTTTCATTTTAAAGAATTCCATGTAGAATAGACCACAAAATAAATTAAAAAATTAAATCTTTGTAATTTATCGGAAAAAATGCGGTTTTAAATTAACAGTTTAGATATCGCGCGAAAACGGACCTATAGTTCCGATGACGTCATTCCTGTCTGTCACTGATCGTGATCGTTCTTGTTCGTCGCGGGCTTTCATACTTATGCATATTTTTCATATTTATTTTGCATAATATATTCAAGAAAAGTTCAAAAGATGAAGTACTAAGGTTGAAGTGCAAGCCTTCGAATTCATATTGAAAGAGTGATTAGAAGACTGTGCGAATTTGCTTTTCTAAAGCCACATGCCTGTGTTGACCATTTTCTTATTCCCCATTTAGACTATAGCATAATCATTTGTTGTGCGCTTGTCAATTTACAATCACCTTTAATTAAAATTGAATAAAAAAATAATATTTACAAAGCTTAGAATTTTATTTTATAAATTTACAAACAGGTTTTAGAAAAAAATATGCTTAAATATTATACATATCTTTTAATTTTGGAAATACAGCATCTATCCAGAATTTCTTTGCATCATTTATAACAGATACAATGCTGTTATCATATGGTACATTATAAATATCTACTTCTTTTGATTTCTGTTTGGGTGTGCTATACAGAAAAGTGCAATTTTCCTTTTGCTGAAAAACATTTGAAGTTGTACTTGTGTCCAAAATTTAGGTGTCATTTTATTGACTTTCACATCGGAAAGTATGGTAGCTTCTAAGAAGTCCAGCTTCTTTAATTTTAATCTGAAATACAGACAATAATATTAATTACTACAAAATCCTTGAACCAAACATTACAAATTCTTTTATTCAAAATATGTAAACAACAGAAAAACTAGTGGAAGTTACCTTTTCATTTTTGCTCACTACTTTACGAACTTCTTTTTCTAGTCTTTTCCCTGTATCCATCGCAATGGAAGTAAAATTTTGTTTAGAAGGGAACCAATTTTAGTTTTACAGTGAGCGGCTTCATGAAGAGTTGAGCCAGTAATTCTGCCGTATCTGTAAAAATGGAAAACAAATAAAAATCTGTTGTTTACAGTAAATATGCCAATCAAGTTTATGCTGTGTGGGTATGATAGTGAGTTTGTTTGTCCAAATTTAATTTCTTTTTTTACATATTTCTGCAAATATTTCTGGAGATTCATGTTTCGTTTTTGTGATAAATACAATAAACAAAACTAAGCTTTGATGTTTGGTTGTGGAAAAAATCATATTAATATTATTAGTGATCATTTGCTTTGATAGTATTTCTAGAAATGACTGTGGACAGTCCAACTTTCCAATCAAGCTTGAACACAGTTTATGAATGCTTATGGTTAGTTGGTTTTCTTCAAAGTAGCGAAGAATACCCATTCAAACGATCTTCTTTTTTGACAGCATCTAGAAATTCATTTAAAATATCCACTTAAAGATATGCAGTTATTATTGTAACACACATTCAATCATTTCTTTAAATAAAAAAGGCTACTTACTTGAGAGAGACTGTAAGTGACTGAAATATGACCCATTTCTTTGGCTTTTATAAAAGATTTTCCAGAAGCAAATGTAGATAATTTAGACTTCTTCCAATAACATGTGACGGACGTAATTGGAGGCTCCTCAGATCTTCTGTGCAACCATAGCAATAGTGCAGCAGCACCCACCTGGAAATAAATTTTAGTCATAATAATCCGTACCACATACAGTTTAACTATTAAAAATAACCTCAATTCTTTAACTTCAGTAGCTGCACAATCTTCACATTGGCAGGACTGAATCAAGCTTTGCGTTTCATTTATAATACCTGTAACATGATAACCTTCTTTACGTACTTTATGCTCCAGAGTAACTCGACTTTTAATATACATAATTCTCCATCTCTTTGAATTTGGACATACCCGATTGCGTTATCGCCGTAAAATTCTCTTGTTGAGCTGAAATAACTGATATATGTAGAAGCCGCTGAATAAATACAAAGTTAAACAACTATGATTTATACATACCGTAGTAATTTAGTCCCTTTCATTTCTACACTTGAAAACTCTGACTTTCGACAAAAAAGTTACAACCATATCAACACTAACTCTTGGTAAATTCCTGGAGTCTGCTTTGATAAACCCAACTTCCATTTTTATTAAAAAAAACGCATTATATATTCCCGTAAAATAATATTCACTTTTACAACCATAACCTCAAATAAGTTGTATAACAGGAGTGACGTCACTAAACGCTGATTGGTGTTTTGAAATACGTTTCGTTTCAAGTTATTTTTAATTCGTAATTATTGTTAAAAATCAATATTATGTAAAATAAAAATGTTGCAGTGGCCCTTCTTTTATATTTTTT
This sequence comes from Tholera decimalis, assembly GCA_943138885.2. Lineage (NCBI taxonomy): Eukaryota > Metazoa > Arthropoda > Insecta > Lepidoptera > Noctuidae > Tholera > Tholera decimalis. The sequence goes on from OW964559.2 coordinate 16,163,335, forward strand.
TAACATTTTAATCATAACATTTTCATAAACATTATATTTGCATCTTCCCTATTAGTTTTCAGACTAGATAAAGTAGCTTCATGATAGTATACTGAACCAAACGCACACTGTAAAGGCAAGTAGGAATACATATATCACAAAAATATACTTGGATCGGTCTGGTACATACACGACAATTATAAAAACTTTTTACCAAAAAATTAAACCGACTCCCAAAAAACACTGCAAAGTGAAAAATAACTTTAATTTCGGTAGTTGGTGTCTTTAGTTTTGTATTTTCGTTTTTGGCACCGACTTCCGAAATTAAAGTTATTTTTCACTTTGCAGTGTTTTTTGGCAGTCGGTTTAATTTTTTGGTAAAGTTTTTATTTCACTCTTTTTAGTTGGTTGATTTTTAATTTACCTAGTTACAAGAGCCTAAATGTCAACTACTTATAAAATTTTACAAAATATTGCTTTTCCCAATGCTGGGCCGTTCATTTTTTAGGAGTTCTCCTGGTACTTCACCATCAGCTATACATCACCATATGCATTGTGACGAGCATAAAGTGCTTAATATCCATATTTAAGTAATCAAATCGCAATCTATGAAATACTTATTATTGAGTAGTTTCGGCGACCATCTGTGGTCTTCATCATCAGTTCCACTTCCCGAAATGGTACTTTTTGAGAGTAACTTGTGCAGTTGCTCTCAAAAAGTGCCATTTCGGGAAGTGCAACTACACAAGTTACTATAAAAATACTCAAATCACTATAGGTGTGCCTATAATATTTGAAGAGTTCCGTCGATTTCTCCAGGATCCCATCATCAGATCCTGACTTGGTGACAAATGGTACCAATTTCGAAGTATACCCTATCAAACAAAAAAGATTTTCCAAATCGGTTCTGCCGTCTTCGAGTACTCGGTGATCATACATTAAAAAAAAAAAATATACGCGTCGATTATCAATTAACCGAGGAGGTTATTATTTTGGTCGTCGGTTGAAAATGCTCACACTGATTAAAACTTCGAAACTATTTGTACTTGCTGTTAATTGTAACATTATCTTTGCAGTACATATATAGATTTATAATAATAATAGTAAATTACAATTAAGAATAATATACTTAACAACTTAACTATACATGTATATACATATACTGTACTATAGTATGTTTTTTAAACTGAGAGTCACTAACACTATCAATAAAACTTCAAACGAGATATTTACCACGTATTTATTGTTTCGAAAACTGCAAAATACGTCTTCTTAAGCATTGTATAATTTTATGCATTCAGAATTTACACTAAAAGAGTGCTTGTACTGTGGTAGACTTAGCACAATCTGTCTGTCTGAATAGCCTTGGCAATTCTGAAGTGCCTGTAAATGGTCTATTTTAAGTCATTGCTTTTTTAAAGTTCTATTTAAATTAGAAATATTATGAACAGGGGCAGACGTAGTTTAGACCTAGTGGACATCCTCCTCCACCGAGTACTACCTACTATTTCTGAACTACTACTACTACTATTTCAGAGTACTACTTTCTGAACCGTAAGGCCGTGCGCGCACTGCCTTGCGGTGGCACCCGATGCGTTTATTCTATCGCACCGGTAGAATAACCGCAATCTCAGGTGCGCGCACTGCGGCGAGAAAAACGCACCTTTTGCCTGAAAATGTTGCCATACATACAGATTTCTTCGTATTTATACAAATTCCATTCTGTACGAGGCATGCCTTTTAAGTTTTGTCGTTTGAAGAAAAAAACAACTAGAACCTTATAGCACTTTTTATTGTTTTTCAAAGTATTCACAACGTAGCTTAAGAGGGTGTCGAGCGTACGAGACGCGCGGATAATAGGTATTTACTGCAGCGGGCTAGTCGTGTGCGTTGTCACACACACAATGACAAGTTCGATCGAGGCCCGCTTGCCGTTGCATGACAAAGTTTGCTAACTTTGCATTTTTAAGATTTTTGTCGTTATGTTGAATAAACTTGAAAAACGAATATTAATTATTTAGATGGTTTTTTACGGTTACTTCTTCACGCTCAAACGGCTGGATGGATCTAAATGAAGCAAGTAGGTACATAAATCACAAAAATAAATATACCTATTATATAAAAATTAACGTTTGTTTTTACTGTAGTAATACATTATTCATTCCCTCACTATTCATCCTATTGCAATAAAACTTTGATTTTATATATTAAACTCCTCAGATTTTTTTTAATTATTACAATGTGGGTACATTTCACAATACTAGCAATCTTGTTAACCCCTCCAACAAAGCTAAATATGTTTGTGTCTGGAGTGGGTTCACGGCAATAGTGTAATGGGTGGGGTTCGAACCTGCGACCTCTCGATCACAAGTCCGACACCTTATCCATTAGGCTATTGACACTTCGAAACTTGGTAAATAGGAAGTTAGGGTAGATGGGTATGCAGTACTTATTTGAATAATAAAACCAGTATGAAATAAAAAAAATATAATTATGTAATGTCATAATAAAACCAGACTGAAATAAGTTTTGTTTATTAAAATTTCGTTTAGTGCTCGTTTAAATTCTGATGTACTGTCATATTTTTAATAACATTCGGTACTTTAGTACGTGGGGCCATATCAAAAAAACATTTTTTCATTAATGCTGTCTAGCGAACTTACTTCGCAGAAAATATAAGTGTAATTTATTTCATAACAATATATGTATCAAGTGTAACTTAATTTAAAAGAAAAAAAAAATAAAATGTTATATTGCTTATTATAACATTTTACAAAAATTGGACAAGTGCGAGACAGACTCGCCCATGAAGGGTTCCGTAGTAACTATAATAATATAATATAATATGTATATTTATTTGACGAAAAAAATCCTTACAAATTTCTTAAAACTAGCTTATTTACATTTTTTACAACTACGCTAGATAACTTTGTTTTTCATAGTGTTTGTATGAATTACAAAGTTATATTTGCGGTTTTAGAAAATATGCCGTATCTCAAAAACTGCTGACCCGATATCATTCAAACCAATTTTGGTTAAAAGTTTACATTAAAATCTACAGATATATATATATTTTAGATTTTTCACTCCACTATTATAGAAGTTAGAGGGTGGGGATACACATTTGACCACTTTGGAAGCTTATATCTTTTAAACGATTGACTTTATGAAAAAGTCGTTTCAGAAACCCCTATGTCATTTTTAATGACCTGTCTATAAATACCACAAACGCATAGGTTTCATGAAAAAAAAATATTTTCAGTTTTAGTTCCATGTATGGGGAGCCCCCCTTTATTTTAAATGATTTTAATTCTTTTCTTAATATCGGAAAGCGATCATAGAATACATCTACCTACCAAGTTTCACATGTATAGTCTTAATAGTTTTGGAATAAAATAGCTGTGACATACGGACGGACGGGCAGACAGACAGACAGACAGACAGACGGACAGACATGACGAAACTATAAGGGTTCCGTTTTTTTCCATTTGGCAACGGAATCCTAAAAAACGAGTAATTTCTTAAAATATATATTTTTAATTTTGATACACTACACAACTCACAGTAAAGTAAGAAAAGAAAAAAGACAAAAAGATACTATACTTTGTAAGAAATAAAAAGACAATAAAACTTATTTCGAATTTTGAAAATACAATCGTAGAAATATCAATGCATCCAAGGTTTGACTTCCAAGCCTGTTTCGTAATTTATTACCAACATAAGCAGCAGCTGAAAACGCTCGCTTAGGTTTTAAACTGGTTGGAGGAATAGATAATAGATGCTTATATGCTGTTTCTAAGTGATATCCACTAATTCCTCTATTTTCAAACAGGCTTATTTCACGTCTAATACTATATTTTGCCAACCCCGATTAATTTTGTATTTGTAGTTCACGATCTGGGGATTTCATACTCTTATCAATTTCCAGCTATAACTTTTCCTTTAGTGTCAATTGGGGTTGGGATTGGGAGGTTTGTGGCCTTAACTCATCATCTGTTTGTGATCCTGATCTTCTTTCTTCTTCTTCCGTGTCATCTCGACTTTTAAGTTTTTTAACAATACACTTTATTTGCTTCCTCAGTAAAGCCTGTGTAGGAACTGGAAATAAGTCATGCCATTCCAAATCCGATAATAACTGATTTTCATCATTTTTCATGGATTTTGTAATAATTCAACACACCAGTCAAATCATTACTTCGTCGTTGCTTCATACGTTCCACTAAGGATGTTTTCATTTTTTGGCAAGTGCTGAGTTTATGCGAGATAGCTGTTTTATAATAAATTTCAAAGCGGAATCAGCTGTGCATAAATTAGCATCTCGCCGACAGATTGCTTCTACTGTCAACTTAATTGGGGTCAGCACATTAACAATTTTATTTACCAATTCAAAATCAACTTCTTCTTCTTCGGTCGCCGCGAGCTTAGTGTATTTCGAACAGCAACCGGGTGCGCAACCGGCGACCTTAGTGCGACCGCATTATATCGCTTGCTCAGCAAACGTGGTCGATTGCAAAATATTGCATCAAACATCGTTCAATAGGTTTTTGGGCGTACCGATTGCAATCCTGACATTCATTTTAGAATTTACGACGAAAGTTCATTGGCTACTTTGTTAGCTTACAGTTTACACTCGGTTATTGATAATTTAACTGATCCTAGGTTAAGTGACTATTCAGTATTATCTAGGGTATCTAATAATACTGTAATTAATTGTTTAAACCCTTAGATGTGACAAAGGAGAGGTATAATAACACAATTTTACTATATCATCAGAATATAAATCGTTTCTCCGGCAAAATATTAGATGAGGAAATGTTAATAGATAAATATGATATAAATATCTTATGTTTTTGTGAAACCTGGCTAAAACCAGATAGAATGTTGTTTAAAATTAATATTTTTTCAGTTACTAGTGCATACAACAGGTCCTCAGTAGGAGGTGGTACTTTAATATTATGTAGTAATTCTCTTAGATATAAGGAACAAAAATATATCACCGCTTGCTCTGTTGATTGCTTGTGTGAGGTAGCATGTACAGAAGTTGAGGGCCAAACTTTTTTATGGGTTTATAGACCACCAGCATCAAACTTGTCATCATTCTTAATGATAATGGGAGAAATTTTAAGTACCTAAGCTTATAAGAGATAATAAATTAGTTTTCGTTTGTGGTCACCTAAATATTGATTTGTTAGTAAATTCACCTGAACACTGCAAGCTTACTTCATTGTTTGGTTCATGTAACTTAAAATGCACATTCAAGGAAGCAACAAGAATAACACCAACATCAGCTTCATGCAAAGATAATATTTATACCAATTGTGCTATAAAATACTCGTCTCAAATTAATGGAGTTAGTTCTGACCATACAGGTCAACTTGTATCTTTTGAGTTGGTTAAAAAGCGGCAATTAAATAAGACTATTAAGTTTAGGCCACTAACAAAAAATAAATTAATGTTTTTAATGATAACATGTTAAGTAATCTTTCAATAGCCAATTTTGACTCCCATGACCCCAATGAAAATTACAGGATATTATTTTCTTCACTATGCCACGAATTTAGTAAGGCATGTCCAGTTAAAAAATTTCAAATGAGTAATAAATCTAAATTTAATGAATAGGCCACTGCTAGAATAAGAATAAACAGAGACAATTTATACAACTTATACCATGAAAAATCATTGACTTCCGATGAAGCCTTCCATAATGATGTAAGAAACTACTCAAAGATATTTAAAAGAGTATGCGCCTAAGCTAAATCTAAATCAGTAAGTAATAAAATTAGCATTTCTAACAATAAAATAAAAACTGTGTTGAAGGTGATAAACAAAGAAACTGGAAACACAAACCAACAGGGTTAGAATGATTTGACTTTGAACATCGTTGATCAGGTCATCTCAGATAAGTCAAAAGTGGCTGAGAAGTTGGAAAATTACTTTACCAATATTCCAGTAGAGGTTACTAAATCTCTACATTCTTCGCCATCATTAGCAGAATCTTTTTAAAGGAAAACTTCAATAAGGATACACCAACATTTTCATTTAAGCCCATTTCTATTGATGTAATTAAAAAAACATTCCAAAGTCTTAACATAACAAACACTGATGACTTATGGGGTGTATCTGTTAGGGTTCTTGGTAATATTATTGACTCAATTGCTGCTATCCTAACAGGCATATTTAATTAATGTATAGACAGCGGTACTTTTCCCGATTTAATGAAACATAGTAAAGTAGTACTAATTTTTAAGTCGGGTTGTAAGAGTGATCCCTCTAACTATAGACCAATATAATATATGTGCTTCCAGCATTAAGCAAAATATACGAAAAAATCATGCTGGACCAGATGCTGTCACATTTTAACTCAAATGGGATTCTGCATAGTCGGCAGTTTGGTTTCACGAAAGGTAGGTCAACAACAGACGCAGGAGTAGCGCTCATCCGTCACATTCTGGAATCTTGGGAGAAATCTCAGGATGCAATTGGCATATTTTGTGACCTCTCCAAAGCTTTTGATTGCGTTGACCACAAAACACTGATCTGTAAATTACACAATTACAGAATTCGTGGATTCGTGTTCTGCTGACCTTGTTCTTTCCTATTTATCAAACAGGCATCAAAAAAGTATTGTTAATGGAGCGACATCTGCAGGATCCCTAGCCAAGATGAGCGTTCCGCAAGTTCAATTCTTGGCCCTTTCCTTTTTCTAGAGTATATCAATGACCTACCTTACACGATGACCAACTTATCGGATATAATTCTATTCGCTGAAGACACTTCTCTCATTTTTTAAATAGATAGAAAAGATGCGGATGCCTTACATGTAAATGAAGGTCTGGTAGTTCTTGAGAAATGGTTCGCTAATTTTAGCCCTTACGTTACATAAACCCTTGAAGGTTATCAGTGTATTTAACTTAGTAGACACACACGATATCCATATTGAATGTTGGAGAAAAAGTTGCATCCACCAAGGATGCAACTTTTTCTCCAATATTCAATATGGATATCGTGTGTGTTTTAAATTGGATTTCAAAATCAAAGTCAGATTTGCAATCACCACCCCCGAAAACCCATTACACGGTACCTATATCGAATTTTTGAGAAAAAGTTGCATCACCATCTTGAATTTTAAAATTAATACCAGATTTGCAATCACCACCCCCAAAAACCCATTACACGGTACCCATATCGAATGTTTGAGAAAAAGTTGCATCCACCATCTTGAATTTTAAAATGAATGCCAGATTTGCAATCACCACCCCCAAAAACCCATTACACGGTACCCATATCGAATGTGTGAGAAAAAGTTGCATCCACCATCTTGGATTTAAAAATAAATGCCAGATTTGCAATCACCACCCCCAAAAACCCATTACACGATACCCATATCGAATGTTTGAAAAAAAGTTGCATCCGCCATCTTGGATTTAAAAATGAATGCCAGATTTGCAATCACCACCCCCAAAAACCCATTACACGATACCCACATCAAATGTTTGAGAAAAAGTTGCATCCGCCATCTTGGATTTTAAAATGAATGCCCGATTTGCAATCACCACCCTCAAAAACCCATTATACGATACTCATATCGAATGTTTGAGAAAATGTTGCATCCGCCATCTTGGATTTTAAAATGAATGCCAGATTTGCAATCACCACCCTCAAAAACCCATTACACGATACCCATATCGAATGTTTGAGAAAATCTTACATCCGCCATCTTGGATTTTAAAATAAATTAATGATATGAGAGAATTAAAAAAAGAAAAACTATACTTTCGCCGTTATGTTTATTAAATACTCTCGGTAGTCGGTGTTATAGGTTTTGTATTTTTTTTTTTTTTTGACATCACCTTCCGAAATTAAAGTTATGTTTGGCTTTGTAATGTTTTGATATGAAAATCGGTTTTATTTTTTGCTAAAAAGTTTTTTTACGCTTTTTAGTGGGTCGGTTTGTAATTTATCTAGTTACAAAAGCCAAAATGTGAACTACTTATCACCTTGTACAAAATATTGCTTTTCCCGATTACTTGTTTACGTTTACGATTTGTCCCGTTAACTTTTGAGTTCTCCTGGTACTTCACCATCAGCTCTACATTACCATATGCATTGTGACGAGTATAAAGTGCATATCCGAGTAATCGAATCGCAACTCACGAAATACTTATTATTGAGTAGTTTCAGTGGCCATCTGTGGTCTTCATCATCACTTTCACTTCCTCAAATGGTGCTTTTCGGGAGCAACTGCACAAGGTACTATTAGAAATACCCAAAACGCTACAGGTGTGCCTATAATATTTGAAGAGTTCCCTCGATTTTTCCATGATCCCATCATCATATCCAAACGTGACGACAATGGGACCAACTAGAAAGTATACCCTTTCAAACAAAAAAAGAATTTTCCAAATCGGTCCAGCCATCGCCGAGTTATGAGGTAACATACATAAAAAAAAGTTCAAGACGAATTGAGAAACTCCTTTTTTTTTGAAGTCGGTTAAAAATTAACTATTACAAATAAAGACAGAACTTGGCAAAATAAATTACATAGATACCGCATTTATTACGTTACACACACCATTGTATGATTCTACTCTTTATAGTTATTTTAATTTTTTTCATAGACAACGTTAATTTGCTGTGCTCAGGAAATCGTCAAAAATTGTTGTGTGCTATCCAAGGCTCTCGCATTCGTAGTGTCGCACGTACTTAAAATTGAATAATTAATATCATAGGTACAAACTTTTATTTAATTTAATATTAATCTAAAAACCCAGAGTGATGCAAAAATTTACATTCTGGCTATTTATTGTAGTTAGATTTTTTTTTTTTTTTTTTTTTTTATTTAGAATAGGTTCGCGTTTGACCACCATCTCACCTGATGGTAAGTGATGATGTGGTCGAAGATGGAGCACGCTTACCTAAAAGTAACCTATTCACTCTTGACTTAAAGACTCCTAGGTTATAGCTATCGGGAAACACAGACTCCGGCAGGGAATTCCACTCCTTAGCCGTACGCACAATGAAGGTATTCCCAAAACGTTTGGTGCGTATGGGTGGGATGTCCACCATGTAACGATGGCGCTTCGCCGTTTGTCTCGTAGTCCGATGATGGAACGGGCTTGTTGGAATTAAATTGTGTAATTCCATCGCACACTCCCCGAAATGTAACCGATAGAAAACCGATAGACTTGCAACTCGTCGTCGATGTTCAAGGCTCTGGAGCTTTGATTCGACCAGTGCATCGTTGCCAATGAGTCTTTTGGCCCGCTTCTCGATAGACTCAAGCGCGTCCAGTTGGTATTTAGCAGATCCATCCCAAAGATGAGAGCAGTACTCCATACACGACCGAACCTGGGCTTGATAGAGATTGAGCAACTGTTCGGGTGTGAAGTACCGTCTCACCTTTGCTAGGATTCCCAACTTTTTTGATGCTAGTTGAGCCTTAGCCTCGATAAACGGGCCAAAATTGAGGGTAGAAGTTAATGTTACCCCCAGAAGCTCGATATGGTCAGTTATCGGCACAGTTACACCTCGGAAAGTAGGAGCCGGTTCAAATTGGCTCCTTTTTGCGGAGAAGAGACACGCCTGGGTCTTAGCTGCATTAAACTTGACCAGGTTGGCATCGCCCCATTCGGAGACAGCCTTCAAGGTCAAGTTCAAGCGCCCGACCATGTCCTCACGGAGAGACTGGATCTGTGACCCACCAGCTCGCACGCTGGACACATATCTCTCAGAAACTGTGCTGTCGTCTGCATACCCAAAGGTACCGGGCATTAGCAGATCGTTAATGTGCAGCAAGAATAAAGTTGCTGAGAGAACAGACCCCTGAGGGACCCCGGCATTAATTGCCAATTGGCCAGACGAGCAGCCATCAATGACCACTCGAATGGACCGATCCCTCAGGAAGTCTTCAATCCAAACGCAAAGTTGGGTGGGTAACCCGAAAGAAGGAAGCTTAGCAATAAGGCTATCGTGCCAGACCCTGTCAAAAGCCTTGGAGATGTCAAGGGAAACAGCAAGTGCTTCCCCTTGCCTCTCAATGGCCTCACTCCAGATATGAATGGCATACGCTAGAAGATCCCCAGTTGACCGGTTTTTGCGAAAGCCGTATTGCCGGTCACTGAGGATGTCGTTGGCTTCTAGGTATGCCAGGAGCTTACTATTAAGTACACGCTCCATACTCTTACAGAGTATGGACGTGACTGAAATAGGCCTGTAGTTGGCAGGGTCAGCACGACTGCCCTTTTTGGGTACAGGCTGTACGTTAGCCAGCTTCCATGCTTTCGGCACCTTTCCAGTCTCTAGCGAAAGGCGAAACAGGCGTGTCAAGATTGGAGACAATTCAGGCGCACAAGTTCTAAGAACAATTGCTGGTATCCCGTCGGGGCCACTAGCTTTGTTCACGTCTAGATTACGCAGCACTCTACGGACGTCCTTCTGATGGATGCGAATGTCCGACATACACGTCTCGCATCCAATAGGAGCATCAGGAGGGTGAGCGCCACTACTATCCAGACGTGAAGACTCCGCGAAGAGAGCGGCAAACAAGTTTGCTTTTTCCTCAGCGGAGTGAGCCAGAGACCCGTCAGGTTTGAGCAGTGGTGGTAGTGAGGGGCGACAGAAGTTCGATTCAACCGACTTTGCCAGGGACCAAAACGCTTTGCTTCCAGCAGGGTATGAAGCGAGTTTGTTCCCAATTCGGCTAACGTGGTCAAACCGAGACCTCCGCAAAACCTTCTTGCTGGACTTGGCAGCCCTGTTGAAGGCTCTCTTCTTCTGATCCACGTCATTTGCTTTGCAGTTTCGAGCATCGACCCATGCTAGGTACGCCGCGTGTTTAAGAGCTTCAGCGCGATCACATTCGGCGCCAAACCAAGGTCGAGCTTTGCCGGACATTTTTAGGTCAGAGAACGGAATGTAGTACTCCATCCCCTGTCGCAAAACATCTGTCACGGCGTCTGCGCACGACGATGGATCATTTGAAGAAAAGCAAGTAGGCTGCCAAGGATAACATGCAAAGAAAGATCGCATGCCATCCCAATCCGCTGACTTGTATCGCCAAACCCGCCGAGTGCCTTTAAGGCTGAGATCGGGCGGAGAGTAGACGGATACAGACTTCACCAGACAGTGGTCGGAACTACCTAACGGTGAGGATATCGTTACCGAATAGCGGTCTGGATCTGTAGTCAGCAGAAGGTCCAAGCAATTGGCTGTGTGCGACTCAACATCCGGCACCCTCGTTGCTCCCTGGACCAGCTGAGTGAGATTTAATGCAAGTGCAAGATTGTGCATTTCTCGCCCAGCATGGTCCGTGCACTGGTATGGGAAGAGCCACTCCTGGTGATGGGCATTAAAGTCCCCCAGCAACACGAGCTGAGCTGAAGGGTACCGCTGTTGGGCCGCATCTGCCGCCTCACTGATGTACTGTGTGAGCCTGGTTGTCTCCTGATCTCCGCTGTGCGAGCGGTAGACACAGGCATAAATAATTTTGTCTATGCCCGTGTCCACCAGAGCCCAAAGCGTAGAGAACCTGGAGTCCTCAAGATTCCGGAGACGCCGATAGCAGATGTCGTCGCGGGCGTACATACATACACCCGCACGTGGTTTAAAGTTGTGCTCCAAGGTAAACCCTGGGTATAAAAGATACGACACGTCTGACGGACATCTGATCTGCGTCTCCGAAAGAAACAACAGAGCAGGTTTATCAGTCTCGAGGTGGTGGTGGACTGCGACGAGATTTGAGTGCAGACCTCGGATGTTACTGAGGTGCACTTTGAGAGAGAGGGAGTGCAGCCGCTGTTTAACTGTGCTCTGTTTTTTCCGTTTCATAAATTTTGAGAGTGAAGAGGAGAGGAGAAGGAAGTGAAGTGAGGCTTCACGCTGTTAACCCCCAGACCCGCACTAGACAGACGGTATCGATTGGGGGACTAGTCTGGAGACTGCGGGGACGCCCGAGCCCCCCCGGGAATGTCCATCGGGCCCTCTCATCTGGTCGCCAACCAGCACGATGGTGCATTCCGGGATTTTTCGACAGTTGGCGGGGCAGCCTTTCATGCGTGGCTGGCACACTACTTGGGCCCCCAACTACCTGCGGTCGGCCAGCGGTGCACCGTGCCTCGGATCCCGCTACCCTCCGCGACTAGTCTCCCGATACGTCCGCACTAGTGCGAGCCAGATTGGTCTTTCAGCAGTGAAGCAACTACTTCGACCCAACTCCTTGATAGGCTACACAGGGCATCGTACCGGAACACAGCTAGGCCGTTTGGCGGTACGTCTTTGCCCTGTGGGTGGTCACAAGCCTGCGGTTTGAACCTACCACCAGTTTGATGTCACCTGATTAGCACCACCCGGGGACCACGTGTAGGGATTCTCACAGGGGTATTCTCCTACGGACGCGGGTGACTCGGCCCCCAAAAGATAGATGAATTACAAACCAACTTATTAAGTTTTCGTAAGATATATTTATCTTATCCATAAAAGTTTTCTCAGGGAAAAACCGGCCTTATCTAGTTTACAGTTACGAAAAAGACTAGCGGCCCGGCCCGGCTTTGCACGGGGTCCTTAACAATTGTTTTCTTCGACAGTGATAGTACGTGGTTACAAAAAGTGCGTTTAGCTATCATTTAATTTAAAATATATAAAAAAGTTTCATCTTGAATCAAACTTGTGCCAGCTGTTTCGCTGCAATGAATTTCTTGGCTGCGTACTTTTAAATCTGTGATAACTTCTAAACATTTAAATGAAAAAAGTAAAGGGCAATTTTTGATCTACATAAGGTAAATAATATATTATTTGGATAAGGACTAGTATTTATTAGGAGAAATTGCAAATAGAGTAATATTTTAAATTAATTATTTAGAGATAAAAATGGTTACTGTGAGTCAACAATATGAGATGGATATATGCTATCGCGGACTGTTTTGTAGGCCTTTTTATGATATATACATTTCCGTAGTACATTATTTTACCGTAGGTTGCAATGTAAGCACTTGAAAATCGTTTTTTTGGCGGCATCATCACAAAATATGGAATTTTTTCTATAAAACACACACTTAAGTAGAATGTTTAAATTAACGTTGTTTATGAAAAAATAACCATAAAGAATAGAATCGAACAATGGTGTGTGTGTAACGTAATAAATGCGGTATCTAGGTAATTTATTTTGCTAAGTTCTGTTTTAGTTGTAACAGTTACTTTGATCAATACAGTGTGAAATTCACATGGCGGAATAAGATTGTGTAATTCCATCGCACACTCCCCGAAATGTAACCTATAGAAAACCGATAGACTAGCTACTCGTCGTCGATGTTCAAGGCTCTGGGGCTTTGACTCAACCAGTGCATCGTTGCCAATGAGTGTTTTGGCCCGTTTCTCGATAGACTCAAGCGCTTCCAGTTGGTACTTGGCAGATCCATCCCAAAGATGAGAGCACGACCGAACCCGGGTTTGATACAGATTGAGCAGCTGTTCCGGTGTGAAGTACCGTCTCACCTTGGCTAGGATTCCCATCTTTTTTGCTGCTAGTTGAGCTTTAGCCTTGATGAACGGACCAAAATTGAGGGTGGATGTTAGTGTAACCCCAAGAAGCTCCATCCGATTGGTTATCGGCACGGTTACACCACGGAAAGTAGGAGCCGGTTAGAATTGGCTTCTTTTTGCGGAGAAGAGACACGCCTGGATCTTAGCTGCATTAAACTTGACCAAGTGGGCATCGCCCCATTCAGAGACAGCCTTCAAAGACAAGTTCAAGCGCCCAACCATATCCTCACGAAAAGACTGCTGTCGTCTGCATATCCAAAGGTACCGGGCATAAGCAGATCGCTAATGTGCAGCAAGAATAAAGTTGCTGATAGAACTGACCCCTGAGGGACCCCGGCATTAATTGCCAATGGGCCAGACGAGCAGTCATCAATAACCACTCGAATGGACCAATCCCTAAGGAAGTCTTCAATCCAAACGCAAAGTTGAGTGGATAACCCGAAAGAAGGAAGCTTAGCAATAAGCCTATCGTGCCAGACCCTGTCAAAGGCCTTGGGACCCTGTCAAGGGAAACAGCAAGTGCTTCCCCGTGCCTCTCAATGGCCTCACTTCAAAAATTAATGGCATACGCTAGAAGATCCCCAGTTTGACCGGTTTGATTTTTGCGGAAGCCGTATTGTCGGTCACTGAGGATGTCGTTAGGTTCTAGGTATGCTAGGAGCTTACTATTAAGTACACGCTCCTTACTCTTACAGATTATGGACGTGACAGAGATAGGCATGTAGTTGGCCGGGTCAGCACGACTGCCCTTTTTGGGCACAGACTGCACGTTAGCCAGCTTCCATGCTTTCGGCACCTTTCCAGTCTCTAGCGAAAGGCGAAACAGGCGTGTCAAAATTGGAAACAGTTCAGGCGCACAAGTTCAGAGAACAAGTGCTGGTATCCCGTCAGGGCCACTAGCTTTGTTCACGTCGAGATTACGCAGCACTACGGACGTCCTTCTGATGGATGCGAATGTCCGACATACACGTCTCGTATCCAATAGGAGCATCAGGAGGGAGAGCGCCACTAACTGCATCTGGTTATACTGTAAATCGGTACAAACATAGTTGGGGAAAGCTCAGCAGATGATGAATGAGAATGTGCGATGCGCTAGTCTGTAAAAAATCCTAAGCTAAGTTGTTGATGTTTCCAGTGGTGGCGAGCGGCGGCGGCATGAGCGGCACGTCGGGGCTGCAGTACGAGCCGCCGTGGCAGCGCCAGCAGCAGCAGCAGAACCAGATGCGGCTGCAGCAGCTCATGCAGCACAATGTGAGTGCCGCCGACCTTCACACCACACACTAATATCAGGACCCTACGGCTCCCGCGACCCGACCTCCGACCACCGTAGGCGCGGGCTTGTGGGCTCACCGTCCGGATGTACTACATATTTTAATATTATGTGTTATGTATAAAAAGTACTCAGTGTATTGATATTTCGATAGGATGAGTATATGATACGTTGAACGTTCGATCAAACAAATATTCGATATTTTGAACTATCAATGTATTTGGTGTACGATATATTGAATGTTTGATTTATTAAGCATTCAATATCGAATATTTAGATGTTTTATGTATAGTGGTCGATCAATTGATATTCGATTATTTGGCATTCAATTTGGCCATCGTCTGGTATCGTTGAACGTTCGATCAAACAAATATTCGATATTTTGAACACTTGATGTATTGGGTGGACGATATATTGAATGTTTGATTTATTAAGCATTCGATATTAATTATGAACATTCGGATATTTAGATGTTTTATATATAGTGGTCGATCAATTGATATTCAATTATTGGGCATTCTATTTGGTCCGTTATGGACCAGGCCCGAGTTGATGGCGCGTCCTGTTCCACGCGTCAAAGGGCAGTCAGCAGCAGTATTAACGGGATCTCACAGGGTCATTGCCTGCTGAGGTTGCGGGAATGTTCTAGCGGTTTACTGCGGCCCCAGAAATTAAGGGCATTGAAGGAAACAGGGTTGGTTTTTAGTCACCAGAAGTCTGACTCCTCCTTCACCCAGAGCGAGAGAAGTCATTCGATGATTCTCCCACCCAGAAAAAAAAGGACCTTACAGCTCGTGTCGTGCAAGCTTTCAAGTTTGCTACACATGAATTCCTTTTTGGCCTCATCTTACCCTGGCTTTCTTAATCGGCCCCATTTGCTCCGCTAGAATACGTCATCAGCAGATAGGCCGCAACTTTTCATGTTTTTCCACCATCCATATAGTACAACGTATCGGCCTTGTGATCCAGAGGTCGTGGGTTCGAACCTCACCCATTACACTAATGCTGTGAACCCACTCCAGACACAAGCATATTTAGCTTAGTTGGAGGAGTTAACAAGATTGCTAGTTATGTAAATATACCCACATTGCTAGATCTATTTAAAAAAATAATTAAATGCTATCAACTTTTGGCAAAAACTAGCAATAGTTTGTTATAAAGTCATAACGTGGACATGCTGTGGCTTGGTTGACAAGTACTGACAAACATGATGAGGCTGACTGTCTGCGAGGTCAAAGACGTTTACTAGGTGATTTTTCTGTTATTGCTGTCTTTGGGTTATCTAATATTGCTAAAAAAAAATATTATTTGTGATTGTGACAAGCATGTATTGCGTTACATCACTATTACAATAGTTGTGAATACTATTCTTGTTGAATTTTCTTTTTGTTTTATAAATCAATGTTAAAAACCTGATGGCAAGCGCTTGACGCGCGTTTTTCTAATGCGTGTTTACATACATAACAATGGTCCGTTTACGACGGCACACTGTGATCGCACATTAGTAAAAAGCGCGTCAAGCGCTTGTCATGTGAACGGGCCGTGATTGACAACAGCAAATGGGCGCGAAGTTGTACGCGGGCGGGCTGGGCAGCCGCGACCCGGTGGCCATGGCGCTGCAGCAGCAGCGCGCGCGGGAGATCATGATGGGCGGCGCCGCCCGGCCGCGCGGCCGCCCGCCGCTCGCGCCCCGCGCGCCGCCCTCCACGCTCGCGCCCGCGCACGACGTCGTCAACCTCGACTCCGACTAGGCAGTGTGTAAGTCCATCATTTTGTTTTACTGTTATGGTGTACAATAAAGAATATATCTATCTATCTATTGCTCACTCTTTTTGTATTTTTGTTTTATTTAGGGGCATTTGTCTCCATGGACATTGCTTGCGCAAGTTATTTAGTTTGTAACTTTTTACTGACATATATCCGAACGTATCACATATTAGAATACAAATTCATATTTTGCCGCGGTTTTTGAGTTGACCAATCATCCCTTCTTAGCTTCCTATTCCCACGAATCAGAGAAGAAATGCTCGCCGCACGCGCCACTTTTGGCACACTTATCGCTAACCAATTACCGAGCCGATTCTATGGTTCGAGAGGGTATAATTACCTCCGCCATATTGTGTCTCGGAGCATTGCAGAAGAAACTATCGTAAAACCACCACGCGACTCGCCCGCTTAGCAAGTGAAGCTATCACCCCGCGTCTAGCCGAGATTAACTAAATACCGCTGTATATCTAACTACCAAAAATATCCGTATTGGACACACACGTGTGACAAAACAAAGACTACAGTGAAGTGATTAAATATCCGAAGAAGAAAGTGATTCAATCCACGTGCGTCTTCTACTCCACCTAATCAGCTCCAGAACATCCAAGTAAGTCCATCAACCTTTTATTCCTACACCTGGTCAACTCAATACTGTGTGTTCATTACCTCACCGCCCGCAAACTATTATTTTCCCGCCACGATTTCTTCGCGGCCTAGCATAGGTTACATTGAGTTCATAACTCTGGTCCTTCGATTCCTTCCACACCAAATGTACAAGCCCCAGCGTTCCCTAATCTAGATGATGATGATGATGACAAGAGATAGGATAGGATAGGATATAGAGATATCCTATCCTATCCTATCTCTTGTCCTTGAAAACCAGCGACAGACACTAATCAGGCATTATAGCTGAAATGTGACTTTTTGGTGCAACCGTGTAGCACACAATAATGACTAGAATTAAGTTTATTTATGATATTTAATAATATTATTATATGCCATCTATTTGTTGTGCCGAATAAATAATATTTCTCTCGTTCTCTTCCAACACTCCCCCATTGCCTGCATCCTGAAAGTTCATTGACCAGTCAACATGGGTATTTTTATCTTACCAATTTTTTTGTGTTATTGCATTGAGATGTTCACTTTTTTGTCAAAATTTGTTACTTATTTTACAATGCTTTAATTTCCGTCCTTCACTAGTGAAATCCAATGTTGTCGTTTGTCAAGTTTATTTTTATAAAGCTGTTTATGTGAATGTAAAAACAACAGACTCTTAGACAATTTTTTTATTTCATTTCTAATATCATTTCATTTTCTAATATCAGTTAATTGGTCTATAGTATAAACCAAGTATATGGTGCAATAAAATTATAAATTAAATAAAAAACTTTTCTCTTTTATCTATAAAAACCTTGTAAAATGGAAATCAATTGTTTTGATAAGAGTAATCATGGATCTTCTGGAAAGAGTAATTTGGTTCCGGTTTACGGAAACGACTAATTTCGACCCGTTTTAACTAACTTTTTTTTATATAAACAGGTAGTGAGTGAGACAGGCGCAAAGTGGACCGAAGTGTACAGTGAACGATAATAGGTGCTACACTGCTATATGGAGTGGAGTGTAGACGCCACGGGCTCGCCGGCGGCCGGGGCGGTAGCAGTAGCCGAGTACAGGGACCGCCCCCGGCGGATCCGCAGCTCCACACTCGAGGTGATCATCTGGCCAAAATACAGTGATATTTTGGAGTGTTAGCTCCATATATGTAGCTTTTCGCCTTGAGGCTTGCGCTCTTAGTGCTACATATCAAGAATCTCAGTATTTTATTTGTAGTTCAGACCCTTTTAAACATTAGCCATATACACTCCATATGATTTCCTAACGCGGACCGGTGGCGTCCACATATCAATGAAACTCCACTTTGTTTCGTTAAACTCAACAACAGCGGAAGCCTAAGGCGTAGTTTAGTAAAAATGATAAGGCGCACAAGTTTGGTCATATTTTAAGCTTCGTATAGATAGTTGTGCTCAGTCTTGAAATGTGACACTTGTGCTAGCGGGAGTTAACATTCTTCTTTCTGACACTATGTGTGAGGATGATGTAGGAACTGTCGAACCAACGAAGCATCCTAAGATAGCTACTGGAAATGCATTCTTGATAAGAGTCATCATTAATCATTCATTAATCTATTCATTCCAAAAAACATGACAACTCCATTTCATAAGGTTATTGTATTAAGCAGCTAGTGCACAGAGGCTGCAGGCAACTATTCCATCTTCGCGTATAGATAGGCACATCGTTATTTCCAGCCTCCCGTAACGCGTCAGAAAAGCAGACAGCGTGGAAGTTAGTGGAATCCATCTATGCTCACATTTTAGACTATCTAAGTGTGTAATAAAATAATAGTAATGTGATTGTATGTATGCTATCCCAGGATGCTTCAGGTGTCAGCTTGATAAATTTTAACTATATCTCTCAGTACAGGAACTTAGTGATAAGTTATATGTTGGTAGTTAGAAAACTTCTGTGTGTATAACATAGTAGTGACCGCGTCTTTGCGCACGGTCCTGTATGACCACACCTTATAGGAATAGTGAGAAAATGGAGTGCTAACACACATTCCTAACTATAACTGACATTATGAAGTTGACTGGAAACATGTCCGTGTAACAATGCCAAAATCCTACTCAATAGTGTTTGAAATTAAATGAATTCGACATTCGTACAACGCACTCCATTTGTTTGCTAACCGTGACAAGCACCCTCTATGTAACAATATAGGTAGTGATAATATATTACTCTACATAATATAGATACTGCAACACCAATCTAAAATTAATGTTATTCTTTGGTTTATGTATATGTAATCAGTATTTTTGATTGTTAATTAGAAAGTGGAAAACAATATATCAACTCTGCACATAAACCATTAGTAACAATCAATTTTAAGATTAGAGAGAAGTTATTTTCGTGAAGTTATCACATATTTTGTTATGGTGGCAATTTCAATGTCGAATAAACCTGATCTGTTTAAAATTATTTTATTCCCGTAATTATAATTAAGCATAATTTAGGTTCTTACAAATTCTTCGAGGATGGAGGGAGACACAAGGAAATGATTTCTAAGCAGGTTTTATCATAGTGATTAGTCCCATTTTCGGCCTCAAATATTGAATTCGTTTCGATATTCCTGTTTCATAATTATATGATAATATTTCTATTATATAAAATAAACCTCTGTTTATAACTTCATACTTATAATTAGAAAGAATCAATTTTTAGTTTGGGCCTTAGCAATTATTTTTGTATCCAAAACTGTGTACTCACAATGAAATCATAGTGCAGTATGACTGTCTTATTTTGCAATTATTTTATTTACTGATCCTGTGACGTCACTGTGGGATTATTTAAGTGATGGTTATGTGACTGTATTTATTTGCCTGCTACAGAACAGGCGGTTTAGTTGTGATATTGCCTATTATTAAATTTTTGTATACGTTTATTTTAAACAAGTCACTCATGTGACTTTAATGTTAGGTGCAACAATCTATAGCGATATATTTTAGAATACATTAGTGTAACATGGAAATTGTAGTGCATTTTGAAACTTGTGAGCTGACATTTTGTTTATGAGAAATTCTCATTATGTTATTATAATTTTGGATTATTTTACAGGTTTTTTCTATGCTTAAAATGTTATTTATAAAATTTATAAAACAGTTATATTAATAAATGAGCAGTATTTCAGTTAGTTATAAGGTCATGTTATATCCATTATCACCGCACAGCCCTATAGTTTATTTTTGTTTTTATACAACTACCTAGCAATAGTGTTGCTACATGAATATTGTGAGGTTGCTACACAAGTGAGGACTGCTGTAATTGTTTTATTATTTATGTAATATATAATATAATTGTAACTGTAGAGAACTTCCTATTATTTTGTAGTACAATCAAAGTATAATAAATGATTCAAAATGTGTAAAAAATGTTTTATTTAATTAATTTTACTGAATGCCATGAGAAGCGGAAACCGGCATTCACTTACTATATTATCTAAAAAGACTTCTGCAGCTTAAACCAGCTTCTAATCTTCTATCCATATAATATCAGTAATATAAATGTTTGTGTTATTGTGTTTCAATCACTCAAAAATGACTAAAGAGACGCTTATTGATATTAAATGATATAGGAACTGTAGACCTTCCCCTAAGCTATTTATCTGGAATTGAAACACATCCAAAATTTCATATATGTGTACACATCCAAATTTTATGTACCTACTTATTCTAAGTACATAATTCTATTGATATACTATCGTGAGAGGTTTGTCCCCCATGTAACCCGTTCGTATCGGTTGACAGAGGCCGCCGCACAGTGATTCATCCTGAATATGCTAGCTAGACAAAAGTCACTTTCCAAGAACTAATTGTCTAAGTATGTAGCCATTATCCCGGTTCTAAGAAATGTTTTGCACACATTTCAATCACTGATAAGCTAATGAGGGCTGTTATACAATATAAATAAGGGGTAAGTAAGGTGTTAATTAGTTGCAATTTTGCTTCTAACGAGAAATATATGCTAGTGAATTTTATACTTGTCAAAAAAAAAACTGATGGATTTTGTAGCTGAAGGTTTGTACTTTTTATTTTGATACTTACAAGTACCTATAGCTTTTCCTGGTTTTTCCCATCATTTATAAGACGCGCTATGTTGCAAAATTTTAATATTTTTTACTTGTTTTTAATGTTTGATGGACCAGAAACTATCTCTCCCCTCTTTCCCCTAGGTTGATATTTCGATATAAGTATCATAGCTATATGCGCCAAATCCAAATGTTGAGACTGATATCTTTATACAATAAGAACCCAAGAATAGGCTTTTTTCTATTAAGTTTGTGATTTGTGAAATGTTGAGATTAATCTTCTTTAAAATTAAAAGCTTAAAAATTTAAATACTTTATTATGTTTGGAAGGGCTAGACTAACAGGATAGACGGTCAACAACCTAATCAAACTGGTTGCACCAGTATTTGATATGGAGTACCTACTTAACTGACCTATGCGACTAGGTACCTAGTTATTATGTTATGAAAAATTATTACGTAAAGTAAAATAGGCAAGTATCTAAGTGTGTTTAGTTAGACTGGGATGAATTAATAAGTGGACTGTATTTAACATAGGCAGGTATTCAAAGGAAGCATGCTAAAGGTTTGACTACCTCCGTATCTCGAGATTAAGAGCTACTAGCGGAGATCTGTTACCATCAATGTATCCCTTTATCTTGTAAACTACGTACCTACTAATTCTGATATTAGGCGACTAATTTTGGATGTGATTAGAATCTAGATCCATGACCGTGGCCAAGTCAGGAGTTTCATGCCGTCCCGGGCAAGAAATAACGATTTTAATCCTGAGAGTCGTTCGTCGCGGTCGCCTCCGAAAAAGAGAGTAGACATAGTGTCGGGCAGTGTAGGTGTCGCGCCGTGCCCGTGCTGCTCGCTGCAGCCGATCTCTAGGGTTGCTTGCTTAGTCTAAATCTGGCTTGCCCTAATTAGTCTAAATCTAGGAGAAATAATGGACAGGTGCGAGTCGAACTCGCCCATGGAGGGTTCCCTAGTAGCTACGTAAAATAAGTTTATTTTTCAGTGTTTGTATAAATAACAAAGTTTGCTTTGCGGTTTTTTAAATCTGTGCTGTATCTGTATCTCAAAAACTGTTGACTAGGTACCTATATCTCGTTCAAAACAATGAAAAATTTCATTGACATCTACGGCATAATTCTTTAGTATTGTCACTCCTTAGAAAATTACAGGGGTGGGGCATATTTTACCACTTTGGATCTATCTATCTTTCAAACGATTGACTTTAAGAAAGCCTCCTTAATGTTTGAACGAAGTTCCTTATCGCGCGTTACGAAAGGGGGCTAGACGGAAAAAATTCATACGAAAAGTTGTAACGACACTACAAGAGCTAAACGCGAGTTTTATAATGCTTTAAAGTATATGATTCACTGCAGTTAACACAATCAGAAAAATATATGATATTCTTCAGGATATAATCTAGTTAAGTAGTGTGTTGAAAACATAATACAACAAATTTTAATTAATAGAAAAAAATCACAAAGTAACCTCTAAAAAAATCTTTTAACGAATAAAAACCATATTAAAATACATACGATCTTTCTGATTTTTTGACAAATTATTAAACAAGAAATATACTAACGTAATACTGTTTTATTTTTTTAATCCAATCAATATATTTTCAGTAAATCGCGTATACTTATTTCGCAATATAATACGTACGCATGTGTGCGTAAACGCCTGTGTACCGACAGTGCCGGCCAAAGAGTAAAGTAATATACAGGTGCCGGCCAACGCCTGTTGCTATATGGACGTGTGGCTCTTCTCGCCGATTTATTTCGTCTCAGAATTGTTTGTAGTTATTATAAAGTTTCGTTTGTAAATTCATTATTTTATTTATATATTCATTGTTGGAACCGACTTCAAAAGAAAGGAGGTTCTCAATTCGTCTTGAACTTTTGAAGTGAAAACTTCTTTAGGGCAGTTGAGGTGGGAGTTGAGGGGGGAGTTGCGGGTTGAGTTGCGGGTCGAGTTGCGGGTCGAGTAGCGGGTCGAGTTGCGGGTCGAGTTGCGGATCGAGTTGCGGGTCGAGTTGCGGGATGAGTTGAGGGGCGTCTCGTGGGGAGTTGAGGTAAAGAGAGAGAGAGGGCAACGGTATACCTTTGAAATTTCGTAAATTTTTGAAGGTTTCACTTCTACCACGTGTGAATTGCACACATGTTTTTTTTTTACAATTCCTTCACTAATTAATCGAAAGGAACTTCGTTCCATCCGGGTGTCCCTTGACACCTCTCAAGTTTTTTTTTTGTATTAAAATCATAGAGCGGTTCACAGAATACAAGTTTCAACAGTGTGGTCTGAATACTTTCCGAATAAAGTGGTTGTAACATACGGATGGACAGACAGACATAACCATAGATAAAATAAATAAGTAGATTTGGTCAACAGACGAAATTATATCGGAACCGTGTGTCTCCAGTTAGGCGCTGGGCGGGGCAACAACTACACATGCAGTTTAATAAAATCAATAGATACGCACTCGCGCACACACCCGCATTTCTTAAATCAGAACGTACTATACAATCAATAATAAACCTTATTCCGTCAAACACAGCGTGTATTTACCATGCACCGTAGAATTTACCCACACAAAAACATCGGTCGCTATCGTTGTGCTGTGCAAAAGCAATTTATTTTACATATACGCTAGTGATTGACTAAATCGGAAAGCTATCGATTCTTCCATTTATTATTGTACAATTTTTTTTGGGCACCTGAAAATGAACCAAATAAAAAATGGCATGTCCAGAAAATATTACAATAACAATAAACATATTATTAAGAACATAACATTACATAATTATTATTAAGTACTACCTACTAAGTATTAAGGGCTACCCTGGCGCTTTCGACTTAAATCTTAATATTTAATTATCATAGTTATAGGTCAAATAGAAGTCGATGTTAACTTACATTACGCTCTTGAGCGGAACATACCAGCCAAATAGGTTGTATAGAATCCTGAAAAGTTGAATGACTGATTTTATGAATACCCTAAATCATGAGAATAGCTTTCAGTAATAAAATAAAATTTAACACACTTCTGCAAATATCAGTTGTACTCTTAATTTTGGAATTGTCCATTCAAAAAGCCTGCGACTTTTCTTTAGAGACTAGAACATTTCTGCGTTGAAGTGAACCGAGCATATGGTGCTATTTTTTGTAGGGTACCAGTTAGGTGGCATGCCTGTGGCATCAATCCATTCCTTTTTTATGTTACCATCTTTTGGGAAGCTGAAAAGTACGAAAAGCACTTATTTATCATTTACATACATGCTAAGCTACTTCTAAACGTCACCATATAATAAGCATCGCAATAATTACGTAACACACTATAAATCAAGATCTGAATGATTTTGACGTATATTGCTAATCCATTGCTTCATATGTTCGAAATATTGGTCTGCTCAACAACGTCAATACCGCAGTGAGTGTTGTTGATTTAGCATAATGAAACCGATTCCTACTGTAAGTGTGTTACGCAACTATTACCTGCGGGGTAACCGCAGGTAATAGTTTAGTAGGTTATAATAGGTTTTTGTTATAAGAAAAATCCTAGTTAGTAGAGAAATTGTTAAATATATGAAAACAAACACACATCCATGCATAACAAATAAATAGCATGAATATATTGACTTATTTTAAGCTCAATTCACAAATATATTATCTGAACCATGCCGATTATTATAACGCATTCGAAGCTTCAATGGAAGCAAAATACAAAAGCCATAAAAAATAAAGAAACAGCATGAGGATAAGGCATAACATACGATAATTCTAAACCGAAAAACACCACCGATTATTAACCTAAAATTAAAGTAACTTACTTTACGAATATTGGTTACGCATTTCTCTACTACTCTGTAAAAAAATCAAAATAAGTAAAAAAACATTATTTACATCGATCTTCCAACCGGGCTAAAACGGTTGACAGATTGAAAAATAAACTATTGTAGCGACGGCGACGTCGGAACTCCTTACGCATGCTGCGGGCGTAAAATAAATTGTTTATTTTTTTTTACTTTTTTGTACACTTGACTTTTCAACGTATTTTTATTTCTGTCATCTCATGTAAAATAAAAGTTAAACATATTTTCTTAGAGGTTTCCGTATGTGTTAAAAAAACTTTTTACCAAAAAATTACACCAAGTCAGGATCTGATGATGGGACATCATCAGATCCTGACTTGGTGACAATGGGACCAATTTCAAAGTATACCCTTTCAAACAAAAAAAGCATTTTTCAAATCGGTTCAGCCGTTTCCGAGTAATCGGTGATCATACATAAAAAAATAATAATATACGCGTCGAATTGATAACCTCCTCTTTTTTATGTCATCGGTTGAAAAACCCCTAAACTATAATAGCAATATTTCATTCGTCAATCGACATTGCTGTCGATAGCCTACGTTAGTGGATCTGCACAAGCACATCACTAATTCGTCGCAAGAAGTGGCGGCCTCACTACGCGATGAATCCGCGTAATACAGTTTCGTATCTTATGTTTACATTGCTTGTCCAGTTACTTAGTGACGAACTCAGGTAGTGGTTAAGGAGAAATGTATTTATAGCAAAAGGAGTACAGTCGCTCTGATATTTGAAAACAAAAATAACATAGTAAAACCAAGAAATATTTTACGATTTATTGTTTTTCATGATTTTAAAGACAAATATTGTAAAATACTTGTACTTACATATGGTAAGTGATTCCATGATTCACATAGATTTGATTTTGGCTTCGGTTTTTACAAGATACCACAGAACAACTCGTCATTCATATAAATGTTATCACGATCGCCGTCGAAAGCGCACTAGTTCGCGGAGACGGCCACTTGCCTGTGACATGAGCCCTGTGGCCATGTCGCGCGGACACCGATACGCCCCCTTACCACTTCTCTGTATTTTTGATTTCTGTGGACATAACGAATATAATTATAAGGGTTCCGTTTTTTGCCACCAACCAGAGTTTTTTCATATCTTTTTTACTTTATTTTGAACTTTGGCCACCCAAAGCGAATCACTAACGGCCCGGTGGAGGAGTCGCGTGAAAGCCTGCGGCACTTTCCTCAGTTCTGAGCAGAAAATCAGAGGCGGCACTATCGAGGTTTCTACAAACCAGAGCCGACAAAGGGCCAAGTCAGCACACCGACCCTCGCAGTCAACTTCGCAGCCATTCACCACGTCAAGAGCGCCTCCCTCGAGTACGTTTGCGATAGTGAGAGCGACTAGAAGTGCATAACAGAAGTTACGAGGTCGTACATTTTTAAACTACATATATATATTATTTACTAATTTACTTTGGTAAGGAGTAAACTTGAAAGCTGTGCCTAGCATCCCACTGAAACAAACTGCACTGCAATTAAGACATTAATTATTGTTGAAAATGTTCAGAAAACTTTCCTGAGATTCCTATTCAAAACTTTATATCTGCCCCATTTCTTTCATTACGTCATGTACCTTTTAGGGATGCGTCTTGAATTCATTGGAGGTGAGGAGAGGCTGATCAGCTCTGCCTGCAAGACTGAGCGGACTTATCATCAACTGCCCCGAGCTCCATGGCCTTTTCTGCCGACTATTTGCGCCTGACAAATATTTACATTAGACACTCGTATGATTTTCGGACTCTCAATAACCATTTCACGTGAATTTGAAATTCCGGAAGTTTGTTAGGATTTCTTTCCGGGAGCCGGGAGATTTAAATTTTGATTGCTGAATTCCTGGAGACTCCTGGAATTCTTGTTGAGATTTGCACTCTTTTTTTACTGGTTGGGAAAATCATGAAATAACTTCTCTCGCTCTGGGTTAAGCGGCAGGAAATATCAGATTTCTACTGACCAAAAACCCACCCTGTTGCTTCAGCTGCCTTTAAGTTCCGGGCTGCGGTATCTCGTTAGAGCATTCCCGCAACCCCGGTGAGGTTTGCACCCTACCAATGACGCATTGACTCATCCTGCGGTCTGCGCATGCGGTCCGCATGCAGGGCCGGATTAACCATCAGGTAGAGTAGGCAACTGCCTAGGGGCCCCGCATCCACTAGGGGCCCAGTGCAAGCGACAAGATTTTTTTTACATTAAAATTGCTGATCGATATCGGCAATTTAAATGTGCGTGTGAATTTAAATATTTGTATTTAGTAGAAGAATTAAAAAAAAAAACAATTCTTGGAATTTGTAAACAAATGTATTAAAAACTACAGCCCTTAATGTGTGGTCCCTAAGGTTACCGAGGGACCGTACTTAAGTGCTATAGTTTACAATTACGTACCTATACAGCCTCGCTTTATTTTTTTTTTATGATAGGCTCGCGTTTAATCACTGAAATAAGGGGAATTTTGTTGCGCTCAATATTTTGTGAATTAATATTTTAATAAATGCTTGTTTTTTTCACTCCACCCAACTAGTTCGATTCAATAGCTATGACGACACAATATGTCGCTAAGTCGATCCTGTTCTTAGTTGAAACGCATCATAGTTATATTGAATGTTAAAAAAGTTTCTGTAATTGCGATTTGTGAGATTTTTTATAATCATTTAAGAGAGATTTTTATATTTATATAATTGCGAATTAACAGAACGCCGGGTCTACGCCGGGTCTACCCCGGGGTTCTCACCCTCTGCCTGACGTAGGTGCTTACCGGACACGGGTGTTTCGGGAGGTACCTGTTTCGGAAACAGCGGGAGGATACGCCCGGGTGTCGTCATTGTGAGGATCACTCAGCGGACACGATGGAGCATACGGTGGAGGTGTGCCCTGCTTGGTCAGAGTACCACCGTGTCCTCGTGGAGGCGATCGGCGGCGGTAACCTCTCGCGCCCGTCCCTGGTTCAAACCATGGTGCGGGACGAGCGGGAATGGGATATGGTTGCCTCCTTCTGCGAAGCTGTCATACTAGTGATGGAGGAGGCTGAACGCGTGAGTGAAAGACAACGCTCTTCCTCACGCCCCATCAGCCGTGGGAGACGCCCCGGGCGTCGGGGATCGTGAGCTGATCTCCGGCCACTGTAGGCGCGTCCTGGCGATAAGGACCAGGCCCGGGTCGACGGCGTGCCGTGTTCCCCGCGCGCCTCAAAGAGCAGTCAGCAGCACTGACAGGGCCCGATAGAGCCATTGCCTGCTGGGACTACGGAAATGTTCTAACAAGATACCGCGGTCCCGGACCACAAGGGTAACTGAAGGAACAGGTTGGGTTTTTAGTCAGTAAAAGTAGCTAGCTAGCTTCCGCTCTACCCAAAGCGGAAGGAGTCATTTGATAATTTTCCCACCCAGAAAAAAATGTATCGTTATAACTTCGAAACGGATGCACCTATTTGGCAATTTTTTATGTTTATAATTGTCAGGAGATGGTTAGTATATAAGAAAATATTTGAATAAAAAAAATACCTGAAACAGAAATGTGAAAGTAGGCGTGTGAGGTAATAACCGAAAAAAATAACTAGGACGAAACAAAGTTCGTGGGAATGCTAGTAATTTAAAAATATAGTATTTATGTATTTCATTAATAGAAAAACTTTTTAACAGAAAATAAAACCAGTTATTTTTCACATTTGCAGTATTATTTTGGAAGTCGGATTTATTTTTCATTAAAAAGTTTTTGCTCGCTTTTTAGTGGGTCGGTTTATAGTTTATCTAGTTACAAAAGCCTCAATGTCAACTACTTATCACCTTTTAACCCTTTCACGCATATGGGACATATTTGTCCCCGCATAATTTTAACAATTTATTCTAATTCTGGCAAAGTTAAACCACTTTTTACTACCCATTTATAAAAATAACTGTATATTTTCAAGTTTGCATCCTGGAAACACTAAAAAAAATACATATCTGTCAAACAGTTATCGGCGCGAAAAAGTGAAAAATATTTTCACTAGACGTAAATGTAAAATACTTTTTTATTTTTATGTACTGAGTTTTTGCAGTCGTTTTTAGTTCGGATTTTATTCATTGGTAAGTAATTTATCATTTTATTATATATTTACGATTTCCTACAAAACACTTTGGCATATTTTCCGAAAATGTGTAATGGGACGCCGGTGTCCCAGTATGCATCAAAGTAGACTTTTGTCTCAAACAAACGAAATTGTTGCTTGACTTGAAGACTTGTTTTTATTTTCCGTTTATTATTCGTTTTGTCGTATATTATAGTTACAGACCATGCCTTCAATGCAACGAGAGTTTTCACTGCGTGAAAACGACATTATGGAAGTTTTGATGGCTGACATCAGCGACGATAAAGATGGTTTGGTGCTCGATGAAGAGGACCAAACTTTCTCAGCACAAGATATAGATGCGGGTATGTCGACTGTTGTAATTGAATCAAGCACAACGCCTCGAGAGGAAAATTTTATTGAAAATCGAAAACTTAGCACTACTGTACCTTCTTTCAACTGGCGCAAAAATTCAATAAAATATTGGAGGAGTCGATCTCATGGATCAAAAAAAGATTTATTATGAAGTTGATCGGAAGGCAAAAATATAATACTACTTGAGATTATTTTTCGACTTATTGGATATTGCGATGAATAATTCGTATATTATTTATTCCAAACTGCACGAAGCAAAACTAGTAGAAGGAAGTCTGCTTTCAAGCTTAGAATTTCGCTAGGTTGTTTCTCGTGCATTGATTGGTAATTTTTTGTCCCGACAAAGAGCTTTACCATCAGGAGTTTTGACGAAAAAGCGAATTTCATATATACAAAAACGTGGAACACCTTATGTAATGGTGACAGTAAATATTAGGAAAAGATGCACACAATGTGCCAAAAGTCATGTAGAGAAATCGCACATATTATACCTCACAACGTAATTGTTTCGTTGAATATCACTAAATTATTGTATTTAATATCATATATTATTTTATACGTTTAATAAACAATATTTTCTTACATACTTTGGACTTATTTTGCAGCAAAAGCCCCCTAGTACATATTATGCAATACATCCAAAAATGTATGCCTTATCGCACACAGGGACATATATGTCCCCTCTCTAAAAATACTAAAATATTTATAATATCTGGATAATGTATTATTTTTATGTTAATTTAATCTAAAACAAATAGATATAAACAAATTAAACCATTATTACTATCTCAAAAAAGTTACAAACGTGTAAGGGTTAAAAAATATTTACTTTCCCAATACAAGGCCGTCAATTGTTGAAGAATTCTCCCAGTACTTCACCATCAGCTCCACTTCACCATATGCATTGTGACGAGCATAAAATGCAACAACCATATTCAAGTAATCGAAACGCAACCTATGAATGTAATACTTATTATTGAGTAGTTTCAGTGGCTATCTGTGGTCATCAGTTCCACTTCACCAAATTATGCTTTTAGAGAGCAACTGCACAAGTTACTATAAAAAATACCTAAATCGCTATAGGTGTGCCTATAATATTTGAAGAGTTCCCTCGCTTTCTCCTGGATTCCATCATCAGATCCTGATTATACTATAAGTACCTACTCTTTCAAAAAAATAAAGAAGTTTCCAAATCGGTTCAGCTGCCTTTGAGTAATCGGGGGACATACTTTAAAAAAGCGTTTCCGGCGAACAAGTCGGTTAAAATCACCCAGACTTAAGACAAGAGTCTATGTCGAGAATCGTACCCAGGACGACGAGGTGACACCGATTTCAGCAACACACGATTCAGTCAGTCAAAGTAAGACAGGGGGCCCGAGAATTCCATTGCCTAGGGGCCCTTGACAGGGTTAATCCGGCTCTGTCCGCATGTAAATATTAACTTTTTCACCGCCAACGTACACAGAACGCCGATGCCTCGCCAGCACCACGCTATAAATGTATAACGAAATATATAGCAAACAGTAGTGATGAGGGTATCGTCATATTGATGAATTAGATTTATACGTGCTATGTTAACGTTTTATTTATAATTTTACAGATATAAATAAAAACTGATTAAATATTTACATATTTGTTTTATTTCACAGTATCCCTAGTAAGGAAAACAATATAAATTATAGTATCAAAGAAACTTTAAAATTAGAGCTATAAGAAATGAGGTACATCTCTATTTGTTTCATGACATCATTCTTTGACTTCATTTCAAGTCCTTGGCGCTCAGAGCTCATTAAATTCAATTATAATTAGGGATGTGGTCTATGGTCTTTCTTCTATTTTTGTCTACTCTGACAAATTAAAAATCAAGTTATAAATGGTGTGACTAAGAAATATCTATGTAGCTTTTTTAAGATGCTATTACAAGCCTTCTTTCAGTTCCACACCCAATGAATATTGTCTTTCCCATATGTTTCGGTCACATTCTCATTCATTCCCAAAAACTTCACAGTTGGGTGAGGTACATTTAACCACTAAATATTTAAATGTATTTTTTGGGATGTGACAGAATGCAACCTCAACTACATACACTACATATTTCCTACCTATCTCCCTAATTGCAACTTTAGTTTTATTAATATTTAAATAAGACAAAGAGCTTCAGTATATATAACATTATATTGGGATTTTAACACGTAAAAAGTAACTAATTACAAGTTAACATTGGATTACTAATGCATTTTAAAGTTATGATACAAACCACACACTCCTGAAGTCACTCATCACTCAGTCCACAATGGTTGGCTCAGGCTAATTCTTAAAATAAATTAGATTTAGATGTTTAGATTAGGGATTCCAGTCTTAACACCAACAGACACTTCAATGTACTTGAGTAACCTGCGAGCCAAGAATGTAGCATTGTCTGCATCAAACACATTTGCAGTAATAATGTCTAGTTTCATTTCATTTTGGAAATTCATCAGATCACCAGCACTGATCGCCATAGCGTTCACAGGTAGTCCACCAGCATTCACAAGCACCACACGTCGACGCTTTAAATCCGAATGTACTTGCACTAATATTTTTTTCGCCCACTCCAGACAAAAAATTCTGCTTGTGTCTATAGCTACAATAACGAAGTCGATTCCGATCTTTCCGGTAAGGTCAGACTGTTTAACAACATCTTCTAAATGAAATGATCGTAAAACTATAAGTTTCCAGCGAAAATTCCCTTTGCTGTGAACTTCTGTGAGAGCTTCCGATATTTTTTGAATTATATCAACTGTGGATGAAAGAACAATGACTGTTAACGTATTATTACAACTTGAAGGACCGACCCATGGTGCGACTATAACTTCGTCTTCGATCATCGACATTTTAACGCATGAAACTAACTAAAACTACAAACATATAATTCAAGTAGAACTTCGCAAATCGCAACTGAAAGCGAGCGTTTTGTTTTGAAAATTTGACGTAAGTTATATCAGGGTTACAATGTATAAAAATATTTGCTTGCAATAAACAAATTAATCGACTAAAGTATTCTCTTCATATATTTAATTTATAAAAATGTTTTACCGTGACTTGACACAGAATTATGGTGAAATTCAGAGTTTTGTTGGTTTTATGGTGTACCTAACCTTAGCAATTCTTACATAAAGATGTGACATGTTACTTTTTTCTATCCTTTTACTTACCTACTTTAATCTCGTTTGTTGCCCGTGGTACTACCGGTGGTACTACCAGTAGTACCACGGGCAATTTTTTTTTCCCGTGGTACTACCAAGCAGTCCAGTAGTACTACGGGCAAAAATAATTTACCCGTGGTACTACTAAGATTTTTATTTATTTTTGTAAAACCTTTTGTAAGAAAATAACATTGGTGACATTACAAGTTCAAATTACATTAATAATTATTTTGAAATGAATTAGCTATACAATTTTGTAGCAAAGGTCAAATGTAGATGGTGCTGTATCAACTCCGCGAAAATGTGTGAAACAGCCATGAAACAGTTGAATCTAAAATAACAATGATTAAAAGAAAGGGCGGCAATGTTCTTATTGGCGATGATGGTCATTAGTACTATAAATTAAAAGATTACAAGAATGATTCTTCGATATGGAGGTGTTGTATGTTTAAGAAGTCAAAGTGCTCTGGAAATTTGACTATGAAAGTAGGTACGTACGTGACTAATTCTTTAATATGTAATTATAAAAAACTAATTACTGATTATTTCATTATAGGACCAGCTGATACTGCAAAGGGCATCACACGGGTGTGAACCCAACGTAGCATAAAATACGATAGATATCGCTTTATCATAATTAAAAGAAAAAGTTGAAGTAGTGATAAGCCAATACCACGATTGTACGACAATACAGTATATAATTTGGGCGCAACGTTTAGAAGAAAATGTAAAATTTTAATTATTCAACAACGTAATTTACCGAACGGGCGCGCGGATTGTTGATACTTTTGCAGAAATCTGCAAAAGTATCAACAATCCGCGCGCGCTGAACAGTGTTTCATTTCAATAATTTGTTAGATAATGTAGGTTAGTTTAGTCGTATTTGTTTCATTTTGGTACCATTTATGTATATAGTTATTAAAATACGTGTGTAGTCTATATTTTTACGGTTCTTAACGTTGTGTAGGCACAATTCAATTTCTTTTTATGATATGTCAATAAATAGGTTTTTTAAATAGTTTAAGTAATTTAACGAGTAGGTGTTTAAATCAGTTACCTATTAAAGTTTATTTTTTATGTTCTATTGATAGCTATCTAATGACAGCCGGGACCAACGGCTTAACGTGCTTTTCGAGGCACGGTGGTATCACACCGCAAACTTCCAAACTCTGGGCTACTACTGACATTATATTTTAGCTCTTTTTGGCCCGCGTGAGTCGCGCTTGCGACCACTTGACCAACAGGCCAGTTCTTCTTCCTGTTCTTTTATTTAAAATCTTTATTGATTGAATCAATTTTAATATAATAGGTGGTTAAGTATTACTAGGTGAGATATCTATAGATGTTTATTTCTTTTAATTTGTAGTAATTGGATTAGCCAGTTTATCCTATGGATTCTTTGTAATTTTAGTTAGTAGGAAACGTAGGGACGGATTTCAAACAAGTTGGCATAAATTTAAAAGGAATGTTATTTTTCACATGACCAATTACCTATAAGTTGCTCTACCTATCTATATTCGGATGCATGGAAAACACATACATACGAAAACAAAAATTTGACTAAAGGTATTCTATGCCGAAGTACTCTAAATCTATTCTTAACAATATAATAAATTAATAAATAACTTTGGTGATTTCTCTTACTCTTAAATTTTATCATGTATTCATTAATACTCAGAAAAAAAACATGTTTATAATATTAGTAAATAGTAGGATTATACGCGGCTGAAACTGCGCACAGCTCTATAGCTAACTAATAGCTATTTATTGCGGTAAGTATAAAACACCTCCATATCGAAGAATCATTCTTGTAATCTTTTAATTTATAGTACTGAAGACCATCATCGCCAATAAGAACATTGCCGCCCTTTCTTTTAACCATTGTTATTTTAGATTCAACTGTTTCATGCCTGTTTCACACATTTTCGCGGAGTTGATACAGCACCATCTACATTTGACCTTTGCTACAAAATTGTATAGCTAATTCATTTCAAAATAATTATTAATCTTGAAGTGGAACGATCATAGATGATACATAGGAACGATCTAGTACAGCAAATAATTTGAACTAGTAATATCACCAATATTATTTTCTTACAAAAGGTTTTACAAAAATAAATAAAAATCTTAGTAGTATCACGGGTAAATTATTTTTGCCCGTAGTACTACTGGACTGCTTGGTAGTACCACGGGAAAAAAAAATTGCCCGTGGTACTACTGGTAGTACCACCGGTAGTACCACGGGCAACAAACGTTTAATCTTTGCATTTTTTCCAACTCATCGAAAGGCTTTGTGAACAAGGCGTCTACAATTTAAATTTTAATGCAAACTGAAGATAAGACAGAAAGGTGCATAGATAGCTTGCATAGCTCTTTTTAAAATAGACGAAAGAAAGTTTTTATCTGGCGGGAAGTGTGAGAGTAAGCTGCGATGATTCCTTGCTGCGATGCGTGTTCATGTCAGCAAAACACAATGACTACCTACTTAATGTAATGTATGTATATATTTAATGCATTGAGCTATTAACATACCTTTGATTAAATATTACGTTTATCAGATAGCTGTTTTTACAGCATGTGTGTATTAAAATAATTATTGAAACTGCATAAAAGAACGAAAATGACTTAATGTGACGTTATATACCTAATACCTAGATGGAGCATCAAATGCGCGCAAACGTGTCAAAAAATATCAGCCAATTGTTGGCTTATAAGTTCTTGCGCGCCGATTAGTGCCGATCGTGCCGCTTTGGTGTCACTACGTCTTACGCGCGCTTAGTAATAAAAAATAACAGCGATAAAATGACGGTATGTGTAATTAAGCTGTGCCGGAATTATAAAGGAAAGGTAAAAAATACCAAACACATCACCTATCATCGGTACGTAACCAAAAAACTAAATATTTATTTTTTGTTTTTATGAACACCAAATTACGCCATATTTTATCAGTGTTTCCAGTTTCTTTTTTTCATTCTCCCAACTTAACGTCATTTTTTTGTGGGTCTATTAGTTAGTTTATGGTTACGTTTATATCATTTAGGCCGTGCGCGCACTGCGTTGCGTTTTGGAAACGCAAAATCTGTGAAGTATGGAGTGTCATAGAAGTGCGCGCACTGCGGTGGAATAAACGCGTGCGGTAGAGTCACCGGTGGCCCCGGTCATTCTACCGGTGCGGTAGAACTACCGCAATTGCGGCCACCGCAAGGCAGTGCGCGCACGGCCTTAGTTGGTGTACTTTTATTAATCGATATAAAAAAAGGTGGAGTTTTTCAATACGTCTGTACTTTTTTGTAATAATATAATGTTCGCGTATATTTTTTTTTGTTTAAGAGCCCTTTTCAATAATTATTTTTGCATTCTTCCAATAAACCGATTTCAAAGGTGCCAAGAGTATTTAATAAGTTTCATTTATTAAGTCTTTTTTTATATGATTTTGAAGTCGATGCCAAGTAAAAATTGTTATTATATTAGCTAGGTAAATAATTTACTTGGTGCCAATTTCATGTTCTTATTTTAGTAATTATTAATAACTAGCACTGACTAATGGTGTTAAATCATAGATTTAACCTCCATTTTTATTCCTTCGATAAAAGTTATCTGACTATTAAATAGTCAGCCCTTATCAAACATAATTATTTTTATAGCAACATAACATCTTATTTTTTAGAATACCTAATAATCCTATTATCAGGAATCGATGGATAGATCGAATTCAAAAAAGCCGCGGAGATGCCACGTGGAAACCAACAAAAACTACTGTAGTTTGTTCTGATCACTTCCGTAGCAAGGATATGTATACTCTCAACAAAACAGGGCGCCGTAGACTTAGAAAGGAAGCAGTGCCAAGCAAGGTGAATTTTCCTATAAACTTATAAAATTGTTCGTATTTTCTCATAATTATTGTTTATTTATTTTTTTTTCTTACAGGCATTATTTTTATCATCAGTAAAGTCCAGCGAAAGTGAGGATTCTGATAATATTGAGATAGCAGAGGTAATTTTAAAATGAAATTGAATTAATCGTGTTATCTTGTGTGGTTTAAAAAGATGCTTATCAGTACCTAGGTACTGATAAGCATCTCAGAAGCTCTAGAGCTTCTTAGTCTTCATGTTTTGATTTACGCATCAAAGCTGAAGTCGTGGTATTCACAACAACTATGTACATGAATGGTTTTATTTTCAGAATTCTAATGAAGCTGGACCTTCCGGTATATACAATGATGTGTGCTCCAGTATAGAACCTTCTGATAATTTAATTATCAATGATATTGACAAACTACCTAACAATGATATACCGGACAAAACAGTAGAGCTGCAAAATAAAAGTGAATTAGATGAAGAAAAATCCTTTTCAGATCTTGATTCTATTTTCGACACTCCAAAGAAAGCAAAGCTACGACGTGATTTTCGACGGAAAATAGTGCTCGAAAAGAAGCAACGCTTAAAAATTAAATCTCTTAGGCAAGAAAACCAACGGCTTAAAAAGAAGATTGCATCCTTTAAACAAATTATCGAAACGCTGAAGAAAGAGCGATGTATTGATAACGATATAAAAAAAAACTGAAAGGAGGTGCCAAGAGACCTACTACAAAATATGCTCCAGAATTCAGAAAATTTTGTTTGACCTTATATTTCTATTCACCAAAGGCATATCATTATGTTAGAACTAAGTTTGAAAGTTGCTTCCTCATCCAAAAACAATATCAAAATGGTATACAAGTATTGATAGTTCACCAGGTTTGATAGCACGCATTTAAGATATTGAAGGCTAAAAGAGATCAATCGGATAAAATATGATTTGTGCATTAATAGCTGACGAGATGGCAATCAGACAGCAAAAGAGTTTTAATAGGAAGACATTGCAAGATGAAGGTATTGTAGATATGGGGAGTGGCCTTAATGAAAATATGAATATTAAAGCTTTGGAGGCATATTTTTTTATTTTAATACCTTTAAATGAACCTTGGAAGTTACCGATAGCTTATTTTTTAATCCACGGAATGACTGGCGAACAAAAGGCGAATATAATTAACCTTTTCACCGCCAAGCACTTCTATAGAAGTTCGGGATTTTCGTGCCACCAGCGCCACAACTTCTATAGAAGTTGTTCATTTTAACTATCTTATTAAAATAAATTTACTGTGATTAAAAGCTTTGTTTTATTTTATTATTTAAGATAGCACTGTCTACTATCCTGTTTTTTATTTTTCTACACAAAATAAGCCCTAGTTTGTCCTAAAATCGACAAAAACAGAAACTCTGAATTTTGTTACTTTCCTCAGAACGCCAATCACTTCATATCAAGTTGGCCAGTGATGTGCCGTGAAAGGTTGATTTCACCATTGAAATATTTATAAATACAGAAAGTTACGAATATCGACAATAATTTGAGGTCAATAAAATATGAACTTAGTTATCTACTTCATTACAAAGGATAGTAGATGAATTTCGACCTTCAGGTAGATGCCGATACGTAATTATAAAGTTGTTACCAATTCTTGTCGATAGTTATTTTCCCATCTCTACAAAACAATTGGTCGTCTATGCCCCTGTGCGCCACCGAGTGCCACCACTGACGTATAAATCATATGGACTTGAAATGTTTGACTATAGAAAAAACAGTTATACAATTATGAGGTATATCGACGCCAAAATCATAAAAATACTGGCATCTCTTTTTAACTTTCGTAATTTTGCGTAAATGAAAAAGGATAGTGGTATTTTTGACAGTTACTATAATGGCAACCCTTCATTCCAGCGTCATTGAAATACCTATTTGCGGCCGAGTCGCCATTTTGTCCTCTCGCTGTTAGGTACCAAAGTTGGGTACGTCAGCTGTCAAAAGCTCTTGAGCTGTGCTTTTAATTTGTGAATTTTGGAGTAATTTGCTGTGTTATTGCGTTTGAACTCGGTTCTATAGTGGAAATCTGTAAAGATTGTATCTACCTACTTAATGCAAACCTCTGTTGCAGTGATGAACTTGTCAGTGGTTTTTGCTAATTACCATAGTAACGAAAAAACAATCTTTATAAAAATAAAACCAATATGATTTAAGTGAATTTTATTATTTAACAATAATATTAAATTCTTCACATGGTAGCAGAGCGTGGTTGCTTAATCTGAAAAAAGGCAAAGATGAACAGAATAGAAAGTCTAAATAAAGAAAATTACGATACATGGGCAATACAGCTGTTATTATTATTAGCTGTTATTATTCCAAAGCTGTTATTTAGGTTATTCTAAGTTAAATTCGCTACCTTTACCGTATATTACCAAAACACTCGTGGATTACGATCTAAAACTCATGAATTTTATTGTAATTTAGTATGTTCAGATTTTGACGCATTAGTGTTAACAGAAACCTGGCTCAATAATTGTATCGACAGCAGCGAACTTTTTGATAAAAGGTACAAAGTTTTCAGACGTGACAGAGAAACTTCAAGTTTTAATGCTAAAAAAGAGGGAGGAGGTGTCTTGATCGCTGTATCGAAAAAGTACGCTGCTGACAGGCAATGTTCTTGGGAGAGTGGGTGCGAAGACTTATGGGTCACTGTAAGTGTTGCAACAGGCTATAAAATAGCTATTTGTGCTCTTTACTTACCCCCACCTGTGCATTATTCAATTTTGGAGCACTTTATAGATAGCTATAATACTGTAGCAGAAAGAAATGATTACTGTACCATTCTGATCGGCGACTTCAATTTAAGTAATATAGATTGGAATCAAAAAAATAACAGTTGCGCTACTTATGCACATCCCATTTTGTCAGGGACTAATAGTAAACTTAATCAGGCCTTTTTAGACTTTATTCACATAAATAACCTCAAACAATATAACAATGTATGTAATGTTAAAAATAGAATCCTGGACTTGGTTCTTGTAAACCTTCACGAATGTAAGGTGTCTAAAGGCCTCAATAGTCTGACAAAGATCGATCCTTATCACCCTCCTCTTGAAATTTCCCTACGCCTTAATGTAAATAATTGTTTAAAACCCGAACCTAGCATAAGACTAAACTTCTCAAAAGCTAACTACTCTGCAATTAAACCAGAACTAGAAAATACTGACTGGTCTGCATTATTCGCGGATACAGGCGACCCCAGTATAATGTTGGAACGGTTTTATACGGTACTTTATCAGATCATAGAGCGATTTGTCCCAACGACCTTAGTAAAAAGTAATGCGCGACCACCATGGTACACAAAAAAGTTGGAGAGATTGCTGCGTGAAAAGAATAACGTCAGAAAAAGGTATAGTATGTACAAAAACCCTATGGACAAGATATCTCTTCGTTGGTGTAGTAAGCACTGTGACCGATTAGCAAGAGAATGTTACAATTCCTACATAAATAGCATTGAACAGAAAATAACAACAAATCCCAAGGTTTTCTGGTCCTTCATTAAGTCTAAACGTGGTGTCGCTAATGCCTATCCAGCCTCAATGTCAAATGGCTTCACCAAAACTAGTGATGGCAATGAGATGTGCAACATGTTCGGGACCTATTTTTTTTTCTGTCTACAGTCCAGCTACCCATGCGTATGACGTGGTTCATACTTCACCTTTCTTTGAAAGCCTTCTTTGTAACTCCGACAGCTTTTCCTTGATCCAGATTTCAAAGGATAAAATAGCCAAGCATCTTAAAAGTTTAGACATATCTAAAGGTTCCGGCAGCGATGAAATTCCCCCTAACTTTATCGTAACTTGCGCCGACCAACTAGCAAGCCCCCTAAGCTTGATTTTTAACAAATCTCTCAGCTCTGGTATTTTCCCTAAGCAATGGAAGAAGGCCAAAGTAGTACCGATTTACAAATCAGGTGCTGACGATTTGGTGGAAAATTATCGTCCCATATCTAT
Source organism: Tholera decimalis (assembly GCA_943138885.2). Taxonomy (NCBI): domain Eukaryota; kingdom Metazoa; phylum Arthropoda; class Insecta; order Lepidoptera; family Noctuidae; genus Tholera; species Tholera decimalis. Next base: position 16,203,863 of record OW964559.2, read on the forward strand.
TCTTTCGACATTTGCCAAGGTTTTTGAAGCAATAGTTTGCCCTGACATAAAAAACTACTTCAGGAAATATCTGTCTGACCACCAGCATGGCTTCACTGCTGCAAGATCCACCTGCACTAACTTAGTAGCTTTTGTGGAGGTTATTGCAGCTTCATTAGACTCGAACCAGCAAGTCGACGCCATATACACCGATTTCAGCAAGGCTTTTGACAAAGTTTCTCATGAAGTGCTAATTCAAAAACTTGCTGCGTACGGCTTTGCTGGTTCTCTTCTTAAGTGGCTGCACTCTTACCTAACGGATAGATCTTTTTATGTCGTGGCCAATGGCTATAAATCTGAATCCATGATCATTACATCCGGTGTTCCGCAGGGTTCCCACCTAGGCCCCATAATATTTATAATCTTTGTAAATGACCTTCCTTATTGCTTCTTTAACTCCATGCCATTCCTATTCGCCGATGATTTGAAAATAGTCCGCGTCATAGATTCTCTAGCCGACTCGATATTACTTCAGGATGACTTGAACAGACTTTTAAACTGGTGTAAGGATAACAATATGCTACTTAATGTTGAAAAATGTTCCCAAATTACGTTTACTCGCAAGGCTAACTTCATTGATTTTAATTATAGTATGAATGGTACGTACCTCAGAAAAGTTGATGAGGTAAAAGATTTGGGAGTCCTTTTTTTTTTTTTTTTTTTTTTATTTAGAATAGTTTCGCGTTTGACCACCATCTCACCTGATGGTAAGTGATGATGTGGTCGAAGATGGAGCACGCTTACCTAAAAGTAACCTATTCACTCTTGACTTAAAGACTCCTAGGTTATAGCTATCGGGAAACACAGACTCCGGCAGGGAATTCCACTCCTTAGCCGTACGCACAATGAAGGTATTCCCAAAACGTTTGGTGCGTATGGGTGGGATGTCCACCATGTAACGATGGCGCTTCGCCGTTTGTCTCGTAGTCCGATGATGGAACGGGCTTGTTGGAATTAAATTGTGTAATTCCATCGCACACTCCCCGAAATGTAACCGATAAAAAACCGATAGACTTGCAACTCGTCGTCGATGTTCAAGGCTCTGGAGCTTTGATTCGACCAGTGCATCGTTGCCAATGAGTCTTTTGACCGAAAACTTACATTTGTTCCCCACATGGACAACATTATTAAAAAAGCTTCAAAAACACTCGGTTTCGTGTTGCGTAATGTTAAATGCTTTCGAAAACCTAAAACTAAGATCTATCTTTTTAACTGCCTTGTTCGTACCGTATTGGAATATTGCTCGGTTGTGTGGCGTCCTCACTATGCAACACATAGTCTTAGGTTAGAGAGGATTCAAAAAAGATTTTTGTACCATCTTGCATATTGTGCGAGATTAGCCAAAAAAGTTCCGAGCTATGCAAAACGTCTTAAAAATTCGACATGATCTCACTCGAAAAACGAAGAGATGGTATAGATTTACTTTTTCTTGTTAAATTACTTCGGAGTAAAATAGACTGCCCCCAGTTGTTAAGTAAGATTAATTTTAACCTTCCCCATAATTATCCGCGTCACCCTATCAAACTAATACATCCCCCATTCCGCAAAACTGTATCAGGATCCAATTCCCCTATCCCCAGAATTTGCAGGCTTCTTAATAATTGCGATGAATCAATTGACATTTTTTCCACAACACTTAAAAAAATCAAGCACCAAGTCCATCAAAAATAATCTACCGTACTGTTTTTTTTTTTTCTGTGTCGACTGTATAAACTAGTTGTTCTTAGCGTTATTTCTGCACTACCTAGTATTATATTGATGTTATAATTTTGTTTTTGCATGCTGTGTCTATCGCGTCATATTGTACACTATGTTTGTAACATATTGCATGAAATATAAGAATAATCAGTGTAACAATTGTAGATAGGCCATTAAATAAATAAATAAATAAATACAGGCCAAAGCCGTACTTGTTAAAGGAAAACTATGGAAATTTGTAGATCAAAAGATTGACCTAAAAAATGCAAGTGAGTCAGATATTGAGGGAAACTTGCTGGCTGTCAGTGAGCTAATTTTAATAATATCGCCGTCGGAACTAAAGCAAATAAAAAGCTGCAAAACAGCTTATGAAATTTGGACAAAGTTAAACGAAACTCATGCTAGTAAATGTCCTGCGAGGAAAGCAACGCTACTGAAGCAACTAATTTTAACAAAATATGAAAAAGGAAATGACATCAGGGAGCATCTAGACAACTTTATGGACATTGTAGACAAACTGGAAGAAATGAATGTTTCAGTTCATGAAGATTTACTAAGTATTATGATGCTTTACAGTCTTTCCTCAGAATTTGAAACCTTTAGAGTTGCAATTGAGTCCCGTGATAATCTTCCGAAACCGGATGAACTAAAAATAAAAATTATAGAGGAATTCCAAGCGCGGAGAAACACTCAAGGACTCAACCCGAGTACAAGCTCAAGCGAACAAGAATCGTTTTATGCAAAGTCAAATTTATACTGCAAAATATGCAAGAAAAAGGGGCATATGACTAAGAATTGCTGGAAAAATTACAAAAATAAGAACAGGATTTATCCCAACAATAAAGGGAATAAAGTTGACCAAAAGGAATTTAATAGCTTAGCATTATTAGGAAAAGATGAAGCATTTCCATTCCAGAAACAATGGATTTTGGACAGTGGATGCACATCCCACATGTGCTATAGCAAAGAATACTTCAGTGAAATAGAACACATGAATAAAACATTGAAATTAGCTTCTAAAGATCACAACACAAACATACTGGGAAAAGGAAGAGTTGATCTCTTATTAAACACAAATAAAGAAATAAATCTACACAATACATTGTTCATTCCAGACCTTTGTACAAATCTCCTATCTATTGGGAAGATTACAGATGCTGGTAATACAGTACTCTTCAAAAAGGATGGAGCTACAGTAAAAAATCCAAAATATGGTATTGTAATTAAAGCGAAGAGAACTGAAGATGGTCTCTATGCGATTTTTCCCAAGACAGTGATAAACTCAAAATATGAAAAAGTTAATTTTGTGCACAATAATAATATTTCAGAATGGCATTCAAAGCTGGGACATATGAACTACAAGGATATGAAACTAGCACTTAAGAATGAAAGTTTGATTGGACTCAATTTCAAAATAGATGAACAGCCAGAAGAATGTGAAGTTTGTATTAAAGCGAAAATGAAAGCTACGATCGGCAAACCAAGAACTGAACCTCGCACTTCTGAACCACTTCAGATTATACACAGTGATGTGTGTGGCCCGATGCCAAAAGCTTCTTGTGCTGGAAACAAATATTTTGTCACTTTTATTGACGACTTCACGAGGTATAGTCGAGTATTTTGCATAAAGACTTTTTAGTCTTTATGCATCTATGACTTCATTTTTATGAAGTCATAGATATGTTCAAAGTCTATAAAGCTGAAGTAGAAAACTTCATGGAAAAGAAAATTAAATGCCTACAATCTGACAACGGCACGGAATATTGTAACAATGAGTTCAACCATTTCTTAAAAGAAAATGGCATAACCAGAAGATTATCTGCACCATATACACCGCATCAAAACGGTATAGCGGAAAGGAAAAATAGAACTTTACTAGAAAAAGCAAGGAGTCTAATGATTGAGTCTAATGCACCGATGTATCTATGGGGCGAAGCTATCTACACAGCAAACTATCTGTCAAACAGAAGTCCAAATAATAGCATCGGAAATGCAACGCCATTTGAAAAATGGGTTGGTAGAAAACCAAGTGTTGCACACTTTAATAGATTTGGAGCAAAGGCATTCTTTCTCGTAAAAGGAAGACAAAACAAGTTTGATGCTAAAGCAATACCTGGAGTCTTTATTGGATACTCTGAAGTATCCAAGGCTTTCCGGATTTGGGTACCATCAACGCAAAAAGTGATTGTAACCAAAAATGTAAACATTATGCAGAAATTCTACTATGACATAAAGGAAGAAGAGAACACTAGCAAAAATAACAATGTTGGAACAAGAAAAGAAAAAGAATATGTTGAGATTGAATTTCTAGAACAAAACATAAATAGAGAAGTACAGGAAAGTCAAGAAAGAGAAGAAGACACGTACGTTGATACAGAAATGCAATCAGGAACTAATAATAATTCAATTTCTGAAGAAGATGAAATTTATTCCGCAGAAGAAGAAGTACTACCAATACCTCAAAATGAAGTCGCTGTAGAGCAAACAGAAATCAGAGCTTTGCGTGATCGTTCATTAATACGCAAGCCCATACGTTATGATGATTGCGTTATGAACGCTGTTGCAGAGTTAGAAGACATTTACACTGAACCCAAAACATATAATGAAGCTATATCATCGGAAAATAGAGAAAAATGGGAAGAAGCTATGCAAAGCGAGATGAACTCACTTCAGAAAAATAATACCTGGGAACTTGCCACATTACCTAAAGGTAGAAAAGCTTTACCAAGCAAATGGATATACAAAATAAAGAGAAATGCTGATGGAACCATAGAACGGTTTAAGGCAAGACTGGTTATCAAAGGTTTTTCTCAACGTGAAGGTATTGACTATGATAAAACCTTCAGTCCAGTTGCACGACTTGCAACTATCAGAGCAATACTAGGAACTGCAGCTAACGAAAATCTGAATTTACAACAATTCGATGTCACAACTGCATTCTTAAATGGTACAGTGGAAGAGGAAATTTATATGGCACCACCGAATGGACTTAATGTACCTAAAGGAAAAGTATGTCGACTTTTGAAAAGTCTCTATGGCTTAAAACAGGCACCTCGATGCTGGAATGAGTGCATACATAAGTTTCTGATGAATGCAAAATTTCAGAGAAGTGAGGCAGATCCCTGCTTGTATGTAAGAGTCAATGGAAACTCAAAGGTTATTGTAGGACTGTATGTCGATGACGGCTTGGTAGCTTCCACTGACAACGCTGGTCAAGAATTCTTAAATGAAATTGAAAGAAACTTCAAAATCACATCGAAGCCAGCGTCATATTTCCTTGGTATGGAAATAAATAAAAACAAAGACGGATCAATAAACTTAAGACAAACAGCCTACGCCAAAAAGGTACTAAAACGATTCGGCATGGAAAACTGCAAATCAGTTACATCTCCGGCAATTAAGATGTCAAAATTGCAAGAAACTAATGAAAATGAAGATGTGAAATTTCCGTATCGAAATTGTGTCGGAGGACTGGCTTACCTGATGGTCGCAATAAGACCAGACATCTGTTATGCAGTGTCAGTAGCTTCCAGACATTTAGAAAACCCCAGTAAGGAGGATATTGTGGCTGTAAAGCTAATTCTTCGCTTTCTTAAAGGAACTCTCGATAAAGGTTTAACATTTTATCCAAAGAGTAAAGCAAATGAATTAATGTGCTACTCAGATGCTGATCATGGAGGAGATCCAGAGACTGGGCACTCTACCACAGGCATGGTTTGCCTTTATGCTGGCACTGCTATTGCCTGGAAGAGTCAAAAACAAACTTCAGTGGCTCTATCAACCACAGAGGCCGAACTTGTAGCAGCAAGCGAAACCGCACAAGAAATTGTGTGGTTGAAGAAGCTTTTTGCAGACCTAACTAACACAGAATCTTTAAAAGTTACACTGTGTATTGATAATGAGTCTGCTGTGAAATTATCATATAATCCGCCTTATGAATTTCACCGTCGAACAAAACATATTAGTTTGAGACACTTCTACATTAGAGAATGTGTATCAAAAGGAGAAGTAATTGTTAAACAAGTTGCAGCACAAGTTCAACTAGCAGACATGTTTACAAAACCTCTGTATGGACCAAGGTTTAACGACCTGTCTCGTGGAATTGGTCTTGGAGCAAATTCTTAAAGAAGTGTGGGTGTAAAGATTGTATCTACCTACTTAATGCAAACCTCTGTTGCAGTGATGAACTTGTCAGTGGTTTTTGCTAATTACCATAGTAACGAAAAAACAATCTTTATAAAAATAAAACCAATATGATTTAAGTGAATTTTATTATTTAACAATAATATTAAATTCTTCACAAAATCGTCAATAGCCAATTGCAATATAATCGGATGTGGCAATAAAAGAAGCGGAAATCACCCGAACATAAATTTGCACCAGTACGTACTAAATTTCATCTGAAATATCTTTAGATTTAGATAATAAACAAAAGATTCTGCATTTGTTAAAGAGTTTCACAGTAAAGCATTCATAATTTCCATTTTATCTTTATTTTCAACAGTTGTACTTCATGAAATCATTATTTAATTATTGAAGGAATAGAGTAGTGCATTTAGACACTTTTATATTTATCGATAATGCTATTTTATGGTTCTTTATTGTTTTTTTGTTTTACTTTCAAGGCTGCCTACAGGCTACTGCAACTTCAAGGCGAAAAAAATTGTATGGACTTTGAGGGGAAATAATGGTGAACGCAGACCTAGCCGCACCGCAGTCTCTACAGTCCCCGCAGTCATCGCTTTTTGTTAATGGCCTCGCACATCTAGCCGCGCCGCAGTCTCTACAGTCGTTCCCGTCAGTGTTGCCAGATTTTTGAAAGCATTATCTGTACCGAAGATTCAAAAATCTGTATAAAATCTGTGTTTGGTATTGGTATTTTGCTCTTTTGTGTATTTTTATCTGTAGGTGCTATAATAGGGAATAAGCAAGTAATTATTTATACGAGAATAAGTAATTTTATTATAAACCGTTGACAGAGATTCTCTGTCTACTTTATAACTCTGGCAACACTGCGCTCCGTGGATGCGAATGACGTCATCCGCGCTGCGTGCGGATGACGTCATCAGCTGCGGCTAGGGGAGTTCGGTCGTTTCAGGGACTGCGGCGACTGCGGCGTGGGTAGGTGTGCGAGGTTGCATAGAACTTCATATAAAGAATTCGAATGCAAAGACTGCGGCGCGTGCGGTGCGGCTAGGTCTGCGTTCACCATAATGGTACATTTTGCTGTCTCACCTGTTCCGTGCGCTTTCTCTTTCTTTCATGACAGTCAGCCACTTTTTAATCTATGGTCGGCCATATGTTTACTTTTTTTTTTTTTTTTTTTATTTTGGCATTGCACTGTTCGTGCTTATTGCCACTGACAATATTTTATTTGATCAAAACGTAGGAATCAATTACTCGCGAAATTATAAAATAATACAACAGGAAATTTGGAATAGGAAAGGAGATTAGTTTTATTAAATAAATATAATAATAACAAGATAAATGGAAATCGTACAACAGAAAAATTGTACATAACCATTTAACGATACCAGGTGGCCCAACAAAAAGGCCGACTCGGTGCATAAATTAAGAAATAATATGTACATGATAAAATAAGTACATTTTTTTAATATTAATGCTTAAATAGCTATATCGTTATTTACAAGAAAAAGAGCTATGGTTTTATAAATATCTACATTAAAATTAAACAAAATACATGAAATAGAAGTGGGAAAAGGGACTCGGAGGGAAACAAGGCTTTGGAAAAGTGAGGAGTGGTCATAAAGGGGGCAGGAAAAAATAAGGTGGTTCAGATCTCTCACTTCAGCGCCACATTCACACGCAGGGTTCTGCACAATGCCAAGCCTGGCAAGATGAGAAGGAGTGCATACGTGACCCAATCGCATACGTATGAATATTGTTGTAATCTTTTCTTGTACTTGCTAAACCAAGGTTTCATAAAAATTGATGGCTGAATAGTACGATAAAATTTCCCTTTCACTGATTGCTCGGACCAAAGCTGACCCCAGGATTCCTGTAGATAAACCCTGGGCAGAGCTGCCAGATCTTGGGAGTTATTTTTGTACGGGAAAACGACTCCACACAATACGGCATCATTAGCTAACTGATCAGCTCTCTCATTACCCAGAATGCCACAATGTGAGGGTATCCACGCAAAATGTACTGAATACCCCCTAGTAAAACACCTAAAAAGAAGTTCACGTGTTTCAAATATAATATAAGGATTATGAGAATAGAAAGGAAATCTGGCCAAAGATTGTAAGGCACTTCTTGCATCAGTTAAGATGAGTGAATTCCGTAAGCCCATCATAAGTATATACTCGACAGCTTTGAATAGACCGTAACATTCTCCTGTAAATACAGATGATTCGGGGGGAAGCTTTATTTTTTGAATGATATTATATTGGGAGTGGTATACACCTACACCCACACATGAGTCTCTTCCATGTTTCGAGGCATCTGTAAACAAGAGCTGACAACCCTTCCAGTCTCTATCCATAGTAAAGTTAAAGTTAATGTTATGACATACGTCCTCACGGTAAATACTAAGGTTATAATGTATGTTTGGTGACATAATTAATGAACTGTAATTACAATGAAATATAGGAAGAAATTGAGATTGATGACAGGGAGCTTCAATTGCATTGTATTTTCTAAAGCTTTTAACTAAACACGGAGTAGCTTTGTGCCTCCAGTAAGTGGATGAAATTACTTCTTCCGAGAGAATGGAAAGTTTATTTCGCAAAGGATGATAAGTAAATTGCAAACACCGAGCCATAAATCTATCAGCTAAAAATTGACGTCGTAAATGAAGTGGAGGGTCTCCACATTCCACCTGAAGACAATTAATAGGACTGCTTTTCATTGCACCTGAAACCACTCTGAGTGCCTTGGACTGAACACTGTCCAGTTTCTTAAGACCAGCAACATTAGCAGGTTCCAGCAAAAAAGTCCCATAGTCCAATACGCTTCTAATCAAGGTGTTGTACAGTAGTTTTAATGAAAAAGGATGTGCTCCCCACCAAACACCAGAAAGACATCTAATTATGTTGATATTTCGTTCACATTTAGCAGCTATATATTCACAGTGTGGTAAACCAGTAAGATGTGTATCCAGAATAAGGCCTAAAAATTTAACCTGGTTTTTAACGGGCATTGGGATATTATTGTACCTTACTGTAACCATAGGAGGCTTACGCATTCTAGTAAACAAGACAATGTTGCTTTTATCAATTGACAGGTGCAGACCATTGGTTTCTAGCCAAGTCTTCAGTAAGCTTAGAGAAGAGGTTAAGGAAGTACAGATATTTACAACAGAATGACCAGGTAAATAAAGAAGTAAATCATCTGCATATTGAAGGACTTGTACTGACTCATTTAGAGAGGATTCCAAATCATAAGTGTAGATATTGTAGAGAATTGGACTAAGTACAGAACCTTGAGGGAGACCTTTCCATACAAGACGGGTAAATGTATACCCATCAATATGAAGATTTATAGATCTCTCTGAAAGCATGTTAATTATGAACTTAGAAAGCATTGTTGGAACTTGTAATGAATTAAGTTTTTGTTCTAGGATTGATACCAGGACATTATCATAAGCTGAACTAATATCCAGGAAAGCAGCAATTACAGAATTATTAGAAGAGAAGGCTAAGCGAATATCAGTTGTGAATACACCAAGGCTGTCCATTGTACTTTTACCCTTCCTAAAACCAAACTGTGATGTAGCTAGCAAGTTTTTGCTTTCCAAATACCACTCCAAACGATTCTTAATAAGATGCTCAACAATTTTAGCGAGAACTGTAGAAAGTGCAATTGGTCGATAGGAAGTAACATTAGAAGGAGGTTTGTTTGGTTTCAGAATGGGAATAATTGTTTGAGACTTCCAACTTGATGGGATGTTTCCAGATATCAAAGCTGAATTGATGAGATTTAAATATATTAAAAGGACAGAGTCAGACAGATTAGCTATAAATGAGTATGGTATACCATCTTCACCAGGAGCTGAATCTTTAACATGTGAAAGGACTCCTTTCAACTCACTTAGTGTAAAGAGAGAATTCAACTCAGAATTAGGAATAGGAACATAGGGAAAATGCATTAAAGATCTCTGTTCTGGGACTGAAGGAGGAGCTAAATGATCCATAAACTCATTGGCTAATTCTAATGGTAGTTTTGAGGCTGTTGTGTCATGGAATGCTGATCTGAATCGCCTAATATTTTTCCATACTAGAGATGCATTAACCTCTGGCGAAATAGATGCACAGAATCTTTGCCAACCTTCAAATTTCTTTTTCCTAAGGAGCTTACGAGTTGTACGAGCAGTTTCTATCTATATCCCAAAATTGTGACAAGTCATAGTATGAACATAATTTTTTTCTGCTTCTTTTCTTTTTTTGATGGCCTGAGTGCACTCAGCATCCCACCAAGGTGGTGAAGGAATTTTGCCTGTAGCACAATTCTTAATAGGGAAAGTATTATCTGCCACCTCTATTAAAATTCTTGTAATTTGATTAGATAATAACTGAGGATCATGTAGTTGTAAGGAATAATTTAAAGCAAGGATTCTTTCTTCTACACAATTTTTGTATGTATCCCAATCTGCATTTTGGAGTCTATACTTTAATCGTGGTGTGGGATTGCAATTAGCTGGTTTTTTATGTGGAAAAGAAATTATTAAAGGGTAATGATCACTACCATAAGAAGACGGTAAAGGAGACCAGGTTAATGTTGATGCTAACTCAGGTGTGCAGATTGAGAGGTCAGGGGCACTTATTCCCTCATCTGGACTTGTTTGGCGTGTTGGGAGACATGTATTTAAAATACATAAATTATTAAAGTCTAGTATTTCCAATAACTTTTCCCCATAGTAACTGGAACTAGAACTACCCCAGGACTGATGTTGAGTATTAAAGTCACCCATTACCAAAAATGGTTTAGGTAAAACTGAAAGAAGACTATTTATTTCAGAGAGAATATTTACAGTGGGACGAGAATAATATATACATACTAAACAGATTTTATTTACAATAGCAGCGATAGCAGATATATCGTCACTAAGACTTGGAAGAGGAAAAGATTGAAAAGATAAGTTATTTTTAATAAGTATGGCGACACCGCCATACCCGTCACTTCTGTCTGTTCTTAGACACGCATAGCAAGGAATTCTAAAAGAGAACCCTGGTTTAAGCCATGTCTCACAGAGAGCGACTGCAAAGGGATCATATTTGTTCAATATGTAGGATAGATCAGATTTTTTATTCACAATGCTGCGACTGTTCCACTGGACAATCTTGGATAGATTTGGATCCATTATTAAGGTTAAATAAGTTAGACAGCATATCAATTACAGTGGCAACGTTGGACGGTTCAATATTATTATTTTTAGATAAGGTATTAATTAGCATGATTATTAAATTTAAAATTTGACTCTCATTATTAGTTGTTGTTTTATTTTGGAATGCAACACCATTCCCTGACACAGAAACTTCATTATTGATTAATGCTTGATGAGCTGCGCGGTCATAACCCTTAGTTGTTGTTGGGGGATCCCGAGGTTTAAGGAATACCGTTTTTCTATGTGAGGAGACAACTGGTGTGTTACGTGATTGGAGCGACTTTTGTGAAGAAAAATGATTTTGAGTGGTATGTGATGGGGCAGATGTTACCACATCTGCATACAATTTTGAGATTGGTGGATGTAGTTGCGACGCTTCAGCATACGACACGCAGCTATGGGCCATATAATGCTTAATTGATTTTTGTCTCTCAAATTCTGGGCATTTTTTATTGATGGCGAAGTGAATGCCACCGCAATGACAACAATTACTTTTACTCTCATCTTCAATACTGCAAGTGTCAGCAGAATGCTTCTCCCCACACTTGAAACACTGAGGGTTCGACCTGCATTGTACCTTTGTATGGCCAAAACGACAACAATTAAAACATTGGATTGTTGGGAATGTATACAATTCCACTGGCATGGAATTGTAACAACAAAACACGCGTTTTGGTAAAATTTGTCCGTCAAAGGTGAGCACGACTGTTTGGGATGGTTTCCACACAGGTGTCGGTTCGTGTACTTTATAGTTGAGACGCCTTGCTTTGATGACTTTCCCGCATCCAGCGGGAACGGATATATTTTCCACTATTTCCTCCGGAGACCATTCGGTAGGGAATGTGCGTGTGGTGTGAGGGCCACTTTGTTAAAACCCTTTGAAAATGTGCTTAGGATTTAGTGAATATTCCCAAAGAAATGTGAAAGTTGGAATAAGATTTTGTGAAAGTCAAATAACCGAGTTATGGACTATAAAGATGGGCCCTCAGTTCTCACATAGAGGATTGAGGGCCCACCTGAACCTGATAAACTATGGACACTATAGAAAAAGTCTTTATGCCAAAATCTATGCTAATGCTAAACAAAATTTGTGAAAACAATATATTATGGCAAAACACTGTCCTACTTTGTAAATCTTTGTACAAAATGGGCCCTCAATTCTCATACACGTAAAAGTTTATTACGCAAATAAAATGAAATAATTAACTTACAGCTACTGATTGAAATCCTATATGCTACTAAATAAATTGTGTAAATTTGTGGAAGCAAGAACAGGTCACCACTTCTTGTTGTTTGGAAGTTATGACCTTGATAAAATTCGGGCCCTCAATCCTCCATTTCTTTTGGTTTCGTTTTGCTTACGCTTATCGTATGAAAGATAAGAAAAATACAAAACTGTATCTTTTTGTGAAAAAAAATGTGCTTCAAATTGGTGTCATTTGTTACAAATAATATTTATGATAAAACTACAAATCTTAATAGATAGCGAAAGCAACTATTATTTCATTGTGTATGTGAGTAGGGTGACAATAATTTCTTTTTACCCTCATATTTTATATACGGTGTTAGTGGCGATTCTGAGTGATGTTTTAGTTCCTTCTGCTGTTGCAAAGTAGTAATACCTCAGAAACTATTTTATTGTTTACATATTATATGCACAATAGTTGTAATATTTAGTGTCAATACTAAACAATAGTTTATGATAATGCAGCGGAAACAGTTATATTGAAGAATAAAAATAATAATAATAAATCAAACCAAACCTGTAGTATTAGATACTAATGACCGCAGAGAAGTATGGTAGAGCAAGGAGCTTCACGGACGCTGTTACTGTGCCCTTCATTGGTTTGACGTAGATACGTTAGCCTCCGTAGCCTGGCTACATTTTGGTGACCTCATCGGGGAAACCGAAGGTTTTGTCTGTGCAATTATGGACGAAGTTATGATGACGAATAACTATCGTCAACATATGTCGGGCATGTCACAAACCCGTAGAATCCATTCGTCACATATCTCCGGTTATTCTGGTTTAGAAGTAGAGAAGTATCGTACTATAGGTATATGCCCGACCCAGTTCTCAAAAATGGCAATATTACACTGTACTAGGATCGCTCTATCATTACTGACAGAACTATTGTTGCCAATAAGCCTGACATAGTGGTAATAGACCGATTAGAGCGTCGCACAGTGATTGTTGATATAGCGATCCCACATGACGAGAATGTCGTGGAAACCGAGAAAAATAAGTAAATTAATCATCTTGACTTGGCTCGCGAGGTTTCTGACATGTGGGATGTGGATACAGCAATCATTGTACCGATAGTCGTCTCAGCCAATGGCGTAATTACAACAAACATCTTAGGAGGTTCTCTTTGGGCAGCTAAATCAAGGGCTTGATCCAGATAGATAGATATATATCTGTAGGTGAAAGCTAAATGACCTTAAGTCCATTTTTTGACATTTTTATATTTTAAATGATACTTATTCAGAATACCCCAATCGATCAAATGGTAAAAGCCATAAATTCCTAGAGCCGCTAATTTCGGAGATGTAAAACTATAAATAACATTAAGTCCCTAGAGGTGAAAAAGTAAATGATCGTATGGTTACTTAATATTGTTCACTATTTAAACAATAAATATAGATAAATGTTAAATGATTGTATGTGGGACTTACTGTTCTTTACCATTACGCTCGCGGGTTAGATTTGCGCGGATGCATCGTACTTACGATTCCCGCTGCGCCCCCGGCCATGCTTTCCCTCCGTTTAGTTTGATTTGTGTTTCGTGCAATACTAGACGTACTCGAAGACGTACTCACGGCTGCAATCCCTCTCTCTCAAAGTGCACCTCAGCAATATCCAGGGTCTGCAAATCTCGTTGCAGTCCACCACCTCCTCGAGACTGAAAAACCTGCACTTTTGTTTCTTTCGGAGACGCAGATCAGAAGTCCGTCAGACGTGTCGTATCTTTCATACCCAGGGTTCACCTCGGAGCACAATTTCAAACCACGTGCGGGTGTATGCATGTACGCCCGCGACGACATCTGCTATCGGCGTCTCCGTAACCTTGAGGACTCCAGGTTCTCGACGCTTTGGGCTCTGGTGGACACGGGCATGGACAAAATTATTTATGCCTGTGTCTACCGCTCGCACAGTGGAGATCAGGAGACAACCAGGCTCACACAGTACATCTGTAAGGCGGCAGATGCGGCCCAGTAGCGGTACCCTTCAGCTCAGTTCGTGTTACTGGGGGACTTTAATGCCCATCACCAGGAGTGGCTCTTCCCGTACCAGTGCACGGGTAATGCTGCTGGGCGAGAGATGCACAATCTTGCACTTGCATTAAATCTCACTCAGCTGGTCCAGGGAGCAACGAGAGTGCTGGATGTTGAGTCGCACACAGCCAATTGCTTGGACCTTCTGCTGACTACAGATTCAGACCGCTACTCGGTAACGACATCTTCACCGTTAGGTAGTTCCGACCACTGTCTAGTGAAGTCTGTATCCGTCTACTACCCGCCCGATCCCAGCCTTAATGGCAAACGGCGGATATGGCGATACAAGTCAGCGGATTGGGATGGCATGCGATCTTTCTTTGTATGTTATCTTTGGCAGCCTACTTGCTTCTCTTCAAATGATTCATCGTCGTGCGCAGCCGCCGTGGCGGATGTTTTGCGACAGAGAATGAAGTACTACATTCCGTTCTATGACCTAACAATGTCCGGCAAAGCTCGATCGAAAGCTTGGTTTGGCGCCGAATGTGATCGCGCTGTAGCGCTTTAACACGCGGCGTACCTAGCATGGGTCGATGCTCGAAACTGCAAAGCAAATGACGTGATTAAGAAGAAGAGAGCTTTCAACAGGGCTGCCAAGTCCTGTAAAAGGTTTTGCGGAGGGCTCGGTTTGACCACGTTAGCCGAATCGGGAACAAACTTGCTTCATACCCTGCTGGCAGCAAAGCTTTTTGGTCCCTGGCAAAGTCGGTCGAATCGAACTTCTGTCACCCCTCACTACCACCACTGCTTAAACCTGACGGGTCTCTGGCCCACTCCGCTGAGGAGAAAGCAAACTTGTTTGCCGCTCTTTTTGCGGAGTCTTCACGTCTAGATAGTAGTGGCCTCACCCTCCTGTTGCTCCTATTGGATGCGGGACGTGTATGTCGGACATTCGCATCCATCAGAAGGACGTCCGTAGAGTGCTGCGTAATCTTGACGTGAACAAAGTTAGTGGCCCCGACGGGATACCAGCAATTGTTGTTAGAACTTGTGCGCCTGAACTGTCTCTAATTTTGACGCGCTTGTTTCGCCTTTCGCTTGAGACTGGAAAGGTGCAGAAAGCATGGAAGCTGGCTAACGTGCAGCCTATGCCCAAAAAGGGCAGTCGTGCTGACCCGGCCAACTACAGACCTATTTCAGTCACGTCCCATACTCTGTAAGAGTATGGAGCGTGTACTCAATAGTAAGCTCCTGGCATACCTAAAAGCCAACGACATCCTCAGTGAACGACAATACGGCTTTCGAAAAAACCGGTCTACTGGGGATATTCTAGCGTATGCTATTCATATCTGGAGTGAGGCCATCGAGAAGCACGGGGAAGCACTTGCTGTCTCCCTTGACATCTCTAAGGCCTCTGACACGATAGCCTTATTGCTAAGCTACCTTCTTTCGGTTTACCCACCCAACTTTGCGTTCGGATTGAAGACTTCCTGAGAGATCGGTCCATTCGAGTGGTCATTGATGGCTGCTCATCTGGCCAATTGGCAATTAATGCCGGGGTCCCTCAGGGGTCGGTTCTCTCAGCAACTTTATTCTTAATAAGAAATAGAAGGAGATCCCTAGAAGACTTTGCCATGCCTATATTGCAGCCTATTCGATTAGGCCACAAACTTATAAGCACTAAAAAATTTCAGGATTCACAGAAAGCTCTGCAATGGATTCCACCCATTTTTCATAATTTTTATAATACATTAGCCCACGAGGGTACAGCATGTGACTTACCAGAATAACATTAAGTGTTTTGTTTAATTTCATTTAGTTTATTAAAGATTTTAAAATACAAAGATTTTTTTTTTTATTAAATAAAACATATTATGAATAATGTTATTTCATTTTTAATGTCATTCAAACTTTTTAATATATATCTATGATGTTGTATCGTACCTAACTTATAAAATAATAAAATTAACATACATTATTGATACAGGAGAGACGTAAGTAGCGTCATACTATAAGATATCTAGTAAAGCTTCAAAGTTAAAGAACCTTAAGTCCGATAATACAGCCTTAAGGAACTATATTTGTTAAAAAAAATATCTCAATATAATAGCTTAAGTACCCATCATAATCATACTTTTTATTCGACAATGATACGATAATTACTTTTTATACTCTGTCGATTTTAATGTCAAATTTCGGGTATGGACATCTTTAATGAGCTCTACTGAATACTTTATAAAATGTGACTTAAGGCCCTTCACCTTTCACCTACAGATATATTCTTTATTGTACACCATAACAGAACTAAATAAGGACTTAAAAACTACAAAGGGTGTTACAATGGGCGGTCTTATTGCTAAAAGCGATCTTTTACAGACAACCTTTGGATGGATTTGACACAGCAGGAGAAAATAAATACGCGGGTAGTCCATGGTGTACGATTCACTTATATACAATAAATAAGTAATAACCTACATACTCAATACACATATACATATACAACGTGTAACGGAAACCCCATATCAATCCAAAAGGGCTGAAGACAACATCTGGTATGGAGTCTCTATGCACAGTTTCAGCACAAAATAACTGACTCAAAGAATTGATACCAAATTATTGGTTTCATATATTTCTTGAATACCAATCATAACAAACGTGTCACAGCACTACGAGGGTCAATAACTTTCCACGTCACTTACCAATAACACGATAATTCTTTTCGTTCTTCTTAATTTTAAAAATTCGGTCTCTGGTATTGTGTATTGGAATTTGTAATAAGTTCTACACACGTAGACTTAGGATTACAAAACCCTTGCCATATCGTTTGTTATCATCCAAAGAAGCCATGCACTTGGTATGTATATACCCTTTAAATTACACGTTGTATATTCTGTATATTCATTCTTTTATAAACTTCATCTTTGCTCACAATCTATTACTTAATAATAATGTATAACATAATCTTAGTAAATAATTTAATTTAATTTTGTAAAATACCAACCGGAGTGGCAAACTGTCTCTCCTTAATACAGGTTGCCCAGCAACCTAGCTAGGAGAACAGCTGGTCGCCCAAAAAATTTGCCGATTTGTAATACAAACAACATCAATTTTGCTAACATCATGTACAAATACCATTTTATGAAATAAACAATTTTTTTTACATAAAAAAACAAAGCTGAGATATATAAAAAATAGTAACAAATTAAAGAGAGAGATAGAGATCTTTTACCATGTTTTTGAAAGAAGGAAGGATTTGTGCTTGTCTTACTGACACGGGAAGAGTATTCCACAGTCGTACTGCTTGAGCTCCGAACGACTTACCAAAGAAATTGGACACGGCGCGAATTGTTAGAAGGTTCCTCTCTCAAGAGTCCTGACCAACGGTAGCTTGGACCCTGTTCCCGATACCAGTGGGTTACTGTTTTTTATATTTTAAATGTTTTTTTTTTTTAATAGGAATATTAAAAATGTAAATAATATGTGTATGAAATGTAATAAATCAAATAAAAATAATATTTTTTTAATACACAAACACATCTTCGGTCTAGACACTCGCTCGTACCTAACATTTTCTTAAAGTTGGACTGTAGCGCTGTGATAACTGTTCAAGAATAACTGTTATGTTTATATATTGTAATTTATTACATCTAAGTTATTAATATGAATGATCTACTAACGATTGTCGATTGTAGGTAATGTACATATATTTTATACTCCAGAAAACATCTCATCTTCTCAATCTTTTCATCAAAAATAAATCATCTCATCGTCTCCAAAATCCGAGCAGATGTAGTCGTTAAGCATTTTATATAAAAATCAGAACTAGAATCGAAGTTGATTGCCAAAGCAATGTAGCTAATTATCTTGAAACAGTTCTATTGAATAATTTTTACAGTGCCTTATTTACCAAACAATGCGTTAACAGTTACTGCATATCTATTCCAATAGAAAGACAATTTGTTTTCTTACCACTCAATTAGGATATGTTATCCGTTTTTGGGATCGCGTGTTAGCAAGACGCAATTTGTTTTGACGCGTCATTTAAGTCTTGTCTTACTTGTGGTTCTAACGTAGCAGTCAACTATGATTTACATTTCGTCATTGCAATTGATTTAAACGGTACCGGTGAGTTTGCCTGGAGGATATACCGCACACACTAAGAATAAAATCAAAGGTGTACGAACTTATCGGAGCAACTGAATTCGTTCCTCCACCTTTCGCTGATAGTGTTGGTCATTGACAAATGTCATGTATTAATTAGTAGTAATTTCAAATGCTATCACGATAATAAGGGAAAAATTGAAGAAAGTTTCTTAAAACCTGCAATCTAAAAGAAATTGTGGTCACCCTATTTCCTAATTCAGAGAATAAAAACTAATACTCGATTTTTTTATAGAATAAAGGTCTTTTAAATTTCCTTCTAGTATCGAATTTGAAGCACATTTTTTTTCACAAAAAGATACAGTTTTGATTTTGTCTTATCTTTCATACGATAAGCGTAAGCAAAGCGAAAGCAAAAGAAATGGAGGACTGAGGGCCCGAATTTTATCAAGGTCATAACTTCCAAACAACAAGAAATGGTGACCTGTTCTTGCTTCCACAAATTTACACAATTTCTTTAGTAGCATATAGGATTTCAAACAGTAGCTGTAAGTTAATGATTTCATTTTATTTGCGTAATAAACGTTTACGCGTATGAGAATTGAGGGCCCATTTTGTACGAAGATATACAAATTAGGACAGAGTTTTGCGATAATATGTTGTTTTCACAAATTTTGTTAGGCATTAGCTTAGATTTTAGCATAAAGACTTTTGCAGTAGTGTCCATAGTTTATCAGGTTCAGGTGGGCCCTCAATCCTCTATGTGAGAACTGAGGGCCCATCTTTACAGTCCATAACTGGGTTATTTGACTTTCACAAAATCTCATTCCAACTTTCACATTTCTTTGGGAATGTTCACTAAATCCTAAGCATATTTTCACAGAGTTTTATCAAAGTGGCCCTCACACCACACGCACATGGTAGGGACGCCTTTAATAATGCCAATACGGCACACATTTATTGATGGAACAAATGCCTTCAATTTCTCTTTGGCCAAACTCGGGTCATTTATAAAAGAGTTAGCATCTACGTAACGGGAGAAGCTGAGCGATATTCTGTTTCGACCGATGCGTTTTAGAGAACCGTTAATGATGTTGCTGTATTTCCGATTTTTCAGGAAGTGCCCTAAAGTTATTGGGTGCAATGTCTGAGTTGAGTTTTGTGCATCAACCATTTTCTGAATGTGCACGACGTATGGCGACAGGTCTGTGGCTTCGTACAAAGCCCTAGCAACCTGTGGCGCCTTCTGAGGAAGATCTGTTTTCAGTCTGGGGACCATCGCCATCCACAGAATGTGGAGTGGCTTCTTGGTGAACTTTGATTAAATTTACTGGTAGTACGTCTGATGTTACTTTTGATGTGGCTACTGAGTCATTATCACAATGACAATTTGATTGATTATTTATTCCTGTTGAGTGACCATTTCTCCTTCTTTTATTGCAGTGTTTACATATTTTTCGTGGAGCTCGAGCCCTTTTCCGCTCCGATCTGGTGATGGACGAGTCTGTGTCCATACTGGATTCATTAATAATAATATTATGCCCAACCGAGGGAACTGTGCCCCCCGGATCAGGCGGTTCATTGTCCATTGTGGCCACTGGCCAGAGATATATATATCGCTCACCTAGCAGTATAATGACACATCTACTTTTTTCTTACTTTACAGAAATGAGGGTCAAAGATTTTACAAATGTTTGAAACGAAGTTATGAGTTCATTTTACATTTTATCATGGATTTTATGGTTTTAGCAACTAGTATAGACCTTAATAGATACTTAGGGACAAAAAAATCCACTTCAGGTTTCCAGGAGTTACTTCATAACAGTTAAAAAAGACGAAGAGTCATGCAATTGTGCCGTTATACTTTTAACAACTTCCAAAAATGTCATATATGCCCCCAAAGCCATAATTATACAGGATGTGAAAACCAAGAAATAAAGACAAGTGGTAAATAGTAAACAAAAGTTTTTATTTGAAATCAACATACATTAAAAAGTTTAACTAAAATATTATAATAACCCATATTTGGCTCGTGAATCGTTAAGAAATAGTTATCATCAAACTATAACAAATAAAATAAAGTATAATCACGTATCTTCTCTTAATTGTAAAGGTAGGTAATCATCAAACATTTTTAAAATTATGGTGAGATAGTTACTCTCCGTTCTAAAAACAAAAGCACATAAAAGCTTGGCAGTTTAAGTTTAGATAAAGGTACAATAATTAAATCCAGATTCAAATCAAGTTTTACCTTATCACTCCGAAATTTTAAGAAAGTTTACTTTACCTTTAAGTATCGTTATTAATTGACTAAGCAGTAAACAAAACACACAGTAGGTTCATGATTTTGACCTTTACTATTCGACACGGACCTTTTTCTTTGTGAAGTTAACAGCTGGATGAATTTGTGCATGAAAAACTCACGCTTGTAACGCTTGTGATGCATAACTTCGCCTTTTTGATTCTGTTTAAATACCTACGCAAAGCTTTTAAACGCGAGTATTCCATGCGCAAATCTAACTCACAGCTAACTACAGAGAGACAAAGATCCTTGGCGAATAGTTACGCAGGTATACTTAGTTACGAAGATTTAAACCAGGTATCTTCTTTCATTACCTACTTAATAAGAACGAATATAATAAGAGTATGAATATAATTAAAAAGAAAAGGTAGGTATTTCTTATACTTATTTAAAGATTATTATAAAATCCTTCATAATAGCTGGGCACTATGTTAGAACGAAGTAATTGTAACAAATCGTTTTTCTTTGAATCAGAAATATTAGTTTTTGAATCATAAGCTGCTTTTAAATTAATTAGTGATGGTTGCTTTCTTTTTCGTCGTACCAATTTAAGCTTAGCCTAGACCCATTCTCCTTCTAAAGATGTTTTAGATTCATAAAAGTCACTATTTTTTGTAAATTTAATCATTGTTAACTCAATCAGTTTTATTATATCCCCATTAGTATCTTTCTGGTAATTAATCAGTCAGTGTTTTCAAGTCATAAAAGTTACTGAAATGCATCTCATGAACAATGAAAGGGTTTCCTCTGTTTTTAGCATCTCGTATCAAATTAACATATTGATCTGATACGTAGATGGGTCCAGACTTTTCGACCATGGGTCGAAACTATAGATAAACTCGTAGATGACGATCTGTCACGCCTTGGATGTGATGTCGGTGGATGATATTCACTGCCACTATCTGCAGAAAAGTCTGAACCTTCGTTCAAGCAAACAAAAGGAGAACTTGGCTTCTGATTTTCTTTACCTAGAATGAAGATTAAATAATAATGCTGTTGGTTACAATTGATTAAAACTAAAGAAAAATTTGAAAATTATGCTTACCAAACTCAGCAGAATCATGGTCTTTGGTTTTTCTACCTGTCGCATCATCTCGCCATCACATCACCATCGCAGAACCTTCTTGGAAATATGAAGAGATTTGCATATCCATTTGTTGCTTAAGCACATTTTCATTGTTATTTGTTTGAAGTATCGTGGGAGATAGTATTGTTCGTTCAGCATTACCTGTTCAACATAATTTTATTGTATCTAACAATCGAAGAATTTTAATAATCAATATATATATAATAAATGAATTACCTTCATCTTATTATTTCTTCAAACTGCACTATATTTTCATCAGTAGTTTATTTATCAGTTATGTTAGTAGTATCAGAAACATGAATCAATTTTTCAGGTACAGTCATACCAAGTGCTTCATAATCAAAATTGTTTGCTCTTCTTAACTGTTCTATATGGGTATCATCCGGCAAAGAATCTGCAAAGTAAAATTTCCTCAAATCGAACCACAGCTAGAAATCGTACATTCAACACTTGCGCGAGTCTTTCAATTTTAAGTGAATAAATATTAAGAAATTGTAAAAACATTGCTATAAAATCTAAAAAAAGCAATTTTTAGAATTTTTTTGCTGTCTTTTGAACCGAAAATAATTACGGTATTTAATTAATATACATACCTCCTTTCCGGGATTTACTAGACGTTGAAGAACTACTGGATGAATTACTCGATGAAGACGTTGAGCTGCTACTAGAACTACTACTCGATGATGAGTCACTGCTCGATGAGGATATAGAACGTTTCCGCTTTTGTGGCACTACTGATTGATCGTCTTCTTTGGTACCTTAAGTATATTTATTTTAATTCAAAAACAATCATCTGCTAACTTCTACATACGTAGGAATTATTATTAGACTAAATACTTAAATACAATTTATAAAACTTATTCACAGTACCTTCGCAAATAGCATCTATTTCCTGAACATTTATATTATCAGAAGTATTGCTGTTCAAAGGAGGTATTGAAACTTCCGCCAAATCTTTACTGGTCGAAGCTATAGGTTCAATTATATCGACTGTCATTGATGATGCTGTTTCCCCTATAAAAATATTTGATTATAAGCGATGTATAGATAGCACGATGTATCAATTATAACAAGATGTAATAAATACAACCTTAGTTAAATTTTAATATTCAAAATGAAATGATAATAAAAAATTATTTAGGATACATACCGCTTTTATTTAAGTCAGGATTGGTTTTAGAAAAAGGTGCTGCAGTCAAACCTTTTTTTTCCTAATTTTTCCAATCGCTCAATTCGGTTCGCTATTATTACAATAAGTAGGAATATCAAATGCCCTATTTGTTTTTCTAAAATTTAAAGTGAAATTTATACTTATGATTTTGATAAGCACAAAGATTAGGGAGCAGGTCGGCCCACTCTAAAACTGCTACTTAGGGCTTCTAACGCCTTTTTAACATTTATAATAATTAGTTAGACCGAGTCTTAGAGTAGGCCAACCTGCCTTCTAACCCATACATAAAAACCCTAATCAAACTCACGACATAAGTACCAATAACATTTACGTAATCTAATTGAAACGGCACATCTGTCAAATAAAATGTCGTTGTTTTACCATATGAATTATATTAAGTAAAATAGCGATGTCACATTTGTCAAATGTGCCGTTTTTCTACTAACGTAATAAGTTAATAAAATGTCACATTTGCCACTTACGCCAACAGAGATTTAGAAGCGATTGTACCTCGCGGAGCGCCCCGCACAACTGGCAAATAAGCCGTTGTTATGCACAGAAGCGGGGGGAACGTACCAAGTACTACAATGACACTGAACGCCCTTTCTCAACAAATAGGAAAACTAACACCGTGCCGTTTTACCGCTTTATAAATTATACACTTTTAAACACTTAGGCCGTAAAAACTCAATTTCGCTTTTTTTGTAAATGTGCCATTATACTGCTAGGTGAGCGATATATTAAAAAAAACTTACCCCTAAATATGAAGAGTTCTAACTAAAAACAATTAAACTAACTAATATAATGAATATTTACATATATCTACACAACTTATCTCCAATCGCAAACGTTTTTTTATTAATTTTATGAAAACGAAAGAAAAAACACGCCCGTCAAATTCGGAGATTCCCGCGCTTTTTTCATATGTTTACTTGTCCTGTCTTCTTGTATATTTTAAGTTTGTGCTTATTATTTTCTGGCAGTAATTAAATTAATTTACGGTTCATTTTACATCGTAATTTGTAAAAAAATATCGGTTATTGTTCAGTGATTGTACCATAATGCCACCTAAAAACCGATTTATAACTTGTGAAATATGTGGAGATCGTGCAAGTCGTATAGGTAATGAAAAAAGGAAGTTTATGGCAAAATTTCCATTAGATGAGGCTTGGTAAGTATTAAATTAGATATTCGATTATATATTTTAATTAAAACATAGTACTAAAAGCCTTAATCGATCTTTTAATTTTCAATTTTATTTTGTTGTTTAGTGATGTGCTATAACGCAACGGCTCTTATCAATTATCGATAAATGGTGTGTCTGTTTTTAATTGTTTATAAACAACGTTGATTAAAGCGAGAAGCATTAAATGAAACCGCGTTTACTTTATGTATAATTTTCAGGCTCTACACCAAAAATCAGACCACTTTTTTTCTGGTTGGGAAAATCATCAAATGACCCCTCCTGCTGTGGGGGGTAGAGCAGAAGGGAGTGTCAGACTTCTACTGACTAAAAACCCACCCTGTTCCTTCACTGCCCTTACGTTTCGGGGCCGCGGTATCTCGTTAGAACATTCCCGTAACCCCGGCAGGCAGTGGCCTTGTGGGGCTCCGTTAATGGTGCTGTCATCATCTGCTGTCAGCCCTGCAGCGCTGGATCCGTGACAGAAACCATGTTTGCTACATTATATGCTGCATGCTTGCTTGCATGAAAAATATCATGTGAAAGTGTTATTTATAACCTATTTGCAAAATAAACATTAATATTTCATGAAATAATGATGTGCTGTATGTATGGTGTGTGCTTGTTTGCATGACTGCTGGATGCATGGTGTATGCTTGTTTGCATGTTTTTTACAGGAAACTAAAAACCACATAATATGTTCACAGTAGTAGTTCACAGTTCGCCCGAAGTAAGCACATAGATGTCCGATATCATTACATCAGAGCAGGTTGCAGTCAATAAAATACTTATCAAATACAAGAATACAGAAGACACGGTCATTGACGTTCTGATGATGGGGCTCCATCGAATGAAATATGAAATGTTTATGACAGCTATGGGTTTGCAATTGAGTCATGAAATTGTTATATAATATCTAGTCTTTTCAATAATATGACAAGAAATTAAAGAAGTTAGGTGGCTTTAGACAACCTTTCCCAAGTAGTAGCTTTCGTGCACAAAGCCTGTTTAAGCCAATTCACACTGACATTAATCTTTCAGGTATTCAAAATTACCACGCCTGAAGTAAGCACATAGATGTCCGATATCATTACATCAGAGAAGGTTGCAGTCAATGAAATACTTATCAAATACAAGAATACAGAAGACACGGTCACTGACGTTCTGACGACGGGACTCCATCGAATGAAACATAAAATGTTTATGACTGCTATGGGTTTGCGTCCAGAAGAACGTTGGGAATAAATTAACGCAATCCTTGACATATATTATTAAGTCTAATGATCTGTACTAGTTTTAATAATTAACAATATACTACTTTTTTCTTAAAAACTACAATCCTTGCTTTATTTCAACACAAATTCAATTTCAACAACAAAAAAAAAGTTAAAAGTAAGCCCGTTTTTCGACCTGTATACTTTATCGATATCGATAAAGAGGCTGCTGCCATCGCTCAGCACTATTTAGTCTGATAGGTTGGTAGTACTGTTGTATGACGTCTTGTTCCCCGTGTATGTTCGTTCAGTTGGTATTGAAGTGAACTTCTACCTGTTTTTATTTTTTTAGTACTAAGTCCCGTCTCTTAAAACATAGTGTATTACATACTCTTTGGCTGCCTACTAAAAAAGGACAAAAGAAAATTTCGTTGGAAACAAAAAGATGTCAACAAAAATAATCCATATTTGTTCTCTTCACTTTGAAGAATCATGTTTCAACCGGACACTGAATAAAGTAACATTGCGTGCGTGTAATTGAGGTATACTTACATGAATTTGACATTCAAATATTATGGGAAGAAATCTATGGAAATAATATCTCATAGAAATTACCTGAACAAAATTGTATTGTTCAGAAATGAATGAGATTGATTTGCTTAATATACTTTATTATAATTATTGTTGACTTTTAATTAAAACCCACAATCATCTGCATTTTAGAAAAGGTAGGTGTTGAAAACTTAACATTAAAAACAGTTAGAGGTTTATGTTACCCCAAAAGTGACCCCCATATTCAAAATTAATTTATATACGTTACCTACACGTCCACGTTTGGGTCACAGAAATTCATATTATGTGTAGGTACTAAAATTCAACTAAATCGATCCGTTAGATTCGGAGCAAATTGGCTGTGACAGACGAACGGACAGACAGCAACTAGTTACCCTAAAGCCGGCTCTACACGTTGGCCAACACAGTGGCGAATGTAGTGGCCAATGCGTATTGGCCAACGTGTAGACGGCGTGTTTGTGCATGTTGGGTGCACAAATACCCCCTCTACACGTTGGCGAATAGTCATTGGCCACTACATTCGCCACTGTGTTGGCCAACGTGTAGAGCCGGCTTTATAGAGATCCTTTAAGGGTTCCTTTTTAACCGACTGTGCAACGCATAGGAGGGTAATGTATTTACCAGCCTATTTATGTATGTATGTATGTTTGTTCCTATGTGGCGCTCTAGAGCCCAATCGCGAGGGCCGATTTTGATGATTCTTACGTCAATTGAATCGGCTTTATCTTGCGAGTGTCACTAAAGACATGACAGTAATCAAAATTCAATATGGTGGCAACCAGACGCCATATTGTGATAAATAAAAAACTTAAGTCGACTAACTATGTCAAGTGGGGAATCGTTGAATAGGTTTCTGAAAATCATCTTGAGATTTCTAAAATCGTTTTTCATTTTAAATGACCATTTAGAATCTATAACGATTTAAAATTGGTCAGCAACCATGCTCACTTAAATTTTCATAAAACTGTAATATCATAAAGTTCTTAGATAATCGTATAAGTAATATGTCATAATAACGTGAAAAATAAGTATTATTATAGAATTCTTAAGATCGAGTGAAAAACCCAGATTTTTTGGTACTGCTTTG
Organism: Tholera decimalis; assembly: GCA_943138885.2. Classification (NCBI taxonomy): domain Eukaryota; kingdom Metazoa; phylum Arthropoda; class Insecta; order Lepidoptera; family Noctuidae; genus Tholera; species Tholera decimalis. Next base: position 16,230,880 of record OW964559.2, read on the forward strand.
AAAGATAATTTTAATGACCGTTACCTAAAGTGTTTTAAATTACCTAATAGGTACAGTGGGAGAAAAATAATCCTAACTAAAAACTGTAAAATAAAAAATCTAAATATAAAAAATTTAAAACTCGACTGCGTTAAAAGCGATTTTTAAAAAAGATGACCTAATCTCATACAGTCGGAGGCAACGGGTGTTTATTTGTTAAGTTTAGTTGTTTTTTTCCTTGAGGTTTGGAACCTTAAAAATAATGATTATGGTGATTCCGTCAATGTAGCTCGTGAAATTAAATTTTTTATACGTTTTTTGCAAATTGCAGCTCATAGATATATTAGGTCGTATGTTGATCAAAATGTGATAGGTATGCGCTACGCGACAAAAATTTAATTATTATTAAAATTTGAAGATACTTAATTATTTTTTATTACATTTCAAAGGTCTAAGCTAGAAAACTTTGGGGTATTTTTACTCGTAGATATTGTACTGTGAAAACATGAAAACATTTCACGATCTTTTATCGATAGGGGCTGCCCTATTAACCGCCATTTTATCCTCTCAGTAAAGTGTAGGTATACACGTTTTTCTTGTAGGTATGCCAAGTCCATATGATTTATACGTCAGTGAGTGCCACGAACTTCTATAGAAGTTGGTCAGTGACGTCATAGGCGTGCGGCTGTCAAGGTCACTTTGGCATAGTGCAGCACAAAATCGGATTCGCGCGCACGCATCTTTCTTTCTTTCACTTGATAACAAATAGAAAAATGAGTGAAGAACTTGATTCGGACGAACTTCTTAAAATTTTGCAAGGTGTGGAATCGGACTCGGAGTATTTTGTGGAGAACATTGAACCAGAAGATAATTCTGAGGTATGTCTAACTGGATGATAATAATAATGTTTATTCATCAAAGAGTAGGAATTCAATAAGTATGTAAAATGTTCGGTGAGCCCAGTATCTCCAGATGCACTGTAATTACAGTAGATTTAGGTACTGTTTTTGTACTCTATACACTATTATGGTAAATACAGTGTATGAAAGCACTGTAATTTTAACTTTTTTAGAAAGTCTTTTCAAAGAAAAAAAAGGAAACCTAATTGCAATTCGTATAAAAATCATCTAAATGAATGGAACGTAACGTTATATTGTAGATATTATGATTTATGTACCTATTCTGTGCTTATATCTACTTGGTCATATTATTATGCGGAAAGGGGAATTACCTAGCAAACTGTTTTAAAAATTCTGCCACTTAGATACCTACGGTAAAAAACGTTGACTGAAGTTATTAAAAAAACACAGGAATAAACAAAAATAGAAGAAAGAAAGACCATAGACCCCATCCCTGATCAGAATCGAATTCAACGTGCCCTCAGTGCCAATAACTTGATATGAAGTTAAAGAATGAGATCATGAAACAAATAGAGATGTACCCCATTCCTTATAGTTCTAATTGAGTTATGTATTAGTTTCTTTGATACTCATAATTTATACTGTTTTTTTCTTATTAAGGATCAGTATCCTTAAATAAAACAAATCTGGAAATATTTAATTAGTTTTTATTTATATTCGTAAAATCAACTTTAAATCTTAACTTTACGCGTACAAATCTTATTCATCGATATGACGATATCCCCATCACTACTGTTTACTGTATATTTAGTTATACATTTATAGCTTGGCGCTCGGCGAGGCATTGCGTTTTGTGTACGTTGGCGGCGAAAAGGTTAAAACTATACTGCATAAGGCCGTGCGCGCACTGCCTTGCGGTGGCCGCAATTCCGGTAGTTCTACCGCACCGGTAGACTGACCGCAGTGCGCGCACTTCTATGACACTCCATACTTCACAAATTTTGCGTTTCCAAAACGCAACGCAGTGCGCGCACGGCCTAAATGCCACGAAGTGGGTGTTGACGTCATGTCATTAACTTTTGACGGTTATAGTTTGAATTTTTTGTCGGCCATGCACATAGATGATACATAAGATTTTGGGTTGTAAATATGAAAACCCAAGAGAAGTAAAATCAACATTTAAACATCCATGTGCTGATTATGAGGTGGCAGTGTTCCTTGATATTTGCCATGTGATTAAATTAATACGGAATCATTGGGAGTCAAAAGAAAGTTTTTTGTATGATGACCACAAAATTGATTGTTCGTATGTGAAAAAACTCGATTTTTTTTTTTATTTTTTTTTATTATATTAAACTGCAATATTGTGGGAGACTGGTGCCTAAGCTAGGCTAATAGCCTGTTTTATAGGACACCAGGTCCCCACCCCGATTAACAATGTCAGGTCGTACTAGAGCAATATATATAGAATTGTTGGAAGAACTAACAGGTTTACATCTAACTAACCGACTTCCGAAAAGCACTTACAATTCTGGAACTCCATTATAAATGTTAAATTGGCCACCCAGCTCCTGAGCAGTTGTGTATCAAAAGCAATTGAGTTTTGTCGACAAGAGCAAAATTTACCAAAATTTTCAGATAGCAAAGCCACTAAAAATTTTATAATGCTCATGAATAATATTTTTGACATTTTTAACTCTAGAAATTTAAAGCCCAAAGGTTGCAAACATCCCATCTTTTCTAGAAATAAAATTGAAATGTTTGCTATATTAGATTAACAGCTTATTTTGAATTTAAGCCTTAAAATTTCATGAAAGGGAACTTACAAGGAACATCAAACTTCAAAGAAATTTATTAAAAAAAGTTACGTACCAGTTCTCAAGTCGCAGTCATTTACGGGATGTCTTGGCGTGCTTATTTGCATAAATAGCTTGAAGACTCTTTATAAAAATTTGGTGGAACCAAAAATTCTAAAATTCTGCCTCTACAGCTGAAAGGTATTTATAGGAAGCTACTTTGCCATATGGAGCTTTAATCGGTCTAATCAGGAAACTGTGTGCCCCTTGACAACATAAGTGTTCTTATGTGTTCTTTGTCCCTTAAATGCATAAACGAAACTGTACTTTTTTCACGCAGAGACGATGAGGATGAAATTTAAAATGACGAAGAACACTTGTCTTTGGACGAAAATGAGGGGACATCACAGATATTAGATAGTTCACGATTATGTGAATGTACTAACGAAATAGTTGGCTATATATCAGGTTGCTTTGTGCGAATATTACGTAAGCACATAAAATGTGTAATGCTTGCATTGAATCTTTAAAAACAAGAAAAAGATTACAGTACCACAAATTAGTGTGTATAAAAGATAAAGGTGGCCTATGCTTCGCAGGATGTGTATGATATATGCAAAAGAACTTAAACAGTAATTCGCCAGTTTATTAAACACGATTTTTAATGACAAGTGCTACTATTCCGAAATAGTATCTACTGTAATGAAAAACTTTGTAGATGGCGTTAGTTATTTTGCAGTAGAAACGGCTCATGTTTGTGGTGTTTTACATCAAGTAAATTTAATGAGACTGGTAGTGGAAAAGTAGTGAAAACTTTGCGATAAGATATTACCACAAATTTAAATTAGATAATGTGAATAGTAACGTAGTTTCTAAGCGAAAACTTTTCAAAAAACAAATACATAGAGATGGTCACTGACCTTGGTTTTGTTTTATTTTACACTAACGATCGCTCATGTTTTTGTTAAACGTGTTTATTTGTAATTAAAATTCATTCTTAATATCTGTAATCTTTCATTTCAAATTCCCAAATACAAACTGCCTAAAAAATTAAATATTGTAATACTAATTTAACTTAGCTGATTTAATACAACATTCACACACACAGCTCTAATTAAATAGAGCTTTTTATTTATTTAAGAAAGTAACTACTTAATAAAAGAGACACTACTAAAACCGAATAATCCTACATACATACACCTAAAACTCATCTTATTTAAATTATTAGTCAATTTTTTATGTGATTTATGGGAGAATTGTAGCACCTGGTATCATTATTCACGCACGCAGAGACATAGACGCATTTTACACTGTGCAGTGTAAAACACCGCCTGCAGTCCTGCACGCACAGATACTAGGCTCGTTTTCTTTGTTTTGATTGTAAGGCGACGTTCCATCTAGACCTTATATTATGATATTATATAATCAAAGTAACATACCTACTGTCGTCATTAAATCAATAGGAAAACCTGATTGTTTTTGCGCGTCGAATCCAAGCCATAGACTAAACTATAGATAATATTACCGTGACTAAACTTAACAAAGTTCAGGCTTATTCGCATATTTAATTAATTAAGCATTAATAATTATGCAATAAGCATTCTTCAGCTACCTCTTATTTAGTATAATTACCTACCGTTATACTGCTTAAGCGCTTAACTAATCCCTTGATAATGATTATTCGCTGCCAGAGGTAAAATATGTAACTGTGCAGTCCTTGCACAGTTATTTTACCGGCGCGCAGTGGCGAGAAATAAAACGCACATACAATTTTGAAACATTGTTCAAAACGATAATAAAAAAATCTTAAGAAAGTAAACTAATCTTAAATTTCTGTACACATTGTTAACAAAATAATATAAATTATAGTAGTTTAGATTCTTCCGATACAAAATCCGGGTCCATTGGGTGGCTGGGCATGTACGCCGCGACGGTTCATTCGGCATGTGTGCTCTTCCAGACGTCTGTTGACTTCGTTCGCAACATGTCTATAGAAGAAAAATCTGGGTTGTTCAGCACTCCACAGTTTTTCAGCCGCTGCACTACTACGAGGCCATACCCTGCAACCAAATAAAATATACAACGTTAATTCAAGAAAAGAAATAAATGAATTTATATATCCCACATTAGGGCACAAAATAAATACAAAATCTTATGTAAATAAAACATGCACACAATAAAACAATTAATAGACTTTCTTCTTATTTTGATGACACCAGATCTCATAATTTCGGCAAAACCAATACTCGAAATTATTACATTTTCCTTTCGTGGTGGCCTGTTCATTTTTGTAACTATAAGTTTCTGTGTGAAATATTTTCTGCTTTCGTAGTTTTTAGATTTACTTATTTTTCCGTTACAATTTTTTTACACTCTGTCTGTGTGTTTCTTTTGTGCCCCTTCCTTTTGTTATTGGCTTGCCTTTGACGACCATCTCACCTGATGGTAAACGATGAAGTGGTGGAAGATGAAGCACCCAAGTAAACTATTCACTCTTGACTTAAATACCTCCAGATTACTTACAAACGATCGCTTTGAATTCAAGACGTACCTGCTTATAAAATTCGTATCGTCGACAGACTCTCCCCACATGCAAGCTTCGCCTCCCAGAATGTTGTTCAGGTTCAAATCCCTGTGGTTTCTCGGGATCATCTGACGGGGATCCACAGTGTAGAACTTGTCCCAGTCGCCTCCGTTACCCAGGTAGTCCAAATACCATGAGGCAGAGTAAATAAGTTTGTGATTGGCCTCCAACACCTGTGGACATCGAAATTAGATATTTGTAGTAGCATAAAATGATAAAATTTAGAAAAATAAAACGAAATCCGAATTAAGAATAGGTGCAGAATATTAATGAGTCTTTTCCAGATTATATTGAAGAGTACGGATACCGGATAGAGGGTATTGGATAGGGTATTGGAAGACAGACTTCCAATACCCCTCTACTAAAACTAACCAAGTTGATTTCCATGTCAAAATTAGTATCTACGTTTAGTTACGTGCACCCAAATAGCAAAGATAAAAAATGCATTTTGCGATAGACGAAATGGAACTTTGAAAATCGATGACAAATAACGATTTATCATCGATTTTCGAAGTTCCTGTAGAAATAAATATAGAAGTAGCTGGAAGTACCTACACAAATTATAATTAACACACTAAGAAACCAAAGACTGACCAATGGGAGTTATGTGTGACGAACTAGAGTGACGAGAACAGGCGAGAGCAATCTAGAGTAGACCAAGCCTTAAAAAGGAAAGAAAAGGATTTTAAAGCAACAACCTAAATAAAAGCCATACTCAAGAGACGGAATTTATAGAAACACTGTTGTAATTATTTCAAGACATTTTAATTCTTGAAGTATTTGAATTCTCATGCAAGTGAAAGTTTAACACGCAAGAAGTTAAATTCCTCCGATACAAAATCCTGAATCAGTAGGTGGTTTGGCCCGGATACCACGTTGGTTCATGCGGCATGTATGTTCTTCAATACGATTGGCGATTTCGAAGCGTTTATGGAACCTGTATGCAGGGTTCACGGCGGTCCAAAGCACTTCGGCTAAAGCACTAGTACGAGGCCATACTCTAAAACCAATGAAAACATTTCAATAACGTTCGAACGTAGTTCGATGGAAGTGAAGCCCGACGGCCCAGTCCGTGAGACGTCTGCGTGCTAATAGGCAATTTTTCTTACAGCCAAATGCTAGGATTAGATGTCCTGTTATATAAGGCTAACCGTAAGAAAATCGCAACGGTAAAACTATGTCGATCATCGCGAATATGAGGCGTAGAAGATATCGTCTTATAACAAATGTGGAGCACTTACTCAGAAATTAGGTTTGTGTCATCGATAATTTGACCCCACATGCAAGTTTCACCGCCTACTACATCATCTAGGTTAAAATAATTAAGTCCTAACAGAAGCCGGGGATGCCGCCTGTAGAAATGACTCCAGTCTTCATTGGTACTTCTCTGTTGTTTTTTGTTTAAGTACCATGGTGCAGAGTAAACGACTTTATGGCCAGCAGCGAGGACCTGTGCAATCAATACGACTTAAATATAAGTAAACCTATTACAGATAATTCTTGGTATTCTATAGCGATAGTTTTACTGCAAAAGACGCTGTTTAATCATCTATATTCCTTTTTTGGGGTTCTCCAAAGGAAAAAACATCAAATTACAGGATCCCTTCGTCCTCCATCCATCATCAAACCGAAATTTTTATCAAGTACTCGGTCTCTTTTTAGGTCTACGGTCTCTTTCAGCGGTGAAAAAAAACTTGTAAGTTGGCGCGATCAATATAAATATGTGATTACAAAAGAACGGGACCCTCAGTACCGACGCGATTCATAGTTCTGGTCCGGTTTTTGTTAAACTAAAACTATTACTTAGACCCACTTACCAGTAAAGATCTTTTACACTTGCAAATAACGCAAGTACCTACTTAACAACGCTTTCTTATAATTTTAGTTGCTTTTCTTGAGTTGCAGCGACTGTATCGAAACCTAGTCAAGGATTCTAGTTATCAGCAGGTTTCCAAAGTTTTGTTTCCTTATTTTACCAGCTAATATGGGAAACAAAAATTTAATTGAAGCTTGACCACTTACGCGAATCATATCCTCGGCTCCGACATGTTTCCAAACTTGCACGATTGCGTCACTGGGCAGCTTTACACCTTCATCGAATACTTCCTGAAATGGTTTGGAAATAAATTGTTAAAAAAAAATGTGCGAATAAAAAATGGATAGCTGTCTCTGTAATAATGGTATAATGATGATATTGGTTCAAAAATAAGAGATGAATCATAAATATGACGGCTAGTACTTTACTACAAATTCTTTGGATTTCAATATAGAAGGTGATAAAGCAAAAAAAAAATAGTTAGTGACTAATGTTTGTGGTAACATACCTGCCAGATCATAGGCTTGGATTTCTGTCCTAACAACGGAAGGACATTTGTCATGAAGTACGCGTGCAGCTCGCTGGTGCTACTCATGTTATGCTGACTCATGAATTCTAAGATCTCAGGGTTTGATGCCCTGGAAACAGTGACATACGGTATTAAATTTTAGTGTCCGACCGAAACTGGTTTTTACGACCGAAACCGAAACCGAAAACGTATTTCGGCAACGGTCTCATTTTCGGCCGAAACCGAAACAGGGATCATGATTTGAGGGAAAAATAAATACAACGTTATTATAATCGGTATGTCTTGATTTTTTAATCATTAAATCACATAGCTATGCAGCCAGCAAACATTTTCACTTATTAATGATTCACTTAATAAACCCTCATTTAAGAAAAAAGTATTGATTGCGCCTTAAAAATAATTAAAATAGGTGAGGTATTAATTTGAGTTGGTAGATTCTTAACTACTAAACTTAGCAGCTTAACGCCAACTAATATTGCCAGACTAAATATAAACATTCGTTTATATGATCAAAAACGACAAAGATCCCTTAAAGAAAGAAGATTTAAAAAAAAAAACAGCGTAGTATTATCCTTATGTTTGTATCTCAGTTTCTTTAGTCTGAGGTTTGTATACTGGAAAGGCCCATTTTTTTTAAATAAAAACGGTATATGTAATTAGAATTGGTTTTGGTTAGTTTATTAACCAAACTACTACTTTTTTACTTAAAGTGTTTGTTAAGTTGTTTTTTTTTATTACTTAAAGTGGCTACGTCTCGCCCTATATTATATCCAACTACTGAGCTCTATAAAAACTGTGGTGTTTTGAACGTGCGGCAGTTATTTATATATAATACAATCCTGCTACAACACCGTAAAACTCCTTACTGCCAAATCAACAAACGACGTAAAGATTTAATTTGTAGTTTACCGTTAGCGAAATTTAAATTTACGAAGAGATTTTTTGAATATTTAGGCCCCTTACTTTATAATAAAATTAACAGACATATCTACATCTATAAGTTTGCATACTACAAATGTAAAAAAATTGTCCATAATTTCCTAATGGCTAAGACCTATGAGGAAACTGAACGTTTCTTGTTAACACTATAATTAAGTCATATCATAAATCGCGCACACAGACACCCACACACATTCACATTCGCACATAAACACTTACACCTTCATATACTCACACACAACAGATAGCTCTCGTACTACTAAAATTTAGTTACTATTTATAAGTTGTAGAGCCTACTTGTACACTTGTAAAATAGTATTAAGTTAGTTTTAAGTTGGTTTACGAAACTTGCTAGGGGGTGGCAACTGCTTATCCTTACCACAGGCTTTTAACAAGCCTAGCTAGGAAAGCAGTACGACACCTGTATAAATGTAGTGAAAACCTGAAATGATCATTAGGACATAAGTAAATTGTATTTTTCCCGATTGTACTACAACACCTGTTTAGTGAATAAAGTTTTTTATTATTATTTTGGCTTAACATGAACTGTTTCTTAGCTCTTTGGCTAGTTTTTTTTTACTACATCAACGGGCCAAGCCAAGTCAATGTAGTGGGTTTAAGGTGTGGAATGGGTGTTTTCATTTTCCTCTATCTGCATGAACTTTCTCACTATTCTACAGGTATTCAAGATTGCTGCTTTTTGGAGTGTGATGTAAATGGAATCTTTCAGGTCTATTAATTTGAGGCTATGATGCAGGTGGTTCGGTATAACACCTGTAGTGGAGACTGTTACGATTTTAAGTGAAAGAGACTTTAATTAATGCCTTTTATTGTTATTAAACAGATCGTAAGTTGATACATCGCACACGCACAGTACAGTATATCAAAAGGTGGAGAGCAGGAAACGGAACTAAAGTAGTGTTACCACATATTAGACTCAAAACTATTATTTATGAAATTAACCACAAATAATTTATTACTACTTTAACACCCTCCTTTAATTTCTTAAATAACTAATCTTATTATTGAAAGAAACAGAATTTCACTTAAGTACTTGAAGTATTGTTATACAAACAATCTCTATATGTAACTTAGTACCTAAGTCCTTAAATTTCTAAGCAAGATTATATTTAACAATATATTTTATTCATCAACAATACAAATGGAATATGTATGCTTACTTACATCTTCACACTTTATATAACATCCAACAGTTAAGTTTTTAACCAGTTAAGGTTTTTGTAAATACCTACATATTTTAAACTGAATACAATCACAAATATTATTACTAACAAAATCTAGCTTTCATAATTATTATGAGATACACAATGTTGCATTAGAGTCGAGACTACTAAACAATGTCTACATATCAACAAAACAAAAAAAATATAGCTGCCACATCTAGTTGTCTAATGTTAGCAAATACACTTGTCTAACACATTATAGTATTCTTATGTTTTACAAACTTATGCTTGTTCAAAGCTTTTGTCATTACATCAGCAGGTTGTAAATCAGTTGGAAAATACGTAATACGAAGCTCATTATTCATGTATAGTTCATGAATGTAATGAAACCTGACGTCTATATGTTTGGACCTTTTGTTAAATATACCTGTTTTAATCAATTGAATAGCACTTTGATTATCTATATAGAATTGAAGCATCTGAATATTAATATTAAGTTCTTTTAACACTGATTTTATGAATATTGCATCTTTACAACACTCTGCAGCTGATATGAATTCTGCCTCTGTGGAGGAAAGTGCAATTATAGATTGCCTTCTTGAGCACCAGGCAATAGGACACCCAGCCAACATGATAATATACCCTGTGGTACTTCTACGAGTGTCACAATCACCGGCATAGTCAGCATCACAGTACAAGTCTAAATCTTTTATGTTACCTCTTTTCTTAAAGAACAATCCATCACTAATAGTACCTTTTAAATATTTGAAAATCCGTTTTATTAAAACTACATCCTGCTTAGTAGGTTTTTCTATTTTGCGACTAGCTAACCCAACTGCATAAGCTATATCAGGTCTTGTCCTGGTTGAAAGATATAGCAGGCTCCCAACAGCCTCTCTATAAGGAAAAAGATTCTTGCCTTCCTCATTCAAGACTATTCCCTCTTGAACTACACAAGGTGTGTCAGCGGCTTTGCAGTCCAACATATTATATTTTTCTAGTATGTTTCTGGTGTAGTTTTCCTGAGACAGCAGAACTCCATCATCTTTATATGTAAGTTGTAAGCCTAAAAATGTTTTAGGTTTTTCATATACTTTTAATTCTATTATTTTATTTATTTTATTGAGTACCTTACAGCCATCTTCTTTATTTTTGGAAATTATTATTCCATCATCAACATAAATACCAATAATAACAGTAGTTTCTTTGTTTCTTAGTACACATGGCTCATTTTTAACTTGTTCAAACTCTAAACTCTTCATTATTTTAATAAATTCTTCATTCCATCTTTTTGGTGCCTGTTTTAACCCGTATAGGGATTTTCTAAGTTTACATACTTTCCCATAACATTCTTCAAAACCTTGAGGTACTTTCATATAGATTACCTCCCCTTCTTTAAGATTTCCATTTAGAAATGCGGTCTTGACATCAAATGTCATAAGATGGTAGTTATTGATCACCGCTATAGAGAATATAATCCTTAATGCAGATTGACATGCTACGGGGCTGAAGATTTCATCATAGTCTATATCTCTTTGTTCAAAACCCCTTACAACAATCCTGGCTTTATATGATCCATTTTCTTTAACTCGAAATACCCATTTATTAGTTAGAATTTTAGCATCTCTGACATCTTTTTCATCCACTAGTTCCCACACTTGATATTTCTCTAAGGATTTTATTTCTTCACTTATTGCTTTTTTCCAATTTTCTTTTTCAGGTGACTCCATGGCTTCTTGGTATGTGAGTAGAACATAATCATCAAATCTTTGTGGAACTCTTCTTGTCCTTTTATCTATTACTTGCTCATCCTTTTTATTTCTATCCTCTTCTATTTCTGTGTTTTCCTGTATTAATGTTTCTTTTTCTTTTTCAGGTACTATGCTGCTTTCTTCAGGACATATTGGGTCTGTAAGCAGATATCCACCATGATCTTCAACATTTACATCCAATTTTATGCTCTGTAACTGCTGCTGTCCATCTTCTCTTATTATGTTATTAGTTATTGTATTAAAGACAACATCTCGAGCAAATACAATTTTCTTTTTATTTTCATCATATAACCTATACCCATTTTTAGAGTAACCTACCATTATTAATTTCTGTGACCTTGAACTTAGCTTTTTTATAGGTGTTAAATCTTTTGCTAATGCTTCACAACCAAATACTTTTATGTTAGAAATATCCGGTTTCTTATTATTCCATACTTCATATGGACTTTTAAAATCAATCACTGAACATGGCAACCTATTGAGTAGATATGTAGCTGAGTACATAGCTTCTCCCCATAGTTCTTTGCTAAGGTTTGAATTTAATAATAACGCCCTAGCTTTCTCCATCAAGCTTCTATTTAGACGCTCGGCTTTGCCATTAAGTTGTGGGCTATACGGAATACTGTAATCTAATTTTATACCAATTTTATAACACCATGCTTTAAATTCACTGCTGGAGTACTCACCTCCATTATCACAACGCAGCACAGAAACTTTTGCATTAACTTCTCTCTCAGTTTCCCTAATGTAATGTTTTAAGCAGTCACTAACTTCACTTTTATTTGATAACAGATAGGTTTTTGTATAATGACTAAAGTCATCTAACACTGTGAGTATGTACTTTTTTCCATCAAAACTTGTGGTTTCTACAGGACCACAAACATCACTATGTATTATTTCAAGTACCCTAGTAGCACGTTCTCTAGTCTTATTAAATGGTTTCCTTACCTGCTTAGCTTTGACACAAATTTCACATAAGTCCTGCAATTGTTTTATATCAGCCTTGCTGTATGTGACACCCGTAGCAGCGTCCACCAATTTCCCCAGTACCTCATTACTTGGGTGACCCATTTTAATGTGCCAGTCATAGACACTTTCCTTTTTATTTGCTAACAGAGACACTTCACTACTACCTTGTTTTAATTTTAAATGATACAGTCCTGTTGACTGTTCCTTTTTACCAAATATTTTAGTGCCACACTTAGCAGTAATCTCAACATTGTTATTTTTAAAAGTTACAACGGCACCATTTTCTGTAGCTGCTGAAACTGAAAACAGATTTTTACATAGATCTGGAACGCACAGAGTATTATTTAAGACACAATTGTCACCTTCAAAAGTGCCACTTTGTACAGACAACATTTTTTCATCTTTCTTTGCCAAACATATAGATGTCTCTTGGCATTCCAAATTACTTAACAAGTTTATATTATTTACCATATGTGATGTACAACCTGAGTCTACAACAAAGTCATAACAGCAATTATTCACTGCATTGTTACTTTTGTAACCTAAAAATGAAACAGAACTTTTATTGTTGCGAAAGAAACAGTTACTTTCTTTATGATTGTTTTTCTTACAAATAGAGCATACTTTCTTACAATCTTTTTTTACATGACCTATTTTATTGCAACCAAAACAACGTATCTTATTATTATAATCAGAATGGTTACCCACTTTATTAGAAGACTGTGAATCCTGTTTCTCCGCTCTCTTGAATGACTTAGATGCTCGAAATGCAACCTCATTGTCTTGTGAACTTGTATGTTTTTCTTGTTCCTTAATTAATCTTAATTTTAAATTTGCAAGGGTTTTTTCTTCTTTAGAGGTAGAGTCCCATGCCGTTACAAAATGTTCATACTCAGTAGATAAAAATGTTAGAATTTTTGACTCCACTAAGCTATCGTCCAAGGAGATGTTTAACTGTCGCAGCCTATATACCAGGTTATCCAGATGAGATAAATTTTGCACCATATCTTTATTTTTGTCAAACTTGTAGTTAAAGAAATCTTGCATGATTTTATTTTTGTGTCTGTCTTCAGTGCCGCCGAACATTTCACATAACTTTTTGTACATAGCACTTGCAGATGTGCATTGGAACAACATTGTTATTAACTTTTTGTCCACAGTTTGCAATAAAATGTATTTAGCTTGTGCGTCCTTTTTGCAAAATTCAGCTTTCTCTTTATCTTCAGTTTTAATACTTCCTTCAATTATATCTTGGAGACCTTTGGCTTGAAAGATAATATCTACCTGGAATCGCCAGAGTTGATATGTCTCAACATCGCTGAGCTTTTCGATATTTTTAAGTTCTTCGGTCGTCGCCATATTTTTATTACAAAACACGTCGCGTACGTGTTTTTATAATCGGACCGAATCGCAAATACGCTCACTGGCCGAACTGTTAATAACACAGGCCAGCTGGGCACATAACCTGTTACGATTTTAAGTGAAAGAGACTTTAATTAATGCCTTTTATTGTTATTAAACAGATCGTAAGTTGATACATCGCACACGCACAGTACAGTATATCAAAAGGTGGAGAGCAGGAAACGGAACTAAAGTAGTGTTACCACATATTAGACTCAAAACTATTATTTATGAAATTAACCACAAATAATTTATTACTACTTTAACAGAGACAACTATTGGAACAACGTATACTTTTTCTTGTCTCCAAATTCTATTATTATTATTATTATTATTATTATTTTTATTATTATTGAAAAATTGGTTTTTACAATAACACAAAGTTGATAGCATAGTTTTTTTTATTTATTTAATAAGGTGTATTAAGGTGTAATATTGCCTTCAAGTGCCCTTATTACAGATCCTAATCGGTTCCGCATAGATTTATTTACATACATTGGACTATGGTGCCGACCGAACTTTACCAATCCGAACTTTGTTCGTAGTAGGACAACAATTTAATGTTCGGTCGTGTTTCGGTCGGTCCCGAACATTCGGATGTGTCAATTCAGAGTAGATCCTTTGGTATTGTCCCCGAAAGTCCGGGCCTTTTAAAGGTTCCCCTCTCCCCTCCCAAATAAGAAGGTATTACTAGAAACTCACCAGCAGTCCATTGCAACTTCGTCACCTCCAAGATGAAAATATTTATCGGGGAATCGCTGTTGAACTTCCCGGAACAAATCCCCAATCAGTTTGTATGTAACGTTGTTCGTCGGGTCCATTGGTCCTAAGCCGACAACTTCGCCGAAGTGATAGCATTTGGTCAGTATCCCTGGGTATGCCACACCCCAAGATCTTGTGTGTCCTGCATAAGATAAAGTTTTACTGATAATTCAGGTGTTACCTGTGCTGTTTTCAGTAATTTTGTATTACAATAATAGTCGAGATTAGTATCGTCGTTGCGCTTGCAAAAGGCGCTATGTGGTAAATAGTCATTTTCGTTCTTTTATGCAGTTTTAATCGTTATTTTAATACACACATGCTGTAAAACAGCTATCTAATAAACGAAATATTTAAAGAGTTACCTTTCAATATTGCGTTTATCAGATAGCTGTTTTTACAGCATGTGTGTATTAAAATAACGATTGAAACTTCATAAAAGAACGAAAATGACTATTTACCACATAGCGCCTTTTGCAAGCGCAACGACGGTATGTTTACTAAGTTCAGCTGCGTTATTTTTTATTGTCTTAGGTAACGGATACAACTGAGTAGTAGTGTTCTACATGAAGGGACTTCCTATCTGACCTTCACAACCTAGTTGCTGGGTAACACGATAACCCCTTGGCTAGTTTCAGAGTTTCCGATTTCTGACTACATGTAACGGCCGTCAAAGATATACTAATGACAGCCGAAAGGATCAACATTTAACGTGTTTTCCAAAGATCCCGATGTGTTAAGATGTTCACCCATCAATGGACCAACCTGGGCAGGCGTTGCTTAACCTTTAAGATCGAACCGTGCCCCAGTTATTATTTAGCCACGAGGTCCGTTCAGAGAGGTGAGTTCAGAGTTCATCGCGAAAATTGTTGTCTGTCTGCCTGTCCGGGATAATCTGTGGCTGAGAGAGATTGCTGAGGTTATATTATGTGGCAACATATAGGCTAATTTTTTCCCACCCTACCTGCCTGTGAATTCCCAAGGGCTCAGGATTTACGAAGTTAAAATCACACATACAAAAGCTGAATGCAATAAAGTTTAGCTTTAAATATTATGGTACTTCACACCGTGACAGTTGCTCAACCTCTATCAAGCGCAAGTTCGGTCGTGAATGGAGTACTGCTCTCATCTCTGGGACGGATCTGCCAAATACCAGCTTGATGCACTTGAGTCTATAGAGAAACGGGCCAAAAGGCTCATCGGCAACGAGAAACTGGTCGAGACAAGGCTCCAGAGCCTAGAACAACGGCGACGTGTTGCAAGCCTGTCAGTTTTCTATCGGTTACATTTCGGGGAGTGTGCGATGGAACTGCACAGTCTTATTCCACCAAACTCGTTCCATCATCGGACTACACGACAAACGGCGTCGCGCCATCGTTACATGGTGGACATCCCACCCGTACGCACGAAACGATTTAGGAATACTTTCATTGTGCGTACGGCTAAGGAGTGGAATTCCCTGCCGGAGTCTGTGTTTCCTGGTAGTTATAACCTGGGAGTCTTTAAGTCAAGAGTGAATAGGTTACTTCTAGGCAAGCGTGCTTCATCTTCGACCACATTATCGCTTAACATCAGATGTGATTATGGTCAAACGCAAGACTATTAACTATAAAAAAAAAAATATGACACTACATTTTTATTTCGTTTGATTTTTTACACTTATCGACACATAAGTATTGCAAATTATGTGCGTGTGCCGTGTATAGTATGTAGAAGGGTTAGCAATAAGTTGTAATACAATGACGTCACTCCACACTTTCTTATATCGGTTAATGTACTGTTTATCTGAGGTCAACTTGAGAGGACACTATCCGCTATCTCAATAGTTTACCGATATGAATGTTGTTATTAGGTATTTAATTTTACTCGAATGGTTAGATTTTGTTGGATTGTAAGACTTTTATTTGTTAGTACTTAGGTAATAAAAACGGTCAAATAATAACGGTCGCATGAGTTGATCTTCAAAATCAAGGTTAAGCAACCCCAACTAGCACGCTAGCGTTAAAACAACCTGTATAGCAGTTGTATATCGGTTCCATTTGAGTATAAAAGTTGTAAGAATAGGTGTAATAGCAGAGTTATAGAGTGCCCTAACACCCTTGTACCCACGAAACAGGCCCTCGATTTTGCAGGTAAAGGTTATAGAAAGCCTGTAGAATGGTGTTATTGGAGAGCTAATGTAACTGCACAAGACCGTTTATACACTCTTGGTTATTACTTTTACCGGTATATTTGTAACTATAGAAGGGTTGGTTAACACTATAGGTTACAGAAAATCGTCGGCTAAGCATTGCATGTCACTTGTAACTTTATTAGACCTATTATAAGTAGTTGTTTGATACCTTGACGCGTATTAGTTATCTAAAAAAGTGTCAAGCGAGTATCTTATCGCTTTCTGAGTACTTTTTACCCCAATTTGTAGATTAAGCTTCTCAAAATTCCTGTACGGTGGAGTTAATAAGAACTAAGTGCACGTGGAAAAACATAATAATATGGACATGAAGTGTTATCTGTATAATAATAAAAGTAAGTATTCAACCAAGGTATACATATTTTGTGAAGTGAAAACAGTATGCCGTTTTGATTTCATGGTAAAGAATACCATGTTTCCCATCTCAATTTTAACGCGCTCAGGATTTATTAAAGAGATTAAACTTATGTGAATATAAAATACGATACGATTCTCAGTAGTCAATTTTTTTTATTCCTGCTCTATGGCTGTTAGCATTATATGTCAATTGGCATCAGTGAAATGATAAAAGTATACATAAATAATTAAGTATTTTACAGTGAAATATTGAATAACTCGGTAAATTTATAGGTTAGTTTTCCAAAACAAATGGCGGATATATATTAAAGCTTTATATAATAACCTGAGTCATTTATTACACTTTTTGAGATAAAGCACCTTTAGTCAAGAGTATTATGCAGTCCTGAGTACACATAGCTGTGTTAAAATAGTCTTAAACGAGTACAATTAGTTTTGCCAAGAGAATACTAGCGCCTAAACATTTTACAAACTGACTGGAATAGGGTTCCTTATTGAAATAATGAAAACCTTTAAGTATATCCAAAAAATAATACAGAAATATATGATAGTAGGTAACCTAATAAAATTACAGAATGGTCTGGTACCTAATATAATTTCAGAATGGGCTAAATTTTGTAGGTTTTTTTGTTGTGTGTACTCCATGCTCAATTCAGGATTTTGATCATAATTCTAGAGTTTTTGATTAAAAACGTGGGACTATCATTTTTGCATACTTCTAATATACATACCTATATAAAACATAATAATTTTCTTTCTAAAAAACATTTGTTTTTCAGGATTGTCCAGGATTGAACAGAGTACCTATTCAGTTTATGAGCGCTGTCCTTGAGTGCGCAGTATTCATTCTTTAGGTCTGTTTGGCGGGGGACTAAAATGCAAAAAATATCACGTATGATTATGAAGAAAATGAGAATGAGTTAAATGAAGAAGAAACGTGATGTAATATGAAAAAATAAATGATTTAGAATGAAAAAAACACAGAAGGAGAACAGGAAACAAAGAAGGATTCAGTGGAACAAAACATAGAGAAAAACAAAAATCAGATGTTTTAATAATAGAAAATAAAGAGGAAAACAAAAAAGGGATGATTTAGACAAACAAAATATGGGAAAAAGCAAGGAAAGGAAAAATTCAGTATAAGAAAATTCCAAAGAAAATAGAAAAAGAGATGATTTAGTCAAAAAAACCACAGAGGAAAATATGAAAAGAAATTATTTAAAGGAAAAAAATTAAATTAATTTAAATTAAATTTTTATTTCAATTTATTTTCTCGAGTACATAATAAGAATACTAGTAGGTAGGTAAATAACTTTGTTGATTGTTACACAGCTAAATAATTGTTTAATTTTGAAATGTTACATATGGTGGTACATGTATTTCATTACCTCTGAGGTATTATAATAATGTCATTACAATTGTGCAATCACATATTTTTTTGAATATTTACTGGTTTAATAGACATTAAAAAAGCTTTCTTATTATTACTATATTATTATTAAGAGCCTATATTGTCCCACGAACCACCTTCGACTTATCCCGGTCTTGAGCTAGTGTGGTATCTTTGCATAATATTTAACAAAATACTTATAGTGTATGTACTAATGGAAGAAAGTATAATATATCTTTATGACTCACACAATACTAATTTGCATTTAATTTCATTTGGATTTATTACTATAATGTCATCAGAGATTACAAAAGGTTTTTTTTTACTTTAAACTTACCTATAAACGATGACTTAATAGGCTTGTCAAATATGACATCTTTATTTAAAAAAAAAATTACCATATAGTGAAAATTATTTTCCATTATCAGAGGTAAACAAGTATAGTATTGAATTCTTCAGTATTTTCATTAAAGGTCCAGTTATACCATGACTGGCAAGTGTTGTCCTCCTTCAATATTTTTAATAACAATTTCATTTGGAGTTTGCAAAATTGTTCGTGGATCTTTTGGAAGCAATACTTCAGTACTAACGTAGCCTTCATTTAAAATCGACAGCAAATGTTTTGAAGAAAATAATATTACTCATACAGGATAATATTATATTCAATGGACCAGATTTTTTACTTTTTTGTTAGTGAAGTAATTTTTTCAATTTTACTACATTTTTTACTTCTTCTTCTTCGCATTCGGGCTCACTAAGTGTTAAGAAATCGAAAAATTCAACAAAATCGTGATTGACTGCAGTTTCTTCTTTTTCTTGTTCTGCGGAACCCTGTTGTGATTCTACTCGAACTTGACTCAAATTACTCGTATTACTATTATTTTTGTGTTTGATTTGTAGTGAATTTTCTTTATTTTTCGTAATAACTGGAACAAGAGGATCTAATCCGGTATTATAAGAACTACTAGTTTTTTTTTGTCATTCATACCATTATTAACCGACTCCAAAAATTTACAACATTCCTGCCTAATCATTTTTCTTTTGTTTACTCCAACGTTGTAATCGTTTCATTTTTCTATAACTTACTAAAACCTAAACATAAATCTAATTTATTCAGTCCATTTATTGCATAAATATAAAAACTTTTTGCCTCTATGTGTTAATAACGACTCACACGTGCGTGCCTAACACCATAACTTTTATGACTTTAAATTGTGCCAGCTTAACACAATAAGCGTTAGTAAATTTTATATGACAGGTTAAAACTACATAAAGGAGTTTTTCAAC
The DNA here is from genome assembly GCA_943138885.2 of Tholera decimalis. Classification (NCBI taxonomy): domain Eukaryota; kingdom Metazoa; phylum Arthropoda; class Insecta; order Lepidoptera; family Noctuidae; genus Tholera; species Tholera decimalis. The sequence continues at coordinate 16,250,693 of OW964559.2, forward strand.
ACTTTAAATATCTTGTGTTAGTACACCCTACACAAACTCTCTTTAACAACCAATGCCTGCACCTTAAAGTCAATATAATACCTCAATATATATAAGTCTCTTCGTAACAACCACTATATAACAATAAGTGTTAACGGGTGTCAGTGAGCACTGTTGTATAGCTTTAGCTGCTAGAAACAGGTTAAACCTATAACGTCTTAACTACATGTGCTGTAATTAGAACCATTCTAACTCTTAAAACTGCTTAAAGACCTTCATTACAGTTCTTGAAGCATCATTGCACTTCAAATTATTTTTGAACTCCTTTATATCGCTTAAAGTTAGAACTGAGATAATTATTACGCAATTGAACAGATTAAAGTTATAATGAAACCTGTATCTGAGGGCAGAATGTTAGTTGGGACGCTTGCCAAGATCAGTCAATAGATGGGTGACTATGTTATGACTTATGTTAACATATGAAGATTCCTTCATACCTCGAAAAGAACGTTAAGCCTTTGGTCCCGGATGTCATTCGTACATCTTTGACGGTTGTTACGCGTAGTCAGAAGCCAGAAAATCTGTCACCTAACTCGCCAAGCGGTATCTATCGTTTTACTGTTTGTGGAGATGCTCCATGTAAGCCTGGCAGCCACAGAACAGATAAAAGAGGTTAGAAAGGAAATAGTTCCTGATTTGTATGAGAACGCGTGTCGCCGCTTGTCTCCCACTCTTTAGCTCCACTACAAGCAAGAGGCCCGTTACGTATGTGAATTACGCACACAAATAAATTACACACACTTAAATCGAGAGCTTGCTACTGATTGTAACTCACTGTCGATAAACATGCATCGTGCATCACGGCCAATCAGGTGTTGAGTATTGAGGACGCGACGCATGCAGTACATTGTAAACGGACTTGGTCATTGCGTTGATTAAGCGAGTACACATCGGGCAATGTATATTTTTTGTAACTAGTTGCAATATTGTTGTTAATGTTTGGAATTTCATAGTGATCAGAATATTTTTATGTTTTTTACAAATAAAACTGTAATTAAATGTTATTTTCGACTTACCGATAGAAAGATATACCTCCTCGCTCTATACTTGCGGACTGACTTTTTGTTTTACAGGTAATAATTGCACAACACGGCATTTTAAAGCAGAGTTCTATGTTCTGAAGTAGTCCAAATCGCACTAAACACGGTGAATGAATTAATCGGTCGAGCTATTATTTTCGAAACGAAGTTGTGGCGCGCTCGCCACGCCCACATTACCATTCCAACCTTATTCATCTATTCCGTGCTGGCAGCCAATCCCAATATAGTTGGGAAAAGGGAAGAAAATGAAGAGTTGATATTTTCAAAATTGTATATGGAACAGTTCTAATAAGTAACTGGGACTTACCTGGAACATCAAATTCAGGAAGAACTCTGATCCCCCTGTCTCTAGCATACGTAACAATCTGATTGATGTTCGTCTTTGTGTAGATCATTGAAGGATCATATGCGCCTTGTTCGCTGGGAATATTTTAAAAATGATCAATCTATCTACCTATTCTCTCCCCTACCAAATATACACAGTCATAAAAATCAGTCAAGGCGTTTCGGAGGAGTTTCATAATAGCAAACACTGTGACACGAGATTTTTATATATTCGATACCAATTGCTGTTCGGTAGTCTCGCTAAACTCGAGAACGGCTGGAACGATTCCATTAATTATTTTTTTTGTGCATTAGGTAATAACACATTTCATAGGGAACAAGTGCATTGGAATTATTTCTTTCTTTCTTTGGTGTATGTTCTTTTCTTACCTTATATTGCGTTACACTATTGACCGGATCATTATGGGTCAAGCTCGTTGAAACTTTGATCTCAAGTAATTACGTTAAGTCTACATTCCGGTAATTAAACCGCGCTTTATACATAATCCTACAGTTATTTCAATGTCTACCACTCCATGTTTTACATTATATTAACAGCTTGCAATCAGATCTTCTCTTATAACATACATTACATAACATGAATGGACCGTAATTGATAACACGGATCCAGTGCTTGTTTCCTCACGATGTTTTCCTTCGCCGTTTTTGAAAGCAGTGGCGATGATATATTTTAGGGACCCAAAGTAATGTGCAGTGGTGATGATATGTACGAGGGACCCTAAGTTGGTCCCGTAAACTCTGGGAAACCACTACTCTCTTATAACATTAATTCCTTACCTTAGCTGTGGAAACTTCTCGCTCTGATAAGGGAAACTCTGGTCATCAACAATATGCCAGTGTAGAACATTCATCTTGTTCATTTCCATCGCATCCAGGGTCTTAAGAATGTTGGCGACGCTGAGGTAATGCCTCGACGTGTCGATAAGAAGTCCACGGTACGTATATCTCGGGAAGTCCAGGATTTGCGTCGTGTTGATGAGTACGTCCTGTAACCAGCGATAGAGTTGTCAGTCGCAGTCGTCATTTCTATACTAATCTATAGTTAATATTATAATTATTATAAAGGGGTACATAATGTTGTAAGTAATCTTGTGTAGTATGTAATGGACGAAATTTCTCATCCGATTTAAAAAATTCTTTCATCAATGGAATGCTACGTTATCGCAAACGACATAGCAACATTTCCCATTTCTATAAAAATCCCACATTTTGTTTTATCCATGAAGACCATGCACCTTTTGAAAGTTTATGCCCGATACCAAAAAGTGGATGATTTTTTGTGACTTGTAGATACGTCAGGTTTGACAAAATTTCTTACTCTATATCCATTAGAGAAGTAGAACAATTGCACGAAGGACTCCATACCCCTCAGAATGCCCCATATGGAGTCACTGTTGAGGGTCGAAACTGCAGACACGTTCAGACTGTCTGCAAAATAATACTCTCTATATAAGACGGGATGGTCAGTAAGGACAATGCTTAATCAGGCTTTATAATAATTAGATCATTCTGATGGAAGATGTTAATGAATGGTTTTGAACTGACGCTACTTGTCGTTTTTCATTCTTCCTGTGTACGTGTAGCCTGCATTAACTTCGTGAGTATTCAAAGGCCTTTGATATTTAGAAACTTACGAGATTGATTTCTATATATCCAATCAATCATATCGTAGGTACCTAACAATGTAAAGTAAAGTTGATCTTCCCATTTTTGTTTCAATCATTCAAGGTTTTAACTATTTTAATTACTGAATGAAAGTAAAAATCAACAAAGACCAGACCATCTTATCCATGTATTAATTATGTGTATCGAAGCATGTCGACAAACATTATTTATGTGCACGCAGCGCGCTCGAGAGCGAATCTACAAACGATGCGTGGCGAAATATCATTTAATATAACTTCAGATATTATTCCCGAAAACGCAAAAACATGATACTGTATTTTTATAGGACATTGGCCGGGTACAATACACGAACAAATCTAACGGATATTAATCGAATCAGATGAATATGGCTTGAATGGACAACAAGACGCTTCCAACGATACCTCGTTTATCAAATTTTGATAAGTATTTTGGAAGTTATGAGGGAACAGGTGAACATATATGACATACAAACACACACATACCGGTCAAAATCATAACCCTCCTTTTTGCTTCGCCGTATACAAATAAAAACTGTCCGACATTATCCAAAATACCTACATTTTTCATCCATATCCAAGTGTGGGTAGGCCTCGCATGGCCTACTTAGGTCTATTTGCAGTTCTTCCAGCGTCCCTTTGAAGTCGGGGCTGGTATCCTCGGGCTGAGGCTGGACGTGCTTCCAGATCTTCTCTGAATGTCTCGTTGCTATGTGGTGTGTGTTTCTTAACACGGCATTGTAACGGTCTATGGCATTTTTTAATATGTCGCATGTCCTTCCTTTTTCCTGTTGAAATATATAGGCTCATTTATTAAAGGATCTGCACACAATCGGTGGATATAACTCAATTAGTAAAATATTTTTCCTTACTGTTAACTGACAATGTCAAACTGTAGTACAATTGTTTGGATAGATATATTATTATTTAGGTATGTATGTGGTTACCAATTCTATCCAATAATCCAATACTACCATATTGTGTCATCATCAGCGAACAAAATATGAAATTTTCATTTTTTTAATTTGTATCATAATAAGGCATCTTCATACGTTAAATAACTAACCAATATTATATTTCCTATTGTGGGATCATAATAGGAAAAATTTCGAAAAGCTATCCAATTTATCTTTTGTTTACTCGCACAACCTAGCGTTCTAGTTGGAGTAGGTATTTGGACATAACAAAAATATTATATTTTGATACCTAGTTAGATATATAGATATGTATTTAAATCCCGATTCGTATGCAGCGACTTAAAAGTGACTACGAACAAGGACTCGGTAATAAAATTACGGGTTACCTACCACCCCTTCGAAGTCGTCGGGACTGAATTCTGTACATTTTGCGTTTTTGCCTCGATAGCATTAACTTCTCAGAAATCTAATACGCAGCTGTTTAATTATTGAATAAACGCATCATAACACTTGGAACTTGGAACACAGAGGCTTGGCCTGATGACACAAGTGACAGTCGTGCGGCAGCTTGCAGAAATGTAGATAAGGGTGCAAAAAGGTGCAGCAAATGTCGCAAACTTTTTGTAAAAATATATTCAATTTCCCCCGATATTTGGGTAAATAAAGAATAGTTGTAACTCATCCTATTTAAATAGTGGGCATATATCGTAACTAGTATGTATCTGTAAATTAGGACGGCCAATGAGCGTTCAGAGGAGAGAAATTTGGAAGCATTCTGAGAGTCCTGCCTGAGTGTCGAAGTCTTATTTCACCAATAGTGCTGCAAATAGCTGCGGCGCGAAACCTGGAGGGACGCAGAAATTACTACATATAATCCGAACATATTTTTTTCTATCTTATCTACAGCGTTAAGAACACCGGGAATAGGTCAGCGTGCAATGACCAGACGAGATTTCAACGTTCAGACCCGGATGAGAATAAGCATTTTTCAAGGGCATATTTATAGGAAATCGCAACGGGCGCATGAAAGGTTAGTTACGGCACTGGACTCTAATTGGTAACATAAATCTAAAATCAATATTCATGCCTCTCTATTTATATCAATTAAATAGTCCTCCTGACAGATTTTGGCCGCGGCAACAAGACCATGAAATTTAGTCGTCAGTCAAGTCTGTAATCAAAAACGGTGGGTTAACGATGAAAATTACACTCTTTTTATTACTGCCGTCTATAATAATATTGAATCGAATGTGTATGCAACTATGATAAAGGATTTTTTTATCCGATACCTATATCTTAGAAACATTTGTGTAGGTATTTAGCATCTACTGACCGCGCAACTCGTTAGTTTATTTATCGATATTAACTTTGTCCAAATATAACTCTTTTATACTGCTGGATATCATTAATAATAATATCGGCGCGAAAAGTCAAAAGAATTTCAACCAGGGTGCGATCAAAAATCGATACTCTCAACAAAGAAAACATTTTGCGGTATAAATATGACAGGTATTTTAGCGTAGTCTTTTAAATAAAATTATATTTTTGGGCATACCTAATAGTTCATAGTTTCACTTACCGTAAACTTAAAAACAGAGGGTGACAGTTTAAAATAAGTTCGCTCCTTTGTTTGCTGTTGAGGTTTTGGCCAGATTTCCCCTTTTGTCGGTGGGAATGCTGGTCCGGGATTAACAATGCTCACACTGGCCACAAAAAATACGCAAAGAGCGTTAAAAACTATAAAAACTCGAAACATTTTCGCGGCAACAGCCTGTCCGTACTATCTGATTGACAGTCCAGAGTAAACTGTTATTTTAGTAGGTATTTGTCAGTTTAAAATGGTCATAGATAGAATAAACATACGCTAGTCGTTTTAGTTGTTTCAAAAGAAATGCATTCGACAATAATAACCAACGCGCAATAAAACGAATATATCACACAAAAGCGTGAAAAATTGTTTAAAACGAAAATATGCAAATAAAATTAAGGTCAACTCCGACGTTAGGTTGAGTTTTGCAGAAATTTCTTTACAATTTCTCAATGTTAAAGAACTAATATTGTTTTCAATATTGGTTCTTAAATAGGTACCTAGAAAAAATGTAATTTAGGACCGGTTGAAGTAATCGAGTACATAATGCTAGTGTTGCAAGTTTAAAATCTTGGGCACTTGTTAATTGTTAATATCATAAATGTCAATGTCACTTATAAATGACATCACACGACGCTATTTTCATAGTGTATTACCTACATACTCTTTGGCTATTTTTACTTTTTAGTTCCATTCTGTGGTTCTCTCGTTAGAGAGTATTATTTTCTTTGGTGGTTCCATTCCATTTTCCATCTAACAAAATCGATCCTAAATCCAAATACCTTACAAAATACGAGCCTGACCATTCTCTGACTTATTTAAAGTCATCCGTGCGATGTCAATATTCTCAATGAGTGGATTTTACGGTTTCGCAATTTGGAGGGAAAAAATAACTAGGTATATTTAAATGAATATCGGCAGATTAGTCGACACCGGCTCAGTTGCCAAAGAAGAGAAAAAAAATAATAAACCAAAACGGTAAAATAAAATGAGGCGCCGTGATGAAAAGTTTTCTGACAATGGCTTTGAAGCCTGGGGTGGGTACATGCAAGCAAAGATTGCAAAATTAGAAGAGCAATTTTGTGTTAAAGCTGGAAACGAAGAAACCTTATCAAATATTTTCAGTGGGGTCAGTATTTATGTCAATGGCTTTACAATACCTTCCGCAGATGAATTAAAAGTACTCATGACGCAACATGGAGGCATCTATCACACTTATCAAAGAAATAACGATTTTATAATAGCCTCTAATTTACCTGATACCAAAGTTAAAAATATGTCTCTTGTTAAAGTTGTAAAACCTGAATGGATTACAGATAGCATAGCATCTAATCACTTGCTAGACTACAGAAACTACCTGCTATATAAAAATTCAAGAACGCAAAAACAGCTGAACTTTAAGAAGGTAAATAAAAATAATGATCCTTCAGATTTTGAAATTAAGTGTTCTAAATATGAGAATGATTCATGTTTACATTCTAATGAGAATAGTGTGAAAAAACAGATTATATCAGAGGAGAATAAAATACAAAATCATATTTTTTTATGTGATACAGAACCATCTACTTCTATCGCAAATGCATCAGAAATACTGAGTGACAGAAAGTCTGTAAACTTTGAATCCAAACCACTAACGGAAAACTTGTGTTCGGTCACTAAAACCGCAGCAGATCCAAATTTTATAGCAGAATTTTACAATAATTCACGGCTCCATCACATCTCACAACTTGGAGCATGTTTTAAACAGCATGTAAATGATTTGAGGGACAGTAGTAACTTTTCATTTCCAGCTCGGTCAGAGCTCAAAAGCTTGATTTTGACCATGAATGATTTTAATAATTTTTCTCAGTTGAAGTTTGAGAAAAATAAAGTTATCATGCACATTGATATGGATTGTTTTTTTGTATCAGTTGGTTTACGCAATAGACCTGATTTCCGAGGAAAACCCATTGCTGTTACACACTCTAAAGGGGGACAGGGGAGGCCAAAAAGACCTGGTGTTAACAGAAATGTTGAATTTAACCTGTACAAACAGAAACAAGCTAAGAAACTAGGAAAAGCAATTGGAATATCAGAAGATGAAGTTGTGTTTGAGAGCAGAGTTGATAACATTACTGATGAGGATGACAAGTATGGTTCCATGAGTGAAATAGCCTCATGCTCATATGAAGCCCGAGCTAAAGGTGTGGGAAATGGTATGTTCATGGGATCAGCCCTGAGATTATGCCCAGATTTACAGACAATTCCCTATGACTTTGAAGGCTATAAGGAAGTTGCTTACACTTTATACAATACTATAGCACAATATACTTTAGATATTGAGGCTGTATCATGTGATGAGATGTATGTGGACTGTACTGAACTGTTGGCAGATTTGAATATTAATGTTCAAAGTTTTGCAACAGCACTCAGACAAGAAATTAAATGTAAAACTGGCTGTCCATGTTCCACTGGATTTGGTGGCAATAGACTGCAAGCCAGATTAGCCACAAAGCGCGCCAAACCAGATGGGCAGTTCTTTCTCACTGAAGATCTGATCGAAGATTTCATCTTTGAAATAAAACTAAGAGATTTACCAGGTGTAGGCAAACAGACCGCCCAAAAATTGGAATCATTAGGACATGTCACCTGTGGATCACTACAAAGTTTGACTTTAGCTACCTTAAAAAGTCATTTAGGAAATAAGAGTGGTGCTCAACTATTTGATCAATGCCGTGGTCGTGATCCTAATCCTTTGACTTTTCATACTATAAGGAAATCAGTTTCAGCTGAAGTAAACTATGGCATTAGATTTGAGAATAATAATCAATGTTTAGAGTTTTTGAAACAACTATCAGTAGAGGTACACTCAAGAATGCTACAATTTAAAGTTCTAGGAAAATGTATAACTTTGAAATTGATGGTTAGAAATGAAGAGGCACCTGTGGAAACAGCAAAATTTTTGGGCCATGGTTTCTGCAATGTGATCAATAAATCAACTTCATTGAATAATGCTACAAATGATGTTGAACTTATAACAAAGGAAGTAATTTTATTATGCAAAAAGCAAAATATAGATCCGAAAGAGATTAGAGGCATTGGCATTCAGATAACAAAATTAGAACCAGTCATTAGTAAACCTTCAATAGGAGCAATAAATAAGTTCTTATCAAGCAACAAAATTGTTAGTAAAAAGGAGCCCAAGCCTATCAATGATAATTTGCACATAAAATCAGAACTGGTTACTATAAGCAGTGATTCCAAAGTTTTAGAAATACCTGATAAGAAACCCAGTACTACAAGCAAATCCAAAATTACTGCCCAAAAAAAGAAATCTCCCATCATTGCTTTGAAATCACCTGGCAAAAGAAGAGGCAGGCCTCCAAAAAAGATTCTACAACTTTCTTCAAAAATGCAAGTAAATAAATTAGTTCAAGGAGATAATATATCTAGAGACTTACCATTTAAGGACCCAATGAGAAAAGAAGTCCATAAAGAAGTCGCACCCAGTGAAGAAAAGCCCAAAGGGTTGTTGGGCCTATCTTGGGAAAAAGTAAGGGAGCTGTTAAGGGCATGGCTAGAAAGTGGTCAGACCCCACTGCTTTGCGATATTAATATGATTGTGGCATATTTACAAGACATGGTAGTGAATAAGAATACAGAAAAATTATTTGTTTTAATGAACTTTTTGAGACGGATGACCAGAGAAATGGGAAGTAGTGACTGGTTGAAAGTTTATGACGATATAGCTGAGCAAGTGCAAAATACTATGGTTGCTGTTTATGGCAAAAGGCTTTTTATCTCAGATTAAAGGAGTCCAATCAAAGTAAAAGCCATGCCTGTATCTTTAAAGTGAAATATGTGCATAATAAAGCTGTGATATTAATGAATAAAACTAAGATTTTCATACAATAAATCCATTTATTTTTCATTTTGATACTATGTCCTAGATCTATAAAAAGAAAATAAAAATATGTCACTAAATTGTATTTTGCGTCAAACAAAGTTATCACCCATTCTACTGATGGCCAGTGCTAAAATAGCTCATGCAAATGTAAAAAAAGACTCATTTAACTATTAAAAATTTGGCAGCTGCAGAATCGAAACATTTCTAAAATTGTATTTATTTCTTTGGCACTATCAGTACCAGACAATACAAACAAAAAATACTTATTGATGTTTACGTTTTTTTAATGTTCCCAATATTTTTTTTTAGTATACACCTAAAAAGACACTTTAGGTATACTTCGAAATGGCAGTTAGTATCTCTTAATGTTAATAAGCACTACAACACCTAGTAATAGATGAAAAATAGACGCTGTGTGAGGAGATCACTACAGATAGTATGCAAAAATAATGTCACATAATAAGTAGTTGAGTTTCAGATTTTGTAATCTAAAACTTACTATCACAGTTGCTTATTGCAAAAGCAAAGTAGGTACCATAATATAATCTGTATTTGTAAAAATAAAAAATGTTACTTTATAATTTTGTCAACATAAACCATGATTCCAAAGTACTCAAAATTCCAGTTGGTACTCATGCTATTTCAACTTTAATTATGTAAAATAAAATTAGTTTCACCAAGTTCAAAGCTTGCGATCATAATTCTTAAAACTAAATGCTTTGTGACAACCGTTGATACTATTATAATACTTTGCAATATTACTCCTAAAATAATCCGTGTGGAGAAAACGGAAACAATTTCTTGCAAAACATAAAAATTCATACCTTAAAGTACATACATGTTAGTAAGAAAAACAGTACCATGAAAATACATATAAAATGGCATTTTTAGGCAAAAAGTTACTATTATTGCATGTCAGATGCACCTCCTTGGAATACTGTACTAGCATATTATCTATTACTAGACTTAGATTTATTGAATACATTTTTCGACTGGCCTCTCCTCAGTCTTGGATCCTCGAGTGAGGAAGTGTTAGTATAAGTAGTGGATACGTGGTTTTGAAATGCAGCCGACATGAATTGTGTATTTTGTCTCACGCCGTCGAGTTGACAGAGATCGAGTGCTTGAGTTTGGAGTCTATGATGATTTCATCTCCGGATCTGATATTGTACGAGTACAGCTGCTTTGTCGGATACTTCATTTCCTCCGGACCCTGAAAAGGCTTAAGAAGTAATGTAAACTGTTAATCATAAGAAAAAAAGCGTATCTACAATGTTAGTGCGGCAGCAAAAATTCAAAAGTGGGTCATAACAAACTTTGAACATGCTTATTTGGTGGAGGAGGTGCTTCTGACTTTTGAAAGGGGTTAAGTATTATGTCATCGGACTACCCTCATTCCCTTTGTCATGCAAGTTATGTTTCGTAAATGATATCTTAAGACCAAAAAAATTTTTAGAAAAAAGTAGAACCAACTTCCATATCAAAACACTACAAAGCCAAAAATAACTTTAATTTCAGTATCGGTGTTATTTTGTGAGTTATATTTAGTGAGTTATTTTTAGCTTTGTAGTGTTTTGATATGGAAGTCGGTTCTATTTTTTGCAAAAAATTTTTTTCACGCTTTTTAGTGGGTCGGTTTGTAATTTATCTAGTTACAAAAGCCATAATGTCAACAACTTATCACCTTTTACAAAATATTGCTTTTCCCGATGCATAGCCGTTAATTTTTGAGGAGTTCTCCTGGTACTTGACCATCAGCTCTACATCACCATATGTATTGTGACGAGCATAAAGTGTTTAACATTCGTACTCAAGTAATCGAATCGCAATCCACGAAATACTTATTATTGAGTTGTTTCAGTGGCCATCTGTAGTCTTCATCGTCAGTTCAACTTCCTCAAATGGTACTTTTCGAAAGCAACTGCTCAAGGTACTATAAGAAATACCCAAAACGCTACAGGAGTGCCTATAATATTTGAAGAGTTCCCTCGATTTCTCCAGGATCCCATCATCAGATCCTGATTTCGCAACAATGGGACCAACTAGAAAGTATACCCTTTCAAACGTAAAAAGAATTTTTCAAATCGGTCCAGCCATCTCCGAGTTATGAGGTAATATAAATAAAAAAAAAGTTCAGCACGAATTGAGAACCTCCTCCTTTTTTTTGAACTCTGTTAAAAATAGTATTGTGTAGTTACCTGCGAGTCTCGAAGCTCTTGATCAACGTAGAAAAGTCTCATTTTAGAGGCGGGGAAGCCAGCCATTCGCTCCAGCCGGGACTTCAGGTCCGATACAGTTCTAGAAATAAAATTATAATAAGTAGGTAAACAAATGACGTTGCAGTCTGAAAACAAATACAAAGTTCTGTCACTGCTCTGTTGGGTACCATAGTCGTTATTCAACAGAGCTGACACAGACAAGCCCAAAAGATGGGAATACTGAATGCATGAGCGAGACAAACTAGCTCGAAAACTTTTGCACCCGTTTCTGATACATTTTATCTCTTGAAACATAGAGTATAAAAATAAACTATGTCGACTTATGAAAGGTAGTCGTACTGTCCTATCATAAACAGAGGAAGATAATTTGTGCATTCATGCAGAAAACCTAACGCTTCATTTACATTTTACATACTTATTGATAGTCTAACTTCATAATGCGTTACGTAACTGCAAATACTAAAGCAAATAAAATTTAGTCAAGGAAAGCGTGTCGCAGGTCCTCCAGAACTTGGGTATCAGATGTAAGTCGAGGGGAAATTAATTGTTTCCATTTGAAACTGCAGAAATATAGTATCGTGCAGTTTAATATTTCAAATAGGATAATAGTCCGCGGAATCCTGATTTTTCCCGGATGGTCAGTCCGGCCCGAGGCAGCGGCAGCATTCAAATAATATAAGGTAGGTAATCGTTAAAAGAGCAATTTGCTTTTCGAAATCTAGAGAACTGAAGGAGGATCCTGAACCGGGTTGGTTTGCGATAGCATGATATCAATGTACTATAGCATATAAACAAAACATCCTCACCTATTCAATACAGCCGATAGCAAAAATGTTTATAAGATAGGTAAAATATCAAGAGATCCAACAAAATTGGCAATGCCAAGATGTAAAACAGCGTATTGCCATAAAAATACTGGTCGAATGGCAATAAAGATATTTAACTGTATACCAAAGGTTATAAGAGAACTGCGCACCAGCTTATTTCAAAAGCATCTTAGAGCATGGCTTATTGAAAATTGTTTTTATACCATTAAGGAATTTATGACTTTTAGGACAACGGGAAAAATTGTATGACATGATAATTAAATTTGATATTAGATTTTAAGCTATTGACATTTTGTAATTTAAGTTCTTTGGTTGTAATTTAAATAGAAGACATTTATCAAATTTGTACTTATTTATTTGACATTTATATTTTGAAATTTACTAAGATAATTCATATTTAGACTTTTTGACATTGTAATTTTATTGTTTTGTTTAATTATATTAAACTGATATTGTTACAAAATTTGCATGCCGAATTTAGTAGGCGAAATATGTAGAACTATTGTGTATCTGTTATATCATATTTATATACAATAAATGAATCTAATCTAATCTAATCATATAAAATAATGTATTTATTTATTTATAACAAAATCTACAGCTCTTAAAACAATGTTTTATAGTAACGCATATCTAATCTTACAGCCAATTACGGATTTATAATTTATTCAGTAGTGACAAACATGTAGGAAATATTATATTATATTAAAGCGTCAATAGCCTAATAGCTAATGTGTCGGAATTGTGACCGAGAGGTCGCAGGTTCGAACCCCACCCATTACACTATTGAACCTACTTCAGACACGAGCATAATTATCTTAGTTGGAGGGGTTAACAAGATTGCTAGTAATGTGATATCTACCCACATTTCTAGCACCTTCAAAAACGAAAGTTGTATTATTATGGTATTAAAAACTAGAACTAACCTGTAAACATCGACGGTGCGCACTTCGCTGTTGTCTCCGCACGTGAAGGTGATCTGTACGCGCTTCTCTGGCCTCAGGTCTACAGACACTAGAGGGTCGAGCTTGCCGTGGACGCCTATCAACTCCCAGTATCTGGAACAGTGTGTTGATAAATGTAAATACTTCATCCAGCACAAGGCTTGATTGCATTGTAAGTACCTAATGTTAGTAATTTTTATGTGGCACTCCAAACAATTCATAAATATGGTAAATATCAAATTTTGAGTTCTTTTGATAATTATGTGGCAAAAAATCCATTAAATAAATCAGGTCAGCTACTAAAAGTGAAAAATCCCTACTAATATTATAAATGTGAAAGTAACTGTTTGTCTGTCAGTTACACTTTTACGTCTAAACCACTTAGCCCATTTTGATGAACTTTGGTACTTACAGATATAAAATATGTTGGAGAAGGCATAGGCAATTTTTTTTACTTATTTTTTTTCGCTAACTAAAAACTTAACCAAGCGAAGCCGCGGGCAGAAGCAAGTGCATTATGTGATGAAAATCATATGAAACAGATTATTACATAGTCATTTTCATTCACAATGTTTACTTTCGTCATGCAAATATGACTAAAACGTAAGTAGTTGGAGTAGCAAAAACCTCAAGATTATTTGTAAACACACCATATCTGGTTAGAAAACATTGAAAATGATCACCTGTTAAAGGTTAAACTGTCGTTATAGTGAAACAAGGTACAAATTGAGTGAGATTTTATGATTATGACCACCGACAGTGTCTCATTAGCATGAGAACTTAGTCATTTAGGTCGCCTTGTTGGCACACAGACCTCACCTACATTGCTCCTTATTGATTAAACCTTCGTAGCGAACGTTGCAATTTAGAAGGACATAGCTGCATTGTTTCATTATCTGGTGTGCGTTTATTCGGGATTTCCAAAACTCGTAAAAATACTTGTTTTTTTTTAATTACTGATAGGTTTGCGTTTGACCACCATCTCACCTAATTTTTACCCGACTACGGCAAAGCCAAAGGAGGGCAGGGTTTTGACAGGCTATGTGTGTGTGTATGTGTGTATGTTCATCTATTCCCTCATAGCTCCAAAGCTACTTATCGGAACTCGACAAATGAGGTATCGTTAGAACCGTCTTGACCGTCCGCTGAACATAGGCAACGTGACGTGTCACAAAACCCAATGTGGCGCCTCTAGGGCCCAAAAAGTGTTGTGTTAAAAAATAAAAATAAGATAAACACATCGTGTTTGATATCATTCGAAAGGGCGTCACATGCACATTTCCAAAAAATTGCTTAAATTTAAAGTGGCGCCCTCTAATGGACAAAAAATCATGTGTAAAAAAATAAGATAGATACACCGTGTTTGGTATCATTTGAAAGGGCTTCACTTGTACTTATCAAAAATATTACTTAAATTAAACATGGCGCCCTCTAGTGGTCAAAAAGTCATGTGTAAAAAATAAAAGTAAGTTAGATATACCGTGTTTGGTATCATTTGAAAGGGCTTCACTTGAACTTATACAAAATAAAGTAAATAGTATAGAAGCACAGTGATTTATCACCAAAATAGTTTAAATCTTAATAAAAAGTAAAAAAACTAAAACCCGACTACGACAAAAAAATCAATGCTAAAAAGGATGAAACAAGATTGTTTGTGCTTGTTTCATCCTTTTTAGCATTGATTTTTTTGTCGTAGTCGGGTTTTAGTTTTTTTACTTTTTATTATAAACTAAGATGTGCTCGAAGATGAAGCACGCTTGCCTAGAAGTAACCTATTCACTCTTGACTTAAAGACTCCTAGGTTATAGCTATCAGGAAACACAGACTCCGGCAGGGAATTCCACTCCTAAGCTGTACGCACAAGGAAACTATTCCCAAAACGTTTTGTGCGTATGGTTGGGATGTCCACCATACAACGATGGCGTATCGCCATTTGTTGTTTGGTGTGCGGTTTATAATTATGTTAGGTGACAAACATAAGCAAAACTTTGTTTTATGTAGAACTAGGTTAACTTACTAATAGGTATTGTAATTGCTGAAACAAGTTGTTTGTTACGTTATTACACCTAAATAGCTGAACCACAGAAATAAAAAATATTATTTTATCTATGAGCTGAACCAATTACGATATATTTTGTGCATTGACAAAATGTATATTAACGAGAATTATATCAAGTGGCTAGCTTATTAAGGCCGCTTTAAAGTATACTAATAATCTCGCGGGGGACTTGTATCACGATAAAAATATAACCTCCTTCTTTTTCAGTTAGGTAAACTCTGTAACCAGTAAAAGTAGATAGAGCCTATAACCCTCCTTAAGCTTCAAGCTACTTCCATACCAAATTTTATCCAAATCCTCCCATGGTACAGTCGGCCAAGAAAGTGGTGTACCACCCTAAGGTTGAATATCGCTTGCAGATTCATAGGTGATAAAGATTAGTTTCGCTTGCAGATCGATCTGACAACTTCTATTGCTGTCTTTATCTGATTATTGATAACGACTATTACTGTTTGTAACGTGACAGCTGTTCTTAGTTTGAACTTGATGGAACCAATGACGTCGTAAAATCAACGGCGGGGGGCTGTAGATTTTGATGACAAAATTGTATCTACAAATTCAGAATTGTAATCAACAAGTTACATAAAATTGTAAAGGCACAAGGCGAGTCCACAAACCTACAATTTCTGTAAACTTGTAATTACAATATCAATAAAAAACAAGCTAAAAATAGATTTATCCTTTTATTAAATTTCTACAATCAATTTTAAAATACTTATAACAAACAAAAACATAGCATATATAGTAATATTTAGAAGATATTGAAAATTTTTAAAAATTAGAAACGGGTGTAACCGCCGTTGGCCTCTATAACCTCTAAAAGACGAGACCTCATTGAACCAACAAGCCGTGAGCAAATATCGGTTCCCCGCATTTCCTCCCAGATATAATTACAGTGACTAATAAGAGCTTGTTTGGTTCTTTCATTTTGATGCGACCATCGTTGGACCATAAGGCCCCAAAGATTTTCTATCGGGTTGAGGTCCGGCGATCTTGAGGGCCACTGAATTACCCTTACGTCAGTGTGTGAACGAAACCAGGCTCTTACGATCCTCGCATTATGAATTGAACAATTATCTTGAACAAAATCAAATTGTGGCACTTCGTTCTCAGGGTAAACATTACGGACTGTCGGTAGCATTGCATTCTGAAGCACGTCGATATAATTTACAGCCGTCGCTCGAGGAGGTAGAGAACACAATTCTCCTACACCATCCGTACTCATCCAGCCCCAAATATTTACGGAAATTCGACCTGATTCTCTATTTGGGATTACATGATCATCTTTATACCGTGTTGAATTATATCGCCAAAGGTGAAGACGTCCATGCTGACTGGATTTAAACGTTTTTTCATCACAAAACACTGTATTAGACCAATCAAACTCTAAGTGCTCTCTGGCGAAGTTCAGACGAGCAAGTCTGTGAGCATCCGTCAAATATATTTTCTTGGCGTAATGCCTGTGGTGCAACCCCATGTAATGTAGATGATTCCTTATTGTTTGGGCACTCACATCGAACATCTCCGCAAAATGTTTTGTGGGCTTAAAACCATTGATTTCATATTCCCGTCTCATGAATTCTCTATCGTTATTGGAGAGTGCAGGCCGGCGACCACTTCTTCTGTGATCCAACAAACTTCCCTCCTCTCCTTCACGACGAATCCAAAAGCGGACAGAACGCCTCGATATATTCAAATTCCGGGATATCGCACTGATACTGCTTCCCTCATTAAATTGGGCAATTATTTGTGCTCTTTCGGCAATGGTCAAGTTGGCAGGCATTGAGATGATTTTATATGCAGTTGATTGAAAAATAACACGGAAAATATATCGATTTTTTGCATATATTTGACAAAATGTCAATTGTCAGTTTTCTTTTTCAAATGGAATTCGGTTGTCTAAATAGTTTTTATTACTTTTGTTTGGAAACATTTCAATTGCTTTGTAGAAACTAATGTCCTTTTCATTTATACTAAAGGTTAAAATGTCATGTACTTATATGTGACATATGACGTATGAATACTAAATACATAGGTTTACGTCATGATAATGTTGTCTCTTTCAGTAATATCTTTTTATAACGAACCTTGTTGTAATTTTCGATGACCGGGAAACTAAATCAAAACTGGTACACCACTTTCTTGGCCGACCGTACTTTTGAAGATAAGCGCGTTTAAACAAACAAACTTTTCTATCCTACTATCCTATCCTACTAATATTATAAATCCTACTAATCCTATCCTACTTCCTACTTAATCCTACTTAATATTATAAATGCGAAAGTTTGTGAGGATGGATGGATGTTTGTTACTCTTTCACGCAAAAAGTACTGAATGGATCTGAATGATATTTGGTAAGTAGATAGTTGGCAGCCTGGAATAACACATAGGCTACTTTTTATCCCGAAATTCCCACGGGATCGGGATTTACGCGGGAAAACCTTCCTACGCGTACAAAGTCGCGGGTAGAAGCTAGTAGTTCATAATAATATTAGTATAAAAAACATCCAGAAGAAAGTATAACATACAATTTTTATGACGATCCAGAGCCGGAGATGATGATTCCCAAGTACAATTTGGAGGACGTCCAAATTTAACACGGTCGAAAGAGACAGGACAACAGACAGGTGGGGGCAGATCACCCGCTTCAGATGCAACTCTAATGCTGTCCACGATACTCAGACATGAAGGACTGACCACAGACAGACCTACCTATAACCTCTTCCTAACCTATAGTTACCTAAATAGTACCTATTACAATTTCCGTAAATCAATTTAACGTTGACTGCCTTCATGAAATCCTTCGTTTGTCATAGAAGCTGTATCGATTCCTCAATCCTTGTGAGATCATTATTATAGGTAGTAAAACACATCTACTATCGGTATATGTTTTAAATATCGTGTCATTATATTTAATGGTGATGCTCTGTGGGCTTGGTATGTGTTTTCGAAAACTATCGCTTTGTCTCTTTCACACTCATCTACAAGTTTGGTGAATGTGAAAGAAACAAAGCGATAGTTTTCGAAAACGACAAAATTATTTCAAACTCATAGTAAGGCCACTGAACCTGATACCGCACTGTATAAAAAGCTTGACATTTATTTATAACAAAACTAGACTGCTAAAAACGACGAACTTGGTGACATTGAACTTAGCCAAGCTATCAAAAAGATACGATATTTTAACTATGAAAATATGCTTAGGAATAATATTACCTACATTACTTTAGAAACACACTATATGTGACCAGAACCACTTCCTAAAAATCCTGTATACACAGATATATATATACAGATAATGATAATTAACTTTATCGGCCTTTAAGGTGAAAGCAGACACTGGATGGAACCCTCAAATAAAATAATCTTTTCATCAGCTCAGTATTAGCTACTATCCATTGTTATGTTGCTAATTACGTGTTCCTTTTATTTATTCACTATATAGGTACATACCTATTGTATACTACAATTTACGCCACATTACACATGGATGCATAAAATAAAGTAACGAATCATGTATATTAATAAAAACTATCTATTATCTTATCTTATTATTATGTTATCTATAAATTCAAAATCTAGGCTGAAAATTTGAAATAAGAGTTGGTTAGCGAATTTTTATAAAAAAAGCTGAATGTAGGTATTTTGAACTTATCTCACCTATCTGGGCGGTCAGACTCCGGCTTCTCCATGTAGTACCGTATGAAGGCTCTTTCAGCGGCATCTCTCTCCTCAATAGGCACCATCCCGCCCCCGTTCAGAGTTCTCACGTGAGGCAACCGTGCCACCAGTAGCAACCGTCGCTCGTGCTCCGTAGACTCGACCCGATCCCATAACGGCCAACCCTAAAAAACACGTACGACAAAAGTCAATTTATAGCTGACCAAGGCTAACTATCAATTCGTAAATTCTATGTTAGCTTATACTATAATATCTGTGCTTATCACAGTATTGAAAACTCAGTCGTGTTTTTTAATCTATTTATTCATGCGTTTATTTATATTTATATTTAATTTAGGCACATACAAAAATATACTTGAAAGCAAGACTGAACAGGCATCTTCTGGGCTGGCTCGTTCCATCGTAGACCTCATTTTACACTTACCATCAGGTGGGATCGGGGTCAATACTTCAAGAGCGGACTCATTAGTAATAAAAAATAGACAAGAATAATAATAAGTAACTTAATAAACTAATTCACGTTTTTAAAACTACTACTACACGACGCGTCGTGCTAACTACGCAGTTACGCTGCGAGGTATCTCGTAATTTCCTACGAAATCGTCGATACACGGCGCCCTTTGGCCAAAACTCTTCCTTGAAGAAAGTCTCCAGTAGGACGGTCACCTCTCGCGCCCTGCATTGGTCGAGGCTATGCTGCGGGGCGAGAGGGAGTGGGAAGCGGTCGCCTCCTTCTGCGAAGCAGTCATGCTTACGAAGGAGGAGGCGGGCCGCGTGAGGGAGAGGATGGCGTCCTCCCTCCAGCCCAGCCGCAGTGGTAGACGCCCACGGCGTCGGACGTCGGCCGACGATCTCCGGCCACCGTAGGCGCGGGCATGCGGACAGCGAGTAAAGGGCAACTCGCTGTCCGACCATGGACCATGCCCGGGTCGACGGCGCGTTGTGTTCCACGCGCGCCTCAAAGAGCGTCAGCAATATGACGAGGCCCCCCCGTAGAGGGCCGAAGCCTGCCGGGGTCGTGGGACTCATCCCATTACCGTGGCCCCGGTACGTAAAGGGTTATTGAAGGAACACCGTGGATTTTAGTCAGTAAAAGTCTGACAGTCTGTATGGTTATTTCCTCAAAGAGCACCAAAGACATGAACCTACATGTTTGTCATATGATTGGACCAACACAAATTGTATGGACTTTAAAAGAGACGTTGACCTCTGAGTTTGTTTCGGTGTTTCTTCTCAGAGTAGTCAGTTAGGAAACACCGGCCTCATCTAGCTAAACTAAACTAAACTTAACACGCAAAAAAACATGACGTGTAAAAGCGTTATTTATAACCAATTTACAAAATAAATATTTCATTTCATTTCACAGTCCCTCTGCCCGGGGTGGGAGGACTTATTTGATAATTTTACCACGATAAAAAAAAAAAAGTAGGACGGTCAGAACTCTAGCTTGAACATGGGCTTGGTGTTCCATAAAACATTTACTCGACTAACAGTAACAGCCCAAAATTACCTTGCATAAGATCTCTAGACTCACACACAAAGTCATTTGTTGGATTTTATTGGTTTTTTCCAAGAAATGGTTCGTGTTTTTCTTATTAACTGCTATAAATAAACATAATTCCATCACCTACAGGATTAGGAATATATCGTACCGGTTATGATTGATTTCGCGAATTTATGGATTTTACTCACCTACAACTAAATCATACATATTTATTTCGTGTATGATAAATCGCATGACAGCAATCGATTGATTTGAGTCAAGTTGATTGTTATGCTGATAAGTATCATACAGTAAAGTAATAATAAACTAAATCTATGACCTTAAACTTTATATTCAACCAAATTGTTTAAATATAAGGTTTGAAACGAAAAGTTCTGAAAAGAGTCAACGCAAAAAAACATCTATTTTAGTAATCTTTATCAAGAACAGCACTATCTTTACAAGTCAATAAAAACCTATTTAAGTAAATAATCCGATATAAATAAGGAAAACGATACGGAAATGAATCATTTCTTTGTACAGAAATTATATCAAACTAAAAAACAAAGAAAAATTAACAAAAAGATATGCCCCGGGTGAGGATCGAACTCACGACCTTAAGATTATGAGACTTACGCGCTGCCTACTGCGCCACCGAGGCCGGTGGTATCAATGTCAAATTAGGTGCTCAGTAAGTATTGACTGGTTATTTTATCTGCACATGCTTATCATATTTTATGTTGCTGTAGGTATATTATTGTTTGAGTTATCAACATATAATTTATTTATTTATTTTAATGTATTTATAATTTTTGCGCTGTTTCTCGCTCGTAATAATTATTATTACTACCGAGAAACACCGCAAAAATTAAAAATCCGGGAAAAACATATCTCTACTTAATATTATTAAAATGCGAAAGTAAATTTGTCGGTCTGTTACACTTTCACATCTAAACCACTTAACAGATTAAATCTTGAAGGACATAGGCGAAGCCGATGGTAGTAGCTATATTTCGATATATGTATAAGATTATTATATCTATTAGTATTAGATTATCAAGAACGGTTGTTTTGTGGTATTTACTAACTATGAATTACTTACGTAAATAATTTTGTTAGCTCTGACGGAAATATCTTTGTATGTAGATATCTATTGTTTACTACGTTAGTACTTGTAGGTATCTACTTCGTAAGTTAATAAAATTCGTATTATGATCAGTACCTGGGTATCTATTCACTGTACAGATCCCATAGTCACGATTCATAAGCTACTAAAGGATAATCAAATGAAACAAAAAGTCGTAGATTCAAATTGTATTGCTTTTTGTTCTTCTCAAGGTTCTCGCGAGGATCAGGTTTCCTTGTAGGGCACACGAATCGATGCGAAGACGTTAGTTCCTACTTCGACAAGTATTTATAATGGATTTCTGCTCACGATGGCGATGGCGGTTTCCCAGAGTTATTTTATGGTATGTAAAATTAATTGCAAACATAATACTGCTTTATCTACAAAACAAATGTAACTCAACTAATTAGTTGATTACGTATAATATCTATGCAGAATCAACTTTTTTATTTCGTTATCCTTATGTTCGAGGTCACAACTAGGAACTGAATTACAAAATAACTAGGTAGCACCTTAGCACTATGGTGAGTACTTTAAGCTATAAGTTATTTCGAAATCCACGCGGAAATTTCATACTAGGTACTAATACTGGTGTAGGTATGCACGTATAATATAATATAATAATATAATATTCCACAACTTTCACACAACGCCATCTAGTCCCAAACTAAGCAGAGCTTGTGGTATGAGTACTAGACAACTAATAAACATACATATATATTTCTAAATACATACATATTATAGATAAATTACCCCCAGACAAAGAACAAATGATCATGCTCATCACACAAACATTTGTCCTAGGTGGGAATCGAACCCACGACCTTGCGCATAGCAGTCAGGGCCACTGACCACTATACCAACGGGCCTGTCGGTATACTTAATTGTGAGCTTGTTAACTGAATGAGTGAAAATATAATTATGCATTTTATTTATTTATTTTAAAGTTACAGAGTAATTGTTTTCGGAAACATTGCCCCACACTAACACTAGTAATTTCTCCTGTACCGTGACTGTATTTTTACAAACACCCAGGAACCGGCTGATAACAAAACTAAATACACCCCATTTTAGAGTAGACTAAATTTAGATCAGGCAGTGCGATTTATTAAATTACTTGCGATATATATAGACACAACCTTGCCAAAAACTTGTAGGCTCGCGCACTTTAGATCCTGCCTCCCTCCGTATTCAAGTCCTCTAATAAAATATTTCACCCACGTCTCTCACATACATAACTAACGCTAGAAACTGAAGGTTGAATAGGAAAGTGGTGCTCAAACAAGCAAATCTCCACCTAATATGCGCAAACTATAACCCCAGACAAACTCAAAATTTGTCATTATTGAGCTCAAAATAGAGCCTAAAATTACTAACCACTCATAGGCACAGTTCATATCCCGAATTACAAACAAATTTAGATCTAACACGCAAGGTATTTGAGTTTAGTTTCTAATATTTTAGTGTTCCTTTGTTCTCCCCTTTATGAGAGATCTTTGAGCGTGCAACGTTCAACCTCGCCCCGGCCTGTTTTGCCTAAAAACGGAAGGCGGAATCACGTTTGCATACACGGTCCCTAGAGAATTTACTATTGCCGCATGTTTATACCCATTACAACACGAGGTTAAATTTTTATATGAAAAAAAAAATAATCTTATGTTGCGCTTTACATTGCGCGTGCGAATGAAGGTCTACTCAATGGTTTACTTCTACCTATTTTTCAGAGGATGCTTACATCAAGCTTATTTTATACTGATTGGTACCTTAACCTATCGTTAATTACCTTTAATATAATTTCGACCCATATCTGCAAGAAACTATGCTTGATTTAGTTGACGATTTTTTTAAACCGAACGGATAACCTATATATGTATGTATTTTATGTACATAGGTATGTATTTTTATTATTTTGACCGTTGCAGAATTGACCCTCCCTCAAATTGGCTGACTAACATGTGACTACCCACGCGGGGACGAATACAACCGTTTCAAAATTAAATCAACGGTTATAATTTTACGCTCCGTTCCGATCGGTAACAGCTCCGTTCTGAATCATTGAATTTACAGTATCGATTTCATTGTCACTATGTATAGTGACAACAGATGCAACAATAATGCACGCGGATAATGATATCATATTATTAATCAACTAGCAGTTTCTCGCGACTTCGTTCGCGTGTGAAGTTTTTCCCGTGTAAATCCCGACCCCGAAATCCCGTCTTGAGCATCTACGTACTAAAAGAAACCCCCATGCAAAATTTGAGACCACTACATGTAGTTTCTGAGATTTCGTGATTAATCAGTGAGTGGTATTTCGCTTTTATAGATTAGATAATCAATTGAAATAATTGTATGCTGTAATAAACTAATAATTATACAAACAAACGCTTAATTTATTTTAATTATGCAACACTGGTTTCATTCCTTGAATTTGAAAAAAATAACAAAAAACAGCAGTTATCATTAGACCAGCACGTGATTATTACCCAAACGATTTCAAAGACCCATTAGGAATAAGCACAAGGCTATAAAAACTTGTGTTTACATAAGAAACGGCGGATATTCTATGAATATTTCCGTTCCGTTCTATCCTCATTTCGATACTTATGAAAACAATATGCAATAGAAGAATATGTTCGTAACAACAACGAACATGTGTAATTCCCATAATAAATTAAAAACAAAACGACGACGGGTCACGATGCACTGGAGGTGGATATATAATACACTAGCCTTACTATGAGATATCGCGATCTAGCGTGTACGTTGTATGCAACAGAACAAAGAAATAAGAATAGGAAATATTTCGTACTGACATAGGTACCTATTTATTGTTGTTTGAACATAATCAGAGGTGTGACGTTTGTAAAACTCAGAATGTGTCATAACGTTTAAGAATAAAGAGATTATCGTATTATCGTCATTATTACAGGTAAGTTTACATAACTACATACGTACAAAAAACCATTTTTATAGACACTGCGAGCTGCTTTATCAATTTAAGAAGTTGAAGTTGTTAGAGTTACCTCTAATTAGCTTGAAAAAATTTGGCATAATATTTTTAGGATGGAAGTCGACCCACACTAAATCTAAAAAACTTACTACGATTGAAATAAAGGATCCTGTACGCTTTGCAACAATGGCAAGATACTTCACGAATAGAACAAAAAGACCTAGTAACCAGAGACTGTAAACGTAAGCAGTGTGTGCACACTAAAAAAGCGAAAGGTATTTTGGAAAGTCTCGACGAGTCTTTCCTTAAATGCCGGTCTCGCTACTCAGTGACAAGGACATACCAAAGTGCTATTTATTAAACCTATATTTTAACCAGCTCAAGGGCAAAAGGAATCTTATCTGACGTCATTCGTGGCACATTCATTGTAAGATGCTTGCTTTCCCGACTGAGAAAGCATTCCAGAAGGTTATAAAAATTCAATTAGATTTTTGTATAAATTCCACTTCAAGAGACCTCTGCAATATTAATTTTCTAATCCTTTTTTGTTTCAATAGGCTAGATTTGATTCATGTTCGATTCCTGCATATTAGAGGAAAAGCATAGATTGCTCATCGAGTATTGACATAAGGTGGTTTTATTACCAGTATGATTAAAATTTCAAATAGGAATGTCATTTAACTTCAGTTAGTAATTAATCATTATTCAGTGGAGGCTTCAATGAGGCAAGTTCTCGACAAGCTAACTAGCTAAATCATGTAGATGGACATATGTATATTTCCGTCGACCCCAGTCTGCCCCTGTCGCAGGCTTTGGGGAAGCTAGGCATGACCAAAATATTGTTCGTTGCGTAGACTCAATGTAGATAAAATGTCTTATAATCTTTAAGATATCAATACAATTTTTTAACATGAAAGAAATAAGTAATTCGATCAACTTTATCATATCATATACACATATGGAAAGATAAGGTTATTATTCTTATTATCATTGCGGCACTATAATCAAATATCTAAGTAACACTGCTGCGGCAAAAAATCGAATTAGCTGTTACTAAAGGGAAACTGCATTGCGTGCGTAGGAAACTGCCTGTGCCCTTTACAATGTTAATATAAACACTTGAGTAATTGTCTGTAGATAAACTTGTTTTTATCGATAACAAGCAATTATGAGAACTAGTTTAAAACTTGTAGAAAATTGTAGTTTCCATCAAATCCTTTATTGTTTGACTTTCTTTGCTATTAGGTATATAAAATTAAGTCTTTTTTTAATAAATATATCTTTTGGCCTTTTGGAAACATCGAACCCAAGATCAAAGGTCTAAAACCTCTTCTTTCTCCTTGAACAAGGTAACTCTCTTAGTCTGTTTCCTTGGGATCAATAAAAACCACATTTAGGAACGTCTGTATGTCAATAACATGAGAGAAAAAAAAATGAATTTAATTAAATGATGCTGAAAGAGCTTAAACGGTGGATGCGTTTATGTATTGCACATATTAAACACAAAGGACTTGAGACTATTCATGTTAAGTTCCTTCAGATTGAGGGGACAGTCGACCTCAAACTTCGAGTAGATACTGCGAAGTAATGTATTCATAGGTCAGGGCTATAGTTGCAAAACTTCTGAATAATTCCGGAATACTTCGGGGAAAGTTTCTTTAAATGGGAATTATTCAAAATGATAAATTCATTTTGAATCATTCTGATTTAAAGAAACTTTTAATTATTTATTAAGATTTCAACTATTTTTTTGCTGAAAAATCGTATTTTGTTTCGATCGTCGATCTCTGTGCGCCGGCCGCTGCCGCCGCGCTGACACCGCGACGCGCGCACCCGACTGCCACCGGCCACGAGTCGTGCGTGCAGGCGATGGCGGTGCGGGGTGCGGTAAGAGGGAGGGGATGCTCCCCGAAGAAGTTTTCACCCGCGCGAGAAAGATTCGTACCCCGCAATCGAATGTTTCCGAATATTTCGCCCGAATAATTCAATGGGAATAAATGTGTTTGCTTGTTGTGTGGTGGGTGAGTTAATTATTGTTC
The DNA here is from genome assembly GCA_943138885.2 of Tholera decimalis. Taxonomy (NCBI): domain Eukaryota; kingdom Metazoa; phylum Arthropoda; class Insecta; order Lepidoptera; family Noctuidae; genus Tholera; species Tholera decimalis. The sequence continues at coordinate 16,277,482 of OW964559.2, forward strand.
ACTGCGAGAGTACGTATGTACGCTACGAGAATAAAATATAAATGTTTATTTTATTATAAATGGGATTGATTAAGTATATGTTGATATTTTTATAGGTAGATTTATTAGCCTGCGATTAACAGGATTTTTATTCTTTTGTTTTTAGGTAGGTACTATCGGCCAAAGATACGCATACTCACTTAAGAAAATATTTCTGCGGAAGCGCAGCTAGTGACAAACCACATCCCTTCCTGTTTTCGCCCAATTAGAAATAATATGCATTTTGTGAGTACAGGGCGTGTAACATTATATTAATACTTACTATTACGAACACTACTAAAATACGCTTCGTGCATCCTATTGGTCAAAATACATGCATTAGGCGATCGAGTTGTAAGTCGTGCTATGCGATTATAGCCTTAAATGTCAGTTGTGAAATAAAAAAACCAGGCCAAGCATATTTGATTTGCTATTTGAAAAAGGGTTACCTATGTTTTTGGTTAGTTTGTATGTAGCTCTGTACGCATCGCGAGTATTCGCGAGTCGCATAGGTAGGTATTAATCATTACCTACCTACTTAACGCGTATAATAGCCCCGTCAATAAAAGCAAATAAAGGCAAACCTTGCAAGCAAACACGTTTTGATGCGGTTTTCAGAAAAGTATTTGTTCTTACCTACTTAGGAGCAGGTTTTGGTATATTAACAGACTTCAAAGGTCGATTTTCCTGTTTTTTTTTGACGGTTGAAATATTCCCAAAGTTTCGGAATATTTCAGAATACTTCCGAAGTATTCGACGGGAATGATTCGGAATGTTTCCCGCCAGCATATATAGTCAGGGCACGACTCGATGGCGTCGTCATTCACCACGGTATTAGTTTAAATAACGACTATAAATTAATTTGAGCGTAATAAACGGAGACTTAATTAAACTGTGACGGAAGTAAGACATATTTAAAACCATCATTCGATATGAAAGTATAAGCATTGACACGACTCAACAACGCAGATGAACTGAGCAACCGCTGACTGAATGTAGGATTCAAATGCAAACAACCATCTTTTGTGTAGGAGGGAAGACTAAGTCTCTAACAAAAGCCAGAATTAATCATGCCAGTCAGACAGACGTAAAAGTACATCTACATAAGTATCTATAATTGCATTTTCAGATAAATTAAACTACTATCTAAGTTAGAACCCACACCTTACAAAATTGCTTTCACAGGCAATTGCAGTAAAAGCTTGTAAAACGCAACGGTGTACGAAAATAATACGTGAAAACTGGATATATTTCATAGGTATTCTAGTGTGTATCTAGTAATGTTACGGTATGGTAAAAAATCACTGAGCACAGTATAGAGCACTTCACGTGTTTCTGGGTCACCCTGTGTCGACCCGGTCGCCACTCCCCGACCAAATCTATACATTTTGTATGCTGCTGGCGCCTTCAACAGTTACCTTAGATTATCAAAATGTTACATCTGCGTTTTGTACATAGCGGAAGGAATAGATCTATCATTAGAACTTAAAACGAGATATTTACGATGTGTATTTTTTTTTGAGTTTCCGATATTACTGGACAGCTGTGGAAAGTCGTATATCGGTCAGACAAAACGTACCGTCGCTTGCAGACTCTCGGAACACATTAGGGCGGTGAAAAATAATGATGTTCAAAAATCGGTAATAGCACAACATCTTTTAAACGCAGGATCGAACCATTGGATTGAGTTACATAACCCTCAAGTCATCTCGACAGAACGCCACTACATACCAAGACTGGTTAGGGAAGCGATTGAGATTACCAAATACGACAGTTTCAACCGGGAGGATGGGTTTCAACTGTCGAGGGCCTGGAATCCAGTGGATCAAATGTGTAAAAACCGAAAAAGTTCCGTAGAAAGTTCGCGAGTCGACACGGTGACTTTTGTGTGTCGGGAACAGAATCGAGTGTTTAGTGATACATGTCACAGTGGTAGTGGTGTCGCTAACAGAAAACGAATGAGAAAGAGGGTAGACCGATTTGTCTGCTCATAAACTTCCACCCGCGATTACTTCGGTTCATCCGTGATCATGGCGCTTGAACAGTGCCGAAATATCGAAAACTCAAAACAAAAAATACACATGGTAAATATACCGTTTTAAGTTCTAATGATACTGTTAGTGACCATGTTAGCTTAAAAACTTATATAGGGATAGATCTACTATACCAGAGTTATACTAGAGACCAAGTTATTAAAAACAATATTAAATTACTGAGCAGATTACTAAACTATGAAATAAAAAAAAAGATCTTGATAATAGAAAGGAGATATTGCAGCGTGGAATAAATCTGACACTCAAGACTGCCATTCGATGTGTTACTAATATGTTCATGGAAAAAGAAATAATCAATAAATAATTTAGTCACAAAGTGCAAGAGCGAAGCGATGCGCAGAAGGAGTGGGCAAAAATCAAAAGAGTGATTTGTCCGTTTAACGCCCCAACATGAATCACTAACTACAGCTTATTGACCTCAAACGTGGCAAGTAATTTTTCAATTTGTTGAAGACCGTATTTCAATAAAAATAACATAAATTTTATCAAATTTCACACAGACACACACAACAACTTCATTTTGCAAAACTAGAGTTATCGCTACCAAAAGGCTGAGTTGATAAAGTTTTATGTAGGTACAGCAATTCATAGTTACTTAGTTCAATTGTTAGCTATCAGAGGATAAAGAGTTGTTGAAACGGCTTCAGATACAGCAGCAAAATGCAGACAAGGCCATTCACTCACTTCAATTTACATTGAAAAGAGACCTCTTCGTTCGCAACACCTAATTGCCTCGCTTCCAGTTCATGTGCAGTGCACATACATTGTGAGAGTACCTAAATTATGAATATACAATATTCAAGATGGTCTGTTGTATAAGTTACTATGTCAAATCCGTAGCATACTAATTACCTATTTCCAAACATTGCAAAATTACACAATGTTGCAGAAATGTTTGTATTGTTTCTTTCCTAATCTGAGTATCTATAAAGTAATTACTCGGTATTGTAAATACTCATTTCCTGAAAGGCTTTTTTTTATGGACGATGTTTTGAATTTATTTAGTCACGTTTTGTATAAAAATTATGGATAAGCCTCAATTTTATCGGGCGTAGAATCAAGTAATCCTAATCAATCAAGTAATCTTCAAATAAATCGAGTAATAAAATATTATAGCACATCTTTCGCAACAGGTAGGTTACAAGCTAATAGAGTTTGCACTCTGTATTACTGGTATCAGGATTGAATGGGCATGGCTCGAGCTTATCGCAGCTGAACAGACAGAAAATGTGTGGCGCAAACACGAACAAGAACTGTATATTACAAAGAAAACCAGCAGTTTTATAGTGATATCAGGTGTATTGAGAAGGATGAACCGATGAAACCACGTCGAGGACGGGATATAAATGGCACAGGCTGGTAGATTGCCTTTGAGGCGCTGTTAGATCTGAACTAATGAAATTTTAGCATAATGTAACGGTAACACATCAAGTGATATACCTACATACAATATGTTTCAATTTATAAGATGAGCGGCTATTGACGATCTCATCGATTTCGTTGTCGTCTTTAGAAGATAAAATATTGAATTACTACGAGTTTGATTATTATTGTGCAATATAGTGCATTATGCGATGCGAAGGTTAACTGAAAGTCGAGACGCAATCCACCATTACATTAATGGCGCGATGTAATGACAAAAATTTATAATATTTTATTATATTTATAAATTTATAATAATTTAGATTAATAATGTTGACGTTTAATGAAAGACAAGAAATGCTACATTAATTTCATCAATTAATTCAGTTCTACATTTTAAATATTAACGAACTTGTAGAAGTAAGTAAGTACAAAAAGATAAATACTAAATGACTCGAGGACGCCAGCTCAGTTGTTAATGTGAACGACCCGACTGCAGAGTTCGATTTATTTTTCGAATGAATCATCGGAAACCCTTTACCTTTACAGTTTTTAGTTTTATTGCAATAACTACGATCCCTTTTTTGGTTTCAGTTTTTTATTCATAAACTTATTCTCGTTGAGTTTTAACATGTCTTGCTCCTTAGTCTCATATCTTTACTGAGTAAGTAAGTATTCTTTTTTCCAAAGTGTTGCAGCAGAATATATTCTTATTAGTTTTCTGGTTTCTACCTTATTTCATCCCACACACAGATATTTTGTGCTAAATATTGTAACAGTAGTAATGTTTAGATAGTTTGTTGGTTCATCGCCTACGAAATTTTTGATTTAACACATCTTCATGAGATCGTCTTTGAATACATTAGTACCAAGTTGGGCCTTTATTACGAAACTAAATAGTTGCACTTAAATCTCCAAATAAAAATAATGCTATATGTGATAGAATTTGCGAATATTGAATAAATTTTGAAACAAGTCTATATGTTTTTAAGCTAACATGGTCACTTAAATTATGGCGCTTACTTACAACAGTGCCGAAATATCGGATAGGCTGTTCAGTTCAAGTCCAGGAGAGCCATAATTACGCTGGTATTAGAAGCGTATTAAAACATAACACACGAAAATATAAACATTTGTATAGAGACAAAAGTATTGAAAGATATTTTCGCTATTGAATAACCAAAAGGGTACGACTAATTCAGTTTAGTGAATTAAATATGTCAAGGTATCCGGGCAAGTGGATACTTTGACATATTTAATTCGTGAAAAAAAACTAAATTTGTCGGTTTTATATAGGTATAAGGTTGAAAAAAAAAACATTGACCATTATGATGACATCACAATCGCTCATAAACGCATAAATCGCACATTAAGACAAACAGACACACTTTCACATTCTTTGTAGCGTGACGGTCACAAAACGTGGCTACACTAGTTTTCATGGCAAAACTAACCCTATAACCGTAATTATAGGGTTAGTTTTGCCATTACCTACATTGATACGACATACAATTCGTTATTAATGTAGGTAACGATGATAACAGGCCGCGAGCGCAAAAACGACCTAAGTAACATTTTATAAAAAAAAAATCACTTAGTGGACTTATCCTCTTCAAAGAGATTTTTGAAGAGGTTTTTATAAAATGTTACTTAGGCCGTTTTTGCGCACGCGGCCTCCTAAGATAAACGATTTGCGTAACAAAGGACATTCATGTGTACACAAAGAGATTACCATTCGGATGGATAGTTTTCGATGTTTTTCTTGTACAACCTTGAACATGACAAAATTATTAAATACTAGCTTTTGCCCGCGACTTCGTCCGCGTGGAATAGTTACTTTGGGCTAACGTTAAATTTAACCCCGATTTTGAAGCATTCTTTATTGGCGCTCCGCTCCTATTGCATGGCCTTAGCGTAATGATATATAGCCTATAGCCTTTCTCTATAAATTGACTATTTAATTAAAAATTAATTTTTCAATTCGAACCAGTAGTTCCTGAGATTATCGCGTTCAAACAAACAAACAAACTCTTCAGCCTTATATTATTAATATAGATAGCTGTTGCCCGTGACTTCGTTCACGTTTCCGTCGTTTTTCGTAAAAAAGTAGCCTAGTAAGTAAAAAAGTAGTAGTTCCTCACAGTTCAGTGATTTTGATGTAACAGACAGATTAACTTTCGTAATTTAGTAGGGAAATTTAATATGTCAATCTATAATACTGTTGAAAAATATCGCAATACAGAACCGCACAATATTATTGTTAATAGCTGTGCCCGCGACTCCGTCAGCGTGTAACTCCTTGTGTGTTATTAAGTTAATGAATTGGTAATATTGTTTAGATAACGTTCACATGAGGCTTAAGTACCTATAGAACGAAAATACTTCAGCGCAAAGCTTCCGGGTAAACTATGTTGAAAGTTGACCCGTCCGGCACGTGAACATAAAGATTTCTAGAACTGCTAACCCGGGAAAGAGCGACGTACAACTGACCATGCGAGAAACAACTGACACCGAGATCTACTCCAGCAACACGAAAAGTCTGCCCTTGAGCCTTATTAATTGTCATTGCATAACACACCGATACTGGGAATTGCGTTGTTTTAAATTGGAATGTAAAATTATTTGGTATTATGGGAATTCTGGGAATAAAGACGGTTTCTCCTGCACCGCAACCTGTTAAAATTTGAGCCTCGATTATATTTTGTTGCAACTGGGTTACTTTTAGCCGAGTACCATTGCAAAGTTGTGGTGGTTTTAAATTTCGGAGCAGAATAATAATCAGAAAGCTTCGAACTGCTAAGCTATCGGGAGTTACGTGTTATTGTGAGTCAACCATAAAAGATAGATATATGCTGTCGTGGGATATTTTTTATATAATTTTAAGGAGAACATTTCCGTCATAAATGATTTCTGTGTAGCTTTAACCATTAAGGTTGCACTCGCGATGGAAGCTTAAAAAATGGAGTAACTTCTCCCGTTTTCCCAACATTTCCCTTCACTGCTCTGCTCCTATTGATTGTAGCGTGATGAAAAGTATACTATAACCAGCTCAGGAGTATGAAAAATAATTGTACCAAGTTTCGTTAAAATCCGTCGAGTAGTTTTTGTTTCTATAACGGTTATACAAACAGACAGACAGACAGACAAAAATTTTACTGATTGCATTTTTGGCATCAGTATCGATCCCTAATCACCCCCTGATAGTTATTTTGTAAATGTATTTCATGTACAGAATTAACCTCTCTACAGATTTATTATAAGTATAGTATAGATATAGATGTCGCTTCAAACGTAATAATCGAACTAAAGCAAGGCTTACGCTCCTATAAAATCTGTGAGCTCCCGTTCATATTCACGTGCGAAGACGTGTCGAAATTATGCGTGCCTGGTAGTGATCGGTGATAGTTAACGTTGCACAACCCGGCGTCAAGTAGGCCGCCACTATATCTGGAAGACCTTCACCCGCATTACGGCTGCCCCGTGTTCCCGAGGGACATTAAACGGATAATTTAAAACTACGACACTTCTGAACACTTCATTCGTTACCGTACAACGTCAAATTTAGATCGTTTATCGCGGACACGTTCAAATTACAAGTTGGCGGCGCTAAATGTGTTGGCGATCTGACAGGATACGCACTGCCAAGTGCAGTTGCAGCTTAGGGATTTCAATTAAAATAAATCTGTTACGGTTTCTTTATCATTCAAGAGCTGTTTAACCGATTTAAATGACTCATCATCCCATCCATCAATATTGTATAGCTACTCAAAGTCACGACTATTTACAAATTCTAACTGCTGTGTGCTTAGAATACCGTGTGATTACAATAGAGTTCCGGCCATGTGCATAATCCTGCATTCGCGAGGTCAGCATTTGCAAACATTACGGCCTATGTGCAGTGAATACACATAACATCGAACAGGTGTTGTGTTGAACTTACCTGTACTCTCAAACTCCTGAGAGCAGGAAACTGTGCTAGTCGATCCACCTCGTCCCACGTCGCTAAGCCCGTATTGTTCAAGTTTAGGAAGCGAAGGTGTCTGGAATATCAATGACATCGATCATATGATGCCGTACAAAACAAGCTGTATTCGAATTCTAAAGATCAATAGGTCAATGTCAGTACACACATTGACCCAATTGTGGTATAATGATAAATAACTGTCTTTATTCACTTACGGGAAGGCATCGTGGCTTTTCTTATTACCGTTGTCATCAATACATTTCTCACACGGGTCTGGCTCCAAAGTGGTTATGGGACAGTCGTTAACCAGTAGGGTTTCCAAATTTGGAAAGGCATAGCCTAGTTTGGAGATCTCTTTCCAACTGCTAACGTGGTTCCCGGAGAAATGCAGTTTTTTCAGCTGGTCGTGCACAGGTTCAGTGACATCAACATTGAGTCGTGAACATGATTCACATTGAGCTTTCTCATCAACCTCTTTTCCTGTTAAATCCACATAGGAGTACTCGTTAAGGCTCAAATGCAACTCCTCCAGAGCTGGTAGAACTTTGAGTAACGCGTGGACGCTCGGCCAACGGACATACGTGGAATTTAGAATGAGATGGCTCAGATTGTCCCATCGTGGCTGAAGAGACAGTGCTGCTTGGATCTGGGCTGAGAGGCGGTTGAAACTCAAGTTTAGAAACCTTACATGGGGCGTCTGTTCCAGTATTGCGAAAACCTAGAAGCAAAGCTGTATGTCAGTCGTATTATTGAGGAGACGTAACACCGCGGAAATAACTGCCTTCTATAACTAATAATTGGTATAGTTTGTCGTAACTGTGGGAACGGTGCGCTTACTGCACAGGCTTATTTGCTGTAATAGTTGACAAGGTTATTTTCCGTACTTATAATGATGAATATATCAGTAATTAACTTACTTCTTCCCACTCTGCGAGTTTGTTATTGGCTATATCGAGTTCGACAACATCGGCACACTTATCGGCGAGGGCGCAGGCATCTCCTGCGCAGTCAATTTCGCAGTCGTTGAGCACCAGTAGCGTGGGTACACTGAGTCGAGGGGAACGCTTGGGTACAAATATAGCAACTGGCACGTCATCTATTGGAGGGTTCACCTCACCCTTTGCTCCATATTTCCGCTCTAGAGCTTCTAGGAGCGACGGCATGTTGCTGGACAGCTATGACTTTTGTGTAATATTGATACCTGTAACAACGAAAAATAACACTATTAACTCAATTTTTACTTTGGATAGATACACTAATTTATACATTTTATAATTTTGATTATAATATAAAATAATTTAGAAACTTGACTGTGATTACCGGTTCATTGGCAATGAATCAGCCAATAAGTAACGTGATATAGGTAAGGCGGCTCATAAAAAAGCAATTAAAATCTGATGTTACCAGTATTGTGACTTTGATTAAAAACAAATGAAGAAATGATGGACTTGAATACAAATTGTCGCTGTTGCTTACACAATCTAAGTGCCATCGAAGGTTCGATTTGAAATTAATTAATCGGTCAATATTAATGAGCGGCGTTTCCTTCTCGCTTGAACTCATGCGCAACCGGCTAAATAAATACATAGTACGTAAAGCAATAAACCAACGGACCGGAATATTTGCTGAAGGACTTGTATGAGTTGCTCAGAACCTAAATATTATTTTAAGGTATCACACTGATGGGAGTCGCTCGAATGAATCTAAATTAGATTCCAACATGTCTTTTAGTAGCCACGATCGTCCATATCCAACTAAATTAGAAGTATATTTAGATTATTTATCTATCTATGTACTTAGTGGGTGTTTTATATTTTACTAGTACTCACGCGGGGCTTCGCTCCCGTGGATTCTATCACGGTAAAAACATAACTCTCCTTTTTTGCAGTCGGGTAAAAAGTAGCCTATAACCTTCCTCAAGCTTCAAGCTACTTCCATACCAAATTGCATCCAAATCCACCCAGACTTTCGAAGATTAGCGCGTTCAAGCAAACAAACAAACAAACTTTTCCGCTTTATAATATTAGTACGTTAGTTGGGTAAAACATATTTATATCAATGTATGAGTACCTATTTAGCCCATAAGGACGCGTCCCTTCAAAGTTTACAGTATTAGTCGAAATAATGTAATAAGCTTTCAAGTCAAAGCATTATTGTACAAAAGTTATTTAACAATTGTTGTATCGATCGGTTTAGATTCGTGATATCGGACCGTAAAAGTACATTTGGCCTAGTTTGGGATGTGTGTTTTATAAGGCGATTAAACAATAATTATTATACTTCGCGACTTTTGATACTTCTTATCTAGTCATGCGTAAAATCGAAGGTTTACTGAGGGCGATACTGATATTGTTTATTGCGTTTTAGTAATCTCGTGGCAAAACCCGGAAAATAACGCAAATCAACAAAGTGAGGAAATGTAAGGATTATTGCGTAGTTCTAACACTGAGTTTAGGCGTTTAGACGTTTAGGAGTAAGTATCAGCCTACTTATTTCGACTTGCTAAAAATTAATTATTTTGTTTTGTCTCGTTAGCCATTTATACAATTTAAGAAATCCACCATAAGTCTCGTACTTTATCACTTCAAACTGCCAATATAAAGTTAGACATTTTTAAAGTTCGATCGATATCCAACTTTTACTTTGTTTAACTTCAAGTTTGAATTTAATTGAAATTCTTAACACCGCTACGCTCCGGGGTATTGCTTGAAACTAAAGTGCTAGGAACCGTATTAGAAGGGATGTTGCTCAATACAAAGCAGTCGAGCTACGGGCTATTCCAAGACTTCGTGACTCGTGACTGCAGCCAAGGTCGAGTTCAAATGTGCATTTAAACTTAATTAGTGCCTTGTCTCACAATCACAACAGAACTGACTTGAAACGACAATACGCTTAGAGGAACGCGACATTTTTCGATGAAGGATATTATGAAACAGTAGAGTTCGTTAACGTTACGTTCATCAACAACTTTCTACTGAATGTTGTTGATGAACGTCTCAATATAATCGTATGTAAAGATTAGACAAATAATTATTGAACGAATTTTTATTATGATATTGTAGACCTTCACAAGCAAAACTACAACAAGCCCAGTTCAACAAAAAATGACCTTACCAAACCAAAGGGACACATGATTGGACATTTTGTTGTAATGATTAAGTTTACATTCAATACAGCTCGATTATTATATACTTACACGCTTATCTATACTAATAGTATAAAGCGGAAAAGTTTGTTTGTTTGCTTGAACGCGCTAATCTTCGAAAGTACTGGGCGGATTTGGATGCAATTTGGTATGGAAGTAGCTTAAGGAAGGTTATAGGCTACTTTTTACGCGACTGCAAAAAAGGAGAGTTATGTTTTTACCGTGATAGAATCCACGGGAGCGAAGCCCCGCGTGAGTACTAGTCGACTATGAAACAGTTGGTGGAACGTTAATCTATACTAATATTATAAAGCTGAAGAGTTTGTTTGTTTGTTTGTTTGTTTGTTTGCTTGAACGCGCTAATCTCAGGAACTACCGTTCTGATTTGAAAAATTCTTTCAGTGTTAGATAGCCCATTTATCGAGGAAGGCTATATATCATCACGCTAACACCAATAGGAGCGGAGCAGTAATGAAGAATGTTTCAAAATCGGGGGATTTTTTTTTCCACGGGGACGAAGTCGCGGGCGGAAGCTAGTGAACGATAAAGTCAAGGCTAATAGAATTCAGCTGGGTTACCAGATAATAGTGTGGGACATTTCTATCATGTCCTGATTATATTTTCCACAGGGGATTTTAGTTAGAAAGAGCGATTTCTCCTATCTTTCGTAATAATGCATCTACATGACATATCAAATAGCGTCGTGGAATATCAATAAAAAATGACATCAGACAGCCGTAAATTGCTATAACCACGCATTACGAATGACATAAATCCCGTTCTACATTTCCAATGCGCGTATAATACTGTTGTGAGGGACTATGTTGGTTAACTGGCGTCCATTGATTGTGCAAACTTCATGAACATCGCGGATATGTAATGCGATAGTAGGTAAATTAAACGAACATTCGAGTAGCCTAACCTTTTTATCCACTGATAGTCTATTTAAAAAACAAAATGCCACGGTGGAAGCCTTGGCTGGTAGAGAAATTAATAACGTGTAACTGTAATACTCATAAATAACTCCAAGCTAGCTGAATATATCAATTTGATTTTTAGTTCCTGTATCCGACATACTTTCTGATTGTATCAATCCACCTTGCATATTATAATTATTTTGTTATATTATGTAGACTAATAGCTCGTAAATAATAACTATTATCCGTCGAAAGCGATGAATAGTTGTAAGTAAAATTCCGAAGACAGCAATAAAAATGTTATCAACTTCGTTAGCTACCTACCTTAACTTGTTTCAAATTCAATATCCCTTTGAAATTCCGGAACTGATCGTGTCATGGCATACATTATAAACGCGTTTCGTGTCATGTTTGAGCGTCCATAGAATAACATCTCTTTGTTAATTAAGTACAACTTCTAATGAAGTTTTGGACATTATTGCTTCACTGCAGTGGCCATCATAATAAGGTTATCCAATTGTGCTCTAGTTGTTGTTTGCATAATGTTAAATAATAATTAACCTGTACTACTTCTGCCCATACGTAGCCATTTGTTCATTTTCATCTTCACATTTAGGGACCTACTAATGGGTGAATAATGGTTTTAAGATTTGCAGATAGGTACTGTTAATTATTACTATTCGAGGATTTGACGATAGAACTGTATGTTAAAAATATAAAATATTTGTTTTAAGTATTTGATTTTTGCTGAAAAGTAACAATAAGAATATAAATAAGAATAGCTAGATAACAATAAGAATAGCTAGATATGCTCTTTATTGTACAGCATTTCAGATTAATAAAGGAAGTCACAATGGGCGGTCAGCCACATGATGTTACAAAAAGGTAATAACGACAGATACTTTATAATTTGTTATAAATAATTTAAGCCACATTTCTGTTAACAGATTACCATTTGCATTAATAATAATCATTAAGATCCAGTGCTTCAACATCAAGGGATCTTCTGATAGAAAATGGCCGTAGTTTACGACATACGACCCAATGTTATTCTTATAGTAGGTAGCTGAGGTACTATATCAATCAATAGAAATCTATAATTCACGCTTATCATTTATTTTTAGTTTATGATTCCGTTACAGTAACGTTGTTCCGAAAGCGAGAGTCTACCAAGGCCGCGACACTAGTAAGTAATCTTATTTTTACACAACTTCAATGCTTTTGTTCTTTTAATACCTACATCTAATGGATAAAGTTCTAATTGTGTATTATTTGTAATATATGCATCTAAGAATATCCGTGACAGGTACTTGATGTGTATTGAGATAGTGCAAGACAAAACGCACTATACATATCCTGCCTTCTGCTTGAAACAATGAGGCTAATAAAATTAATGGTGCATGTTGCTCAACAATTTGCGACTGCAAAGAATAATTTATTATTGAATTTAGTACTAGAACAAGTTGTAGATACGTATGCGTTTCGTGCCTTCCACAAATAGTAGATATGAATCGATGCTTAATACTTTCAACTCTTGATAGGCTTCGCGTGTCGATCTACTCGACATCGTGTCGTTCTACAGCAGCTGCATGAGCAAGCAAGTCAACAAGTCAATTCTGATCGAAATAACTAAATACTACATTTTCTAAAAAAATATTGTGTTCTTACTGCAATGTAAGCGGCATCGTTTTAATTAAAAGTAACTCTATTAGAATCTATTCTTTTCTATCTTTGCTCAAGGTAAACAACTCTAGGTAAATCTCATGTGCATTTGTTTGCGCATAGGATTGCTCAGAGGCAAACAAAAGAACGAAGACGCAGTGGTTTCCTTTGTGGCATAAATGAGAATTCATCCACAGGGTGGCCAACCCTTCGGGCCAGGCGTCGCACGGTGGGCTGAAAATCGGCTTTCATAGACTTAGGCATTTTATTTTGCAAGTGCGAGTTTTTTTGCCGGATATCACTTCTATTAGTTATAACAATATACAAAAATGACACCAGAATTGATTCTGCACAGAAACGAAGGAATTATAATTTTTTTACGAAAATTTTGTATGGAGCTAGTATGAAAAATCGAAATATCTCTAAAACGGCAGCGATAACCGTAATATCCTTATAGGGGGTTATAGTACTAATTATTTATGATTTTTTGACATACGTTACATAATGGTTGTAGATGCCTTTTTTTTAAAAAAAATCGTCAAAATATTTTTATTTATTTTTACATATTTAAACGTTCCTTTTAGTGTTTAAGTTGAAGAATTCAGAGCTTTAACAACTCTTATCATAAAATAGCATCACCCCTATAGACCTGAAGGACTAGACAGAGGTGTGTAGTGTCTTGTTGATCTTGTAAGATTTCCAACAATACCAAATAGTTGAATATCAGTGTCAAAGTGCCCATGCTGTCGCTTCTTTTTGAAAGATAGGGGAATGAAATTGTTAATTGATCATACCCTAAAAGTATGATTACAACATAACCGGACACATAATAATAATAATATCCTTATAGGGGATTATAGTACTAACATCATTTATTTTAACATATGAAACTGTTCAAAACGATCCATGAACTGTGTCAAAGTTAAGAACATCGTTAGGAAGCATGCTTTTTCCCCAAATATTAAGAATATGTGAAAAAAAAAAGACTGTATATAAACTTTTTATTGATAGGTAATTTAAATAAAACAGAAGTAACAAAAATAATATCTAATAAATTCAATTATACAAAATACATATTTGAAACTATAATTTATGAAATTATTAACTAAACATATTGGTACAATAAACTAACATAAATAACAAAAGAACATAAAGAAAAATAATTAAATTTTACAAATTTTCTTTACAACTTTCGTTGTCGGACTCCAATTCCGAGTCAGAATCCAGATCGGATATACCTACAAACTCGAACTCAGTTTCCGGAAACTGTATTAGGTCGAGAGTTTCAGCAAAAAAGGTTGTCTTCCTTTTGGCATCTAACTTCGGCCTTTGTGCACTTAGAAAAGGATCCGAAGAAACAACAAGCATATTTAGGATATCTTGATTAGAATCTTGCCTGCTTCTTTTCCGCGAATGATGTTCCCGGAACCTCCTAAAATCTTTGTTTCGAGACTCTGAGGCTTCTTCCGAGAGAGTCCCAATCGGGACAATATCATTTTTTTCGATTATGTCAGCTCCGTGTATTAATAGTTTATGTACGGTTGATGACATGTAGTACCAGTCGTATAATTCCACGTACTTTTCTGCTGTTTTGCGAGCAAAATCTTTAAATTTGATGACATCAATCTTCTCACCAGATGTTATTGCTTGCAAAATAACAGCAAATCTTTTTATCAGGTTTTGATCCAACCCAGTAATAGCTGCAGTTTTATTGGGAAACTCGAAAAACTTCCTTGCGGTATTCCCGTCATTGGTAGTTCCCGAGCCTTGTTTTACTATATCAATTAACAGATTGAGCTCCTCTTTAAATTTATTTTGAATGTTTTTTTTTCTGTTTTGTAACATATCTTTATGCTCATTACTTCTTGCTGCCCACTGTTTGAAGTCAAGTCTGTACGCAATGTGTAACAGACATTCCATGCAATTTATACGGGCATGTAGGGATGATAGGCCAAATTCATATATGTCAGAACACACAGTTTTTGATGTTACAGCATCTAAGTGGTTCATTTCTGTTGGTTTTGCTAAGCACAGGTAGCATGATGCATTTGATCTAGCTTCAGAAAGGTACGTGCAGACTTTTGCGTCGATCATTGTCATCATTAGTTTATGAGTCACCCTGTTACTATTAATGCACTCTGTGGGGTTAAGGGCCTCAATTTCCTCATCCATTTTTCTTTTGTTATCAATGACAACTGCATGGCTTTCTTTTACAAAAGTGAACTGAACCGGACGACAATAAAAAGTTGAGCATGGTTTCGGGTTTGTCCATATAGTATTATCTCCATCTGTCAGTTTCAGTGGCACCAAGGAGGTCATGAAAATGCTTGAATCATCATGCTCGCCGTCCATTTTCTGCTTGTATCGGCTTTGATTGGAAGCACCATCAAATCCCCACTTCGATATCAGCTTTAACTGCTTATTTTCCACATTATCAGAAAGACTGAAGAATCCGCTTCACCGTGATGTCAAGTAAAGCTTGAAGTGTAATTCTAGCTGATGAATCCGTAACTGATACTGATTGATTAGGAGGGTAGCATGCAAGCTTAGTTTGTTGCAGTTTATAGTAGGATGGGTAAATATCCTTAGCACCTTCCCGAATGGCAGTCTCTCGCAACGTAATATATTGCCACTTTGAAAGCTTAAGTGAAAGAAGCAATCCAAGTGCTTTCTCTGGTGTAAATATTACTGTTTTCTTAATGCTTTCCTTGATTTTAACGGCAGCTTCTGGATTTTTGATCATATAATTGATTACAGATGCGATATCTTCATAACCTTCTTCTTTTAAACGTGCTGCAGCTGCATATGCCAATTCACAGGAATCCTCGCCTATGTGCTCACTAGATCTTCTCTTTTTCTGTTTGCTTCCCAGATCTTTGAATGGTTTTCGGGACCTTTTTGTCATTGTTCCAACAGTCGATGATGTCGAAGGTTCTGGAGAGACTGAGCGTGCTCTTGGTATCTCATCAACAGTTGGTTCTTGATTTATTAAAGTTTGCACGCAACTCGGCCAATCAATATTTGCTTGCAACCACTCTCCGTACGTATTTCTAAACTTATCAAAGAATCGTTTAGATTTCTGCCACCTGTTTAAAGCAGCTCGCGTGAATCTCCGGCAAAATTCTTTGAGAGTTACTTGATCTTCGGCAGAAAGGCAATCGCCTATGCGGGACACAATTGCACTAAACAATACTTCATGATTAAATGAAGGACACTCACTTTTTAGAAGAACAAACAAATCTAAGTTGGTGATTAAACTTTCCATTCTAAGATTTTGTAGTCGCAAAGCAAATAGTTTTAGTGTTAGCAGTTACACGGTTGTGAACAATCTAAATTATGGAACAAAATTATAGCCCTTTTATTGTATAAAGTCAATAATTAGTTAACTACCCTCATTAAAGTTATAAAAGATATGATAATAAAAATTTATAATCGTCAAAAACATTTCGTAGAACTCATAGTAGAACTAATCAACATTAGCAAATCACATTAGCTCACTAATTATAAAAAGGTGAATGCAGTTCTTAGTTGGTATTGTTGCGAGATATTTCAAATCATTTAATCACTTAATAGGCTCATTAGAATCAGAAGACTACAACCATCATTCTAATTACTTAATTACTTGTCATCAGACTCATTAGATGACTACACAATATGTTATTTTGTATTTTGAACGTATGCAAGGTTTTAAAATTCCTTTTGTGTCGATATTATTATGTGTCCGGTTATGTTGTAATCATACTTTTAGGGTATGATCAATTAACAATTTCATTCCCCTATCTTTCTAAAAGAAGCGACAGCATGGGCACTTTGACACTGATATTCAACTATTTGGTATTTTTGGAAATCTTACAAGATCAACAAGATACTACACACCTCTGTCTAGTCCTTCAGGTCTATAGGGGTGATGCTATTTTATGTTAAGAGTTGTTAAAGCTCTGAATTCTTCAACTTAAACACTAAAAGGAACGTTTAATATGTAAAAATAAATAAAAATATTTTGACGATTTAAAAAAAAAAAAGGCATCTACAACCATTATGTAACGTATGTCAAAAAATCATAAATAATTAGTACTAAAACCTCCTATAAGGATATTACGGTTATCGCTGCCGTTTCAGAGATATTTCGATTTTTCATACTAGCTCCATACAAAATTTTCGTAAAAAAATTATAATTCCTTCGTTTTTGTGCAGAATCAATTCTGGTGTCATTTTTGTATATTGTTATAACAAATAGAAGTGATATCCGGCACAAAAACTGGCACTTGCAAAATAAAATGCCTAAGTCTATGAAAGCCGTTTTTCAGCCCACCGTGCGTCGCGGCGGTAAGGGCGGCGAACCTAACGTCTCGACTTCTTTGTTCAACCACTTTGTTTAATGTCCAATTGTTGCTTAAAATGTCTGGACCGAAAATATATTGGTTTTGAAAGTCTGACCGAATATACATCAGTCGATGAATGGAAATATTGTACTTAGATTTTGTACGAAGTTAGCGAGGCTTTCAAAATAAAATTCGAGTTATAAATATTACATGTAGAACAGGAATCCATGATGGTGACAGAAATTCTTAATTCATACAGCTTGCCAGGCAAAAATAATGAATTTGGAGCACTACAGCTATATCATAAGTTGCTAAATAGTTCCCTTGTTTAATGGCGAGTTTTAAAATGTAGCAGATACGCCTGAGATTGACAGAATGCAGGTTCAGGAAAACCAAGTTTGTCGGCACAAATTGTAAGAAGCTTGAACGTAATAGACATTAAAAGCTTCGTGTATTTCATATCAGGGGCCGAGTTTATTGATTGACTGAAAATGTAATGGAAACAAATTTGTAACAAACCTAAATAATGAAAAGGCTGTATGAACACTATTTGTGTGAAATACAATAGATAATGGATTTGCAAAAAATAACAATGTTTGGAACGTGCGTGACCATTATGCTGAAGACAAAACAAGATCGTTGGAGTGTCCTTTGCTAACATTGGTTTACAAAAAAATACTTTATTGTGAATCTCTAACAGCGCGATATTATACTGCGCAGTTCTTTTTGCGCAGCGTGTAGGTATGGTATGTTCAAATCATAGAATAATTTGTAAATAAAGGTGACTGGAAATAATCACGTTTTTTCCTTTACCACACTATTTGTAGACTTTCGTCATACATGATGTATTTTTTATATAATTCAATTGCGCTTCATTTATTGTTGTTTTATTTAACTATACCCAATACTAGTCACATTACTTAAACATAATAATAATTAGGTAACATACAGCCAATACAGGTGTGTTTCAGTTTGGCCAATTCTTGAAGGCACTTAAAAATGGTTGAAATCGCAATATTTATCATCTTAACGACAATAAATGTCAAAACGTATCGGGAAATTACCTAGTAATTTTTGACAGTTTGCGACTGCGAAAATAACTGACTTAGTTCCAAATGTGACGTGTGATGAACGTGAAGAAATCTGATTACATTTCTATTGCATTCTGCTTAGTAAGATGGTTACATTTATTTTAGTTTAACATATTTGATGCTATCTTTTGCATCAGACTACTTGTAAAGCGTTTGATTTGCAACTCTTTAAGACTTTTTTGTTAGATTTTCAACCGACGGCAAAAAAGGAGGTTATCAAGTCGACGAGATTATTCGAAGACAGCTAAACCGATTTGGAAAATTCCCTTTTGTTTGAAAGGGTATACTTCGAAATTGGTCCCATTGTCACCAAGTCAGGATCTGATGATGGGATCCTGGAGAAATCGAGAGAACTCTTCAAATATTATAGGCACTATAGTGATTTGAGTATTTTTTATAGTAACTTGTGTAGTTGCATTCGAACAGCACCATTTGTGAAATGGACCTGATGATGAAGACCACAGATGGCCACTGGAACTACTCAATATACCTATAAGTAGGAATAAGTATTTCATGTGTTCCGCTTCGATTACTTGAATTTGGTTAATAAACACAATATGCTCGTCACAATGCATATGGTGAAGTGAAGCTGATGGTGAAGTACCAGGAGATCTCCTCAACAATTAACGGCCCAACATTGGGAAAAGCAATATTTTGTAAATGATTATAAGTAGTTGACATTTAGGCTCTTGTAACTAGGTACTTAAATTAAAAATCGACCAACTAAAAAGGGTGAAATAAAAACTTTTTACCAAAAAATTAAACCGACTCCTAAAAAAACACTGCAAAGTGAAAAATAACTTTAATTTCGGAAGTCCGTGCCAAAAACGAAAATACAAAACTAGACACCGACTTCCGATATTAATGTTATTTTTCACTTTGCAGTGTATTTTGGGAGTCGTTTAATTTTATGGTAATTTTTTTTTTTATATTATAGAAAAATTTTTTTTCGCTATTGTTCCCTACTGCGTTTTAAACGCAGCCTACGCACTTCTGAAATACCCGGTACCTATAGATAATTTTGTCCAACTTCTCAACAACAAACAAATGATTAATTATACACCAACAGTAGAGACCCGTTACACGCAGTAGGTCATAATACTAAATTAACTGAACTGAACCAAAACAAACTGAAGTGGCATTTTTTTTTAATAAGTATTGCGCCTCTTGACTAGTCAAATACATTCAGTCGTTCCACAGGGTTCTATATTAGGGACTTTTTTCAGCAGTGTATCACCTCAATGGAGATTTCTTTTAAATCATGAATTATAAAAGAATTTTGATTTATAAATAACATTCAGTAAACCAAGTATGCATATTAGGATTGTGAATTGTCATAGTTAAATTATTACGCGGATCTTGAAGGTCGTCGTCAGAGATAAACATTGAAATACGTGGGAAGCATAACACGTGCGGCAACAGTCATTACTGATTAGAACCAACACTCGTTTGCATTGCCTTGTTTACATATACCTACCTACCACTGATAATGACACAATTTGTTTTGGTGTGACAAGTGCAATTCCTTGTCAGATTTGTTATTTTTTTCTTACTAATATTGCCTGTGTCATGCATGTTTTGCGTTGACGAATTTATCTTTTGTCGTTTTCAACTCAAGTTTTTTCGACCATGAAGTTAATCTAACTATGTACATAGTTAGATTAACTTCATGGTCGAAAAAATATGCTGACCTGGGACATGGAAATTCCATGTACCTAGAATCCTAGAAGAATTTCTGTGTCATGGAAACAAGCTGTAGAAGTAACCAGTAGAATAGTAAATTACAGTTCTAATAAAACATCTGTAGAATGAGTTCTAGTTAAATTGCACGACGCAATCGCAAGGACGACTCACTATTTCTGAACGCGATGTTGAAATGCGCGGGAATTTAACGCTTTGGGTGTAAGATTATTAGTAGTGCCAAGATTTAAACTGTAGGTATTGTTTTAGATATCCCTGCTAGCAAATTTCGTATAATATATACAATTTTCACCAATTAGGTACCTACAAATTGAAAGTAAATCTATCAGCTCGATGTTTGAAGGTTGCCAAAGGTTTATTTCCGAATATTTGCCTCAGCTACAAATTCTACCTGTTACCGTCTTACATACAGAAACCTATTCTGTAGTTACAGCCTAAATAACCTTCAAAGTACCTACCAAGTGTTTTTTCTTACGAAGGTACAAATATCGTATCATGTTTTCCCATATGGAGCAACAAAGAAATGCCTTAGCAATAGTAATGAAGACACTAGTTACGGAATCGCTTATATTATCATAATGCCAATTGCTCAATAACAGAAGCACTAAAATTAAACCAATGTTTTGTAAAACAATTTGGACACGTATTTGTAATGAGGAAGTCGGAGATATGCACGCTAACATAATTATATGGGTCACGGTCAAAATCGATAACACTAACACCCATGCTGGCCATGTCGGTCGAGGCACAGAAAAAATATTACATCATGTTAATTAGAAACATGTTGGACAATGATGTAGTCTAGTCTAGCTTTACGTTGTCGTAATTTAGATCTCGCGATAAAAAGAGCGGGAGAATGCATTTATATTTTTGGTAGGGGTGGTTAAAGCATCATAGGTACTTACCGATACTTTGTTTTTCGAACTTGTTCATGCAGAACAAACCTATTAAGTAAACAGTTACAGCCCATGAATTCCATTGCGTATTTTATCACCTTCGGTTAATACCTACTCCTAGAACGAGGAAGTTGTTTGTACACAGCGTCAGCGGCTAGAGTCCGGTTTTATTGGGTAGGTACCTACCTTACTCGTTACTTGTGTATCTGCTTATCTATACAAATATATTTAGGTAGTACTAAGTGCATTTTCGCAGGCAAAGATTGTAGTTTTATGGGAAAATAAATAGATAACTTCCTACCACTCTGGCTAGGGTTACTCACCGAATCTTGAAGAAAGAAATGTAGGCTCGATTTCGAAAACCCCAATTTTGTTGTCACAACCAAACAAACGGCACAGAATATTAGTAATGTATCTGATTTCAACTTCTTTTGTCTTTTTTATTGATTAATTTATGTTCTACATTTTAATTAAAAATATTGAAAACTGACCTTTTTTCCACACTTGTAAAACAAAGAGCTTTTGTAGCACTTTACTTGATGATAAATTTTAGAAAAAATGCCTGCACAGAAATACACACATCGGGGTTCACTATAATTTTTAAAACGAACGTAATCAGCTGATCACATGTTTTTCAGATGCGCCTAGAAGAGATTTCCATACGGTCCTCC
Organism: Tholera decimalis; assembly: GCA_943138885.2. Lineage (NCBI taxonomy): Eukaryota > Metazoa > Arthropoda > Insecta > Lepidoptera > Noctuidae > Tholera > Tholera decimalis. The sequence goes on from OW964559.2 coordinate 16,299,285, forward strand.
AAACGCACTGAAATAAAATGACAAGAGAATGTTTACATCAATACATTGCACAGACGCAATGCCTCTTTCAACGCACACTAGTATCAGTTTGTGTACACACGAGATCGAAATATTGACTGCCAAGAGTAGGGATGAAAGAGGTCAATGACGTTTACATTTGCAGCACTGTGTGACAAAGATAGAGCTATTAAATTCAAGGAAATAACCGAGAAGGAAATACAACAAATCAGCCACCTGAGATACAACACAAGCACAAGTTTATGGATGTGTATCCCTAAAGGTGATTACACACTTATTATAGGCGCAACATTGCCAACTTAACAACTAATATGTATCATCTATGATTGCCAACAAAGAGCTTTCTAGCAGTATATTCGGTATCTAGATATTTTTTTATAATCAAAACTACTATAGTTTTATAATGCAATAAAGATACTGATAGATGAGAGCATAGGTAAGCTCTCATCTATCAGTATCTTTTTTGAAAAAATGTTCTAGTTATATTTTTGTTAATAGCGCTAAATGAGAAAAAGGCATTAGACTTAAACACTTTAAAGGTGAACGCAGACCTAGCCGCACCGCACGCGCCGCAGTCTTTGCATTCGAATTCTTTATATGAAGTTCTATGCAACCTCGCACACCTACCCGCGCCGCAGTCGTTGCAGTCCCTGAAACGACCTAACTCCCCAAGCCGCAGCTGATGACGTCACCCACACGCAGCGGACGCTGCGGCTAGTGCAGCGCGGGTGACGTCAATCGCATCCACGGCGCGCAGTGTTGCCAGAGTTATAATTTAGACAGAGAATCTCTGTCAACGGTTTATAATAAAATTACTTGTTCTCGTATAAATAATTACTTGCTTATTCCCTATTATAGCACCTACAGATAAAATTACACAAAAGAGCAAAATACCAATACCAAATACCGATTTTTTAAATCTTCGGTACAGATAATGCTTTCAAAAATCTGGCAACACTGCAAGTGCGATGCGTATGGCGACGGGAACGACTGCAGCGACTGCGGCGCGGATAGATGTGCGAGGCCATTAACAAAAAGCGATGCCTGCGGGGACTGTAGAGACTGCGGTGCGGCTAGGTCTGCGTTCACCTTTATGCAACTTTTAGTAATACAGCTCAATGTTAGTAATACATACCTTTAATTGACATCAATTATGGTCATTGGAAATATAAATTCTAAATATGGGAACAATATTGTATATTTTTATATTTTACTACATTTTTTTTTCTCAACAAACAATAAATGCGTATCAAAGAAAAACATATTATGTCAAAGATGTCTATAACTTTATTAACGGCCAGTATTTATTGAAAGGATTTTAAATGAAAGAAAGCATTGTGCTTATTTGTTGTTTATTATAATAATTGTAAAAAATATAGTAAGCTGATATAAAAAAATCTATGGATAGTTTTTAGTAAGTTTTGGTTCCATTACTTTTGATGAGCGTGGTTCTCTCAGTGAAATTAGAATCTGGAGCATAGCTTTAATAAAACGATGCGCATCTGCCATCATGTCACATCTCTGTCACACACATGCACACATTGACAGCTGTCAATGTGACAATGTTATGCTTATGCCAACCAACATCATAAATGTTAGAGATGGGTTGTACTAGGTAAATTTGGGACTAGGTGCACCTATTCTTAGTATTTAAAAATACGTGATCCAGATACCTATTCCACCTAGTCCACCTAATCCCTAGTCCACCTAGTATCAATTATTACTTATCGAATGTGGTCATGGTGCACGTACCTTGTCCAAGTAATTATTTTATTGTGGCTACTAATTTTGCAGGAAACTGCTAAACAACAAATGAACACGGTATTTTGATTAAATTTTACGATGACGGTCTTTAAGCTTCACGGACTCTCCTCGTTGCCACTTCTCCTGTACTTGATATTTCTGTTGAACTTAGGGTGTTAGCACCAGCAATCAGTGATAAGACTAGGTTGGTACCTAGTAATTGGACTTTATACTCGAGACTAGTCAGTAATCATTCGATCCGAGAATACTCGATCCGAATGAGTACCACCTAGTCTCGACAAGACTAAGTATTACGAAGTATCTATTTACTTAGTCTTTTCGAGACTAGTTGGTACTCATTCGGATCGAGTATTCTCGGATCTAATGATTACTGACTAGTCTCGAGTATTGAAAGATAAAGATGGGAAGACTTCGGAATAGCGTAGTTAAAAAAGGACAGAATATATATTCTTGCACAACACGCGTGCGCGTTGCGTTACTTTTATGTACTTTGAATTAGGGTTTAAATTCAAGTGACTGACAAAAGAATGATTTTGACAAACATGAATGAGCGGTAAAGCAGGTTTATAACGTGTTGAGTGAATGGAATGTAATTACGCGTTAGTGCTATGAAGCCTAAGAGCAGTTGGATTTCGCAATACTACATGATACTAGGTGTTGTCAAAGTGAGAATAGGTGCCGCCTAGTATCGAAATTTACCTATTCTTCGGATCTGTTCTAGTAAATACGACTCATCTCTAATAAATGTTATCTCTCAGTATTTATATGTATCATCTATGATGTTATCGTTTGCCTCGGCTCAGACTTACTGTGTCTGTGTTATCATTTAAATTCAAATAACTTGGTGATAATGATAAGTATCTTTTTGTGTTGATAAGTAGTTGCCACGGATAAAATTTATATTAAGCAAGCCTAGGGTTGGTGGTTAATACTTGCATTCAAGTAAGTAACTTTTTGAGAATCTCTTTAACCATAGATATATTATTTTATGTAATATTTTAATAAGAAACCTAGAAAATACGTTTAAATTATCATTATTATTTGCTTTATTATCTTTTGTATGTTTCGGATGAAGACATTGCCTATTTTTTTTTTAAAAGAACCTGGTTTGTTCTAGAGCAAGCAGATAATGCTACCTATTAAGATCTAATTGAGTGAGACAACTACAATAATTTCAGATTTTAAACAGTTGATTAGATGATCTATAAGTCTAGGCTAGTACGCGGGCACTCAGCGATTCTTGGTAAAATATAAATACAGGTGTGTGTCCTGCGCTCCTCTCCCCTGCCCGATCACCATGTTTGGCACGCCAGTCCCCTGGGAAAAGCGAGCTAAATACCTAGGAGTGATTCTAGACCAAACCCTAAACTTCAGAGAGCATATAAAGCCGCTTTCGCTCTCGGTAGGTTACACTGCATCCTGAATGCACACAGCAAACTCTCCCTAAAATGTAAACTACGCATTTTTGCCACGTGCATACATCCTGTTCTGACATTTGCCTGTCCGGTGTTTGCTCATTCTAGTCCGGCTCAGATCCATAGGATGCAAGCACTGATTAGAAAACCACTTGATCGCACATATGTTGCCCCGACGCACGAAAACTATGCGAGTTTTAGCTCTTATATATTGGCTACGATACACAAACCATTTTAGTTGTGACCAAGTATTAGGCCTGTGTGCATGCTAAACAATTACAAATTTTAAATTTTTGTATCCAATTTATAATGCATAATAATGCTTTCATGTGCGTTGAAGTGGTGTGGAAAAAATTCCCAGACATCTAGATACCAAATGGATGACATAACTATTCATCAGTAATGAAATAATATGAAAATTATTTATCATTTAATCAGATTATAAGCTACCGCAGAGGTCCATTTAAAGTGGTGGTTTGGGTGGTCAAGGACAAAATTGTGTAGCGCGTTGATGTCTTTTGGAAATGTCTCTTTCTTACATGAAGAAATTCTAATTCTTTTATCCCTGTCTTTTCTTTCGTATTTTTATCGTAAAAATCTGTGCTGTTACCTATAACGGCTGAATCGATAATTATAAAGTTAAACTTATTTTTTTTTAATTCAGTTCAGTACCTCTACCATGAGTTTACGCAACCAAAACTCGCTAGCGTTTCCGTAAATTATTTGTATGAAATATTGTACAGCGCCCCTAGCGGTCACAGAAAGAATTAAAATTCGTACCATGAGCACTATAGATTACGATAGGTTTAAAACCTAACGTAATCTATACGATAGTCACTAACGTTTTTTAGCTGTCACCATACAAAACGGTACCATGAGTCACTAATTCGACAGGCGCTAGCGAACGATACGCTTACGGTAGTACCTAGTTACGTTGCTCACTAGCATTTGGGCGTGTGAAACGTGTGTTTACATTAACATTTAATACGTTTTGAGTATAATAAAGTTATAATAATGTCTGCAAGAGCATATTTAGCGTGGAATATGTTAGTGGCCGCTGGATTTGAAGATCAACGACGTGAACAACGTGAATTTCAAGCCAACATGATAATTCATGTTGTTTTATAAGCTTTGTTTTTTTTTAGGAATAATTTATACATCAATTAATTGTAGCATCATGTAGTACCAGCATATGGAACCAAATATAACACCTATTGTACCAAATTCTTAAAAATAAATATTTTTTATTTAATTAGATTATTAGTAGAAGTTGAAACATACCTTTCCATGAACTTCACCATCAATTGGAACTGTGAGACACTGGTCCTCATTGTATTAAACAATCCAAACTTTTAAACCACACAAAGCACCTCTGTGACAAAACATCAACAAACAAAAATACAAATTGAATAGACGACAATGACGTTACAAGAACCACTCGAAATTCAAAAGCCACTAAATACCATAAGTAGTGCACTAATCGTAAACTTTTCAATTTTGTTGGTTTATTTTGTGATATTGACTGTCTTAATATTTTTAGGATAGCGATAACACTACATTTTGAGCTTAAGAGCAGTTCTCTCTTCTTATTAGCGGGAAAGAAAGAAACAGAACATAAGTAGTGACCCATAGACGAAAGTATTCTACGAGTGGAGTGAAGTTAGCTAGACGACATGATCCTTCGAGCTCACGTTAGCGCCTGCGTAAATTTCCTCAAATCTCATGGTGCAAGCATTATCGAAATCTATTCGATCCACGTTTGTACGCTAGCGAGTTCAGCGCTAGCGAGTAAGTTGTCGATGACAACTCATGGTAGAGGTACAGATAGTTGTCATAAAATACCTATCTACATTAACCGACTTTAAAAAAGGAGAAAGTTCTGATATTTTTTCTTCTGTGTGACATGCATGTTTTCATTTTAGATTTCCCAAGATTCCAGATTAAAAAGAAAAGTGGATGGATAAGGTTACTAGGGAATATTGGTTTCTAGTTTGGTTTTTATTGATATAATGTTGAGAAAAGTCAAAATAATATAAGATACCTATATCCAATCTTTCTAGGCTTCAAATAATATGACGGAGTCTAATATTAATTAACTTGGACCTATGCATTACAATATTGCCCTCTTAAGTTACTTTGGTTCCGGGGTTGCGGTAATGTTCTAATGAGATATTATCCCCGGAACTTAATGGCAGCTGAAGGAACAGGGTGGGTTTTTAGTCAGTAGGAGTCTGACACTCCCTTCCACTTAACCCAGAGCGGGAGAAGACATTCAATGATTTTCCCACCCAGGAAAAAAAAACAGGTTACTTTGTTTCGATGTCGAGTCCACGGGTTAAGTGTATGTAGGAGGGAGGAGTCATTAGATAAATCATCTAATGACTCACCACCAAAAAAATAATTATTACCGAGTGCCTGCTGAAGCTACAGTTGTTAACACAACTGATTTTAATGAAAATGTATTTATTACGGACTAGCTTTTGCCCGCGACTTCGTCCGCGTGGAATAGTTACTTTGGGCTAACGTTAAATTTAATCCCGATTTTGAAGCATTCTTCATTGGCGCTCCGCTCCTATTGGCCTTAGCGTAATGATACAATATAGCTGTGCCCGCGACTCCGTCAGCGTAAGTTAATGTATTGGTAATATTATTTAGATCACGTTCACATGAGGCTTAAGTACCTAGAGAACGCTTCGACCGCGAGACGCGTCGAGCGCGGCGACCGATTCTCAAAAATAATCCTTATAGCATGATTCAGTATTCACGCGCGATGGCTTATTATTATAAGCGTATTTCATGTATAACTTTGGTGTTTCTATACCGATTTATATGATTCTTTTTACGGTTTCGTAGCAAAAAACGGAATCTTTATAGTTTCGACATGTCTGTCCGTCTGTCTGTCTGTCCGTCCGTCCGTCTGTCACAGCAATTTTATTCCGAAACTATTAGGACTATACATGTGAAACTTGATAGGTAGATGTATTCTGTGAACCGCTTTCCGATTTTGAGAAAAAAATTCAAAAATATTTAAAATAAAGGGGGGCTCCCCATACATGGAACTAAACCTGAAAATATTTTTTTTCATGAAATCGATGCATGTGTGGTATCTATAGACAGTTCTTTAAAAACGACATCGGGGTTTCTAAAACCACTTTTCCATAAAGTCAATCGTTTAAAAGATATAAGCTTCCAAAGTGGTAAAATGTGTGTGTGGCGGACACAACCTCTAACTTCTATAATAATGGAGTAAAAATCTAAAAAAAATATATGTCTGTAGATCTTAATATAAACTTTCAACCAAAATTAGTTTGAACGAAATCAGTTCAGCAGTTTTTGAGATACAGCATATTTTCTAAAACCGCAAATATAACTTTGTAATTCATACAAACACTATGAAAAACAAATTTATTCGGCGCAGTTGTAAAAAATGTAAAAAATCCAGTTTTAAGAAATTTGTAAGGTTTTTTTTTTTTCAAAACAAATTTATTTGGCGCAGTTGTAAAAAATGTAAATAAGCTAGTTTTAAGAAATTTGTAAGTTTTTTTTTTCGTCAAATAAATTTGCATATTATATTATAGTTACTACGGAACCCTTCATGGGCGAGTCTGACTCGCACTTGGCCAATTTTTTTATGGAATAGTTAATAATGTTAACTTTTTCAATTAGGGGTGACTGAGAGTGTTATAAACGTAAGAGTAGACAAATATTATAATCAGAAAGCTTCGAACTGCTAAGCTATCGGGAGTTACACGTGTTATTGTGAGTCAACCATAAAAGTTAGACATATGCTGTCGTGGGATATTTTTTATATAATTTTAAGGAGAACATTTCCGTCATGAAATGATTTGTGTAGCTTTAACCATTAAGGTTGCACACGCGACGGAAGCTTAAAAAATGGAGTAACTTCTCCCGTTTTCCCAACATTTCCCTTCACTGCTCTGCTCCTATTGATTGTAGCGTGATGAAAAGTATACTATAACCCGCTCAGGAGTATGAAAAATAATTGTACCAAGTTTCGTTAAAATCCGTCGAGTAGTTTTTGTTTCTATAACGGTTATACAGACAGACAGACAGACAGACAGACAGACAGACAGACAGACAGACAAAAATTTAACTGATTGCATTTTTGGCATGAGTATCGATCCTTAATCACCCCCTGATAGTTATTTTGGAAATATATTTCATGTACAGAATTGACCTCTCTACAGATTTATTATAAGTACCTATAGAATATAAAATAAATATAAAAAAATAAAATATAAAAATAATATATGGGCGGCTACATTGTTCATGCTCTGATAAAGCAAATAAAATGCCTAACTTGTATTGGAGCGTTGATTGGTGTTACAAATCAAAACGCCTTACAATTTCAAAAAGACACTAAAAACAAGTTATTGTGCGGATCCACCACAGCAATAGAAATTTGTCGTCGTTGTGAAATTTATATTAAAAGGGCGAGCAACGAGAGTGGTTCGAAAGTGCTGTCTCAGAAAATTAAATATAATTCCAATTATTTTATGAGATCGGTTTTAAAATCACTGATTGGGTATAATTTATTCCCGGATATTAATTTTCATCAATATGAAATAGAAACTACCAATCATTTGATTGAATTAGCAAGATGCATAATTCAGAAATATATAGATGCTGGGTTATAATTTTTTAGCAAAAACAATCAGGACCCTAAAACTTTAATTCGAAAAACATTTACTAAATTAATTCATTTTAAAAATCAATAATAACAGCATACTTGTTTTTCTTTTTGTAATTGAGACTGATAATGATTAAATATTATTATTTGATTTTATTGAGTATTTTTTATAATGTTAAACTTCATTTTATCGATATCGATAACTTTCCCTCAATCAAGTAGAGCAATCCCTAACTCGGCATATCTATGAAGCTTGACCTTGAATTGACCAATTGCAGTAGCGCATTTTTTCTTCGCCTCCCAACCCGTATCGGTGAGTTGTGTTCTTCAAAGAAATCGGCCTATAAGTTCTCCAGGTTAAATACTCTCTGGATGCAAGTCATTCAGAACAGATTTCTCCGAAAGGCCACGGGCGCGCCCTGGTACTTGAGGAACGAGGCTTTCCACGTAGACCTCAAAATCCCGACTATAAAGCAAGTGTTGAAACGCCATTCAGTGCGTTACTTCGCCTCTGCTGAAAAACACACAAACCCCCTGATTGTATCGGCCGTCCGATACACACCCTCAAAAATTTCCCGGGTTCGTCGTCCGCGTCTCGTCCTGGACGAACCCGACGATCCCACCACAATCTGACAAGGGAAACTAGCACTCTAAAAATACACAGAAACAAAACGCGTTCTTACTTACTTCTTACGTACTTGTAACGTTAATCCTCCCCGACCTTTGCCAAACGAGCCAGCCCGCGATGCTGAGCCAGTAGCAATAAATTACCCTATTAATAATAATATGACCCAGCCTGACCCTTTGCTGCCCTCCACCAACGACCCTGCTATGCCGAGGCCCGTACTCCACAGGGAGTGCCCTTAGCGTGTGGTTGTTTAAATGTAAATTTTAGGATGTAAGCCCTGGCTGGGGGCCTTTAAATTTACAGGTCACCACAGGATCGTCCGGTAATCCGGTTAAGTGGTAACCAGCCTTATGCCCGTTTTCACCAACGTCTCCTAAGTTTACGGGATCCCCTAAACATGGTTAGGGGACCGTTAAAAGATGGTTTCTGTTTCACCATCTGTTAGGAGTCAACTAAACGTTAAAAGGTCCCCTAAATTTAGGTAGTCGAAATATCGGCCCATAAGGCTGCGTTTCCACCAGAGATGTGCGAGGATGCGTAGCGAGGGATGTGTTTGTAAAGAACCAATAGAATCGCTTCATTTACCTCGCCTCGGTCAGCACAGCTCTGGTGGATACGGCTCAGCGGAGCTAGATTTTTGCGCATACAAAACAAGCGAGGGATGTGTTGCGAGGAATGTGTGTTGAGAAGGATGTGTTGCGAGGTTTGCGCATCCTCGCACCACACATTAATGCGCATTTTCACAGCTCTGCTACACATCCTCGTAGGCACATTTTCATCGCACAGCTTTGGTGGAAACACCCATACATTTTCACAGCACAGCTAGACATCCTCGGACGACACATTTCCATCGCACATCTCTGGTGGAAAAGCACCCTAAACCGGCACTTGCGTAAGTGATCGTTTATGCAACAAAGATGGATAGTGATTTATTTGAATTTTTTGATAATTTAGAAACTGTTTCAACTATATTCGACGTAAATAATAGCCGTAGACCAAAAATATATAGAAAACGACCAAATTATTTCGAAAGTTTTGATGAAATTGACTTTTTTCGGAGATATAGGTTATGTAAATCTTCAGTGTTGTATTTATTGGAAAAGATTGAACACGCCTTAGAATTTTCTGATAATAGGTGAGTACCTACTAATCACAAGTTTTTGTATGTAGCCCATAAAATAAATTAAACCTAAATACCTATGCGCATGGTATTTTTTTGTTTAGTCGGCGATATGACAATGTTTTTGGTTCTGTTTGTGTTCAATGATTAATAATACCTACATTTGTATAGTACCTATGAATGCTGTCCTTATTTTATATATATAATAAATTTTATTTTATTCCAGAAATAATTCTATATCTCCAATAAATCAATTACTCATAGCATTGAGGTTTTATGCTACGGGTAATCATTTGTTGGCTGTGGCAGACATGGGTGGGATCAGTGTGGCTACTTGCAGTCGTATAATAAAAAGAGTGTCTGCAGCAATTGTTACTTTATGTCCAGAGTTTGTCAAATTACCTAATATAAGTGAGGAGCAAGAAAAAGATGTATTGATTGTACACATGTGAAAATTCAATCACCAGGTGAAACTGCAACCCTCTATATTAGTAAACTGTACTGTACTTAAACTAAACTGTAGACCTATTTAATATAATGCGATGATTTGTATGTATTTTTAAGGTGGAGATGATGCAGAGCTATTTAAACAGGAAGGGATACATGTCCATAAATGTTCAAACAGTAGCATCAGCCAATTTATTAATAAGAGATGTTGTGGCACGCTGGCCAGGTTCAACACATGACTCTGCTATTTATCAAAATAGCAATCATATAGAAAATTTGAAAGAGGAGACTATGCTGACAGCTATTTACTGGGTGACAGTGGATACCCATTGAAGGTAAAATAGTTTAACAATCAGGTAAAATATAGCTCAAGTGCGAGTTAGTGCATAATAGGAAGATATAGTAATAAATAATGCTATCTAAGTATCGTAATTAATTTATAAAAAAAAATACAATGTCTCTTCTTAGTCACTCTTTGGCACACCAAATAAATTCATCAGATTGAAGTGTCCACCTGTAAAGTAAATGATAATATTATGGACTTATAAAATAGCAAAGATTTTTTTCTTTTCAGAATCATCTGTTGACTCCTTATTTAAATCCTACAACAAGAGGACAGCAAAAATACAATGAGGCTCATATAAAAACTAGGAATGTGGTGGAAAGGCAGTATGGAGTCTTAAAACGACGTTTCCCTGTCTTAGCCATTGGTTTAAGATTGGAATTAAAAAATGCTATCAATGTTATTATTGCGTGTTGTGTCTTACACAACATGTGTATTTTAAGAAATGAAGATGAACCAGTCAATGAAAATATTGTTCCAAATATAGAAGAACTTAGTGTGCTGAATTACGAGTAGCCCTATAGAAAAAAAAACCGCGTTCCTCCCTTTGCTTTCGCTAGCGTCGTCGTGTTAAGATCTCCGAGTATCCTGGAGAGACCTGTGCGTCTGCCTAGTGCGGCGTTCAGGGTTCCTTCTCTGCTGCTTGTTGGTCTTGCACACGGCGCACAGTGATCAATTATTAAAAGTTAGCGTCCCATAATTATTTTTGGTCAATGTGTCGGTAGTTCTAAAAATCATTTTATTAAGACTTGAAGGTAAGTTGTTTACATTATACTAAAACATCACCGTTATACAGACAGTAGTTTAATAGATATGCCATTTCAAAGTAATCTCGAAAGCTAAATTATTATAACAAGACTAATTTATCGTTGTTTTGCGCTCCTATTCAAGTTAAGTTGGCTAAGTTATCAGTGTAAATTGTAAACTGAAAAAATGGTGCACATTAAGGAAGGTCTGTACTTTTTATTGGTATATAAACAAAAAATAAAATAGATCAATTTATATTATAAAAAAATATATTTAATAATGTACTGATATTTACTAACTTTCCTAAGTTTGAACTGTGTTACGTTTAAAAGTACAAATTAGTACATTATCATTTCGATTCCATTATACATATAGTAGGGACTATTGGCTATACAAAAATATACATTTTTTTTCCGGTGATTGCCGGTTTCTATAGTAAAAAGTGTTTTTTTAGGTAATGGTGCCTCAATAAAAAATATTGATTTATTCAAATTTTTGTCATTACATCGACCAGTGAAGCCACTGTAAAACAAAACAAAAACATACAATGCCAATTGATGTACTTAATCTTTTACAAGAACCAGAAGTTGTGTTAGATGAGGAGTGATGTAACAAAGTACATAAAATATTAATTACCAAGTTAAATTATGTAAAAATGATTTTTCGATTCTATTTAATGTTAAAAATATACCTTTATTTCATGATTTCAGCATTTAATAATTTCGTACCCCTAAATTTTTGAAATTGATCACTGTGCGGCGTCGGGCGAGCATAAAAACCGCTCTTTTCAGAGCGAATTAACGTGCGTGGTCGTAGGTCGTAGCATTCCAGCGATGATTCGCTCCATGTTGACGTTATATTATTATTGTTTCTTTTTCAAGGCGGGTTTCTTCTTGGTTTTTTAGCAGATTGTCAAAAGCGTAGTGAGATACTTGGTTTGCTGGTAAAGGTTATTTTGTACTGATCGTTGTGTGACGGGTACTATGTCACGACATCGGCCAGGAGGTATGGTACCTACTTATGTTCTTGGTATTGTACTGGGTAATGTGTGACTGGTATGGTGTCACGACATTCGCCAGGAGGTATAAGGTTATGGTAATAGGGTAGTGTCACTACAATTACTATGTTTTCCTTCTTGCAATATTTAATTTAAAAGTTAATGTAAGTTTTTTATGATGGTACTTCCTGAATTCATGGTCTATATTTTGCAATTTCGTTCTTTATTTTATAACTAGCTGTGCCCGCGACTTCGTCCGCGCGGAATAGTGACTTTCGGCAGCATTTTTAATTTTTTTGACTAATTATTTGAAAATAAAATAAGCTATTTACAATATTTTACTGCTAATAGCTTATATAAGTACATTTTTTAATCAAAAGTCTAAACAATATGTTTCAAGCTTCCAGCTTTAAAAATGACGTAATTTCCATACAAACTTTCATCCCCTATTTCAACCCCTTACAGCTCTATTTTCGCAGGCTTTAGACTATGTCCATATCAAATTTCATTTAAATCGGTTCAGTGGTTTATGCGTGATTGCGTAACACACAGACAGACAGAGTTACTTTCGCATTTATAATATTAGTAAGGATTATTGCTATAGTTTAGTATAGTACAAGATATTTATCCACATTTCTTTGAACAACGAATGTACAATCTATATGAACAGCGACTTCACTATATCAAACACATTGCAAACTTATAATAAAATTAAGTTTGTTGTATTAAAGCCTTTTTCCTGCTGGAGACATGATTAATGCACCTGTCTGTATGTCTTTCGTTGACTGAGAGAATGCCTAATCCATCTTTGTATTTATGATCAACTAGCTTTTGCCCGTGACTTCCTTTGCATGGAAGGGCTTTCCCTCGTAAATTCTGATCCCGTGGGAATTCCGGGATAAAAAGTATCCTATGTGTATTCTAGGAAATTTCATTCAGATCCATTCAGTAGTTTTTGCGTGAAAGAGCAACAAACTTACATACATCCTCACAAACGTTTGCATTTATAATATTAGTAGGATTGAGCATGTTTAGATTTTGAGACATACTTATTTTCTTTTGGTATCTGCTAAAGTAAAAGCCATTGCTAAAGCCATCTTGTGGCTTTTAAACAACAACAACAACAACATTGTAACAACAACAGTGCAACATTCTGTGCAAACAGCACAGAATGTTGCACAGCAACAGTAATGCAAAAGGACATTCATGATAATGAAAATAATCAGATAAAAACTTTTTATCAAAAAATTAAACCGACTCCAAAAAAACACTGCAAAGTGAAAAATAACTTTAATTTCGGTAGTCGGTGTCTTTAGTTTTCTATTTTCGTTTTTGGCACCGACTTCCGAAATTAAAGTTATTTTTCACTTTGCAGTGTTTTTTTGGAGTCGGTTTAATTTTTTGGTAAAAAGTTTTTATTTAACTCTTTTAAGTTGGTCTATTCTTAATTTACCTAGTTACAAGAGCCTAAATGTTAACTACTTCTAACCTTTTACAAAATATTGCTTTTCCCAATGCTGGGCCGTTAATTGTTGAGGAGTTCTCCTGGTACTTCACCATCAGCTCTACATCACCATATGCATTGTGACGAGCATAAAGTGCTTAACATCCGTATTCAAGTAATCGAATCGCAATCGACTCAATACTTATTATTGAGTAGTTTCGGCGGCCATCTGTGGTCTTCATCATCAGTTCCACTTCCTCAAATGGTACTTTTTGAGAGCAACTGCACAAGTAACTATAATAAATACCCAAAACGTCATAGGTGTGCCTATAATATTTGAAGAGTTCCCTCGATTTCTCCAAGATCCCATCATCAGATCCTGACGTTTATGAAAATGGGACCAATTTCAAAGTATACCCTTTCAATCAAAAAAAGAATTTTCCAAATCGGTCCAGCCGTCTTCGAGTAATCGATGATCATACATAAAAAAAAAAAAAAAATATACGCGTCGAATTGATAACCTCCTCTTTTTGTCGTCGGTTGAAAAGTGAAAAAATCATTTTAAGAGATTACAAAATATATGTAGGTACCTATATAAAAGTTATATTGTTATCTGTCATTGGAGCTTATCTGGGCTTAAATAAAAAGCACAAGCCAAGGTATGTTAAGGTAGCAAGGTAAACACTATGAAAACAAATGACTTCTGTAATTCTAAAGGACTTACATATTATATTATTATTGTAAATCATAGTGGTCCATAGAAAGTTTATTATATTACATTATAGTATTAGTAGATTAAAATTGTATAGTGAACTTTTTTTTTAATTCAGATGAAAAATAATACTTTTTTTCAGGTGTTCATCTTATATACTAATAGGTATTTGTTTGTAAGTTTGTATGTAGGGGGTAATCTCCGGAACTAATGATCCAATTAAAAAATAGTTTGATTGGTTGGTGCATTATTTGTGAGTGCTATATAGGCTGTTATTATTTCGAAATCCATGCCGACGAAGTAGCAGGCGAAGTGCTATTGTCTGAATGATAACAGTTGCACAGGTTTATTTTCATCTCTTAGAAAATCTTGCCTAGTTTGGTTTTAGGGCCGCCGTCTTAAAGTATGGGAACTAGACGGTCCAAGCTGCCATTTGAAGAATTATCGACATTTATTGTAGATATGTACATAGGCGTTCTGTTTTGAACATATTATTATATGTTATACTGCAGTAAGTGCAGCATGGTTCTAACTACGAAAAAGAAGTTTAGTAAATAAGATCATGAAATAAAAGAAAACCCAAATAAATTTAAAAGTAATAATTTTGATAAGCTCGCATTTGACCCCCATCTCACCTGATAGTAAGCGATGATGTGGTTGAAGATGAGGCATGCTTACCTATAAGTATTGGGTACTTCTAGGTAAGCATTCATTTTTTACTTAAATGCACCCTGGTTATAGCTATCAGGAAACACAGACTCCTGTAGACAATTCCACTCCTAGGCTATATGCACAATTTAAGTATTCCCAAAATATTTTGTGCATACTCGGCGCAATAGTAAAGTAACCGAACTGACATTTTGCCTATTTTTTCTTAAATATAGAATTGCTATGATTACTGTTTTATCTTCCCAGTGGTAAAATATGATATCTCTAACATTTTTCATTTCGAAGTTATTGACGTTATTAGCATTTCTAGAAATCTTTATGTTCACGTGCCGGACGGGTCAACTTTCAACATAGTTTACCCGGAAGCTTTGCGCTGAAGTATTTTCGTTCTATAGGTACTTAAGCCTCATGTGAACGTGATCTAAACAATATTACCAATACATTAACTTAATGACACCCAAGGAGTTACACGCTGACGGAGTCGCGGGCATAGCTATTAACAATAATATTGTGCGGTTCGGTATTGCGATATTTTTCAACAGTATTATAGATTGACATATTATATTTCCCTACTAAATTACGAAGGTTAATCTATCTCTTACATCAAAATCACTGAACCGTGAGGAAGGACATAGGCTACTTTTTTTTACAAAAAATGACGGAAACGTGGACGAAGTCGCGGGCAACAGCTATCTATACTAATAATATAAGGCTGAAGAGTTTGTTTGTTTGTTTGAACGCGATAATCTCAGGAACTACTGGTTCGAATTGAAAAAATATTTTTTAATTAAATAGTCAATTTATACAGAAGGCTATAGGCTATATATCATTACGCTAAGGCCAATAGGAGCGGAGCGCCAATGAAGAATGCTTCAAAATCGGGGTTAAATTTAACGTTGGCCCAAACTAACTATTCCACGCGGACGAAGTCGCGGGCAAAAGCTAGTTAAATAATAATTCTAACAATATCTACTCAAAGCATTGACTCAAAGTACCTATATTATTTTTGACTAAAAAACTTGAAAAGATACACATACAAGTGCCAGTTTTTGTTTTCTTTTCGCTCTCCTGAAAAGTTTGACATTTGCAGATTGGCAAGTTTACTATTTCATCGACGAATTGTAAAACGGTTTGGTTCAGCGAAGAGATTTTAAATTTCCTTTTATGAGATGTATGAATTAATAGAGATGGATAATATTCTAATAATGTAGATAGATAGATAGATAGATAGATAGATATACTCTTTATTGTACACCATAACAGAATTAAATAAGGACTAAAAACTACAAAGGGTGTTACAATGGGCGGTCTTATCGCTAAAAGCGATCTTTTACAGACAACCTTTATATTTTATAATGTAATTTTTCCTCTCCATTTCTTACTAGTATAATTTACTAGCAGTCACGCGGGGTTTAGCTCCCGTGGACTTCATCACAATAAAATATAACCTCTTTCTTTTACAGTCGGATAAAAATTTGCCTGTAACCTTTCCCAAGCTTCAAGCTACTTCCATACCGAATTTAATCCAAATCCACCCAGTGCTTTCGAACATTACCGCGTTCAAACAAACCATTTTTGCGCTGTATAATACAAGTGTAGATTTTCAATTATTTACGCGTATTGGCGTGTGCTTCTTGATTAAGACCACCATCCACTAATTATCGACTTATTAGTGTGCCCGCAGGTTGCATTCCCGTAATGGAGAATTCTTCTTACATTTCAAAGCCAAATAATTTCTTCTAGCGTCTATAGCCTAATGGTTAAGGTATCGGACTTGTGATCGAGAGGTCGCGGGTTCGAGCCCCACCCATTACACTATTGCCGTGAAACCACTCCAGACACAAGCATATTTAGCTTAGTTGGAGGGGTTAACAGGATTGCTAGTAATGTGAATTCTACTCACATTTCTAGTTATCTTTAAAAAAAATGTGTATAGCTTGGCCATAGACTGCTGTGCAGTGACATCTTTATTGTTGCCATTAACATGTTGATAAATACTGTACTCATGTGTCATCAATTCATCATAAAAGAGACGCACAAATCAGTTATACTAACAACACGTTTCTGCAGTAGGTACTGTAATTTATACTGAGTGGTTGTGGCCTCTGACTGGGCAATAAAAGTTTGAAACAATATTATATTCAAAGTTTCAGGTAATATTTCTAAGTTATTATTATTACTAACCCATACCTACTGTCTCACTGCTGGGCAAAATCCTCCCTCCATTTTTCCAACGATCTCGACTATGCGCCTCTTTTTTCTAATTCTTATACAATATTTCTATAAACCCAGCTTAAAAAAAAAAATTAAGGACCTAATGTTTTACCACCAGCCAATGTTTTCTAGATATCATGTAGGCTTATCCCCATGATTTTTACGTATAAAACAAGTTTGTAAAAGATGGTATGTAGCAATTGTATTTTTTTGCTACTTACAATACAACTATGTATGATGACAATGGATAAATTTTCTTTATAATTATATGATCAAGATATATTTGATTAAGATATTATTTTGAGATATATTAGTACTTTTTATAGGCCTGCTCTGTCCCACTCCTGGGTAATGGCCTCCCTCCACTCCTTCTATTTCTCGGGATACTATTCAGAATAATAAAATGTCAAAATAAATGTGCGATTAGTATTTACTGTACCTATTTCCCTAATATGAATGTAATTTGGCCACATATGTTCTCATTTTTAACCGACTTCAAAAAAAGGAGGTTTACAGTTCGTCTTGAACTTTAACTCGGAGATGTCTGGAATACCTGCGACACAGTTTATACTAGCGCAGGTATTAAGGATTCTGATTTTATTATGTAAAAGCTTATTGTCAATAAATAAATTTATTACTATTATATTATTATTGTCAATGAATATTATTATTACTAAGAAAAAAGTCTGAAGTAGGTATTTTATGACGAGCGACCGCGAGTGACCCTACACTACAGAGTTTTTGATGAGAAAATTGTAGAATTTACCTTTTCAATCGACGACAAAAAAAGGAGGAGGTTATCAATTCGACGCGTATGTACATTTTTTTTATGTATGATCACCGATTACTCGAAGACGGCTGAACCGATTTGGAAAATTCTTGTTTTGTTTGAAAGGGTATACTTCGGAATTGGTCCCATTGTCACCAAGTAAGGATCTGATGATGGGATCATGGAGAAATTGAGGGAACTCTTCAAATATAGTGATTTGAGTATTTTTTATTATTTATTCGAAAAGCACCATTTGTGAAGTGGACCTGATGATGAAGACCACAAAGATGGCCACTGGAACTACTCAATATATAAGTAGGAATAATAAGTATTTCATGTGTTCCGCTTCGATTAATTGAATGTGGTTATTAAGCACAATATGCTCGTCATAATACATATGGTGAAGTGAAGCTGATGGTGAAGTACCAGGAGAACTCTTCAACAATTAAGGGCCCAGCATTGAGAAAAGCAATATTTTGTAAAAGGTTATCAGTAGTTGACATTTAGGCTTTTGTAACTAGGTAAATTAAAAATCGACCAACTGAAAAGAATGAAATAAAAATACTTAGGTAATACTTTCGTTTTTGGTACCGACTTCCGAAATTAAAGTTATTTTTCACTTTGCAGTGTTTTTCAACCGACGACAAAAAGAGGAGGTTATCAATTCGACGCGTATATATATATATATATTTTTTTTTAATGTATGGTCATCGAGTACTCGAAGACGGCTGAACCGATTTGGAAAATTCTTTTTTTGTTCGAATGGGTATACTTCGAAATTGGTACCATTATCACCAAAGTCAGGATCTGATGATGGGATCCTGGAGAAATCGAGGGAACTCTTCAAATATTATAGGCACACCTATGGCGTTTTGGGTATTTCTTATAGTAACTTGTGCAGTTGCTCTCAAAAAGTACCATTTGGGGAAGTGGAACTGATGATGAAGACCACAGATGGCCGCCGAAACTACTCAATAATAAGTATTGAGTGGATTGCGATTCGATTACTTGAATATGGATGTTAAGCACTTTATGCTCGTCACAATGCATATGGTGATGTAGAGCTGATGGTGAAGTACCAGGAGAACTCAACAATTAACGGCCCAGCATTGGGAAAAGCAATATTTTGTAAAAGGTTATAAGTAGTTGACATTTAGGCTCTTGTAACTAGGTAAATTAAAAACCATCCAACTAAAAAGAGTGAAATAAAAACTTTTTAACAAAAAATTAAACCGACTTCCAAAAAACACTGCAAAGTGAAAAATAACTTTAATTTCGGAAGTCGGTGCCAAAAACGAAAAAACAAAACACAAGACACCGACTACCGAAATTAAAGTTATTTTTCACTTTGCAGTGTTTTTTGGAAGTCGGTTTAATTTTTTGTTAAAAAGTTTTTTTGGAAATCGGTTTAATTTTTTGGTAAAATGTTTTTATTGTAGTAAATAAAGGGTTTTGAGTTGATACTATTATTATTTTCCAATAACAAAGTCAAAATTATTTGACGGCACGATTACGATCTCATTAAAAATTTCTTTACAAAAAATGACACATTGATACATAAAGGTTCGCCTACCCTGTCCTAAGGGCTATAACATATCACACGCAGGTCATCACAAATAACACAGTAATGAGGCCCGATTTTAATTTCATGGTTTGCCTGTATTATTTATGCTTGGTTTTTACACGCTACTAAACTTTCAATAGCCCGGTGACTAGCTGTTTACACACATTTGGAATTAATGAATGAATTTTCCTCGAGTTGATTTAATAAATGGCTGAGTATGATACATGGGGAATCATAGTATCGTTTGCCTTTCCTGAATACGGGTAATCTAAGTTGTGGTGGTGTGGTATACCTACTCAGTTATAACAAGGGTATTGTGTAATTGTGGTTCGTAAGAAATACTTAGGTAAATTATTTTTAAGTCACTATTTCTCGCGGTGTCGTCTTCGTGGTATATCTCAATGGTACTTTACCAGATATTTCGGGATAAAAAGTACTTTATGAAACACGGCGATTTTCCTGCTATAGAATATAAGAATTTCATAAACGGATCAGTTTTTTAGAGATTAACTTTCACAAACATGTGAACAAGCATGAAGTACTCGTCTCTAACTAAAACCAAAGTCGCTACAGTAATGGATATCATACAGTTCTTACTAATAGAAATAGCGTTAGATGAGGAAAGTTTGTGAGCATATAATTATGTTACTAGTGCGAAGTTGAGGCGGGTCGTTATTGTATTATAAATTAGATTAGTATGACAATTAATTGGGAAAGAAAAGGTAATGATCCTCTTATCTTGATACAGTATTTATTGTTCACTTATCAGACTATTGTCGCCTTCGATATAGTACGTTTGTTTTATACACAAGTGAGATATTATGAGTGGGATTATCAAAAACCTACCTATTACGTGTATTAAATAAGTGCTTATATCTTCTGAGTACATGGCTTGATCAGTCTTTAAAGAAAATAGTAGTACCTACCCTACACAGACCGATAAGCAGATTTTGAATTATATAGATATTAAGATTATAAATTATTAGATATAAATAAAATTATCGCAGAAGAAAAGCTGATTCTATTTTATGTAGAATAATTTCAAGGGAAATTCTGAAAACACACATTTGTAATTAAATTATAAAAAATATTATATGATTTTTGACTAAATATGAAAGTGCAAAAATAAATAAATTCTTTTTTATAATGAGAAATTTCAACAAAATATCGTCTCCCCCAGTACGGAACCCTCAGTGGGCGAGTCCGACTCGCATTTATCCGGTTTTTTTAAATAAGTACAGTTAAAATATACCTACTTTGTCAATTGTTATTCGAATCAAGTTTATTATAGGTTATTCATTTCGCAAAGTTGTACTTTTGTCCCGCATCGCGATCGTTACTTAGACTCATTCAGTAAAAACCAAAGCAACAAAACATGCGTGTGTTCTGTTAACTTTTTCTCTTGTATTGCCTAATATTGAGCCATCTAGCATGGACAACAAGACATAAATTTACTTTTTTATTTAAATAATTATAAATGACTTATCGGATATCTAAAAGCAAACTATTATATGTCTACAAACATGATAAAATAATAGCAATCTATGAGATGCAAGAACTAATGATGATTGTGTAATTTGATCAAGAATTCACTGTAATCGATCAATCCAAAATAACACCTGAAGATAATAGCAATAGAGTTTATTTTTCATTTATAAACAACGCCAATATTTGAGCTTTGTGAGCCAACTTTGTCTATTATATTTGTTGCAGGATACCTGACGTATTGGCGCAATTGTTGGCATTAATTCACCAATACAAAATAATACCATATGTCTATTGTGATAAAGTTTATTTTATATTAAAGTTTTAAGTCCACAAGCCAACTGTAGTCTTCTGTCATTTGCTACAGGATGCTGCAACAGTTGTCATTCGGTAGTTGGCGCTTGGCCGGTGCGGTGTGTACTCTGTCCAAGGGCCGTGTTGGAGTCAGAATGATGTCTTCCGCCATAGATAAGGGGTCTGACTTCTTTTTTAGACAGGTATGTGTTGTTTTAATTTTTTGTTTGTCCGATTATTTATTATGATGTCAGATAAAGAAATAGTTACTTGTATGTAGGGGTAATCTCTGGAGCAAATTATCTAATCCTAAAGATTTCTTCATAGGTAGTAAGGTACATTATTTGTGAGTGGTTAGGCTATACATCATTTCGTGATCGAGGACGAAGTGCTAGTTAATAATAATTTCAGATTCATGTGAGTGTATCATGAGAGACGATAATTAAAAAAAAAACAAAATGAGAATTAATAAATCAGTATTAATTCTCATTTTGATTTTTGTTACATTTATTTATTTTTACACGAATTTATTTTTACAACAATAATACAGGCTGATGACTTAACAGCATTACAAGTATTTCAGGCTCGGGCACGACAATGTTGATCTTTTCATGTAGAATATTCACGGTAGCGCTAAGAAGAAATTAATTAACTATAACTTTCATCCTTTTTTATAGAGTGGAGTCCTGTATCCCAGTAGTGGGAATATTATAGGCTGCGAGTATTATGAGTAGAAAGGAGCCTTCGGGCTGACGTGAACTGTTCAAAAGCCCTTTAAAATAAAGATAAATAATTAATAGTTTAAAAAACACTAGAAAATCACGCTTTTATAAATGCACGTAAAAAAAGCTAAGGTTTTTTGTTCGCGCTTTTCCTTTTTTTGTAGTCTCCGTTTTCATTGTGTTGCTGTTTCTTTTTTTGTAGTTTTTGCCATATTATTCCCACGAGTAGTAAACAATTAAACGGTCGATCCCCCCAGAGAATTTGAAAGTGACATCTATAAAAAAATAAATCTATGGATTACGCGGTAATTCAAAAAGGTTAAGAAAACCGTTAACGGATTTTCTTTAGGTTTGTTATAACCTTGAAACCTGATCCTGTTCAAATCCATTACGTGGCTTTTCTCACAAGTGCAAACACGAGTATGATACGATATTCCATCATAGAATGCCAGTGCCTATCTTCCGGCTTCATCATCAGACCTTGAAACCTAATTGTGGTCAAAGTTCATTACAAGACTTTTCTAAGAAATCCAAAACAGCTATGATACGATTTTCCATCTTGAAGTTCCTGTTCATATCTTCCGGCTCCATCATCAGATCAGTTCGACAGTACCATATTATTGTATTGTCATCAGAACTACATACAGTTGCCAATTTTCATTACGCTACGACCCTTGGAAGATGGTTAAATTAGTTACCTTAGATTTCACTACATAGTTAGTTACATACAGGTCGACCTAATAAAAGCGTGTTAAAAAAGGGTCCTTCCCGAGTGGCGTACTACCATAACGCCTTCTGTTACGTCCGGCGCACCTTGGGCAATCGACTCCGGTCGATTGGCTAATTCTTTCACCACGATAGCAAACATTAGTTCTATATTCTTTTATTTATTTATTTAATTAAGGTTCACCAACAGTTGTTACAGATATAACACAGATAGGAACATACATGTATTATTGTCTTAAATATAACTGCACAACCAATTACAGGCAAACACCACAAACAATATGCTCTTGGTAATATAATTAAAAAAAAATTGTAAGTACTTAAATCTATACTAATATTATAAACAGACAAAGGTTGCAATTTTGTATATAGGGAGTATTCTTTAGAAGTAGTTATCCCATTCTAAAAATGTGTTCACTGGTCGACCTTTCAACCTTTCAAGGTTACACAGGTTACGTTTGCGAGCGCTACAGGCTATAAAATAATTTTGAAATCAGAAAAGGTAGGGCAAAGTCCTACATCTAAATAAAATATCTTAATTAACTCCTAATTAATTTGACAAATTTGAATATTGAATCTGAGTGGACGTCAGCCAGGTTGCTGCGTTCATTTATGAGTTTGCACATGCGGGGTACAGGTGAATTAGCACCAAACACTGTACGGCGAAGAGGTGGAGCTAAGAGTGTTATAGGTTTGCGAGGTGGTCTACAGGGTACTCTAAAGTTGAATTTATATAACAATTGTGGGGAGTCAATGTTATTATTGAGCAGCTTATAAGCGAATCTCAAATCCAATCCCAATTCCTATCAATACGGTAAGAAGAAGTATTATGAGTACTTCCTCGTGATTATATCTCTACCCACTCTTGATGCCAAACGTTAAGCTGTCGTCAGTTACCTAAAACACGAGTTTCAAGTTTCCTTCAATTGGTATTTAATAAACATCTTCCAACCCGCACCTAACCATAGTTAACTAAACATTTTTGAGTTACAATAATAAATCTGATTGTGGCGTTATCTGATTATATGTATTTCGATATAGTTATGGTATGGTCAGATTTATAGAAATGAGAATCTTTGTATTCACTGACTGTAATTGTTTCATTTAAACTGTTTTGTCGACTTTAAATGAAAAATATTTTAATTCACATAGGCCTACATGTAGGGCTGCCATCACCAAAATTGCTGGCCCCAGACAAAGACTTCATTTATACGTTAGAAGTTTATTAATAATAGGCTTTTTTTTAAATTAAAACGTAACGAAAACAATAAGATGAAATACAGAGATCGTGCTTTTTGGTGCCCGTTTTACCCGGACGCTTATAGGGAAAATCCCCCGGACGCCCCCGGATGCTGTCCAAACTAGGACAAATCCAGGGAAACCCGGACGGATGGCAGCCCTACCTACATGGCCACTTATAAAACGTCAGAAGCTAGTGCACGGTTCGGATTAGTCGTTTCATATGAAGAAAAATGGACAAGAAACTCCACTCTTTTAATAAAAAGTAATTAGATTTTCACACTTGTCGAAATTAAGACTGTACTTACATTACTATAGTAAAATATAATTAGGTAACAGAAAGTATTCTTGATTTTTCGCAGATCATAGTTCACCCCCCACATCTAAGTTCCCTTTGCTTGCCACATATTCGTACAAATTGTGCACCATTGTCGAATTTATTCGGTGATTAGGTTTGATTATACAAATTGAGAACCGTCAATAATAATCTTTTCCGGTAATGTATATATTTATACATTTTGTTAATATTCAAACGCCGACCCCTACTTTCAAAAGGCAAGCTAAACAATGTTTATTTTACACTCCTGAAATAAAAAAATTGCCAAAAAGGTCTGCGGAACCTTCAAGGCATTAAAGGTTTATTAAAAGAAAAAAAAACCGAGCTTGACTCATTTATTTTTACTACACACAAGCAGGAATTAGGAAATCGCGGAAAATTATGACACTATACAAAATAAATAAAAAGGTGTTAATTTTTATATGAGTGTTGATAGGAAATATTATTTTCCAGTATTAGGGACTTGATTACGTATACGAAATTATCCGGTGAAATATTAGTGTTGCCTAATGATATTGAAAAACGTAAGGAAAATGCGATAAGAATCCGAATCTTAAAAAACATTGAGCAGTGAATTTAATTAACAATAAAAACAAAATGTAAGTCTAAGTTTCGAAGTTTACATAATTATGTGGGAGCTTACATTTTGTAAGTTTAAATTTTGTGTCGTGTTACCCAGCTACTGGGTTGTGGAGTTCAGGTAGGCAATTTGTTCATACAAAACACTACTAAAAAAAGTAAACTACTAAACAAAGTACAGTCGCCAGCACATCAAGCTATCCGAATCTGTCAAATTTACCCGATTGAGTTTGAACCTTATCATGTTGTAATAAAGTTGTAAATCTATTAAATTATTTTGACAGATTGGAGTAGGTTGATGTGCCGGCCACCGTACATAGCTGCACCGTTTTAGGCTAAGCAGATGTTTACATTTTGCATGATTAAACAATTTAGGGTGGGTTGTCAACGCAGAAAACATGATGATTTAGCCCTGAAAAAATAGACGTGATATCGTGTTGTTATGTAATTTACAACAATGGATTAATATAATAAGTGTCATTATGGCTAAGGTGTCGGGCTTGTGATCGAGAGGTCGTGGGTTCGAGCCCCACCCATTACACTTGCCGTGAACCCACTCCAGACACAAGCATAAAGCTTAGTTGGAGGGGTCAACAAGATTGCTAGTAATTTGAATTCTACTCTTATTGCTAGTTGTATAAAAATATTACTATGGTTAGTTTAGTGTGATATTCACATGAATGTTTATATGACCTATAAGCTACTATTATTTATATATAATTAAATTAAAATATAATTAAAATATTATAAATATATATAATTAAAAAAGTGTACTTAATATTTTCCGTGGAATATGAAAAGAATAGAGCATTGCAAACAAAAAGAGTATTTTATAATTAAAACGTTGTTGTTCAAACAATAAAAGTCATATTTAAACGTACAATCACATACAGTTGGTCTTCCCTCCATCATTTGCATGTTTGATGACTGAGAATACACAATGCTCATGTAAAATGTATTAATTTACGACTGGTGTTTTCATTGATCTGAAAGTTATGGTCATTTATTTATATCCATATTTACAGTGGTCAGGTTCTAATCATAATATAATTTTTATGTAAACATGTTCTTTGTTGCGCGGCACGAGCGAGAAACAGAGAGAAATAGGGAGAGACTTTATTTTATACAGTAGTACAGTACAAGAGAAGAAAAGATAACAATATGTTGTTAGCCTCGCTCAGTAGCTCCTCGGTCAGTAGTTTTTAACCATGCTTTTTACTTCAAATAAAAATAAAATTTATTTTGTTTTCGGAAGTCTTACAGACTAACAATTATGTCTATACATATAATAAAACAATAGAAAAAGTGTGTCTATACATTTAAATTTTATACAAAAATAATAATAGAAGTGGGTTAAGAAATGGTAACATAATATTAATATAAATAAAAATTATTCTTGTAAATTCCGATCCCGTGAGAAATTCCAAAAATCCTTTCTTAGTGCTCCCCTACACACCCCAAGGAACATACATGCCAAATTTCAGCTTCTTGCGCCCAGTAGTTTCGGCTGTGTGTTGTCTATCAGTCAGTCAGTAACGGAAGCGTTTTATATGTATTGATTTCACATAGGCCTACGCTGCGGAAGCTAGTGCACGTTAATAAACGTTTCTTTATTCTGTATTCCAGTTATTCGACACGGTGAGCAGTACCTATACTTACCTGCTGGGTGACAATCGCACGGGTGACGCTGTGCTCATCGACCCTGTGCTGGAACATGCCGAGAGAGACGCCGCTCTTATCAAGGAGCTGGGCTTCAAGCTGATTTATGCCAGTAAGTTTATAAAGCGTGATCCCTTTCTGGACCTCGATCATGCCTGATGGTAAGCGGTTGATGAGGCCTACGATGGGATGAGCAAGCCCGGAAAATGCCGGTTCACTTTTGCTTTAAAGGCCTTACGGGTCATAAGAAGAAGGGAATGCAGAAGTCGGCACAGAGTTCCACACCTTGGCTGTGCGCACAATCAAGTCATCTTTTGCTAAGGCTTTTCTTAACTTTATGGATATATAAATGCGGCCTAACCGAGTCAATGGCGGATCCGGGGGGAAGGGGGGGGTGTCATGGGGTCATGACCCCCCCTGGGCTGGGTCCAGGACCTAGGTGAACACTAATTAAAATTGTTAAACAATGTTTTTATATATTTTTTGTCACAATATAGATTTTATTTAAGTACTTTCACATTTCAGTACTAACATTTTTTAATAAAATACCTACTATACTACTATCTATCTATTATTATCAAAATTAAATTATAACTTCTTGTGACTTGACTACGACTATGTGACCCTTCCCCTGGCGTCAAAGCTGGATCCGCCCTTGAACCGAGTGCAGCTGAGTAATCTAGTGTTTGACATGGGCCGACTAACTAGCTGGCTTCCACAACCAAGGGGTCATTCAATTTATTAATTTTATAACCAGTATTATTAATGTGAGGCTATCCGGCCTTAAACTGACTTGAAATGAGCTGTCATACGTCTAATGATAGCTCATTTCAGCATAGTTTTCACGGTGATATTTTCGCAAGTCCGACTATCCTGCTCAAAGAATAATTTATTAAATGGAACAGAATTTGTTTGAAATAAATTGTTTGTCAAGTTAGTTAATGTGAACTTCATTGTTGGTGGCGAAGGACGCGTAAAGATTTGTAGTTAATTGGAAACAGACTTGTGAATGAGCGAGGTTTTATCTGTACTACATATATCTAGATAGATAGATATATTCTTTATTGTTCACCATAACAGTAAACCCCTTGACATCAAGAAGGCTGAGTCAAAATTTTCTTTTAAGCGTAAAATTAAAAACCACTACTTAAGGGGCTGTTATTCTTAGTTTGGTCTTCGTCATAATTCTTATGAGCTCTCTTAATCAGAAAGTATATTATAAAGCACCGTATCTATTAGTTTGTCATTTCTGCATATATGTGTATTTTATTAGTTTTATTTTATATTAGTATTATATTTATTAGTATTAAATATATTATTTCATCCATTTTATCGTACACCTACCACAATGTGTTTTTTTTAACCCAAAAGTTGACTGGTAGAGAGTACCTTGCTGCATTAAGTCCGCCCATGTAACACAATTGTACATAAAGTTAATTGTATATAAAATTAATATATAATAATCTTTACGTCAATTTAAAACAATTATTCATTCATTTCTCCTAGGCAAATCATATGACGACGAGACAAGAATTTATGTCAAATTCGTACCTACATAAAATAAAAATTTAAGCGTTGCCTAAAATCTATATTGTTAGTATTGTTGCTGTACTCTTCATACACTCCAACCGCATACTATACACAATACATGCATTACATACCACATACATAAATATGCACTACACACAACACACACATACGTTTAAGACACTTATACAAATTAAGATTAATTTTTGTATTTGTAAAATATACTAAAAGATAGATTGATATTAGTCCTTAATTTAATTATTAGAAAATCAATTATATTCAATAATGGGGCGGGCACTGCTTCTCCTAAACACAGGCTGTATCGCAGCTTACCTAGGAGAGCAGAACCACACCCACAGATTTGTAGAATATTGTAAGTACTACTAGTTCACATTTTAGATTTAGTACCCATTAATGTATTACAAATATCCTTTTTGAAATAAAGTTTATGATTATGGACTTAAAAATTAAAATCATGCGTCAACGATGCACTTCCATCATGCGCAGGGTACGTGTCAGCCCCAACAGCATTCTAAATTCGATAGCAGACAGATAAGACAGCCCTTTTTTGGGACATTGGGTACCTACACCTACATGCCAATGTGGTGTAGTTGTTAAGTATTTTATTTTATGTTTCTGGTAGATTTAATTACTAACATTAGCTTCTAAGATTTGTTTGTATACTAACCCAAATGGATCTCACGTCTGAAATAAAAGATTATTTATCTATTAAAGCACGAAGGGCCGCGCGCGTTTCTCTGACCGCCTGGACGCAACTGAAGGGCAGTATTCTAACCGCGAACCCACTTCACCCCATATAACTAGCAATACTAAGTAGAAAGGGCACAATTGCCACTTGCGCCTGCTTAATTTTCGTAATACTGAGTTAAAAAGGCACATCTACGCAGACCAGTCTTTTCTTCTTATGACTATGCAGAATTGTCTTTTAATTGTATGAAGAATTAAATATTTTGTAAAAAAATAAGACGTTTCTACTGAAATGCGTCTTTTCAACTTAGTGTACGTCAGAAATGTCTTTTCTATTTAGTAATATTATTTTATTATATTATTAATATGGCAGATACGTCTTATGTAACAGTGAGATTCATAGGGTTCTGTTTAATTTATGCGAAATATAAAAATACTGGCAGATGCCATTTTTTTTCTGATTAAGAATATATAGATAACTCTATTTCGAAAAAAAAATGTTAAATGCGTCTTTTTTCCTTATGGCGGCAGTATTAATTTCATAGTATAAAATAATTATAAAATCTGCTGATGGCATCCTAACCCTGAAATGTAACAAGACGTTACTATTTTAGGGATCATAATTACGTTTGGTTTTTTATGTTGGTTACACTAAAGTTGTTCTATTTCTCTTTTTACAGTGAACACCCACATGCACGCCGACCACATAACAGGCACGGGAAAGCTAAAAGCCATACTGCCCAACACTAAGAGCGTGATAGGCAAGGCTTCAGGCGCTGCTGCAGACATGCATCTGGTGGACGGCGATGTGCTGTGCTTCGGTGGACACAAACTGTTTGCGACGGCTACTCCGGGACACACTAACGGCTGCCTCACTTACATCTGTCATGAACAGGTCAGGACATTTACTTTGTACTAGGCAAGCGTGCATCGGACCACATCAACGCTTAATCATGGTGGTCAGAGCAAAGCGATGTGGGTGGAATTCACTTTACTAGCTTGTTAACCCCTCTAACTAAGCCAAATATGCTTGTGTCTAGAGTGGGTTTACGGCAATAGTGAAATGGGTGGGGTTCCAACCCGCGACATCTCTATCACAAGTTACCATTGCCATTTGGCTATTATTATAAACATACTAGTCTGTAACGTCTCCATTGTTGGGTCACAGGCCTCCTTTTTATGAGATGGGCTGTAATCCTCCACGCGGTCCCAGTGCGGGTTTATAGTTTGCATTATTAACATAGACATTACCAGTTTGTAACGTCCCCACTGCTGTGACACACGCGGATGCAATGTGGATTGATGGATGTCGCATGTCCTCGGATTTTTGGTCCTAGAACAGAGAGCTATGCTGGTTATGATGAAAACTTCACAAATTAATGTGCGTGGCTGGGTTAGAACCTACTAGCTACAACTCGTAATATCGTGGACAGAATTCCGCACCAACATGTCCATACTTCAGGAGCTCGGCATCACGCACCGTCTGTCGGCCGTAGTACAGTCGCGCATACTGCAGTACTTTGGTCACGTCTCTAGGCGGGGGAACGACTCCATAGAACGGCAAGTCGTTCAAGGAAAGGTGGAGGGAACCAGGTCACGTGGTAGGTCACCTATGCGCTGGCCTGACCAGGTGAAATCAGTACTGACTCTGCCAACAGGGACAGATGGCGGGAGATGTCCGCCCCTACCACCAACGCGGACGCCTCGACGTAACCACGCTTTGTCAAGAGCGAAGCGACAAAGAAGACAAAGGTTATTTTCCAAAAGTTGAACGACACGTCACAAATGTCACGATGAATCGACAATAACAACACAAACACATTACGGAAACCGTATATGAAATACCGTTTATTTCTATCTTATCATTCAATATTTTTCTATTTCAGGGTCTAGCATTCACAGGCGACACCCTCTTAATCCGAGGCTGTGGTAGAACCGACTTCCAAGAAGGTTCGTCCCAGACTCTATACAACTCGGTACATCAGCGTATCTTCACACTGCCCGACCACTACAAGCTTTACCCGGCACACGACTATAGAGGACAAACAGCCACTACGGTTTGGGAGGAAAAGAAATACAACCCGAGGTTGACGAAACCTTTGAAGGAGTTCATCAGTATTATGGAGAATCTGAACTTGCCGTACCCGAAAATGATTGGTGAGTTGCATTTGGATTTAACTTAAATACCATGAACGATTTCCCGTTGCTTCACGGAGCTAGAAGCCTGCCTGGGTTGTGGGCAGTTGTGGGAATGTTCTGTTAAACTTGATACCGCGGCTCCGAAACATAGGTTAACTGAAGGAACAGGGTGGATTTTTAGTCAGTAGAAGACTGTCACTCCCTTTCGCTCTATCCAGAGCAGATTTACATGCCAATAGTATTACGAGTATATGTCTCTCTGTCTATATTAGTTACATCATTCTATATGTCTTGTATTAGCTGAGCTGCTATGCAGGAAAAAACGCTAACATCCAAAACACAGAACATATCTTAGTTTGGGACTTTGGGTGATAGAAGTTAAGTACAAAAATATGCCTATACTTAACCAAGTTTATAGTTTAAATGAATGGTTTCTTGAAAAAGGGGCCCAGAACTCCTAAGATCCTAAATGCGGAAGTGAGCACTGAAATAAGGTCTCGCGCGGGCGGGCGAGTACAACTCGCGGCGTTGAAGTATTTTTTACATCCAACTACATAGTGTCTCAGTTGAATTCTGATCCGGTGAGATAATCTTCTTTATCTTCTACTGAAAATCCCACTAAAATTGATCTAGGCGTTCCAGAGATAAAACCATGAATAAATTCAAATAAGTTAGTGTTTTAGTATAGTGTAAATAACTACATATAAGCTCATGAAAAAACGTTTTCAGTTATTTTGAATTCAGACAGACACTTCAGTTGTAAATAAATATTTATACTTACAGTGCGATTCAACTAACAATTGGATCGACTTAGCGCCATATTGTGACGTGATAGCTGTCAAATAGAACCAGAATATACTAAAATATCTATTTACGAATATTGAGTGAAAAAAATTACAGAGTCCCCTTTGCCTAATTTGGTGGTCAAAAGTGAGCCTATCATAAACAAAAAAGAAACTTTAATAATTTTTCCCCATGGCTTCCTTTGCGCCCGGCGTCCTCTTTACTTTCACTTTTGAGAATTGCTGCAAGCAATGAAAATAAGAGATAGAGAAAAGTATGGTTTCAAAAACTGATTATGATTTTAAATAATTAATAATAATAATCTTTATTTGCATCAAAAAGGTTTTACAGATATGGTGAATCCCTGACTCCTGAGATAGGTATATTACTTGTGTTACAGGAGCCAGTGTCTTCTACCAGTTGCATTATCTTATGTTAAGCAATAATGATTAAATGAAATAAAGAATTATGATTTAAATTTGATGTGAGATTCGGTTAAACAGAGTAAAATAAACTGTTATTAATTTTCGCAAATAAGTCTTCTTTGCAAACCGTACTTTTCAAGTGATATTTGACAGAAAGAGGTCATTGACTTTCTTATTCTTATTTGAATCGCATGGTATGCATATATGGTAGATTATATGCGGAGGAGTTGAAGCGGTCGTATGTCTCGCTATATTGAATCGCTAGCTCAATTAAACATACATAGATAGTTGAGTAAGTAATTACCAGGCGGGTCGGGGGTACGGACAGTTGCATCAATTGGTTACCCCTCGCAAATTAAAATATATTAAAAGAGGGTACTGTTGCCCTCTATAACGTCTATAACGTCGATAAAGCTGTCTGTACAACCGGGCCAAAACATGTAATGTACAAAATTGCAGTATAATCAGACAATTAGGATTTCGAATATGTAATAAACATTGATATGAAAACTTATACCGCGCGACGTGCACTTATTTTCTTTTGTTATCGTGGGGAAACCTTCAAAATCGATCGTTCTTTGAGGATAAGAAGGAAAAGTAGTGTGGGTTTTTTCCTCAATCATCATCATGACCTTTTTTGCTAGTTGGAAATATACTAAAATATCTTTTTAGCCTTTTCTATTTAAAGAACAAAGACAGATCATGGCCTACACAACTTTTAAATTTGAAATGGCACGGCCATTTATCTTTAATGTATAAGAATCTATACAAAAAAAATCTAAACTATAAAGTCATATTCAATTTCTTCCGAGAACTTCTCCAATAGAATTGATTTATTAATAAACAAATAGCTGACCGGAAATTGTCAAAAATAAGTTCAGTTGTCAGTATGCTGCAATTAAACTTATTATTTTTATCGCTGGCCGTGAGATTTTTATATTAAGCCAAAGTTCTCTCTTGTTCCGGGACCGGTTCCGTACAAAAAACCAACCTTCAGTTGAACTTACGTTCCGGGGCGCGGTATCTCGTTAGAACATTCCCGCAACCCCGGCAGATGTGGAGGGAAGGTCCGTGTAAAACGCCTGTTAAGCCATCTCCCTAGGGAGGACTGTAAAGGGTTTCCCTTGAGTCGCGCTGTTAATAAGGTGACCACTGTGCTACCGTCTTTCTAGACGCAATCTGTTCCACTAGTGATCATGGCTTCTAAAGTATTTTACTTGTCACAGGGATGAAGGTGTCTTTGGCTTGCTTGTATGCTACGGGATTATAGTATCAATCCTTTATTATTAGAAGAGTTGTGGTGATTATAATTGGTAGTATAACTGCCGAAACTAAACAATTTCGCCGCACGTGAATATGAGTGCCTAAGCCTTTGTTATTTAAATAAAAAGACGAATGCTGGGCTCCTTGGTTGAGTAATCGACTGCTGAGCCCAGTGTCGTGGGTTTGACTTGACAAACATGAGGTGTAAAAGTGTTAACTCTGGGTCAAATGTTTGTATGACCTTAAACGTTTATTCCAGGTCTGGCTGTTTTTAAAAATGCACTCACGTTACAGGAGAAATTCCTCGTTTGGGACAATGTTTAAAAAATAACTACTTAATAACAGAGGCTTAGAGGTACACACGTATGCAATATGTGCCATAATATACGCACACTCTCAAACACCCCAATTAGAATATTATGTTACAATCATAATACATTCACTGAATTTTTTATCCAAAATAATCGAAAATGATTCAATAATCGATTCTGAACAAACTAATTTCAGGATTTACATTAGTTATGTCTCATATTGTATTAATATGGCTTGTAAAATAACTTAATCATCTTTCTTCTTCCAGACAAGGCTGTGCCCGCCAACCGAGTCTGCGGTATACATTATTAGAAAGACTAACTACTATTTTATCTTGTTACCTGATCGCGAAAAAGTGTCTACTATGCTATAGATAAATTATTTACCAAAATATTAGTGTCAGACGAAAGGTTGAACTTTGACTGAAGCCGACGGTTTTAAACTCTAATAAATTATCTTCAACATTTATTACATGAAAATCAACTCCACATAATGTTAATTATAGTAAAAGCAACATTCGGTTTCGGCGCACACTTCGGCCCAAGTTGACAAAGCCGAACATTTGCCTGTAAGTGGCTTTTTGGCCAAAGGGACACTAGGGAATAGTAAAATACGCTATAAATTATACTGATACGTTTGTCAACGGCGGGTGATATTAAATTAGTTATTCGTTTCACTTGAATATAGATTTGTATTTATTTTTGTATGTGAAACGTAAAAAAGTATTTTGTTAATTAATCAGCCATGCGATAGGACGCCATGATTTTATTGATATTCCGTGTATTCGTGAAATTATTTATTACATGGGCGCAATAGCCCGTTTACAGTATCATCTAAATGTTGCCTTGGTCATAGACAATGTTTTATAACTATATGATATATCCTCTATGGTTACTGACGTCACTTTTTGCTTATCAAATGATTCAGAGGCCAATTTGGAGTTTCCGGACATACAGGATACGTCAAATTGTATATTAAATATTCAGTATTAATTACTGAATTAATAAAATTAAAAGCATAAAAAAGGAGTTCTATACAAAATATTACATATTGTTTTGACTTATATTTAGATAGAGTCTGTGATAACGTTAACTATTTTTAAAAGTGTAGAAATAGTGTGTTTTTGAGCAAAAAAAAAAAAAATCACAGGTTGTTTGATACACTCAACTATAAACAAAACTCAATTATTATGATCAGACGTTGATCAGTAAATAGAGGCTTGCCCTACTGATAATGAAATAATGATGTTTATTTTGCAAATAGGTTATAAATAACACTTTTACACGTCATTTTTTTTCGTAAATGTAAACTATATAAGGCCGTTGTTTCCTAAATGACTGCCCTGAGAAGAAACAACTACTAAATATTGTATTAGCGACACAAGCGTCATACACAGGTGTTTCAATCTCTAGTTTGGGCTAATGAAAACTACGCTTTATTTAAATCAGTGTATAGTAATTATTATTCCTAATCAATTCTGTATTTCTGTTAATATTTGTAAATGTTAAAAAAACAGACAATATGTAAAAAAAGTTGTTACTAATATTATTCATAATTGTTTTAAGCAAAAATGTTACTATGACAATGTTTTTTTTATTATTTTTATGTGCATAAACATATTTTTAAATATCTGGGCAAATACTGGTTTTATTAAAATCTTTGATTATTTGATGGAGATTAGAATCTCTGATGGTAAGCGATTAACGAGCGAGCCTAGAAGATGCCTGTTTGCTCTTGCTTTAAAGGCTGACGGGTCATAAATGTAGAATTCCTTCCACATATACCCGTGTGCCGTTAAAGCAAAACAAACTAAACTCACACACACAATAACATACTCCAAAAAGCGCTGTGTAAGCATGGAATGTTAGTAAAACGGATTTTCGTTTCTCGTCTGTATTCCCATTGTGCTATTTTCTACAGTTAATTCAACAACAGTGTTCGACGTTTTATTAGCGTCGTGTCTCCGGGGGCGCCCAGTGCTTACCTACGCACTAGCCCCGAGCTACCCCAGCGCCAGGGGTGGCCCTGACATTAGCCAAATGTCGCGGAAACGGGGGACGCAATTAATGGCCTTTTTTGATATATCGGAAATGCCCTTGTGTCAGCCGGCTTTAGCGCAAGTTGCGTAAAATTATGCGGTATTGCAATGCCGCAATTATTGTAATAATCTTCTCAAGAAGCTTAAAACAGCATATGAAAAGTCAGAATTGGAAAAAGCTACAAGTAACCCTAGAACACTCTGGAACAAAATAAAAGAGATTACACATACCAAAAAAATATGTACTCCCCCTTTAGAGCTTTTAAAAATATGTGCGGACCCGTATACTGCAGTCAATCAAGTATCTAAGTTATGTGCGTGTGGTGTGAGGGCCACTTTGATAAAACTCTGTGAAAATATGCTTAGGATTTAGTGAACATTCCCAAAGAAATGTGAAAGTTGGAATGAGATTTTGTGAAAGTCAAATAACCCAGTTATGGACTGTAAAGATGGGCCCTCAGTTCTCACATAGAGGATTGAGGGCCCACCTGAACCTGATAAACTATGGACACTACTGCAAAAGTCTTTATGCTAAAATCTAAGTACTACTAATCTAATGCCTAACAAAATTTGTGAAAACAACATATTATCGCAAAACTCTGTCCTAATTTGTATATCTTCGTACAAAATGGGCCCTCAATTCTCATACGCGTAAACGTTTATTACGCAAATAAAATGAAATCATTAACTTACAGCTACTGTTTGAAATCCTATATGCTACTAAAGAAATTGTGTAAATTTGTGGAAGCAAGAACAGGTCACCACTTCTTGTTGTTTGGAAGTTATGACCTTGATAAAATTCGGGCCCTCAGTCCTCCATTTCTTTTGCTTTCGCTTTGCTTACGCTTATCGTATGAAAGATAAGACAAAATCAAAACTGTATCTTTTTGTGAAAAAAAAATGTGCTTCAAATTCGATACCAGAAGGAAATTTAAAAGACCTTTATTCTATAAAAAAAATCGAGTATTAGTTTTTATTCTCTGAATTAGGAAATAGGGTGACCACAATTTCTTTTAGATTGCAGGTTTTAAGAAACTCTTCAATTTTTCCCTTATTATCGTCATAGCATTTGAAATCACTACTAATTAAATAATGTCATGACATTTGTCAATGACCAACACTATCAGCGAAAGGTGGAGGAACGAATTCAGTTGCTCCGATAAGTTCGTACACCTTTGATTTTATTCTTAGTGTGTGCGGTATATCCTCCAGGCAAACTCACCGGTACCGTTTAAATCAATTGCAATGACGAAATGTAAATCATAGTTGACTGCTACGTTAGAACCACAAGTAAGACAAGACTTAAATGATTCGTCAAAACAAATTGCGTCTTCCTAACACTCGATCCCAAAAACGGATAACATATCCTAATTGAGTGGTAAGAAAACAAATTGTCTTTCTATTGGAATAGATATGCAGTAACTGTTAACGCATTGTTTTGTAAATAAGGCACTGTAAAAATTATTCAATAGAACTGTTTCAAGATAATTAGCTACATTGCTTTGGCAATCAACTTCGATTCTAGTTCTGATTTTTATATAAAATGCTTAACGACTACATCTGCTCGGATTTTGGAGACGATGAGATGATTTATTTTTGATGAAAAGATTGAGAAGATGAGATGTTTTCTGGAGTATAAAATATATGTACATTACCTACAATCGACAATCGTTAGTAGATCATTCATATTAATAATTTAGATGTAATAAATTACAATATATAAACATAACAGTTATTCTTGAACAGTTGTCACAGCGCTACAGTCCAACTTTAAGAAAATGTTAGGTACGAGCGAGTGTCTAGACCGAAGATGTGTTTGTGTATTAAAAAAATATTATTTTTATTTGATTTATTACATTTCATACACATATTATTTACATTTTTAATATTCCTATTAAAAAAAAAACATTTAAAATATAAAAAACAGTAACCCACTGGTATCGGGAACAGGGTCCAAGCTACCGTTGGTCAGGACTCTTGAGAGAGGAACCTCTTAACAATTCGCGCCGTGTCCAATTTCTTTGGTAAGTCGTTCGGAGCTCAAGCAGTACGACTGTGGAATACTCTTCCCGTGTCAGTAAGACAAGCACAAACCCTTCCTTCTTTCAAAAACATGGTAAAAGATCTCTATCTCTCTCTTTAATTTGTTACTATTTTTTTATATATCTCAGCTTTGTTTTTTTATGTATAAAAAAATGTTTATTTCATCAAATGGTATTTGTACATGATGTTAGCAAAATTGATGTTGTTTGTATTACAAATCGGCAAATTTTTTGGGCGACCAGCTGTTCTCCTAGCTAGGTTGCTGGGCAACCTGTATTGAGGAGAGACAGTTTGCCACTCCGGTTGGTATTTTACAAAATTAAATTAAATTATTTACTAAGATTATGTTATACATTATTATTAAGTAATAGATTGTGAGCAAAGATGAAGTTTATAAAAGAATGAATATACAGAATATACAACGTGTAATTTAAAGGGTATATACATACCAAGTGCATGGCTTCTTTGGATGATAACAAACGATATGGCAAGGGTTTTGTAATCCTAAGTCTACGTGTGTAGAACTTATTACAAATTCCAATACACAATACCAGAGACCGAATTTTTAAAATTAAGAAGAACGAAAAGAATTATCGTGTTATTGGTAAGTGACGTGGAAAGTTATTGACCCTCGTAGTGCTGTGACACGTTTGTAATGATTGGTATTCAAGAAATATATGAAACCAATAATTTGGTATCAATTCTTTGAGTCAGTTATTTTGTGCTGAAACTGTGCATAGAGACTCCATACCAGATGTTGTCTTCAGCCCTTTTGGATTGATATGGGGTTTCCGTTACACGTTGTATAATATGTATATGTGTATTGAGTATGTAGGTTATTACTTATTTATTGTATATAAGTGAATCGTACACCATGGACTACCCGCGTATTTATTTTCACCTGCTGTGTCAAATCCATCCAAAGGTTGTCTGTAAAAGATCGCTTTTAGCAATAAGACCGCCCATTGTAACACCCTTTGTAGTTTTTAAGTCCTCATTTAATTCTGTTATGGTGTACAATAAAGAATATATATATATATATATATATCTATCTATCTGGATCAAGCCCTTGATTTAGCTGCCCAAAGAGAACCTCCTAAGATGTTTGTTGTAATTATGCCATTGGCTGAGACGACTATCGGTACAATGATTGCTGTATCCACATCCCACATGTCAGAAACCTCGCGAGCTAAGTCAAGATGATTAATTTACTTATTTTTCTCGGTTTCCACGAGATTCTCGTCATGTGGGATCGCTATATCAACAATCACTGTGCGACGCTCTAATCGGTCTATTACCACTATGTCAGGCTTATTGGCAACAATAGTTCTGTCAGTAATGATAGAGCGATCCTAGTACAGTGTAATATTGCCATTTTTGAGAACTGGGTCGTGCATATACCTATAGTACGATACTTCTCTACTTCTAGACCAGTATAACCGGAGATATGTGACGAATGGATTCTACGGGTTTGTGACATGCCCGACATATGTTGACGATAGTTATTCGTCATCATAACTTCGTCCATAATTGCACAGACAAAACCTTCGGTTTCCCCGATGAGGTCACCAAAATGTAGCCAGGCTACGGAGGCTAACGTATCTACGTCAAACCAATGAAGGGCACAGTAACAGCGTCCGTGAAGCTCCTTGCTCTACCATACTTCTCTGCGGTCATTAGTATCTAATACTACAGGTTTGGTTTGATTTATTATTATTATTCTTCAATATAACTGTTTCCGCTGCATTATCATAAACTATTGTTTAGTATTTACACTAAATATTACAACTATTGTGCATATAATATGTAAACAATAAAATAGTTTCTGAGGTATTACTACTTTGCAACAGCAGAAGGAACTAAAACATCACTCAGAATCGCCACTAACACTGTATATAAAATATGAGGGTAAAAAGAAATTATTGTCACCCTACTCACATACACAATGAAAAACTAGTTGCTTTCGCTATCTATTAAGATTTGTAGTTTTATCATAAATATTATTTGTAACAAATGACACCAATTTGAAGCACATTTTTTTTCACAAAAAGATACAGTTTTGTATTTTTCTTATCTTTCATACGATAAGCGTAAGCAAAACGAAACCAAAAGAAATGGAGGATTGAGGGCCCGAATTTTATCAAGGTCATAACTTCCAAACAACAAGAAGTGGTGACCTGTTCTTGCTTCCATAAATTTACACAATTTATTTAGTAGCATATAGGATTTCAATCAGTAGCTGTAAGTTAATTATTTCATTTTATTTGCGTAATAAACTTTTACGTGTATGAGAATTGAGGGCCCATTTTGTACGAAGATTTACAAAGTAGGACAGTGTTTTGCCATAATATATTGTTTTCACAAATTTTGTTTAGCATTAGCATAGATTTTGGCATAAAGACTTTTTCTATAGTGTCCATAGTTTATCAGGTTCAGGTGGGCCCTCAATCCTCTATGTGAGAACTGAGGGCCCATCTTTATAGTCCATAACTCGGTTATTTGACTTTCACAAAATCTTATTCCAACTTTCACATTTCTTTGGGAATATTCACTAAATCCTAAGCACATTTTCAAAGGGTTTTAACAAAGTGGCCCTCACACCACACGCACATTCTAAGTTCTTTGCCAGCATAGGTACAGATCTAGCAGCTAATATTGCGGCCCGGTCACAGCCATTTTCTCCGCCAAAAACTTCCCCCGCAAATTCTTTGGTCATTCTTGACGTTGACTATTTTGAGGTTGAGTCTACCATCATGAATTTAAGACATGATAGTGCCACTGGATGGGACGGTATATCTTCTCTCCTCCTCAAACTGTGTCGCAAACCTCTTGTACCCATCATCACACATATAATAAATATCTCAATAGCAAAAGGAATTTTTCCAGAACCCTTTAAGAAGGCCTTGGTTCATCCGGTGTTCAAGGGCGGAAGCAGGGACTGTGTGAATAATTACAGACCAATTTCGGTTCTTTCGGCAATATCAAAGGTTATGGAAAGGTTGATAAATAGTCGTCTTCTAAACTTTCTACACAAACATCAAATCATAGCGCGCAACCAATATGGCTTTAAAAAAGGTGTATCTACCGAAGATGCAATTGCCGACCTAACGGAAATTGTTGCTAAGAATTTAGATGATCATCGTAAATGCCTTTCAATATTCCTGGACTTACAGAAAGCCTTTGACACAGTCTCTGTTCCTATCCTCCTGTCAAAATTGGAGGCCATAGGCATTCGAGGAACAGCGCACGACCTGTTCAAGAGCTATCTCGAAAACCGAAAACTCCGTGTCAAGATTGATTCATACAGTAGTGATGAAGAAATCATCACATACGGAGTTCCGCAAGGCAGTGTAATAGGGCCTACGCTCTTCTTAATATATATAAACGACCTTTGCACATTGACGCTGCCCAACACCAAGATTTTCACGTATGCTGATGATACTGCGATTGTAGTATATGGGGACTCATGGACAGACGTGAAATATCATGCAGAACAATCACTACAAACAGTCATGAGGTGGCTGCAAAATAACCTTCTTACACTTAATTTGGCTAAAACCAACTACATTCCCTTCTCCATTAGTCGCAGCACCAAAGCCCCATCTGATCTACATGTTTTTGCTCATTCTTGTTTTGACTCTTCTTCATGTTCTTGTACATCACTATCTCGTGTCAGTCAAACCAAATACCTGGGTGTAGTGATTGATGACGGACTAAAGTGGTACTCCCAAGTTGATAGTCTAATGTCAAGGGTAAGGAAACTTATCTATATCTTCAAGTCTCTTCAACACCGCGCTGACTCCAAAACATTAAAAATGGTATATCTTGCACTTTGCCAGTCTGTCATCAATTATTGCATTTCGGTTTGGGGTGGCACCGCGAAGACTAAGCTACTTGGGTTGGAGCGCGCCCAGAGGGCTGTGCTTAAGGTGATGCTCAGCAAGCCGTATAGATTTCCCACAAGTGAATTGTATGCGGAATGCAGGGCAAGGCTCGGAACCGGTTTAAAAAATACCGGTTAATACCGGTTTATTTCGGTTTTCCTCCGAACTTTTCTTAAGAACGTAAACGTTTTGAGAACTTTATTTTTACCTAAATTAACCGGTTTATTCGACGAACGGCATGTCGGTGAACGCGTTGCAACTTGTGTGTGACTACCGCACAAAGCGGCGCGTAGACGTACTTACGATATTTCTTTTCATTCGATTCATGCTGACTCGAAGTCAGCATGAATCGAAGGTAGACGTCTGCTGTGCAGTAAGATTTAATTACGAGTTAATTTTATTATTTGCTTTTAACATGGGTAGAAAGCGGACGAATTTAATCTATACATACATTGACTACAATGAAAACAATAAAACTTCAAAGTGTTTTTGTAAACAATTGATTGGCATAAAAGTATTTGCTTAAATGTTTAAAATTCGCAAGTAGACCGATAGTAAACAGCAGGCATGTTACAGCAAAATATCAGTACAGGACATACAGAGACCATCATTGTGAGATCGACATTAACCAAGGAATATTAAAATGTGGCACAGAAGAAATCTGTATGGATTGTGGATCATCAGGATAAGTCTACTGCCTGAAGAAAATTACCCTTCGTCCTAGATCGGAAACCATTGAGCCAGTAAGTTTATCACAAAATTTGGGACAAAAGCGTCGGTGCTTGTTTATTGAAAGAACGGATAGTGATCATCCATGGAT
Organism: Tholera decimalis; assembly: GCA_943138885.2. Lineage (NCBI taxonomy): Eukaryota > Metazoa > Arthropoda > Insecta > Lepidoptera > Noctuidae > Tholera > Tholera decimalis. The sequence continues at coordinate 16,341,770 of OW964559.2, forward strand.
AATGGCACGCACTCTGGTGGGCCCACAAATACTTCAGTAGTGAGGATTTTAAACCCAAGTAATGAAGAACACATATTTAAAAAGTGAACAGTGATGGGCACCTGGGAGGAAGTTGCCTGGATACGCAGATGCCAAGAAATATCCAGTAGCAATAAACTTAATAGCATATATAATGTGTCATCCCTTCTAGAAGGTTGGTACAAGGATCTGTCTGAAGACGAAGACGAAGAAAGAGGTAGAGGCCATGATTGAAGGGATGGTAAAGGATGGTGTGATAGAACCTTCATGCAGTCCATGGTGTTCTCCCGTAGTGCTAGTCAAGAAGAAGGAAGGCAACTTACGTTTTTGTGTCGATTATCGGAGGTTAAACGATGCAACAAAGAAGGACAGTTATCCACTACCAAGAATTGACGACACTTTAGACACGCTGACAGGAATGAAGTGTTTACAACCCTAGATTTGAAAAGTGGCTACTGGCAGGTGGAACTGGATCCTAAGGATAAGGAAAAGACAGCATTTTCTACGGGAAAAGGTCTGTGGCAATTCAAAGTAATGCCATTTGGTTTGTGAAATGCGCCAGCAACTTTTGAAAGGCTAATGGAGCTGGTACTCACTGGGCTTATTGGAGACGCCTGTCTGGTATATTTAGATTACATTATTATTGTCGGGCGCTCATTTCAAGATCATCTTAAGAACCTGGAACGTGTGCTAGCAAAAATCCGTGCAGCCAATCTGAAGCTAAGTCCTAAAAAGTGCTCATTTTTCAACGACAAGTGACTTTCCTGGGCCATTTAGTTTCGCAAGAAGGTGTGCAAACTGATTCGGACAAAATAGTCGCTGTTAAAGATTGGCCAGTACCAAAAGACAAGACACAGGTCAGAGCGTTTTTAGGGTTGTGCTCATATTACCGCCGGTTTGTGAAATATTTTGCTGATATTGCTAAGCCATTACACAAGCTCACTGAAGAGAAGCGAACATTCTGCTGGGAAGAAGACTGCGACGCTGCTTTCCGCGAATTGAAGAAGCGTCTGTGCGATACACCTATTCTTGGATTTCCTGACACTGAGAATGACTTTATCGTAGACACAGATGCAAGTAATACCGGAATCAGCGAAAAGGAGATAAAGAGGTTGTGATAGCCTACTTCAGTAAAGCTTTATCAAAACCAGAAAGAAATTATTGTGTCACGAGAAGGGAGCTACTAGCAGTAGTAAAAACATTGCAGCATTTCAGTAAATATCTGCTTGGTCGAAAATTTTATCTGCGGACCGACCATGCTGCATTAAAGTGGCTTTTGCAATTCAAGAACCCTGAAGGGCAAGTTGCAAGGTGGATTGAACAACTGCAAGAGTTCCACTATGAAACTGAGCACCGTAATGGAAGATGTCACGGCAACGCGGACGCGCTATTAAGAAGACCTTGCTCTGAAGAATGTAAACACTGTGTTAGGCAAGAAGAAAAAGAAATAGTACCCATCAAGATGCTGAGAACAGACCTGAGCAATGAGTGGAAAGAAGCGCTACAGCGTGCGCAGCAGGATGACTTAGACGTCAAACCCATTCTTGAATGGAAGAAAGCCGCTGCTCCAAAGCCTAGTTGGCATGACGTCGCTGGAATGAGCACTACAACAAAAAGTTATGCCCAATAACTTTTTGTTGTAGTGCTCATTCCAGTGGGACAGTTTGGTGATTCACGAGGGAGTATTGTGCCGCAAATGGGAAAATACTCGAGGAGACCATTGTCACCTACAAATGGTCGTACCAAAAGCGAAGGTACCTGAAGTTCTACGGCTTTACCACGATGAATGTTCAGGAGGTCATAATAATATGGGAGTAAAACGGACTCTATTAAAGATACGAGAGAGGTTTTACTGGAATCACTGCCGAGATGACGTAGAAGACTGGTGCCGCAAATGCACTAGTTGTGCAGCAGTTAAGGCACCTCAAACACGCAGTAGAGGAGCTTTAAAGATCTATAATGTGGGAGCCCCATGGGAACGGATAGCGCTGGATGTTGCGGGACCATTTCCTGAGAGCGAGAGTGGGAACAGGTACTTTATGGTCGTAATGGATTATTTCACAAAGTGGCCAGAAGTTTTTGCCATTCCTAATCAGGAAGCTACCACGGTGGCAGATAAATTGGTTAACGAATTATTTTTTCGCTACGGAGTACCCTTGGAAATTCACAGCGATCAAGGAAGGAATTTTAAGTCACAGGTATTTCAGGAGACATGTCGAGTAATGGGTACTCATAAAACCAGGACCACTTCGTATCACCCACAATCTGATGGAATGGTGGAACGTTTCAACCAGACATTGGAGAGATATCTGGCTAAAGTTGTGGAAAGCAGGCAAAAGGATTGGGACAAACACATTCAGCCGTTCTTTCTGTCATACCGAAGTGCAGTTCATGAGAGTACAGCTGTTACACCTGCTTTCGTGAACTTCGGACGAGAGCTTAGGTTGCCTGCAGACCTAATCACTGGTATACTGCCAGATACACCTTGTAGTGTAACAGACTAAGCGAGTGAATTGCGAAACAGAATGAACGACTTATACGAACATTTCAGACAATCCGGTCAACAAATGTCTCAGAAGGTGAAGACTCGTTACGACCGAAAAATGAAGAATTCAGGATTTGATGAAGGCTCATTTGTCTGGTTCCATAATCCGGTGCGCAGCAAAGGAAAGTCGCCGAAGTTACAGGCAAAATGGGATGGACCATACCGCGTTGTGACTAAAATTAATGACGTCACTTGTCGGATCCAGAAAGGTCCACGAGCTGCGCCAAAGATTGTTCAAGTTGATCGACTGGCGCGTTACTACGAGTCTAACGATGCTCGGGTCGAGCATGTCTTAGGAGGGGGCAGTGTTACACCAGTCGTTTAGTGAAGTACGTCGAGAAACGTGACACTAACGTCATCTAGCAGCGAGTAGCAGTACTGTGTATCTTGAATAGCTTCTGGAATATTTTTGGCAATATAGGCAGTGAGTCGATTTTACAAGAATGTTCTAGAACTCATAGGCCGGGGTATAAATAGATCGCAGAGGAGCGCAGAGAGCGTAAAGTCCGGTTAAGTAGACTCACAGCCTTAGTGTGCTGATCTACAAGTGGCCCTTCATAAAAAATAAAAACAAAAAAAAAATAAAAAAAGCGCAGAGAGCAGTCTTATTTAAAGTTCCGATGGCGGAAGCGGACTTGGTCATTACGCGGAGTACACATCGGGCAATGTATATTTTTTGTAACTTGTTGTAATAATGTTGTTAATGTTGGGAATTTCATAGTGATCAGAATATTTTTATGTTTTTTACAAATAAAATTATAATTAAATGTTATTTTCGACTTACCGATGGAAAGATATACCTCCACGCTCTATACTTGCGGTCTAACTTTTTGTTTTACAGGTTATAATTGCACAACACGGCATTTTAAAGCAGAGCTCTATATTCCGAAGTAATCCGAAGTGCACTAAACGCGGTGAATGAATTAATCGGTCGCGCTATGATTTTTGTATCATTAATGTGGCGCGCTCGCCACGTCCACATTAACATTCCAACCTTATTCATCTATTCCGTGGTGACAAGTAATATTATGTTTACCGATTATTTATCGTCATTATCAACTTAATTTCACCAAAAAAATATTAGATACTTAACCATTTTTTATGTTTTTACAGCCTGCGAAGCTTATTGATGCAATGACATAAATAAACGTTCGACCCGAATCAAAAAAATTCTTGCGACTGAATAGCAACTGAACAGCGCGTGACGTTTGTTTATCGTGCGTCTGTATTAACCGGTTTTTATTGCTCTAAACCGTTTAATCCGAAAAAACCTCTATGTAATGCTCTTCCAAATACCGGTTTAAAAAAACCGGTTTATGCGAACGAAACCGAATGTAAAGGTTTTGGAGTCAAGTACATCATACCGGTTTGAAAATTTAACCGGTATCCGAGCCTTGATGCAGGGTACTTACTGTGCGGCAGCTCTTTGTGCTCAATGCCACCCTCAGAAAGCATAGTCAGGTTCCTGTATTAAATCCAACAATACGTAAAGCCAAATCCGCTTGCCCATCTGTCCCTCACAAAACAGTCTTCGCTAGCCGCCAGTTTTATGTAAAAAGTTCACTTATTTACAGAAGGGTGGATAAACATATCCAAATAAATAATTTGAACAAACATGAAGTTAAAATCAAACTACAAAACTGGCTGTATAATCAGGACTATACCCGTACAGAAAACCTTATTTCTAAAATAGTGTAGGCACGTAATAATAATCTCTATTCTACAAACCGATTACAGGAACTCATGCCACTTCACAAGAACATTCCTCTCACTGCTACACACACCCCACAAAACACAGCACCTCCTCCCCCTTACAACACGACACAACCCACCACACCATAACATAACACAACAAACCACACCACACCATAACACGACACAACTACACCACACCACATCACACCACACTACTAAGCCACATCTCCCTCCTTTAACACACATACCTATATATTCATAGTAGTTCTTAGTAAACCATGTCATTATATTATGTAGGATCATTATGTTATCACACGTATATAAAGGTATTTTTGTACACGAAGTTACAGTAGAACACTGACTCCTAAGTCACAGGGTCCCCCTAGTTTAGGAGGCAGGGTCTTTCACTATGTATGCAACCTTTCACTAAAATTCAAAGTTCCTATAGTGTTTTTGTAATAGCTTTGTATACTAAGGTTCTCGTGTAATAAACGTTATTTTATTTATTTTATTTTATTTATTTATTTTTATTTATTTTATTGTTTTTGTTTAGAAGGTAAGTACGTACATTTTTTTTTATTGAAAATAGGACCACTATCTCACCTGATGGTAAGTGATGATGTGGTCGAAGATGGAGCACGCTTACCTAAAAGTAACCTATTCACTCTTGACTTAAAGACTCCTAGGTTGTAGCTGTCGGGAAACGCAGACTCCGGCAGAGAATTCCACTCCTTAGCCGTATGCACAATAAAAGTATTCCCAAAACGTTTTGTGCGTATGGGTGGGATGTCCACCGTGTAACGATGGCGCTTCACCGTTTGTCTCGTAGTCCGATGATGGAACGGGCTTGGCGGAATTAGATTGTGTAATTCCATCGCACACTCCCCGAAATGTAACCGATAGAAAACCGATAGACTTGCAACTCGTCGTCGGTGTTCAAAGCTCTGGACTCGACCAGTGCATCGTTGCCAATGAGTCTCTTGGCCCGCTTCTCGATAGACTCAAGCGCGTCGTTGGTATTTGGCAGATCCATCCCAAAGATGCGAGCAGTATTCCATACACGACCGGACCTGGGCATGATACAAATTAAGCAGCTGTTCCGATGTTATTAATGTATTAAATCTATACTAATATTATAAAGTGGAACAGTTTGTTTGTTGACTGTACTAATGTATAGTCACGGAGTAGAGCTACTTTTATTTTGATGATGACTTAAAATATTCTAATTATGTTATTCAATTAGGTAGGTAGCACACATTCACAAACGCTAAAACTAAATGTTCTTTTATCTGTCTGTGATTCTTACATAATAGGTACTTATTTTTTTTTATTTATTTTTTTAAGTTTTACATTTAGGTACTACCCTTGATGTAAAAGGGGTTTGCCTTGATTTTACATGTACCTAATTTAAAAACAATTTAGATTTTGATTGAGATTAAACGTTTAAATGTATGTAAAAAAAGTTTGTTTTAACGCGCTAATCTTCGAAAGTACTGGGTGAATTTGGATGAAATTTGATATGAAAGTAGCTTGAAGCTTGAGCGTGGGTTATAGGCTACTGTTTACTCGACTGCAAAAAAGGAGGGTAATGTCTAAGTCTCCACGGGAGTTACGCCCCACGCGTTTGCTAGTTATTTCATAAAACTAAAAAGGGTCTTGGTTTCTGCCCAGTTAAAGACTAGTAAGGAATTTAGACGAATAGACATTGTAATAAATGAAATGACAAATTCCCACGTCTTCATCATATGATGCCGTTCCTTAATCTCAGGTACCAAATTGTACAATAAAAGATATATTACAATTTAAAAAAGCTTGTGCGGGAGAACTGCGGTACCACACTAGTATTTCGCAAAATTTAAAATGTAGGATTTAGCACCTAGTACTCGTAGACTTAAGAGGGTGTCGAGCCTACGAGACGCGCGGTAAATAGGTATTTACTGCAGCGGGCTAGTCGTGTGCGTTGTCACACACACAATGACAAGTTCGCTCGAGGCCCGCTTGCCGTTGCACGACGAAGTTTGCTAACTTTGCATTTTTTAATTTTTTGTCGTTATGTTGAATAAACTTGAAAAACGAATATTAAATATTTAGATGGTTTTATTTATCACACTAATATTATAAAGGCGAAAGTTTGTGAATGAATGTGTCTGTTTGCATGTTTGTTACTTCTTCACGCTCAAACGGCTGGATGGATCTAAATGAAGCAAGTAGGTACGTAAATAAATCACAAAAATAAATTTAATAAATTATACCTATTATATAAAAATTAACGTTTGTTTTTACTGTAGTAATACATTATCCGTTCCCTCACTATTCATCCTATTGCAATAAAACTTTGATTTTATATATTAAACTCCTCAGATTTTTTTTTAAAGAATACTAGCAATGTGGGTACATTTCACATTACTAGCAATCTTGTTAACCCCTCCAACTAAGCTAAATATGCTTGTGTCTGGAGTGGGTTCACGTCAATAGTGTAATGGGTGGGGTTCGGACCTGCGACCTCTCGATCACAAGTCCGACACCTTATCCATTAGGCTACTGTACTGTCATATTTTTAATAACATTCGGTACTTTATTATATATACGTGGGGCCATACCAAAAAAAACATTTTTTCATTAATGCTGTCTAGCGAACTTACTTCGCAGAAAATATAAGCGTAATTTATTTCATAACAATATATGTAACAAGTGTAATTTAATTTAAAAGAAAAAAATAATAAAAGAAATCTATAAATCTAATGTTATATTGCTTATTATAACATTTTACAAAAATTGGCCAAGTGCGAGTCAGACTCGCCCATGAAGGGTTCCGTAGTAACTATAATAATATAATATAATATGTATATTTACTTGACAAAAAACTAAAACTTACAAATTTCTTAAAACTAGCTTATTTACATTTTTTGCAACTACGCCAAATAACTTTGTTTTTCATAGTATTTGTATGAATTACAAAGTTATATTTGCGGTTTTAGAAAATATGCTGTATCTCAAAAACTGCTGACTCAATCTCTTTAAAACCAATTTTGATTGAAAGTTTACATTAAGATCTATATATATATATATATATATATATATATATATATACAACGTGTAATTTAAAGGGTATATACATACCAAGTGCATGGCTTCTTTGGATGATAACAAACGATATGGCAAGGGTTTTGTAATCCTAAGTCTACATGTGTAGAACTTATTACAAATTCCAGTACACTGATACCAGAGACCGAATTTTTCAAATTAAGAAGAACGAAAAGAATTATCGTGTTATTGGCAAGTGACGTGGAAAGTTATTGACCCTCGTAGTGCTGTGACACGTTTGTTATGATTGGTATTCAAAAAATATGTGAAACCAATAATTTGGTATCAATTCTTTAAGTCAGTTATTTTGTGCTGAAACTGTGCATAGAGACTCCATACCAAATGTTGTCTTCAGCCCTTTTGGTTAGATATGGGGTTTCCGTTACACGTTGTATATATATATATATTCATATTTTTCACTCCATTATTATAGAAATTAGAGGGGGGCACACATTTTACCACTTTGGAAGCGTATATCTTTTAAACGATTAATTTTATGAAAAAGTGGTTTTAGAAACCTCAATCTCATTTTAAAGACCTGTATATAGATACCACACATGCATAGGTTTCATGAAAAAAAAATATTTTCAGTTTTAGTTCCATGTATGGGGGGGCTCCCCATACATGGAACTAAAACTGAAAATATTTTTTAATTTAATTTAAATATATTTTAATTTTTTCTTAAAATCGGAAAGCGGTTCACAGAATACATCAATCTACCAAGTTTTATATGTATAGTCCTGATAGTTTCGGAATAAAATGGCTGTAACATACGGACGGACGGATGGACAGACAGACAGACTAGTAGTTGTAGTAGTTATACATATTATATTATTATAGTTACTACGGAACCCTTCATGGGCAAGTCTGACTCGCACTTAGCCAATTTTTCTTTGGCTAATTCCCGTAGTAGACAGACCTTGTTATGGCACTTGGCGTATAATTTGTCGGACATAGAGGGAATGTCAAAGGAAGCTGAAACTTGTTCTAAACCAGAAAACCCGGCTCCTATCGACATAAAACTGCTTACAGAATTATCGTTCAGATTGAGGTCTGTAGGGCTATCTATCTGATTCTTTACAATTTATAATTCTATTTTTTTTCGACACATTTGGCAACTAAAATAGAATTTCGATAGAAATCCTTTCTTAGTTGCAACTAGAGAATACAATCCCGAGCATGTTTTTCAATCCCGGGATTACGTGATTCTTGATGCTGAATCCTGGGACCCTGGGGCTATCCCCGGATTAGACTATGTGGTTTCTAATTGGTCTCAAATGTAAAAAATTGGCCAAGTGCGAGTCAGACACGCGCATGAAGGGTTCCGTGTGTAACTATAATAATATAATATAATATTTATATTTATTTGACGAAAAAAACCTTACAAATTTCTTAAAACTAGCTTATTTACATTTTTTACAACTACGCTAGATAACTTTGTTTTTCATAGTGTTTGTATGAATTACAAAGTTATATTTGCGGTTTTAGAAAATATGCCGTATCTCAAAAATGGTTAACTCGATATCATTCAAACTAATTTTGGTTGAAAGTTTACATTACGATCTACAGATACATATTTTTTTAGATTTTTCACTCCACTATTATAGAAGTTAGAGGGAGGGATACACATTTGACCACTTTGGAAGCTTATATCTTTTAAACGATTGACTTTATGAAAAAGTGGTTTCAGAAACCCCTATGTCATTTTTAAAGACCTGTCTATAAATACCACACACGCATAGGTTTCAAGAAAAAAATATATATATTATCAGTTTTAGTTCCATGTATGGGGTAGTAGTATGTTCCTTTATTTTAAATGATTTTTAATTTTTTTCTCAATATCGGAAAGCGTTTCATAGAATACATCTACTTACCAAGTTTCACATGTATAGTCTTAATAGTTTTGGAATAAAATAGCTGTGACATACGGACGGACGGACAGACAGACGGACAGACATGACGAAACTATAAGGGTTCCGTTTTTTGCCATTCGGCAACTGAACTCTAAAAAACGAGTAATTTCTTAAAATATATATATTTTTAATTTTGGTACACTTCACATACCACAGTATAGTAAGAAAAGAAAAAATGACAAAAAGATACTATACTTTGTAAGAAATAAAAAGACAATAAAACTTATTTCGAATTTTGAAAATACAATCGTAGAAATATCAATGCATCCAAGGTTTGACTTCCAAGCCTGCTTCGTTTATTACCAACATAAGCAGCAGCTGAAAACGCTCGTTTAGGTTTTACACTGGTTGGAGGAATAGACAATAGATACTTATATGCTGTTTCTAAGTGATATCCACTAATTCCTCCATTTTCAAACAGGCTTATTTCACGTCTAATACTATATTTTGCCAACCCCGATTAATTTTGTATTTGTACTTCACGATCTGGGGATTTCATACTCTTATCAATTTCCAGCTATAACTTTTCCTTTAGTGTCAATTGGGGTTGGGATTGGGAGGTTTGTGGCCTTAACTCATCATCTGTTTGTGATCCTGATCTTCCTTCTTCTTCTTCCGTGTCATCTCGACTTTTAAGTTTTTTAACAATACACTTTATTTGCTTCCAAACTAAAGCCTGTATAGAAACTGGAAATAAGTCATGCCATTCCAAATCCGATAATAACTGATTTTCATCATCTTTTCATGGATTTTGTAATTAATTCAACACACCAGTCAAATCATCACTTCGTCGTTGCTTCATACGTTCCACTAAGGATGTTTTATAAGAAATTTCAAAGCGGAATCAGCTGTGCATAAATTAGCATCTCGCCGACAGATTGCTTCTACTGTCAATTTAATTGGGGTCAGCACATCAACAATTTTATTTACCAATTCAAAATCAACTTCTTCCAAACGAATTGGATGATTGAGATCTATAAGAGCTTTTTGAATGAAGGTTTTTAAAAGATAAAATCGCTCCAGCATTGTTAAAAGACTATTCCACCTGGTTTTACAGTCCAAAAGAAGTGACAGCTCTTTTTTTTCAGCTTTTCTTCAATTCTGATGGTTAACCTATATTATTATATAGTTGTAAGATATGTTTCCAGTTCTAAGATATGCTTAATTATATTTAAAACTTTGGTCTATACTGTCGTATAGACCAATTAATACAGCACAATGGAGTTACAAATAAAAAATATCCGATAAGTTGGTCATCATGTATGTCATTGATATACACTATAAAAAGGAAACAAGAATTGAACCTTGCGGAGCACTCATCTTGGCTAGGGATCCTGCAGATGTCGCTCCATTAACAATAACTTTTTGTTGCCTGTTTGATAAATATGAAAGAACAAGGTCAGCAGAACACGAATCCACGAACTCCGTAATGGTGTAATTTACAGATCAGTGTTTTGTGGTCAACGCAATCAAAAGCTTTGGAGAGGTCACAAAATATGCCAATTGCATCCTGAGATTTCTCCCAAGATTCCAGAATGTGACGGATGAGCGCTACTCCTGCGTCTGTTGTTGACCTACCTTTCGTGAAACCAAACTGCCGACTATGCAGAATTCCATTTGAGTTAAAATATGATAGCATCTGGTCCAGCATGATTTTTTCGTATATTTTGCTTAATGCTGGAAGCACATATATCGGTCTATAGTTAGAGGGATCACTCTTACAACCCAACTTAAAAATTAGTACTACTTTACTATGTTTCATTAAATCGGGAAAATTACCGCTGTCTATACATTAATTAAATGTGCCTGTTAGGATAGCAGCAATTGAGTCAATAATATTACCAAGAATCCTAACAGATGCACTCCATAAGTCATCAGTGTTTGTTATGTTAAGACTTTGGAATGCTTTTTAATTACATCAATAGAAATGGGCTTAAATGAAAATGTTGGTATATCCTTATTGAAGTTTTCCTTTAAAAAAGATTCTGCTAATAATGGCGAAGAATTTAGAGATTTAGTAACCTCTACTGGAATATTGGTAAAGTAATTTTCCAACTTCTCAGCCACTTTTGACTTATCTGAGATGACCTGATCATCGATGTTCAAAGTCAAATCATTCTAACCCTATTTTGGTTTGTGTTTCCAGTTTCTTTGTTTATCACCTTCAACACAGTTTTTATTTTATTGTTAGAAATGCTAATTTTATTACTTTCTGATTTAGATTTAGCTTAGGGCGCATACTCTTTTAAATATATTTGAGTAGTTTCTTACATAATTATGGAAGGCTTCATCGGAAGTCAATGATTTTTCATGGTATAAGTTGTATACATTGTCTCAGCTTATTCTTATTCCAGCAGTGGCCCATTCATTAAATTTAGATTTATTACTCATTTGAAATTTTTTAACTGGACATATCTTACTAAATTCGTGGCATAGTGAAGAAAATAATATCCTGTAATTTTCATTGGGGTCATGGGAGTCAAAATTGGCCATTGAAAGATTACTTAACATGTTATCATTAAAAACATTAATTTCTTTTTAGTTAGCGGCCTAAATTTAATAGTCTTATTTAATTGCCGCTTTTTAACCAACTCAAAGGATACTAGTTAACCTGTATGGTCAGACCTAACTCCACTAATTTGAGACGAGTATTTTATGGCACAATTAGTATAAATATTATCTATGCATTGAGCTGATGTTGCTGTTATTCTTGTTGCTTCCTTGTATGTGCATTTTAAGTTAAATGAACCAAACAATGAAGTAAGCTTGCAGTGTTCAGGAGAATTTACTAACAAATCAATATTTAGGTGACCACAAACGAAAACTAATTTATTATCTCTTATAAGCTTAGGTACTTAAAATTTCTCCCATTATCATTAAGAATGATGACAAGTTTGATGCTGGTGGTCTATAAACACTTAAGAAAGTTTGGCCTTCAACTTCTGTTCATGCTACCTCACACAAGCAATCAACAGAGCAAGCGGTGATATATTTTTGTTCCTTATATCTAAGAGATTTGTTCCTTATATCTACGTAATATTAAAGTACCACCTCCTACTGAGGACCTGTTGTATGCACTAGTAACAGAAAAATATTAATTTTAAACAACATTCTATCTGGTTTTAGCCAGGTTTCACAAAAACATAAGATATCTATATCATATTTATCTATTAACATTTCCTCATCTAATATTTTGCCGGAGAAACGATTTATATTCTGATGATATAGTAAAATTGTGTTATTATACCTCTCCTTTGTCACATCTAAGGGTTTAAACAATGTGTTTTAAATTGGATTTTTAAATGAAAGCCAGATTTGCAATCACCACCCCCAAAAACCCATTACACGATACCCATATCGAATGTGTGAGAAAAAGTTGCATCCGCCATCTTGGATTTTAAAATGAATGCCAGATTTGCAATCACCACCCCCAAAAACCCATTACACGGTACCCATATCAAATGTTTGAGAAAAAGTTGCATCCGCCATCTTGGATTTTAAAATGAATGCCAGATTTGCAATCACCACCCCCAAAAACCCATTACACGATACCCATATCGAATGTTTGAGAAAAAGTTGCATCCACCATCTTGGATTTTAAAATGAATGCCAGATTTGCAATCACCACCCCCAAAAACCCATTACACGATACCCATATCGAATGTTTGAGAAAAAGTTGCATCCGCCATCTTGGATTTTAAAATGAATGCCAGATTTGCAATCACCACCCCCAAAAACCCATTACACGATACTTATATCGAATATTTGAGAAAAAGTTGCATCCGCCATCTTGGATTTTAAAATGAATGCCAGATTTGCAATCACCACCCCCAAAAACCCATTACACGATACCCATATCGAATGTTTGAGAAAAAGTTGCATCCGCCATCTTGGATTTTAAAATGAATGTCAGATTTGCAATCACCACCCCCAAAAACCCATTACACGATACCCATATCGAATGTTTGAGAAAAAGTTGCATCCGCCATCTTGGATTTTAAAATGAATGCCAGATTTGCAATCACCACCCCCAAAAACCCATTACACGATACCTATATCGAATGTTTGAGAAAAAGTTGCATCCGCCATCTTGGATTTTAAAATGAATGCCAGATTTGCAATCACCACCCCCAAAAACCCATTACACGATACCCATATCGAATGTTTGAGAAAAAGTTGCATCCGCCATCTTGGATTTTAAAATGAATGTCAGATTTGCAATCACCACCCCCAAAAACCCATTACACGGTACCCATATCGAATTTGTGAGAAAAAGTTGCATACGCCATCTTGAATTTAAAAATAAATTCCAGATTTGCAATCACCACCCCCAAAAACCCATTACACGATACCCATATCGAATGTTTGAAAAAAGTCTTCATCATCACTTTCACTTCCTCAAATGGTGCTTTTCGGGAGCAACTGCACAAGGTACTATTAGAAATACCCAAAACGCTATAGGTGTGCCTATAATATTTAAAGAGTTCCCTCGCTTTCTCCAGGATCCCATCATCAGATCCTGATTTCATAACAATGGAACCAACTAGAAAGTATACCCTTTCAAACGAAAAAAAATTCCAAATTGGTCCAGCTGTCTTCGAGTTTGAGGTTACATACATAAAAAAAAGTTTAAGACGAACTGAGAACCTTCTCCTTTTTTTTTGAAGTCGGTTAAAAAGCAATAATACCATCACAAAATAGAAATACGTACTTTTTATGAGAATGGCTTTTTTTTCGAAAATTTGCGCCCACTTTCTTCTAATAATATTTTTTTTTACATTTTCCCATAATAAAACAAATATTAAAAAAAAAATGTTAAAGAAATATATATTGAACAATAAAAAGTAATTGTTGGGTATGCATAATAAATCGTACTCAAAAAACAAAAAATATGACTTATGTTATTCAACGGATTGCTGCAATACATACGTACACAATAGATCGCGAATTATCGTTACCGGCGAAACGCTCCACGATGAGACGTGACCCCTCTCTGAGCTCCCGTGGACGACTGAATTTTCGACCGGTGTACGTTGCGTATGGTTCAAAATAGCGCGCAAATTAGAAGAAAAAATTAAAATTAAAACAACCAAGCGACATTTTTGAAATGTTAAAGCTGTAAATGATAGTATGATAATTAGAGAATAATATGAATTGAAGTTTATGAAAAAATTCAACAGTTTACTATCAAAATTCAGCGACGCACGAGCATGTTTTGTAAGGATTTTTGTCCAACTTTATGTATTTTTGTTTAATAAACTATAAAATATTTTTAAATTTTGCCAACTATGTTTGCTAACACATTTATTCTAGTGTTCATTACATATTTTTGTATGGTAATTAAAGTACTATTATAGGTTATATTCCTTTAGTTGTGAAGACCGTTTTGAGTTATTTTACTCGGCGCAGGCTTAATTGTCGAACAAATGTGGAATTTTTTACAATTATTTAAAAAAAACTGCAGCCCTTAAGGTGCGGGCCCTGCTCTGTGAAAGTATCTGGTTGGCTGGTTTTAGAAGATCTGATAAAACAATTCAAATTTGTCTTACATTTATCCTGTTTATTTATGTATAAATGTATATTTATGTATAAATGTATTAGTAAAAAATAAATATATGATTCTGTGAAAAACTATTCACGTTTATTCCCCGGGTAAAGGTGTACCTACTATGGAATAAACCTATCGTTTTGCCCGAAATCGATTACTTATTTTCTAATTTGAACAGTGCCAAGGGGATAGGCACTGATGATATATGCTTACATTTAAACACTCGGGGGCTCTGAGGGTAAATATGATGTATAGCTTTGTTTCGTGTTTGTGATCTCTCGACCGGCCGCGATTAGTTACGGAAGGGGAAGTGTGTTATAGTCCGCACTACGAATCTGTTCAAAACCTCATTTCATTTAAGTGGTCAAGGGAGAATATTGCATTGCGGGCGCTTCCTTGAATGTGTACTGATATAAGTGTTTTTACATTTTTATTTTTTTATTTAGTACTTTTATTAAGTATGGGCGCACTCTTGACCTCGATTTCGCCTGATGGTAAGCGATAGATGAGGTCTAAGATGGGACGAGCGAGCCCAGAAGATGCATATTTACTCGTGCTTTAAAGGCTGAAAGGTTATAAGTGGCAGGGAACACAGAAGCCGGCAGAGAATTCCACAGCTTGGCTGTGCGCACAGTAAATGTGGAGGAGAAACGCTTGGTACGACAAGACGGTATATATTTTTTTTATTTTTATTTAAAATAGGTTCGCGTTTGACCACCATCTCACCTGATGGTAAGTGATGATGTGGTCGAACATGGATTAACCAAGTGTGGGTGGTACCCAGCCGTGCGTCTGGTAGACTGGTAGTGAAAGGGAGATGGAGGAATCAGGTGAGGAATGAAGTAGGTGAAGAGGTCTGTCAAACTCCCTCACAACTTGCACCGGGGGCTGCGGAAGCACTTTAGTCAAATACCGCGCCATCTTTATCGTCAAGTATTGCCATTGAAAACAAAGTGCATACTGTAATTTAAAAAGGAAAAAAATATACTGCCTACATGATACCTAGTAAATGTGCTATCATCGTCACGGAGATCCGTAGTCCTTATCAGTGTGCCCGCTAGGAGAATAAAGTCTCCACGTGCTCCGGATACTCGTCTTGTCCTTCTTTAGTTTGATTTTTTGCACTCGTCGCCACAACGTTACCTCATTCTGATGCCTGGATTCGACTCTAATCAAGCTGACCTAGACTCCGCGTGACATGACGTGATCTTTATCTACGGCCTACGCATCCGAATTTTCCATTGTGTTAACTTTATACAACAACCTATAGAAGTATATAAATGGCACCTTGCAGCAATCGATAATGATTTGCAAAAAAAATTTTTGCAAAAAATAAAACCGGCTTCCATATCAAAACACTACAAAGCCAAAAATAACTTTAATTTCGGAAGTCGGTGTTATTGGTTTTGGATTTTCTTTTTTTTTTCACACCGCCTTCCGAAATTAAAGTTATTTTTGGCTTTGTAGTGTTTTGATATGAAAGTCGGTTCTATTTTTTGCAAAAAAAATTTTTGTCACGCTTTTTAGTGGGTCGGTTTGTAATTTATCTAGTTACAAAAGCCATAATGTCAACAACTTATCACCTTTTACAAAATATTGCTTTTCCCGATGCATAGCCGTTAATTTTTGAGGAGTTCTCCTGGTACATCACCATCAGCTCTACATCACCATATGTATTGTGACGAGCATAAAGTGTTTAACATCCGTACTCAAGTAATTTAATCGCAATCCACGAAATACTTATTATTGAGGAGTTTCAGTGGCCATCTGTGGTCTTCATCATCAGTTCAACTTCCCCAAATGGTACTTTTCGGAAGCAACTGCTCAAGGTACCTACCTACTAGAAATACCCAAAACGCTATAGGTGTGCCTATAATATTTGAAAAGTTCCCTCGATTTCTCCAGGATCCCATCATCAGGTCCTGATTTCGTAACAATGGGACCAACTAGAAAGTATACCCATTCAAACGCAAAAAGAATTTTTCAAATCGGTCCAGCCGTCTCCGAGTTATGAGGTAACATACATAAAAAAAAAAGTTCAAGACGAATTGAGAACCTCCTTTTTTTGAAGTCGGTTAAAAAGAACTTGTCGGTTTTTTGAACTTACCTAGTGACGCAAAACGTATATAGGTACGTATAAACAATGCCATTCGTTTAGCGTAGCTAGTAAATTAAGGGTTTGTTTAGCAACAGTAGATTGTTTAATCATTAGCAATCTCTTTGTGGTAACCTACGCTAATTAAGACTTATGGGCTCTGGAAATCTACAAACAAAGCGACTAGAATTTCAGAGTGCCTTTGGCACTTTTGATATATACCGCTAGATGGCGTTGGTTTCTCAAACACAGTGTAGCGGAAAACTTATGACGTCAACGGTCAACCTACAGGAATGACTTAAGATGGCAGGAAGTCTGTAATTCACCTAATTCTGTCCTGTCTGTATTACTACAGTCGAATTTGGTGTCACTTCAAGAATATAAGGAAGAGATTTGAAGTAGGTACCTACTACGTTTCAATTTATTATATAAATGGGGCAAGTTCTAGAAAAGTTACTCTGATTCATTGGCGCAACGTGTGAATATTTAAATCTTTCAGGCATGCGGATTGACGTCACCAGGGGTTATTGATCACCAACAAGGTTTCCAGCAAACCTACTCTAAGTAAACGTCTTACAAGCTAAGCGGCTAGATAATATAACGCTCGGACGCCATTATTAATCACTGGACCGTCTCGGGAAGGAGACTGGTAAAATAACGCAACAGCTTGGGTCGTTAGACAGGGCCTTAAGCCATGGACTCACTAACTGAGCCCATTATTGTGCAGGATAGCCTTACAGAGATAGCCTGTTATAGGATAAAGAATGGCTATGAGGGTCTTGAAGGGCGTTTCGCATTGAGTATGACTTTTATTTGATTGATATCTTTTGCCAAAGTAGGTGAGCTGTGGGTTCGTTAGCGTTGATTTAGCAAGACCTCGACTCTATTCATCTATTGCAACTTTTATTAGGTGTAGGGTTAGTTTACTACTTATAACTACACAGGTCTCCTACTGGCTTATGAGTTATGACTGTAAAGGATTAATGTTATTTAAACGGGATCAATAGATACCCTTGCTTTGTTTTTGATTCCCTATAAAAAGTTATTTCGCAAAAAGATCCAGCGACAATAAAAATTAATGATAGGATAGTCCATTAAATGTTTTCTCTAGCAACAAACAATTCCTGCTAAACACACCATTACTTACTGAAGTCGAACTGGCTGGGGTCCGACAAATCCTAGCACATTTATCTCCCTTTGCGTCCGCAGCTTTATTGTAAGGCCCGCATGAATACCGGCGCGTCTGGATGCACGCGACATTCTGTGACGTCACTGGCCGACATATGCAAATATCTAGAATATTCCGACGAACGAAGCGCCCAGCGTCTCTATGTGCAGATGCTTTAATGGCCCGCCGTGGTTCACTTCAAAATTCGATTTGGTATCTACTATCTCTCTTTGAGATGCCCTGATGTGAGTCTGCTCACTTTTGGATAGGGGATGCCTCGTTTAATGTTAGTTTATGGGCAAAGGATTTCGGCTGTACGATTCTGAATGTTTCAAAAATGTATTCTCGGATTTGTCTGGCAAATAAATTTGTGTTAGTGCAGTTAGGCTTTATTTCAGACATCGAAACGAGTTCGTGTTGAAAGTTCGCTGTCTAGATTTTGAACTTTTATAATTTTTCACCATTTTGTTCGGTGTGCAGTTTTCCTTTGAAACGTGTTTTTTTTTTGTAATTTTTTTTATTTATAAGGGACATAAAGCAGTTAGGTACATGTTGAGATGACACATAAATACATAAGTATTCTTTAGACCATATAGATAAACATACAGATGTCCACAGAATAATCAAATAGGTACACATAGGTCAAATATACACGGATTAACCTACCTATAATTGAAAAAACAAACCGTTTTTTTTAAGTATCACTATTTGTTTTTTTATTAATTGAGATTTTGTTGTTAATACAATATGATGGCATGATGGTTACGAATAATATTTGCTTTGAGGTTCACGAAAATTCTTACCTATTTTGTCCTATTGCTTAAACTTCAATAACATGTAATTTTACGTCAGTATACAATCTTGAGCAATATTTAATATGTACAAGTGCATTTTAATGACAGGAAAACGACCCTTAATCGTCCATCCTCGATACAAATGTACAAAAACCAAGTCTACATTTAACTCTACAATTAATAATTTTCCTAATTTTAAGATGAACCAGATGAACATGGGATTAGTCAGACAACCAGACAATATTATTTGACGAAATACAGTAAAGTTCTTTACTCGGTAGCCAAGGGTAACAACGTTTTTATAACCCTAATAATGGCTTCCATTCATACAATGGTAACTCTATTTCGTATCCTGAACAATAGTGCCTACTTACCTTGATTTATTGAGAGTGGAGCCACTGAATGATTCAAATGCTGTAAAAAGGACAACAGATGACGGTCTACTGTTAGTTTACTCACTTTTCTAAGGGTAAGTGATGGCTGTTAGCCTTGTAAATGGTAGTGATATAATTTTTTGAGACATTCGGCAAGGAATGGTAGGAAGTAAAACAGCACGTAGATAGTTTCAAAAATTCTCTTACATCGATCCAAAATTTGCTAGGTAGCACCTAAAAATCTTGTACTATAGGGAGTTAGAAAGAGGATGAAGTTGGTTTGGTGGTAAGGGAAAAAAATTAGATGCAGCGCTGAAACATAAGGTCGAAAGAGTTACACAGAGCACAAGCTTGGATAACGTAGTTGACACAAGCACATTTTAATTATAACTTCGTAAGCTTCCCAATTAAGAGTGAGCGTCGAATAACACGCCAGCAGTTCTCATAGTTTTGTTAACTCTCTATTAAACCTTTATGCTTCAAGGATTTATTACGAGGTAGATGTTAAAAAGTACTAGAGTAGAATCCGTTCGTTATCTGCATCGTAGTAAAATCTTAACGGTCTGTACAATAAAGAGATAAAAAGTTGGAATCAGTTCAATCCAATAATTCTTTAAAGGCTGGGCTAAGGCTTGCTCTCTTCAGTGCACCTATTTCAATTCCATTCTGCTTGATTACGTCACCACTGCCGCCATGCTTTTAAAATGCTAACAATTCGAAAGAGCTATAAAGAATTTTACTTGTGATAATTGTAATGAATTACGTAATTTAAGAGCTACATGGTTTTTCCGCACATGAAGACCTCTCTGAAGGTATTCCCCTCATATATCGAGCATATTCTTTTTACTTAGACTATCCGAGTTCAATGCTTAATAAAGTTGATGAGAGTAAGCCCTAGTTTTACAAAATTTATTCGGGGCAGCTGCAAAAACGTGTCCAGGCGTTCGAAAGCAATTAGTTACCGTAACATTACGTTATATAAAAGGGTCAAAACCGTCAAAAAGACCGATGAAAAATTACGTAAGAGCATTTTGTCGGTAGAACCGGGTCTCGTGTGATCAATATTGGACCAATCATACCCGGACGTTGCGTCGGGCGGCTTTGCCAAAACACAGACGTCACAGCCTTATAGCTGGCGGCGAATAAATAAAAATGTGTTCGGGGTAAGTGCCATATAGCCTACTAGTTTCAATTCATTTGATAATTTTCAACGTATAGGTTTTTGTAAATTACATTGTAAAACAAACTTAGTACTGAGGTGCATATTTTTTCCAAGAGTTTTAGCCATATGTGAAATAGAGTTACTCATTTATCATCGTTATGGTTAAATAAGTATACAAGATACGTAGTAATAATTATCTATATAAATAAAAATGAATCGCTAAATGTGTTGCTAAGCGCAAAAGTCGAATACGGCTGAACCGATTTGGCTGTTTTTTTTCTTGTGTTCGTTATTGTTAGGAGAAGGTTCTTATGAAAGAAAAAATTAAGAAAATTGCACGGAAAATTATAAATTTTAAGAACACTTTACTTAATTTTTTTTTTGAAAATATAAACTTTTTCAATTTAATATGGATTTTGGGTAAATTTAAATAGACTAACATACACGTTACTAACACAACACACATGGCTAGTAAAGTTTTATCTCACCTATTCCCGTGTCGGAATACCAACAAAACTATGTATATACCCGCCAGAAAAAAAAATAAGAACGTTGTACATATATCATAAAGCATTAGAATAATAAACACTTTGTTTTGAAATATTCTTTTTATTATTTAAACCAATTCGAATTCAATATTCATAGTTATGACAGGACAACGTCTGTTGGGTCAGCTAGTAATTTCTAAAAATATATAATTAATTCCACTATATTTATTTGCTGATATTATTTTTCATTTGACTCCTAGATTTATTACGAAGAAAACGAAATTAATTTAGGGAATTCCGCCCACGAAGCTTCTCAATTATTATTCTGTGTTACCAGAACAAGTTACAGTTACAGTTGAAATAGGCAGCGATTGCGAACTTTCCCACATAAATGTCTTACCCGGTCATTAAAGTTGAGAAATTTGGATGCACCACCGATTTTTAATTATTTGTTTTTGGATAGGTCAACTCTGTTATATTTTTGACTGCTCAGAACATTTTTATTTGAAAACGATTGAAAAGGTCCCTTTCTGAAAGAATACTTTAAAGGAAAACGCTAGATGGAAATCGGAAGAGTTTTCCAAAAATACTGTTATGACGGTTATAATATTGTAACCGTCACCATTATTTGCTTAGTCGATGAAGGTGAAGTCATATTTTTTTTTTTTAAAGTACCTATATCAATAATATTAACATCGAGTGTGTACTCTGCAGTGGGACACAACAGGCTAAAAATACGTACCGGTACTTGGTCATCTATAACATTTAACTAAAACAGTCAGATTGCGAATATAAATTTCTACTTCCTACGATAAACGTCGAAGCTGTAGAAGTAAAAGGCGGAAGCTTTTACGTTCATTCAACTCGACCGAAAGCCTTCATTGTGTCTTTGCCTATCGTATGACTTAGGTCTGTTAAATTTATTTGCTAAAGGTGAGATTTAAAGTTACACTTGATTAATTTTTTCAATTAAAACTATTTCAAAACTATTTTTTTCTGTGAATATTCCGATAGATATATATGTACAACAATTGGTCCACCTGGAAAGTATAGGTACCCTTTCAAACAAAGAAATAATTTTCCAAATCCGATCTTCGAGTAATCGGGGAACATACATAAAAACAGATATCGACGAACTGAGAATCTCCTCCTTGTTTGAAGTCGGTTAAAAGGTTAATAATTACAGCGAGAGTAAAAAGTCTATCTTTTTACTCTCGCTGTAATTATTATTATTTTAAAAATCGTTTCTTCTATAAGAAACGTTTTTTAAAATGATAAGTAATGACCATCAATATACGAATAGTTGTTAATTCTCTTCGTCTAAATACCCGAATTAAAATGAATGCGGCATGCAGTTTCAATGCTATATCAGCTTTATAAGCGTGGTAGACTATGCATCAATACTACCAATACAGATCATGCAGGTTATAAGCACCACCGATAAATTTTATCAAGCAAAGAATTTTGGTATTTAAAGCGAAATTAATCAAGCCTTGTGAGGCATAAACTAGTCGCTGAAAAATATTTGCCAGTTTTCATCAATTTTCCCTTAAAGGCCGAGGTTTTTGCGAACGGTTTTCCGAATAGTAATTTAATTTTAGCAAAGACCATAATGACGGTAAACTGACGGCCTGTCAAACGATTAATTAAATAGTTATAAACTTAATTTGACTGCTACGGGATTTACCTAAATAAATTACCTAGGAATAATTTCATTACTGCCATAATTATAAAAAGCGTTGACGTAAGCTCCTTAGCTTAAAATGTTTTATATCTTAGCAGATTGATCAACTACAAAGTAAAAATCAAAGCTCTTGATTGATATATAATGTTACGCCAGTCGCTTAGTGAAGTACGTCGAGAAACTTCGACAGAAATCTAGAATGTTCGAGACATTAGTGCCATCTAGCGGCGAG
The DNA here is from genome assembly GCA_943138885.2 of Tholera decimalis. NCBI lineage: Eukaryota > Metazoa > Arthropoda > Insecta > Lepidoptera > Noctuidae > Tholera > Tholera decimalis. Next base: position 16,364,570 of record OW964559.2, read on the forward strand.
TAGCAGTACAGAGTATATCGAGTCGAGACACTAACGCCATCTAGCGGCGAGTAGCAGTACTGAATATCTCGAGTAGCTGCTGGAATATTCTTGGCCGTGTTGGCGGTGAGTCGATTTTACAAGAATGTTCTAGAACTCATAGACCGGGGTATAAATAGATCGCAAAGGGATGCAGAAAGTCAGTCTTTACGAGATAGATACGAGGCGATATAATCGGACCTCTATAAGTGAATTTTAGTGCGATTTAATTGCTAAGTGACGAGTATTGTAGTGCGAATAACTGTGTTAATTTTTATTTGGTATTTATTTAAGTAGTGTTAATTTTGGTTTAATTGGTGTAAATTATTTCTATCCCGAAAACCCCAGCTCGTAACAATAATTATTAATACTTGCTGATCCTACACACGTTGCCATGTCCAAATAATAACTTAACATAATATATGTCCTTTCAGTAGTTATGACTTTCAAATTTTCTGTAATCCTGATTAAAGAAAATCATCATCTGCTTAGCCTTCCCAACAATGCATCCAGTCTAACCGAATGCAGCTGAGTATTAGAGTTTTACATGGAGCAACCGCCTATCTGACCTCCTGCCAACGCAGTAGCTGCCCAACGAGCACATTAGTGGAAATAGCAGCCTATTTTGTTACTTTGGGCTGTAAAATGGCGCTTTAAGGGTTCAAAAAGCAGTTCAGAGTTGCATATCTACATCCGTAAACGTCTATAGTTATAAAAGTTACTTAAGGTGCTATAAGCTGAATCAAATACCACCCTAGCCTTCACAGTAGTCCACGGTAGAACTCATTTACCACTTACACCTTTATATGAGAGTTACGAAGGTCATTCTGCCACTCACAGCTGTACAGAGGTTTCCATTGTAACTTTTATAGGTTATAGTTATAGTAACCACTATTATACTACTAGAAGTTCCATTATAGAAATAATAGAAACTCTTATGCATACTATAGTTACAAAAAAATCATCAGGGTAACTAAGGCCTTTAGTAGCAATAGTCATTCCTTGCAGGCTCAATCCATTCGCCATTTTACAGCCGCTTTTGTAACTATTATAACACATTTAAAAACACTAAACACTAAACAATAAAAATGGATGCTAAACGAATAAGTACGTAACTACATATTATAACCTCAAAAACAAGAAAATAGGAGCTTTTTGTGGCTGTGAGTTGCACTAGGGTAACAAAAATCACTGGAAGCGTTAGAAGGGTGAAAATTAGCGCTATGATTCTCAAATGGGAGTTATTAGAGCTCAAACTGCAGGTTATGACTACATTACAATGACGCCATGATTTTTTAAGAAAACTTATAATTCACTTGCAAAATTGAGTTGATATACATTGGTTTTTTAGTTAAATGTGCATTAAATGTACCGGTAAACAATCGGCCACTTGCAAATAGTAAGTTATCGACACGTAAAAATACGGAAATAAAATGTATTCTGTATAACAAATAAAAAATATCACATATCTTTTGTTATTTTTTTAAATATCATAAAAGCGCGTTAAAATTACTCAAAAATAATCTTATATATCTACAGTAAACTGGACAGCGTTTTAAGTATCTTTATATATCTTGCTAATACAGAATACAAACTTTTACTTCTTTTTGTTTTATTGTCATGATGGCGACGAAAACACTTTACCAAACTATTACAAATAATGTCAACTGAAGATATAGAATAAAGAACTATAATCAATTCATTCGTTCAAAGTAGTTCAAAATCATTCAAAAGTAGCGCTATGAGAGCTTTAGTATAGCGTTAATAAATCGTTATAGCTATTAAGGAACCTTTATGCAACCGTTGTGCAGGTTAAATGGAACTTTAGGTTGCATAAAATGGCGCCCAAATAGCGCTACAGCGGCTGCTTTAAGTCTGTAGTAGACGCTCTAGCGCTTACGTCTATTACCATAAGTAATAATCGGATACGCTCTAAAGCCCTAATGCAGCCCATTTGTGCTAGTTGGGTGGGTAACACGCCCTAGCCCTTTGCCTCGCCCACGGCGTCGGACGTCGGCCGACGATCTCCGGCCACCGTAGGCGCGGGCATGCGGACAGCGAGTAAAGAGCAACTCGCTGTCCGATCATGGACCATGCCCGGGTCGACGGCGCGTCGTGTTCCACGCGCGCCTCAAAGAGCGTCAGCAACATGACGAGGCCCCCTCTGCAGAGGGCCGAAGCCCGCCGGGGTCGTGGGACTCATCCCGTTACCGTGACCCCGGTACGTAAAGGGTTATTGAAGGAACACCGTGGATTTTTGTCAGTAAAAGTCTGACAGTCCCTCCCACCCTGCCCGGAGTGGGAGGACTTATTTGATAATTTTACCACGTTAAAAAAAAGCCCTTTGCCTAGACCAGTGTCAGAGTTTCTGACTTCTGACTGCCCGTAACCCCTGTCAAATATATCGAAATAACAGCCGGGATCAACGGCTTAACGTGCTTCCCGAGGCACAAGGTTATTACACCGCCATCTTCCAAACTCCGGGCTACTACAGAGAAACCTATAGAAAAACCCAATAGCACTTAATGCCCGGCTCGGAAATCAAACCCAAGATTTCCGCTTCCGACGCTCGCCCGCGACAGTCGTGCCGCTCCGCGCTCTCGATCGTTCCGTGCCTGAGTCATCGCTCCGCTTCGTCACGCCCGCCGTGACGTCACTCGTAGTCGCCGACTACGACGCCTGGTCCGGATCCGCCTTTTTCGAGGCGGTGAAGGATTTCCTGTTTCTATAACAGAGTATCGTCAAAAACAATTTGGTTTGGCCCCTTCAGGGTAAAACCACAGTTTCGTGGTCCTTGGTTGGAAACCTCACGGTGTCAACAATACCAAGGGGGTGCTGACCCGACGCACCCGCTGATCCCCTTCAGGGTGAAGCAGTAAATTGGAGTCGAGTGCTAGGTTTTGGCCTTGGGGGATCTCCTAGTCAAACCTAGTTACTGAGTTTCCTTTTCAGCTACACACCTAGTGTCGGTTGGGTGTGTCTACCCCTTCGCACTAGACCCAATAGGGCCCGGTTCGCACAATAAGACTGGCGACCGGTTACAAGCTTAGGGCTCACCATTAGGTACTCACCTCCCAGTCTCTACCCGACTGGGAGGGTTACACATCCCCGGACCCATCCATCCGGGGAGTTAGGCCAGTTAGGCTTTAAATAGGCCCCCCGCGGGAGAGAAATCTCCAAAATTTCCCCATTCAATTTTGATCCAATTGCCAATCATGGCGAACTCCAATATTTTGGAGATTCTGTTAGAAATCCTTAGGGAAAACCCTACTATTTCCGCCAAATATGGCGGAAAAATCCAGCGTGAAATCGCTAATTGTCCCCCGGCTACCGAAGCCAACGTCGCTGATTTTAGTGACGCGCTTGACAGCCCATTATCTCCCCCGCTTGCCGATCAAGGCATCCCGGTAGGTCAGTTCACGGAAGTATTTATTAACTCCGATCCCATTGTTCGTCAAACAACGAACGACTTCCAGGTAGATAGCCCTTTATTGCCCCCGCCCGCCGACAAAGTCGTGCCGATCGCCCGATTCCCGAAATCACCCATTGTTTCCGGCCCACCTGCTAATCCCATTGTTCCTAAAACAATGGACGCCGCGCAGGTGTGCGCTGCACCTGAATTCCGTGAAATGGACACCACTGAACCTGTGTCCAATAACAACTCTGACAATGATTTGTCATCATGCCCCTCGTCCTCGGAAGACGACTTTCAAGTCGTCACCGGTGGCAAGAGGAAGAAAGGGAAAACCTCCCAGGCCAGCAAGGCCAAAAAGACCACCGCGTCGCCCCCGTCCCCAACTCAAACGCCCGTTCGACCCGCTAGCCCCGCCCCAACTACCTCTGCTCGAGCGCAGAATAGTCGTCCCGCCAGCCCGATAGCCCAAACTTCCTCAGCCCAAAGGAAGCAACGCCCTCCGCCCCCCTTTTACATCCAGGACAAGGGTAAATGGACTGATGTGTCCAAGATGTGTGTTGATCGAAAGATCAACTACACAAACGCCCGTGCCTGCCAAAATGGCATTAAAGTCACCGTCCCTACGTCGAACGACTATAGGGAACTATATCGCGCCCTCCGTGAAAGGAATATTTCCTTTCACACTTTCTCCTTCCCCGAGGACACGCCCACTCGTGTTATTATTAAACGTGTCCCTAAAGAAATCCTAGTACAGGATATTAAAGACGACCTTGCCGATCAAGGTATACCAGTGATCGCCGTCCATCGCTTACATAAAGCGAGAGGCGGTGAATTGTACGACATGGTTCTTGTCATTTGTGAACCAACCGAAGGCCATCACCCAATATTTAAGATTAAGTCTATTTGCTCCTTATCCGGTATCTCAATAGAAAAGCCCTACAAAACCGCAACAGTGGGACAATGCCACCGTTGCCAACTGTATGGCCATGCGCAGAGCAACTGCTATGCGACTCCCAGATGCGTCAAGTGTCTGGGCGAGCATAGCACTGCGGACTGCCCACGGCCTAAAGACCGAACCCTCTGTTCGGAACCACCCAGCTGCGTTCTCTGCGGCCAGACCGGTCACCCGGCAAACTACCGCGGCTGTCCCAAAGCCCCCAAACTCGCTCCTAAATTAGCGAAGCGCGCCAACGCCCGCCAACAGAGAGAGGCACCTTCTTCTCAAATTCCCCAACGTCTCGCTCCTCAGAGACCGTCCCCGTGGAACAGGCTAAACCACGAAAAAGCCTTTCCCTCCTTGGCCCCTGCCAAACCTTTGCAGGCACTGATGGATATACCCATCGCAGCGCAGATCCTGCCTATAGCAGTGGCTACAGAGCCCACAGCCAGTCACAAACCCGCGCCTCAAACCACTGCTGCTCCTGCAGTCAAACAACCGCCCAATCCCTCACCCGTCGCGCATGGCGAGGCTTGCGCCCAGACTATACTGCGCCATTATAGGTTATTTATGACCCGCCAAGCCAGATCTCTCCGCGATGCCCTTCTGGCTGCCGAACAGCAGAATAACGGCAAAATTACGACGGCAATGTACAGCCAAATATTCAGCACACACAGTGATGTGGTGCTAGGTCTCGACCAGATGGATGCGATGGACTGATCCAATGGATTCCCAACGCATAAACCACACTAGGCCTCGATCCCTCAAATTAGGTTTTTTCAACGCCAATGGAATTTTCAACCAACGCGCCGAAATAACTAAATTCCTCCGCGACCACCAATTAGACGTCCTCCTTATACAGGAGACCCTTTTGAAACCCCACCGCGCTGATCCCAAAATTGCGAATTATCGTCTAGTTCGCAATGACAGAACACGTTGCCACGGCGGCGGTACCCTTATTTATTATAGAAAGGAGTTATACTGCATCCCTCTGACCCCACCCGCGCCTCTCTCTCACCTAGAGTACTCTGCCTGTCGACTAGGCATGACTGGTCATCCTCCGATAACCATCATCTCTGCCTACCATCCCCCACCATCGGTCGCGTCTCTTGCTTCAGACGATCCTATCGCGCTCACCAGCGATCTCACGACTCTCTTCGGCCTGAGTGACTCCGTCTTACTAGCGGGCGATCTCAACGCCAAACACCCCGCTTGGAACAGCAACACGACAAATGCCAGAGGCAGAATCGTGTATAACCTAGGCGCGACCCTAAACTACGACGTCATCGCTCCGATGACTCCCACCCACTACCCACACGACCCCAACCATAACCCCGATGTCCTCGATGTGGCGCTCCTAAAGAATGTAAACCTCCGTTTACACTCCATAGAAGCGCTTCACGAGCTCAACTCGGATCACCGTCCCGTTATCCTACACCTAGGTTCCTGCTCAGGTAACCATGATCCTACCCAACCTCCTCCGACCCAATTGATCACCGACTGGAGGAAAGTAAGTGAAAAACTGAAATCCACCACTTCGCCTCAATTGGACACCATTCCTGACCACATAGTCTCAGTCGCTGACACGACGGCGGCGATCGACTCGCTTACAAATCACGTACAATCCGTCCTGAACGATTGTTCAAGGGAAGTTCCTGTAGTGGAAGACCACCGCTGGAAACTCCCGGACGATGTACGGAATCTGATAACCGAGAAGAACGCAGCCATCCGTGCGTACAGCGCTTTTCCCTGCGCCGCAAACAAAGCTCACATGCGCAACTTACAGCGTGCTTTAAGGAAACGCATTACCGAGCAGCGTAATGCGAGCTGGGACAAGATGCTGAGCGAACTTGAGCCCACCCATCTTGCCTTCTGGCAGCTTCAGAGGAAGTTACGATCCACTGAAGAGGCCACAATGCCTCCTCTCATTCGTCCCGATAAGAGTGTCGCCTTCGATAACTCTGAAAAAGCAGAATGCCTAGCCGACAGCCTAGAGTCCCAGTGTTCTCCCAGCTCTCAACCAGTAGACCAAGCCCACCTCGATATGGTGAACGCCGAAGTCGAACGTAGAACTTCCCTTCCGCCCGTCGAAGATCCCGATAATCCACTGGCCCCCATCACTCCTGATGAGGTCCAGGATATCATTAAAAGTCTCCAACCGCGAAAAGCCCCTGGCTCCGACGGCATCACCAATAGGGTTTTCAAACTTTTCCCCGCCCAGCTTATAGTGCTAATGACTGCCATCTTCAATGGTGCATTGAGCAATAATATGTTCCCCGCAACCTGGAAACAGGCCACCGTCATAGGTATTCCCAAACCAGGCAAGCCCAAGTCTGACCCGTCTAGCTACCGTCCCATTAGCTTACTCAACGTCCTTGGTAAAATCTATGAAAGGCTTATATATAAGCGGCTCAAAGATTTTGCCGAAGCAAAGAGTCTTATACCCAATGAGCAGTTTGGATTTAGAACCGAACACTCATGTATCCAACAAGTCCACCGCATCATAGAACACGTCAGCGCCGGCTTCCAACGGGGCGCAATAACGGGAGCCTTATTCTTCGACATAGCGAAAGCGTTCGACAAAGTCTGGCACAATGGCTTAATCTATAAGCTATACCAACTCGGCGTGCCTGACCGTCTCGTGCTCATCCTACGGGACTTTTTATCGAATCGCACTTTTCGTTACCGAATTGAGGGGGAGCTTTCCTCCCCCCATCCCATTCGCGCAGGAGTTCCTCAAGGCTCCGTACTATCCCCCCTCGTTTTCACGCTATTCACTAGCGATATCCCCAAGCATAAAAATACTCAGCTAGCCCTATTTGCCGACGATACGGCTATCTATTATACCGGTCTTAAACCCGATGCCATCGCTCGCACTCTCCAAACTTCCGCAAACACTCTGGCCAAGTGGTTCCGGAAATGGAGAATCGAAGTCAATCCAGACAAAAGCCAGGCAGTCCTCTTTTCTAAGCCGCGGATAAACCCACCCTCCCCCCGTCCGATTACCATGTACGGCAAGCCGATCCCCTGGGAAAAGCAAGCCAAATACTTAGGCGTGGTCCTCGATAAACACCTTTCCTTCGCTGAGCACATAAAGCAGGCACGTTCGCGCGCCGCTTTCGCTCTAGGTAGGCTCCACTTCATTCTTAGCTCCCGCAGCAAGTTATCACTCAGGTGCAAGCTGCGTATTTTCACCGCGGTCATCCGTCCCATCATGACCTACGCCTGCGTTGTTTTCGCACACGCAAAGCCCTACCTCCTCCACAAGATGCAGACCCTTCAAAACCGATTCCTCCGTAGAGTCACGGGAGCCCCCTTTTATGTTCGAAATGAGCTTCTTCACGTAGATCTCAAGATGCCCACCATCCAGCAGTTCATGAAACGTGTCTCCAAGCGTTTCTTTGATACTGCAATCCAACATAGGAATCCCCTTATCGTATCGGCCGCCCAATACGAACCCTCGCGTATCTCTAAGATTCGCCGACCAAGGCACACCCTTGTCACTCCCGATGACGCAATCACCCTGCTCCAAGAGAGCAGTAGGGAAACAAGTACAGTGGCACACAAAAACAAAAACCGACCGTCCTTCCGTCCTCGCCGCCGAGGCCCGCCGCGACGTCCCCGTAATAGTCCGCCCCGACCCTTGCCAGAGCCAGCCCGCGACGCTGAGCCAGTAGCTTTTAATTCCCTTATTAATAATAAAAATGATATGATCCAGCCTGTCCCTAGCTGCCCTCCCACTGCGACGCCCTAAGCCGAGGTCCGTACCCCACAGGGGGTGCCTTAGCGTGTAGTCGCCTAGTTTGTAAGTTTTCTAATAAGCCCTGGCTGGAGGCTTTAATTAATTAATTAATTAAGGCAACCACAGGCAAGCCCGGTTAAGCAGCCGACAACCTCAGAGGTTGACCTGCGAGATGCCACACACAAAAAAAAAAAAAAAAAAAAATCAAACCCAAGACCTCATGCTCAGCAGTCGCGTTTGCATCTACTTGACCAACGAGGTAGTTCTGATTAAAAAGCATATGTTTATTTATGGAATTCATAATATACAACGTGTAACGGAAACCCCATATCTATCCAAAAGGACTGAAGACAACATCTGGTATGGAGTCTCTATGCAAAGTTTCAGCTCAAAATAAGTGACTCACAGAATTGACCCCAAATTGTTGATTTCGTATGTTTCTTGAATACCAATAATAACAAACGTGTCACATCACTATGAGGGTCATCACTTTCCACGTCACTTGCCAATAAAACGATAATTCTCTTCGTTCTTCTTAATTTGAAAAATTCGGTCTCTGGTATCAATGTATTGAAATTTCTAATAAATTCCACACATGTAGACATAGGATTAGAAAACCCTGGCCATATATTTTTTTATCATCCAAAGAAGCCGTGCACTCGGTATGTATATATCCTTTAAATTACACGTTGTATAGGATATGTCTTTGTTTGTTATCTCGACCACCGCTTCCTAAACAAATTAAAATAGTGATGACACATGGAACATAGTCAAACATAGGTATTTAGATACGTAGTGAAATTGATACGAGTTCCGCTGACAAGGGTGAGAGGTGAGATACAGGGGTGTCGGACTTACGAGCGGGCCACTGTAGGGGCATCAGGAAAGAGGAGCGTTTGTGACCCCTGCCTCGTATGTTTGTACGTCATTTATTTTACGTGATAACAAATGTATTTTTCTTGTATCTTTTTATGCTAAATAATAAATAAGTAGAATGTTATTATTTAGACTTCAAATACGAAAAAGGTCAGCTATGCATTCGGCCAGTTCTTTATTGTTATCATATGGCTTTTAAACCTTAAAGAGTAATTAATCAAGTAGTCCTACATGCCTACTAGGGCCCATTTAGGATGAATTGCAGAAAATCAAATTTACTAATCCATAATATACATTTTGTAAGTTATCTTTTTTGAGTGCATTTGTAATCATTTTCGTTAACAGTTCTTTCCGTTAGTTAACTCTTATTAATTCTCTATACAATTTTTCCTGCAGTTTTCAGGTACAAAATTACAATTTAGTCAACGTGAAAAAATATCTTAAACTCGTATATTTTCTATAACATGTAACACGTGCAGTGCTTTTAGGGAAACCATGAGATAGGCGAAAAGTTGCGTACTTATTTCAAAATATGTTTAAATAACAAATAAAATCCTGGAGAATTGCGAGTTGGATTCGCCTACCGAGGGTTCCGTACGATCAGATCCTTTCATAATATACTTCACTTGAATTAGTAGGTAGCATCAATTTTAAATTCGATAAGACTATTTTTTATTATGTAATTACAACGGTATAGTTTTCAGATTTTTCTTGAACCGGTAATATAAAACACTGTTATTTGCCAAATTTCATAGATCTAGGACAACGGGAAGTACCATATCAATTTTGATTCCCTTGAGAGTGTCAAAATAAGTGCTTTTTCCGGCGTAAACGACCGTATCTTTTTTACGTTAATTTAGAAGTTCGATTTTTTCACAGATTTAAGGGACTGTAGACCTGAGTATATAGTTTTAATTTAAATTCGATATATCGACGCGTTCCCATATAAATGTTCTTGACAGACAGACAGACGGACCACAAAGTGATCCCATAAGGGTTTAGTTTTTTCCTTCTGAGGCACGGAACCCAAAAGAACTTTAAAAGGCGTTTTCCAAAGCCTGTGATCTATGGTAGCCTATTGCTCAGGGTTAAGACAGACGGACCCAAAGGGCATACATGTTTAATGCTCGTCTTCAGAGATTTCATCAACATTGTATGGACCAAGAAATGCCCAAGGGTACATTTTCATGAATGTGCATATGGTTTGGCATAATCATATTTGCAAGTTACGCACATCCCATAAAGTTATTTTTTTAAGCAGTTACGTAGGCTGCTTCAAAAATAACTTTATTGAAAAGTCTTTAATGCTAGCATTGTAGAAAAGGTGATAGGTAAGGTCATAAGGTATGCTGGTATTAAAATAAAGCCCATATTATTTCAGCTTTGTTTATCTCTAAATAAAATTAAATGTATTGAGGAATTACAACTCCACTTGTCTCATCGGAAAGCTTCTTATTAATGTTTTAAATCAGATAAGCATTGCTTTATGTCATCATTCCACGAGTCAACAAATCATTTTTTTAAAGCACAATAACTTCATAGCAGTAAAAAGGTAGCCATTCAGTATTAAAAGCCTTTGTTTTGAATTACTTACAAACGGCTGAATCATACGTAATCGATTTCCAACACCTAATTCTAAAGGCTAGGTATATAGAACGGCGGGGTGAAAGCTCGCCCCCCAGCCTGGTATTTGATGACTCAGCGTAAGTATTAAAAGGGTACATTTTATTACCGTACTTTGAACTTACGCATATCGTTATCGACTGTACCTCATATGACCTATGTTTATCTAAAGGGCTATGATCATATCTATCTTCATTGATACGAGCTGAATCTCAGAGATACTAAGGCTTCCAAGCGATTTTAAACTTCATTGGTTTAGCAATAAGTGCCCAATCGGAACCTTTGAAAAAATGACGCATCATCATCGGGAAATCCAGACAAAGCCAGACGAAGACGGCATTCGCGATTCCCTTCGATAGAGTCCTCATTGTACGCAGCGTTTACAGCATTGCGCGTGCGTTATCCTCCCTCTTGCGTCTCTGTCCCACCCGTAGCATCGCATCAGCTGTCCTTGTTCCTCCCGGGAGGGTCGATCTATACGACGCTAGGTACGACTACAGTGCCGTAGCACGACTAGTACGCAGGTTTCTGGCGTCTGGCACAAACGTCAGCTCTCGCCAGTCCGGTATAGGAACGCAACGCGGCCGCAAAAATGACGCGCGCCGTGCTTTTTATAAGTGTATTTACCATATTTTTGGACGTGCTGCATGCCGGACAGGTAAGATAAAGGCTTGAGTGGAAGATTTGTATGGACTGAACTGAATGTGTAGCGACGGCATCGTGCCGGAGACACTAAGTCGAAAATCGATTGAATGTGTTCGGTAATGTTTTCAAGGCGGGTGTAAAATAGTGGATGGCTGAAAGGAGCCGTTCATACACTTACAGACGCCGCCAAAGTTGTTTTCTTTGGCGTTTTATAAGCAGTTTTCGTTTGACGATTAAATTAATGGGTTGCGTAACATTATTGAGAGTTAGATAAGTATAAAAAAACTTTGTTTTTGCGTTTTCTTCGGTTGATAAGCGTGAGCGTAAATAATGAAGCGAATACGGGAGCGATGTGAATGCGTAAATACGTCTAAATGTTTATGCTACTGATCTTTTTATACACGATAGGGTATTTGTAAGTTTGCGATTATAGAAAAAAGAGATTTGGGTTCGATACATGAATATTGATTGTTATGCAATGCCATATCAATACTTATTAAATTGAACAAAAAATAAATGAAAACTTTTTTAAAACGTCTTTAGTTCCTCAATTAACGTGTATTTGGTTTCATATAGATAACATCATAATCATATTTTCTTCATCATAGCCAAATGGCTTGCGTATGCCATAGAAATACATTTATGACTTTCTTCAGTCGCTACACTCGAAATAGAATCAAAACTGAATCACCTTTCTATTAATAAGATGACAAAACCATATTATCCTATTTGCCATGATTATTTTAAATATATAACTGCTTAAATTCGTGACAAAATGCGTTTACAGCATTTATCAATAAATGAAAAGAAATTATGGTTAATTTTTCTATAGCATTAGTAGCACTTATATGTGAACTTATTGGCATTTATATCGATCATTCTTGCAAATGTTAAATTACTTAATTTATTAATGGTTCAGATGTATGCGATGTGTATGGTAAAACTATCTTTCTCATTGCTCAAAATGGATTAAGTCGTAAGCATTTTCATAAAGAAACAACTTTTTATTCAATTTCAGTTTCGGTTTTTATTAATTATTAATTCATTTAAGCAAACCCGTTACTCATAACTGCAGCTAAGTACTCTATACTCTCAAAATAAATAAAAAAATCCATAAAATACATTTAAAACTCGCTCATAATAATACAGTATTGTTCTGCGTTGAAAATATCGTCTTTATCGACAGCGAAAAAGAATAGAAAGCATATAATTAAGTAATGATTTCAATATTTCCAATGCATTACGCTGCTCTTCAAAGCTTTCAACACTTTATAGCACAAAAGTGCTACATTCAGAACAGGTCCATTAGTTATTCAGCATCGGATTAATTGCTTTATATAAAGGGCTATCGAATGGATTGATCTAAGTACATATTTTCACGAAGTACAAAGCCCGTCGGCATTTCTCATACGGCCTTACTTTTAGTGCATAATACATATATTAGTAATATGTAGCCGGCTTCTGAATACAAAAATTAAGCGAAATGCTGTCTAATCTGACGGTAAGTCTCTCATTGGTCGCTTAAAACAATGAAAGCAATTCAAATGATTTGACAAGCGATTAAAGGACCTAAATTAGCTTCAATATTGTAGCTACATCTAAGGCTTTCAATATAAAACAAGTCTTCGAAATGAAGTCCGTTTGAACTGTCGAAATTACTTGCTGAAATACGTTACAAGTGTTGGAACAGAAGAAACTTGCAAGGCTTCTTATTTAGTTCCTAAGTAGACTTATAAAATCAATTGAAGTCCGAGGGGCATTCAACTTTAGTAGCGACCACTTCAAGAGCGAACAGTCTAGAATGTTAGGTAAGAGTGTGCTACAAGTATGGTTTTAGAAAGACTTGCAGGTAGATATTTATGTGTATCTTGGCTACTAAGTAGTCATTTACTTTTATATTTGCACTAAAACTAGCGAACTCGCGTTGTTTCGTCTTTGTAAATTGATGACAGCGCCGTTAACGTACCTATTCTATGGTTAATGCTTTCCAAATTCGATTCAAACAATTTTTATAGGTACTGCAGATTAAATACGGGCAATATTGAACGCTGTGTATTGGGATTTGATTTTAGAACTAGGCTGTGTTTGAATAGAGAACAACTGCAATAAAAAAACGTTGGTATTGCGTCATAGCTGAAATAAAGGGTGTTCGGCACATACAAATGTATAACAGGCAGCTGCAAAACCGTCGCGGCATAAATAATGCGCAATACTTATGCGTCTTGATGCCCATACACCCTCATTTCCATACATTTCTATCTTATTTGCTGCGTCCCTGCACTTACTCAGGCTGCGCAGCCTGGAGGAAATAGCCGTAAATTACATATGATTCTGAAAGGAGAAATTTGCAATTTTACTTTGCGGTAAACAATGAACTCGGTTCTTCAAGAGTGCCTCATTGTTACATGGTGAGTTGTAACTGATAGATGACTGGGCATTTATTTTCCCTTGTGTTTTAAAAATCTTATGCTGTATGTAGTAGTTTCCAACTATGTATTACGGCTCGATTTTAGACTGATTACAATCAGATCGGGAATTTAAGTGAAATTAACTGTTCAAGTTTCTAATAAAAATCTCAAATGTTGCAGCGACGTGCTGGTACGTTATTATATACCGATCAAATATTAATAAAGGCAATGGCGCAATATTGTACGCATTATTTCTGCATAATGATACTAAAACATACTTAGCGAGCTTCAGGAATTCAACGGCATCGATCGACTGTGTTCTTTTGAACTGCATGAATTAATTTGATATGAACTTACTTTGAACTAGATAATATTGTTGATTGATTACATAGTACAGAAGAGAGAAGAGAAGTACATAGAAAAGAAGTTTGGAAAAGCAGACGACAAAAATATCATGTCTAAAATATTTCGATTCGACCGGTATCCGATTCCAATGCGATTTATGTCTATGAATTCTATTTTCATGCTGCCCGTAGCAGTATCTATAAGCATGCAACGTTTAATGGGAGCATTAAAAATCTTAAATATGGGTGTAATAAAACAGCTAAACCCAGGAAGGTCTTTTATGGGAGGTCGATGTCGACTCAGGACGATGCTGATCAGGTATCGACCAACAAGAGACCTCCCTAACCGACAAACGTGAATGAATTTTAAATGAACTTCTTGCTAAACCGCCTTAAGTGGTGTAAGTTACGAGGAAAAACTAGGTACATAGTTGTTGTTCCTACAGGAGCTTTCTCGTATTGAGCGTGCAAAATCAAATGGCCTTTTGATTTTTCACGCGTAATGTGTTCTACCGTTGTATATCGAATGGGTAATAAAACCACTTTCTCTGGGCTCCTGGTAGTTAGGTAGTGGGACTTAGAGCATGGAATATCGGAACCTTTTCCCAATACCGGTTTTGTTTCGATATTCAATTTTTAAATATCGGTATTCCGGTATTTCGATATTTTTCCGATATTATGGAAATAAAATGATCAAACTCGTTTTAATGTTGTAAGGGTCCAAATATTAGAATTTAGAGACTGTATCAAAGTGTGCCATGGAAATATAAAATCACCGTCATTTTTAAAATATTATTTAAAATATTTCATTGCAATCTTACATCAATTCGAATTTAAAAGTATGATACACAAAATATATCAATTTCTTAACATAATAATCAACACAAGTTAAAAAAAGTAATAAACGCAATTCCTGAAAGTAGAAGAATCGGCTTCTGAATCGAATCCGTCATAAAAAAGGTGTTAAATTTTGACGGAAAAATCTTTCATTTGACTTAAAATGGAAACACAGTATCATGACATATTAATACATTCCTTAATTCAAGGAAATGCGCTCGTGTGCGTGTCGGCCACTAACATTGCATGAGTGTACGCATCTGCGTAAGGATATTGTGTGACGCACATACGTATTGCGGATAACTATTTTATAAAAAATGTCTAGGTTTGGTTTCAATTTATTTAGTTACGGATAATTGTATAAGTAAATATTACGATAAACGCAAAGAACTAGATATTCAATTGGAGGGAGAGTCATCTTATGGCTTTAAAGATGAAGACTATGGCAATTGACGAGAGCGCTATTGCTGAAATATGGAAAGTCAGTTTTAGAAATTCACATTTAAGAGATCCATAAAGCCCTTTGCAGAGTAAACGTGAACAAAGCCAGCGGGCCGGACGGAATACCTGCTCGAGTCTTAAAAAGTTGTGCTTTAGAGTTGTCACCTGTATCACACTCTTAATTATCAATATATATTTGGTATATATTTATTAATGATAAGCTTAAATATGTAGATTTTCCAGTAGAATTCACAAAGTGTTGTGATAATAAATGTAATATAGAACACAGAACCATTATAGACAATTTATATAGTGAGATTATAAATATACTTAGTGAAGGTGCAATAATTAGTCATAAAAAGGGTTTTCAGTGCAAAAAACGATACAAAATAGGGTGGAATAAATATGTTAAAAAAGCGCACGGACAGGCTCGTCTTGATTTTCAAAATTGGACTTTAAATGGTAGACCAAAAAGAGGAATATTGTACGAACAAATGGTTGAAAGTCGAAAGATATTCAAAAGTAAATTAAAATGGTGCCAAAATAACATAGAACAATTAAAAATGAATATCATTGCGGATCATCATGACGCGAAAATTTTGGTAGTTTTTGGAAATCCACAAACAGTTTGAATCACAAGTCGAGCCTACCCGTGAGTGTCGAAGGTGTGAGTGATCCTAAGGAGATTGCTAACCTATTTGGTAGATCCTTTCGAGTCACATCTCCCCTAGGTGCGTCGAAAGATATTCAAAAGTAAATTAAAATGGTGCCAAAATAACATAGAACAATTAAAAATGAATATCATTGCGGATCATCATGACGCGAAAAATTTTGGTAGTTTTTGGAAATCCACAAACAGTTTGAATGACAAGTCGAGCCTACCCGTGAGTGTCGAAGGTGTGAGTGATCCTAAGGAGATTGCTAACCTATTTGGTAGATCCTTTCGAGTCACATCTCCCCTAGGTGCGTCGTCTGATGGGTCGGAGGTTTTTGTTGGAACCAGAGATATGCCTACCAGATTCACAGCCAAGGAAATAGCTAATGCTATAAGGGATCTGAAGAGGGGAAAGTCACCCGGTCATGACAGTTTGAGCGTTGAGCATCTTCGTTATGCAGGTAAACACTTGCCGAGAGTATTAGCAATGTTGTTCTGTTTTTGTACAAGTCATTCGTATCTTCCAGATAATTTACTAAAAACTATAGTTACACCTGTTATAAAAAACAAGACTGGAGATTCGAGTGATAAAAACAACTACAGACCTATTTCCCTGGCTACTATAATTGCTAAGGTACTGGACAGTCTGATTGATCGGCAGCTGGATAAGCATTTCACCTCCCACGACGCCCGGTTTGGGTTTAAGCCACATTTATCCACGGAAACAGCTATCCTCTGTCTCAAGCACACTGTTCAGTACTACACAGCTAGAAAAACGCCTGTGTATGCATGTTTCCTGGATTTATCCAAGGCCTTTGACCTGGTGTCATATGACTGCCTATGGAAGAAGTTGACACAGAATACGGATCTACCAAGAGATGTAGTTCAGTTACTAAAGTACTGGTACAATAATCAGTCCAACAATGTAAAATGGGGGGGAGCCTTGTCGGATGCATACAGGTTGGAATGCGGGGTGAGACAGGGAGGCCTTAGCTCACCTAAGCTTTTCAACTTGTATGTAAACGAACTGATATGTGAACTCAGCAATACCAATATCGGGTGTTCCATTGATGGGCAATGCGTTAATAACATCAGCTATGCGGACGATATGGTATTGCTGAGCCCATCCATCAGCGCGCTTAGGAGGCTACTTCGTATATGTGAGGACTATGCGGTGGCTCATGGTCTTAGGTACAACGCGACTAAAAGTGAGCTTTTAGTTTTTAAAGCCGGTAACAAATGTTACGATACAGTCCCACCACACTTACCTTACCACAATTACCTTAGGGGGCGCGTTGCTCACCAGAGTCAAGCGGTTCAAGTGCCTGGGATACTGGGTCACCGATGACCTGTCCGACGATTTGGATGTAGAACGGGAGCGTAGAGCATTGGCCGTGAGGTGTAACATGCTGGCTCGTAGGTTTGCACGATGTACTGATGACGTAAAGATCACATTGTTTAGAGCGTACTGTCAGTCTCTGTACACGTGCGCCCTATGGGTCAATTACACTAAACGCTCCTACAATGCTCTGCGAGTCCAATACAATAATGCTTTCAGGGTAATGTTGGGGCTACCGCGCTTTTGCAGTGCGTCGGGGATGTTTGCGAAGGCAGGTGTGCCTGATTTTTTTTTTGCATTAATACGGTCGCGTATAGCATCCTTGATGCGGCGAGTGCGCGATAGCTCCAACAGCCTGATAGCTGTCGTCGCCGACAGGATGAATAGTCCAATAATGTGGCATTGGATGACGACTCACAGAGCGTCATTCACATACATTAAATAATTACTTTTTTAAGTGTATTTTATAATATTTCTTCTAATTTGTCTTGTTATTATTGTATTTTATATTTATTTTAAATTTGTGTGTTTATTTTTTTTTGTTTATGTGTAAATGTGTCTCCATATGGACTTTGGTCTGAAAATAAAGTATTTTATTATTATTATTATTATATTTAAAATTAGAGTGGTGCCAGTGTCCTGGAAGCAACCACGATGTGCAACCGGTACCCAAAAAACTTCCGGAATCTACAAAGTGATTTATTTATTTATTTATTTAGGATCTCTAACAAAAGATATACACAGTTCATAAATATTCAGGTTATACAAATTATGTGTTTTATAGGTGTACTCTTTCACTTATAAGAGACCACAGCATGCACGAGATAAAATTAATAACTAAGCTAAAAATATAAGTTAATTGAAAATTAAAAAATAATAATTGTAGAAATGAATTAGATATACATAAAAAAGATTAACACTAATTATAATACATCTTTTATATATTTTTTATATTGCGTAAGAGATTCACTAATATCTAAATTGGTTATTTTGGACAGCATGTTGTATTGCCTACAAAGTCTTGGAACCGCGGCGTAGTGACCTAGGTTGGTTTTTGAGCCAGGAATATAAAATAAGCTGTAAGTATTATGCCTGGGAATGTGAGTTGGTATTTTAATCATTAATGAACCCAGAAGTTCACTACAGTCTATATTGATGGATAGGATACTCAATAATAATCTGCTAGCATACCTTGAAGACAATGAGCTCCTTAGTCTCTTCTTTGTATCGATGTTAAATTGCGTACTTTATATGTATTAGGCTCAGACACGCAGGTCTCGTTCAGTGGCGTTTATTAGGTCTTCTAATGTACACGTTTTTGGGTCATTTGGACACTCGAGCTAATGGGACATTGTTTGATCAGGAACGCCGTAATCGCACTGGGTAGTCAGTTTGGCATATAATGCCCCATTTTGCTAAATTGTGCTTGCAGCGGCTTACTTGGGTTCACAGTGCATTGATAGCTTTCCAAATTGCCCACTCCAAGTTACGTCCGGGTGGCAGATGTTCCTGGGGCTGAACGGAATTAGGCGGTGGCGGAATATCTCAAAGACCTTTGACAGGGTCTGGCACGCTAGTCTACTGAGCAAGCTTCCTGCATTTGGCGTCCCTGCTGGCTTCTGCAACTGGATTTCTGATTTCTTAAGTGAGCGGTCAATCCGAGCGGTCATCGATGGCTGCTCATCGGATCTTATGGCGGTCAATGTCAATGCGGTATTCTTAAGAGGTCTGTTCTCTTTGCGATTCTTTTTGCTGCATATCAAGGACCTGCGCCAGGTCTTAAAGATACAGACTTAAAGATATACTTATCCAGTGCTAGAGCTAGCAGGGATGAAACAGACTGTCTTAGAAAGGCCATATCGGAGCGAATGAAATTAACCCGACAATCTCGTTAAATTGAATGCTTTGAAAACACAGGTTTATCTCTTCACCGCTAAAAGGAGCCAATTTAAATTATCTCCTACTTTCCGAGGTGCATCTATACCTATCAGTTACTGACCGCCTGGATCTTTTGGACATGGAGTTGACGTCTAACTTAAACTTCGGCTCAATCATTGAGTCAAAAGCTTTGACTGTAGCCAAAAAGCTGGAAATCCTTCACAAGGTGAGGCGATACTTCACTCTGTACAGCTTTTAAATTTGTATAAAGCACAGGTCTGTTCTTGTATGGAGTACTGCAGTCACTTGTAGGATGGCTCAGCAAAATACCAGCTTGCTGCACTTGACTCGGATAACGCAGAGCTAAAAGACTCATAGGCGATGCAGTGTTAGCAGACAAGCTTCACAGCCTGGCTCATCGGCGAAACGTTGTTTGCCTGTCGGTCTTCCAAAAATTGTACTTCGGAGAGTGTGCGCAGTAACTCCACGACCCGATTCCTCCATCTACCTTATACTAACGATCTACCAGACGTACTATATGGTACCATTCTCACTTGTTCAATATACCGTCTTGTTGTACTAAGCGAGTCTCCTCTACATTTATTGTGCGCACGGCCAAGGTTTGGAATGCTCTGCAGGGTGCTGTGTTCCCTTCTACATATGACCCGTCTGCCTTCAAAGCAAGAGTGAACGGTCAACTTCTGGGCTCATCAGTAATAAAACATATGAAAAAGTAGCAGAGGGCATTCAGGTCATTGTCTTTGAGATAGGACCTTATTTTGTTGCACGTATGTACACATAATGCCGGGCCCAAGTGTTGTACACTTTTATATGGAAATAATCATTTATAAACGACACTATAGCATACATATTATTATAATTAACCGATAGGTATTGTTTACATTAATTAAATTCAATGAAATAAGTAAGAAAGATTCTATTGCGTCTGGTTTTTTGTTTCATATAAAATATCGAAAAACCGATATTTAAAATCCAATATCGCTTTTTTCGATATCGGATTTATGGTCCTATATTCCGGTTTTTCGATATTATCGAAAACCGGTATCCATGCTCTAGTGGGACTCTTGTATTACTGTGCGTTTATTTTTCCGGTAATGTTTTACAAACAGTCGTCAATCTTTGAGCTTCGGCTAATGAGGGAAGTTTTTGTTGTTTAACGTGTGTGAGTTATTCCTGGGTTCGTTAAAGTTGAATTGTTTGTGGTACTATCTAAGCTCAAGTTAGTGTTTTAATTCTTAAAATATATTTAATATAGAAATTAGGTCCGGGTGTTTGTAGAAATGCTTTAATCGAACAGGAAAAGCTTCTTGTATGTTAAAAAAAACATGTTGATTGGTCCAAAATATTTTCATGTCTTTTATTGGTAAAAAAAGGCTCGCGTTTGACTTATCACCTGATGGTAAGTGATGAGGTGGTCGAAGAAGAAGTAAGCTTACCTAGAAGTAACCTTTTCAGTCTTGACTTAAAGACTCCCAGGTTATAGCTATCAGGAAACACAGACACCGCAGGGAATTCCACTCCTTAAACGTACGCAAAATGAAAGTATTCCTAAAACGTTTTGTGCATATGGATGGGATGTCCACCATGTAACGATGGTGCATCGCCGTTTGTCATCATATATTATTAACGCATTTATTAGCTATTAGCGCCCTACGGGTCCAATATAATAACGGGTTCAGGATGTTGATGGGGCTGTCCCGTTTTTGCAGTACATCAGATATGTTTGCACAAGCACTAGTCGATGACTTCCACGCCATCGTCAGACAGAAATCTGCCTCTTTGCTCTGCAGAGTGCGGGGCAGCTCCAACTCCATCCTGAAGACCATAGCGGAGAGGTACGATTCTCCTTTGTTAGGTGATGTTGTTCAAAGATGCATTTTGAACAACAGCCTTGTTGTAAAATAGAAAATACATAAGTTTAGGTACTAACATAGGTATAAGTTATCTTTTGTTTTTTTTTTTACTAACCCATATGGATGTTGCTTATCCGAATTAAAGATTATTTTATTTGTATTTTTTTAAACATTGTCACAACAACTAAGTGGTTATTTGTTTGATGATGAACATAAGCCAGAATGAAGTTTATCATAGCATAGCTATGGCTAAACATACCCCATATTAAAATAGAGGCTGTTAATTGAGTTGCTCGTAGTTTTTTCGCCTTGTACGTTGAGGCTGCGGCCTATGACGTATAAGGCGACTTAAAACTCCCACAGGATCCAATAACCACCATACTATCCCACTCCAAACGGCCTCTACCAATAATAGACTTTTTTGAATCCCGCTTCACACTGCAGCTCTTTCAAAAAGGTTTCGGTTGAACCTGATGGAATATGAGTGATTGACACCGCGAAACAAAAGGGGAAGCTGGCTTTATCCGATCACCTGAATATTGGCTGTCAAGCAACGTGGCTTTGCATCTGACGACTTCATTTGCTTTGTTACAATTTTGCTTGCTAGTGCTGTGGTAGTTTTTGTTATGGAAATAATATGTTTCGAAGGTTTCTTGGTGTCCCTACATATTATAAAACGAAGTCTTTGCTTGTTAGCGATAAACTCAAACAAGAATGGTCAGACTTTTATGCGGTTTTCACCAATACATAGAGTGATTCATAAGAAAAGATTTGGTGTAGAATTTATTAAGGTTTTGTGTGGATTAACAGAATGAGACCGGGTAAAGCCAGACCGATATCGCTAGTACTTCTATAATTACGGATGGGCTGGAGTATTTAAGGGAAAAGGAAATATGCCGATTGCAAGTACTTTGTTATATGCGCAGACTGACAGTCTTTCAATTTAAATAAAATAATAATTATATAGTTTCATATTGTTTCTTTATGAAACAACTTTAATTATTAGAAGTAATGAATAGTATCCAGACGTTGACAGTGAACGGTATTAATTTCCCAAAGAGGTTTCACTACATTCAAATAGGTCCTAAAATATAAATCTATGAAAAAAACAAACAAATAAACCAATAAAACTCTTTCCTCAACCATTACACAGAATGATTTAATTAGTTTCGTCCTTCGCCTTTGTTTTACTTTTCGTAGACGCGAAAAAAATAAATGATTTTAGTGACAACCATGCCTTATTTAGAATGTTTTTCGAAGAGGCATGGACTATTTTTCTAATATTCGTGTAATGTATCGTATTCAATTATTGTAGATTACAGTAGTTAAATTAATAACCCTTGTTTTGCAGTCGGGTAAAAAGCATGAGAATGAAAAAAAAAACATACAAGTTGCCTCATATGAATCAACCAATACGATTTTTATGGACTACAAAACGCACGATCTCTGAGCTTGTTTCTGTGTCTGCTCTCAGGGATAGGGCCAGCTAGGTAATACCAGCTAATATAAAAAAATATATAAAAAAATTTACGAAAAAATATGAAATGCAAGTATAAAACCAAAAAAAAATGGAAGAGGTCTGATAGCCTTCAGGTTAGGTTGTTATATTACTACCTATTTTCCATAATTCATAAAAGTGCTTAAGTCATGTGTGCAATTTTATCAACCGTCACAGTCAATAATTTACTGACTACAGGTTAATTTCAAGTGCTGTAGTGGTTAGATATTATAACTACCACCCATAATTCCTTTTCTCTAAGTAATTCAGTTGCTACAACGTGTTTGCTAAGAAAACGGGTTATGGTTGAAGACGCAGGATTAGCTTGATATACGATGATGATATTTGGTTTGTTAGGACGTTAGGTACGTTGCTCTTAGGCATTGTAAAGTATTTACTTTGCCAAGTTTTTCTGTTGCCGTGGTTTATTAAAAGGTACAATTTTCTTACAAGTAATAAATCTGAGATGGTGTCAGGTTATTTTTTTTTCAGACAGAGGTAAATTAACGACTTATTTAAAATTGAATGCTTTAAAACTACCTTTACGCAATGGTCTTTTTAAATAAATCTGTTATACCTATGGCATACATATATCTTACAGAGTTCTATTTAATCTTTACTTTTATACTAATATTATAAAGAGGTAAAATTTGTTTGTAAGTTTGTTTGTAGGGGGTAATCTCCCTCCCGAACCAATGATCTGATTCTAAAAAATGTTTTCATTATTAGTATGGTGCATTAATTGTGAGTGCAATAGGCTATAAATTATTTCGAAATCTACGTGATTAAATCACGAGTGAAGTGCAAGTCAATAATATAACATGAATTCGTAAAATAGCATTAGTAAATACTGACACATTATTATGTGTCAAAAGTTATATGAAAATTTAAGACAATTGTTCAAATTCTCACCAATATTGTAAGTTTTATTCCCATTCCACACACTCCAGCTCTCCTAGAGACAGAGCGACAAGAAAAGTCCATTACTCTCACCGAACACCTATAAAGTAAAAGTCCTCCCTAACTTTTATTCCCAGTACCAACGCTCACTAAGACCCGCCATATTGTTCTGTTTTCAAAACCTTTTAAAATACGGAGCTTCAAAATCCATTTCCAAATCTCCTTTTCACAACATAATGTCTTTTTAAATATATTATCTGGTAACCCAGTAGATGTTGGAAAGGTTTTATTCCAATTTTCCTTTCTGGCTGGATTTGGGGTGGCTTTGTAGAGTGACCATTGTTTAAGCGGCTCGAGTGCCCTTTTGTTGTGTATGTGTGTCGTTGATAAGGTTTACCCCGTCCTCTCGGTTAATTGTGGAGTGATTAAAACCTACGCCAGGCGTTATCGTTGAATTGGGATACGACAGCCGGCGAATGCTAGTTTATGTGCCGATTTCAAACAGAGTATATAAATGAAAGACTTATAACAATAAAGTTAAGTGAAAGTCGTGCTTGTGTGCAAAAATGCCTATACGAATTATATAAAGAGTACAAAATGATTTTTTTAAATAATATATACAGTATTAAAAAATAGTACAGTATTAAAACTGTAATACATATTACAAAGAATTAACCCTAGAAAGATAATCATATAGCAACTAGCGTAAAAGATAATCATACGTCTGTCAGACGTACCTTATTTAATTAGATTGTTTAGTAAGCGTACGGAAGTAGTATCATGCCTTATATGTTGAAATAATTGTTTGTATTCTATTTAAGGAAATCAAAACGATAAAATAGCAATAATAAAGTTTAAATTACAAACAAAAATCATAAACTTCTTTACAAATTA
Organism: Tholera decimalis; assembly: GCA_943138885.2. Lineage (NCBI taxonomy): Eukaryota > Metazoa > Arthropoda > Insecta > Lepidoptera > Noctuidae > Tholera > Tholera decimalis. Next base: position 16,388,894 of record OW964559.2, read on the forward strand.
ACAAAAACTTAACTTATCTTCTATAGGAACGTTTAAAATCACTTTCAGTCTTTATATTTTCATATTTTGTACTTTTACATTTAAATTAACGTAAACAATACCTACTACAACAATCAGTCTATTAATTTCGGTTATTAAATGCACTTATGGCACACAATTCTGTTGTGTTCTCCACACACGGGTTTTTTGCACTTCACGCATGATAATTTTGATATCCTACGGAGTTTAGATGGACAGTAAGAACAATATCTCTTTTTTTTTTACAGGCGGCCCTTCTTGCTGACCCTGGCTACTGTTTGCATTAGGATTAATTTTCTAGCTTCTCTATGTTTGGCTTCTTTATTTCGACATTTTAGGGAAATTTCTTCGTTCATCCATCTCACTATTTCACTTATTATATCACCTGTTACGAACAGATTATGAATATAACAAGGGGTCGTAAACGTTTCTACACATACGCGTTGGTCCTCTAGCTGATCGAACAATATTTATTGCTGAGGTTCTACCGTGACTTTGACCCTTGTTTGTGGCCCAACAATGCTTATTTTTACCTCTGAGTGTGCGCTGAGAAGTTATTATTATGCAGCTATCAGATAGCGTAGCTTGGTCGGCAGTAGACTCTGAATGGTCTTCAGCAGAAACTTCGGGTATATCCACAGCGTCATCGATGAATTCGTCTTCAGTGTCACTCTGCACACCGTCTTCTAAGAGGCTATCTTCGCATTCGCTTTCAGATTCTGATGACGATTCCTCTTTATTTTGATATAAAAAGTTCTCACTTTGAGAACTATCCAACACCCTTCGGTTTGCCATTATAATACAATAATAATTAATACCTGAAAATAATAAAAAAATAAGTGTAAATAACAATAAACAATCAGTTCAAATGATTGCAAAAGTTGCATTGAAGATAATCATACGTCTCGCGGACGTACGACATAGGTATATCTTTTATTTGAACGTACTTACCGTGTCACCACTGCTGCTTAGCGCGAGCTCCGGCCACCAACTGAGTTGACTCGCGCAACTAGCACGCTGCGATTAATAATAAAAAAACTACAACGAAATTTAATTTCACGATACGTCTCGCGTACGTAGATTATCTTTCTAGGGTTAAACATGAAAAGAGTAACCATGGAGTTTCTTGCCAGTTACTCCAATTACTAAACGAGGAATTCGAACCGTATGAAATAGTACATTTTGATACAAGTGGAGAAAGTTTGTTATTGCGCACGAAGCGGAGTTACGCTCGAGCCGCAAGGCGAGGGGTTATGGAGCCGAGTACTGCAGTAACAAATGTCCACGTGTATCAAACGACGTTTTTCAATACACTTTCAAAGAAAATACTTGCTCCGAAAATAACGACGCATTTTTATTCGATTTCCATTGAAGAAAATTATGTAAAGTTGCCATATATTTTAGCTTCGATTTAGATGGCAACAGGCTATCGCAAGCATTTTGATCCTCAATCACAATATCTGGCGGCGTAGCATCTAAATTATTCTCATCAAAACTTAAATTCGACATACTCACGCAAAAAACACAAATTAATAAGATTTAATTTACTTTTCCCCGCGCTTTGCCTTCGCGGGTTAAAGGAGAAGCAAAGGTATGAAGCCGCAAAACAGCCTGATATTAATTTTTTTTTTAATTTAGAACACAAATAAATGTTAATTTGTTGATAAAAGCAAGATTATTTTATAAAAATAATGTTAATTTCTCATATTCTGTTCATAAACACAATTTTAATTTTTATTAAATATAAGGCCTCAAAAACATGCGCCTCTTTGCTGTGAAAAAAAAAAAAAACAATCACCGCCGAATATAGGGAATTGAATAGTTGTTTAATGTTATCAGTGGCAAAATCTGGAATTAAAAAAACCCTCGTGTGTGAAAAATGAAATAAATACACGAGTGTAAAATACATTGCATGTTGAACCGAATCGTAGTGCGATAAGAGCCAGTTTTCGAGCAAGTGTATTGAAAAAAATATCTTGAATTACATTCAGAGAAAATTGCCTGTGAGTGTCACAGATGAAAAGATGTACGAGATATCCTTTAGTGGTTTCGTTTTTCCGTATGGATTAGCTAGCTTAACTATGCGATAACTACTTCTCGAATATGCAAACGGACTCAGTTATAAATCATAACAACACAGTGCGTGGTACGAGTAGATTGTATGTATTACAATCAAATACAAGCTGTAACCACTACCAAAACTAGTTGCACATTTTCAAACAACTATTCAACACTAATCACATAAAACCCATTATCGTACTCGTTGACAGTACACACAATGGACAAAGGTATACAAGGTATATGAACTGTACAGATATATAAACCGTACCAAGTTATTAATTTCAGTTATCTGTGTGTTCTGCTCTGTCGCAATGTACACTTCATTGAGTCTATTGAAAACTTGCGAACGGCCACGTCGGGTATTGTGCTAAATGCAGCCAGTTGTGTTCAGATGATCAATATTTTGAATAGTGGTAGAATGCTGTTGTTTGTACGTTATTCAAAGGCTGAACAATGCAACTGGTTAGTGGCGAAGTTTCCGGAAAATTTAATAGGACTAGGGATTATTGCTGAAGAGATACAAAAACCAGTCCTAGACAAGGATGATTTTGATACAATAGCTGTAGTTTCTATTTAAACGAGCAAAATTCTTGATTTTCAGTGAATTTGAAATTTTAGTAGTTTTATGCACCGTATACTCTTTGTTTTCATTCCGAAGCCTGAACGAGTAAATATTACTGGAAAATTTTGTTCTGCAAATATTTTTCTCTTCATAATCAAGTCTGAACGAATATAAAAAAAAAACTTCCAATATGTTCTTGAAACCCAAAAGAAGCCCAACCAACGCCGCATACAAAACTTGGTCCTTTGTGAAGAGGTTTGCAATATTTTATAGAAATGAGAAACTCATTCATTTTTAACCGTGTACCCGTAGACTTTTCAGAAAACTTGTGAAGTTGGCAAAATTAAAAGTTTATTAAGTATTATAAAATGTTGGAAGTTCTGGAAAGCCGATGTGAATAAAATTAAATAAACATTAGACATTGTTGAAAGTTCTTTAGGATTACATTGTAGTCCCTTGAGTAAAAAGGAATGTCTATCTATCACAAATTTATTTTGCGCTACAAAGCTATAGTCGTTTTAAAACGGTTTACAGTGACAGGTAACTTAAATCGGTCTATCTATTTATAACTGAGATATCAAAGAAATATGAAAATATAGTTTATGCTACTTGCAAGTGGAGGGAATTGTAGACATGTCTTGCTTCACCATCAAAGCAAATCTCAGCACACAAGCACTGCATGTTTCTACAAAACAACAATTTCCCTACACTGAATAGATTTAGAGAAAATATAACAGTACCACACACACCTACCCTCCATTGAAACAGCTTCTTTGAAATTTAATCCCCGTTTCCAAGATGGCGACGGTGGTACTCCGTGCTAAGCCTTCAGTTCGCAAGATTAGGGCCACGAAGCAAGCGACACCGACTAAATACCGAATCACTATTCCTGCTTAGTGGACGAGCTGATTTTAAGTAGGTTTAGCTGATGGGGCTGCTCCGTCCTCTGATACATTTTTTCGGAAGTTAGATTTTTTTGAAATAACATTTTATGCTGTATAGTTATTAATAAATGTAGAGTAGGATGGGAGATATAAAAGTGGTATTTTTAAAGTACAGCATGACATCAGACATTGCTTGATATGACATTCAAATTTAGTACTAGTGAATTAAAATATTTATTGTAATTTTAATTCCAAAGTTTGATTCGATGGAATGCTAATGTCTAGATAAATAAATAACAATAATTATACTTATATAATCATCAATAATTGTTTTATTTAGTGTAGGACAGTATTTGTTTTCTTTTTCTCATTCCATCCTATTTGGTTGCTCAGCAATAAAACAAAAGATTTTGTTTTTCGAAGGTAGCTTTACTCTTCGTTGGTTTAGTGGCCGGAAGAGAGCCGTCTTAGAAGTTTCTGCTACATAGCTTGTGTGCTACAGTCTTTTGTTTAACAAGAACGCAACCTCGTGCAGTGTTGTGGGCAGGGCGGGTGCGAAAGGAAATTTATCTATTTTTAGTTGAGTTCCACTTTCAGCTATGAAGAACATGTTTAGAATAGTTTCAAGGTTTGCCAAGTGAGTTGAGATTTCCATTTTTTGCTAACAGAGTGTAATTTTGGAGAGCTAGCAGTTCCATCTTTATTAGTAAAATAATTATAGATTTTTTTCTTCAAATTATGCTCAAATTAAGGCGGCTTAGCAGATCCTATCCAAGGATCTTGATGAATAACCATGATGATTTCATTACGTTAGGTTTGTACATACATCAATGTCAAGTAAGAGAATATTATATAATTCAATAAACCTGTATTGCAATGCAGCGACGAATGGTTAAACTAAATCAGACAACCGAGCCTATTGAGCACGGGTACACAAATAAATGTCACCTTCACATCTTCATGTTCCAATCCTTTTGAAATTGGAACTCCTTTTGACTGTGACGTTAGAACAGAGAGGAGCATAGAGAAAGGAGGTATAAAGGCACACCTACACGATTCCAGCGTTGTATTTCTAAGGGAACAACTTTGTAAAACTCGTTGTCTGTTTGGTAACAAGAAAACAGTTGTGCTGTTTTGCAGCAGTTTTTATTGGCCTGCCTTTGTTTACCGACTAGTTGAGTGCTTGGTTTTAGGGTTCCCTTGGTATTGCTAACTGGGCAACTAAGTGTTGGGCCATAATAACTACAGTATGAGTTCTATATACTCTCTAAGTCTAAGACAATGTTTAGGGTTTGTTATTACATGTTGTCTGTAAGAAATGTGCTTTAAACAGAGTATCATGTTTTTGCGGATGCTTAATTATTGCAAAACCTAGGATGCTAATCGGCCTTATTTGGTTTCTTACGTTACTTGGTAATAAAAATATTTATTTTGGATGTCATCATCCATTTAGTTGAATTACTTAAATCACCTGTATTATATAACCATTTTAAACAAAAGAACTCCAAAGTGGAAAATTACAAGAGTAAATTTTTAAGATAAAGATATTGTCACGGCCGGCACGCAATCTGCATATCAGGGATACCGCTTTTTTGCGAATTATGGTATGAAAAACATCAATGTGAAATTGCGCGAACATCCCTGATGCATTGCAGAAATGAAGCAGCGCCAACATGACCGTGAAGGTTTTATTATATTGGATGCGCAGCGAATCCAGCGATCTATTGTAAAACATTCTTGTTATTTGTAGAGGATATGTTAATAATATCAGTAGTAGTATCTCAAAAGTACCGCAGGACCATTACAAAACAACATGATAAACAATGTGCGGTAAAAATCTATATCGAAATTGATTAAAAAAGCAAATTGATGGGATGTCAATTTTAACTGTAAATGAGTATGTCGATAAACTGGTTCTTCCTTGCTAGGACACCACTATTTATAGGACAGATATAAAATTGTCCAGACCGCATTCCAGTACTTACGCTAGTGCCTCGGGCTAGCTAGTACGGTGGTCATCATTTATTCATATCTGGTTGTGGCCGCAGTGTCATCTTTTTTGAAATTGCAATCGATTGTGATAATTGGATTGGATACAAGGAGAGCTGTATTTCTCTTTATGGAAAATCGATATATGAGACCTGTTTTAAAACCAGTGCCTTGTTTTATTTATTGGATTTAACTGGACTGACTAAAGCTGGAAAGAGATTTGGGAATGAAGGATAGCCAAGATTATACTTATCAAAGCAATGGCGTGAAAATTTAAGTGTCTCTAAAATCTTGATAAAATCGGACATGTGAAGAGGGTATCACAGACGAATTGACCTTCCCAACTGGCTATAAGATCGTTTTATACCATCTGAACAAGCTCCTAAACCTTCGGTATTGCTGCCGAAGCGTCTGCTCTGAGCCATTATTGTCTTCAAACTTCGTTATAACGACATTGTAACACACATGTTGGATCCTAACTACGTCAGTGCCACTCAGAATGCCCAATGGAGCGGCAAATAGGCCCTTCTGCTCCAGTTGCCATGGCGATGGGCCTAAACAGTGATATCCCGGCCCTCCGAGCGAATAAACTAATCTTGCACATTTTATTCCAAGGCAACCTGCGTGAAAAATGAATTTTGAGGTAACCTCTTGAAGGCAAGTAAATTGGGACGGAATTATTCAGACTCACCTATTTGCAGAGTGTGGTAGCTTCAAAAAAGTAAATAAACCCTGTTTATGTTTAATGCTTACGTTACAAAATTTTGATTGGATATAAAACATATTTTACTGTTACACCAACAACGTATAAAAAAGAGTCCTCACGATTTTCATTTCGGCCGAAGCAAATAATATAAATCGCGAAAAAAGGTTTTTAATCTTGCCAATGTCAATTTGTTTCCAACTCTCTGGGGTAACAAATGTAGTGATATTTTATTAAAAGCTTTTCCAATCCATTAGCGAATAAATCAACTATGTATAGCAATATTACACATTAATGTTACGTAAGTAGCTGAAAACATGAGCAGTCATGTCGGTAAATAAAACGGTATAAGCGGTCAGACGCGAGACGTAGGAATTGCTGTTCGGTATTTGTTTTCTGAAGTGTGGAGACAGCTACCGATCATCCTTACCGTTTTTCACGACACGGTAAATATCACCATTTTAACCGCAATACGTCCACTCTCTTCGTCTTAAGCGTCCAGCTCCAGAGCTAAGATATAGGGACTGATATTTATCAAAAGTTGTAAACATGGCCTATAGTGACGTGCCGCGCCGACTGCTTTGCGTAACTAGAGGGCTGGCTCGTTCTTTACCCATATAATTAGAATTGCTATTGAACGTGTTTTTCCGGACGACAGTTATGTGGGCGAGAACTTCGACGTTATTTTGTTTTTTAGTTATTTTAAATACTTATTTAAATACTAAACAAAATGCATTTAGACATCGTAGTTTAATCAATGTAAGTAGCGAGTAATTATTTAAGCTACTTATGTATGAGTATGTGTATACATTATACTGGCTTTCGACTACCCACGACGGCTGTCAAAGATTTCAAAATAACAGCCGCAAACTGCAACGTAGTTGGTTGGTTGCAGTGGTCCAATCTCAGCATGCGATGCATAAGCTAAAAGCTTGGCGTGTATGGACGTTATTATTGAGCCACGAAATCCTCTCACATCGCATTTAGCCATCTGACATCCGTTTATTCAGCAGCATTTTGCTAATCACATCATCTGGCACATAATGACTAATGAGTTTGACTGCTCCGGATGCGTAAGCTAATATTCGCCGAACCGTATCAGCTAAATCCACATAACATAGGTCAGTACATTTAACAAGTACTCGGTGTATAGAGAGGCACTGGAGCGCGGAGCTCGACCACAATGCATCGTTTCCTGTGTTCTATTCGCCAGTGCCATATGCCAGTAATCCGATTTCCTATTTAAAGGTCCCGTCATCGACTGGCCAATGTTCTTTATATCGATACTATCGATTTGCAGAACGACTGCTTTGTTGCATGGTAGCGTTATTAACTCTAATAGACTTGAACAGAGTTGCATTGAGTAGAATGACGCATTTTATATTCTCATCTAAAGGTAAAGTATCTAGATTGTTCTTTTGAGAATGGCATATCTCTGCTATGTTTCTTTAAACTTCTTAGAAGCAGAGACAGTAATGTAATAAGAAGATCCACTTAACTTAATCCTTTGGACTAAATCAACTTCATCAACGGTATTAAGTAATATTCCGAGAACCGCATACAAAGAAGGGTGTTAAGGGACGGGAACACACTCCAACGTTTGTCTTACTAAGTAATATTATTGTCTAACCACACCGCATTAGGCGTGTAAGCCTATTGTGGGCTGTGCCATTATTATCCAGTATTTCCACACGCGAAGCTCCGTACATTCAGTTGATTGTTTTAGTGATTATACGGCTAAATCAAATTGCAATCAGCGTTGTTATCCGATTGGGTGCCCGCATCTCTCCTTAATTCGTACGTCTATCCGGTGTGAAACTAATTCAGAGTTGTAGTTGTGATTTCTTTTGTTTTATTTGTACTGGGAAATTCAGTTTGTAATTTTTCTTACTTTCTACAGCAGAGATTTTCGTTTCAATTTAAAAATAGCGCATTTTGTTGCACTTGCGTATAGTGAAGAAGAAATAATTATGTTATAAATATAGGTACTTACACTGTAGAATGCATCACACAGAAAAATTTGTCCTAATTAGTATCGTACTGAGATTAGATAAGCAATAATAAGTTAAGCATAATGCACAGTCTTACAATATCCTAAGTATTCTAATATGTATTTTCAAGAATTACACAGGCCGACAAAACTTTTAACCAGAAACTACACTATATATTTCCGAAGGTTTTCGATGCGCTAAATCCAAATCTGGCCTCAGAATTTCTCTATCACGTCAGGTTTCCGAGATATCCTAACCTAAAAGTGCAAAAAGTACCGATTTGAGGTTATGTAGACTCACAAATTATTAAAAAAAAATGTTACCATATTAAAGAACAAGTCTTCTTCTTTCAAATGCCGTTGAGTTGAGAGCTGATATATCGCATTTTGAAGTTTTCGTGTTTGTGAATTTTCAAGCATAATGCACATTCCTACGTGAGTCTAGATAACCTCAAAATCGGGCAAAAGCGGTACTTTTTGCACATTTAGGTTAGGATATCTCAGAAACCTGACGTGATAGAGCGATTCTGAGGCCAGATTCGGATTCCGCGCATCGAAAACCTTCGGAAATGTATAGTCTAGTTTCTGGTTAAGAAGTTTGGTTATATTTTGTTGGCCTGTTTTATCTTAATATTACAAAGTAACCCCACCTGTCTGTCTATTACCCATTCACGTCTAAAATGCTGAACAGGTCTGGATGAAACCTGGCACTTGGCAGACGCGAGTCTTATAATATTAATGAACAGAATTCATCAAATCCATTTCGGTCTGTGAGTTAAATCCATTCCATCACACCAGCATGTATAGATTGTATAGATACGTTCGTGGATATGAATGCTGGACGATAAAGCTCCACATACGTGTTCGCATGTCATTTCTCGCTCCACCGCCACCGCTCGCAGCTGCTGCTGGACTTGAAGCTTTTCAATTTATTTATATACCATACAATGCCCAGTACTCACGCATGCGTATAGATGCCTACGACGATATTATTCAGCAAAAATCCTTGACAAAAGACCTACAGTCTATGACGTCACCGTTTCAGGCTTTTAGCGATCAGCAGTCTTGATAGACAGACATTTTGGTATAGTGGAGCAGTGCCGCAGTAGACCCACTACGTGAGTCGCTTCTCATTCAAGTCATAAATAAATTTCATTCCAATTCTGCGCCACAATTGAACGACGTACCAATTACTGATATAAATCGTGACCCCGTATCTATTTACATACATTATCCTCGTGTTTCGGGACTTCATTAAATATGACCAAGGAACGGGCACGACGACGTCTAGTCGTTTTATATTATAAACAGTTTCTCTACCGTCACCATTGTCGTTTTGGAAATAGGAGAGAATTTTGGGTGGCAATTCTGCAATTAAGTAACGGATAGGGTAATATATAATAAAGGTTGGTTTAGAATGTATTGCTCCGTGTGCGCCATTTCACGTGATGTGTGCTTTCAATCCGGCCCTGTTAATGACGTCAGCGATATACACTGCTGTAGACTGTATTATGTGTTATGGTTATGATTCATTAAGTTCATTCGGTTGGTTTTCATGATGTACTTTGGTGATTGTAACTCTCTTAAAGCTTAATGATGAGTACCTTCTTAATTTATCTTATAGTATATTTGTGAAATCTATTTTATGCAGACATAAAACTTTATAACAACCATCAAAGTCGAAAGACACTTACTTTATTGCAGTCAAAGCAGAATTATAGTCCAAATGTCTATTAAAATCCTTCTGTTCAAATAATGTAACTTTAACTATAAAAAGATCTACTGACATGCGGTCGTCTATATCCATCACTATTTCTATTATATTCGCATTATATGATGCTACGTTTTGTCGTCCACTAAAATCTTTATTGTGAACCAAAATTATAGCAATTTTATGACTGAGCGACAAAGTCGAACCATTAGTGGGGGTTTTATTGAGGGCATTTTTCGCTCTTATGTCTGCATTTGTTTTCAATGTTACGTAATGGAAATGGTATAAAATAGGAAGCTTTTATTATTAACAAAAAAACAAAAAAACATCAATATGAGGAGAGTGATCAGACCAAGTCAGAATCATAAATAAACCTAAAGTACAGTATTAATGTGCAGACTGCAGTGGCATTGTATTTAAAAAAACTGATATTTACTCCATTGAGGGAATCGAATATGTATAGTTATTTTGAGATAAACCTTTGTTCTTCCTAACTGTCTAGCTTGCCTTCAAAGTAGCGAAAAAAAAACTAAATGAGAGAAATAAAATATGAACCAACCCTCGCTATTTACAGCTTTTCTTTTTGACAAAGCTTATACATTACCCCCTTACTAAGTAAATTGGAGAAAATGGTTCAGTCCTATTGACTGAACCATTTTCTTCAATTTACTTAGTCTCCGTAAAACTGAACTCGAGCAATAAACTGTAACAATAGCTCTTTAAAATATTGGCTTCTGCTAAATGTCGAGATGCGAGAGTTGATGGACCAAAATGGTACGGAAACCAATGAGGAGTCCGTTCACCGTCTCGTCTTCTAATGGCATTGTAAAAGTTTAATGCGCGCGGGTCCACTCCGCGATGCACTGACCGCTCCGCCTTCATTTAGGCTTTATGTCAACCCACTTGGACAATATTGTGGTTTTACTACTATAACTGACGCTGGCGCCCCAAACAACTTTAACGTTACAATCAATATAGTTTGACACCACACCACACAACAGACCACCTTATTTGCTATTGATTTGATTTATTTGAAAGTTTGCCAATATTCTAGAATTAATTTGGCTGTTGAAGTATAAAACCTGTCACGAGAGCTTTGTCGAAGTTTACTTAAGTTATAAACTATTAAAATTGAATAGCGGGTCGTCTAAAACGATTATCAAATGAGGTACTCGTCGTATATTATCGGTTTGGGTTGGAGAGCGATACACTTGAAATAGACGATGTCGTTAGACACGAGGACGTCGATTCATTTGTCGTCTATAAGCTCGAAACAGGTAACGTTTAATGAATTTATCTTGTCAGGGGGAACATTAACCAAGTTTAGGAACAAATTACGAGCGTAAAGTTGTCTCCCACCTTCGAAGTTCCCTCGTAATTACCGTGCTGTTCGCTGAAATTCGGCTTCTGCACGCTTCCAGCTTTTTATTGCCGAGTATGGGGCATATCAATGTTCCGTTTTGGCGCAAACGAGCGAAGATAACGACTTTATTACTTGACGAGGTGCCAGCTTCCATAATAAATTCACAAGAATCAATGCGACGACGACAATGTTCAACACTCGGCTAGAAATAAGCTTTTGAAATCAATATCTGCAGCGTGTCAACGTGTTTCATGTTCCCGACTGTATTGTTACCGGTTCCTGTCTCGCGGAGCTCCGTTTTATTAAATGCCGTTTATTAGCGCTCCCAGATGCCATAAAAGCCTCCACAAGTACTTCTGGATTTGTAAAATAAAACTGAAAATTTCGAAGTGCCATCTTCTCGCATCATCTAGGAAATCTACAGTGCTTTGTTACATTGTCTGTTGTTTTATGTATTGCTTGCTCTAAGTTTTAATGACGTGTCGTTTGTGTTATGCTCACTCCTGTATTTTATTGTTACGGTTACAGTGTCGAATTTTAGATAAAGTTTTAGTGATATCATATTTAGAGCTGCATCTTATAAATTTTTATTTAAGAATGGCGTTGAGGTACTTGCCGTTGCTCAAATAAAAGAAAGGAATAAAATTGGAGTAAAGTGAGATTAGCCGTCAGCGAGTGGGTATGCTACCAGGCTCGCAGCGGTCTCTAGGAGTGTCACCGGGCGATGCTGTGAAACGGAGCATGTAGGTTAAGAGCCCTTCGCGCTTTGTTAGCGCGCTCTAATCACTGGCGGCCCTCAACGGCACGCGAGTCGAGGGCTCGTAGCGCACTAGCGTTTTGTGCCTCTCCTCTGCGGCGCATCTCTACGGTGTTATGTGCGCCCGGTACGTGTCTATTTGATTACAGTACAGTCAACCCCGTGGATATACCAGTTAGGACGGAGAATAACTTTATTTCAAGTTTTAAGTTAGTTTTTGTTGCATCGAAGAAACGACATTGTATCTTGAGTGACTACAGTGTTAAAAGGGTACATTTAATATTGTCTACTTCTCCAAGTCAAGACTGAAATAGTTTCAGTTAAGAAATGGGTTTATGTATTGTTGTTTATGTTTTCTGTATATAGAAAGAAAAACAATAAAAAAGAAAGGGAGTGACTAAACAATTGTTTGACTAAAGAATTCGCCTTGTTTAATTAAAATCGAATGTCGAATGAACCAGAGCAAAACTAAAAGAGAATAAGGTTTAAAGGTTTGTATTTAAAAGTGGTGTAAGATAACAAAAAAAAAAACGTATGAATTTGCGAGTACCTATGTATACTCGTAGCTAGTTATAAATAAATGCAAAAATGACAGTACTTATTACCTTTACGATAATAATTACGATAAAATAATAACCACGATACGTACATGAGGGTTATGTTTTGCAATAAATCTCGAAAAGCAATTCCATCTCGATTTGTCTGTACAGCGGTAGCAACGGCCGGAATCCAAGGTACGCTTTTAAGTTTAGCAAATCAAGCCTGTCCTATATTTTTTGTTGGAAGCCCGGATGTCATCTATAGCCAAATTTAACTTGGCTACGCGTATCACAAATTTATGAAAAGAAGATACCCATTGCATTAGTCATAAGGTTGAAATTCGTCAACAATATTGTTTTGAGATCAGCAAAAAATTTTGGCCAAGGGTACATCTCGCATCCCGGATTGTTTTGGCGAAAGTTATGGCTCTGTCGTTGACCGTGCCTTGAATTTGTAATTAGATTTCATGAGAGATCTCGTTTGAGACTTTTCTAATCTGTTTATATGCACTGAAAAAGTTATGATTAAAGTTTTAGTGGCTAGATTATTGTACATAGGTATATAAGTTTGTTTCGGGTAGCCTGTTTGCTTTCATTTGGTAAACCTCGTTAAGGATTCTGTTTATTTTCGTACAAACATTATTTTTGGTTTCGTTTTTATGGATTGCAAAAACAAACACGAGTATATTACCATTAGAGCACAGGCGAATATATAAAATTGAAATATACGTGTTTGCTGATTGAAAATTACTCTGTTTTAACAGAAAAAAAAAACATTAATATTTTCGTTTGCGTAGGTTACATTTTTGTTATCCTTAAACAAACAGGAGCAACTGGACAATTTAAAAAATAAGTAACTTTGTGAGAGAGTTGAAATTGTTTATTCTTTTAGTCGACCGGGGTCAAATGGATTTTCCTACGTGCTAATAATGAGGTGGCTTGCCTGTCCCAGCCACAGGACGAGGGGAGAGGGGGGAAGATGCGCTGGGAAAGGGGAATAAGAAGGCAAAACTCATTTCCGGACTGTTGACGGAAGCCAGGCCAGCCAATAAGTAAGAGAAAATTCAATTCAGAAATGAACTCTTTCGAATTTTTTCAAATTATTATGTCCATTTTGTTGCTTTACAGTGGAGTAATTTTATAGTTCTGATTTGTTTATGTTCGTATGATTGATTAAAACATGGGTAGGTATTTCCTTCAGTTGTAATGAATTGTTTTTCTAAAGTATTTTAAACGAAGAATCGATAGAACAGTAATATAAACCTGGGGTCTTTAAGTCAAGGTTGAATACGTTTATTCCAGGCAAGCGTGCTTCTTCTTTGACCACATAGTCGCTTAGCATCAGGTGATATGGTGGTCAAATGCGACCCTATCTAGAATAATAATTTAAAAAAAGTAGGAGTTGGAGGCAATGTCATAAGTCAAAGTTGATGTCTTTGCTGCCTAAGTAAACGTTACTAAACCATCTAGAACTATCCATAAAGCAGTACAAACTTCTTTGATTAATCTTGTCCAATGACCCCGTAGGTACATGATTTAGACTCGTGTCTGATACCTAATCACTTTTACTTCTTGAGAGTGAACAAAAAGTAATTCCAAGGCTCCAGGGATCTCCAAACGGTGGATAAACACTCTGTGAAGTGCCGGTGGGAAGGATTTCGTAGGGTTGCCACGTAATACTAAGAAACGAGTAAGTAGTCCGCTAAGGCCATCAAAAACAAAATGGTGTAAAGAATTTGCTTCGATTAACGTTGTATTTATTAAGATTTTTGTTTGTGTATGTCATCTTTTAAAATATCCAAGTTTTAAAAAGGGATGAAGATAATGGTGATGCTAGAAAGAAGAAATTTATTCAATATTTGTAAATAAAATAATAAAATATAATATTCCACAACTTTCACACAACGCCATCTAGTCCCAAACTAAGCAGAGCTTGTGCTATGAGTGCTAGACAACTGATAAACATACATATGTATTTCTAAATACATACATATTATAGATAAATTACACCCAGACAAAGAACAAATGATCGTGCTCATCACACAAACATTTGTCCTGGGTGGGAATCGACCACGACCTTGTGCATAGCAGTCAGGGCCACTGACCACTAGACCAACAGGCCTGTCATCGAATAAAGCAATTATTCGATTTTAGGTATTGCCTGCTATTTCACAGTAAATATACAATATTATGTAATATACAGCGAGAGCAGTGATGACCCACTGGTAACGGGCTCGACTTGCGAGTTACAGGTCGTGGGTACTACTGACTACTCTCAAATCGATGAAGTAAAACAATGTGAGGGAACTGACATATCCTAAGCCCAAAAACCCGAGGACATGTGACTGGTCTCGCGTGGTGGATTACGTACCATATCCTCTCATAGAGAAGAGGCCTGTGTGTGTGAGGAGTGGGAACATAATAGGCTGAATTATTCATTACTAGCTGCTGCCCGCAACTTCGTTCGCGTGGGAGGATTTCCCGCGTTAATCCCGATCCCGTGAGAATTCCGGGATAAAAGTAGCCTATGTGTTATTCCAGGATATCAACTATCTACTTACCAAATTTCATTAAAATCCATCCAGTAGGTCCGGAGATTAGAGTGTACAAACAGACCCTTTTTTGCCGTGTTTTCGTTTCTTAACCCACCTCAATCATTATTGTTGTATACAATTTAAATGTACAGATACATTTATTTTACTGTTTTATTATATGTATAGATTATATAGCTATCACTTACGATGTCCTTGATGGTGTTCTGTATATGTCTTCTTTGCCCTTGGATTTGATTGAAAAGGGTTGGATTTACAACCTTTTTTTTTTTTTTTGGGTTGGAGAACCATGTAACAGACTCTGTTACATTGTTCTGAGATCTCAACTACCGTTTAATAAATAGCAATAGGATAATCGCTAATTGCAAGACTCTTGCGAGACTCTCGTTTGGGCAACACTAGATTTGCTAGTCACCTGAGAGCAGGTGAAAGAGCAGCCCACCAAAAATCATCAACTACCCATTTTTTTTTTTCTTTTCCGGGTGGGAAAATCATCGAATGACTTCTCCCGCCTCTGGGTGGAGTGGAAGGGAGTGTCAGACTTGTACTGACTAAAAACCCACCCTGTTCCTTCAGCTGCCCTTAAGTTCCGGGGCCGCGGTATCTCGTTAGAACATTCCCGCAACCCCGGTCATCAACCCACCTTTAAATGGCATCGTCATCATCATATGTACAGTTCCGATTTCTAATATCGCCTTCATCTAACCCTCAGAAAACCTCTAGACCTTACGAAGATTGATCTCACTATTTCCCCGCAGTTAGGACAATGAGGCTAAACGTACGGAATTACGACCACCTCTTAGACATAATGTACAGGGATTTAGCCTGTAGCAACCCTACAATAAATACCTTCATTTTCCTCTTGTGAATATTTGATGATATAACTGTTGAGATTTCGTAGAAGAACTAAGCAACAATTTCTATAGAAAAATGTCGTAACTTTCAACATTATTTTTTATTTAAGTTGTTTATCAATAATTCCAGTTGTTGATAAAAGTACTACGAAAACTGATTGAATACACTTTATAAATGATATTTATTTTGAAAAATGGTTTTCACGTAATTTTTTTTTTGGTATTTTAATCTAGATGAGACCGTTGTTTTCTTGTTGACTAGCATGGGAATGATCACCGAAACACATTTAAAGATGAAAGTGTCTTTTGAAGTCCTTAAAATTCGTACAAGTCAATTCGTATCTGAACTGCCATGGCTGTCTTTACATATACAGCGGAACCAGGTTGGTCATAGCAAAGAAAATCTGTTCAGGTGGAAATTTATTGATGACTCTGCCTTGGAGTGTTTAAGTGGTGTTCCTCTACAAACCGCACTTAAGGGTGGGTTTCCATAGCTGTTGTGCCTCTTGTCAATGGACAGATTTTGTATGTACTTGTTTACCTAACTTATTTAAAGTTATTCTTGCAGGTACATGTACGAATTCTAATTATCTATAATTTGTTGAAATAAGTGAGGCAGGTAGGGCGCGTAATATGTAGGTAATTATCGGAGAGCAGTTTATCAATATTTTCAATAAATAAAAGCATTCGGGCATCTTCTTTTTTATTGATGATACCTTTTGGTAAGTGATGATGTGTCAAAGTAACCTATTCACTCTTGACTAAAATACCCCAGGTTATAGCTATCAGGATATAGACTCTGGTAAGGAATTCGACTCCTTAACTGTTCACACAATGAAATGTTTTGTGTGCATGGCCCACCATGAAACGATGGCGCATCACCGTTCGTCTAGTGATCCGATGAAGGAAACTCGCGGTGATTGATGACGTTCTAGTACCTAGTCTGGTAAAGGTTATTCTGACATCATTGCAGTTTTGATGTTTATAGTGTTTTCGACCGGCTAGGGAATATTCTAGTGTTCCCAAACCAGGGTAGCCGGGGTACTAAACTGTTTTCAAAGTAAATTTGTCTTAAGGCGGAGATTTGTATCTCCGCCTTGGTGTCTAAGGACAACACTTCAATTGCTGGCGGACCACTAACTACTTTAATTGACCCTTTCCACGAACTACCAAACTTGAATCACGCCTAAGTTCGGTTAGTGGACCATTACTGACCATTCTACGAGAGAGTCATTAGAATTTTTGAATATTTAGGTAATGGGAGGAAGATCTCGTAAGTATGTCAAAAAAATTACAAGCGTTGCATACGTGTGACACTCGAGTCATATGAGTCTTGAAAAAACTAGTATATTATACAATAGTATATGAGATTTCGCTTTTCAAGTCTGCATCATCCAGACAGTCAGTTTTGGCGCTGTATTTTGCAATCTTACCATCCAACGTCTGTATAAGTTCGCTATATAAATTTATATAATGCACAGCCATGCAGCTCCTGATCTGAATTAATTAGATGTTGAGTATTTGTCAAACTCACGGTTGAGCAGACGCCAAGCCCATTGTTGTCATACTAGAGCAAAAAAAAACTTGCCTCTCAGTTTGTTTATCTACAGTCCAGACCTCAACAGCTGATATGATTTGGATTAATTGACTCGCAGATAGTAGACCTTGCTCGGTATTCCAACGGTACTTTTTAGGTACCTACTATTGGGATAATTTTTGACTTTTTCTCGAAACTAGTATCAGGCTTGTTTGTAGGGATAGTTGTCCAGCAATAATGGGAGCTAAGAGGGCCATTGTTCTTACGAGATACCTAGGCCTCAGGATGCAAGGGCAGCTGAAGGAACAGGGTGGGCTTTTTGACAGTACTGTAAGGTCCGACACTTTCTTCCAGTCCACCCAAGGCGGGAGGAGTTATTTGATGATTTTCCCTCGAAAAAGATGATGGATGGTTGTTTGTTACTCTTTTTCTCATAGAACTCTGACCGGATTTTGATGGAAATTTACAGTAACGTAGCTTATACATCAGAAATTCAAATGGGCTATAATTAAAATGTATATTGTACCCATTGATTATTAAAAAAGGAAGATATGTTACTCTCTAACATCGCAATCCGTAAACCTAGGCTCGGCGCACGAATACATGCACAGTAACTCACACATCTGTGTTCAGTGTCGTCATTAGTCCCAAACCTACAGTAACCAATAGACAAGGATAGAGATAGGAGACGGCACTGTAGTGCGAGCGAAATCGCCTCAGCTGCTGAATGTTTGCGCTTATGAATGAAATAAGATTGCATGTATTTAAAGATGGGCGTTTAAACGAAAAGCATATAATATAACATGTTATTTAAAATAAGCGAATAAGCAGATTAGTTAATAAAAGCATTTAACGTTATCTGCTTATTCTGCTTTTTGTTAAAATTAAAATGTAACCGCAAATATTGCATTCCGTTGTTCACTTTAAACAACGACATTTTAATTAAAACGGGTTATCGTGAACTGCTTAAATTGCTTACTTTGCTTTTTACGTTTAATAGCGTTTTCTCCGCCCGATTAAAAGCGTCATGTTTTGTGTATTTCCGAAAAAAATTGTTTTTGAAGTTATGACTTGGACTTGTTTACGTAAACATAAATAGTGTAAAACATTTTTTCTTGTGGTGAATTGTTTCGTAGGTACCAAGGAAATAATTCTGAGACTTTTGGACTTGTATATAATATATGTAGTTTTTAGGTGTAGTTAATTGTGTTAATAATAGTGTAAATAGTTTATAGTGTAAGTAATTGTGTTCATTTTGGCGTCTTTTGAAGTGAAAACTTCTTTAGCATCGTTATGATCTGAAAGCTTATGAAACGAAAAAGCGACAGTAAAAAGAGACAGAAACATAAATTGCCGAATTTTGGAATTCGGTTGGGGTCAAGCGGTAGAGCTTTTGATGCCCTTTAAAATGAGCCCAAACTCGGCTATCTTGCGACCACGGGAACGAAGTTAGGTCACGGGGGGGGGGGGGTGAAGTAGCCCTGAGAGGGGGCGGGGAGGTGGGAGGGTCTCGTGGGGAGTTCGGGGGGGGTGAGGGTAAAGGGGGAAGGGGACACAAATTATTTGAAGATTTTTTTAAGGATTCACTTCTACCACGTGTGAATTGCACACAAGTTTTTTTTTTTTCTATAAAAACAAATTAGTGAGCTAATAAAACTGATCGGCAAAGTACGAAGGAAAGTTCATTGATGTCGTTTAAAAACCAATAGGTACAACTTAAACGTAACCATCTAAAAAAGCAAAATACATAATTTCGTTATTTTTAATGTAAGCAAGTAAATAAGCAGATAAGCAATTAAGCACTTAACGTAAGTGACTTTTTATAAAAAATAAACGAATAAGTTCGTTAAAAGTTTTAAGTCGTTTATCACATCTCTGCATGTATTAGTTTAGATTAATAAGTGATCCCATGACCCAGGTCTCTTAATTTTTCTTCCTGGTGTAATTAAAACACTGTCTAGCTACACAAGAAGTCTTGTAACTCTAGTTTGATGCGTATTTATTCCAAAAAAAACATTAAAAACACGAAGAGACGAGAATTTCTTGAGCTGTGTGATCAACAACGTTCCGTACGCGACTGAGAGTGAGCGCCCGCCAACTACGGGCAATCACTTAGTTTGGTAGGACCAAACGCTTTGTCTCGTACCGTATCTTCCTCCTTTTAATATATCAATGATTGTGCCTAGTAAAACGACACGTACTCATTCTACGCCAGTGGCAGCCAGTCCGTAACAAAATCTCTTTTCCTGAAGCAATATACCAACAGTATATATTTAAAGTTTTTTTAAACACGTTTCCAATATCCTTGAAAGAATTGCTTGTAACTTAGAAATAGAACGAAACTAAACCGAAATTGTCATATCGTTCTATATAGTAGATACAGCTGTTACAAGAAATTACGTGTTATTCTTGAACATGGTCACGTAATATGTTTATGTGTCCCTAGATCGTGGCGATAAAACTGTTGTACGGGTTCTTTTAGGGATTTAAGTTACAGGCAGATGGGATATATATTGTGTAGACTAACTTTTCCCGTGGGCTTGCTCAACAAAAACATTTATTTCCATCAATAGTGTAGGTAGCTAATAGTAAAAGATATCTTGAAATAAGATCAGTACTTCGATACCTGTAAACAGTTTGTCTCGGTTCGTATGTGTAAATATCTAGGAATACATTGAAAAAAATGTTTCTTCAATGGAAATGCCATTTAATGTTTTAATTTTATTTTTATTTGTTGCTTGAACTGTCAACCATTAAAACTCACGAATTTAAAATTATACAAATACATACCTAATTACAAACACCATATTACTCTCTTATTCTCCTTACTATATTAAGAAGTCCTAAAAGCTCCTTTAAAACACTTCTAAAACATTGCAAGCCTTTCAATTAATAATTAATCTATGTATCAGTTCTGGTGTATTTCCAACCGCTTTAAAAAAAGTTATAGTCAAACCTCTTTATAAAAAAGGCGATAAAAATGAATTAAGTAGCTATAGACCTATAGCCTTAATATCTATTTTTTCAAAGATTATAGAGAAGATAATCTATGAATCTATTGATAAGTTTCTGACTAAATATAACGTGTTATGTGACGAACAGATGGGTTTTAGGAAAAGTAGAGGTATAAATACGGCTATTTACAATTTTTTGAACACAGTAATGAAAATATGGACAATAAAATGCCTATGTGCGCACTTTTAACGGATATGACCAAAGCTTTCGACTGTGTTCATCATGAAACCCTCCTGAATAAGCTTTATGCCTATGGTATTAGGGGGAATGTTCTTAATCTCATAAAGTCATATTTAAGTGATCGTAAGCAATGCACTGAAATTAGCAGAATTTGCACTAAAACTAAGAGAGAAAAGAAATATTCATCGGAAGATACAGTTATTAAGTATGGAGTAACACAGGGCAATGCACTGGGTCCTCCGCTATTTAACCTTTATATAAATGACTTGCCACGCTGCATTCAGCACCACATGGTTCTGTTTGCAGATGATAGCACTGCTTTGATACAGTGTAATGCTAATGACATAGATAAATACGAATCTGACATAAACAAAACATTAAATGACATTATAAATTGGCTCAATAATAATAATTTAATAATAAATCTATCAAAAACAAATATAATGCATTTTTATCAGAAATTAACAGTTGACAATTTAACTATAAAACACAACACGCAAAAAATAGATCAAGTTACAGTAGCAAAATTTTTAGGAATATTAATAGATAGCCAGTTAACTTGGAAAGCTCAAGCAGAAGAAGTATGTAGAAAACTGAGCGAATTTAAATAAAAAAGTTAATAGAACCACGACTTTGACTGCCTATCATGGCCTGGTAGCACCAATTTTACGATTCGGGATCATATTTTGGGGTAATTGTAGTCTGAGAGAACAGGTGTTTAAGGCTCAAAAGCGTTGTGTCAGATCAATGTGTGGCCTAAAAGTAACGGATAGTTGTGCACCAATGTTTAAATCCTTGCAAATACTAACATTTCCATGTCTATACATTTTTGAATTAGCTGTATTTGTAAGACTAAATAAACATTATTTTCCCATGGTATCCGAAACAAGAACAAGACCTATTAGAAGCCAATATAAAAACCTAGTGCATGTTGCAGGCTATAATACTGCTCTACTAAAGAAAAGTGTTTTCGGCATGGGGCCATTAATATATAACAAGATACCCGATACAATAAAAAATGAATCAATTCCAATGTTCAAAAAGAAATTAAAAATGTTATTAATTGATAAGGGCTACTATTCTGTTCAAGACTTTTTAAACGATAAATTAATTAAGATTTGAAACTCAAGTAACTGATTATGACATATTTTGTATTTAGTTGTTCTGATATTTGTATTATTTTAAGTTTGACCTTGGTATTTTAATTTAGACATATTTTTGACATTTGTATTTTAATTAGAGTTTTTGTATTTTAATTTTGACATGATCTTACCATTTATTGTATTTAGACTAATATATTTTAATTGAATTCTTGATTAATATTAATCCACATTGAAATGATTATTATAGTTTTTTCTGTGTTTAATTGTTTGCATGCCTTTTGAGGTAGATTGTACAAGGGTCTAAACAATTTTTGTAAACATCTTTTTATTTATGTACCTACTATCTGAGCAAATAAATAATTATTATATTCTATTCAGTTCTGTATGATGAGCCAAACATGTTTCCTTGTATTTTCATGTCCCGTATCCTTAACGATTCCTCGATAAGGATTCGACCTACATATATCTATGCACAGTCAAGGAATGAGAGGCTCAATTATCCATAAAAGGTACTTGTTTTTCCGACTAGTATTCGCTGAAGTTGCAGATCGGAAAGGCGATTTGTACCATCATGTAGGGAAGTAAATTGCTTAATTTATTCTTACCACGAGTGCACGTTCGTTCGTATCAAGACATAAATATATTACGCATAGGTAATCCAATACAATCGTGACGGGATACTCTTGGCGTATCGTAATGTGGCACGAAAAGTCGCAATTCCATCGAGTATTTTACTATACACTGCGGCAAGACTTCCAATGACTTCGAACGACTTCCAAGGTTTTCTGGCAAAAGTCTGGCGCATTTAAATTGGCAAGGTTATGAAGTCGCCAGGGATCCTGGCATCCCCCCAGTGTCGTTGCCAACATATGTAGGGGCGAGTTTTGACATAGCGCGTTGACCTACTTCTAGTTTTTCTGACTTGGTTCTAGCTGGTTCACGGCTGTTGTTACTGCAGTACTATACATCAGGTTTATTATAATTTACACGTACAACTTTCAGTGTTGGTGAAACTTAATTCAAGCCATTTTACCGTCCTTGGGTAGATTGAAATATGCATGGTACTTTATTTCGGTTGTTTAGTGTATGAGGCTCCCTTAATTTTATATGTTTTGTTGTTATAAACAAAACGAAAATTTTTAACTATTTACTGCAACGGTTCATGAGATACAGTCTATTAACAGACGGACGGACAGCGCAGACTTATCTAATCTTTCCATTACTTACCCTTCAATACTGGACCCTAAAGATGTACTTAGATACCAACAGTATTAAACCTTATGTTAGGGTTTCCTCTACAGGATAGGCTTACGAATAATTGTTGAAAAGATAACACCACAATTAGCCCTAATCTATCTACAGTCCACAGAACCAATTGCGAATACATTTTAATCCTTATCTCCAACAATATATCGTTCTTACTAAGTAACGTTTTATGAGCACTGTAAATTGACCAAGCCAGACTCATCGTTACAGTATCAGTTCAGTGTTTCGAATTGAATATTCCGGGGACTATCATTACAGTTAATGGTTGAGGGAGCTGGCAAGTCATAAAATTGCAGACGAAAAGCTGACAGAATTATTTAAAAGAGACCTTTTATATTCGTTCTTAGAAAATAAAATAGTGTTTGGCCAGCTCGCAAATAAGATTCGAGTTATGAAACAAAGTACTAAATAGTTGATATAGTTTCTGCACTGTGGGTTGCGGGTTTAGTTCCCACATAGAATAAAACTATTTGTATAACCTAGAGACGGTTTACATTTTGAAGATAGTTTACATTAAATTAATATATCATATACTGGGTTATTGGTAAAACACTAACAACCTCGCTTACCACCACCTTGTATCATATAGGTAGATGTGATATGATGTGAGATTAATAAAAATTAGGCCTAATCCTCACTATGACACCTCAGTGTTGGAACAATTCATTTTTGTACCCAGAAAACAGAAAGTATAAAGATATTATTATGAATCTCAATATCCGATAAGTATTGCCTCTATAAGAATCTGGATTTATTCAATGCAATGAATAAAAAACGTAAAATAGATTGTGCTGAAAATCTTCTGCGCTCGGATCCTCTTGAACTGCCTCGTTTGATATTTTTTTCACAATCGCAATCGAAGGAATCACTCTTTTCTGCCTTTGAACAGTCAATGAAAAAGAAAAATAAATGATACGTACCCCGCAGCATTTTCCGTGCTTCGGCGCTATGTACGTCGTAGTGGAGATAGGACGCTTCTACAAAGTCACAACGCTCCATTTATTTGTGTGTTAGCTTTCGTATGTACTGTTAGCGACGCTCGTACAAAGTTATCTGTAACACTTCGCGTTCGAAGCGTTTCGCATAGCACATAGACTGAATAAGGAATAAGAAATGATTATTTGAGAGGGAAATGTTGGTGTTCCTGCTATTTCCTTATCGAAATGCCGAATGTTGTGTAGTAGATAAAGTGCTTATTATATTGTAGGGAAGTATGTGTTCAGTGGAGTACATGTGATACTATGAAAATTTGATTTGCAATGGAAGCATTATGTTGTTTCAACGCGGGATGGGGTTTGTGTATCGACCCTCTATAAATAACAATCAGTAATTTGTCATATTTGTTTGTAGAATTTTGGAAGTACCCAATTCAGCCTACGATAATTTTAGGATCTCCATACTCGTAACTTAACATAAAAGACGGTTACATCTCGGTGTATTCCGAAGTAAACGCATAGTGCTCTGTGCATCTTATTTTGAGAATAAACACATCAAAGAGAATCCAGGAGTGTAACGCAAATGTAAACATTGCCTCAATACGAATAGCTACGGTAGCTCTCCAGATTACAATCGACGACAGATCTGTGTCTCAAGGGAATTACCTCCGACGCCGACGTTTCTCTGATAATGTCTCAATCTTAGGCTAAGTTCCATTCACTCAATGGCTCAAATATTCTTAGTATTAATAAATTATCGTTCTTTGTTACAGGTAAGCTGGATTTTCTTATTAAGATAAAGTTGGTAAGAATTGAGATGGCTGCCGCATCGTGTCACCGCTCTCGTACTTGCCATTCAAATACGTAAATAATCCTATCGGCATTCCTTTGAAAATTCATCTCGGAATCAGCATATTCCTGAATTATTAATTCAATATACAGCGACGCAAGTGCGGGTTGGATTTAATAATTATTTTTAATTATCGCCATGACGGAACGCGGCGCGAGAACAGTCATGACCACTACGACGCCATCTTGTGAATATTCATCGAGTGAAGAGACCCGCCATTATTTTTCTAGAGACTCTAACCTAATTTTCAGTAATGAGCCTTGTGGGACGCCTCTAACAATGCGGTGTTCGCACAAATAAAATATCTTGTCCTTTGTCTTTTCCCTTGTATTACTTGATTACAGCGGTTATGTGATGGAATGTATTTTTTTATGAGGATGTTTTCAACCAAATAATGTTGCATGCTGTCTTTAGAGAAAAACAAGAAGGGAAAAAATATACTTTTGAACCCAAAATATCAACAAGATCGATGAAATAATACGACTTTGTTTATGCATAAACGTCCCCATGGCAGACGCATTGCTTCAACAAGCGACTTCATATCGCCCTAAATAGAAGACCTAACTCTATGTTAAAATATACAACAGTATAGACGTAGAAACTACTGAAAGCTAAGCCGAAGAAGAATATTTTAGTAATAGATAAACTCATCACAACTTCCAACATTTTACCTTTATAATTCATGAGTTACCGGAGTAAAATATTCTGCGGCCCTAACATTTTCTTGTCGTGGCAGATCCTCATTTTAGATCTCATTCGTCAAATGGACGTGTTGTTTTACTTTTTATTATCCCTATAAACCGGGGGCGTGACCTTGTTTAATAAATTTCGCAAGGCTCAGCACAGCATTGCTTGAATACCAAGTTGACAAATAAAAAGGTACCTACCTACTAGGTAGGTACCTTTCCCTCATAACAGTCCCGGTAGGCTACCTACTAGGCAACATTTTTTTAAACGGTTACTATTTTTATGACTAGGTTTTAATGGAGTTATTAGGATCTGAATGTCGGGGCATATAGAGAGAGGGAATATCAATATTAATTGCTAACGGCACTAATTAATTCATCTCTCGTTTGCTAATTAGTATTCCAACTATATTGTCATCGCGTTAAATGGGTTAACAACAGAGCACGACGTCGTGCCAAAATGAAGTACCTACGTACCGCTATTCTCATATTTTTAATATCAAATTCGTTCCATTCTTGATTTTCTATTCATGTTAACATCTCATTCACTACTTCCATAAAGGTAAATTTCCCTCATAAAATGATAAGAGAAGGTGAATAGAAATTATTCAGGTGACTAAATGAAAGATTATTTCATTTCCCCGTCCCCGGACTGTCTCTCTTCCCGGATATGACCTGACTGATGTTACTAGGATATAATCAGTCGGGTCCCGGGAATATTATGGCAACTCTATTTTTCTTATTTTTTATCGGCAATCCGCTCACAATACATTTTTGGGGGATGCGGAGTTTCCGATTCGCATTGGGATGAATATTGGTTTTTTACTTGAATTTGAAACGTATGGAGGCGAAATTGTTCTGTTATTTTTGGAACAAAGGTTTTTTGGATATATTATAGTAAAAATTGCAGTGCTGCTGCATAATATGTGTACCTACAGGGTTATTTATTTTGTTTAATTGGGCACTGTTGATATACCTATAATATGTGATAACAATAGAAATAATTATAAGAGTCTGCTTGATCAGTTAATGACTATGTTGCTCCATATAAATTACATTTCGTAGGGATTGCATTCATGGAAATAGTTGAGAATATAATATGTAAAAAAAGAGCAAATAAACACCATTTACGTCGCACGGGTAACAAAAAAATACAAAATTACAATTACGATCAAGATCGTAAAGCCATACTTCATTAAGATGACATCTAAAGATATTATAAGAACTCCTTGCCAAGGACTGTACTATTAAGTAAAACCTAGCGTGTTCAGTGGTCGTTAGTCTAACTTCATCTAACTAATGATCGTTAAGTGTAAGCTCACAATGGGTACAAGTTTCTATTCTGGTTGATTGTACTTGGAAACTAGTTGCTAATATTAGAAAGTATAGTCGTGATTGTACCGAGAGAAATGGCGCAGCTTCTGGTGTTTGTAACTATGGGGTTGATGACAAGACAACATAAACGATTTCCAAACGATGTAGTTCCAATTCAAAAGATTTACTTTAGACTTGAGTCGAGAGTATTAGTAAACAGAAGTACATACACAAATAATAACAAAACATTATCCTGAACTGGTATGAACATGCTTAGGAGACAGTGGCGGTACGCAGGCGGCTAACCATGGGAGGCCGTCCTTTTTCTAATTATAGTGTAGGAATCGTCAGTATGCGTCTCCGCAAACATATTGGACGCACTACAGCGCCATGATATCCCTAACAGCATCCTGTAATATGATTCATTGATATTGAACTCCTGTATCACACTCAGAAAAGTCGTCGCGTCGCCGCTCGGTCGCAGTAAAAATGTCGCAAAAAATCTAAGACTTGTTCGTAACAGATTTTTCAAAATTCTTCTGTCTGACCTGTCTTAAAGTCCACTCTCTCCAGCCCAGTCTCTACAAGAAAATGTGTTGACGTCTTCGTTCCAAGATCTTACATAATGCAACAGGCGGTCGCATTACCTCCAGTGATTAATATTCGTCCGGGTCAACGTGCCTCATCAGTATTCACCCGGCCGGTTTCATCACACCCGTCTTATGTACGGGAACCCACCCGGCCGGGTAATACCGGACGGATAAAATGCAAAGTCAGGTGATAGTATTAAACTCACTCGTGTTAGTTTTGGGACTTAAAGTAATACATTTTGGTTGTGTTGTGGAACATTATGTAAAAAGAATTTCGTTTTTGATGTGGGTATGTGTATTGAATGCTGTTTTTTGAAAGACCGCTTTTTATGTGCAGATATTGTATGTTCCCAATAAAATTATCTTATACGAACAGAACAAAAAAATGTCTCTGTCGCTCGTATCAAACGTAATAAAAATCGGAGAAATGTTTTCAATCTTAAAAAGGATGGTAAAAATATATTTGACACTTTGATATACTTTCAAATGAAATCGAAAGGCAAAGAGGTTACGTTTGTGAGGTTTGATGATCCCCTTAATCTCAAGAGAGAAGAAGAAATCCTGCAACATACACACATCAAAAGTGTCTAGGGATCAACATATATTTTTGCAATAACTTTTTTCCTGATTGATATTAATTAAAATTTTCTTTAAGGATTCATCAAATAAAGTGTTTTCGTTTGTCACAGTAACGATAAACCAAGTCACCTTTGTATTAATAAAGTTTGCCATTTTCCTAATAAAGGGATTTTTGACATTTGAACCACTAACATTAAAGTTAGAAAAAAAGACTGAAATAACAGTTTTCTTTAAAATTTTATTGGGTGACTTAAACAATTAATAATCCGTGTTTCTACCGCGAACACTAACAACACAAGAACATCGGTTTGGCATACTCAAAATGAGTTCATCCAAATCACGCTGTGGAATGGCCGCCCATGTTCGTTGCAACAACAAAAAAAGGTCTTCTTGCGACTGGATACCCTCCATATTCGGCAGAGCTCTTCTCTGTAGCATATCCCATGCATGCTCAATCGGGTTCAAGTCTGGCGACTGAGCAGGCCAGAGCAGGACATTGATGTTAGCTGCGGCGAGAGTCTGTCTTACAATTCTTGCGGTGTGCGGTCGTGCATTATCATGCATTAACTGAAATAAGGGACCGATTTGCACTTATAGAGGAACGATGACGTCAGCACTAATTTGAGCGTTGAGGTTGCCTCTGATCCAAATCAACTCAGTTCTTCCGCCGATCCAAATACCCGCCCATACCATGATGGTTCCACCACTATAAGGATGGACTTCCTGGCAGGATTTTAATCGCTGTTGGCGTCCAGTGGTTCTCCAGTGTCGTATACGTCTTGTATCCGGTCTCATACCAAAACGAGACTCATCAGAAAAGCACACGAAACGCCATTGTTCTTCTGCCCAATTTCTGTGTTCAAGAGCCCATTGATATCGAATCCTACGATTGTGCATTGCTATAGGTGGTACCCGTAGCGGTCTTCGGGAATGAAGGTTCACTTCATGCAAGCGGTTTCTGACTGTTTGGTCGCTAATTAAGTTCCCTGAAGAGTGATGAAGCCTCACGGCTAACATCATGGCGGTTATTGTTGGAGCTCTTCGAGTTAAGATTTGAATGTATCGGTCTTGTCTCCGTGTGGTGCAGCGATACCGTCCTCCATGGCGCTCAGCCACGGTACCAGTGCTTCGGTAACGTGTCCAAAGTCGACTGATAACACTCTGACTTGTATTCAGAGCTAAAGCCACAGTACGTTGCCGGGAACCAGCTTCTATCATTCCCACGGCTCTGAGCATTTCTTCCCTGCTTAAATGACGTCGCCGCTCCATAATAACGTTGGTTTTAATCAGTAGTAGGGAAACAGTAGCACTAATAATGTCTTCAATGCGTTGTATGTTTTTATAGGGAAAATATTGACAGCTGATTTTCATCTTTTACTCGAATTTGATTAACAGTTCCTGTTTCAAATTATGAAATGCACCAAAAAGGATCCATATAAATTTATAATATCATAAATTTATTACAAAGCCACATCTCAATCTCAAGAAATCCGCATAAAAATGCTTGATCCCTAGACACTTTTGATGTGTGTATTTTTACGTAATTTTACATTTTGGCACGTAAATAATTTGACATCGAATGAGATGCATAAATCCATAATTCTGGTGAGTTCGAAGCAACGCGAGTGCCTTCGGAATATTGATTCGAAGAACGATGAGGTTGTTGTAGTGAGGAAGTATTGGAGATTCGTGCAGATAACCCCCTTAGATATTTATGTGGATATCTTACGCAACTCTCAACGGATCTCAAATATGTTTATTTAACTAAACCATTCTATTCTGTTTTCGCAGTCAAATAAAGTTAAAATCCAGACGGAAAACCGTTACAGAGATTTTTATCGCCCAAGCAAACATTTTATTGCTGGGAAAATACGCTTAGTGCAGGATATAAGTTCGGCTTAGAAGCCCTCATTATTCCGTTTTAATTATACTATAAAATTACAGCGCAAAAAGAAAATAGACCAAAACAGAGCATGCGACGAGTCGTAGAGCCGAAAATGTGTTCTAAAAATGTCTGAAAGTGCCTGTTGGGCGCCATTAGTGATAGCCGCATATTTGCACGCTGTTACCAGGGGAACACGAATGTCCAGCATACTGTCCTGTATCCCAATTACTCGCCTAAACGAGTCTCGAGAGCTTCTCAAAAAGAAAAGCACGAACAGAGCCTCCACTTCTGTGCCGTGATATATTTCCAAACGAATGGAGTCGCTTTGTATGCTCCAATGTGAAATGGGACTTTGTACCTTGTATTCAACAACGATATCCATGAAATTGTATTTGTTTTGTAGCACCAGATATACGATTGTTGTTCACTTTCTATTGAAGCGATTGTGATTATTCCCATTCAGTGTTCCGAGGCTTTAACAAATGAAGTCGCAGTAATAAAAAGGTAAGTCATTTTGTCTCACAGAAAATATACAATTTAATGCTTATTCCGCACGAAAAATATAATTGGGTCTAAGTACTGCGAAACCGTCTAATAGCCTTCAATCTTTTAAATTAGATAGATCTGCTGAAGAAATAATCCTTCGTATTTCGTTTCGAGATTGGTCCTGGTGTTAAGCTGGTATTTTATTACACTTCGAGAATTTTGCCAGACGAGATAATGCTTCTTGTCTTTTTGATTGTACATTCCGTTAAGTCGATTCTGAGCCAATGTAGCTCGTATCCTTTTGTTAAAGGGGAAGTTTTAAGTTTGCTATTCCCGAGTTATTTCCGACTTCAGTACACTTCTTTGCAACACGACATGCTCGGGTTTATTCCGGTCGAATAGTGCCGCTACTCGGGTGGAAGTGTAGTGGATTCCTGTCCGTACCATTCCCTATAGTATAGAGTGTCCGCGGAGTTTATGCTCTTTGTAATTGATGGGCTACCACTGGCGACACAGACAGTTTTATAGCTGGCTTTTGGACAATTTTCTTTTCAAGGTACAGCGCTACAGAGAGTGGATGTAGGTGTTAAGGGAATATTGTCTTTCTAGCCGTCCTAAGTAGGGACTTAGGACGGCTAGAAAGACAATATTCCCTTAACACCTTAAGTAGGGACTTAAGGCTAAGTGATGGCCGAGTGGACATAATTCTCCAATCTAGAACGCTCGTGTTGAGCTTGAGAGTGGCTGGCCGGAAACTTTTACTAGATTATGGACATAAAGTAAGTTAATTAAAAGAAACATGCAAATAACACATTTACTATTTAATCCGATTCGCGTTAAAATATTGTGCGTGTCGTAAGGACACCGTTGTAATATTGTCATCGGGGAATTAATTATGAATTCTCGGTTCATATCCACCAAAATATGGGTGAAAATATATTTTGGATAGCAACAAATTATCGGCTTCCTATCAGCTAATTTGTTTTAATCGGTATTAATATTATATTTATTTATTCATCAGACAAAAATATCCATACATTTGTTAGTAGGTGCTCTTAAATTAATGTTAGTATCTTAACTTATAATTAACACACAACGCATCACAAAATTATTTTAAACAGAATTAATCATAATAATAAACAAAATGTGTGAATTAATAAAAATAAATAATTTAAGTAATTAAAATATAAATTTTTGAAAGATTCGAATATTGGTTCTGTAAATAAATAAACAATAAAGGCAACAAAGACTTCTACTCAATTTCGACACAATAAAAATAACCTAAAATGTGGGGCGTCATATGAGTACCAAGAAAGTTATTTTAAAGAATGCAAACGTATACAATGCCACAGTATTGGACAGTCATATCGGCCTGCCACAACACTGAGAATGCTGTTACTACTGCCTCGGGTACGCCTGAGCAAGGATGCTGCTCTCTATCTAATAATGGCATGGAATCCGTCAACATGAGCGTTTGCGAACATGCCCGATGCACTGCAATGCCTCGGCAGCCGCAACAACATCCTAAAGGCATTGTTATACTGAACGCGCAGGGCGTTGATTGTCTTCTGCGTATACTTTAATGCTTTGGCATTATCATATTTATGATGTTCTATGAGTAGGCACGGGTTGGATTTTGTAATGCCTAAATAATCATTATATTTCGTGGTATAATTGATGTAATACGAAAAATGGAGCAATTCTAGAAACTCTGTAAGAGAAATGTTGGAGTTACTTATCTGAATTGATGGCTTCACTCCGACAACGACCCTGATTAAACAGATAGAGAACTCTTTACTTTAAAAGAGTTGTGTTACTTGTAAACTGCAAAAGTTTATAGAGATGAGTGCATTTCGTTGCAAGTTTGGACCGCGGGTATTTTTAGCGTTTACCATGGCTGCATCAAAGGCGGTGCGGTTTCCCGTAGCGGAGCGTACTTTTGAAACCACACTACTTCGGAGCTTGTTTAATTTTACTTACAGCTCACTTGATTTAAAAAAAGATATTGTGTAGCAAGTTTGATAGATATATCTGATATATGTTATTGTAACTTTTGATTGAAATGGATTAGGCTGAGATGAGTGAAAGTATGGCCCATGAAGTTATAGGGTACCAGTTTCTTCTTTATTCAATAACGGTTGATACCGTTTATTGTTCTGATACGTATCATATTGCTCCAATAAAAAACTTATTATATTGACTTTATAAAACTGAGGTATGAAGTATTTACGAGTACTAAAACGTCGTCACGTTATCGAATAATCCTAAAACCGCAAAGGACCGTTAATTTTAATAAGATACGTGACATCAACTTATTTAATGAAAGATCTGCAAGGGACCATGAAGTGGCTGCCAGAGTTCCGTATAATTACTTGAAAAACCATTCAAAGTTCCGTCGGACGAAAGTTGAGCGGTGAGCGCTCATTTTTGAAGAATCAAAAGGAGCGTAGCGTCGGCAAAATGTTTCTTAGCGACAACAAGGGAGTGAAGGGTTATTTGTAGTAAACACTTTAATAGAAAATTATTAGATCGTTTATTACCTACTAAAAACAGTAGTTGAATTTTTATTTTAAAATTAAGCTATCTTTGACATTGGAAGTACCTTTTTGCTTACACCAGCTCGGGGCTAAAACATAACAGCCACACGTATATTAAGTTTAATTTAATTGTATTTCAAATTTTGCTGTCTTTGTCAAGGTTTTTGGTATAGTATTCGTACGTATACCTATTTGAAAAAATATTAATTAATACCCAGAAATGCTTATCGTTACACTTAAATTAATGTTTGATCATGCTTGTATACATTTAACGGATCAGTTTTATTAATAAATTAATTGGCCTATCGACATGTACAAAATTAATCATATCAGCTGGAAAACTTACGGCACGTTACTAAAATTACGCTGTTTATAATTTTAATTACAGACCGTTTTTTTTAATTCGTATACGACAATTCATTAACGAACCCAAAATATACTTAATTTGTTCCCTCACGGCAGTCGCCCCATCTATACTAATATTATAAAGAGACTAGTATTTGCGTGTTGCGCGAGGTGCAAGCACCTCGCGTGCTTGTGAAAAAAACTAAAGCATTGCCCCTCTAAATCAAGTATTTGCGTGTTGCGCGAGGTGCAAGCACCTCGCGTGCTTGTGAAAAAAAAAAAAGGGGGGGGGGGTGATGGGGGAGGGGGGGGTTGCACAAGTATTTCGACTAAAGCATTGCCCCTCTAAGTGAATCAGAAAAAAAAAAATGTTCCAAGTCTCTTAATTTCCGAGATCCGCCTAAAGGGGGTGAAAAGGGGGGCGGGGGGGGGGCGACTGAAAAATGGTTTTTACTTTACCGAGCTTCCTCTATACGAATCCGTAAAAAACAAAAAATACGGGTCTCGTAGTTTCCGAGATACGATAGGGAGGGGGGAGAAGGGGGGTGAAAAGGGGAGGTTTGGCACTTTTCCCGTAGGTTTGAGAGTTACTTGTTTACGAATGTGTCAAAATATACCCACCTCCCCATCCACCATCTGGGAGAACAATTATGTCAATGAGTCAGTCAGTGAGTGAGTGAGTGAGTGAGTGGTAATTTAGCTTTATATAATATAACTAGTATTTGCGTGTTGCGCGAGGTGCAAGCACCTCGCGTGCTTGTGAAAAAAAAAAAAAAAAAGGCGGGGGTTGATGGAGGGGTTTAGT
The DNA here is from genome assembly GCA_943138885.2 of Tholera decimalis. NCBI lineage: Eukaryota > Metazoa > Arthropoda > Insecta > Lepidoptera > Noctuidae > Tholera > Tholera decimalis. Next base: position 16,422,990 of record OW964559.2, read on the forward strand.
ATTTGCGTGTTGCGCGAGGTGCAAGCACCTCGCGAGCTTGTGAAAAAAAAATAAAAAAAAAAGAGGGGGGGGGGGGGTGATGGGGGGGGGGTTGCACAAGTATTTCGACTTAAGCATTGCCCCTCTAAATGAATCTGAAAAAAAAAATGTTCCAAGTCTCTTAGATTCCGAGATCCGCCTAAAGGGGGGGAGAAGGGGGGCGGGGAGGGGGGACTTTGAAAAATGGTTTTTACTTTACCGAGCCTCCTCTATACGAATCCGTAAAAAGAAAAAATACGGGTCACGTAGTTTCCGAGATACGATAGGGGGGGGGGAGAAGGGGGGGGAAAAGGGGGGTTTGGCACTTTTCCCGTAGGTTTGAGAGTTACTTGTTTACGAATCTGTCAAAATATACCCACCTCCCCATCCACCATCTGGGAGAACAATTCTGTCAGTGAGTCAGTGAGTGGTAATTTAGCTTTATATAGTATAACTAGTATTTGCGTGTTGCGCGAGGTGCAAGCACCTCGCGTGCTTGTGAAAAAAACTAAAGCATTGCCCCTCTAAATCAAGTATTTGCGTGCTGCGCGAGGTGCAAGCACCTCGCGTGCTTGTGAAAAAAGAAATTGGTATTTGCGTGTTGCGCGAGGTGCAAGCACCTCGCGAGCTTGTGAAAAAAAAAAAAAAAAAGAGGGGGGGGGGGGTGATGGGGGGGGGGTTGCACAAGTATTTCGACTAAAGCATTGCCCCTCTAAATGAATCTGAAAAAAAAAATGTTCCAAGTCTCTTAGATTCCGAGATCCGCCTAAAGGGGGGGAGAAGGGGGGCGGGGGGGGACTTTGAAAAATGGTTTTTACTTTACCGAGCCTCCTCTATACGAATCCGTAAAAAACAAAAAATACGGTTCTCGTAGTTTCCGAGATACGATAGAGGGGGGGGAGAAGGGGGGGGAAAAGGGGAGGTTTGGCACTTTTCCCGTAGGTTTGAGAGTTACTTGTTTACGAATCTGTCAAAATATACCCACCTCCCCATCCACCATCTGGGAGAACAATTATGTCAATGAGTGAGTCAGTGAGTGGTAATCTAGCTTTATATAATATAACTAGTATTTGCGTGTTGCGCGAGGTGCAAGCACCTCGCGTGCTTGTGAAGAAAACTAAAGCATTGCCCCTCTAAATCAAGTATTTGCGTGTTGCGCGAGGTGCAAGCACCTCGCGTGCTTGTGAAAAAAACTAAAGCATTGCCCCTCTAAATCAAGTATTTGTTGTTGCGCGAGGTGCAAGCACCTCGCGTGCTAGTGATAAAAAAAAATGGGGGGGTAATGGGGGGAGATGGGGGGGTTTAGTATTTGTGTGTTGCGCGAGGTGCAAGCACCTCGCGTGCTTGTGGTGTGAATCTGAAAAAAAAAAAATTGGTTGTGGTGGGGGGAGTTGGGGGGGGGGGGGAGTTTGCACAATTATTTTGACTAAAGCATTGCCCCTCTTAATGAAACTGAAAAAAAAAATGTTCCAAGTCTCTTAATTTCCGAGATCCGCCTAAAGGGGGGGAGAAGGGGGGCAAGGGGGCCGACTTTGAAAAATGGTTTTTACTTTACCGAGCCTCTTCTATACGAATCCGTAAAAACAAAAAAATACCGGTCTCGTAGTTTCCGAGATACGATAGGGAGGGGGGAGAAGGGGGGTGAAAAGGGGAGGTTTGGCACTTTTCCCGTAGGTTTGAGAGTTACTTGTTTACGAATCTGTCAAAATATACCCACCTCCCCATCCACCATCTGGGAGAACAATTATGTCAATGAGTGAGTCAGTGAGTGGTAATCTAGCTTTATATAATTAAAGGGGGGGGAGAAGGGGGGCGGGGGGGGGGACTTTGAAAAATGGTTTTTACTTTACCGAGCCTCCTCTATACGAATCCGTAAAAAACAAAAAATACGGGTCTCGTAGTTTCCGAGATACGATAGGGAGGGGGGAGAAGGGGGGTGAAAAGGGGAGGTTTGGCACTTTTCCCGTAGGTTTGAGAGTTACTTGTTTACGAATCTGTCAAAATATACCCACCTCCCCATCCACCATCTGGGAGAACAATTATGTCAATGAGTGAGTCAGTGAGTGGTAATCTAGCTTTATATAATATAACTAGTATTTGCGTGTTGCGCGAGGTGCAAGCACCTCGCGTGCTTGTGAATAAAACTAAAGCATTGCCCCTCTAAATCAAGTATTTGCGTGTTGCGCGAGGTGCAAGCACCTCGCGTGCTTGTGAAAAAAACTAAAGCATTGCCCCTCTAAATCAAGTATTTGCGTGTTGCGCGAGGTGCAAGCACCTCGCGTGCTTGTGAAAAAAGAAATTGGTATTTGCGTGTTGCGCGAGGTGCAAGCACCTCGCGAGCTTGTGAAAAAAAAAAAAAAAAAGAGGGGTGGGGTGGTGGGGGGGGGGGGGTTGCACAAGTATTTCGACTAAAGCATTGCCCCTCTAAATGAATCTGAAAAAAAAAAATGTTCCAAGTCTCTTAGATTCCGAGATCCGCCTAAAGGGGGGGAGAAGGGGGGCGGGGGGGGGGGGACTTTGAAAAATGGTTTTTACTTTACCGAGCCTCCTCTATACGAATCCGTAAAAAACAAAAAATACGGGTCTCGTAGTTTCCGAGATACGATAGGGAGGGGGGAGAAGGGGGGTGAAAAGGGGAGGTTTGGCACTTTTCCCGTAGGTTTGAGAGTTACTTGTTTACGAATCTGTCAAAATATACCCACCTCCCCATCCACCATCTGGGAGAACAATTATGTCAATGAGTGAGTGAGTCAGTCAGTGGTAATTTAGCTTTATATAGTATAACTAGTATTTGCGTGTTGCGCGAGGTGCAAGCACCTCGCGTGCTTGTGAAAAAAACTAAAGCATTGCCCCTCTAACTCAAGTATTTGCGTGTTGCGCGAGGTGCAAGCACCTCGCGTGCTTGTGAAAAAAAAAAAGGGGGGGGGGGTGATGGGGGGAGATAGGGGGGGTTTAGTATTTGCGTGTTGCGCGAGGTGCAAGCACCTCGCGTGCTTGTGAAAAAAAAAAGGGGGAGGGGAGATGGGGGGGGGGGTTAGTATTTGCATGTTGCGCGAGGTGCAAGCACCTCGCGTGCTTGTGAAAAAAGAAAAAGGGGGGGGGGGTGATGGGGGGAGATGGGGGGGGGGTTTAGTATTTGCGTGTTGCGCGAGGCGCAAGCACCTCGCGTGCTTGTGAAAAGAACTAAAGCATTGCCCCTCTAAATCAAGTATTTGCGTGTTGCGCGAGGTGCAAGCACCTCGCGTGCTTGTGAAAAAAAAAAAAAAGAGGGGGGTGATGGGGGGGGTGTTGCACAAGTATTTCGACTAAAGCATTGCCCCTCTAAATGAATCTGAAAAAAAAAAATGTTCCAAGTCTCTTAGATTCCGAGATCCGCCTAAAGGGGGGGAGAAGGGGGGTGAGGGGGGGGACTTTGAAAAATGGTTTTTACTTTACCGAGCCTCCTCTATACGAATCCGTAAAAAGAAAAAAATACGGGTCTCGTAGTTTCCGAGATACGATGGGGGGGGGGGAGAAGGGGGGGGAAAAGGGGAGGTTTGGCACTTTTCCCGTAGGTTTGAGAGTTACTTGTTTACGAATCTGTCAAAATATACCCACCTCCCCATCCACCATCTGGGAGAACAATTATGTCAATGAGTGAGTCAGTCAGTCAGTGAGTGGTAATTTAGCTTTATATAATATAATATAATAATGAAAAAACTGCTAGACCGACTTAAAAAATCTTTTGCCTTTAGATTGGTACGGTATCACTGAGTGAAAAAGGTTACATTTTTGGAAAAAAAACGCGGGCGAAGCTGGTCGCCTATAGTCTATAATTTGATTAGTCTTCAACCCACAGCAGAGAGCAGTTTTCTACCGTAATGCCGACGTTAACGGTATCGATATGGACTTTCAACAATGGCGCCCGGCCCTATTCCTCCAAGGGCATGAGTCGACGCTTCGAGAATCAATTAGGCAAGGATTACACCAGCGACTCTTATCTGCCGCGATGATAGCGACGCTTCTTCTCATTAAAACTTTGTACACCGCCCTTTATAATGACCTACGTAATGGACGGCCCACGTAACTTTTAAGGGAGGTTAGTGGACTAATTCAAATTCAGTGTTACTCTGAGATTACGTTAGCTTAACGTGTATTATCTCTCGCTTTCACGGGACTGGTGTTTTGAAAATGTTTTAATGGTTTTTAATTTTCCATTGTCACGTCGAGCTCGCATTTTTGGGATTAACCGGGTTTATTGAGTCCAATTTTCTGCGCTTTCCAATTTTGTGTTGCTATGGCTGTTTTTAAATTCGATTTTATTTTTGCTGGAAGGTATTTTCGCGTTTTTTTTTTTAATTTCAGACCTTTATTTTAAGAGTTCATTAATTAAATGTAGTATGATTGAGTGTCTACGTGATCACATCAAAGGTACACACAGATATTTCGGTTAATTTTCTAGCAGCAAGAGTCCAATTTGTCGCTTAGCTTGCGCTAAAACTTTGTTCTACTTTGTCGTTGCGATGCTAAGAGTTGGTGCTTTAAGCTCTGTTTATTCGCGAACCATGACTAAACTTTGTAAGTAAATCGTGTCTCTCGGCTCCCCTGTTTAAGTATTTATTTCATTCTTTATTTAAAACAAGGATAATAACAAAATGAACTATATGTACTCAGGAAGATGATATTTACAGTTGAGGAAATGAATTTTAACAAATTTCTCGCTACGATATTTAAAGTAATTTGAACAGTTAATTTAACTTTTTGTTTTGTTTGATAAGCAGAGATTCTTAATTAAGTAAGACGTTAAATCTCAACGTACAGATTATGTCTCAGCCAAACCCATTTGCTTTGTAGACACAAAAAATAAATAACTGTATTTATCAACGAAAGAAATTGGTACAATAAAATCATTCTCGTGACAAAGTACGTGAGTTTAGTTTAAATACGTAATCATATTTTTCCTCGTTGTAGGATGAAGAGAACCGGGGCTTTTGTAAAGGTAAAAGTGTAATTGAAAACCATAAACTTTCTCCATCCGAATGTATCCAAACTTTGAGAGTAAAACAAGAGATTTTATTAGTGCGAACATTTTTATTGGGATTTGTTTAAGGGATTTTCAATCTTATTTTGAGGAAATTAAAAGCTTTTTTTAAATGGAATGTTAAAAGCTGAGTTGCAGAATCGCTGTATAATTTTATTGCTATTTGAGGGGTACAAAATCGTGAATAAAATAGAAAAATGCTTACATTTCATAAAAAAAATTATGTCTTCTTTCGCCCATAAATACTATTATTCCAGCAGTAACTGCAAACATATAATTTATATCTATCGTTCCATAACTTAAATGCATCGGTGCTGCGTTGTATAAATATAATCAGAATTTAAAATTTGTGGGTGTTTTTTTCAAGTTACCTACGTTTACTCACTAATTACAAAATTCTTGTTCCGTTTTTTTTTTTAATAAATCGAGCAAATTGAGAAACCGTCATGAATCACATAAATCTGATAGAAGCTGCGTCTAATTTTATTTTACAAGCTATCCTAAAACTAAAACCCTCAAGTTACCTTTATGAAGTCTGACGTAGTCCTCATTAAGTCTCGCGCCTTATATCAAGTGCTCTGCTATGGCCCTGACACACTGACTCGCTTCTTTGCGCTTTTCAAAAGAAATACTAGTATTTATTTTAAGTTGAAGGTTGGGTTTTTAAAGGCTCTGCTTGAATTATTTAGTAAATATGGCTCGGAAGTTTAACTTGTAAAAGCTTTACAAATGGTAGTGTATAAATATAAAGTTCTATCTAGATCTTTTTTTTTTCTGTGAGAAAATCATCAAATTATTCTCCTGTTCGGGGTGGACTGGAAGGGAGTGTCAGACTTATGCTGAATAAGAACCCACCCTGTTGCTTCAGTGGTCCTACGTTCCGGTGCTGCGGTATGTTGTTACCGCAACACCGGACCCCGTCAATATTGCTGATTACCCTTTGAGGCGTTTAAATACTTGCCGCTCCAGTGACTTTATGTCAACAATCTGAAGTTTTTGGGAAAGAAAGTGTTATTGGCAGTTTATGACTGCAATCGCATCTTCAAAATACGAGGATAACACCTATAAAAAAATGGGTTCCAATACAGAATTGGTGACTTGTCAACTGAAAGACAGTGATGACGTCAACAGTAAGCCAGAGTGGTAACACTGGCCATTACTAGTTTCTTCATAAAAAAACACATCTAATTCCTCCACCAGTAATTTCCATACATTCGTCAGCGGTGAGCTTGCCTGCCGGGCTTTAACCAGTTTGTGACTCCCTTGATGCGTATTGGCTTAATAACTCTGTTCTGTTGCTTAAAGGTGAACGCAGACCTAGCCGCACCGCAGTCTCTACAGTCCCCGCAGTCATCGCTTTATGTTAATGGCCTCGCACATCTATCCGCGCCGCAGTCGCTGCAGTCGTTCCCGTCAGTGTTGCCAGATTTTTGAAAGCATTATCTGTACCGAAGATTTAAAAAATCTGTATAAAATCTGTATTTGGTATTGGTATTTTGCTCTTTTGTGTAATTTTATCTGTAGGTGCTATAATAGGGAATAAGCAAGTAATTATTTATACGAGAATAAGTAATTTTATTATAAACCGTTGACAGAGATTCTCTGTCTACTTTATAACTCTGGCAACACTGCGCGCCGTGGATGCGAATGACGTCATCCACGCTGCGTGCGGGTGACGTCATCAGCTGCGGCTAGGGGAGTTCGGTCGTTTCAGGGACTGCGGCGACTGCGGCGCGGGTAGGTGTGCGAGGTTGCATAGAACTTCATATAAAGAATTCGAATGCAAAGACTGCGGCGCGTGCGGTGCGGCTAGGTCTGCGTTCACCATAACTCTGTTTTTCTGGCCTGATTGATATAGATGTTACTTCATTTAAAAATAATCTTTTTCGTACTAATAAGTTGCGGGATCGAGGACAGTTTCATAATTTCTTCGGGACTATACCTGGACTTTTAATTCGATGCAGTAGACTGACAGTTTCTGAGTTGTCAGATAATAACGACTACGAAATCGTGATGTAACGAAATTAATCGATTCAGGAATATATTCGAAAAACGATATAAGCAATTTTTTTTTAAATTATATGTGAAAACAACAAAAAGTAAGATGTGATTATAAAGGGGCGTGAATAAAAACTTTTTACCAAAAAATTCAACCGACTCCCAAAAACACTGCAAAGTGAAAAATAACTTTAATTTCAGTAGTCGGTGTCTTTAGTTTTGTATTTTCGTTTTTGGCAAGTTTTTATTTCACTCTTTTTAGTTGGTCGATTTTTAATTTACCTAGTTACAAGAGCCTAAATATCAACTACTTATAACCTTTTACAAAATATTGCTTTTCCCAATGCTGGGCCGTTAATTGTTGAGGAGTTCTCCTGGTACTTTACCATCAGCTCTACATCACCATATGCATTGTGATGAGCATAAAGTGCTTAACATCCATATTCAAGTAATCGAATCGCAATCCACGAAATACTTATTATTGATTAGTTTCGGCGGCCATCTGTGGTCTTCATCATCAGTTCCACTTCCCCAAATGGTACTTTTTGAGAGCAACTGCACAAGTTACTATAATAAATACCCAAAACGCCATAGGTGTGCCTATAATATTTGAAGAGTTCCCTCGATTTCTCCAGGATCCCATCATCAGATCCTGACTTGGTGACAATGGGACCAATTTCAAAGTATACCCTTTCAAAACAAAAAAAGAATTTTCTAAATCGGTTCAGCCGTCTTCGAGTAATCGATGATAATACATAAAAAATATATATATATATATACGCGTCGAATTGATAACCTCCTCCTTTTTTGTCGTCGGCTGAAAATAAAACGACATCATGATAATATTTTTTAATTTTTGCAATAAGCACCTGTAATTGTACCCATTCCAATGGGGTTTAGGTCACAGTGGTGCGTGGACAGTCTTTTTATTAGTAATCTCGCGCAATTTATTGAAATATTCATCACATGAAAGAAATTCCAAAAGAATGGCTTTCATCATGTCTTGGTAGATATGAATATTTTTAATAAAAATTGATTTATTTATAGTAATATCTAGTTACTACTTCAAAATAAAAGATAATAGTATAAATATCATTTATTTGTATTTCTCACGATTTAAAATCGCGCTTTATTATTCGGTTGATTGAATTCATTAGGTTAAATAGGGTATCATTATTTTAGTAAGTGACACTAGTTTATGTCAGCTGACTGCATCGAATTCAAAGTCCGGGTATAGTCTGATTTCATTGACTCGGCGTTTTTCTCGCTCGCGTCGCTGTTGTTTCTTGCTTTCCCGTCGCACTGAGTTTATCTAAATCTGCAAAAAAGGAAAACAAAAATAGAATTATAATAATACTAGCAATGTAGAGAATGCTTTTAATACAAATACCAACTACCTACTGCTTAGCTTCAAGACATAGATTCAGCGCAAGTATTCGACTAACGTAGTCGGAATGTAAATTGCGTCTCGGTTCCATCTCTAAGGCTATGCGATGTTGCGAAATAGTCCTGTATAGTATACTTGACTGCCAAAAAGTACTTTGTATACTACCCTAATTTGAATAAAAAGCTTCTTCTTTTTACTTTATTACGTGCGCCACAGTTTTTGGCAAAAATATGAAGTTAGGCACTTGTTTAGACGTTGAAACATGTAAAACTAAAGTCTACTATGTAAAAATCTTAATAATTTGTTTGACTAAAAGTGGGCATTGAAAGCACAAAAACGGGGCATTCAGTCCAGATCTTTTTAATGGAAAAATGTTGGTTTTTAATGGGAAAATCTGAATAGCGTCAGTGATTTCGTAATGTGTTTCGCTTTGAATGTAATAGGGATTCATCTAGTTGAGTTAGTTGAGATATGTATTTAGTATAATTTATGTATTTTAAGGAAAAAATCTCCTGTTGATAAAAACATACTCTTAAGAAAGATGTAGTCTTTTGTGGGACTAGCACAGTTATACTAGAACAGTAACATAGTAGCAATAAACATTTTACACTATTTCATTAAGTTCCTTACTTGACGAAAGATTTTGGTCAATGCAATTTAATGCCAATCGCGACGTCGTGGCATTAAAAGGTGGATCAAACTTTTGATCACTACACCGGTTCAACATTACATTCTAATTTATAACGAAAATGTTTATCTAAGAAAATGAACGTCCATATTCATAGCATTCGGTACGAAGTCCAATATGAGCGTCGCCGTCATAGTTATTGTTTCTACAGAGGCCAATTTACGTCGGCCTTCAGCTAGTACTAAACCGATTTACTTGTCCTTCAGTACGAGTAATTTAGTTATTATCGTGGATTTGCAAAATAACGTAATAGCGATCTTATTAAATGAGTTATGTATATACTTTAACCTTGAAGGACAAGAGTCGTAATGGTTATCTGTAATGTCTAAATTGTATAAAATAATGTCGTTTAATTAACCGCTATTAACGAGGAAGTTGTGTGTTTTAGGGTTCCGTAGCCGAATGGCAAAAAACGGAACCCTTATAGTTTCGACATGTCTGTCCGTCTGTCTGTCTGTCTGTCTGTCTGTCTGTCCGTCCGTCCGTATGTCACAGCCATTTTTATTCCGAAACTGTTAGGACTATTCATGTGAAACTTGGTAGGTAGATGTATTCTGTAAACCGCTTTCCGATTTTATGAAAAAAAAAATAAAGGGGGGCTTGCGATACATGGAACTGAAACTGAAAATATTTTTTTTCATGAAACCTATGCGTGTGTGGTATCTATAGACAGGTATTTAAAAATGACACTGAGGTTTCTATAACCACTTTTTCATAAAATTAATCGTTTAAAAGATATACGCTTCTAAAGTGGTAAAATGTGTGTCCCCCCCCTCTAACTTCTATAATTATAGAGTGAATAGTTTAAAAAAAATATATGCTGTAGATCTTAATAAAATCTTTCAACCAAAATTGGTTTGAACGAGATCGGGTCAGCAGTTTTTGAGATACAGCATATTTTCTAAAACCGCAAATATAACTTTGTAATTCATACAAACACTATGAAAAACAAAGTTATTTGGCGTAGTTGTAAAAATTGTAAATAAGCTAATTAAATAAATATATTAAATAATATTTATTATAGTTACTACGGAACCCTTCATGGGCGAGTCTGACTCGCACTTGGCCATTTTTTTTTATTGAGGAAATTAAACGATTACCCATAATAGTATTGAGTAAATGTATAACACTCAATAAAACAAAGTGATTAAAAACTAGTGCCATGTGCATTTGCATTATAATAATTTATCATATGATGTGGCTAATGACAAAACTAAACAGGCAAACAAAGAGAATGAAAGATGAAATACAGTTAATACAGTCATGTTCTTTAGAAGCTGGAAAAGGTTGCTAGTTTTATAATAAGTAGCATCTTTGTAGACGTTAATAGAAAATTATAAGTACCAGCCTAGATTCGAGATAAGTGCCAAAATTTTTGGAACTGACTCGCTCTTATAGCACGCATGTGTCGTAAAAGTGTGTAGCTTACTGGAGATGTAGAATACATACTCCACGCCCCTCCAAAGAATACAAGCATAATCTGTCGCATAAAGTTATGTAATCCCTCGACAACACTATTCCTTTACAACCCCATCTTCACTTAACATTCACGCAAGCCTCGAATCCCACGCAAATCGTAAAGTGAGACGCGCTATATAACCGCATTTAGCGCAAAATTAGAATATTCTCATCGCAACGAACGTCTGTGTAACACCATATTTTAAGCAATTAAGCTGTTAAAGAAGCACCTTGCGACCTAATTAAATATTTACAGGAAAAAAGGGCAGCGCTGTTAAGATTGTATTCATTAAGAGGGCGTCGCCGGTACCCGGGTACTTCCCTAAACCCTTTTTATAGAAATCTGTTGCGACATTGTTACTTTTAATTGGTTCGTACATTTAAAAAGTTTGGTTCAGTACTGGTAGTTCGTAACTAAAAGTTTTTGAACTGCTGTTTTTCTTTCATTGTGAGCGGTACGAGAAATTTGGTGTATTGGTTTTTTGGGGGTTGTTTCTTGACGGTTGTTTTAAGTGAAGACCAGTATACTTTAAAATTATTACACTGTCACAAGTTAATTTTATTTTCTGAATCTATAACTGGAGTTTAGTCAGACATACAAACACTGTTAGTTTTTCTTCTATTTTATCAAATTTAGCTCAACACGAAATCTTTTTTATTAAAAACTGGCATAAAAATAACAACTATCGCCACCAACAATCTGGTCCACCAAATCACGTGCCTTATCTGTAGGGCTTTCGTCATCGCAGCCCTATCTCGACCGCCGCCCAATCGCGACCGCCGGCCACTTTTTGATTCCAACCCCGAGAGTGCTCGTCTTATTTACATATCCGAGACTCCTCACCTCTAGGGGGGACGAAAAAGCAGCGGTCTTTTAAAAAAATTACGGAATTTTAATTTGTTTTTTGAAATATGCAAATTTGTTGTTTTTGGCTTCTGGTGCGTTTTAATTAAGACATTATTGTTCGATTCCATATTTTGGGGAAATATTTTTAAATGGCAGTGATCTGGTGGGCGTGAAAAATCTGGCACTTAAATGATTTGATTAACCATTTTATAAGTGCCAGATTTCCAGTCTATTGAGGAGGTAGAGAATCATATGAGAAAAAAAAAATTAGCAAAAAATAGAACCGACTTCCACATAAAAACACTACAAAGGCAAAAATAACTTTAATTTCGGAAGGCGGTGTCAAAAACGAAAATATATACAAAACTAAAGACACCGCCTTCCGAAATTAAAGTTATTTTTGCCTTTGTAGTGTTTTTATGTGGAAGTCGGTTCTATTTTTTGCTAAATTTTTTTTTTCTCTCTTTTTAGTGGGTCGGTTTGTAATTTATCTAGTTACAAAAGCGAAAATGTCAACTACTTATCACCTTTAACAAAATATTGCTTTTCCCGGTGCAGAGCCGTTAATTTTTGAGGAGTTCTCCTGGTACATCACCATCAGCTCTACTTCACCATATGCATTGTGACGAGCATAAAGTGCTTAACATCCATATTCATGTAATCTAATCGCAATCAACGAAATACTTATTATTGAGTAGTTTCGGTGGTCATCTGGGGTCTTCATCATCAGTTCCACTTCCTCAAATGGTGCTTTTCTAGAGCAACTGTACAAGGTACTTTAAGAAATACCCAAAACGCTATAGGTGTGCCTATAATATTTGAAGAGTTCCCTCGATTTCTCCAGGATTGCATCATCAGATCCTGATTTCGTAACAATGGGACCAACTAGAAACTATACCCATTCAAACGCAAAAAGAATTTTTCAAATCGGTCCAGCCGTCTCCGAGTTATGAGGTAACATAAATTAAAAAAAAAAAAAAAAAAGTTCAAGACGAATTGTAAACCTCCTTTTTTTGAAGTCGGTTAAAAAGGAGGCTTAATATAAAAATTCCAATAATATTATCGTTTTCGAAAACTGTCGCTTTATCTCTTTTACACTCATTTACAAGTTGGGTGCATGTGAAAGAAACTCAAAAATGAAAATAAGTATTTCAAACTCATACTAAGCCCACAGTTTTATAGCAGAATTTCCGTTTCTTCTTTTTATCATACTATGCAGCTTGAATGGATACAAAATCGCTACTGTAGTTCAAGATGTTTCTTCTCATTTATATAGTCCCTAAGTATTCTTCAAGAGTCCTCATAGTTGGCATACACTAGACTTTAAGTAGTGACATCAAACACATTCTACCGCTCTAACTTTGACAGTACAATCCGCAACTAACAACCTAGTTTTCAATATCTCAATTTCTATGTAGCTCCACTCTGCAAATAGTGAAACTCACGAGAGAGCATTATATCCTTTTAGTACCTACCTCATTCATTATTCCTGACTTTCTTATTATGTAAAGAGTTAATATGGTAGTGATAGCGTTTTAATGTTTTCATGAGTAAAGAGATTTAGGATTTAGTTTTGTGAGTTTGCTCTGAACAATTTTGTTGAATATTCAGTTTAGTTGGAGCAAATTAATTAGTTTAATATGATGGGTGAGGTTTCATTTGTTTGACTTATTACAAAAATAAAGATGTTGATAAGGTATTGTAGTGTGTAGGTAATTGATGTCATATACCTCTGTTCCACCTAGCTACATATATGTACTCATCAAGTATTATCTTATAATATGAGCAGTGGTGGCCCAGTCATTTCAGACACGACTTAGTTCTTGGCTTCAAACCCAGGTAGGCCCATTATTTTGTGTAATGTTCATTTTGACCACTGCTTCTCAAAATGGTGAACGAAAACATTTCGAGGAAACCGACATGTTCTAGGACAGGAAATCCGAAGACATACAACATCCACCAATCCGCCCCAGGCCCGCGCCGCGAGGTGGATGGCCCCAGCAGTGGAAACGTAATAGGTATATGTCTGTAGGGTGGTGTGGATGACCGAAAAAACACTCTTAACTTCCCGACCTTCTTAGAATTATTTAACGTCATTGCCTCTTAACACTTGACTCGTTCCCCTTACTCGTACACGTACTCTGTCACTCACTGATCGCTGAGTTCGTACGCAATTAGTTTCTTAATTTTATTTGAGAGTATTATTCGACCATCTAGTGGGATCCTTCCTCTTCCGAATACCTTCTTCCTAACAGTATGTTTTTACGTATCTTATCAATCAATTGCAGTTTGTTTCGTTTTGTAGATGGTATAAAATCATAGATTAGTGAGTAGATTTGTTTAATTCTATTCATCAAATTTAAACCCAATCTGTTGATATTAAAACATTAACTAAAAAGAGATATGACGTGAGGAAGAGATGATCTGGGTAGAAACAAGTAGACTCGAAATCAAAGTTTAAAACAGGGAATTTTTTCGCTTGAAGCTGTAATATACTTACTTACTCCTAGCTCCTTCCACTTAATAAAAATTCGCTTCCTAAGGCGAAATGGGGGCGTTGCGGGCTTCATTTTTTGTTGGCGTCCATTCCAGATTTAGGAGCAACGAAATTTTGTCGGAAGCGCATGAAAGGAAAGGGAATGATACGAATATTATGATACTAACAATCTTAGGCAGCCTTATTGGTGGCGGAATAAAGGCTTTTGACTTGACTTTGTCTTGCTTTCATGTTTTAAATGTAGATGTTTTTTTATTATCAACTTACATATTGTATAACTCTTGGCTTTTGCAATGTTACAAAGGTAAAACTCATAAGTTATGACTCACAGTTTTTCCTCGCTAACTCAAATATCCATGTGCCATCGTTACGTGGTGGTCTGCCCATACACATAAAACGTTTTAGGAATACTTTCATTATGTGTACAGGTAAGGAGGGGAATTCTCTACCGGAGTCGGAGTTTCCTGGCTACTATATGTATATACTAGGGGTGATCCAAAAGTAATGATAATCATAATAAAACACAGTAATTATGATTTAAAAAATAATTTATTTTTAAACGTAGACTACGTTTAAAAATAAATTATTTTTAAATATTAAATTATTTCTAACCTAACCTAACCTAACAAATCAATACACTTAGTCCATCTTTTTCCTAAACCTAGGATTCTCTTAGAAAAAAAATCTTTATCTTGACTCTCCAAAAACGCCTCAACAGCAGCCATCACTTCACTATCGTCTTCAAATTTTCGACCTCGGAGGTATTCCTTGAGCCGAGAAAAGAGGTAGAAGTCACTGGGGACTAGATCTGACGAATAGGGGGGGGGGGTGTTCGAGCAATTCGAAACCCGTTTCTTGAATGGCAGCCATCGCAACTGCGGCTTTATGAGAGGGTGCGTTGTCTTGCTGAAACAACACTCCAGCTCGCAATTTGCCGCGTCTTTTTTCCTTGATTGCCTCCCGCAATCTTCTTATATGGTCTGCGTAGTAAAAGCCTGTTATAGTGGCTCCCTTTTGCAAGTATTCTACCATAATGAGTCCTTCAGCGTCCCAAAAAATGGATGCCATAACCTTCCCCGCCGAACTTGACGCCTTGAATTTCTTCGGCGTCGGTGAGGAGGCTCGTTTCACGTCATCGATTGTTGCTTGCTTTTAGGATCAAAATGGTGAATCCAGGTTTCATTCATGGTCACAAAACGTGTCAAAAAATTTTCCTTGTCTGCTTGGAACTATTCAAGATTCGTCCTCGAAATGTCGACTCGTTTCTTCTTTTGCTCTTCGGTTAACATTCTCGGTACCCAACGCGCAGATACCTTTTTCATTTGCAATTTGTTCGTAAGCATTCTTTGAATGCAGCCATATGAGATCCCTGAAACCTCAGCTATTTGCCTGATGGTCACTCTTCGATCTGCCATTACAATATCTTCGACTTTTTTAACGTTCTCTTCAGTGAGAGACGTGGATGGGCGTCCCTCGCGATGTTCATCTTCAGTGGATATTCTGCCCAGGCTAAACTCCTTGGCTCATCATGTATGTCTTTAGTAGACATTTTTTTCATACAGAGGTACTTGATCACAGCTCTAATTTCGTTTTTTTTTCCATTTTGATGTTTCAACTTCGACGGTTTGTATTCAAATGAATGAAACTCCCTTTTTTTTTTTTTTTTTTTTTGTTAGTGGCATCTCGCAGGTCAGGGCTTATTAAAAACTTACAAACTAGGCGACTACACGCTAAGGGCACCCCCTGTGGGGTACGGACCTCGGCTTAGGGCGTCGCAGGCGGAGGGCAGCTAGGGACAGGCTGGATCATATCATTATTATTATTAATAAGGGAATTTAAAGCTACTGGCTCAGCGTCGCGGGCTGGCTCTGGCAAGGGTCGGGGCGGACTATTACGGGGACGTCGCGGCGGGCCTCGGCGGCGAGGACGGAAAGACGGTCGATTTTTGTTTTTGTAAACTGTGCTGGTTTCCTTACGGCTCTCTTGGAGCAGGGTGATTGCGTCATCGGGAGTGACTAGGGTATGCCTTGGTCGGCGAATCTTAGAGATACGCGAGAGTTCGTATTGGGCGGCCGATACGATAAGGGGATTCCTATGTTGGATTGCAGTATCAAAGAAACGTTTGGAGACACGTTTCATGAACTGCTGGATGGTGGGCATCTTGAGGTCTACGTGAAGAAGCTCATTTCGAACATAAAAGGGGGCTCCCGTGACTCTACGGAGGAATCGGTTTTGAAGGGTCTGCATCTTATGGAGGAGGTAGGGCTTTGCGTGTGCGAAAACAACGCAGGCGTAGGTCATGATGGGTCGGATGACCGCGGTGAAAATACGCAGCTTGCACCTGAGTGATAACTTGCTGCGGGAGCTAAGAATGAAGTGGAGCCTACCTAGAGCGAAAGCGGCGCGCGAACGTGCCTGCTTTATGTGCTCAGCGAAGGAAAGGTGTTTATCGAGGACCACGCCTAAGTATTTGACTTGCTTTTCCCAGGGGATCGGCTTGCCGTACATGGTAATCGGACGGGGGGAGGGTGTGTTTATCCGCGGCTTAGAAAAGATGACTGCCTGGCTTTTGTCTGGATTGACTTCGATTCTCCATTTCCGGAACCACTTGGCCAGAGTGTTTGCGGAAGTTTGGAGAGTGCGAGCGATGGCATCGGGTTTAAGACCGGTATAATAGATAGCCGTGTCGTCGGCAAATAGGGCTAGCTGAGTATTTTTATGCTTGGGGATATCGCTAGTGAATAGCGTGAAAACGAGGGGGGATAGTACGGACCCTTGAGGAACTCCTGCGCGAATGGGATGGGGGGAGGAAAGCTCCCCCTCAATTCGGTAACGAAAGGTGCGATTCGATAAAAAGTCCCGTAGGATGAGCACGAGACGGTCAGGCACGCCGAGTTGGTATAGCTTATAGATTAAGCCATTGTGCCAGACTTTGTCGAACGCTTTCGCCATGTCGAAGAATAAGGCTCCCGTTATTGCGCCCCGTTGGAAGCCGGCGCTGACGTGTTCTATGATGCGGTGGACTTGTTGGATACATGAGTGTTCGGTTCTAAATCCAAACTGCTCATTGGGTATAAGACTCTTTGCTTCGGCAAAATCTTTGAGCCGCTTATATATAAGCCTTTCATAGATTTTAACGAGGACGTTGAGTAAGCTAATGGGACGGTAGCTAGACGGGTCAGACTTGGGCTTGCCTGGTTTGGGAATACCTATGACGGTGGCCTGTTTCCAGGTTGCGGGGAACATATTATTGCTCAATGCGCCATTGAAGATGGCAGTCATTAGCACTATAAGCTGGGCGGGGAAAAGTTTGAAAACCCTATTGGTGATGCCGTCGGAGCCAGGGGCTTTTCGCGGTTGGAGACTTTTAATGATATCCTGGACCTCATCAGGAGTGATGGGGGCCAATGGATTATCGGGATCTTCGACGGGCGGAAGGGAAGTTCTACGTTCGACTTCGGCGTTCACCATATCGAGGTGGGCTTGGTCTACTGGTTGAGAGCTGGGAGAACACTTCCCAGTGTTCTGACACTTGACGCATCTGGGAGTCAATGCAACTCCCTGGAATCGTGGTCTATTTATATGATTTTTTCATGGTGACTTAGTGGGTAAACAAGCTACCAAATAAAATTTTTTTTGGATTTTTCTTAGAACTGGAAATATCCGATTATCATTACTTTTGGATCACCCCTCGTATTTTACTTCTAAGTCAGCAGTCTTCATCTTCGATCACATCATTGCTTTCTATCAAGTGAGATGGTGGTCAAATGCAAACTTATGTATTATATTCTTTATTGTACACCTTATTATATACTTATGGATACAAATAATAAAACTAGTGTACAATGGGCGATCTTATCGCACAGGGCTATCTATTACATTCAAACTTTGGAAGGACAGAACCTAAATATTAGTTGGAGTTAACAAGATTGCTTGTAATGTGATTTCTACCCACATTGCTAGTACTCTTTATAAAAACGGAAAAATAAATTCTCGTTTATGACTTTTGGTTTTCAAATTCTTTTTAGTTCTCTAACCCCTTACCATTCCTCTGTATAAAATAAACCTCGCATCAAACGCAAATTATTTACTATCAACATAAAGTCAGTCAGTCAGTCAATGGCTCGTGTCGGCTGATAGGCTCGCTCGACGCGAACAAAACTGCGCGAGTTGAGTGCGTCGAGTGAGTTGAGCGCTGGGGCGCGCAGACTCAACTTAATTCAATTGAACACGAGTTTATCATGTTCGGTTGGCGCCCAAATGAATTTCATGAGAGCATTTAAAAGCATCAGGGTGTTAATCTAGTTGTAACGCTACTTATATGTTTTTCGATAAAGCTGTTTTATGTAAACACTAATTTCTACTCGCGACTTCGTACGCGTGGGAGATTTTTCCCGCGTAAATCCTGTTCTGTGGGAATTCCAGAATTAAAAGTAGCCTATCAAGCCTTATCAATTGATACATATACATACAGTTTCAAATGTATTATCGTTTCGTAATTTCTTTTCCGTGATACACACTAGCCATTGATTTCTCCACGTAGGCAACATTTTTACGACCCCTTATAAGCCTACGTTTATTAGCAGGCAATATTTATGTATTTGGTGAATACCCCTCATTACTGAAACTAAGAACATAAATCACACGGCTCTCTCGATAAAGTTAAGCTTGGTGTAAGTCACGAACTAACAGCGGAAGAAAGTATTGAAGGAGACTGTTTTTGATGGTATGCGTATAATTAATAAAATATAAAAAGAATTGCTTTATACGAGTAATGTTTGAACGTTTGAACATGGGGACCTTGTACCTAAGTTACTAAATATATTACGTAAAATTTTACACATTTCAATACTAAGATGGACTTTATTTTGTTTTTATTTTGTCTAACATTGTGAAACCCGTAGAAAGTGATGACCATAAAAATTATACGAAACGGCTTTATTATTATCGCAAAAATGTGCGAAGCCTTGATTAGAATTGCCATCTGTGAAAGCTGGCAGTGGTCGAGTGGCATACATGCCTCGTCTCTGCCACTTTTCTGTACATTTTCTTTTGCAAATAAATGTTTTTAAGTACTCTGTCTGTCTTTTACGCTTTCACGTCTAAAAAATACTTATTATACAGACATAGATTAGATTTTTGAACAAATGCTTTTTACGCAAGCGAAAGCGCGGGCAGAAGCTCCGAATCTTAAATCGATAACTGATTTAAATAACTTCATGATGAATTTTTAGTTTATACGGCTGTTTATATTCCAGCAAATAAGCTAATTTTATGGATTTCTCATTATGTTTCTGATTTAAATGAATTTGAATTTAAATTAAGGCCCTTTTCTTATGGGCCTGCGTTACTTTTATTTAGTTGATTCGCGTCGGCGTTTCCTTTGTACCACACCAACAAGCACAATAAAATAGGCGTGGCGTCGTTAGTAGAGATACTGATCTCCATGTAAACGCGGCGGCGCATGAGTGTGAGCCTGCATAATATCCTGCACGTGTACCTACCTCGGTTTATGACCGTACGTCGAAGCGTGTTGAGAACTCTATAAATAAATTATTACCTATTGAAATAAAGGTCGGTGATTAAAAGTGGATTCATTGGAAGATAGACTTTGATTATTTGAATTAAAACTTCTTTACATTCAAAATTTTTAAATAAGTTATGATTAGTAAGATTGCATACGTTCTATTCAAAGACAGTCTATTTCTTTTCTAGTTTTCAGAGGTAGCCATAATAACCATATATTCTGCTATTCCCGTGAACCCACTCCAGACCCAAGCATATTTAGCTTAGTTGGACGGGTTAACAAGATTGCTAGTAATTTGAATTATACCCACATTGTTAGTTCTCTTTCTTTTTTTTAAGTACTTGTTAATCACTTATATGTAAATAAATATGTTTAATCAACTATCATACGAAAAATTATAATAATTAACATCAATCTTTTTTAATAACAAATTACAATCAAATCACTCTTCTGGAATCATCCAGTGAACAACAAATACACATGTATATTATGGACCTAGGGATCGCGAGAACTGCTCGAGCTCGTGTGCCGATGATGTATTTTAACTTATTTATACGTTTTTATTCCATTGTGTTAAATATAATATAGGTACTTTACTTCATCTTTCTCCATTGTTATAGCTGGAAAAGTATCGGTTTCGGTAAATATCAAAACCTGCCATTGCTTTGTTTCAATATAATTCTTCGACAGTGCATTGTACTTTGAGTGGATGTATTGTTTTTGTGTAATTCTCTATAATGAAGCCTCTAGTATTTGCATGTTGTGTTTTAGTATTGTATTGTAATGGACTCCTCATGTGTATTTCAATGTTGTTTTCCTACACATGGTGTGTAAAATTTTACGATACTATTAGGAGATGCCTCGGTTTCGATCGCAGCTGCGTTCCAATATCGGAGCGGTTTGAAGACATGCATGTGTTCCGAGTACATGTTTGTAGTTATTTGTTCCAAATGTTCATAGCGTTTCAATTACTGTAAATTGGAAGCTGTGTGATTACCAATATTCTTAAAATATGTATTTTATTTGTATAAACTAAGTTTGCCTGAAATAAATGGATTGATTGATTGTTCAATCAGTACTTGGCATGAAGTATTAAGATTATTGTAAATATGTTATATTTCAGCAAATAAGTGCTTATTTTATTCTATCAATAGGCCTGTATCTTACTTAGTATAGAATTATACATATTACTACTCCGTTTCCACTAAGTTTTTATTATTTATTTTTGCTTCTATAATAAATGACTACACATTTAAGAATCCTGTCATGGGAGTACCCATAGACCCCTGGGATGTCGTGAAAACAAATTTCAACGCGACTCCACAAAAATGTCACCCAACACATGTAAATGAAATCCTCTAATTTAATTTCGCCTGTACCCAGAATTATGTCTTTTTTTAAAGAATTTTCACTACTTGTAAATAGTTATGTTTTCCCAGTTTTCAGTTACAAAACCTGTGTTTTTGCTGCAATACGTTCCTGCTCTCTGCCCCAAATAGTTGGCATACCCGGTGTCGCGATCCGGTCCGGTTTTTCCACCTCTTTACAAGGTTTTTTTTATCATTTTCAACGGTCCTTGTTTCCAGCGGATTTCCCGTGTTGTTTGTTTCAGTTAGTGCCAACATTGGCGAAGTAGATGGACTTTTTTTTTTTTAATGAATATTCATTCGGTTTTGTGGTCTCTTAGAGCGTGGAATTGAAATCGTATGGGGTTTTTGGATCGAAATATGTTTGTTGTATTTTGGGAAATTGAAGTCAGTGGTGATAGGTGGAATGCTAGCTAAAATATTAGATGATCCGCATTGTTATTTTTGATACCTATGTGGTGTAGTTGTCTCCGCTACTTTTTAGTTTTCAACTATTCCATCATCAAAACACTACCTACCCGTGTTTTAGTGATGAATTTGTTGGTAAAATAACCAGAGGGGCTCTGCAAATCAACCAATCAGAAGTCATCCCGCTTTGGTTAGAGCGAAAAAGAAGAGTGTCATACGTCTACTGACTACGAGTAAAAACCCAACTGTGTTCTTTCAGTTGCCCTCACGTTCCGGCGCCGAGGAATCTTGTTGCAACATTCTCGCAAACCTGGCAGGCATTGACCCTTTTGGGCACGGTCAGTGCTAGGTTACTGAACCACGCCGTTTTCTGCCTTAGCGCGCTTTTGGAAAACGACGTGGCATCGATTCAAGACGGGGACACGGTGAACACAATTTTCCTTGAGTATAAAAGCCTAAATAAATAACAGTTCGTTGACTGTATTACGACTAT
This sequence comes from Tholera decimalis, assembly GCA_943138885.2. Classification (NCBI taxonomy): domain Eukaryota; kingdom Metazoa; phylum Arthropoda; class Insecta; order Lepidoptera; family Noctuidae; genus Tholera; species Tholera decimalis. The sequence goes on from OW964559.2 coordinate 16,444,698, forward strand.
GAATCCCAATTTTTTCGTATTGCTCTATAGCGTGCTACAGAACATTACTTTCACATCAGATTTAGGTTCATACCCTTTCCGATTGGCTTACAGTAAGTAATCAATTCGAGTAAATGTCACAAGACGGTTTTATGAAACTAATATCCAAGATATGGCCGTCCGGCAAATGACGTCAAAGGCTTTTGGTTGAAAAGGGTATTATTGAGTGTCTTGGATCGATATTCTCTTTGTTCTTTTTAACCTTAGATTATAATAAATTTCCATATTTTGGCCCACTTTGAGACGGTTTCTTGAAAACTGCATGGTTCGAAGTAATGATTATATGTAAGGCTTTATACCTGACTTTAAATGAAGAAGGGTTTTGTTTCTATCGTAATAAATTCCACGAGAGTGCAGCCCTGTGACTGCTAGTCCAGTATAAAATAACTACGCAACATTTTTTTTATCATTTGTTCTACATATATATTCCTTATCTTAAATGATGAAAAGTAATGTTTTCCTTTTGACTTTTTTGTTTGGGGCCTGATGGAAGATGATTAACGAAAAGTACTTATGATGTATCTTCTTTTAAAAACTATGTAGAGTCATGTTTTCTATTTGGACTAACATTCACAACAAGTGTAATGCGCACATAATACACATGTGTGCAAAAAATGGCAAAAGAACTTTTTTATCCCACTGGAATATTATACAAACGCTCGTGATGATTGAATAATTAACCACTAAGCTATAGTATTTTGATCGTAGTGTTTCTTTTTTTTTTAAATACCCTTTAAATACCTGATCTTGATAAGAAATAAATTAATTTCTCAGTTTGTAGGGGGTCTCAGGATGTACTATCAAATTAAGATCTAAGCACATTTTTTAAACACCACATGCATAACTCAAGTAATCCGGAAGTTAAGCTAACTTAAATAGTAATCGGCCCCATTGCCAATATACAATTTGATTGACTCAATTAAATTGTATATACGCTGACTATGATGACTTGATATCTTTGACTCAGGCGATAGCATCAGTCGCTTTACTAAGGTACGGGTTACGACTACACCTCTTTCTCTGAATCAATAACATTTGACAAGCGCCTACTGTCATGAGTGTAGGGGTAATCTAGACTTGTTCCATTCTAGATCTTGTGAAATTTACGTACTAGTACTTCAGTCGCCATCAATTTATGTTCTGACGGTGGAACATGGTACTTCAATAGATTTCATATTGTGTCCGTCTGTTTTATGGTGCGCAATGACTTATGTCTTTGAGAGTCTTAAGATCCATTGGTAGGCGTTGATTGGAAAAGGAATATAATTTCAAATAGATTGTTAATAATATTTATGAATTTTAATTAACTAGTGATATCTCGCGGTTTTGGTTCGTACTTTTCTAAAGGAACCTTTTATTTTATCACTAGCTGCTGCCCGCAACTTCGTTCGCGTGGGAGGATTTCCCGCGTAAATTCCGATCCCGTGGGTATTCCGGGATAAATATCCAGGATGTCAACTATCTACTTACCAAATTTCATTAAAATCCATCCAGTAGGTCCGGAGATTAGCGTGTACAAACAGATAAACAGACAGACTCTTATTTTTTTTTGCCGTGTTACCGTTTCTTAACCCACCTCAATTAGTATTTTTGTATAAAGTTTAAATGTACAGACACACTTTTATTGCTGTTTTATTATATGTATATATTAGAACTGAAAACGGGATCTTTACTATTGTGTTTTAACCGAATCCAAAAAAGTTGAAGCAAGCAATCATATGTACAATAAAGGGTAAAACTATCTACCGTTATCTTGTACATACGGTTAAGAGGACTGGGAACAATAAATAAAAGTCCTGTACTTTTATCTACAGTAAAACCTGGTAACACGTAAAATGTTTTTTATAATGATACAGAAATTCCCTATAGAGAGGTGCCTACAGTTGTCACAAATGTGTATAGCATTCTTGTCATTTATGATTTATACCGTCTAGACTTCGACATAAAATATGGAAAGGTTATCGTTGCGGCATGGTAGTTTTGAGAAACCGTACCTACGGGATTGTTTTAATAATTACATGTGCCTTTTTTTGTTGTTATTCAACTACTTTGACAGAAATTGAAACTTATCCTTAATTAATGAGTTATTACTTTTGAAGTGAAAACTTCTGTAGCATCGTTGTGATTTGAAAATTTATGAAACCAAAAAGTGACAGTATAAAGAGACAGACACATAAATTGCCGAATTTTGGAATTCTGTTGGTACCAAGTGGTAGAGCTTTTGATGCCCTTTAAAATGAGCTCAAACTCCGCTATCTTGCGACCACGGGAACGAAGTTAGGTCGCGGAGGGGTGAGGTAGCCCTGAGAGGGGGTGGGGAGGGGGGAGGGGTGTCTCGTTGGGAGTCGAAAAAGCGACAGTAAAAAGATACAGACACAATTTTTTTTTTAAGGTTTCACTTCTACTTCGTGTGAATTGCACACGTTTTTTTTTGTAGCAACGAAACTAACTGAAACTCAACGCAAAATCAAGCTGTGGTTGTCTCCTTTAATTAAATGAGAGCATCTAAACACTTCTACTTCGTGTGAATTGCACACGATTTTTTTGTAGCAACGAAACTAACTGAAACTCAACGCAAAATCAAGCTGTGGTTGTCTCCTTTAATTAAATGAGAGCATCTAAAACATTATATGTCCGTTTTATATGTCCGTTCGGATCTACAGCATGATGTTAAAGAGCCATATTTTGCGGATGCAAACTGCCTTGTTTGTAAACTCTCCCCTGATATAGTAATCATTGCTGTATACAGGCCACCATCATTTCGTCATACAACTAATTTTCTAAACAGTTTGGATTGCGTACTTAATTCTGTGTCTACAAATAAAAATATTCTCTTAGTAGGAGATATGAACATTAATATTTGTCCAACTAATAATGACCCTCACTACAATAATTACATGAACCTGACGGCATCTCATGGTCTCTTACCTGCCTATACTTCTGCTACCCGTGAAGAAAATTGCTTAGATCATGTTATGATAAAAGTCACTAGGCCCGTCGTATCATTTATATTAGAGAGTCATATCACAGACCACTTACCAGTTCTAGTTTGTATTAGAAATGTTCCTAACCTACCGAAGGCTATAAAAACAGTTTCAAAAACGGATCTTCACGAAGTGGTCAATGAAATAAGAAATACGGACTTTAGTTCTGTCTTCTTGTCGGATGATCCAGAATGGGCTACAGAATTCCTTATATATACTCTTGTTTCAATTATAAAAAAGCATACTAAAACAAGTTATGTTTCATCGAAACAGAGAATCATTAAGCCATGGATTACTCCGGGGCTACTACGATGTATTAGAAACAGAGACGATATGCACAAAAAACACAAAATGTCACCTAATAACTATACTCTAAAACTAACGTATCTTCGCTATCGCAACTTCTGTAACAAGTTGCTTAGTAGACTAAAAATAAATTATGAAAAAAGTAAATTCCAAAGTGCAAAAAATAACCCAAAACAGACGTGGAATGTAATAAACAGTATTTTAAATAATAAATCTTCAAAATGTCCTCCACTAGACCTTTTGTCTGATACTAATCCTAATTGTAAATCTTCTTTAGACACGGTTAACCAGTTCTTTGCAGATATTGGTAAAAAGTTAGCAGACAAACACACAAACAAAACCGTTATACAGTACACAGTATGAACCTTATGTTAGGGACGATGTACAGTCTAACTCGATTGTTCTTCTCCCGCCTGACAGTACTGAAATCGAGAATATTATAATGAGCCTCCGCACTGATTCCGCCGCCGGATGGGACGGAATCTCAACAAAACTGCTAAAAATGAGCCGCAATACTCTTGTTCCAATTGTCACTCACATATGTGAGTTATGCATTTCAAGGGGTACTTTTCCAAAAGTCCTTAAGAGAGCAGTGGTACACCCTATCCACAAGGGAGGGGACAGATCCTGTGTCAACAATTACAGGCCTATCTCAGTCCTGCCGGTACTGTCAAAGGTTCTGGAAAAGGTTTTAAATAGGCGTCTCTCAGCATTCCTGGAAAAAAATAACATCCTATCCAGTAATCAATTTGGTTTCCGTGCGGGAAAGTCTTGTGAAGATGCTGTATCAGCTCTCATTGACAATGTCGTAAAGACACTTGATTTAGGGTCTAAGTGCCTGGGAATCTTTTTAGATCTTTCAAAGGCCTTTGACACAGTATCTGTCCCAGTCTTATTGCGGAAATTGGAAAAGATAGGAGTACGCGGCCTAGCACTCGCGATTTTTGAAAGCTACCTGTCCGAGAGAACGCAATGTGTTAAAATAGGTTCGCGTGTGAGTGACGATTGTGTATTGTCTTTTGGAGTCCCTCAAGGCTCAATTCTGGGACCAACCCTTTTCCTAATCTATGTCAACAGCCTCTGTGATTTAAAACTTCCAAATTGTACTCTATACACATATGCAGATGATACGGCTCTGCTTATACAAGGACAGAATTGGAGCGAGACTCGGAAGAGAGCAGAATCAGTTCTTAGCATTGTCATGTCCTGGCTGACTGCTAACAGCCTAACATTAAATATCGAAAAAACAAAGTATGTTACCTTTTCTCTTAAATCATCCTCACAACCAAGTGATTTATTTGAAATAAGAGCCCATACTTGTGATATGGCTTCGGAGCAATGTTCCTGTCTTTCCTTGACAAGAACAACTTACGTCAAATATCTAGGTGTTTTAATAGATAGCACTATATCATGGAACAATCAAATTAAAGGGCTGTCAGGTCGGGTGCGGAAATTGATTACAATTTTCAAAAAATTACGTTGTAGTGCAGACATTGATACCTTGAAGATGGTTTATTTTTCATTATGTCAGTCAATATTGTCGTTTGCCATTACGGTTTGGGGTGGCGCTCCGAAGACTTACATGATTCAACTGGAAAGAGCGCAAAGAGCTGTCCTCAAGGTCATGACCTTCAGGCACTATCGTTACAGTACTGTACAGTTGTATAAGGATTGCCAAGTCCTGACCGTGAGACAGCTCTTCGTGCTACATATCGCTTTACGAAAGCACACGTCCTTGCACTATGATTCTAATCGTTTAGCGAGGCGTAGAGCAACAGATGTGTGCCCGGTAGAGAGGCATAAAACAAAGCTGGCTGGGCGACATTTCCGAGTTCTTGGCGGTCGTGTTTATAACTATCTAAATAAGAAATGTAAAATTTATAACTTGAATAAATTTGAATGTAAGAGCAGAATTAGTAAATGGATAATGACCCTTAACTATGAGGATGTAGAAAACTTACTTTTACACTCATAATACACTCACCTTCTCACACTTACAAACATACAACAACATTTTATACACATTACACATACACAGTGAAATTTAATGATATATGTACCTAACTTTTTGTAATTACACTTTCGCTATGTCTTAAAAATTATATTGCTGTGTTATAACTATAATCATGTACATCTGAGCCGAGTGATCTTTGAACTTTGATATGTAATAATATGTGAATAATTTACTCGACGTAATGACTGACAACCCTTGACTTCCATAACACAAGTTTGATCTTAGCTTGGGAGTCAGAGGTAATAACTTTTGTGTAAAAAAAAAAAATTTACAGTTTAATGTGATGCATTATTACATGATGACCTAGTTATAAGTTGAAAAATTGTAAACTGGCAATAAATATATTATTATTATTATTATTATTTATTATTATTATTATTTCTTGATAAATATTTTGATTTTGAGTATTCCTCTTTTGTCGGATGACTTTTAAAAAACAATTTTCTTAGCAAGCAGTACGCTATTGGGAACAGGAGCTATTTAGAATTGTTGATGCATATTGAAGCTTGAAAAACTTCTGTTCTATGGTTATTTTTTATCAGAGAGTTCCCGAAACAAAAAAAGATATACTGGGTTACTATCACGGCTCAAACGGTGGAATAAAATCTAGATATTAGTTCATGTACGATTTATTTAACGTTTTTTTATTTAAATTTATACTAAGCTAGCAGTGGCCCGGGGCTTCGCTACCACGGACTTTATCTCGATAAAAACATAACCCTCCTTTTTTGCAGTCGGGTAAAAAACCCATAACTTACCTAAAGCTTCTAGTTTCTTCTACATCAGATTTCATCCTAATACAACCAGTACTTTAGAAGATTAAACAAATAAACTTTTCCGTTTTATAATATTGGTATAGATATATAGATAGGAATTTAACTGATATATTACATTTACGATTTCTAACGTGTACGTAACTTAGTACGTTAGTTATACTTACAGTCTTGCTTGGCATAGTAAAGAAAATTTGAATAAATGATTTGAATTCATTAAACTGGGTAGATCTGCTACTATTTATAAAAACACTATATTTCACCTCGTTTCATCCCAAACGGGATATGCATTTCCTAGTGATACATCAACCGGTTATTAAAACCAGCAAATGCATTCACCTGTCATCATCAGCATCCCGCAAATGACTGTATTTTATGGTCACTATGACAACGACGGGTATTCCTGTCGCAATGTTGCTGTCACCATAAATCTATTACAAACTGCGGACAGACCAACTGACGCGGCTATGTTTAATTTGTGGCTTTATATGAGTTTGTTTACTCGTTACTCTTACTGTTATTCCCAGTAGAAGCTTAAACTCAGAATGTTGTAATTCCCTAGTCCTACATGAGCACTTATAAAACGTTAGATTCTACTGCATGGTTCGAAATCGGCCGTTTCTTATAAGAGATCTCCTAGCCGATTTCGGTCTCGGCGGCCAATTTCAAAATCGATTAGCCAGCTGCGCAGGAGATATTATAGTGAGATAAATATTTATTTATTTTATTATTTATGTACACACAGTAAAATACAATAGGACAACATAATTATAATATTTGAGTACAAAGGTACTGCTTATTTCTTAAGAAATTTCTTCCAGCAGACCTGCGAAAGGAGAAGTGAAAAAGAAATGTAGACAATAGTGTGTGAGAACAAGAAGAGAAATAAAAATTAATATGTGAAGTCTAAAACTAAAATATTAAATATACCTACACATACTTATAATGCAATAAAAATAACATATACTTAAATAAATACATAATGTTAGAATATATAAACATATAAATATATACATAAATAATTAACACAGTTAAGAGGAAAGGTAATGCTCTTTTAATCGACATTTGAATAAAGATATAGTTTTTAAATCACGAATGCTAGGCGGAAGTGAGTTCCACAATCTTACAGCATGGACAGAGAAGGAATAAGAGTAGTAGCTAGTTTTTATGAGGATGAGATTTAAGGAGGGATCTAAGGTGTGATCTACACGGTACGTCGCTAGAACGAGCGTAAGAAAAACGCTCACGCAGGTAGGAAGGGTAAGACGGGTTGTGTAAGATGTTGAAGAGGAGACACAAAATCCTAGTATTAGAGTGCACCTGTGCAAGGTGCACTCTCTATTCCTTTACTCTCATTACCCGATGGGACGGCAATCCGTAACGACCGGAGAGACTAGATCAGGCGCAGGACCAACGGCTTATCGTGCTTTTCGAGGCACGGAGGTTATCACACCACCAACCTCCAAACTCCAGGCTACTACTGAGAAATTTCTTACTGAAAAACCCAATAGCACATTTAGCCCGACCTGGGAATCGAACCCAAGACCTCTTACTCAGCAGTCGCACTTGCGACCACTACGCCACCGAGGCACGTTTCCTATGAAAAAGCAGTGGCAAGAAACTCCATGGTTACTCTTTTCAAAACATCATTCACTTTCATAATGTATCCATAATTATAATACTTACAGGTTTAATGTGAAGGAAGGAATAGATCTAAGCTAAAGAATTTTGTTAATGACCCGTAAAAATAATGACCCAAGTGATGCGTAGAGTACACACATCATAAGCCATTAAGCCACTGCAAATATTGTATAGACGATGATTTTCTCAGGCAGTTAATTATTCAGTAAGAGAAGTTTATTTCACATCTATATGTATATAAATGCATTTCATTTTTTAATTATCGTTTTATGCCCACGCAACGGCTTATTTATGGGTATTGTCAGATGACACCAACCTAATTCTGGACAAAGGCAGCTTATGACTTATTCTTCATATGATTCAGGGCCTACTTAAACATAGAGTTATTTCGCGATATGCTGCCATTGTAGTTTTTTACACATCAGCTAATTGACGTAATGCAAAAATACACTTCAAACATGACTGTACTGGGCTATATACACCGTGTTATTTTAGTCGTCTTACAACGGCAGCCCACTTCATGTATCCAATGACTAGTAAACATTCATAAAAAAAAAAACATATTTATGAACATTTGAATAATTTAAAATTGAAAATATTATTTATTATTATGACGTAGTTTGAAACATCCTGTTGCGGGCGGGGACTGAGCCTTGATTTTCAAGGCCGACATGGAAGAGCGGTGATATCTTTATCAGAGGTTACTCACCCTAGCGCACAACAACGTCATAATAATAAATATTATTTTAAATTTTAAATTATTCAAATGTTCATACATATGTTTTTTTAATGAATGTTTACTAGTCATTGGATACATGAAGTGAGCCGCCGTTGTAAGACAACTAAAATAACACGGTGTGTATATAGGCTTCGACTGACGATTTGTAGATCGTGTGTTCGAATCCCAAAAAATACCGTTACTATGTGTAATTTACATCTTCACCAATGCGTTCAAAATGACGAAGGAAAACATCTTGTGGAAACGGAAACACCTTGGACGCAAAATCCGATGACATATAAAACTAACAAACCGCACTGGGCCCGCGTGGTGGATTACGGCACATTTCCTCTCATAGAGAGAACGGTTGTGTCCCAGGAGTGAGAACATTATGTCTTGATGTTGTCGGTAGTTATGCTGAAAAATAACCTTGTATATATTGTGCATTAAGTTACAAAAGCCGAGCTCTTTGTAAAGTAATACAATAGTTTAGAGCAATATAGCTGTCTTATCGAAGTCTATTTAAATCATACTGCTACTCCCCAGTGCAAATCCAATGCAAACTTACGGTTTAACTTTAACGAGCTCAATTTAATCCGAGTTATCGAAATCAATGTCAAAGCTCCCATTGGATTTGTGTCCATAGCTCGGATAGGTTCTATTCAATCTGCCTAGCCTTTTTTCAGCTTTGTAGTAGTCGGCTTCTAGTCCAGTTCAACCAAAATGAGGATGCAGCTGAGTATCAGTATATTACATGGAACGCCTGACTGTGTGACTTGTTACTGGTAACATGGTATCAGGCGTTTTATAATGCCTGTCAAAGATCTCACAAATGATAGGCAGGACCAACAACTTGACGTGCTTTCCGTGGTACAGTGGGGTATCGAATACCCTTGTATTTTTATCCATAAAAACTTACACCTTGCTGCAGTCATTATTTTGCCACTAGTCCTCTATCCATCTTTTATTATATATTCTTATAGCTAGGTAGAATAGAACCATTATATTTTATATTAATAGGTTCTTTCAGTTATAAGGATTCTTATCGCGTAGCTAGAACTCACGTAAAACTATGGGCTGAGTAATAAATCTGACGTCTTCCATATTGTTTTACTTTGCACCCTCTGGTTCAAAGATTCCGGACCCAACATTTCGAATTCTGATGTCGAACTTTCTTCGATTGAAGTCGGGTGCGAATTGTTGGAAAGTCCTGCGAAATGCGAGACGCATGGAGTTTCTACTGCTGTTTAAAGTGATGGGTATGATGCTTATAATGGATGAGGGTTGACGAAATAATGGATGACAGGTTGATATATTAAATTAATAGATTGTTTATGTTATGCCTTTGTTTATGTTAATAACGTGTTTTGCCGTTAACGATATTTGTGCAAACAGGTTGCTCATAAAATAAACTTTGGCGCATAATAGAACGGATCATAGATGACGTCGAACACAAAGAGATCTTATAATTATTCTAGTGTTGTTTTTGTCACAATTTATTATCATTTGTGATGTACCTATATCCTGTTTTTGTGAAGAATATGACGCGTCATGTTTACTACAGTCATTTTATGCCGCATGTCTCATGTTATAACAAAATTCTCACATTTTTCCTGTCTCTGCTTGACATCAGAAGCCGTCAAAAGGTGCCTAGGGTAGCGTGCTCTAAATGAGAAATTCCTCGAGTACGTGCACTGTACGGGTAGCAATAGGGATGTCCACCGCGTGCCTTCAGAACATGGATAGCTAGTTTATCGATTTAGTATAGCATGACATTAAAATACAACGAATATGTCAGTTCAGTAAACCACAAAATGTTTGTTTGACATGAAACCGAAACTATTTATTCGAGTTAAAAATTACTTGTTTTTGTAACTATGGTTTCTTTGTTAGTATCGAATCGAAAACAATCATAGTAGGCTATAAATTCCATCAATATCGATAATTTATTCCGCAGACATTCATCCCTACAGGGTTCCAAAGATGCCGAAAGAAGCTATTTGGTGTGCGTATTAATTCGAGCTTTATAATACGAAGTTTATTAAAGAGACTCGAATTTTTCGCGTACTTTTCACCCTATACAGGGTCGGAAGTTAATTTGTTCTAATATCCAAGATGGCCGCCGCGGAATGTAATAAGTAGCCTTTTTATGAGCTCCTCTTGAAAGTGTCTCATGGAATTTTTGGAATATTGGAATTTATATTGGCTGTACCTTCTTGAAAGTCCTAATTAATTAAATTGGCTTGATAAGGGATGGAGTTGTCGTCAAATTATATTGCTTCGAAAACCTTATTAGCTTGTTTTTTCTTCTTCAAGTAAATTCCGACCCTTCTGAAATCTAACAAGGTTTTCCCTGATTATAATAATAGTCATCCCGACCGGATTTTATCGATTTTTTTTCCGGTGGGAAAATCTTCAAATGACTTCTCTCGCTCTGGTTGGAGCGGAAGGGAGTGTCAGACTTCTACTGACTAAAATCCCACCCCGTTCCTTCAGTTGCCCTTGTGGTCCAGGACCGTGGTATCTCTAGAACATTCCCACAATCGAAAGCTTGCTATATCGATGCGGTAGATATTATTACGCATAGTGTGTGCAAACACACATACTATTTGCAATTTATATTCCTTCAGTGTCATAGTTACATAAGAAATTAGAAACGATCAGGAATAGTTCTGCAATAAGGTAGGTAGTTTTACAAGAACATACATAAGTCTTTATCTAGCATTACAATCATGGATTCTACACAATATTGGTCGACAATAAAGGGTGTATCTCGGCCGATTCCTCTTTAATATCGACTACGAAACGGATAGCCCGAGTATTAGGACTATCTGGCTTACTCCTTCCATTTCTATTATGCTAGACTAGTAGGGTTGCCAGAACATCTAGATATAGGTTTCATTGTATTAGCGATAACAATAGAATGTCTGAATGGTATCTATAGCCTTCAATTAGGAAACTGACACATATACAGGGCGCTATCAATAAAATAAAAAAGACTTGCCAAAACCTAGGCTGTCTTTATTTACTTGTTTGTGTAATAAGTTCCAAACCAAATGTAGTTTAGGTATTAATACTGTGTTTGAAGTAAATTAAATATAGTCAGTTGCATCTGTTCGAAAAGTTTGGAAATGTGACATTTTGACTTATTGATTTTGAACTTTGTGACATTCGTTAATGTTGGTAAATTAACATTTTGTCCTAAAACACTTAAGCTGATGACTAATTAAAAGTAGGTAATATTTTATTTTTTGTCTTTTGTTAAGGAATTTATTTATTAATACATTTAAATACAAATCCTAAACTAAATGAATCTAAAAACAATCTATAATATGGCGTCGGAAAATTCATGAGCGCAATTAAACTGGCGGCGTTCGACGTTGTCGCCGCCAAGTACTCGTATTTATTGACTCCGTTTTAATTGATGGAATGATTGAACATTCTTTTAAATTTGACATGTATCCAAAAAGTTATTATAGGGGACTGTAAAAAACATGATGTCAACAACTAGCAAGCTATTGGTAATTTGATGAAGTGTGGCTGAGTCGAGCTTGATTCGAGTGGAGCAAATGACCTAGAAAAGGAGTAAAGATGGCCAGGAATATCCAGTCACCTGACAACCCTATACAAAAGGCAAGCCAATACATTATTTCCCCGTTATCGGACGCTATCGCCTGTTCAGATCACGTTTGTGTATATAACATGGGCGATAAAGCGTAATTTTAGTAAATAAACGGTTATAATCTTATGTTCCACGGGTTATAGCTTACGGCCGGGGCTAGCCCGTTGTTGCTTCCAAGATAGGAATCTATTGAAAGTTTCCCGTTCGACTAAAGGATTTTATATTATTTTTATAGCGGTTTTAATTAAAATTTTACGATTGTAAGATCGCAGGTGCTTGCTTTTATATAGGGGATTATACAGTTAAAACTTTTAGTGCTGTTGGGGATTAGATGCTCGAGAAATAGGATAGGTACTTATTGAAACAACGCCCTGTGACTTCGTACTCGTTGAAATTTGGCACTTACGACAGAGCTTCTTTGGTCCAAAAACACTTGCTCGTCCTTCGTGCTCCCTGCCAAAAATTCATCACAATCTGTTCGATAGTTTAAGAATGCATATAGGTCAAATATATTTTTATATACATAGATTTAAATTATATATTTTGGTTCTATGATAAATCTGGTGCCCTAATCAATTTGCTAGTTTTTGTACTCGTTGTACCTGTTCTAAATTCGAAAGTTGCCAGTTTGTTGCAAAAGTTCGATACCAGCGACCTTCTCAGGTATCGCATTTCCTCTTACTCGTAGATTAGGAGCTGTAACTGAGCTGTAATCCTTTTCTTATATGAGGTAAGAGCTTTCGAGATGCAGGTCTTTCAAATGATGAAAGAAGATGGTTATTTCACTATTGTCTTGTGGCTTTGGGTGTATGAAGTGGACATTAGACCTTTTTTGACTAAGAAGTAAATTCATCAAGAAAAAGAAAAGTTAAGATGGGAGGTGACCGGCGGGTTTGAATCTTACACTGATGGAATAAATTCTATTACTATAAATAACTGAAACTAATTATTTTTATAAGTATGAATGCTTGGATTTTGTATGCTAGCGTTTCAATAACGCAAAAATGGGTTAAGGGATTTGAACACAACTTGACACGCATACAGTTTACATTCTGGAATAATACATAGGATTTACTTTAAATCCTGGGAACATTTGCAAAATTTCCACGCGATTGAAGGCGCGCGGGTAACATCTAGTAACAAAATAAAAAATTGGCCACGTGCGAGTCAGACTCGCCCATGAAGGTGTCCGTAGTAACTACGCAAAATAACTTTGTTTTTATGAAATACAAAATTATATTTACGGTTTTAGATAATGTGCTATATCTCAAAAGCTGCTGACCATCTCGTTCAAACTCATTTTCGTTGAAAGTTTTTAATAAGATCTACAGCTTATATTTTTTTAGCAACTACACACACTACACAAACTCATTTTAGTTGAAAGTTTTTATTAAGATCTACAGCATATAATATTTTCAGTTGGGGAGCCCCCCTTAATTTTATATATTTTTAATTTTAATCTAAAATTTAGAAAGCAGTTCACAGAATACATGTACCTACTAAATTTCAAAAGTGTAGTCTTAATGTAGGACATTGCACGTGTAGTGTAGGACAGACAGACAGACATCACAAAACTACATATAAGGGTTCCGTTTTTTGCTATTCGGCTACGGAACTCTTAAAACAGCTATTATTCGCCTTATGAACACGATAGGTTATTGTATTCTAAGGTTATTGTATGCAATATTGTGTCAGAGACCTAGCTACTGTAACTTAAACAACCTAACAATGCACAAACTAATTTAAGCGAACTCAATCAGTTTAACAACATATATGCCATCAATATCCGTTAAATCACGTTTGGTTTCGCCCAATATCTCAATACATCGAACGTTGGTCAATATCTCAAACGCTGGGCCAACGTTGGCAGCCATCGAGGCGGGTAAAGTAATGGATATCGTCACGCCAACGGCCCGTCCGTCTTGTGGTCGATAGCGGCACGACATGTCATGAGAACGTGATTCCGTGACGGACAGCAGTGGACATTGTGCTGGTGTTTGAATTTGGAATATCTAAATGTGTTTTAGGCATAACGGTTTTAGTTTGTTGTATGGATCGTGATTTTGTATTTCTCCTGGGATTTCGTTGAGAGTTTCAGAAACAAATTTAGTAAACTTTTCAACTAATGTTAGGTTTCCAGAAAACTACTATATTGAAATCTAAATAGCATTGTTGTTGTTGAATTTATATTTGAATATTAAACATTTCACAAGTGATAAATTACTAAATTTTTAATACGATGTCTAAATGTCTCCGTGAACTTTGCCAAAGTAATTAATTACTTAAGAAAACTTGACAGTCCGAAATGAACTTTGTTAGCTAGAATTTTTGGTACAATGGTTTGTTGACAAAGCCAATGCTGGCCGAATACATTTGGATATGGATTTCACTAAATAATCCAAAGTTTTGGGCCTTTATATATTTTGGAGGTACGAATATGAGGCCCATAAGTATAAAAGCTACGTTATCACTAATACGGAACCAATTGCTTGTGTAAAACTTTGTCAATTAATTTCCAGTTCAAGTTTGCTCGGTATGGTCTGTTTAAATGAGTTGTTCGGAACTAAGTGTGGGAATCTCTCGATCTAGATTTTCACTTGGTACTTGTCTGTACCGGTCTTAGACGCTTTTTATTGGATCGTGGAGCGTTTAGAACGAGACGAGGTACTCACGAAAGTAGTTGACTAAGTCCGAATTAAGATTGAAAAACTTTATGAAGAATTACGAGTTGACGAGATTGGTTTATTGAACTTAGGATCATTTTTAACAGTTAAACAAATCTGTATGTCGCAATCAATTTGTGCTTTTGTTGTCGATAATATTGTTATCTACATCTTAGGCTACATGCTATGATTTAATCCTACGTATTAATATCTAAGTATGCTGTTGGAAACGTTCGCTATTCTACAGACAGTGTTTGGTACTGTAACTACATTGTGAAACGCTGCCTACCCAGTGGCAAGAAGCTTAATATGTATTAGATACCAAAACTGGAGAAGACTTTTTTAATTTCCTACTTAGGATAAAAGATATTACGCTTTAAATATTCACTGAATATATGCAGGTTTTAAAGCAAAGCTCGTTGCAAAAAATATATATTAAAATCTTGGCAGGACTCCTATTAAAACCAAACCGTCTTTTTTAGTGTTGTTTAACGCTATACCTTGGTTACGGACTCATCTCACTTTCCACTATTACGGCTCGCTATTTTAATTGCATCTGCAGTTGCAAATTCGTTAGCTCTCAGGGTAGTTAAAATTTAATATTTCAAACCTCCGTTTTCGAGTTTTTTGTTGTTCTGTCGAGCTTTCCTTTTGCATTGAAATGTATCTCTTTTTTGCTAGTCCACTAGCATAAATGTGGTCGTATTTTCTGATGGAACAATATGCTTCATCAAAAATGTGGAATTGGTAGGTACGTGCTGTGGGTATGAAGTTTTCGCAGATGACAACGGTTTTAGGTAGAAGAATATTTCGACAATTTGAACAAAAATATAAGGTTATAGACACGGATTTTTAGACAAAGTTTACTCATGGATCCTAATTTTTTTGTCTTTCTTTCAGCTTCTAATTTCCTACCGGTACAAATGAAAAGGTTTTCAATTTCTACCACGTTAAAATCAACAAAGAACACAAGATCAGCCATGTAAATAATTAATAATGTACAGTAAACGCAGCACAAATGAATGTTAAGTTGAAGGAATTGTATTATGCCAAAACGTCACAGCAGAATGTACAGATTAAATAGTTTCCTGTTTCCCAAGCAAACTGTAGTACTGAAGTGACAATATTCAGCTGTACTATGCTTGTGTTTCAGCGGGAAAACGCCTTTGATTAATGTATTGGATTTTATGTAATTAATATGTCATTGTTTTCTGTACAATGGTTTCAGAATGAGAGTTAATTAAAATGTGAGCTTATTATTGATGCTCGTGGGGTAGATATTAAAATAGTCATTTGCCTTGAAATGGGATAGTACGAATAAAAAAATCACATAAAATATCATTTTCGATTTATTTTTATCGCTTATGAGAACACTTACGCAATCACATCACGTAGCAATGATAAACGAGGCTTTTGGCGGTGCTGCCAAAAATCTGGAGATCTGGTTTACTAAGTAGCCCTGGAAATAATGCGGCCCACTAAAGCTGTGCAGTGTCATGTTTTAAACATAACGCACACGAAGTGAGAGAGTTTATTAGAAGTCAGTTGCAGCAAGGGTTTTAGTGGCTGAAAAAAGTATGTTGGAACTATGAATATTACATTCCAAAATTAACATTAAAATGAAAAAAAAAGTAAGTGTAAAAATGAATGCTTCTGTGTTCCCTGCCACATATGATCCGTCAGTCAGCCTTTAAAGCTAGAGTAATTAGGCATTTTCTGGGCTCGCTCGTCCGATCGTAG
Source organism: Tholera decimalis (assembly GCA_943138885.2). Classification (NCBI taxonomy): domain Eukaryota; kingdom Metazoa; phylum Arthropoda; class Insecta; order Lepidoptera; family Noctuidae; genus Tholera; species Tholera decimalis. The sequence continues at coordinate 16,461,198 of OW964559.2, forward strand.
ACCTCATCTTACACTTACCATCAGGTGTGATCGGGTTCAGGAGCGGGCTCATTCGTAATATAGGAAAATAATTATAGAAAAATTTATTATAACAATTTTATTTCATTAATTTTATTTTTTTTATTGACATTTTTATTTCATTTAGTTCTTTTTTTTTTGTAATTGTCATTTTCAATTTATTTTATTCTTTGAAAATAATATTTGGTCTGTGTCTAATTATGTTAAGCTTATATGAGATACGTTACTTGAATTAAATGCATTTTACTTTTTTATTTTTAAAAAAGTTCAGCCTTGGCACACGGACATTACTGTCAGCTATTTTCTCCGTGGTCAAACCATAGACAAAACACATTATCAAAATCAAAAATATATCCAGACCCAGTGTCATGGTCATAGATAAAATAAATAACTAGATGTGGTCAACAGAAGAAATTATATCGGAACCGTGTGTCTCCAGTTAGGCGCTGGGCGGGGCAACAACTACACATGCAGTTTAATAAAATCAATAGATACGCACTCGCGCACACACCCGCATTTCCTAAATCAGAACGTACTATACAATCCATAATAAACCTTATTCCGTCAAACACAGCGTGTATTTACCATGCACCTTAGAATTTACCCACACAAAAACATCGGTCGCTATCGTTGTGCTGTGCAAAAGCAATTTATTTTACATAGTACTCTCGCGGGGCTTCGCTCCCGTGGATTATATCACGGTAAAAACATAACTCTCCTTTTTTGCAGTCGGGTAAAAAGTAGCCTATAACCTTCCTCAAGCTTCAAGCTACTTCCATACCAAATTTCATCCAAATCCACCCAGTACTTTCGAAGATTAGCGCGTTCAAGCAAACAAACAAACAAACTAACAAACTTTTCCGCTTTATAATATTAGTATAGATATACGCTAGTGATTGACTAAATCGGAAAGTTATCGATTCTTCCATTTGTTATTGTACATTTTTTTTGGGCACCTGGAAATGAACCAAATAAAAAATGGCATGTCCAGAAAATATTATAATAACAATAAATATATTATTAAGAACATAACATTACATAATTATTATTAAGTACTACCTACTAAGTATTAAGGGCTACCCTGGCGCTTTCGACTTAAATCTTAATATTTAATTATCATAGTGATAGGTCAAATAGAAGTTGATGTTAACTTACATTACGCTCTTGATCGGAACATACCAGCCGTATAGGTTGTATAGAATCCTGAAAAGTTGAATGATTGATTTTATGAATGCCCTAAAACATGAGAATAGCTTTCAGTAATAAAATAAAATTTAACCCACTTCTGCAAAAATCAGTTGTACTCTTAATTTTGGAATTGTCCATTCAGGCTGGAACATTTCTGCGCTGAAGTGAACAGAGCATTTATGGTGCTATTTTTTGTAGGGTACCAGTTAAGTGGCATGTCTGTGGCATCAATCCATTCCTTTTTTATATTACCATCTTTTGGGAAGCTGAAAAGTACGAAAACCACTTATTTATAATTTACATACATCCTAAGCTACTTCTAAACGTCACCATATAATAAGCATCGCAATAATTACGTAACACACTATAAATCAAGATCTGAATGATTTTGACGTATATTGCTAATCCATTGCTATATATGTTCGAAATATTGGTCTGCTCAACAACGTAAATACCACAGTGAGTGTTGTTGATTTAGCATAATGAAACCGGTTCCTACTGTAAGTGTGTTACGCAATTATCCCGCAGGTAATAGTTTAGTAGGTTATAATAGGTTTTTGTTATAAGAAAAATCCTAGTTAGTAGAGAAATTGTTAAATATATGAAAACAAACACACATCCATGCCTAACAAATAAATAGCATGAATATATTGACTTATTTTAAGCTAAATTCACAAATATATTATCTGAACCATGCCGATTATTATAACGCATTCGAAGCTTCAACGGAAGTTAAATACAAAAACCATAAAAAAATAAAGAAACAGCAACATAGGATAAGGCATAACATGCGATAATTCTAAACCGAAAAACACCACCGATTATTAACCTAAAATTAAAGTAACTTACTTTACGAATATTGGTTACGCATTTACGCACTCTGTAAAAAAATCAAAATAAGTATAAAAACATTATTTACACCGGGCTAAAACGGTTGACAGATTGAAAAATAAACTATTGTAGCGACAGCGACGTCGGAACTCCTTACGCATGCTGCGGGTGTAAAATAAATTGTTTATTTTTTTTTACTTTTTTGTACACTTGACATTTCAACGTATTTTTATTTCTGTCATGTAAAATAAAAGTTAAACATATTTTCTTAGAGGTTTCCGTATGTTATAAAAAACTTTTACCAAAAAATTAAACAGACTCGGTAGTCGGTGTCTTTAGTTTTGTATTTTCGTTTTTGGCACCGACTTCCGAAATTATAGTTATTTTTCACTTTGCAGTGTTTTTTGGGAGTCGGTTTAATTTTTTGGTAAAAAATTTTTATTTCACTCTTTTTAGTTGGTCGATTTTTAATTTACCTAGTTACAAGAGCCTAAATGTCAACTACTTATATTCATTTACAAAATATTGCTTTTCCCAGTGTTGTGCTGTTATTTGTTGAGGAGTTCTCCTGGTAGTTCAACATCAGCTTCACTTCACCATATGCATTATGACGAGCATATTGTGCTTAATAACCACATTCAAGTAATCGAAGCGGAACACATGAACTACTTATTATTCCTACTTATATATTGAGTAGTTCCAGTGGCCATCGGTGGTCTTCATCATCAGGTCTACTTCACAAATGGTGCTTTTCGAATGCAACTACACAAGTTACTATAAAAATACTCAAATCACTATAGGTGTGCCTATAATATTTGAAGAGTTGCCTCGATTTCTCCAGGATCCCATCATCAGATCCTGACTTGGTGACAATGGGACCAATTTCAAAGTATACCCTTTCAAACAAAAAAAGAATTTTCCAAATCGGTTCAGCCGTCTCCGAGTAATCGGTGATCATACATAAAAAAATAATAATAATATACGCGTCGAATTGATAACCTCCTCCTTTTTTTGTCGTCGGTTGAAAAACCCCTAAACTATAATAGCAATATTTCATTCGTCAATCGACATAGCTGTCGATAGCCTACGTTAGTGGATCTGCACAAGCACATCACTAATTCGTCGCAAGAAGTGGCGGCCTCACTACGCGATGAATCCGCGTAATACAGTTTCGTATGTTATTTTTACATTGCTTGTCCAGTTACTTAGTGACGAACTCAGGTAGTGGTTAAGGAGCAATGTATATAATATAGCAAAACTAGTACAGTCGTTCTGATATTTGAAAACAAAAATAACATAGTAAAACCGAGAAATATTTTACGATTTATTGTTTTTCATGGTTTTAAAGACAAATATTGTAAAATACTTGTACTTACATATGGTAAGTGATTCCATGATTCACATAGATTTGATTTTGGCTTCGGTTTTTACAAGATACCACAGAACAACTCGGCATTCATATATGTTATCACGATCACGGTCGAAAGCGCACTAGTTCGCGGAGACGGCCACTTGCCTGTGACATGAGCCCTGTGGCCATGTCGCGCGGACACCGATACGCCCCCTTACCACTTCTCCTATATTTTTGATTTCTGTGGTCATGGTCTATCCGGGTCCATTTTATTTAGTTGAAGCGATTGATTAACAAAAATACAATCTTTCACATTTATAATATTAGATGCTTGAATATGTTTCTAAAGTATAGATGTATCCCAACACAATATTGATTCGCCCACGTCCTAAACGAGGCATACGACTTATAAGTCGCGTGGGAGCCGCGTGGGTAAGCAGAATGATAAAATTAGCATGAGACGACAACTGGGCACGCTACCCTGTTTGTGTCGAGATATCGACCTCGTCAACACTGGTATTCTGCTTCTAAGTACTGGCGACATTGCTGATTAATTGTGAGCCAAGTAACTGGTTTGCAGCCCCTTACTACGGACTTGTTTGCATATTTTGTTTTTCATCACTGAATGAATTTGAATGGTTCAAGTGGGCTGTGGCTGGCGATCACATTTTTCAGAATGGAATGGGATTCAAAATGGTACTGACTTATTTATTTAAACACTTTTCAGACATAGAATTCTAATGATACCTAAACTTTAATGACGATTTAATAAGTATCCACATCATGTCTATAATGTAATTTTGATGAATAAGTATTATCACAGTTTATGTACCATCTCTTCCTACCTATTTGTACGCCACGATATGCGGCTGAATATGTCAGAATTTTTTTCTCTTCCATGCAAAACAAATTAAAATCTCTAGCTTTAATGGGATTAGGTGTTCCTTCCAGAAAATCCATTACAAAGTAATATTAGAGAAAACTATTGCATTGCATCACTTTCTGCATCTGTGTGATATATTTGGCGTGGGGGTGGTATCAGTCCCTTACCAGTGGACAACATACAGTCAGACCTTAGATCAGTCCATAGCATGCTGAGAGTAAAAGCCAGAGTAATGTCAGACTATGTCATATTCGAAATAACATTTCCATTGTCTAGCAGAGATAGTTATAAGATTTATAAGATCCTCTCCGTTCCTCATCAATTCGGTACTAACATAGCAAACAGCTGTATCTATTTATCAAAGTCCATAAAACCATCCTCTATCCATAACTATCCTCTAATAAGCATAACCTGATATGAACTCGCAAACCATATCAAATCGAAGAGTTACAAACTCGTTATGGCTTCCATTTTTTTCCAGTTACAAAACCCTAAAGGGTCGGTAGCAGGACGCAAATTACGGAGGGACGATATCCGTCACAGAAACGGTTGAAAAGTTTGACTTAGTCCCAATTTCGGTCGGCGGATAGCCAGAAATAAATCATATGGGATAGGTATTGTACCCGGAAAGGATAGAATCGGTATGATACCGCGTACCCGTTACCCGTCTTCCAATTTATTTGAGCCATCGCGTGAAAGGCTCCGTGAAAGGCTTGTTCGAATCTGTATCGTTACCTAGTTTTACATGCAACGTGGAAAGTGGCTTTTCGTATATTGTATCGTTATTTTCAAGCTTGTATTCGTACAAGAGACAGGTAAATATGCGGTTACTCTGAAATTTCTAATATTCTAGAAATGGTATGTTGTACACGACGATGTAAAACGACGCGTTTCCTTACACAGTGTTTTATGGGGGATATATCCAATATCATACACTAGACCTAGCTAGTGTTTATCCATATTTCAACTAATCTTTCAATAATCGTCGCGTGGTTAAGCGCAGAAAAGTAAGCGAAGTAGCATACTTACATGAGACAATTTATAGGTTTATCTGAGAAAACAAACATTCCTACACAAAGTGTTGTCGTATTGATGTCGAAGTGATGCGTTGCACCTATGTGTGCATGTTCCTGGAACGCCATGTAAGCGCAAGAATATGATCGCGACGATAGGTCGTGGTGAGCAAGCAATGAAAGAATAATGGACTGTATAACATGTAATAATGTAAAAGGATGGTTAATAACAAACGGTACAGTTGGTTTACAATACGCGGATACGGGAATTTTAATATGCGCGAGCGCAGCCGTGCCTAGAGACGTGCAACAGCTGACTGTCTGTCACAGAGTACATTTTATATACTGAGATAGAGCCGTCACTCGAAGATTCCAGAGCGCCCGCGCCCTCTGGCAACAAGTAACAACAACAATGTATGAAGCATATGTAGCTATATATATATAGCATATAGATATAGCTACCTACAAATCAGTGTACTGTATTTATTTACTCCTTTTTATTTAGTACTTAGTAATTTATGTTGATTTACAATAAAACAATATAATTACAACACCAAATACTTTATTAAAATCTTCTGTTACAATATTTGATGGCCATCTGAATTTTATCTTCCATAATCGTTTCGTGATCCACACAATAACTTAGAAGTATCCTTAGGTACACACCAATTAAATAAGAATATATTATATCTTAAATTTCTTGAATTATTTGCAATTATTGACTTATTATTTGACAAATTATTTAACTTTTTTTAAACCTTTGACATTTACAAAGTGTTGCCAAGTGACCGACTCGCGTTCTCCCCAAACTTTCCCCGAAATCTCCCCAAAATTCAAGATTTGTAAAAACCTCATAAATGGCTATTCTTTTTTATTATTGATACAATTTCAGCAATAGCATCCATGACTAAATTAGCCTCTTCACTCGCGCCGGTTGCAGTTCCGTACATTTTTTCTGAGTTAAACCTGTTTAGCATCTTTGAACCGGGTTTAAAATGAACACATCCTTCTAGCAATTTATATCTTATTCTCAAGATGGATTCGGCAGTGTTAATGGCCAATCTGTTTCGACATTTGTCTTCAATAATAGCTACTTGAGAGAAGGCTCTTTCCGCAACTGCGTTAGAAAAACATAAAGACAAAATTCCTAGTGCCAATTTGCTAACATTTCCACGGGTATGTTCTATCACCGACTGCATTTTTGAAATTATAAACTTCAACCCAGAACTCTTCGGTGTGTTGCGTGGATTTCCAAGTTGTACGATGTAAATCATTCCATTCTGCGGCAACTTCGGAGCCACTCGGCTATCATCGCGCACAGCATTTTGTTTTCGTGTGTGTGCTTTCACAGATTAGTTAGTGGTTTGATCGCGTTCAGACATCATCAGTCCAAATATTCCCCCAAAAATATTGTCCCTCAATTCTCCCTCCATAACTTTAAAAACCCTCCAAATTTGGGGGGATTCCCTCCAATCTGGCATCACTGCATTTACGCAAGTTTCGTTACCATTTTAGTTTAAAATTAAATAAGTTAAAGAAAAAATGGGATTGCGTAATTGGAGGATTTTATTACTTTGAAGATACGTGTGTTAATATATTATAAAAGGTGTGAAATTTAAAAGGTGTCCTTATATCCCTAATATTTTAATTTATATAAAATAAAATGGTTATTTGTTAAAGATAATTTAGAATATCTGAGTAAAACGGAGAAAAAGTTTAAGCTAAATGTGTAAATATTTTGAGAAAAATACTATCTATCAATACGTAACTTAAACTTTGATTATTGCTATGCAAATAAATTAAAAATCAATTGAATTGAGTAGTTAATATCCAAAAGCAGAACCCTACCTAAACTAGTCGGTTATCATTTCGTCACTTTTGTTCTAAGTTATAACACCATGCTGTCTGTCGTGGGGGCGCCGACTCGGCCGTCGTCGGCCGGTGGACCAGCCGTTGCCCCGCACCCGTTTTTCACTGCCGCTGGTGCGCGGCGATGTTGAGACGGGTGGACTCAACAAATAGTATAGAAAAGTTTATACGTTCTTAAATATTCGGAAGAGCCACTACATCTACATATATATATTCTCCTATACATAAATAAGCAAAAAGTGGGGCTGTGATTTCGAAATAACTGTATTTTTTCAAGCACATAAAACCTTAAAAAAGACTGTCCGTCTTTCTGTTTGTCGGAGCTAATCTATGGACCGTATGAACCAATTTTAATGTGACTGGAAGATAGAGGAGATTATAGCGCAACTTATAGGTTACTTTTTATATCAGGACTCCGACGGGGTTAGGATGTACGGAACACACGCAAATAAAGTTGCGGGCAGAGCTAATCCATATTATGACTCAGTTTCAAACATCTACAGTATGTTAGTTTAAACGAGGGACATATTCAAACCTATAATAGTGCATGCTTACATGATACTAATAAAAATATGAACAAAAAACAAACACTGATAAATAACAGACAGAACTATACCAAAAGTCCTCGGCGGGACTCCCGCAGGGGCAGAGTTTACACACGAGCTTCCTTTTTTGGCAGGATCAGGCCGTGTTTTGCCACGTGATTACTTTAGGTAATTTTTTTTTTTAGTAATTTTAGTAATTTATTTTCTCAAAAAACTTAGTACTAGTTTACAGAAATTATAATTTGGCAGTGTATAACATTGTAAACTGGATGTAGCTTTTGTAACCGAACTAGGCAATGCCTGTGTTTCAGTTATCAATGCCATTTCCCAGGAGTTTTAATAAAATCGCCAACAAAGTGTTTGCGCAATAGTATGGAGTACTTATCAGCTAAGATTAGAATTTAACATTAATTACACAAATTAAGAGTTAGTAAGAGCGGAAGTGATTATGAGAGTGCGCGCAGTATCTGTGGAGTTTGATTTAAGTATGAATGCGTGAAGTGTATGTAAGTGGTAGTATGTGTGTGAGTGGTGGGATGTATGTGTGTGTTTGAGTGTGTGAGTGTGTGACTAGGCATGGGTAAGTTGAGGATTGAGGTAAACATGTGCGAGTGTGTTTGTGTGAGCATGGTTTTATCACAAAAGGTTATTTTACTTATAATTTACATTTAAACCTAATTTATAATTACTGTACAACATTAAGTAATAGTTCAGTTTCTTCATAATTAAGTTGTTGCAAATATTTACTTACAATTGGCTTACATTTTGATTTTGTCAGGGGGTGTATATTTAAAATTTTATTTATTTTATTATAAAGGAACGGGCCGAGAAATTCAAAGAATTTTTTAATAAATTTAGTTTTATTATTTGTCCGTTCCGTACATACATTTAATCTACGACGTGTACATGCAAGTTTGTCGTAAGGCACTATCATATGTTGTTTTAGTATGATGTTTAGTATAAAGAGTTCCCTTACTGTTAGAACCTCACATATTTGATAGAGAGAGACCGTCGGAAAGAGAATTGGTTTGAAAATGCATACCTTTAGAATTGCACGTTGGGCAATCTCAATGGACTTCATTGTTGTTTTACTAGGCCCCCCCAGGATGAAATACAATAGTTTAGTAAAGACTGACCGAGGGCAAAATGAATTCGTTTAAGAAGGTATGGTTCAGCAACATGCCGCAGATTTTTAAATATATATATAAGTTTACGCACACGAGAGCAAAGCAGCTTAATATGTTCCTTGAAATTTAAATTACTGTCGATTATTACGCCCAAATATTTGATGGTCTGAACACATTCCAATGATAAACAGGCACAGTTGGCTTCTAGGGTACATTTGTGAGAGATAATTTTATAGCTACTGCTGTGGTTTGACATTTTATTAATGCTGAATAAGGCATATTTTGTTTTGTCCACATTTAAGGTCAACATATTTGCGTGAAGCCAGCTTCTGGTTATATCATAACCCCGCTGAGCAACACTATATACCTCATCCCAAGTATTTGCTGCAAAAACTAAAGCGGTATCGTCCGCAAAGGAGATGATTTTGCCTTGAGTGAGTTTGAGACTTGTGAGTTCGTTTATGTAAACGAGAAAAAGGGTGGGTCCAAGGATGCTACCCTGGGGTACACAATGGGCGATAGGAAGGTAATCACTTTTGCATTGGCCTACACGGACACACTGACTACGACCAGATAAACAGCTTTTAAAAAGTTCCAGTTGGGTACCTCTTATACCAATGTGATCAAGTTTGGTCAGTAAGAGCGGAACAGAAATCGTATCAAATGCCTTTGCCAGATCGAGAAATATTAAAAGACATTTTCTCCCCTTATCCAAGTTTGAACTGACCAAGCTAGTAAGTTTGTTCACTGCTTGTTCTGTGGACTTACCATGCCGAAAACCATACTGATTTATGGATAATATTTTATTATTTTCTAGATAATTTACGAGGCGACTGTTCATAATTTTTTCAAATATTTTCGATATTGCTGGTAGTATGGATATTGGCCTATAATTATTGATACGATTTCTGTCCCCACTCTTATAAATTGGACACACTTCTGATCTTTTTAAGGAATCAGGTATCATTTACAAGTTCATTCACCTCTTGCGGATTAGTGTACATGATAAATGTATTATATTAAACAATTACGTCAAAAATTTAGGTTATTTATTTTTCACATATTTGGGACGAGAATCGAATATTGAATACCCTCCCCCAATAAGTCCCTCGTTTAACTTAACACACTGTATACTAACATTATAAAGCGGAAAAGTTTGTTTGTTTATTTAAACGCGCTAATCTGCGAAAGTACTTGGTGGATTTCGATGAAATTTGTTATGAAAGTAGATTGACGCTTGAGGAAGGTTATAAGGCTTACCCGGTTGCAAAAGAAGAAAAGAAAGAATAATGTTTTTATCGTGTTAGTCCACGGGACCGAAGCTACTGAGACTGCTAGAAGTAAATAAAAGTATCAAGTACCTTTACTCTTGATATTCGGTGATTCGGTTAGGAGTGGATACTGATTGTTGCTTTTATTTGCTCTTGACCTACAAAGGATCGTTTTTATTGTTTCAGTAGATACCTATTGATTTTCTCGGTGAAGTATTCTAGGGATGGAAACTTGAAATATGTCTCTAGTTTTATTATATACCTAGAAGGCTTTTGTTATTGAATCCGTGATTTTTTTTTAATTAAAAATAGGTTCGCGTTTGACCACCATCTCACCTGATGGTAAGTGATGATGTGGTCGAAGATGGAGCACGCTTACCTAAAAGTAACCTATTCACTCTTGACTTAAAGACTCCTAGGTTATAGCTATCGGGAAACACAGACTCCGGCAGGGAATTCCACTCCTTAGCCGTACGCACAATGAAGGTATTCCCAAAACGTTTTGTGCGTATGGGTGGGATGTCCACCATGTAACGATGGCGCTTCGCCGTTTGTCTCGTAGTCCGATGATGGAACGGGCTAATTAGTCTAATGATTGTGCTTGTTTGTGACTTTCTTACCTCTCCACGTTTTAATGACTGACAGGATTTGGATGAAACACTAGGCACAAGGGTAGACCATCGTCTCCAATAGGATACTACTTTTTATCTAGATAATACCATCTCGCGGGATGATTTGAGACTACTATAAGCGATGAGACCGCCATTGTTACCAAAGTTTCTCTCAAATCTGCCGACATGTTTCTCATTTTTTCTTCGTCTTTTTTTTTTCTTTCCGCTTTCTTCACATTATATTGCTAATATTATATAGGCTGTTGCAGAAGATGATTGTCTGTATCTTAACAAATACAGAAGTTCATCTCCTGCAGGTGTCTTTTTCATAAAATCTCGACCTCAAAGTACTAGTAAGTTTCAAATAAATTAATAAAAAAAAAAAACTTTTCAAGCACTTAGATTCAGTTTGTTTGATACATTTATTTTAGTTCAGTCACAGATGTAATGCCATCAACTGCTGGTTTTTATTATCATCACCTTTAAATGTCAAACACCCTATAAATGTGATGTTTGTGAGTGAAGATGAATTTTAAATTACCTTTAATAGTAATTTTGTTTTAACAAAAATTTTTACTCGAACAAAAGGTTTGAAAACTTAATATCAATTTTGTAACTCTTTCATTCAAAGACTAATAAACAAATTTTGATGAGACATTACCAATGAATTTATACATAAAAGAGGGTAGATCTAAATACACACAGGTGGAGCCGCACATAGCAGTTAGTACTTAATAAATCTATTCTAATATTATAAAGCGGAAAAGTTTGTTTGTTGGTTTTTTTGCTTGAACGCGCTAATCTTCGAAAGTACAGGGTGGATTTGGATGAAATTTGGTATGGAAGTAGCTTGAAGCTTGAGGAAAGTTATAGGCTACTTTTTAAGTGACTGCGTGTGAGAGTTATGTTTTTACCGTGATAGAATCCATGGGAGCGAAGCCCCGCGTGAGTAGGTACTAGTTAATAATACCTATGTATTGAACGTTATTAAATGAAACAAAATATTTTACATAAACATTCTATCATGAACACAACATAGGTAATGTTATAAAGATATGTTTGTGTAGGTATATCTATTGATCCTGTTCAGAGACTTGTTGATATAAAATAAACTAAATTAAAAGAGGCTTCCAATCACATGAAAATACTCAATCAGTGGGAGGTCACAGCAGTCGAATGATATACTCTTTGATGTATACAGTATTGGAAATGTATCGGTATCCAGGTTTATTTAATAGTACCTACTCAATTAGAACCTGTTGAGTTAAGACGAAGAGACAGCGCGTATAGTAGATGCGACAAAGAAGAGAACGTAAAAGTTTGTTACAACATACAATCTAATTCCACCAAGTCCGTTCTATCATCGGACTATAAGACAAATGGCGATACGCCATCGTTACATGGTGGACATCCTACCCATTCGCACAAAACGTTTTGGGAATACTTTCATCGTGCGTACGGCTAAGGAGTGGAATTCCTCGCCGGAGTCTGTTTTTCCTGATAGCTATTAACTGGGTGTCTGTTAGTCAAGAGTGAATAGGTTACTTTTTGGTAAGCGTGCTCCATCTTCAACCACATCATTACTTACCATCAGGTGAGATAGTGGTCAAACGCGAGCCTATTATTAATTAAAAAACACATTTTATGTTATGTTGAAAACGAAAATCAAATAGCTATTGTAATCTGCAAACCCCAATTTCTGAAAATAAATAGTCTTGTAAACTATCTCATGAAAAATTCAAAGAATTTAAACAACCTTCAAAGCCACTGGTTTGCAGAGTAAACTTTATCGGCTTCAAGTTGGTCGAGCAACGCAAGAACACGTCTAATATTTTCCAATAGCTTCTATTCAAGTAGATACTTCGTGGTTGAAGCTTTTATGTCAACTTATCGAACCCTACAAGCACAATGACGAAATTATCTATACATGTCCTGCTCATTATAACAAGTTTTCTATACGAACGAAAGAGATAGATATACTATCAAAGTGCGAAAAGCGCCTGTGTAAGTATGATGCGTGATATCATTTTCGTATTTTGTACCTTTAGAAGATACAATATTTGCTTCAGTAAGGTATATTTTGCGTAAAGAAGATAAAGTATAGGATCTGAATTCCTTAGTAAATAGAGATCTCTTGTATCCAATTTGGTAGTAATATTCTCAAAGGATCTAATGGCCAATTGTGTGCAATGACCAATATTTTAGTTGTCACGTCTTTAGTTCACTTAACTCCTAGAATGTGGGTATTTAGTAAAGGGCGTGGTATTTAGACGCTTACGGACAACTAAGTACTCACTCAGGCGTTAGGTCTCGCAGAGGACGGACGTCGCGATCGATAGATAGCACGCTACTTGCACTAAATTGTACACGATCAAAGGCTGAAGATTGTAATTATAGATTTGGCTCGGGAGCAAATGGAATTGCTTGCACGTCTGGGTCCTGTTTGCTTGTATGCATTATATTGTGTGCCAATTCCATGAGGAAAACATAAATGGAAAATCAAAATGTAAGAAAGCAAATATATAGGTCAGGTCAATTAATTTATAATGGTACCTTCAAAAAGTCCCCGATACCCTATTGTGATGTCGTTAAATGATCTGAACATCAATGAATTTATGACAAAAATCAATTGTCCGTAATACATCTTTACTTTCCGCCGCAGGCCCGACAACATTAAAAACCCGTATTTTTTCTATCAAAGGAGGCCATTTCCTTCGTTTTCACGATGAATTGACATCCATCGATGTCAGAGCGAACAAAGAAAAATCACAGTACATTTGCCGGGAGCCAAAAAACCAAGTCATTTTAAAGCTTAGGACTACGCAATAGTGACTGACGTAAAGGAACCCAACGTGGATAAGTTAGAAAGGATTGGAGATTTATATCATCTCGTTTAACTATGGTAATTTGTTGGATATAATCTAGACTGGTACGGTCGGCCAAGAAAGTGGTGTACCAGTTTTGATTTAGTTTCCCGGTCATCGAAAATTACAACAAGGTTCGTTATAAAAAGATATTACTGAAAGAGACAACATTATCATGACGTAAACCTATGTATTTAGTATTCATACGTCATATGTCACATATAAGTACATGACATTTTAACCTTTAGTATAAATGAAAAGGACATTAGTTTCTACAAAGCAATTGAAATGTTTCCAAACAAAAGTAATAAAAACTATTTGGACAACCGAATTCCATTTGAAAAAGAAAACTGACAATTGACATTCTGTCAAATATATGCAATAAATCGATATATTTTCCGTGTTATTTTTCAATCAACTGCATATAAAATCATCTCAATGCCTGCCAACTTGACCATTGCCGAAAGAGCACAAATAATTGCCCAATTTAATGAGGGAAGCAGTATCAGTGCGATATCCCGGAATTTGAATATATCGAGGCGTTCTGTCCGCTTTTGGATTCGTCGTGAAGGAGAGGAGGGAAGTTTGTTGGATCACAGAAGAAGTGGTCGCCGGCCTGCACTCTCCAATAACGATAGAGAATTCATGAGACGGGAATATGAAATCAATGGTTTTAAGCCCACAAAACATTTTGCGGAGATGTTCGATGTGAGTGCCCAAACAATAAGGAATCATCTACATTACATGGGGTTGCACCACAGGCATTACGCCAAGAAAATATATTTGACGGATGCTCACAGACTTGCTCGTCTGAACTTCGCCAGAGAGCACTTAGAGTTTGATTGGTCTAATACAGTGTTTTGTGATGAAAAACGTTTAAATCCAGTCAGCATGGACGTCTTCACCTTTGGCGATATAATTCAACACGGTATAAAGATGATCATGTAATCCCAAATAGAGAATCAGGTCGAATTTCCGTAAATATTTGGGGCTGGATGAGTACGGATGGTGTAGGAGAATTGTGTTCTCTACCTCCTCGAGCGACGGCTGTAAATTATATCGACGTGCTTCAGAATGCAATGCTACCGACAGTCCGTAATGTTTACCCGGAGAACGAAGTGCCACAATTTGATTTTGTTCAAGATAATTGTTCAATTCATAATGCGAGGATCGTAAGAGCCTGGTTTCGTTCACACACTGACGTAAGGGTAATTCAGTGGCCCTCAAGATCGCCGGACCTCAACCCGATAGAAAATCTTTGGGGCCTTATGGTCCAACGATGGTCGCATCAAAATGAAAGAACCAAACAAGCTCTTATTAGTCACTGTAATTATATCTGGGAGGAAATGCGGGGAACCGATATTTGCTCACGGCTTGTTGGTTCAATGAGGTCTCGTCTTTTAGAGGTTATAGAGGCCAACGGCGGTTACACCCGTTTCTAATTTTTAAAAATTTTCAATATCTTCTAAATATTACTATATATGCTATGTTTTTGTTTGTTATAAGTATTTTAAAATTGATTGTAGAAATTTAATAAAAGGATAAATCTATTTTTAGCTTGTTTTTTATTGATATTGTAATTACAAGTTTACAGAAATTGTAGGTTTGTGGACTCGCCTTGTGCCTTTACAATTTTATGTAACTTGTTGATTACAATTCTGAATTTGTAGATACAATTTTGTCATCAAAATCTACAGCCCCCCGCCGTTGATTTTACGACGTCATTGGTTCCATCAAGTTCAAACTAAGAACAGCTGTCACGTAACAAACAGTAATAGTCGTTATCAATAATCAGATAAAGACAGGAATAGAAGTTGTCAGATCGATCTGCAAGCGAAACTAATCTTTATCACCTATGAATCTGCAAGCGATATTCAACCTTAGGGTGGTACACCACTTTCTTGGCCGACTGTACTCGAGAGATTAAATGATATGTAGGTATCAGATTTAACGATGTTATCAATAAAAGGTGGTCGCGGCAGAAAATAAGTGATAGATATGGATGTAATGTTTCGGAGTTTCCTGACCCATTTATTTGAGTTTTTTACCTTTGGTAGTTCTTAATGAAGTAAGTAAGTACTTCGTTACACATTTCAATAGTAAATCAAAACGTGTTCACATGTCACTATAACTATGTTAAACGCAAATTTTATGTAAATTGTCTCTTAGTTTTGGAAATTTTCAGTTAATTTCGGAGCATCGTCAATTGCTAATTTTAAACATTATTTATAACTTAATCAGAAAACCACTTCATTTTTATACCCATTACCAAGAACAGCTCTTATCGTAAGCCAATAAAATGACGTAATAGCTACTTCCCTTCAGAGGGTAAAGGTACAAAGTTTGCATTTGACCTTACAGAGGCCGCCGCAGGGAGCCCCGGGCACACCCCTCTGACTGACGAGCCTACAACAACGATACACACTATTCACTACTTTAACGACAAAGGAATGAGAGCCAATTTACATCAACACCTTCCCCTAACACATGCGCAAAGTAAAAGCTACCTTCAGCTACTGTAATTAGGTACATAATGAAACAATTTGTAATCGATCACGTTCGATACTGTAGTGAAGCTAATAAAAATTGAACTTCAGCAATACGTCGTTAGGGTTGTGTTTTGTTTAACGCGTAAAACAGAAGGTTGTTCAGCTGCCTATTCAGGCGTAGCTGTTTAGAACATAGAGTTGACATTTGCCCGACCATTGTTTTTCACAAGGTTGTATGTTAAAGTTTGTCCGTGGCGCGTGCTTTTTGTTATTTGCACATAAAATACTACCGAAGCCAGTGTCGCAAGTACGTATGCTAATGTTTTTTTTATCGCATGTGCTTGGAATAGGCGGGACTGATCGAATTTATATGACAGGGTGTCGGTTTTCAGACGGCAAACGATGTTTTTGTTCCTATATTGGCCGTTGCGTATTTTGAAACTGCGATAGTGATTTACCCGGGAACGAATGGATTTAGTTCGCAGACTGAACTTTAGAGTGAATTTCCTAACCCAGCTAGATTAGAGTAGATTATACTAACTTTGTTGAAAAGGTCAGCGTGAAATGTCAATTTATAGGTCTTAAGGTTTTGCTGGCGACCTTAACGTAAGGACCCACTTCAAATATGTATTTATTTTCTACTAAGACTAGTAGTCGTTTGCATTTTTAGGAAACACTTTTGAAAAAATTAATTAATTCCGTAATTCGAAGATAATTTTAATATGAATTTTCTAACCTCCAATATTACATGTAAACTTAGTAATAACATTACCCCGAATATATGTAAAATATGCACCAAAATACACACATCAAAAGTGTCTAGGGATCAACATATATTTTTGCAATAACTTTTCTCCTGATTGATATTAATTAAAATTTTCTTTAAGGATTCATCAAATAAAGTGTTTTCGTTTGTCACAGTAACGATAAACCAAGTCACCTTTGCATTAATAAAGAAATTTGCCATTTTCCTAATAAAGGGATTTTTGACATTTGATCCACTAACATTAAAGTTCGAAAAAAAGACTGAAATAACAGTTTTCTTTAAAATTTTATTGGGTAACTTAAACAATTAATAATCCGTGTTTCTACCGCGAACACTAACAACACAAGAACATCGGTTTGGCATACTCAAAATGAGTTCATCCAAATCACGCTGTGGAATGGCCGCCCATGTTCGTTGCAACAACAAAAAAAGGTCTTCTTGCGACTGGATACCCTCCATATTCGGCAGAGCTCTTCTCTGTAGCATATCCCATGCATGCTCAATCGGGTTCAAGTCTGGCGACTGAGCAGGCCAGAGCAGGACATTGATGTTAGCTGCGGCGAGAGTCTGTCTTACAACTCTTGCGGTGTGCGGTCGTGCATTATCATGCATTAACTGAAATAAGGGACCGATTTGCACTTGTAGAGGAACGATGACGTCAGATACAATCGTCTCAGCATAAATTTGAGCGTTGAGGTTGCCTCTGATCCAAATCAACTCAGTTCTTCCGCCGATCCAAATACCCGCCCATACCATGATGGTTCCACCACTATAAGGATGGACTTCCTGGCAGGATTTTAATCGCTGTTGGCGTCCAGGGGTTCTCCAGTGTCGTATACGTCTTGTATCCGGTCTCATACCAAAACGAGACTCATCAGAAAAGCACAGGAAACGCCATTGTTCTTCTGCCCAATTTCTGTGTTCAAGAGCCCATTGATATCGAATCCTACGATTGTGCATTGCTATAGGTGGTACCCGTAGCGGTCTTCGGGAATGAAGGTTCACGTCATGCAAGCGGTTTCTGACTGTTTGGTCGCTAATTAAGTTCCCTGAAGAGTGATGAAGCCTCACGGCTAACATCTTGGCGGTTATTGTTGGAGCTCTTCGAGTAAAGATTTGAATGTATCGGTCTTGTCTCCGTGTGGTGCAGCGATACCGTCCTCCATGGCGCTCAGCCACGGTACCAGTGCTTCGGTAACGTGTCCAAAGTCGACTGATAACACTCTGACTTGTATTCAGAGCTAAAGCCACAGTACGTTGCCGGGAGCCAGCTTCTATCATTCCCACGGCTCTGAGCATTTCTTCCCTGCTTAAATGACGGCGCCGCTCCATAATAACGTTGGTTTTAATCAGTAGTAGGGAAACAGTAGCACTAATAATGTCTTCAATGCGTTGTATGTTTTTATAGGGAAAATATTGACAGCTGATTTTCATCTTTTACTCGAATTTGATTAACAGTTCCTGTTTCAAATTATGAAATGCACCAAAAAGGATCCATATAAATTTATAAAATCATAAGTTTATTACAAAGCCACATCTCAATCTCAAGAAATCCGCATAAAAATGCTTGATCCCTAGACACTTTTGATGTGTGTATATACAACAGTGCATAAATTTTAGGTGCACATATGTATAGTTGCACAAAGTGTGCACGCCACCGCAACGGTTGTGCGGTCGGGTCGCCATATTAATATGATATTGCACATTATTGGTAGTGTGTTGTGCAAACAAACGTATACTGCATACTATTCACATAGACGGATATTGAGTAGACAATTAGACATGTTACATTGTGTGTTCGGTGGAATGCTTTGTTGCACTATGTTGGATGTTGGAGCTTTTGGGAAAGAGGTACATATATAGCACAAGAGATTTAATATCTCAGAAGGAACACAACACAACGAACAAAGCTCGCCTGTTGAGTTTATTATATTGATAGTACGGTTAAGGCACGGCGCACAGTGGGCCCATACTGAAAATTAGTGGACTTAGGTAACAAAGTTCCAATATCGATGCGATTTTTTTTATATGACGTGTTATGATATTTCTGACAACTTTTATTCTTATAAAATTTCTTCTAAAGTTGATAGTTTGTCTTGAAAAAAATTAATTAGATTTTTTTGTATGGAGCGAATCACATTTCATTTTTTTTCTTCAATTGTGCGAATATGTTGGGTGGGTGGCATGAGTATATAATAGCTAGGGTCATTCTCTATCCACGAGAAAAATATCAGCTCCGGCCATCTGCGGCAGCGCGAGTAATCATTCAGTAAAAAAATATATATTCTGTATGAAATTATTTCGATTTAAAATAAATTCAAAGTATATTTTTTGTGTCATTAGGCTGATTATGTATATAGTTTTAATTTATAATTATTAATATATAGTTTTAATGGCGCATAGGTACTTATAACTAATTATTCTGGTAGAAATTTAGTTATTATTGCTTTGTTATCGGTAGCACCTGCATTGTGATTGATGACTCATTTGTTTGTGCGCTCGGCTAAGCGCATAACAAACGAGTCACCAAAAATGCTTGTCCCTGATTGGCTGTGTTATTTTTTTAACTGCACGTTATCTGTTGTTGAATAAATATCGTAATAAGTTTTATTCTTATAAAATTTCTTTTTAAGTTGATAGTTTGACTGAAAAAACAATATTTAGATTTTTTTGTATGGAGCGAATTAAGTTTAACTTTTTTTCTTCAATTGTGCTAATTTGTTGGGTGTGTGGCGTGAGTATATGACAGCTAGGGTCATTCTCTATCCACGAAACAAAAAATCAGCGCCAGCAATCCGCGGCAGCGCGAGCAATCATTCGGTAAAAAAAAATGTTTTGTAAGATTTTATTGCGATTTAAAATAAATTCAAAGTATATTTCTTGTCTCATTTGGCTGTTTTGACATTTTTTTAGTTAAATATATAGTTTTAATAGCGCATAGGTACATATAACTAGTAATTCTGGTAGAAATTTAGTTATTATTGGATGTTATCGGTAGAGGTGCATTGTGATTGAAGACTCATTTGTTTGTGCGCTCGGCTAAGCGCATAACTAATGAGTCATCGAAAAATGCTCGTCTCTGAATGGCTGAATAATTTTCACTCACTGTCATGTCCACTACTTGAGTAATTAACACTGACTATAAATATAAAGACATTCATTAAGTCCATCTAGTTTTGCTCTTGTCGCTTATTTGTGAACACAGTGAAATACTTTTATTTTTATATTTACATTAGAACTATGGCTGGATTTTGTACCAACCTAGATTTTTTTGTAAAATTAAGAAGTGGCGGTGATCTGAAAAATCATATGTTTCTATATGAAAGTATCATTTCTGTCTTGACTACCGAAGTTTCTGAAGAAGACAAGAACCGAATCAAGGAGTTCTGTCGACTTTTTTGTGTAAATATAAATAAAAATTGGATAGAGTCAAGTAGAAATCAAAAAACTTTTATGAATCGTGTAAGTAATCGCAAATGGTTGGAAAAAAATATCAACTGGCCTGTTTGACCTGAGAAGTGAGATGGGCTTTTCAGACGCAGCCTTATCTGAGCCTGTGGATATAGATTCCCATGTTCCTACTCTTGCAGTATGCTGCTTGCAGTATTTACTGCGGAAGCGGGAACATCTACAGAAAAATAGCACAGAAAACCGTTCGAAGAGTTAAATAATAAGCAAAAAAAAAGACGTTCTACTTCCATAGTAGAAGAAAATTCCGAGGAAGAGTTGCAGAACTGGTACATAACAAAATTGAAAGATAACGGCAAAACAAATCTGGCAAAAGTGGTCGAATACCTTTCCAGTAATCCAGATGCACTATCCGAAGTAGACGACCGATTATTCAAAAAGCAAAGCTTAAGTACTGTCTCTGAAGATAAATGTTTAGCTCTTTATACATCAGTTGCGCTCTCGAAATGGAAGTACTTAGCTCTTTGACAATTTCTGAAAGAAGAAAACTGTGTTGCCTTTCCATCTTATCCAAAGCTTGTAAATGCCAAGAAAAGATGTTACCCACCACAAGAGAATATGGAAATTACCGAAAAAGGAGCTCAGATTAAATTGCAAGTGCTATTGGACCACACTGTGGATTTTACTAGATATGAATTTTGTTGATAGGTCTCAAAATGAAGAACTCAAGTTGACCTGGAAACGGGGACTTGATGGTTCTTCGTTGCAGAGTAATTATAAACATAAAACGTCAAACACAGCTACAGAGTTCGATGATTCATCAATAGTCATGATAAGCATCGTCCCTCTTCGGCTAGTGTCTACTAGCCCATCATCTGGGAATGAAAATATAGTTTGGGAGAACGCCACACCTTGCTCAACTCTGTACTGTCGATCAGTGAAGTTTACTTTCACTTCGAAGACAGCTGATTTTATAAAGTCTGAAGAGTCTGAGATGAAAAAACAAATTAATGAACGAATATCTACACAGTGTGGAAATAAAATTGTATCACATGAATTTCATATGACCATAATTGATGGAAAAGTGGCCAATATTATTTCTGAAGTACCATCATATGCAACGTGTCCCATTTGCTTGGCAAAACCGAGCGAGATGAATAATTTAGACGCTTTGACTTCCAAACCACTTCGGAAGAAATTTACAAACAAGGAATTTCTTCACTGCATATGAAGATTCGGTGTATGGAATGTCTTCTTCATATATCTTATAATCTGGATTTTCAACGATGGACTGCTCGAGGCAAACATAAGGCTTTGAAACTAGCTAAAAAAATATCACGTAACAAGCGTTTCGTGAGCAAACTGGAATGCTGATTGATATTCCCTGCCGGAGTCTGTGTTTCCCGATAGCTATAACCTAGGAGTCTTTAAGTCAAGAGTGAATAGGTTACTTTTAGGAAAGCGTGCTCCATCTTCGACCACATCATCACTTACCATCAGGTGAGATGGTGGTCAAACGCGAACCTATTCTAGAAAAAAAAAAATATAATCAAACAGGTATGTATTTAATTTTCGCTCTTTTTATGTTGTTTGTGTATCTCTATATATTGTATACTGCAGTATTCTTTTCCCATTTAAGGGTTTTGGAACTACAAATGACGGGAATACTGCGAGGCGTTTTTTCCAAGATTACAAAAGATCATCCAGAATAACGGGAATTGACGAAAATGTGATTTTCAGATTTTCTTTTATTCTACAAGCCATATCATCAGGCAAAAACATTGAGTGTGAAAAATTTAGAAGATACTGTAGAGAAACAGCTGATGTGTACGTGCAACACTATTCGTGGTACTACATGCCAGTTAGTGTACATAAACTTCTAATGCACGGTGCAGACATCTATAACCACTTTGGTGTTTTGCCAATCGGTAAGTATAAAATAAATATAGTTTGATGTATTATTTGTCTCGATTGCATTTTGAAATTAAAATGTATGTACTTATTCGTTTCAGGTACCTTATCTGAAAAAGCTTCGAAAGCCCAATAATAAGGACTTCAGAAACGTCTGGGAGAGGCACACTTGGAAAACGGGGAGAATAGCAACAAACGAAGACATCCTCCATGGACTTCTAATAAGCTCTGATCCCCACATATTCTATGTAAGGCCTAAAATAACGAAACAGGTTCATATTAAGTTGTTTCCTGAAGCAATTCAGTTGTTAAAGACTACTGAGCCTCCCTGTGACAGTGAGATTATGGAGGAAGAAGAATAACTCATAGCAGAGTCCGAAAATTTGCCGGACCCACTAGCACTTCTGGAACAAGAAATAATGTGATCCGGCTGTAGATTATTCCCACAAAAGCCTATTAAGGCTAGGAATATAACTAACAGCCCTTTTCAGGGCTAAAATTACTTCACAGTTTCATACGCTTGATTATGTAGATAATTATCAACGACTTACCCGTACAAATTTAAATTATTTCACCTATCATTAACAAAATGAGTATAATCTGAAACTTATTACGATATTTATTCAACAATAGATAACGTGCAGTTAAAAAAATAACACAGCCTACCAGGGACAAGCAGTTTTGGTGACTCGTTTGTTATGCGCTTAGCCGAGCGCACAAACAAATGAGTTAACAATCACAATGCAAGTGCTACCGATAACAAAGCAATAATAACTAAATTTCTACCAGAATAATTAGTTATAAGTACCTATGCGCTATTAAAACTATATATTTAATAAACAGAAGGTCAATCAGCCCAATGACACAAAAAATATACTTTGAATTTATTTTAAATTGAAAAAAATTTCATACAAAATATATATTTTTTTACTAAATGATTAGTCGCGCTGCCGCAGATGGCCGGCGCTGATATTTTTCTCGTGGATAGAGCATGACCCTAGCTATTTTATACTCACGCCACACACCCAACATATTCGCACAATTGAAGAAAAAAAATGAAACGTGATTCGCTCCATACAAAAAAATCTAATTAATTTTTTTCAAGACAAACTATCAACTTTAGAAGAAATTTTATAAGAATAAAAGTTGTCAGGAATATCATAACACGTCATATAAAAAAAAAATCGCATCGATATTGGAACTTTGTTGCCTAAGTCCACAAATTATCAGTATGGGCCCACTGTGCGGCGCATTGGTTAAATGATTGGCTGCTGCGCTTGAGCAAGTGCGATTTCCGCATTGGACCAAATTTTTGTATGGCTTATAATAATTAGGTATTCCAAGTCTGTCTGTTGTTTGTTGTAAAAACGCACTCTCGATGCGGTAGAAATTCCTAGCCTGGCCTAATGTTTTTTGTTTAAAATAACAAAAGTTTTGACCTAGTTAAATTTGTCGGGTATTTTATTTAAAAGCCACCTCAGGTATTGCAACAATGCCTGCCGGGTTGCGGTAAAGTTGTGACGAGAAACCGCGGTCCCAAAATGCAAAGGCAACTGAATAACGGGATGGGTTTTTAGTCAGTAGAAGTCTAACACTTCCATCCGATCCACCCATAGCTGTAGGAATCGTTAGATGATTTTCCCAGAAAAAAGGTATCGCAACTACACTACAATACTTGTATGATATTTAAAAGAGAGTTTGACTTCTGAGTTTGTTTCGATATTTGTTCCCATAGTAGTCAGAAGTTAAAGGTACCAGCCTCATTTAGTTTAAATTGATCAAAATAATTTGTAAGCTCTATTACACCAGAAGAAATTGCTGACACGATAAAATAAGATTAAAATCTAACTAGGCGTTTAAAAGACAACTGGTTTATGCAAGCGAGCCTTAAGGGGTACTTTTAACCTATTAATAAGTATCGTTTATCATTTAATGCTTAGCAGGTACATATGTGACTTATTGTAGGTAGAGAAATGAAGCAAATGTGTACCTACTACCGCTGGTCTGGTTCAATTTCGATAAAAATTTGTTTCTCTTTAATTGTAAAGTCGTTGCGTATGTTGTTATATTTATAATTCAGACTTCAGCATTCCCACTGGAATACAGGTCTCCTCTATAAGAGGCAATAGGCGGTAATCCACCACGTGGTCCCAGTGCGAGTCGGTGGACGTATGTCTTCAAATTTTTGGTCCTAGGACATCATAGGACATCGGCCTCCAAACGTCGTTTTTTTTTTCACTGATTTGAGAGCAATAGTGATAATATAAATTACACAAATCAATGTGCCTAACAAAGTTCGAATCCAGGACCTGCAACTCGCAAGTCTGGCCCGTAACCACTGGGCCTTATCTGCTCTTATAAATGTTGTTATATTAAAAAAATCACAGTGAAGCCAACGCAACGAGATACTTTAATCTTACTTATCTTTTATGTTTAAAGTATAGAACAAAGAACAAATAGATAAAGAATAAAAATAAACGGTGAATTTACGAAATGCGATGATCTCTTTACGATGGCTTACCAAGAACCCTCCCCCCACCCCCGTACGGCTTAGCCTGTCAAAGCTTATTTTACGCTTATTCCTTATGGTGGGCAAGCACTTTGCCATTGTGAATGCAAGTTGTTTTAAGAATTTTTTATTTCTTTAGAGTTTCTTGCAGAGAATTAAAATGTTTTACCTACTTATCTACCTTTGATTTTCTGTGTACTGTATTGCATAACAGTGATAAATAGTGTTTCTGAAACCTAACATAAAATTAGAACACAGGTTTATTTCTAAAGTACTTTGACCTTGCTTCTCATCATTATGTTACTTAAAAATACTTTTAATATATAATATAATATAATACCTCACAAAACCTCGCATCATACTTTCAAAGGCACTAAATTCCTTATCCAAACCGTAACTCCATCGAACTGAAAATTCCGACGTTTCCGTTTCAAATTCCATTACCTGCAATAAACACGATAAATAGGCGATCTAAATTAACAAAGAATAATGCTTTTGGTATACTGGAAATGAAATGCCGGCTTATTAATGGCCCGTATAAAATGTAACTTCGTTTTCAAGGAAAAGTTATAATCTCGAAAGCAGCAGTTCCTGCGGGGCGTTCATGTCATAACAAAAGAGGGTAAAGGGGGAAAAGTGTTGTAGGGGGACGAAGGTATCAACTTCACAGGGAAAAATGAATAAAAACACCTACGTAATACGACCGACTCAAATATCCTGTGCAAACCCGCCCGTGGCCGGGTGCTCGGAAACGATTTGCTAACTTATAAGGTAGAAGTTTTTAGTTTCAAAGGTTTCGTTAAGACGAGTTTTTGTGGAGATTATGGTGACATGATGCTGCGTGGAAAATGAGGGAATACTGGTCGAGCTGGTTATGCTTGCAAGATTAATTTAATGGATAACCGACAACACTTCTCTAAAAATGTTAACAAAAGTCATACAAAGCTCAAAAGAGTTAAATTACAGATAACTCTGATTAAAGAAAAAACAAAACAAAGCACAATGATTTCGAACAACTTCTAATTAACTAAAAGAAATAAAAATCGTGCTTGCTTCGAAACGCTACGAGTGCTATGCCGTAGCAACTAGGCACTTTAAAGTTACCTTAGAAAAAAGCAGAACCAAAAATTCGTTCTAAAATTTAGTGCAAAACGAAATCCTCGCTACATACATTCATTCCGCTGGAAATTCGAAAGAGATTACGTAATCGCATGGTTTTGGCTCCAAACGGGCAATTTAAAAAGCACCGAGTAATGTTCTGCTCCTTCACATGTTAAGGTATCATCAGATGTCTTCGCAATTTGGTCGTATTATAAAGTCATTTGCGGGTCTTTCAGTTCCACAAAGCAAAATGCTCTGTAACGGGATTCTCGGAGTAGGAATAAAACGGAATAAGGTTATATTAGCATAACAGTTGAGTGAAGATTACTTATACTGTTTGTGACATATGAATATTTTTTACATAAATTCAACAAGTCTGAACTCGTTTGTTTGACGTTTTCTGATGCTTTTGTTGGAGTTCACTGAACCGAAATAAAATTGCTGTATAGGTACTATAGGGACAGTAACAGAAAGTGTCAGCCTTTGTTTAAATAGCTGAGTTAATAGGAGAGACTCATGTTTATGAGAGAAACGTGGTCATTTCTATCAGTGGCGTGGCAAATTGTCAAAACGTTAAAAATATATTTTTACAAACGTTGTCAAAATTTTACGTGATGATCATCATCCGCTTAGCCGTTTCCTATTTCCAGTCCAACCGGAATCAGCTGAGTAGGTACTAGTGTGTTTTCATGGACAGATTGCCTATCTGACCTCACAACCCAGTAGCTGAGTATCCCTTGGCAAGACTGGTGTCACATTTCCTTGCTTCTTGACTACCCGTAATGTACAAATGACAACCAAGACCAACGGCTTAGCGCGCTTTCCAAGGTACGGAGCAATCTGTAGGTACCTTTATTGAGATAGTCACCCAGCCAACGACAGACTTCGGAATGCATTTCTATACCTTCAAGATTGATCCGTATGACTGTCACTATACAGGGTGGCGATAAGGTTATCACATTAAAATTTACAGCAGGTATTACAAGTTGTTATCAGTCCATTAAAGTAATAAAATAAATAATTTTACTAAAATAAAGAAAAATGTATTTTTCAAACAAAATAAATGGTGTTATTGGTAAAAAATAAATAAGACCTCTAAAAGCGGCAACGCCGCGGTGCCGGCGCCGGCGGAGCACGCGCCGAGTGATTGAATCAGAATCAGATGTTGTGAAATACTAAAATGGAAAAAAGGTATAATATTGTTTATTATTAAATTATTTTAATTGTATATGATGAAATACCTAATATAGAGTACGTGGTTTCAATTAATGTGATAACCTAATCGCCACGCTGTATAGCCACGAGTTTCACGTTCTTAAAATATTACGTAATAATGTGGTATCTTCACAATCTAATTCAGAGCCTAAGATGTCGTAAACATGTCGCAAAGATAATTCTGCTGAAATTGGTAATCCCATTTACTGGATTAAAATTTTCCTGTAGCAGGTAAAATAATACGTCCCCCTTCAATAATTCTTTAGTTCCATCGCCTTAGGAAAGGCACTTAGCTCGAGCACACGACTAAACTTTGTGCCTCGTTTATCACACCCTAATTTATCAAGCTCCAACGTACTCTCAAAATGTGAATTTGAGTGAAAAATGTATAACGTGGGGCACTTTAGGGTCGGTTCACACAAGCAACGCGAGGCGACGCTGCATTAACATTATGACCAGCAATACAGTATAGAACTTTATTAATTACAAGTGGAAGCTTTCGAATTTTAAATTCCATGGGGGGTATTTAAATGCTCTCACTGAAATGTGAGTTTTCTTAACATATTTATCATAAAAAAGGATTAGTTTATTATGAAAGCATGTACCTACTCGTATTCGTGTGTTATTTGTACTGGTAATTTTTAAGAAACGTATTTTGATTTCAAATCATATGAATAAATAGAATAATATAAATATTTATTGCTGAATTGAGTCCGTTTATGTGCTACTACTGTACATGCGTTTCAATAATAGACTGATGTGTATTGTGTGTGTACCTACACAGTGTTCTGTATTGTATTATTTCTATACAAAAAGAAGTAACGCAGCGTCGCGTCTCGATGTGACCCCAGCCTTATAATAATTTTAACAAATAGAGTGGACTACCCACGACGTCACGCGACATCCGGTTACCTTAGCGTGTGTATAAGTAAAATTACTATCGATAGTTGTTCGTTCTACACAATTAAGTAATTTGGAAAGTCCAAAGATGTATGTTTCGCGAATTATGGGTACTCTGGTTTTGGGTTATTGTTGAGTAATGAGCTGCCACGATATTCCACATGCAATTCAATTAAGTGCCACATCCAGTTTAATTAATATAATAATATACTAAGTGTATTGATGAAGAGCAGTAGTGGCCCAGTGGTTACAGGCCCAATTTGCGAGTGCAGGTCGTGTGTTCGAATCCAGTTAGACACATTTTTTTTGTAATTAACCGACTTCTAAAAAAGGAGGAGGTTCTCAATTCGGATGTTTGTATTTTTTTTTTTTTTTTTTTTTTTTTTTTTATGTTTGTCCACGCATAACTCCGTCGCTTGCCAACCGATTTGAAAAATTCTTTTTTTGTTGGAAAGGGTATACTTCCCAAATGGTCCCATGAAAATTTTATCGAAATCGGACGAGCCGTTTCTGAAAAATCAAAAAAAGTCGAAAAAAATAATTTACCTTGATGATCTTTTCGTTTACTCTGCATTGCGTTTTTTGTTCGCGCATAACTCCGTCATTTACGAATCGATTTGGAAAATTCACTGACCCACTAAAAAGCGCGAAAATAAAAACTTTTTTGCAAAAAATAAAACCGACTTCCATATCAAAACACTACAAAGCCAAAAATAATTTTAATTTCGGAAGGCGGTGTGAAAAAAAAAAGAAAATTCAAAACCAATAACACCGACTACCGAAATTAAAATTATTTTTGGCTTTGTAGTGTTTTGATATGGAAGTCGGTTTTATTTTTTGCAAAAAAGTTTTTTTTTTATCATCAACTGCTCTTAAATAAATAAAATAAATTGGAGACCGTAAAAAACGTGAGGAAATCGACATGTCTTAAAACGTAATATGCTGAAATTATCTAATATAAACTATACACATGTATGAAAAGTATAATCATATTAATTTCTTTGTTCCAGGTAAGGAGTTGCTGAATACAGGAGTTTCTCAAGTATTCCTTTCTGTTTTAATTAAAGGAACGAAGTTGAAACAATTCTCTGACTGATCACAGGAATTCTTTTACGTCCACTTCACAAAGGAACGGTCCTAGGATGTGTTATAAACTCAATCTTTTCTATTTTATTTAATATTTTTTGTTGGGTTATGAACCTTGATTGTGTTAGGGACTTACAAAGACGTATATATAAATTATCACAAAGAATATATACATAATCAGGCCATAAACTATCCAACTGTTGAGACACAGGACTAGTTGTCAGAGGAGAGGGCTATAATCCGTTACGCGAGCCCAGAGCGGTTTTTGTGGGATCGTCGTCATATGTTTATGAATTCTGGGATAAGTGCATATGGTCTTGTATCTAAACTTCTAAAATAAAATTATTGGTGTACAATAAAGTATACAACGTGTAACGGAAACCCCATATCTATCCAAAAGGACTGAAGACAACATCTGGTATGGAGTCTCTATGCAAAGTTTCAGCTCAAAATAAGTGACTCACAAAATTTACCCCAAATTATTGGTTTCATAGGTTTCTTGAATACCAGTAATAACAAACGTGTCACAGCACTATGAGGGTCATCACTTTCCACGTCACTTACCAGTAAAACGATAATTCTCTTCGTTTTTCTTAATTTGAAAAATTCGGCCTCTGGTATCAATGTATTGAAATTTCAAATATGCTCCACACATGTAGACATAGGATTAGAAAACCCTTGCCATATCGTTTATCATTTATCATCCAAAGAAGCCGTGCACTCGGTATGTATATACCCTTTAAATTACACGTTGTATACAGTCTATCTTTTATACTAACATTATAAAGGAGAAATATTTGTTTTTTCTTTTGTTTGTACTTAATGGATAAACTCAAAAACCATTGTTGGACCGATTTAAAAAATTCTTTCACCAATGTATAGCTACATTATTAGCGAGTAACATAGTCTACTTCATTTACACAGAAAAATCCTTTTCGTACGAACGATGCTGCTGGCCGAAGCTAGTATAATACAAAAGGGATTATCTATCAGTGGTTTCTCAGCCAGCATAAATAAAGAAACAGCGACCTTTGCCATTCCTGTCTTATTAGTTTGTATAACATTGTTAAAGAACCTAAACTTTTTGCAGGATATTTTTAATACAACCAACTAATGTTTCCATCATGACCATTACAGGTACAAGCTATAAATTATAATTGATCACGTACAGGGTTTCGTAACAGTTCGTTCATAAATTTTGCGTAAACTTCAGCCTCAGACTATAAATCTAAAGGAAAGATTTAAGGCCTGAAATAACTGTAGGTACCCTGACTTTAGTAAATTTTAGTACATATTTTTTACTAGCTGTTACCCGTGACTTCGTTAGATTGAAAATTTCCTACAATTTCTAAAGCCTATGTGATATTCTAAAGTATAAGCTATATTGTTGTAAAGTTTCATTGAAATCCATTCAGTGGTTTTTGCTTAAAAAAAGTAACAAATATCTATCCACACAAATACTCATATTATAAATGCGAAATTTTGTGAAGATATACATCTTCACAAAATTTCGTATTTATAAGTAGTAGTAAGTAGGAAGCATATTTTTTAGTTTGTGCCTTATTCATTTCTATTTCCACAACGTCTACAATATAATATTCCGTCGTCTTGGTATCTAGGGTTACCATCAATCCAGATTTATTAGGGTTGACGCTTATTGAAACCGTTTTAGTTATTGGGAAAACCGAAATAATTACGAATGATTTCCTTGAATATCGTAATCTTATTTTGATAAACAATATTACATAAGTTAGAAGGAAGGTATGACAAAATGGTTTTGAATATTAAGTAATTTATTCTTTTCTGCTTATTGCATTTTAAAACTAGATGAAAATTCATTCATCGCTGTCGGTTCGCAATGTATCCAAAGAACTAGCGACATTGCTAAGTTATAATCTTAGCCTTTGCCCAAAGTATTAGCCAGCCCTTGGGTTACGGGAAGTGTCTCAACCTTTTCGAAATTTCTAACAATATTTGCATTATCTACTTTTGTTCAAATTATGCCATCTTTTTGAAAGTAAGCTTGCGATATGAAATCACTTGAGCGTAAACACCACTTACATTTGACTTGATTCTTCAACTGATTACACCATAGTTGTAAGTGAAACACAAACGTTTATGAGCAAATAATCTTACAAAGCAGACGAAAAGGGCTCTTAAAACCCAGTTCTGTTTACACCCACACAGTCCACGGACCCAGGACAAAAGCAAGGTTTAAATGTCCGAAGTGTGAAGTCATAAATGTATAAACATATTCTGGTTTTTATGAGTGCTCGCAGTGTTGGGATACGAGGTGTTATACTCATAGAACTCGTAGGGTGGGGACTGGCCCGCAGAAGATTACACATTTAAGATATCATAGTCACTGTGTTCCGAGGGAAGTTTTCTGTGAAATGGAAAATGTGTTTAAGATGTGTGGTATGTTAAGGATGTTTTCAATGGTAGAGTTTGTTCTTTCGACAGAAAAGGTCGCTCAATTGCAAAGCGACATTAAGTGAAAATTGTATGGTTTTTTCAACTAATGAACTCTGTACATATGGCAATCCCCTTTTTCACTGGATTTTTGGCCCAGAATTCCTCTCGTGCGCCCACCTAACACCCAGCCAAAGTTTCATCTTAATATGATCAATGGTGAGGGTATAAAAATGCATTAGCTGACCCGACAGACATCTTTCTGATCTTTTAAATCTTCCCTGTATGAGAAGGAATACAATAAAAAAAATGAAATTGGTCCAGCCGTTCGCCAGTTTTAGTGAAACTAAGGAACAGCTATTTATTTATACATGTAAAAAGATTTGAGATAGTGTCTTATTACAATCTCATCACGCATTCCCGTAAATCACAATTCCACACTGCGGTATCTCCCTTCGTTACTTAATTGCTTTAAAGCCTCAAGAGTCAAGAAACAAATGCAATTCCAGTGCCATTACGCACACTCGGCGCAGTTTGGTGCGATTTCAAAGACTTTATTACGGGGCGTTGTGCATCCAAACTCCCCGATCCGCGCCGGTTCTCCCCTAGCGAACACCCTGGGGCATCATCATACTATTACAATGAAATAGGAGCTTGTCTTATCTCCCCACTTCAGCGTTGGAATAAGCAAAACAAATAGCCCTGTATAACTAGCTTTAAGCTCGCCGGTTCATTTGAATCTGGGAGGCGGTTTCTGGTTTTCGTGTGCCAGGTGAATTTGCGTGTTCTGCTTACTTCAATTAATTTCCGGGGTCTGTTATTATTTAAATATGGTTATTGTGTAACTTGATTGTGTGTTTAATTTAATGCTAGTTGAGATTACTGTGTAGTTCTTGATTTGAAAAAGATAATGAAAAAGATCTATTATTTTGAGGGAGCGGAGCATAATAAGTGACTGAAAGAAATAAGAGAGTCCACATCAATTAACATCTTTAAAATAAATTAAAGTTGTATTTGGCCAACCGACAGGAATAAACCCCGTACTCGATAGACCGAGCGACAATTTATATCGTAAGATATTTTATGTTAAGTCTCTCATATTTTAGTGAACTATCTATGTATTTTGAGAATATTAATCAATTTCTTTAAAAAAATCAAATTCTTTAAATCAAAAAAATAACGCGGTTTCTCAAGTCCACATAAAATTGTGTAAGATGATTATGTAAATACTTTATAGATGACAGCTTTATTACCCTCGAAAGTTAAGATAATTTGAGCATAAATCTAACTGATAAAAACTTACTTTAAATCATCAGAAACGGCAACGTTTACTATTTTCCGATTTAAAGATGGAATAGTATTTTTTTTTTATGGTTGCCTATAAAATTGACGTAACATTAGGTACACAAAGAGCAGTTTTGACTATGTCAGCGTTTCAAGACGTCTCTTATGACACGTGACTAATATAGGGACACTGATCTTGTTCTTTGACATACATTGATGTCCTCATCTCCATTCACTCTCATAGACTAATGCACCCAATCGAAATTTACATTGCTTTGATAATAATGAGCGCGTACATGCGATGTGAGGGTGAACCTGTAAGCGTAACAGAACATTTGCTGTCTTTTCTATAGATTTTATAATTTTTCAGGTTCCCTACATTGCGTTATATTTATATTATTTTAGTGTTTTTTAACAATGATATTTTTTATTTTTTTTTGTAAATATGTTCGCGTTTGACCACCATCTCACCTGATGGTAAGTGATGATGTGGTCGAAGATGGAGCACGCTTACCTAAAAGTAACCTATTAACAAAAAGAAGCAATATTATTTACCAGGTTTGGTTTCTGTCGGTAAATCGCATTTTTTAGGTGACCAATGGAAAACAAAGGCGTGGTGTGGGTACGTCAATGGCATAGCATAATGCTGAATGGCCACGGCCATAACTTGTATCTGCCTCGTTTATTTTCTTCCCTCCTTAAATGATAATCTTAAAATCTTTGTCCTTAATAACATGACAATAAATACTTTTTCTTTCTTGATTATTCGTCATGATGGTAGCTTAGAACATGATAATAACCCTACCTACCTACCTACCTACGGCATTAAGTCCGCCTTTGTACCTATGTGCATAAAGTGTAAATAAATAAATAAATAAATAAATAACCTAAGTATCTTCGTCATCAAATTTGGCAAAGACATGAATTGCGAAGCTGGGTTCGCTGCTCTTAAGAAATGGAGTTTCTTGTGTCAATTATTTTGTTCGTATTGTGTGCTATATTATGCTCTAGAATAACCTCAGTAATACTTTCTGATAGCTGGCGACACAATAACGGTCACTACCGTTTTTTGTGGAATGTTCATGATACGAATGGATAAGCTGAAAATTGTACCAAAACCCCGAATCGAAAACGTTATGAATACGAAAATGAAGTATAAGTTTCGTTAGTTTTGGGAATAATGAAACAGAAGTTAGATAACAAGGAAACATTATAGAACCGAAACTGGACCGTATTGTGTATGTTCATTGGCATTTAAACAGAGAGTTTTGTTTCAGAATACACAAAAATTTTCAGTACACTCTGAATATTATGCTATTCATTAAAACTTGTATTATATCGTGAAAAGTTGAACAAATGAAATGTGATTTATTTGCGGTTTTATATATAGATAATACCAGGTAATACAATGAGTATATTTATAAATTATATTTATTTTGCAAATTGGTTGTTAAATAACTCTTTACACGTTCTTTCTTTGTAAATTCAAATTGTAAATTCAAATTAAATGAGGTCTGTCTTTTATTGTGTTTTCACCAAAATGAACACAGGTCAAAGTCTCTTTTGAATCTCTATTTGTCAAATCATATAGTTA
The DNA here is from genome assembly GCA_943138885.2 of Tholera decimalis. Lineage (NCBI taxonomy): Eukaryota > Metazoa > Arthropoda > Insecta > Lepidoptera > Noctuidae > Tholera > Tholera decimalis. The sequence goes on from OW964559.2 coordinate 16,495,444, forward strand.
TTTTTGTCTGAAGCGATGATTTTGAAGATGCACACAGATTTGAGTGGTTCTGTTCAGACAGTGCAGACATTTGTTATATAACGCTCAACTTTTTAGTTTAAAGAGCTCAATGAATTGATGAACAATATCAAAGTAACGAGGTTTTGGTAGGACACAAAAAGTACTGAAATAATATATTCCAAAGATCTGGATAAAGAAGCTTCGCGCTCTATTCGATTGTACCAAAACGTGAATTCATAAAACATTTTTCTTTAAACGTTTAGCCTCAAAGCAATGTTTGGCTTGTGGAAAAAAGGGCCACTCAGTTTGAAAAGACAGCTCTTCCCAAGGGACCGATTGCAAAGAACCCCCATCACCCAAGTACCCGTGGTAGTTCACCGGTAATATATTACGACCGGCCCACAGATAAACACCTATACCTAATCTATTTTGTTTGGGGGACGTGACTTTTCATACGATGAACATTCCCCCATAGAGCCAGTGTTCCCCATAAGTTGAGTAATGGATGTTTGTTATTGATAGGTAATATTTACCTATAGGGGTAATGTAGCGGAATACATTTTTATCTTAACAGTTTGTTTATTTGTTAATGTGTGTGTTCTGAGCGTTTGATGAATTCCTGACTATACGTAATATGGTTAGTATATCTATGGAAAATATTGAGGTTATCTCTTATTCGTAGTCTAGCATACAGAATTTTGTACCACAAATATAACAAAACCACGAAACATAAACGTAAAATAGGCAAAACATATTCAAAGAGCACTACCATTTTATTCCCTCAACGAAGCTAATGGACCTAATGGTAACCTAAATAAGCTTCATTTTGCTATTCACCTGTGCCGTAAAATATCCTACATTACTGCAAATTGGGTACATTCAGCCCAACTCGCACCGTTTTGGGGTTACGTAATCTAATAAAATCGGAAAAAATCATTCTACTAACGGATAACCCGGAAAAATGTGGCAAACACCGTAAAGGAGTTCCCATTAGTTAATAATGTAACTCATTAGAGTATTTTCGGTGGTGGTTTCATACGGTGGATAAAATACTCCATTAAATGATGTTGATGAGCATTGTAGTGCTTGGACACCGCTGTAGGGGCTTTCGAGAAGGTCGGGGTGGAGGACTAAAGGTTATGTGATAAGAGGTACGTCTACTTAATAAACACGAGGATCATTATTAGAAAATTGAAACATTAAAGTGGTAGCACAAAATTGGTTTTGGTTGTACAAGGAGCGACGGTTTCCTCCAAGCTTCTTTTGATAAGTTCTATAAGTTCTCGTTTTTCGGTAACTCAATAGGTAACCCTTTTCTGCGTTGATTTGATTGGTGTATGAGTTTTACGAAATAGGATTTCTTGGTACATGCATTACTAAAAAGTAATGTTTTTTTTATCACTAACTGACCAATTTTTTGCTTCGGAACTTCGTACCGCCATATTTTTCTTTTTTCTCACCTTTTGAACTTTTCCAAGATATATTTTAAAACAAATATTAGTCAAATCGGTCCGTTATCGAATTTTAGTATCTCTATGACTAGTATGGGTTATATTAGTCATATATCAAATATCAAACATCAATTGATAGACATTGATTGATATAGATAGACAGACAGATGGGCTCGCGTTTTTCCACCTTCTCACTTTGTGTAAGCGATGATATGGTCGAAAATGAACCATGCAGTAACTTTTTCACTCTGGGCTTAAAGACCCTAGGTTATAGCTATCAACAGCACACAGTGAAAGTATTGCCAAATTTTAATGCGTATGGGTGGTATTAATTTTTTTCCATAAAATCACAACACTAGGTTAAAAAATAACATAAAATAGAGCATCGGTAATCGGATTAATATTGTGCCAGATAATGAGTTTGTGGATTGTATTTTGAAGCTAACAAACTATTTGGTAAGTCTATTTAATTGACATGCGTTGTGAGATATAAAATTGTGTTTTTACTTATTTTATATTTTTTATAAACTTTGGCTACCATACAATTTATGTCTCCTGTATAGTGGGAACGCTTACAAATATGTAAACTCACAAGTACAATATGGGACAACTATTTGTTGGCTATACAAATATTAGTTCCGTGCAGCCCCTATCGTATCGTTGTTTTTAGTAAATCACACTATTCGCTAATCACCTGCATAGTATAGTTTCCATTGTTCACTTTGAGTATCCAGTTTGAAAGGTAATCCTTTTATAGCCAGTCGTTTCACGAAAAATAAAAAGATTTTCAAACCTTTATCCGTGTAGAAATTGTGCATTTAGGCAGAAAGTAAACGAGGCATCGCATCCGACATACATATATCGGCTTACCGTATGCATGTAGGACTGGCTTACGCAAACGTGCCGTGCTGTTGGATAGGTGAACTCGTCTGGCTTCAGAGGCTAACTAGCGCTTTATCTACCTTAGAGGTGATGAAGCTGGCTAAACGGACTTGATGCGGATTTGTGTCTCTCGGGGAATTGAGCAAATTTATTGGCTAAGGGCGAAAATCAATGCGATATGCCGTCATACGCACTTTACACTTAGTATCAATTATGACACTGACAGTTCATTAATGCATTTCAGATGAGCCGATGGTGTTTTGTTTATTTTTTGTTTCTATTATTGATAAGTTAAGATTAAGAGATAGGCTTAAAGAGTTATACAGTCTAGATGTTTTGTAAAAGACTTAAAATGTTGCTTCAACTCATTTGCCTGAGTCTTTTCATAATTATAGGCATGCAACTAACCTACTAACCAGATGCAGATTGGTAACAGTTTTAACACGGAGCGGCTGTTTATCGGTCTGTCACAACGTGTTGGTACGACTGATGTCACATTTTCTGGCTTGTACCTGGTAACGACGGCCAGGGATGTGCAAGTGACAGCTGGGAAAAACAGCCGGGGGGCAATACTTTCCGAGGCACGGTAGAATATTGATATGTTAAAATGATCAGCCATTCACGGACTGAATTCGAAAATATATCTGTACAGCTGTTATTATTTTAGATAAGTACAAGCTCCTCCTAAGGCTGCGTTTCCACCAGAGATGTGCGAGGATGCGTAGCGAGGGATGTGTTTGTAAAGAACCAATAGAATCGCTTCATTTACCTCGCCTCGGTCAGCACAGCTCTGGTGGAAACGGCTCAGCGGAGCTAGATTTTGGCGCATACAAAACAAGCGAGGGATGTGTGCGAGGGATGTTTGCGAGAGATGTGTTGCGAGGGATGTGTTGCGAGGAATGTGTGTTGAGAAGGATGTGTTGCGAGGTTTGCGCATCCTCGCACCACACATTAATGCGCATTTTCACAGCTCCGCTACACTGTGAAAATATGTGGGGGTTTCCACCAAAGCTGTGCGATGAAAATGTGCCTACGAGGATGTGTAGCGGAGCTGTGAAAATGCGCATTAATGTGTGGTGCGAGGATGCGCAAACCTCGCAACACATCCTTCTCAACACACATTCCTCGCAACACATCCCTCGCAACACATCTCTCGCACACATCCCTCGCACACATCCCTTGCTTGTTTTGTATGTGCAAAAATCTAGCTCCGCTGAGCCGTTTCCACCAGAGCTGTGCTGACTGAGGCGAGGTAAATGAAGCGATTCTATTGGTTCTTTACAAACACATCCCTCGCTACGCATCCTCGGACATCTCTGGTGGAAACTCAGCCTTAGTATCATTTCAAGTGAATTTTCTAAATATATAGTCACAGTCCTTTTTATCGTCTGTTGATGCTGATTTCTAGAGAGAATATCTTTGAACAATCTCTTCAAACTCCTAAGAGAGTCTTTAAGATATATATCTAAAAGTTTCAAGTTTTATGAATGAAGTTTTCAAGATTAGATGTTGGTTTTAGATAAACTTTTTTGGAATGTAGGATTTTGTTTAAAGTGAAAGAGAAAATTTGATAAAGTTCTTGGAATAATCAAGCAGTTCTTTCTATAAATGGCTGAAGTAAAATGAGCTTAGTTTATTGTTGCGTAGTTATGCAGAATATGGCTAATGGCTTTCAACACATTCATTAACGCGCTTGACCCTTGAGGGTTTCTAGGTCATCGAATAAAAGCGTGGGCTAGTTGACTTATTATTCAAAGTTGACCTATTCACATCTCTATCGACGAAAACCGCCAGACGGAGCCGGGAAGATGAAACTGTTCAGATTCATTACGGGGGTTATTGGTGGGAGTATTGTTCGCGTGGTTCTTTTGTCTGCCTACCTCGCTAGTGTCGGTCGTGAGGAGTGTACAAAGCGCCAAAATGCCTCCATTGATGTTAATGACACTATTTCTGTCGAACTTCGCCACGTTTTTGCGGCGTGTGTCGGAAGTCTCAGTAATGGAGCTGCTTGTGTGTTTTTCCTTACATTCAGTATGTGCTTTCGCTTTGACAGAGAGAAACTGTTCATTTTATCAAAGTGGTACGTAAATGATGCAGGATATTACTTGTATGGTCGCGGAATAGTTTCCTTTATCAAAATTTCATGATAGTAATTGGTTTTATCGTGTAAAATAAAGCAAAGAACACTGTTTTTTTGATGTTTTTTTTTTGTGTTGTGTGTAGTTTACAACACAAAATGAAAATAATTATATATTTCGTGGAAGTTATTATTTCTTAGAAGAACTTATTATCCACTGAATATAATTTTCTTCTGACTGGATTTGATGTACAGAATTATCTATTAAATATGTAGTTACATCAAAGGAAACAAATTTCTTCAACAAGATCGATTTTAATCGAGACGAGATTGTGTATTATAAAAAAAAAAATATATATAAAGAAAACAAGCGTAAATAGAATCCGTCATCTCATATACATAGGAGTGCGTACATAATATTCATCCAGGCTATTTCGTAGGGGTAAATAGTCATACATAGTCAATGTGCCGTCCGCTGGACCTTTTAGCTGATGAAAGAGAAAAGATTCGCTACGGTAATATGTGCAAATTTTATTGTAATCATGTGTTTATTCATAGAGAGAGGGACACAGAAAAATGTTTCATATAAAAACGAAATTAATTTGAATTTTATTCTATTCAAGGGTGCGAGGGACCGAAACGGATAATAATAATAGAATACGCACACCTACATACTTTTCTCATCTATTCGAGATATTTAATCTTGGTAAATTAATGTCTATTATTAATTTTTCATATACGCTTCGTGGAATGCTGAAATTATTTTCGTGATTAAGTAAATAATTTGTGTATTCGTTTCTCGGATCTTCTGGCAAAAAAATGAGCTTTTATAAACATATTTACGTGAACGGTTTGAAATGGCCATAGAATAAAAAAATAAACAAGTATTGGAAAACTATGGGAGAAATTTTTGCTCAGCAGTTGGGATTTATTATTATTGTAAGTTAAACGAAACAGTTGATGGAATATTCCATTTGAACCGGGTGACTACATTTACAAATCTTCCACCTTTTTTTGCTGGGTTATAAAATCATCATTCATAATCTCCCGCTCTGGGTGGAGCGGAAGGGAGTGTCAGACTTATACTGACTAAAATCCACCCTGTAAGAAACAGGTACCTTTAACTTCCGAGGCCGTGGTATCTAGTTGAAACATTCACGCAACCCCGGCGGTTAATGGCCCTATGGGTCTCCAACTCTCCACTAATGCTGATGACTCTTTGAGGCGCGCATGGAACACGACGCGCTACCGACCCAGGCCTGGTCTTCACCGAGTTAATCTGGTGTTTAATCAAATTAAAATCATAAATTCGAATTTTAAAAACAACGATACGTAAGAGTTCTTTATATACTTATTCACGCCTAAAATATAGTACAGATATATCCATGAACTCAAAACCTCCTTCTTAAAAAAAACAAACATTCTCTCGTCCCGAGATCTACAGTTTACAAGGAAAATAACAAAAAATGTAAGAGACAATCCGTAGCCACAGCTACATGTCTCCTCATTATGTCTCAACCCTTTCCCCGCCATCCATTGCAGAAAGAAAGAAAACTGGAGCGCGTATTTTCGTCGTTTTTCTAACAAAAAAGAAAAAAAAAAAACGTGCTGCATTGGCTTTTGCGCTAATTAAACTCTTTTTGGTCGCATTCGACGAAGGCAATCCGATAATGGATGGTGAAAACTGAATTAGCTACTTGAGAAAGTGTTGCCAACTCCTGTTGTTTCTTTCGATTGAATTAATTGCTGATAGTAGAAGAGCGAACAGAATAGAATACACATAAACATACATATAATTTTTGGTGTACAATAAAGTATATTCCATCTATATTTCTATTTGGTAAGTGCTATGATTGATTTTGATGTCTGATTTTATAAGTTTCAAAATGCGTGGGCTTGTTTAAGGGGTATGTCCTGTATGTCTGCTATAGACTAAAGGAGCAATAGTACCAAAAATACTAAAATGTCCAAAAAGACTGAATCTTCTGACTATTACAATAGAATTAAATCTTTTTGAAGCATTCGTTTTTGTAAACCGTTTTTTAATTGTACTTTTTGATGCGTGCTTTAAATACAGAACATAATGTGTACACATGACCACGCACTTTTGAAACACTGTGTATTTTGTAGGACTTCGATTCTAGACTAATAAGACTCAATGAGGTTTCGATTTTGTAATTGTAGGGCAGACAATACCGATATGGTATTTCATAAAGCCGTTGAGTAGTGTATTAATGAGATTGACATGAATACATCTATAACCCAGCTGGCTATAGAGCATAGTTAATACCCCTTTCACAGTAATTCCCTAGTAACACATATATGAGCTTAATGTTAGCAATTAGTCGCGTCGCTTTAAAAGCATATTACTCGCTACACACCTCGAATAATGTACCTATTAACTAGATAAATTGTGACATCACCAACGTCTACGATTAAACGCCTACGGTTTCTCGTAGAGCCTCGTAGCGGCGTAGCAACAAGTCCGCTACGAGAGCAAGATCTATTTAAATTATGACTGACACGTCGACGCCCTGACTCGTCTGAAAAAAATTCTCTGTAAAATCGTGAAATCTACACTGCTGAAGTTCTTTTTATGACGTCGAAATGAGATTTTTATGCAGACAAAATCTGGAAACGCGACAAAATTAAAAAGTCGCATAACTTTTCACAACTACATCGTACAACTTAATTAGTTTTACATTGTTTTACTGAAGAGGTAGTAACATCACCGGCAGAACTTCTGTTCCGCAAAGGCTAGAATGTAAATTGCGATCAAAATGAGTTTTGAGTGTTGAGAGCATGTTCATGGCTGTAAGCTAACATATAAACGGTGCCACAAAGTTATTAAGCCGACTATATGCCTCGTTTAATAAAGCATTCTTGTGTACATTTAGTTAATTTGACTTGGGCAATTGCACCCAATGTGTGTTTGAGCGCTCGGAGCCATTGTATGATTGTTATATGCTAGGGCTGTGGTACGTGAACTAGTAATACGAGTAATGCGATGGAAGAATTACTTTTTATGTAACCATTTACTGCTGCTTTTATTATCATGCGGTTATTCAATAGTTGCAGTAATAGTCAGAATCGTGGAAGCTCAAAAATGGTTATTGTTATCACCGGTTTATTGAAAACGACGTTGTAATAAATATTTATTAGGTAATTGTGAAAGATCTTTGTATAAACAATAAACCATCCAAATTCAATTATCTACTAGGATATCTGCTTGCCGTATTGAGAAGAAAGAGTTCATGATCTGACAAAAAAATATTATAAACTAACGGCATTTGCAATAACCCGGCGACACGTGTATATTTATCCCTGTGAATATGTACAAGGCGTAACGGAAAAGTGTCGACATAAGCATGCCAACATTTTGCAAGCTAAAGACACATTTTATATCTGCTTTAGCTCAGCAGATTCATCATTTTCTTCAAGAAAGTCACCATTGTTATTAATTTATATGGATAAATCATTTTTTTATACTAGTCATAAATAACAGGTCATTATTAATAATTTTGAATTAATCACGCTTACCGTTACATATTTATATCGGATTATAAAATGCTTAACAATAAATATAGTAACAATTTTATTATGTATTTACAAGTTCCCACAATATTTTAATTCCATATAATTGCTTTTCCGTGATCGAGTGAGTCAACTGAAAAATTCATGTCAGTACACCTATTTAAATCGTAAACATATTCATGATGACACCAATATTAAATAATATGTTATTGTGTTATTGGACCAACTAGGCCACGTACAAATAAAGCTATTTTCACGTATGATTTAACTCGAATACCACACTCGTAAATTCTAACAAAGTTGCGAATTTTCATGAAAATTAGTCGATTAACGATAGTGGTTATCGGTTCGGGCACATTTCTATTATGTATTTGAATCGCACAGGCGTGACGTGGCTATGCGAACTAAGTGATTACATTGCATTATGCGCCATGCTCGAGAATGACGGGGTTCATTATGGTGATGATATGTTATATTGTTGAATGATGGTTATGTTATTTTTTGTGTGTGATTAAATACAACAAAAATGAACTTAGATAGGAACATAAATTTATCTCATTTATATCATCAATGTTGCTCTCAAAATGTTCAAAGTAAACTTCGTGAAGAAAAGGCCAGGTACAACTACTAAAAATTTTAAGACTTGTGACATTGATCAACTAAGACTGGTCTCGTGTAGTGGATATACGTACGGCCTTATCCAAATATACAAATAAGTATACGTTCGCAGAATATATCTTGAAATCTCAATTTACATTTTTAAAGAACATTTAAATACCGTCAAAATTGTCTTTTTTTCCGTACATTTATTTTTTATTGACATTGATAGTCGCTGAGAGAAATTGTGAATTGAATTTGAACGTTATTAATGTACGAAAATTGGCCTCCTGAGGCTCTACACAATATAGCATTCTCTTCGGCAAAGCGATTGTAGAAATGTCTAAATAAAAGAATTAATGACGTGATATTTTGAAAGTATTTGTCATTCGTATCTTCATTTTGCCGCTGACAGAATGTAACTCGTCTATGGCCTCTTGTAATACACAAAAGACTGACCACTAAATCATTAATTTAATCGATAAAATCGTTCAAATAACAGTAAATACGTATCGATGTGTTGATAACAGATCTGCACTACTCTTTTTCAACCGACGACAAAAAGAGGAGGTTATCAATTCGACGCGTATATTTTTTTTTTTTTTTTTTTTTTAATGTATGATCATCGATTACTCGAAGACGGCTGAACCGATTTGGAAAATTCTTTTTTTGATTGAAAGGGTATACTTCGATATTGGTCCCATTTTCATAAACGTCAGGATCTGATGATGGGATCCTGGAGAAATCGAGGGAACTCTTCAAATATTATAGGCACACCTATGTAATTTTGGGTATTTATTATAGTAACTTGTGCAGTTGCTCTCAAAAAGTATCATTTGAGGAAGTGGAACTGATGATGAAGACCACAGATGGCCGCCGAAACTACTCAATAATAAGTATTGAGTGGATTGCGATTCGATTACTTGAATATGGATATTACGCACTTTATGCTCGTCACAATGCATATGGTGATGTAGAGCTGATGGTGAAGTACCAGGAGAACTCCTCAACAATTAACGGCCCAGCATTGGGAAAAGCAATATTTTGTAAAAGGTTATAAGTAGTTGATAATTAGGCTCTTGTAACTAGGTAAATTGAAAATAGACCAACTAAAAAGAGTGAAATAAAAACTTTTTACCAAAAAATTAAACCGACTCCCAAAAAACACTGCAAAGTGAAAAATAACTTTAATTTCGGAAGTCGGTGCCAAAAACGAAAATACAAAACTAAAGACACCGACTACCGAAATTAAAGTTATTTTTCACTTTGCAGTGTTTTTTGGGAGTCGGTTTTTAAATAAGTTATATTTATGTACTAGCTTCTGCCTGCGGGTTCACACGCGTAAATATTTTTTTCAGTGAAAAATATACTTTGTGTCACTCAGTGATAACGTAGCATTCTACTGGTGAAATATATGTTTTTTTTTAAATTCGGGTGTGTGTTTTCGAAAATAATTTCTACATAGAAACTCACTCATAAATATTACCCAAATATTACCACTTTATAAAGTCAGTTTAGACTTGTATAGATCACAAAAAAAAAAATCGAAAACCATGGAGACAGTTACGTATCTCCAGTGTCCACCCTACGTCAGTCTTATATTGTGTTGAATTTGGAAGTTGTTTTAAGAATATAAGCTTTGTCAGAAAAAGCTCACCTATTTATTTTTAGGAACTATGTAATAATTTTATTTTAAAATAAAATTATTATTTCCATTCAAAATCACTTATAGAATTGGTGCAATATTATATGTATGTCTTCGATTAAGAATAACGCTTTTTTTGGTAAAATAAAATCATCTTACTTTGGTTTGTGATAAAGCCTACTAGACAACTGCTTTGGTCAGTTTCCGTGCAATACATTCTTACACAAAGCTACGCTGTTTTTTGTATATTCTAAGTGTAAATTTTTAAATTAAAGGGTTTATTTCTTGTCCTTTGGTAGTCAAATAAGTGCCACATTGCAGTGAGGGTCAGGTCTCTAAGGACGCTTTGTGGCGGTCAGCCGAGGGTATAGCGTCCTACGTCAGCGTTATATTGCGCCTAATTCAAACCTTATTGCGGCCTTTTAGTGTTTGAAGTCTTGTTTGCGCTGGTAACGCTTCTGTATAGGGTTTTTTTTATGGTGCAAGAGGAGAAATTAGTATACAGCGTAATAGCTTTATTGTTAAAAGGACGATTACTGTTTCTGTAAAACCTTTGCTATATTGTTTTTGAGAAAGGACAAAGAACGTACCTACCTAATTTACTTAATTTGTAAAACTGTGCATTTATATCCATACTGTACTACTATTTTAAATCCAAAAGTATGTATGTTTATCCTTCATTTACGTCGAAACCGAAAGAAAAACCTTTTTACGGGAACGGTTTGGGCGCGGGCGAGCTTTTGAATATAACAATTTCTTTGGGAAACTGTGTACATTGTTTGTAAAATAAGAATAAAGTTTCAATACCTAAGCCATTAATTACGCCGTGTGACCTTGTTTAATACAATTCTACTGTTTTTGTTCATTCAAGTTTAAGAAGCTCTTTGCTCTAGGGAATACCCACTCGCTCTGTTCATTTCGCGTATTTTCACAAAATATACAGCTTCGGTGTTCATTGAAATTAATTTTATTTTTAAGCAGGCGAGCCTTTCGCAACATGTGTATTTGATGATTTATTATACAAATAATCAGAACCCTAAAAAACAGGGTGTTTTAAAAGTGCCAAGTTAAGGGAGTTATAATATGAGCACGCATTATTTCCATTTTTTTCCAAGATTTTTTTTTTTTTTTTTTTTTTTTTTTTTTTTTTTTTTTTTTTTTAGGTAGGGCCACTTGTAGATCAGCACACTAAGGCTGTGAGTCTACTTAACCGGACTTTCCTGTGGTGACCTCTAATAAATTAAAGGCCCCCAGCCAGGGCTTACAAACTAAAATATACTTAAAAACTAATGACCGCACGCTAACGGCATAGCGGGGTCATTTTGGGAGGGCAGCAAAGGGACAGGCTGGGTCATATTATTTACGGGAGTATTTATTGCTACTGGCTCAGCATCGCGGGCTGGCTCGTTTGGCAAAGGTCGGGGAGGATTTTCATTACAAGTACGCGGACGTCGCGATGGGCCTCGTCGGCGAGGCCGGAATAAGGAACGCGTTCTGTATCTGTGTCTTCTAAGAGTGCTGGTTTCCCTACTGCTCTCTTGTCGGATGGTGGTGGGGTCGTCAGGCTCGTCTAGGATGTTACGCGGGCGACGAACCCGAGAAATCTTGGAGGGTCTGTATCGGGCGGCCGATACGATCAGGGGGTTAGTGTGGGTCTCAGCAGAGGTGAAGTAACGCATTGACATGCGTTTCAACACTTGCTTTATGGTCGGGAGTTTGAGGTCTACGTGGAGATCCTCGTTCCTACAGAACCAGGGCGCGCCCGTGGCCTTTCGGAGAAAACGGTTCTGAACGACTTGCATCCTATGGATCTGATTGGGACTGGCATGAGCAAACACCGGACAGGCATACGTCATGATAGGACGTATGCATGTCGTGTATATTCGGATTTTACATTTAAGGGAGAGCTTGCTGTGTTTATTCAGCAGGGCGTGGAGCCTACCGAGAGCGAAAGCGGCTCGCGAGCGAACCGACTTTATGTGCTCACTGAAATTCAGGAACTGGTCGAGGATCACACCTAAGTATTTGGCTCGCTTCTCCCAAGGGATTGGCTTGCCGAACATAGTGATCGGGCGTGGGGGGGTGAATTTTTTATGCTGGCGAGCCCTGCGAAACAGGACTGCTTGACTTTTGTCGGGATTTACCTCAATCCTCCATTTCCTAAACCAATCGCCTAGTGCGTTGGCTGAGGTCTGGAGGGTATGAGCGATGCTAACGGGATTATGTCCCGAGTAGTAGATGGCCGTGTCGTCGGCAAACAGGGATAACTCTACTGGGGGCTTTTTGGGGATATCGCTAGTGAATAGCGTGAAGAGTGGGGGGGAGAGCACGGCGCCCTGAGGGACGCCGGCTCTGATAGGGCGGGGAGTGGAAAGCGCTCCTTCGATACGATATCTGAAGGAGCGGTTCGACAGGAAGTCTCGAATGATGAGCACGAGACGGTCCGGCACACCTAGTTGGTAAAGCTTATAAATTAAGCCATTGTGCCAGACTTTGTCGAAAGCCTTTGCTATATCAAAGAATAGGGCCCCCGTCACCAGACCGCGTTGAAAACGGCCGCTAATGTGCTCTACGATGCGGTGGGCTTGGTGGACACTGGAATGATGGGCTCTAAAGCCAAACTGTTCGTTAGGGATTAGGCTCTTGGCCTCGACAAAGTCCTTGAGCCGATTAAGAATAATCCGCTCGTAGACCTTGCCGAGGGCGCTGAGCAGACTAATGGGTCTATAGCTAGTCGGGAGGTTCTTGGGCTTTTTGGGTTTTGGGATACCTATCACTATAGCCTCTTTCCAAGCTTGTGGAAACAAGTTGTTGGACAAGGCGCCATTGAAGATGGCAGCCAGTAGGACTATGATCGTACGTGGGAGGAGTTTAAGTGCCCTAGTGGTCAGTCTGTCAGTCCCGGGAGCTTTCCTAGGTTTGAGTTTCTTGATGATCTCCTCCACCTCGTCTTCCGTGACGGGGGGGAGGGGAGCATCAGGGTCCTCGACAGGGGGTAGGGCAGATCTACGTTCGACCTCAGCATCCACGTGGGCAAGGTGGGCTGGGTCGACTGGTTGGGAGCTGGGAGAGCACTGTGCCTCCAGGCTGTCGGCTAGGCATTCGGCTTTGTCTTCGTCGTCGAAGGCAATGCTTTTGTCCGGGCGGATAAGGGGAGGCATTGTGGCAACCTCAGTGGCGCGCATTTTCCGCTGAAGTTGCCAGAAGGCATGGTGGGTGGGTTCCAGTTCGCTCAGGGTCTTGTCCCAGCCGGCTTCACGCCACTCTCTGATGCTGTTACTTACTTTGCGCTGTAAGTACCGCATGAAAGTTTTGTTATTCTGGCAGGGGAAAGCTCTGTAGGCACGGACTGCTGCGTTCTTCTCAGTCAGCAGGGCCCGTACATCGTCCGGGAGTTTCCGGCGCCAGTGCTCTGACACCGGAATCTCCTTTGAACAGTCGTTCAAGACAGATTGCACGTGCTCCGTGAGTGAGTCGATCGCAGCCGTCGTGTCGGCGGCGGACTGGATGTGGTCGGGGATCTTGTCCAGGTGAGGAGACGTGTTGGATTTCAGCAATTCGCCTACTTTCCTCCAGTCAGTGATCACCTGTGTGGGAGGGGGGCGGTTAGGGTCATAGGGACCCGATCTCGGAGTTAACTCCAAGATCACCGGTCTATGGTCAGAGTCAAGTTCGTCTACCGTCTCTAAAGAGTGCAAACGTAAGTTCACATTCTTCAGGAGGGCAATGTCGAGTACGTCGGGCAAGTGGGATGGCTCGAACGGATAATGAGTAGGCCGCATAGGACCTATGATATCTATGTGGAGAGGTGTGCAAAGGTCGTATAGTACCTTCCCACGGGGGTTGGTAATACGACTACACCATGCGGGATGTTTGGCATTGAGATCCCCCGCTATAAGGACGGAGTCACTCATGTCAAGAAGGGCTGTAAGGTCGCTTCTTAGTGAGGCGTTTATCGAAGAATTTGAATCTACGTCGCTGTGCGGTGGGAGATACGCGGATACTATTGTGATAGAGGGATGGCCCGTCATGCCTAGCCGGCAAACGGATACCTCTAAGTGGGCAAGGGGCGGCGGATCCATAGGGATGCAGTGCAGTGAGTTCCTATAATATATTAGAGTGCCACCTCTGTGGCATCTAGTCCTATCGTTCCTAACTAGCCGGTAGTTGGCTACCTTGGGATCCCTAAGGTGGGGTTTGAGGAAGGTCTCTTGGACCAGAAGGATGTCGAGACTATGATCGCGAAGGAAAGTCGCGATCTCGTCCCGTTGATTGGTGATGCCATTGGCATTGAAGTAACCTAGCTTTAGGGATCGGGGCTTTAATCTCTTACTAGCCGTGTTATACATTATGGCTGTTTGAAAAGGTTGTCAAAATGGCTTTTTACATCAGGATACTGATAGTATACCTGAATCAGGGATTCAATGCTTTTGCAGGCCACGACCTCCGTTGCCATTTGGATGGCGCGGGGGGACTTGAAGAATTTAAATGTATTCGCTAGGATGAGGAACGGATCGAGTTCCGGCTCATCTGAGCGAGGGGGTGACTGGGGAGGAGGAGGCTGAGAAGCCACAACGGCCGGAGCGGGGGGCATGATGGGTTGATCCATCAGCCCTGGGACTTTCGGCCTTAGTGCCGGGAAGTTTTGGGCGTGATTCGCCGCCGTCCAAGGAGTTGGACGCTGGGGACTGAGGGTCTGGGGGAGCTCAGACGAGAGTGTAGGACACTCTCGTCCCTGGCGTGCGCTAGCGCGCGTTGCCAGTTTAGGGGCGGAGGTTTTCGGGGCTTTCGGACAGCCTCGGTAGTTGGCGGGGTGGCCAGATTGCCCGCACAGCACGCAGCTGGGCGGGTCTGGGCACTGGGACCTATCTTTTGGGCGACTGCACTCCGCGGTGCCGTGATCGCCCAGGCACTTTACGCACCGGGGTTTGCCGAAGCAATTCCGTTGCGCGTGCCCATACAACTGGCAACGGTGGCATTGGCCTACCGTGCCACTCTTGTGTGGCTTCTCAATTAGAATTCCTGAAAGACTGCATACAGTCTTCAGCGCAAAGATGGGGTGGGGACCTTCGGAGACGGGGTGGCAGATGACGAGGACGTTGTTAGACGCCCTGCCACCTCTGCCGTGCATACGGTGCACCTCAATCACCGGGATGTTCTGTGACTCTAAGTCGCAGACGATCTCGGTGGTGGGGATCTCACTGGGGATCCGGCAGAGGACCACCCGAACGGGCTTGCTCTCATGGAGCGTATAAGTGTGGTGGGGGATATTTCGAGCCTTGAGTAGCTTCGAAAGCGCGCGGTGGTCGTTAGCTGTCGCTAACCCTACTTTTATGCCGTTCTGAACGGCGCGGGCATTCGTGTAGGCGATGCGTTGACGCTTTGGACACGTTTGTCCAAGCCCCCTTGTCATGGATGAAGATGGGTGGGGGAGGGATGGTCTTGCGCACTGAGGCGCTGACTGGGGTTTGGGTAGGGCTGGGCCTAGTGGCCGAGGAAGTGGAGGGCTGGCTCTGCACTAAGCGTGCTGGCTCGGGAGGGGAGGGTTTCTTGACCTTAGGGGCCTGAGTGGAGGACGAGGCCTGCGACCTCTTCTTCCTCTTTCCCTCGACGAGGATAAACTCGTCGGAGGAAGAGGTTTGGTCGGAGGAGTGCTCGGACTCCGCTCGCTCCGAGCGCTCAGAGTGTATGCTCTCTGCGCGCTCCGAGCGCTCGCCGTCCGAGCCCTCTTTTTCTTGTTCCTCCTCCTCAGAGTCCATTTCGACGTCTGGGGGGGAGGGGGACCTATCTGCGATGGGCGCGGGGGTGGGACCTAAATCTGGCTGCGGGGTGGGAAACACCGCGGGGGGTATGGAGTCAATCTCCTCCTCATACTCCCTTTGTAGGGCGGGGTTTTTAGATAGGATCTTTCCTAATATATCGGTTGTTCTATTTAACCGAGCCGTTAGGGATTCTACTTTGGACATGAGATCCTCAATCCTGTCCTCCATATTGGAGGCGACAAAGGTGGTCATCCTAATCTCCTAACCCTAACATAAGCGCCTCGAGGAGACACGTCAAACGTGAGCTCCCCGAGCAGACGGTCCCCAAAGAGCCCTGCCCCGGAGTTTCTCCTAACACTTCGCTACCGAGAAGAGAAACCCAGACAAACTCGGTAGCTGTGTTGCCGTCTGATGTGGCCTGAGGGGCCCTATTTGCCTAACCCTCCGGGCGGGAATGACCCGGAGGTGAGTTCGCTCCCTGCGGGGATAGCAGGGAGGTGTGTGCCTAATGGTGTGCCCTAAGCTTGTAATCCGGTCGCCAATCTCAATGTGCGTACCGGGCCCTATTGGGTCTAGTGTGAAGGGGTAGATACACCCAACCGACACTAGGTGTGTATGCTGTGAAGAGAACTCAGTAACTAGGTTTGACTAGGAGATCCCCCAAGGCCAAAACCTAGCACTCGACTCCAATTGACTGCTTCACCCTGAAGGGGATCAGCGGGTGCGTCGGGTCAGCACCCCCTTGGTATTGTTGACACCGTGAGGTTTCCAACCAAGGACCACGAAACTGTGGTTTTACCCTGAAGGGGCCAAACCAAATTGTTTTGACAATCTCTGTTAGAGAAGCACGATATCCTTCACCGCCTCGAAAAAGGCGGATCCGGACCAGGCGTCGTAGTCGGCGACTACGAGTGACGTCACGGCGGGCGTGACGAACGGAGCGATGACTCAGGCACGGAACGATCGAGAGCGCGGAGCGGCACGACTGTCGCGGGCGAGCGTCGGAGCAGGATCTTTTTTTTTCCAAGATGCATGTATTTGCATTTGAATTCTATACCTTCTCATATTTTTTCATTGCAAATAATCGCAATATGCGTCATAGTAAAAAACGATCACAAATTCCTCGATGCAAAAAGTACGGTCACAATAGCAACGCATCCGTCGTTACCCGTTTGTTTTAATTGGTTTTGCTAATTGGCGCCGGTAGCCAAGACACGGAATAACGATCCCCGTTTTATTTTCATCCCTCGTCGAGCATGATTTTATAGTCAGAGTCTTGAACTTGGCGAAATAAATGTCCAAGTTTTTTGTGAGTACCTATAGGTTTTAAAAATAGTTCTAAGATCTGTGATCAGTTGAAAGTTTTGATTGGGATAGTTATAGCCATGATTGTTATCATCAATTTGGAAAGGAAAGTTCAAGATAATAAATTTCATAAAAAAATGAAAGAAATAAAAGAACCTTGCTATCGCCGAAGTTAATGTAGTTACTTTTTATAATTGATAGGTTGAAGTTTGAACACTATTTCACTAGATGATGTGGTCGATGATTGATAACGATTGCTTAGAAGTAAAAGTAACCTTGTCTTGAAGACATCAAGTTGTAGCTCTATTTCTTAGGTGTACGCACGACGTTTTTGTCCCCATCCCAAACCGGCTAAGTTTCCAAAGAGAATCGCGGCAAGGGATCCTAGCTTAATTAACGATGTCCTGATAAAAAGAAAGAAATGGGGGATATTTTATGGAAGCCCCGCCATTGTTCGCGGCCACCTATTGTTTTGCAATGACAGAGAATTTTCTAGTCTCCCGACGATCTTTGGAACAATTACAGCAGTTGTCTGATGAACTTCGTTTTAAAGAAAAGAGTAAGCCTTTTGGATCGAGGGGTTAGTCTCGATGAATGAAACTGGTTTATTTATTCTGCAACCTTTTTTATGAGAAGCGAGAATTTTGTATATTTTGTGATTTAGAGGCAGTTTTTGGAACGAAATATTCTCAACAGGCTAGTTTCTTTGATAAATCACTCGAACTTGTGATGTCTTGGACTTTGCCTGTATCGCGTAGTTCATGTTATGAGTGCTACTTAATTTCTATTTATGTACATACATACACATGTGAAGCAAAAACTTTGGACCTCGTTTTATGAAAATAACGCGTGCGTAGGAGAATTAAATTTGACTCAGTGAAACTTTATGAGGAGAAAACTACAGACTGTTTTAATATTTAAGGGGTCGAAATATGCCAATGGGCGCCCTCTAGCTTAATTAATGCTGTGATCAAAATATTCACAAATTGGCAACAAACAAACGACATTTTTGTGAGAATATTGATTCATCACCCATCATTACTCCGACTTCTATCTACTTAGCTTTCAGAAAAATAAAATATATGGATGTAGAGAAATGATATGAATGAAGGAGTACATAATACTGTGATATCTGGCAGAGGAGAAAGGAAGAAAATAACGTGTTGCGCCAACTCCATTTAAATGAGATAAGCGTAGGGAGATTCAGAAAAACACTTCTAAGGTTTTCTAAGCAAGTCTGCCACTTTTTACAGAATCTTAATGCATCCCTAGGCACTCAAAACCTCTCTGCTATCTATTTGCTTATATTCTGCGCATTATAAACGTGATCCTGGTATTTCAATGTGACTTATAATAGGTTTTTTTTTAGTTTGAATTGGCGGGTAACTTAGTACTTAGATTGATATCTGAAATATCATATGTGATAGACCTATGAATTTTCAAGTCGAGTCCTGAAACTGTTCCACTTTAATTCTGGTCACTGAGGATAACTGGATTAGTCAGGAGTCTAATATAATCTAGGTTTATTAGGACCAGACAGACGGGAAAGCAGCACCACCAACTGGGCCCAATTGTGTTTTCAAACCATCCAGGAACCCATTGGAATATACACGCAAAATTTCATCCAAATTTATCCATTTAGGTTGAATTAAGTAACAACACAATCGTACAGATATGCATATTATTATGTCACCAGGAAATTATGTCAACACTGATTTAATCAAATCTCTAAAGTAGATTATGTGACTGAAGATTTTCACAAATACCATTCATCACCGATGCTACTGACGGTTTTATACTTTGTGGGCTCGGTTTTGATTGCTACACTGTAAAGTATTTGGATGATTGAGGCTAGCTATTTGTATATATTTTAATTATGTGAGCTTAATTACATGGTTGTAAACGCAATTTGTGGAAGAAATTCCTAGTGTAAGACATTTTTTATTTATTTTTGCTGCCTTAAATCTCAAAATAGCGTGTTTACCATATTACGAAAGTATAATAAGTAACATTTCAACGCATCGTGTCTGTCCCATCAGTCTGCTCAGTGTCCTCGGCAAAATCTACGAATGAATTATTTATAATCGGCTCAAGGACTTTGTCGAGGCAAAGAGCCTCATCCCTAACGAACAGTTTGGCTTTAGGGCCCATCACTCCACTGTCCACCAAGCCCACCGCATCGTAGAGCACACTAGCGGCCGCTTCCAACGCGGTCAGGTGACGGGGGCTCTATTCTCTGATATTGCGAAAGCGTTCGACAAAGTCTGGCACAATGGCTTAATTTATAAGCTATACTTACTAGGGGTGCCGGATCTTCTCGTGCTCATCATTCGAGACTTTCTGTCGAACCGCTCTTTCAGATATCGCATCGAAGGTGCGCTTTCCAGTCCCCGTCCTATCAGAGCTGGCGTTCCACAAGGTGCCGTGCTCTCTCCCCCACTCTTCACGCCTTACACTAGCGATATCCCAAATAGTCCCCGATTAGAATTATTTATATTTGCCGATGATACGGCCATCTATTACTCGGGAATAAGTCCCAATAGCATTGCTCGTACCCTCCAGACCTCTGCCAACGCACTAGGCGAGTGGTTCAGGAAATGGAGAATCGAGGTAAATCCCGACAAAAGTCAGGCAGTCCTGTTTGGTAGAGCTCGCAATAAACAGCCTGCCCTCCCCCGCCCGATCACTATGTTTGGCACGCCAATCCCTTGGGAAAAGCGAGCTAAATACCTAGGTGTGATTCTAGACCCTTAATTTCAAAGCAGATAAAGTCGGTTCGCGGTCGCTCGCAAGCCACTTTCGCTCTCAGTAGGCTACACTCCATGCTGAATGCACACAGCAAGCTCTCCCTAAAATGTAAACTACGCATTTTTACCACGTGCATACGCCCTATTCTGACATACGCCTGTCCGGTGTTTGCTCAATCCAGTCTGGCTCAGATCCATAGGATACAAGTCATTCAGAACTGTTTTCTCCGAAAGGCCACGGGCCCGTACTCCACAGGGAGTGGCCTTAGCGTGCGGTCGTTTAAATGTAAATATTAGTATGTAAGCCCTGGCTGGGGGCCTTTAAATTTTTAAAGGTCACCACAGGATCGTCCGGTTAAGTAGTAACCAGCCTTAGTGTGCTGAACTACGAGTGGGCCTACCTAAAAAAAAAGCATCGTGTCTTCTTGAATTGTTTCCAAGAGTAGGTACTTAGGCGTAGATAGGAGTCTGTGTTTCCTAATAGCTATAACCTAGGAGTCTTTAAGTCAAGAGTGAATAGGTTACTTCTAGGCAAGCGTGTTTTACCACATCATCGCTTAACATCAAGTAAGATAGTGGTTAAACGCGAACCTATCAACAATAAAAAAGGTACTACATAACTTAGCAAAATTACGTTTGTATCATCAAATTCTCACCAAACTGTAGAATAAAATATAGCACCTTACTTCGTAATTCCACAGCCACACAGATATATTAAAGCAAGTGGTAGTAAGACCAACAAAACGGAAACAGTTTGGTCTGAAGACAAACAGTTGGCAACAATGTGTGGCTCAACAAATTCAGTGGAAGTTGGGAGAAGGCCGGAGTTCGCGCCAGGCCTCCTCTGAGAATATGCTTGTGATAAAAACTTTTGTTCGGTCTGAATCTACCATAGAGGTTGTGATGTGGGATGATGGTTTTTTAGTTGTGACACGATTCTACATTGTGAATCGTAAATGTTAGGTGTTTATTTTTCCATATCAGTTGCTCTGAATATAATGAAATAGGACGGATGATGATATGGTAAAATCATTGAGTTCACTCTTCATTTTCTGATATTCGTATTAATCGCGAAATGGATATGTGTTTTTTGTAGTAATTGGAGTAGTGGTCCAGTATAAAACATATTTAAGCATTTTTGTACAATGGACATTGAAATACTGCTCGTATATATAATTTTCATTGTACAAAAATGTTCATATCATAAAAATGCGAGAGATTTTCTTGTAACGTACCATTTCATAGCATGAACATCTTTTTTAGTAAAAATAAAAGCGCATGTACATTATTTGGCTGTTTTAGAGCCCAACGGATAATTCAGAATGCAGTAAACAAAATGCGAATTTACGAAAAATTAAAGCACGATGGGGCACGCTCATATAGAATATGGAACTCCATTTCAGCATATTGTAGTCCGAAATACCTGAAACAAACGAAGCTTCAGTGGTGGATTTTTGCACGGGAAATAGTGCTTATTTTTGTACAAAAATACCGAAATTTTTCTTTCAAAAACTTTGTGGATGTTGTACCTGAAAATTGTACGGTACCCGCTTGTTTGAAATAATAAAGAATATTTTTAATGGCAGACAATAAACACAATGTGCGATACAATTTTTAGAAGTTTCTTGTTCTTATTTCAATAGTTTACTGTTGTTGTTCTGCTGTGGAAGTAACATTATTACTACGAGGCGAGGTGTCTAGACAGAAATGAGCCAAATATTTGTTTCACGTTTATTAGTACTTTGAAATTCACATTAAAAAGAATATAGGTACACATCATCATCACGTGAACATTCCCTCTATTAAATGGAATCATCCAAAGTTGAGCTTACAGACTAACTGACAAAGGCTTGCACTGACAGGACGGGTCTACTCAAATCTGTATGGTTCTTTCTTCAAAAGGCCATTTCAGACCAATCTACATAATCCTCATAAACTATTGTGAATATGTGAACTATGTAGGTTGTTTTATTCGAGTTAAACATGATTATCTGGCAGTTTGAGTGCTTTTTACGGCCTACCCAAACGTCCTTACCTTGGTATTGTTCGTCAAATCGTTAAGCTCCTTGTTTCAAGTTGAGCTATACGTTATATGACAAATGCTTGCACTGTATGGACAGGCCCACTCAAATCTGTGAGCATCTTTCCTCAAAAGATCACCTCAGAAGGTAATCTACAGGGTTCCCATATATTTTAACCAGTATAGATTGTATGGACTTATTATATATATATATATTATTATATAGACGGACCCCTGAGTTTGTTTCGGTGTTTCTTCTCAGGGTAGTCAATTAGGAATCACCGGCCTCATCTAGTTTAAATTTACAAAAAAATTACGTGTAAAAGTGTTATTTAATAACCAATTTGCAAAATAAAGATGATTTATCATTTACCATACGGTTCCAGTGTGAGTAGATTGTGAATGCAATGTAATCTTATAAATTAGTACTTTTATGAAGATATATAATTATAAATAAGCGTCAATAACCTAGAGGCTAAAGTGTCGGCCTTGTGATCGAGAGATCGCGAGTTTGAACCCCACCCATGATACCATAACACTTAATACACTATTGCCGTGAACTCACTCCAGACACATGCATATTTAGTTTAGTTGGAGGGGCTAAGAAGATTGCTAGTAATATGAATTCTACTCACATTGCAGTTCCCTTAAAAAGAAATACATTGTATTAGTGTCAATTTTTTATATATTCTTTCATCCACGGGAAATAAGAATTTTCTTTTCACAATATAATCAGTACATATTTTAATAAATTACAAACCTTCATTTTCCTTTAACTAAGAGGATATTAAATAGCTCTTTTCCTTCGACGAAGGTCGGACGTTAAATCCGTATTTCAATTTTCAAAGAACAATATCTTGATAAGCTAATGTAGGGAGGACACTGGTTCGTTAGGTTGATATTCCTTTGCTCCTCAATTTTTAGTCTGCGGGGAATTGTGTGTCACTGTCTGAGAAGTATTTTTGAATTTTAAGAAGTTCGGAAAGTATTCTTCAAGGGAATAGGGTTTAAGAATTTCTGTTGTTGTGACGTGAGTACTCTATTCTTTGAAGTTAACGTATATTTACTTTAAAATCTATGGTTTTTATGAGTTTGTATTAAAAATGATTAAGCGTTTGGTGGCAATAACGGAAAATCTTTTTTTCTATAGAATCGTACTTTATCGTAAACGTGTTTGAATACATAAAAAAAGAACTAGGCCAGACAAGAATGGGCACTCTTACAATATGATATGAGCTAGATCCTATTAAAAATAATTTATGGGAAATGAAATAAATTTAAGTAGACTGCAAAGTTTATTATTCAAATAAAAAAAAATATTAGTGATATTTAATTATGTATTTTTTTAGCGAAGTCGTTATTTTATTTTATTGTGTGTCATAAGGTACAATAATCGTGTGAGATGTTATGTCTTCCAAAATAGTACGAAGTAATATAAGTACTATTAAACATTCCAGTATAACTAGGATTTTTCTCGCGGGAAAATCATCAAATCACTTTTTCCGGTCTGGGTGGAGTGTATGTTAGTGTCAGACTTCTACTGACTAAAGCCCCACTCTGTTCTCTCCTGTCCTGTTTTTCAGTAATCCTTGCGTTACAGGGACGCAGTATCTCGTTAGAACATTCCCGCAACCCCGGAAAGTAATGGCCCTATCGAGCCCCGACAAGTGTACCTAGGTTCAGGGTTAGGGCGTGGGTATTCGACGCAATAACCAATATCCAACACAACGCTCGCAATGGCCTCTTAGCAACCATTATTCTATTGAGTACTTTATTCCGGGAGTATAAGACAATTCGGTCTTCCTATGGCTTTATCACTTATTTCGGTGTCACCTCTGCGTCTTGAAGAGTACGTATGCAACCCAGAGGACTATACGTTACAACTTAGTTTTTTAGTTTTTCCGTTGTTGATGAATATTTATACAGTAGTACACTAATATAGCCCTCCCCATTTTATTTAAAGCTCGTAAAGTCCTTCCAAAGGTTGTCTGGAAGATATCGCTCTCAGCGATAAGACCGCCATTGTAACCAATTTTATTTACAATATTGTTATTTAAGTGTGATTCAAGATCAAGATCTCTAAGTAGAATAGTTTCTTTAGTCATCGGTGATGATTCAGGGTAGGTTTAGAGTTCGTTTCAAATAGAATTAAACAACTATAACAACCTATATCGAGATCATGACTGTATTTTTGTTTGCCCTGACGTCTGATCTTATAAAAATACTCCGAATAACCTGGTTATCTACCTACAACCTACTCAAGCACGCCAAGTCTATATGCCTACTTCACAATTACATAGAACTTGAGCAGTCACTTTTATTATACAAACAGGATAGTTGTAATAAATATCGCCCATTGTTTTCGTAGCCCATTTCACTGGAACGCTATCTAGATTACCTACAGTATCGTAAATAAAGATTATCTTTGTGAAGGTTCGAGCGGATCATTTTGGTTCCTATATTTACGAATCACTTTGTAATTTCAGTTGTTTTTGTACACTGGATACAATATGTTTGTGAGCAATCAACTTTAAATCTTAATCCTATTAAATAAGGCAGTTTTTTGTGTCTGTGTTGCTAGATCTGATTAAATACTGTTGTGTAAAAATTAGATTCTGTTATTATCATGATTCAGATAAAGTAAAATCAGAAAATGTAATGCTAATGATTAGATGCATGATCAATCGTTAAAAGTATCTACGTTAAAAATAAATATAATTAATTATATTACATGTGAAAGATTCTTATTAAATTTAGTAGGTACCTAAAAAATTATTAAGGTACAAGTATGTACATATGTTGTACCCAGAAGCGGTAAGCAGAAGCAGATTTATCATCACTGTGACTGTCCTTCATGACACACATGTTAGAGATCATCGGATAATTTGAGACTTTCAATGCCTGCACATTCCACTAAATTCTATGGCTCATCGTTTACGGTGCAAGCTGTTCGTTTGTGGAATGCATTGCCGGTGTCAGTAAGACAAGCTCAGGCACTCGCTACTTTTAAGAGCTCGGTTGCTAATCATTTTCTTTCAAATATATGATTAATCTTTTGGTTCCTCTCCACATGATGTTAAAGAACACATTATATTTATATATAATTACTTATGTATTCTTTAGTATTTATATATTTGTATGTATATATATATATATATTATTTTCTGTTTTATGAGTACATTAATTTAGCCCTCCTCACTTTAATTAAAGTTTTGAAAGTCCTTCCAAAGGTTATCTGAAAGATATCGCTTTTAGCGATAAGACCGCCATTGTAACCATAGAATTAAGAAATAATGTTAAATAGGTGTGTTTAAATTATGGTGTACAATAAAGTATATTCTTTCTATCTATCTATTTGTGACAATCAGTTATGTTTTGAAAAGAATAACCATGGAGTTTCTTGCCAGTTATTCTCCATAGGAAAAAAATCGTGCTGTTTAATAGCTTCTGACATTTTATAAGTCCATGAAGACCTACGTGTAATAAAATATTTTATATTTGATTTGATCCTATGTAAATTTCATTCTTAATTTTTTCAACTTACAATATGACTAAATAATTAAAAACATGCTTTTTATCACAAGCAAAGTGTAGGTAAACTTTCTTGATACAATTTAATTTCATCAAAGAATAAAGGCGACATGCGAAGGTTCAGCAAACTGCCCGACAAATATTCAACGACCCTTTATAGAGACTTACGATCACGGCTCAAAGCGTTGCTGTCGTAAATAATGTACTCCAAAGGATCGCAGTTTACATAATAGTTTTGGAAGTGGCCTTATTTATCAGATAGGCTATCTTAACCAAGCATTATAGTTTGACCTGTAACGTCAGATGTATTGGCTTGTAATACGGCTGTTTTGGGAAGATTAGTTAGGTCAGATATTTCGTGATCAGATTAGGGTTGTACGTGATTTGGTTGAGTATTATCGGGTATCGGATTGGTAGTTAGGATGGTGGTACGTTTTCTATCTAGATATTTTGGAGCATTTTGAATAGTTATTTAGTTGGGTGGAGAGATATAGTGTCTTTAGGACAAAATGTCGATCAAAGCATCATAAAGCAAATAAAAGGCACGAGTCAACTTTGAAAGCAACTATTTAAAACCAAGCCAAACGATTCATAAAACTGAGCTAGGCCAAGATTTTTATCCGTACCTGAAAACTTTGTTACACCTCAATTGAACTCAACTTTTTATACGCATCTACTTACTTCAAGAATAATATTTTACGAACTATAAAATAGAATCGTTTCACCAAAGAGAGTAACATTTCTCAAAGAAATTCCTCTCAAAGCTGCGTTTCCTACGATTTATGATTACTCGTAAAACGGTTTCTGGTTGAATTAGTTGAAAAGTTGTGAGGAATGAGTAAACTTGGTGGAACTTTACTCGGACATTATTCTTTAAACTATGGTTATTTTTGATGAAAGTTTTCGTTAACTACACAGTTTATATTAGTACTTACTTTTGTAGTCAAAGCACACTTTTTATTCATAATAATAAATAAATAAAGATATTATTTTTTGAACTTGCGAATTTCGTTTTCTACGATTACCTATTTAAAATGGATTATTTTCTTACCTTACCTTATTGCGTAATTCATATCTATATGTATAAAAATTCAATCACCGTTCTTTAGTCTGGCTAGAACTCGAGAAAGGCTGTACTGATTTGGCTAATTTTGTTTTAAGAATGTTTGTGGAAGACCAGGGAAAAGAGAAAAATATGGTTAATAAAAATATGGTGCTACGAAGTTCGGCGGGACAGCTAGTTCTGGCATGTTCATGATCGAAAAAATCACCAAGCGAATTGCATGTTGCGGAGTTGTTCGAAAGAGTTACCGCGGCCTCGGAACACGGAGGGCATAATGATGGAACACGGATGGGTTTTAGTCAATAGAAGTCTGACACATCCTCCCGCTTCGCCCAGATTTGGAGGCAGTGATAGTATGATTTCCCACCCTAAAAAAGCGTATTGCATCATATGTTTAAAAATTGACTGGATGACAGCGTACCCATTAATTACGGTTGCAATGCCTAAATAAATGCTTATGTTGACTCATTCAATTAGGCTGCAGTTCAGCTAGTAAGTACGAAACATTAAAGCATTCATATAACAGCTCTTCAGCTTTATCTGATTAATTAATTTTCGGAGTTAATTATTTAATCAACTACACAAATTACGTTTATCGCTGCTGTCTCGTAGCCCTACTAATTGGATAACATGGATATGATTACACTCATTAGGTACAATGTGTTTTTACGCCTTTAATACTTACTATACTATTGAGCATTGTTGACAGAACGGGTACCTAAATCGCAATTACGACTAAAAACGATTGTACTAGGAAAGTCTCAGAATTATCCGGAGATTTGATATACCTAAATAGAAGTCATGTGATTGTTTTACACTAACTATTGCTTGCAATTATCTTTTTTTATAGACAATTTTTTTTTTTTAATATTTTCATTACTCTGTTTGACTGGTTATTTCATTGACGGGGAATGCAGCCTGTTTTAGCTTGTATTACTATTGCGATGGTAGATTTTAGTAATGACTGTTAAAATAACGAAAAAATCATTTTAAAGATTTTCACCATGAATTTTTGTTTAAAAGCTAAACCCCATAAATTTAAAATAGCAAAAGCAATGTTTGATTGTTAAATTAATAAAGACATTTTATGAAGACTTTTCGAGGTTTAGTTATTCGATATTGCATGGCTACGGTGTTTAGTTTTTCTGGGTTGTGTGCATTCGTTGTTAAATGTTTCGAATAGATGAAATTATTGATTTAGTTATTCGAGATCCCATGGCTACTGCGTTAGGTTTTTCGTGGTAGCGTGCATTCATTGTTAAGTGTTTCGTATTCGTGAACTTACAGGGACGTGTTCTTCGGTGTATCACACTCCAGTTCTCCAGATATCTCTGTCGCTACACATAGAGGTGGTTTTTCGGCGAAATGATTTTGATGCTCTATGTTATACTAAACAACTGACGAAACATAAAATCGAATCCTTCTTGCGAGTAAATCTGAATACAGTCTGATCACATGTTACGTAATTAAGTTGAAACCTTCATTACGGCTGCTATTTTCCGCGGCGGCCATTTTGCCAGAAACAGGGTTGTTACGATATAATCCGGACACGTACCGGACAGGCTCGTGTGATGCTGACTCACAGAAATTAACTATATAGGCATGTCAACTAATTTTGTTGAATGTAATTAGGGAATTATTTTGGTGTTTTGTTTTGATACTCTAAATAGAAACTTTTCACTGAGAATGCACGAGTGTAGACGTGTTTTTATAGAACTACATATATTCGAAATATATATTCGGGTTATCATACCGTGTGTGTATCTTGTATGTGCATTGGGCTTAGTGGCTCGTATTAAGTAAATTTCCTAGTTTATTTAGGTATACATACAGACACCAAAGACAAAAATTAACAATAATAAAAAACATAAGCAATCGAATATATTAAATTTATTGCTGATATCTCCCTTATCCTTACCCACATTTTTTTTTGTAACAGATTAAAATGTAATTAAAAAGAGCAAGCAAAATTAAATAACGAATACATGGAGTCATGTGAAATCATTAAATGTTATGTGATATTTTAAGACAGTCACCTATAATTTTTTGTCCTTAAATAATCAATTGTCCTGTTCGTTTGTGTCTATAATGGTTATTTAAATATGCACAAGTAATCCTCATTATGTGTGTAAATCATTCAGATCATTAATTCTTCGTTTCTTTCTAACAGTAAGCAATAATTAGGCTAATAGCATGGCACAGAAATGGCCGTGCATGCAGGACGGTAATAACAATTGCGTCATGCAGCTAAGCGGATTGTTTTTTTAAATATGCAGCCACGAGCAGCCCTTCGTAAACATGTTATAGAAGCATAGAGGGTTGTTCATTTTTATAAAATAAAGATCTGATATAATGTTATACCTGCTTTTCGGGGGTGCCGTTCCCACACTGGGTGGCGCGGAAGAGTTTTAGACTTTTAATGACTAAAAACTCACTCTATACTTCATTTGCCCTACGGCTTCGTTCACGCAACTTTTTCGTTCACGATCCTTACCGGACGAAAACCTACCCCTGCTCACCGTCTGCAATCTCGAGCCTAATGTGGCCGGAGATCGGCTAGTGATCATATAATGTAATCTCTGACCAAGACCACTGACTAAGGAAAACAAACGCGTATTGGAATTTGGAATAAAACTAATAGTACTTACCTATACTATATGCTAACTAAAATATTTAATTAAAATCTTAATCTAAAGTAGGATTAGAAGTGCAAATATTAAGATTAAAACTAAATAAGACTTGTTTTTCTATCTACTTAATTATTTAGATTTATTGAGTTGATTTAAAATAAGAAGGAAATCAATTTACAATTTTAATAACAATAAATTATTTAATGGCGTAAATTCACTGAGCATCAAGAATGGTATCATCACATTATTATGAAAACTTAACAAATATAACTGGCTAAATAATAATCTTGTAAGATTATTACACAACTACCTATTTTAGCGCCCATTATAGTATTTTCCGGTTGGAATTAAACCAAACGAAGACGGCAGTACAAACGCTAATAATAACTCCTCTTTACATGTAGTAATGCTACAAGAATGTTCTTAACTAAGTATGTAGGTGCCGACGTAATTAATAAATTATGACTTTGAGACACGCAGTGTTTTGAAGTTATAATTAAAACGTTGTGGTGAGACTACTGGTACTAAACTTAGACTTCGTGGTGAATACCAGAACTTCTCAAAATTAAATTGGTAACAAACAGATAGCAAAAAAATATTTTGTATTAATGATTATAAATTTTTCAAGGAGACTGAAAAAATTTTTTTTATAGATAATTAGCAATGTGGTTCGAATTCACATTACTAGCAATCTTGTTAATCCTTCAAACTAAGCTAAATATGCTTGTGTCTGAAGTGAAACCACGGTACCTAATAGTGTAATATATGTATAAAACCTCACCCAGGTTCGAACCCGCGACCTTTCGATCACAAGTCTGACACCTGAGCCATTAGACTATTGTCGCTTAAACAAATGATGTTTATTGAGTAATGGTGGCCCAGTGGTGATATGTACGACTTACAAGTTCTAAATCGTGGGTTCGAATCCTGGCAAGCACCTCACTTTGTGTAATTTTAATCATCACCATTCCTCTCTAAACGGTGCCGTTAAACCTGTAAGGAAACTGGCAGGTCCTAGAATCGAAACTCCGAAGACATACGACATCTTCCAACCCGCGTTGGGCCCACGTGGCCCATTTACGGCCCATTCTCATTCATAAAGCGGAGGCCTGTCTCCTGTGAAACATTGGAAACATTACAGTCTGGTTATGATGATGATGTTTATAGCCTCTAGTGTCGAAGGAAGTCGTATGTACAGACGCCTGCACACGAAGCTACCCGAAACTGTCAAAGGATATGGCCAATTTTACTATGGACGTCGGCATAGTTATCGAATTTAGTGTACACCAATGATTTTTGGTGTTTTAAATTCGTGAATATTGACTCATTAAATTGCTATAAATAAAAAACTCAGAAATCTTGTCATTACACCAGACTAGACAAAACAGTTACAGTAAACCTTTTAATCAGATCGCTAGCAATAAGGTGTTTAGATTATAATTTCGCTATTAAAAACTTAAAGGCGCTTTAAAATAGTGAACAGTTGTGAATTATTGCGTATAACTGATATAGTTTTAGTATTAAACCAATAAACAAAGTAAGGATTTTAAACTGAATATTGACTAACATTTTATTAAACTGGGTAATAGTCTCAAAAAATGTGACAATAATACCAAACATTAACATAACATCACGCCTGTATTCCCGGAAGGGTTGGGCAGAGGTGTACCTATAGTACACCCAGATTTCACCAGTTATTTTGAGTACCATTTAATAGGGGGCGAGTCTGTTTCTATCAACCAGGCACAAATCTAGACTCCGGGCTGCTACTGAGAAATTCCTGATGAATAAACCCAATATCACTTTGCTCGACCTGGGAATCGAACTCAGGACCTCATGCTCAGCAGTAGTGCTTGCGACCTTTAGACCAACGAGGGAAACACAGAATAAAACAAAGGAGTAAAAATTATTATTTATTTACTTATTTATTTATTTATTTATCTTTTTATTTATTTTTATTATTAGCGATAGTGCTAATAAAGAGACCTAGGGAGGTCAATCAACCAGCTTGGATAGAACAGAGCATTTTTATTTCACCAATACACTAACCTGGATTAAGTGTAAATATAGGGCTTCAGTAATTACATAAATAACTGCATTAAACATAACCAGACTTGTTAAAAATATATAACCATAGATTTATTTATTATTATTTTACAATTGTGATTACTGTTCCGTGAGAGAATTTCTGAGACATTTTCAAAGTTCAAAATATTAGCTTTTGACTTCATAATATTAATTATGTCTTCTATATGGATAGCACTAAATGTAGAATGTGTCTCATTCATTTGAGGTAATAAATGCCATTGATCGCTGTATAAATGTGTTACACACACTCAACAGCTGCGAGGAACATAGAAACTATGTTCCTGCAAAAGCAGTCTTTTATGGAATTGCGCCACCAAATGTACCATTCTGTTTCTGCATTGTTGAAATATACTGTGAACAGATGTAATCGAAGCTCGCTTGTAATTAGGTAATGATATGGTATTACTTTCCCATGGCCCTCTTTGAACAGGCGGCAACGGTGGTGGCTCTGGTGGGCTAACAACTTGGCTAACATTAGGGGCTGCTGCATCATTATCCAAAGCCAATTCTTGCATGTCTCATGATGAGTCATGCGCTGCCTGTCTATTTGCTCGCATCCAACACACATGGTAAACATAGTTGTTTCTTGAAGGCTGAAAATAAACCACAGTTAGAATAAACAGAACAATAAATTAATTCAATCATTAGATAATTCTTATGTTTATATAATTTTTAGTAACAAGGGTATCTTTTTAAATATGTCTTTATGTTTTCAAGTACTATGTTATAGTAAGATGAGCAGTACTATGTTACACATGCCTACTTTAGGCAAGTATATTATATTAAAGATGAAAAATACATAAAACACAGCTATAACAATCATACATACATAGTATGAAAACTCATTTTTTTATAGATTAATACAACTAGGTATTTATAATAATGAAAAACAAAATGCTTACCACATAATTAGTATTTTGTGATAATAGAACATCCAGCAACGGACACTCCATACTGATATTATGGTGTCTTATTTTCCTCACTGATTTGCCACAACCAAGGCAAACCATGTTATGCCCCAGTAGTCTCTCTTGTTCACCAGCTTCGGTGTTTAATAATAATAAACATGGATGACAAATAAATGTATCAAGAGGCAACTGAAAATAAGATGCACTGTAAGATTTCGCATACCAGAACTATATAAAAATAAATCAGGTTAAGTTTTTTCTAGTCCAACTTCTTACCTGGGTTTGGGCATTGGTTATCCAACGCGAAAGTCTTGTTTGATTGTGTGCAGAAAGCGAGGATATGAGATGCCTCTGCAACCTTTGCATGGCTATTCCGCAGTTGATGCACCTCATATTGATCCACAACGCAATATAAATCAGAGTCCAGTATTAATAGCAAGGTAATCGGGTGGTAGAAGGTATCAGTACGTTGAAATAAGCAGGGGTCAAAAATATTAGAAAATAATCGCAAAAACAAACACAGGACGCAATGTAGAATCTGCAATAACATAACATTGACATTTGACATAGACAATGACACATTGTCAAAAAGTAACGCTTTCCGTTTTCCGATTTTTTTTTGTGTGAATTATAAAAAAAACTGTCTTACGCATCAACATTATGAAAAGGTAATTTTATTAAATGCCAAAAAAATACCAACGAAGACAGTTTCGTATAAATAAAATGTTTTTAATAATAGCGTTTTGTCGTCCATATCACACGTCTATGTGATATATGCAAGTAGTATGCTTGATGTAAAACACCCATTATTATATTTATCTTACTCTATGGTCCATTATGGCGGACGTTGACAAATGGTACTTTGAATTCATCTTGATTACTAATTATTTTGAAACAAACACTGACGAGATCAGAGAGGTTAAAAACTACGTATTAAATCATTTTTCTATTTTTAATATACAATATTATTTACTATGTATGTGTACATGGAATGTACTTTTTTGTCCATGTCATTTTCCCAATCAACCTTGAACCTAATTTCTTGAACAATAAAGTTGAAAATCTATTAAAGAAAGGGGAATGCCCATCAGCCACACAAAAAAATGCTTGAAATGAACAACAATTAAATATACGCTAAATTGCACTACAAATCGTAGGGAATGCGTAACAATTTCAATAATTATCAAAAAACTAGGTAGAAACCAGTTCTAACCATTTTTCTAAAATATAGGTTAGGTCAAAGTTAAGAATTAATATGCAATAAATAAACAACAAAACAGCATTTATATGTTTTAACCATCATTAAAAACCACTAATATGTCATCAAGAAACTGTGCAGGAGGCTTGATATTGGATTGGTACCGGGCCCATGCTAAGTATCATATTATTGAGATAGTATGGGCACAGGTACCAACTGTTCGCCGTCCGATTAGGCAGCTACAATAACAATGCTGTAGAGTTCTACTTCCAGACAAAGAATTATTAACTATTATGTAAACAAAATATATTTTTGAGTAATATGCCTACTTTGTATTTTTCCTCGTTGTAATAAACAATTACCCGGAAGAGCTAAATCCTCAACCAATGCATTATCCATTTCTCTGCTTATCTCAATCTTATACATACCATTGGCTCGTGTATGCTCGCCATAGTATGAACGAGCCTGTTTTATTTGGTAAGTTCCACATGTCAACAAAACCATTTCCGGAAAAGCCGAGTCGTCGTTTAGGCGGGTGCAAAAGTCCGTGTTGAAAAATGGGTAACGTGTGCAGAAGTCAAATCAAAATCCTTAAAAAATGGCCACAGTCGTCGTTAAATATCCTTAAAAAATCTGTTTAAAAATCAAGTCGCACATGCAAAACCATAAATCAATCAAGTAATCAATCGAAAAAATGAAATGCAGTAATGTCAAACTGTCAGACGTCAGTAAGGCAAAGGACATAATTATGATTCATACAGCCTACGATACGTTTTCCATTTTGAAAATAACTTGACTATAATTTATATTGACACGCACATATTATTTTAATTACATTTACGGTATAAATAGGTCGAATTAAATTTAATTCATGATTACTGTGCAATAACTATAAAATAGTTCGATAACGATTATTTGACGATTCTTGTTTGGCTGAATGTCGATTACTCACGTCAAATAAACACTGACCGCCAACAAAAAAAAAATAAGAATGGATTAGCCGGTTATCAAGTTAAATATTTTTATGATCGTGATATTTTCTCCCTAGGTTTACAAACTTGAGAATTATTTCATTATTCATATTTCATTCTCATTAGAATTAAGGACTATTAGTAGTTTCTGTCCATTTCAAGTATTTTTTAGGCATTCCCCTTTGACAGATTGTTGTAGCTTGATGTGCTGGCGTCTGTACATATTAAGCGCAATACAAACATCCGTAACTAAATAAATTGAAAACAAACCTAGGATTTTTTTATAAAATAGTTATCCTTATTTAACGCAAGACGTGTGTGCGTCAAACAATATCCTTACGCAGACGCATACACTCATGCAATGTTATCGGCCGACGCAACACGCACACAATTTCCTTGAATTAAGGATTGTATTAATTTGTCTTGATATTGTTTTTCCATTTTAAGTTAAATGAAAGATCTTTCCATCAAAATTTAGCACCTATTTTTATGACGGAAATCGATTCAGAAGCCGATTCTGAACCAACTACTTTCAGGAATTGCGTTTATTCTATTACACGTTGTATAATACTTTAGCTTATATAATAATATGCATATATACTTAAGTATAATATGCATTTCCAAAAAGTTACTAGAGCAGGGTAGATCCACCATTTGTCGGCCAGTGGTCGAAAGAGTGGTTATAAATAGCTGTCGGCGCGTACATTTTTTCCGAACAGCCTCTCCAAAGCTTCACGCCGTGTATATTTGGCGCTAACGTGAAAACGGACATAATAAATAGTGTTCTATCGACTTTAGTTGTAAATTCACACGATGCTCACCACTGGACTTCCTATTTGACTTTCAACAAATCATTGCCATCGATAACTTTGTTCTATATTGCTTTGAGCAGAAGTTTTAACAGCCTTTGTTAGTTGAGCGGTCAATAAGTATCTGGGAATTTACGGACATGAATATTGCGTGACTGGTGAATTGTTGGGGTGCGTTGTTTCATGGTCAAAGTGTGTGTTTCGTCCGTCGCATGGCCACACCCGTGACTGAGTTAAGCGGGCTCCAGGTTTATTTTTATCGACCAAGAACGGTTGTCTTATCTTTTCTGTGTTTTTATGGACAATCGTTCTGTTTTTATGTTTGCAGTCGGTTTTAAAGTTAATTAATTGTGTTTTATGAAAATAAAGAATAATCCATAAAACTACATGTCTTAATAAACAAGTACATTAATTTTACAGTTATACATACCTGCTGTCTACCAAACTAGGCAAAAACCTGTATCTTGGGAGGCAGTAGGAGGCAATTCGATATCATTGTCTTAAAAAAGAAAATAAGACCTATTTGTAAACAGCGTATTTCATACACGCCATATTTTCACAGAAATAAAACAGCCGAAGCGATCGAAAAAAATATCAAATCACCGTTTGTTACGTGACTCGACTGCAAAAACATGCAAATCAATAGTTGCCTTGAGATGTATGTTGTATATTTTTCGAGCACATCAACATAAAAATGTAAACTCGATAGATTGCTCAGACATACGACGACGCATGCCCCCTGTTCCAGGTGAGCGAGTGGGCTGGCACGCAACTGGGGCACCCTATTGAGAGGGTGAAGTAACAAACAACCACAAGCTGTAGAGTGCAGTACACAATGAAAATCGATACGTTGCAGACTGTTGTCATAGAATAAACGTATTTCGCGCTAGATTGGGTTTGCCATTAGAATAGAAAAATGTTTAAAAATACGTCCGATACAGTATTTATTTGACAGTTTCTGAAGTAAATGATACGAAAAACTCTGTTTCAATATTGGACACAGGTGTTCAATACTTTTTATGTTATATCCACGCAAAGTATTTTCTTTGACGAAAGTTGAACAAAAATGGAATATTTCTCTCTTATTATTCACGGAAAAAACTTCTTACTGTTTACTTTATTTATTTGGACAGTACACAGTGTATTGCTATTAATTGCTTTCCGAGTTGAAGCGGGGCCGACTATCTCTACCTATATAGACAAGTAGATATGTAGGTACGTCAGTAAGTGAACTACTCTGCGGAAAACCAATTAAACTTGATGTTGACAGGAAATACGCGACGTCACCGACATAGGTCACTTGCGGCGTTGAAAATTACATCCCTCATAGTTTCCAGGCCGCTTCGGGCATCGGATGCCGGAAAAATATTGTTAATTTTATATTTTTCGGTCGGTATTTAGGTTTTCGAAGGACCGCATGGAAAAAACTGATATCTTATTGGTTGACTCTTATGTCTTTATGTACATCTGTCACAGCTCACAGCCAATTGCCTTGTAATCAACTTTACGATTTTTCTTTACTTTCGATTGAATTAACTTTATTAGATAGATATATTCTTTATTGTACACCATAACAGTTAAACAGTAAAACCTTTGGATGGATTTGACACATAGGAGAAAATAAAAACGCGGGTAGTCCACGATGTACTATTTATCTATATAAAATATAAAAACAATAAATTAAATTCTCAAAACATATATACAGAGTTGATACGACAGAGGGGCATTAAATTACACTACGTATACTATACGTGTTTAGTGTTAATTTGATACAGTTAAAAATAAAAGAGACAATATTTTTTTTTTTTTTTAAACAAACTAAATTGCTTATAAATCAGAGTAAAACGCAACCACCCTTTGTAAATAAATGTGACTGACCTTAAATACCTAGGTAACAAAGTGGCAACATAGCGCGGCGTGTGTTATCTCTTGTCTTGGTCAGATTTATCGGTTTAAGGTGCATTTCATCAAAATCATTTGCGACTAAACTACTTCTTCTATTTAATTGATTTTTGGTACAAAGCTTGAAAATGGTACCTAGTATACGCAGTTTAAAGGAAAGCCCCTCGGTCGTATCAACTCTGTATACATATAAATATAAGAAAAGAAACAAAGACATACATAATAACAACAATTTACTATTTTGTCTTACTGACACTGGTAGATCATTCCACAGCCGTACTGATTGAGCTGCGAACGACTTACCATAGTAATTGGTGGCGTGACTCAGTACCGCAAGCCTTAAGTTACAAAATAAAACTTTATGAATTAAATGATAATGGATATTTGTTTTGTAAGTAGATTACAAATAGCTCTTTTACACGATACAATTGAAATTCCGTGATAAGCCATTGAAATTTGGTACGCATATGAAGTTCAGTGACCTTAGTAAGGATGTGTCACATTAATAAATAAAGGTATCAATATGGGGCCACTTTTGAAGGCAACGTAAAAGACGAAAATGAAATCAAATTGTACCGTGTGATATTTATAACGAAACTCCAAAAAGGTCATGCCCCAAAACATGTTATTTTCTTAATTTTATTATAATCATTTATGAAGTAATTAAATATTATAAATGACTAGTGACCATTCCGTGACCTTAAAACCTAGAGTTTAGTAAAAGCTTATTTGTCTTTGATTGTAAAGAACCAAACATGATTCGTTTTGTATGGCTAAAAATATGTTCCGTTTATATATATATATATATAAACGGAACATATTTTTAGCCTCTTCTTCTCCTTTTTAACATTAGTATGGCTAAAAATATGTTCCGTTTATATATATATATATATAAACGGAACATATTTTTAGCCATACAAAACGAATCATGTTTGGTTTGGTTTGTATATATATACCGTCTATGTATGTCATCGTTACATGGCTGAAATCCCACCCATACGTACAAAACGTTTTTGGAATTTTCACTCTTTAGCTGAACGCACAATGAAAGTTCAATGTGCGTTCAGCTAAAGAGTGGAACTCTCTCCTCCCAGAGTCTGTGTTTTCTGATAGCTATAACTTGGGGGTCTTTAAGTCAAGAGTGAATAGGTAACTTCTAAGTAAGCGTGCTTCATCTTTGATCATAAATCGCTTACCACCAGGTGAGATGGTCGTCAAACGCAGGCCTATAACCAATAAAAAAAAGAAATAACGACGGAAATTCTGCGGACACATTCAACAGGGTCACCTGGTCAATTTTATCAGAGGTATACCTTACTGCACATCATCTATAGCAGCATTGTACGAGTATATTAGTACATAATTCACATTCCTAGCCATCAGATTGAACTGATTTGTAATAAACCCTTATTAAAGACCATACAATACACTTGAACTTAATACCTATATTGTAAGTTAGTCTCAAGTAGGGATAAGTTAGTTCAGTACGGATAGATCTTTGATTTTCCGTACCAGTGAGTTTCTACCAATATACTATACGTACTGTAACATTCTGAGATACAGTGTGCGGTCAAGTATAAACGTTCCTATTCCAGATTCATGACTAGTGGACTATTAAAAGCTTTGATATTACCAAGCACATCAATACTTAGTAATTTCAGTAATGATAAATGATATTTGTTTGTCTCCTTAGGTTAAAACTAACACTTTTACACGTCGATCTTTGTGCTCACTGTAACCTAGATGAGGGCTGTGTTTCCTAGGTGAAGAACTTCTTCTAACCCTGAGAAGAAGCACCGAAACAAACTTAGAGATCGAAGACTCTTTTAACGTCCATACAAGTCACATCGTAGGAGAACCGTGAAGGTTAATATACGGAGTGGGCTTTTAAGGTATTTAAGGAGTAGAATATAGGGTGGAACAAACGGAAACGATGGGGTTACCTGCTACTTACTCATAATTATTTGACTTTGGCCCCATGGTTTTTTTTTTAGAATAGAAGTAGTTGTAGTAGCATAAAATTTGCCATAATCGTGTCAATTCCTGTACTAACTACGTTTGTGCTCGATAGTACCACATAATATGCATTTAGAAGACCATAGGTATGAAAGCTACAGTAAACGTAAGCCTTGATGGTAATTGTTAGTGAAGATGAAAGGATAATGGAATGAATCACGGAGGCTTTACAGTAAATCGTTTTAGACGTACCTAAAGGGGTTTTTAGCTTGTTAACTTTTCAGGGAACTGGTAAAATGTAAAGAGAAATATAGTGTATTTTTCTTAATATTTAGCCAGTTCCCTGAAGAGTTTTTAAGCGAATGCAAAGTTCAAAAATACGAAAAAGAATCGGATTGGTAGTTTTTTTTTACTTCTTTTTCATCAGTTTTGAGTTATGAGCTTTTTACGTTTTTTTTTTCTGCTTTTTCGCAAGACTTATTTTTTTTTAATCAGTCGGCGTTATGGGTATGATGCACCCTGGTCAAAATTTTCCATGCCCACTCCGTTTGCCACATTGAAGCTAGTGATGTTATGAAGACCCCGTGTATGTTACAAATGATATTATTTGTACGGAGTTCGCATTATTATATTTATTTCTTTCGCCTTATATTGCACTTGAAATCTTGTTATGAATCTGGATCGTCGTTGTAATAAAGTATATAAATTAAGTCACTGAAATCTCCCACGTCTTTCTAATTGAGTGATGGACACCAAGAAATACCATGCCATAACCGAACTTATTTAATCCAGATGTAACAGGAAAATTATCCCACTTAACTTGTTCCACTATTAAAATCCTAAACCCATCTGCGCTCGACAGTTACACGGCTTTTTTCGATAACCCTGCAATTTCGGGGAGCATGCAATCAATACGACAGCCGCTCGTGGGTAATTGCTGTTTTCAATCAGCTGGGTTATACATAAGTATAGGTAAAAATGTCGTATGCAATTGCATGCGGTTGTACGACGAGTATATTTGAGCGGAGTGAAATGAAATTCAGCGTTTAAGGAAAGTAGTTTTCCGATATGTGCTTGCAAAATTGTTGTAGAAATATTCCTGTGGAATTCTTTGATAAATTTCTTAAGTTCGCATTGAAGTTTACCTACTATAGATGCATTCCGAAAACCAAAAACTTCTGTAGCCTTGTATGTCGTACCGAGACCAGAATACTAATGTACACAAAATTCTTTCAGTGGTAATGTAGTGAAGACGATTATAAAAACGTAAAAAAAATATTTGATCAATACCTTTTGGCATCATAACATTATTTTGTATAGAGCTATAGTTTATTCAACTTGGTATTGAAAAAATTGTCATTAAATCCAATGTTTACGTTTTATAGTTTATAAATAGATTTTCCATTCTTGAGACTTTGTGGTAAACCGATAGAGTGCTTAAATAAGAAACCGTTCTTTGAAGAAGCAAAAGCTGCCTCTTTATGAGATCATTATAAAACTGCCCACACCTTCGTAAAACCGAACCCTCATTTACCAAGGTGTTCCCGTTGAGAGCAGACGTATTCACGTAATTCTGAACAAGTGAACAATGCACCTATTGAATTAAACTATCTGCCTCCATTGTGAACGGTAAATAAAGCGGAATATTAAATTTTATCACGCACTGTAATGGCGGAGTATTTATTTCAATCATATTGTCAACGTGTAACGGCTGGAGTATGAGAATATTATTTTTCGTGAAATTTATATATTTTTTTCTTTATTTATTTTACTGAAAGTCAGCCTGAAAGCCGTTTGAGTATTCTAGCATGTACCTACACCGTTACTAGAAAGTATAGCATTTCAATATTTCTGAGGTAACGTCAAAATTGTTGGGTTACAAAATAACATCAAGAATACTGACGGAACTCTTAAAACTGAACGTGCCCAACAGAACCTTTTAAACTTCAAGCTTCGTATCTCATAAAGTTTGCAAGTCTCAAAGTCTCTCAGTCAAATTTTCCGACGGTTTTCCGCGCTTCGTCAATAACACTAGTGCGGCGCCGACATCATATTGCGATGCACGAGAAGCGGAGCGTTCGTTCGGAAATTGCATCGTGATGTTTTGCTCGTTTTTCCCCCACTCGATGGCACCGAAACGCGCTAATTGCTGGCAATCTATTGCTTTTTAATGTGTTTGCATCAATCGGGAGCTTTATTTTCGATTATTTTTGTACGCTGGGTAAACGGTGACAATAATTTGAATTGTAAAAGTCTTTTTGTTCAACCAATTTCTGTTGGAATAATTGATGTACTGTTTTCACTGTTTTATTATGGTAAAATACCATAGTAAAAGAGTTGTTTGACTGTTGGGGTTAGCGTATATTTCACTATTAAAAGAGGAGTAATTTTGGAACTTTAGCTTTGGGATTGCATTGTTTCATGTGAAATATTTGTTATTTCATATGGAACAATGCAATTAGTACTTCTTTTTTCGTGAAATGTGTTCCTTGTTTTACCAATTACATTCAACACAAATATAGCATGTGATGCAATGCCGGAACTTCAATAAATCGTACAGTTCGCTTGATGTTTCGTGCTCTCAATGGGTAGCCAGTCAGACAAGTATGTCTATGGCCGTAATCTATGCCCGATGCAACCCAACGTAAGTGGTGTGCTCGGCATGTGTTCTACATTGATTGGTTCTGTAGAGATACCACTCTCAGAAAATGCAAAGCAAGGCACCTGTGTCTAAAATAGATTTTATGGACTAATTAGGGAGTAATTGTTATTTTACTTTTGTTTGTATAAAAAGTATAGTAGCAATTTGACACTGCATCAATACAACTGTATTTGTAAAATTCTTAATTTAGATATCAAAAACAAACAGCTCCTCTTCATTCAGAAATTCATCTTAAAATCACCTTTAAGATGACTTTAACAAAGCGAGCACATTACAAATATTAAGCTATTAACTACATACAGTGTTTAAATAAGAGTCGCTTAAAGAAGCGATGGCTCGTCGCTTAACGAGCGTACATTGCCGCCAATGGAGCGATTACGCGTTGAGTAAACCGCAGCTCGGTGTTTCTTATGTGCTTTAAAATGACACGAATATGTTTATTACAATAAAATATGATTATCACATTATGATGTCGAAATATTATACATATTACGAATATGTATTATATTTCGCAACATTACGTAAGAATATTCAATTAAAATTTATAATTAAAACCTTATTAACAAATCCAATGGAAAGAAAACTTCCTCTTCGTCTTCTTTTTTTTCTAATTACGAAAGGTCGTTTCTTGTTTTTCTTTTTTTATTACGGATGAGCCCACACTTGACCACGATCTCGCCTGATGGTAAGCGATAGCTGACGTCTACGATGGGACGAGCGAGCCCAGAAGATGCCTATTTACTCGTGCTTTAAAGGCTGAAAGGTCATAAGTTGCAGGGAACACAGAAGCCGGTCGTAATTACAATCTTCGGCCAGACAGTTTTTTCGTGATTTAGTTCTGTTTTTGGCAGAATACAGAGCATCGTAGTTTGGTGTAAAATAAAGTATCATATTTATTACTATTAAAATACAATCTGAATATCATAAAGTAAAAAGAAAAAGTATTTATTATCACAGGAAACGACGACCATAAATATAGTACTAGTAATAGGTACTTACTTAAATTATGTTAGTAAGGACAAAGATTTAAAGATTAACATTTAGAGAAAGAAGGTTAAAATAAAAAACAAGGCACATCGTGGCCGTAGTAACCAGGTTCCCAATCAGCTTCAACCCGGGCAACTACTGAATACCAGCTACGCTTCGCTGGTATTCAGTAGTTGCCTAAAAAAGTAACTGACATAGGTACAGTAGATACGACAATACTAAATAAGTAATTAAGTTCTACTCACGAACATTACCCGTCCCCTACTCGTTGCATTACTTATAACTACCCTCCACCACTTCCAGGCACAATCGGTGATTCATAACCCAAGTCTAGACAACTGGTATTGATCACCCTCACCCTGATGGTGACGGTGCTGCAATGAATCACCGATAAACAGAATATGGGTAAATACCCGCTGTTTAATTGCAGCCGCAGTTATAAATTTTATTTTAATGGGGTTTTGAGTCAAAGTTCTGGGTGTTGGTTGGAGGTTTGCATTTTTAGGGAATAAGTATATTGGTAACTTCGAATACTACATTTTATTTCATTGTAGATACAGAACTGCTTCTTAAAGCTCTCTATTCGGATATTCTTTACGAAATTCTAACTCTTATATTTTAGGTGCATTTACAAACATTTAAAATCACTTGCAAAAACACCCAGACTTGGAACAACTATCTGTAAGTTATACATACATTTGTTCCGGTGCCGGAATCGAACTCGCGACACACAGCGCAGCAGCTGATCGCTCAGTCACTGTTGCCCAAATGTTACCCAGCCAACGCATAACAAATGATAGAAAGGCTACATTAAGTATCTACCTATATATTATTATAAAGCAACTCTAACTTCTGCAGAATGAAATGCTGAACTATTTAAATGTTGCTGTTTTTAAATTATGTAAATTTTCACTAACAATTATTGAGTCTTAGTCAGATATCCACAAGATATCATACACATTCATTGTCTCCCGTTCAAACAACCACAGGCTGACTGCATTTCAGCAGTTTATTCAGAAACTACATCGTTGCTTGCAAACCTACTGGTAGCTAACATGATGCATGGTACTGTCATCTATCTTCCAGAGTTCCTGACATACTCCCTTCCTCACTTGACTACACCCACGCAACGTCATGCTATGACAAATATCGTCTAGACGGGTGAACGGTCTGTTGGTCGAGTGGACTTAGTTCTAAGTCCACTCAATCAGGATTACGGTTATTAGCTCAGGCAAACCTACGTACCTAAGTGCAGCTATTTCGGTAGCCTTGTAAGTATGTATAGCATGGTGTGTCGCTGGGGGTTGCTTTTTAACAGCTTAGCAAAAGTAAGGGTACTTGACTTTCTTTGTTTCTTGGCATAAACAGCGCAATTGAGACGACGGTTTATATGTATATACGCTTAAAGTTTAATCATAATCTTTATTCTCCCGCCACAATATAATTATGTACATTTTTACAATTATTAGGGTAATATTTTATACTGTAAACATATTGTGGGATACTGGTGTCTAAACTAGGCTTGGGGCCTGTATTTCAAGTTTTTTTTTTTGGGTCTAAGGAACACGTCTTCTGTTTCATAAATATGAATAATAGTGCCTATTCCTGAAAATCGCCACTGATTGAACTAGAATACCACAAATATGTAAGAATACTAGTGATAAAGACATGCATGTTAAATGTGTGTCTACAGTGCTCATTTATTGTCAAGTATGACTTAAATTGTAATTATTACTGGGTACAATAATAGGATTCTTTTCAGTCTGTAAGTTACCAATAAATAATGAAGATGTAGTTTCTCTCTTTTTTAACAAAGATAAAATATGTCTATTGACAGGAGTGGGGACTTAATACGTCACTTCTAGTTCCTTCTATATGACATCGTGACATCACGCAAAATTTCAGAGCACTTTTATCACTTGTTAATTTGAATTTTTTTTGATAATCTTAGTATTAAATAAACCGTGCTCACCACCACTTAGCGATATTTATCCTTCTACATTAGAAGACCATGTTCGTACACCAAGATACTAA
Organism: Tholera decimalis; assembly: GCA_943138885.2. NCBI lineage: Eukaryota > Metazoa > Arthropoda > Insecta > Lepidoptera > Noctuidae > Tholera > Tholera decimalis. The sequence goes on from OW964559.2 coordinate 16,540,203, forward strand.
AGACCAATGAACCCTCACGATAATGTACAACACCTCACACACACGCCCATCCTCGCGGCTATAATGTAATCTGACTGCAGACGGTAATAAGATGAAAGCACTCATCACTCGCTTGCCTCATTTACTTATACTGAAGGTAACACCCCTTACTTGGGAGATTCTGAGGGATTCGGGGTATTTATTTAGTGGATAATGGCACTTGGATTTTTTTTTATAGTTGATAGGCTTGCGTTTGACCATAATCTCATCTGATGTTAAGCGATGATGTGGTCGAAGATGAAGCACTTGATGTGTGGATGTGCTTTATACAACGTGTAATTTAAAGGGTATATACGTACCAAGTGCATGGCTTCTTTGGATGATAACAAACGATATGGCAAGGGTTTAGTAATCCTAAGTATTCAGTAGAACTTATTACAAATTCCAATTCACTGATACCAGAGACCGAATTTTTCAAATTAAGAAGAACGAAAAGAATTATCGTGTTATTGGCATGTGACGTGAAAGTTATTGACCCTCATAGTGCTGTGACACGTTTGTTATGATTGGTATTCAAGAAATATACGAAACCAATAATTTGGTATCAATTCTTTGAGTCAGTTATTTTGTGCTGAAACTGTGCATAGAGACTCCATACCAGATGTTGTCTTCAGCCCTTTTGGATAGATATGGGGTTTCCGTTACACGTTGTATAGACTGAGACCATAGATAATACATATAAATACTGAAGACTGAGACTGTGTCGGTTTCATTTGTTTTGTTAGAAGTGGGATGTTTTGTCCAACAAAACAGCATTCAAGTGATTGACAATGCATAATTTAAAATATTACCGAAGGATAGCCTTTTCCCAACTATGTCAAAGTCGGTTTCGAGTATGCAGCTGAGTATTAGGCTGGAAACAGTGCTTGACTGACGGTCGGCGCTGACCGTCAGTCGGCGTAGCTATATCTATGCAAGCCTATGAATGCGCACTCAGCTACGCTGACGATTTTCACAACCGACGGTCAGCGCTGACTGTCAAAATGTACGGTCAGCGCTGACCGTCGGTCGAGCACTGTTTCCAGCCTAATACTCAGCTGCATACTCGAAACCGACTTTGACATAGTTGGGAAAAGGCTATCCTTCGGTAATATTTTAAATTATGCATTGTCAATCACTTGAATGCTGTTTTGTTGGACAAAACATCCCACTTCTAACAAAACAAATGAAACCGACACAGTCTCAGTCTTCAGTATTTATATGTATTATCTATGGTCTCAGTCTATACAACGTGTAACGGAAACCCCATATCTATCCAAAAGGGCTGAAGACAACATCTGGTATGGAGTCTCTATGCACAGTTTCAGCACAAAATAACTGACTCAAAGAATTGATACCAAATTATTGGTTTCGTATATTTCTTGAATACCAATCATAACAAACGTGTCACAGCACTATGAGGGTCAATAACTTTCACGTCACATGCCAATAACACGATAATTCTTTTCGTTCTTCTTAATTTGAAAAATTCGGTAAGGATAGCCTTTTCCCAACTATGTCAAAGTCGGTTTCGAGTATGCAGCTGAGTATTAGGCTGGAAACAGTGCTCGACCGACGGTCAGCGCTGACCGTACATTTTGACAGTCAGCGCTGACCGTCGGTTGTGAAAATCGTCAGCGTAGCTGAGTGCGCATTCATAGGCTTGCATAGATATAGCTACGCCGACTGACGGTCAGCGCCGACCGTCAGTCAAGCACTGTTTCCAGCCTAAGTGTTTTAAATGGAGCGACTGCCTATCTGATCTCCACAGTTCAATAGCTGGGTGGCACTTTACCCCTTGGAAAGTACCGTATCAGACTTTCTGGATTTTGACTACCCGTAATGACTGTCAAATGTACAAATGATAGCTGGCACCAACGACTTAACCAGTTTTCCGAGACACGGAGGAATCTCGTAAATTGAAAATGTCACCAATCCACGAAACCTAGAGGTATTCCTCGAAGCGCTACTATTTTGAAGCGCTCCTAATGAAGCGCTCCTTTTAGTAGCGCTCCCGATACCATGTTATCGGGAGCGCTACTAAAAGGAGCGCTCCGAGGAATAAAAAAGGAGCGCTTCATTAGGAGCGCTTCAAAATGGTAGCGCTTCGAGGAATACCTCCACGGCAAGCGTTGCTTAATGTTGGAGATCAATTGTGTGGCTGTTATTACTTAACCCCGAACTCCTCGTCTTATACAATAAATTCACCGATCCTAAAGGTATATGTAGATACTTCGGGAATTATAGCGACAAGAGCTGACATCTAAATCATGTGATATGATCAAAATCGATACGCGCGCTCAAAGGCGTATCCATACGCGGAATATTGTCAGATACGCTGACACGTTTCATACGCCTGCCGATGACACTGACAAGCACCTGATGTCGGTCGAATATTTATTTGGCGAATATAACGCCTGTTAAAATCCCCGGCCCGAGAGTGTTTGCTCTCAAAATAAGCCATGTGAAAACGTGAATATTTAAATAGTACGGAACTCTCCTATTTGTTGTTTGCATAAATCACGTAATTGTTTTCGCAAATTAACTGTTTTAATTTGATGGATTGTGTTGATAGAGATGGTAGTTTTATTTTGTAGTTTGTGGTTGTTATGATGAGTCGTTTTTCAACACTACGTAGGTACAAAGTATAGACACTGAATAGGTCGGTAGGTACCTACTATTGAACGAAAATTATCGATCATCATGACTACCATTATTAGTTACTGTGAATTAACTATGTAACAAAGTAATGAAATTCATAACACTAGAACCAATATCTACCAATCATGTCCTATCAACATACTGTATTCGCAAGAGATAACGAAGCGGCTAATTAAGCTAACAGAATAGAAACAAAAGCTGTCCCAAAACATTATTTTATCAAAAGCCACCCTTTGTGAAAACGCACTTAGTTAAGTAGTCGGAAATTCGGCACAAATTGTACTCGGAACTCGGCAAATCCGGGTTTAGTTTCTAATTTCGTTTCAGTGAATGTAATCGATCCACGGCTCCACGTATCTTCAGTTTATATGCGAAATCCAGCTACCGTTGGCTTGTTAAATCCCTTTTCTGCACTGAATGTTACATTAGTTTGCTAGTGTTGCCAATGGTGCCAGTTCACGCCCGCCGAATGTTGCCTATATTATCAGTGTTTAGTTTTCCCATCACGTTCGGCGTTAGTGCAGCACTAGTTTGAAATCTACTTCTGTGCATTGCGACCTCATACCATGCTGTTTTATTTAGTGTTAATACTGCAATAATCGTCGGCTTTTATGGGCGATACATATCTTTGCTGAATTCTCGTTAGAACATGCGTTAATGTAGTTAAAAATATGCGACGGATTTGCAATCACATTTTTATCAGCGTTACTTACCTATTTGTTTATTTTTAGTTTGATCTACCACAAGCTGACTTCCCCAGTTCCGTACGGGTGCAAGTTATCACTCAAGTAACGCACTTTTGGATTCATGAATAAATTAAAACCGTAAAAGATCCATTTCTTGCTTTAGGCGTAGGTACTATGCGGGGAAACTGACAAAGACTGTAAATTTGTTTTATGCTATTAATAGATTCTCGTTGTAGACCATAACACACAACTATTACGGTTACATAAGCAAACCTATCAAAGTGTATTATCATGAAGCGTTTGGCGAATTTCATCATTAAACAGACAAATTTGTACTAAAACACAAACAACAACACACACAAATTATCTCATACGTTTAGCATACCTGCAATAAAAGCAAATGAAATTACTCACGTCTCATCTTTAATCTAATAAGTAGAACAAGACGGAGCTATTACCTAGATGAGTTTCACATTCGCTAAGCAGTACTCTGTGCCAATAGTCTAGCTCCACCGCAATGCAGCCAAAAACGGTGCCCCAAAGTCTCGACCTATATACTCGGATATTCGGATCCGCGGATATAATGGACGATGAGCCGAATTGTGAATGCGTCTCACGCTCCAATTGATAGTGTTTCATAGAGTGCGTGGGATACGTTTTTCTCGTTAGAAAAAATATTTCGATGAAAATGTGAAATATTTTTTGTTTACTCCGCGTAAATATTAAACTGGATTCACCAGAATTGTGAAGGTTTCCAATTTGGACACGTTTCCAATCTCAAAATTTTATCTTTAATCGCGTAATGCGCTGCATGCTGAGACACAGGCTATAAGCCTAGTTTGACAGCAGATGCTATTAAATAGGCACAATTGTTTTTGTTATTAAGCTTACCTTCTGTTATTAGAAAATTGTGTTAACATGTCGCACCTTTAAAGTAAAACCGTTACTATACGAAATTATCAAATTTTACAGGAGAGCCAATATTTGAAACAGTTCAGATAGATAGATAGATATACTCTTTATTGTACACCATAACAGAATTAAAGAAGGACTTAAAAACTACAAAGGGTGTTACAATGGGCGGTCTTATTGCTAAAAGCGATCTTTTACAGACAACCTTTAGATGGATTTGACACAGCAGGAGAAAATAAATTCGCGGGTAGTCCATGGTGTACTATTTACTTATATACAATAAATAAGTAATAACCTACATACTCAATACACATATACATATATATACATAAAAATAACAAAGCTGAGATATATAGAAAATAGTAACATATTAAAGAGAGAGATAGAGATCTTTTACCATGTTTTTGAAAGAAGGAAGGTTTTGTGCTTGTCTTACTGACACGGGAAGAGTATTCCACAGTCATACTGCTTGAGCTGCGAACGACTTACCAAAGAAATTGGTGGAGTGACTCGGTACCTCTAGCCTCAAGTTTTCCGATGAACTCAGAAATTTGGCATGTGTGTCATGGAGGAACTTAAAACGTTCTTTAAGATAAAAGGGGGTCTTAGGATTGAACAGAATACTGTCAAGCAGAGATAATATGTGTAAGTTCCGGCGAAGAAGCCACTTGAGTTTCGTACGAAATTCAGATACGTATCTTAATTTAGTCTAGGTAAGTCTAAGTACAAGTACTTTATGATTTCTTATGAGTTTATATGATAGATATCTGTTTACATTATACATGTGCATGTTAATAGTTTTTCTTTATTTACTTACAAAAATATTTTTTAGATTTATATTTTTTTTTGGTAACGATCTGATTTAACGCTAGATGGCGAAAAAGATGATATTTTGGAATAATTACAAGTTTAACCTGCAGTTTACGTATATTTTAGATTGATGGTATAAATAACTCAATTCGTGAAAATTTTCGCTTAGTAACGGTTTTTAACCGACTTCTAAAAAAGGAGGAGGTTCTCAATTCGGATGTTTGTTTGTTTTTTTTATGTTTGTTCGGGCATATCTCCGTCGCTTGTCAACCGATTTGAAAAATTCTTTTTTTGTTGAAAAGCGAAATCGGACAAGCCGTTTCTGAAAAATAGACAAAAGTCTGAAAAAAAATATTTACATAGATGATCTTTTCGTTTACTCTGCTGGTGAAGGTGATAAGTAGTCGACATTTTGGCTGTTGTAACTAGATTAATTAAAACTGATCCACTAAAAAGCGCGAAAATAAAAACTTTTTTGCAAAAAATAAAACCGACTTCCATATCAAAACACTACAAAGCCAAAAATAATTTTAATTTCGGAAGGCGGTGTGAAAAAAAAGAAAATACAAAACCAATAACACCGACTACCGAAACTAAAATTATTTTTGGCTTTGTAGTGTTTTGATATGGAAGTCGGTTTTATTTTTTGCAAAAAAGTTTTACTTTAAAGGTGCGATGTATAATTATTTTTGGTCTTATTAAATATTACTATCTTGCTGGTTGAATTTATTGTAAACTACTGACTGAGAAAAAGAAATCACAACAATAAGAGACTTGGTATCAAATATGAGTCATCTATTCTCATCCAAGAGGTCAAAGAAATAAAACCTTACCTGACAGAATAATATTAATAAAGAAACAAGGTAATAAAAGCAAATAACAATAACGTCACTAACGTGCACACGACGGACCCACATAAAGGGATTATGATTCGGACACATAACGCTGATGATCCGCATTGTGCATGAGGCTCACGTCCAACCTGCGGGTACGTCGGATACCGCGACTCATCGTCACTGCACTATGCATGAGATACTGCGCAAAAAGTTTTATGATATTCTCACAGCAGAATATTCTGAGGTATGACAAAGAATATACTTCTGTTTCTTGTCATGTTGTCTTACGAAAAATCTCAACGGTATAATGCAGTAGTTTTGCTAGCAATGTCGTACGTGATATATCTTCGTTATTTCCATATACTATGCATATTTAATCAGTCTTATTTCTTTAATTTTTCATATGATGCTCATTCGAACTCAACTGAAATCCGCACAACTCTTAAACATGACGAGTTCATGAACTCGTTATACGTTTATGTGTACATGAAGAGACGTGCTGTAATGTAAATAATAAACCGCTAATGATGTTCTGGTATTGTGACGCTGATCACGTGCCAATTATGTGGGACTCGTGTGCGTAACTTGATAGGAACAATACGTGTGAACTACACGATTGTACTGAATTATATGTTCAGAAAAGGCATCGGTGGATTTAATGATAATTGAGACTGCTGAATTTGTTAATGGATGATTATAATAATCCTGTTCTTATCCCAATTTATTTGGCTGACCCCAACCATTCGTAGTATAATCTTGATTTTTATCTTGTACCTAATAGTGTGAGATTTTACATAGATTGTTTTAATGTTTGAACCCTATATAATCGGAAAAATAAGCCCATTCTTCATGTATTCTTACAGGGTTTTTAGAGTTTGGATTTTTTAAAGCTACATTTCTTTCTTACACTATCCTTCGACCGTGTCCTTGTGTTCTCAAGAACCATGAAACCAATTTCATTCAATGAAATTTGGATACGTTAATACCTATTTTGATAAAAAGCATTGTTTACCAGAAAATCTATATCGCCGCTCTCCCTATTGACTCTGGTAGTGTTTGGCAAATCTCAGATCTTCCCTTCTCAAGAAAATGATACACATTTTCCTCGATTCTGATACATAGCTACCTTTTATAAAGTAGGTAGGTATGTATCTTGAGAGCAATCTGCGATAAAAGGTGGAAGTTAAGAGGGATGTGTATTATTAAGTTGACTGACGTCATTAATGTATGTACGTACTTATTGACTAGGCTTCCATGCTTAAAAAAAGGTGGATATTTGAGAGGCTTTTAGTAACAAGTTTTAGGACTGTGTAATATTTTAGGCTAATTCTGTACATATTTGTTTAAGTTTCAAATTAACTATATTTTATTTAGTACGATGCAATAAATCTATTATTAGGTTCATTGAAATAAATGCTACATTGCGCCACTGAAAGTCATGAACTTCTACCCAAATAACGCAAAAAAGCGTGAAACGGGCCTTCACTTTGGACTTCTGCGCCCGTTCCACTTTCAAATGCGAATTAATTTAAAGCACCTTCCAAACAATTTAGTAAAAGCAATTAACCGTTATATTTTGAACTATAAATATTCAGAATAACCGTCCAGTCCCATCGAAGAGAAATTGCCAATTTCCTGTACCACGGCACAGTCCATATAGCCGTGTATACATAAATAATTTGTTTTCATACCAATTTTCACGCTGTTTTGGTTGATTTATAAGCCTTTACAGTTTTTAGTTTATGATTGGTGTTTTGGTTTCACTTTATTGAGTTCGAAATATGAGGTTTGTTGTGTGTTGTCAGTTAGTCCAGTATTTATTGTTAGTGCATATGTTATTGGAAAATGTTTTGAGCTTGTTTGTTTGAAATTTCTTTGTTATATTTTTTTGCTATAGGTATAATTTTACAGAAAGTGGGTAGTAATTTATTTAAAACTGATGGTTTGTAAATTGAACATTTTAGTCTTTTTTATTGATTAATTAACAGAAAATGACTAAAAAGGTTAGTGACTTTTATTTCAATTGTATCACAAGTTGGGATTTTTTTCGTTTCTGTTTTCTTTATTTTAGGTACCCATATCAGATAATTTATAATTTGTTTTTCTCCATTATTAGCGATCCATTACGAATACTTTTATTAAAATTTAATTAAATACAGAATCACACTTTCGAGCTTTACAATATAACCATATCAAGAGAACATTTTGCAATATCGCAGGTTTCTAAAGCAATTCTAAAAAGCACTATTAAAGTTACAACTAAGCTTATCTACTTGACATTTAGACGTTTTACGTTAATTATCAAATAGTGCTTACACTAATACGTCATTGGCTTACACTATTTAATAATTCATTAATTTGTATAAAATCCTCCAATAAGAAACTGTTATAAAAAGATTGCAGCTATTTCAGAAAAGATTATTTCAACCAAATTCCGTGCCAATACAGTGCATTACAAATTCCAAGTACACAAAAACATAATTAATATCACATACTTAACAAGTTTAGCTGTCAAAACATGATGATATTGCACTACTAATATTGACACTCGTTATCGGAACGTAATTCAGTTCGGCAATATTGAATTACACATACACACGCGGCCAGTGTAATTACATCTAAATTGAATTGCGTTTTTGGACAAATATTTCGCTGGGTTACATTTAATGTTGTAAAGTGTTAAACAAGTAATCTACAGAGCATTTTCCGATAATTTAGTAGTCAGTCACTCTATTTATTTATTATATACATATTTTAGTGTACATCTTATAATATTTCAATAATACAAATAAAAAAATAGAATAGGTAGGTACCTAAAATTGGCGGTTTTATTTTATTTTAATTTTATTTATTTAGAAAACCAACCGCGATACATTAAACGAATGATAAAATATGTGTAATACAGTTTTGTATGGCTAATAATAGGTTTCCCTGTTTAACTTATATAAATTTAGAACATGCGAACGAACTTAATAGCAAAACTCAGAAATATTATATAACAAACAGCATAGGTAGGTACATTTTATACAAATTTACAGAAGTAGTTACTAAGGCTAATTTGCTATTTATCTTTAAATAAGTTTTTTATAAGCGCTTTGAACTTAGGTTTTGTGTAATTGAATAAATCTATTTGTGCGAAATTTGTGTTATATGTCCGAGTAATGCGGGTCAGTACACAATTCTAAAGCCTGCAATACATGTTGGCCGAGCGTAGGCCAACGCGAGCGTTGGAAAATAGCTACAAGGCAAGAAATAATGTCCACACGTTCGACAAGTTCGTCGAACGCCAATGCAGACGACCAATGTAGAAGAGGGTCTGTAGAGCTGCCCACACGTTGGCCGAGCGCAGGCGAGCGCCTTTGATTTGTGACCAAAAACCGACACTGATCCAAAGTGAGGAAAGTGATCACGAGCAACGGCGAGCGAAGACAAGTTGCACCAAATGAGCTCTATACACGTTGGCGCTGGCCTACACTCGGCCAACTAGGCAAGTGACACCGAGCGATAGCAAGACAAGGAAAATATACCGTCTACATGTTGGTATTGGCCTTCACTCGACAACGCTCAGCCAACATTTGTATTGCAGGCTTTAGCGTAATTAGACGAGTGCCGAGGTACATGTAACATTGGCGTGTGACGTGTGCGCCTTATAGGCGTATTAAACCTTATCTGTTCGACCGCCTCCGGGCAATCCAGACGCCCATTGATTATATCGAAAAGTAAACACATACCTACAGTATTTTATAAAATATTTTTTTTATCGTCAGCGTACATTAAGTGTTCAGAGTGTTTAAATGAATCAGTGATATCAAATAAATATGCGTTGTAAAACAAGGGCCCTAAATGGGATCCCTGTGGGACGCCGCTAGGTATTTCAATAAAGTTGGAACGGTTACCTCCTATTACTACAGCCTGTGATCTTTTAATTAGATAGGAGGATCGCATAGGGCAACCTTTTACCTACAGATAACCTGTGGCTTGACAGATTTATAAGATATTGATTAAAGGCTGTCAGAGTGTAAATATCATTAATAATGTGAATAATTTCAACAAAATAACATAAAATTCATACTCACAATAACGAAATAATAGACAAATCAAAATGAAATGAATAATTGAGAGAAATGAGGAGAAAAATTATAGTGAGAATGTTACTAGGTATTTCATAATTTTTCTCAATACTTTAAATACAGTCAGTTTTTTTTTTGTTAATGTACAATAAATAAATAATATATATTCAAATTTAAACCATGCCAAATTAAATAAAGAGATGTGCTGTATAGAATACATAAATACCTCGGTGCTTACACGTTGAAAATTTGGGACGGATTTTCTCTCTTCACTATTACAAAAAGTCTTTGTATTACGGGTTTCAGCTGCCGGATACAGGTTAACAATAAAAGTTAGGTAGCAACGTGTTCGTGAACTAAATTTAACCCAATTTTAGAATTAGGTTCGCAATCCAATCTGGCCCCAACATTCATACAATCTGGTGTGATTTGTATGTCTAATTCTACCCACCAAAAATATTAAGCTCAGTCAACTGGGTACCCTAAAATTTTAGTAGGCATACTAAAAACAAGCTCAATATTACTACGATAAAATCTGAAAAATTAAGTAACTAATAAAGTCAGATCTAATTTCACGGAGTACGGGTATTCGCTTGGGGAACTGAAAGTGATTGCAATAGCCTAGTCGCGACTTTCTAATAGAGACAATGTCTAGACTTTAATGAGGTTAGGGTACCCACTACTTGCGCCCATGAACAAAAAGCATGCCTACAACGCACGTGTGTGCAATATCAACCTTATTATAACTAACCAAGTTATTTTTTTAATTGGATGTGCTTGTTCCTCAATAATAAAGCTTCCGTATATCGGCTCGAATCTGGAACAAACTACAAACATTGCATGGTTCAATGCGTTAAATAAGGCTTTTAACCTCAAACCAAGCTGTTCCTATATTTTTGCCTTTTATACTATCGTCATCGCCGATAGAATTTCAATTCGATAAAGATTTATAGACTAGTGAAAGGTATATTGGAATTTTACTATTCAACAACAGACCTCAAACAAAAAGGAGAAAAACTGAAAAACAACGAAGAAACTCAATTTAAATCCCAGCGGGAAGCTATTCAATTACTGGCGCCACCGATATATCGTTCAGCCAACCAATCACTTGTACTTTACGCGATAAATTTAGGTTTTACACGTAAAGCCTAGCCGTGATTGGCTAACAATGGCTAGTGCCAGCGTCCAGCGATATTAACTGGTACTCCAGTGGTTTATTGACTGCTGGTTTAAATTGACTGTTTTTAGGAATGATTGTTTCGTGTGTACCATGGCTATTTATTGACCAATGGGTTAATTAGCGTATCGTTCATTCTAAATTCTACTTTAAGTGAAGCTCTGTGACTTCGTAGTCCAAGATTGATCCAGCTCATAGTTAAAAGCTTGTAATTATTCATATCTACTAGATGTTTGTATTCGAAGTTTATTTTATTATTAAATCTTCCTTAAACTTACGAGACAACTTCGAGAAAATACTTTCTTAAACAAGTCACCATCAGAATTGGTAAAAATATTACATAAAAATATTTTCTTAGTGAGGTTATAAATAAAACTCCTGATAATGTCACTGTATCTTTCTATTGTGGGTGTTTTACAAGAAAATAGTCATCATAACATTCTTGTTTATTTTTATTTTTTCGAAGTTTTCTTCCAACTTGTTGAGTCTTATACAACAAATTCCTACTACCTAGGGTGTCATAAACTCTATCAGAAAACTTCATAATCTTCCTTTAAATCTTAGTCCTTAATATTCCCTGAATGAGGCATCATCTTTAAAGTCGTTAAAGTTTATAAACCGTATCGCATACTCAAGGAGCTCTATTCATATACGAGATGCCGTTATTGGCATGAAAGATATTGCCTTTCAAAATTAATATGTAGCATCATAACGTTTGTGTTGTCTTGTGGTTCGGTAGACCGTAGAACTTCCAGCGATCCATTGTTGACGCCACAAGTAATCTTTGTCTCTGTGTTTAATGGAGCTAGAGTTTACTTAACAGCTATTGGTTGCGCTGATATACGATTCTTTTCGTTTATATTTTTAATTATTGGCAACACGCATAATCGCTAATTGGTTAGACATTCCCCTTCCGCATATTATCCTTTCTCCCTTGCACTAGACCTTCGTCTATTCGAGAGTGAGGGAGAGAGACTATACCGCTCTAGAAAAATCGATCGCGTCTGGATCTTCCGATGGACAGGATCGGACCTTCAATGGCTGTCGAGTCGCGTTACAGCACACACGCATCGAATCGCATACGAACGGTCGCGTCGTTTTGTGCGACCAATTCGTAGCAGAAGAACGGTTATACTGTGGTGGTGAACTGTGATCAGAGTGCTGGCAGTCCTGAATATCCTGGATTATCAAGGTTAGTGCTGCCTTTCCTATACGACGCTGGACTCTTGTCTTTTGTTCCAACCAGCGCCGGTTCCCGTCAATTGCGTAACCGAAAACTTCTAAGTCGCATACGTTGCATTACCGCCCACCCATTTAATGGTCCTTCGAGCCGGATAATAATCAGCACAGCCATTCCCTAGAATTCGCTAGGTATATCGTAGTTTCGTATTCGTATTTCGTAGTCAACCCCGCATAGATACTTATTTGCCAACGCGTGGCAAGTAAGTACATCGTAATTCATTACGTCGTTTTCGTGTCTTCCTAGCTAATAATCGATTAGTAAGGAATTTCGCAACCCCGCTTAGTAGTTAATTATCGTTACTTGTAAAGTAAAATACCAATCGGTCGAGTCAAGGTTACCAGAGACCGAGTCGCGCACCCGGCCGTTATTTCGCAAAACGGTGGGTAGTTACTAAATATTTCTTATAATAATTAGTTTGATTCATAGCTCATAAATATGGCACCGACCGATATTACTCTTAAAAGATTGATAGCAAAGAGAGATCGTATCTTTGCTCGCATGCAGAGTATTGCAGATAAAATAAAACACATTCATTCGGATGAAAGCATTAAGGAATCATTTTTGTGCGACATCTCGTTAGTACAATCACTACGTGTGGATTTTGAAAGTGCTTTGGATGAAATTGTTATTCATGAGCTAAAATTAAACCCTGAATATGTTGTAGATTATCAATCGCTTTCTGCGTTCGAAGACCTTTTAGGGCGCATTTTACGGGCTGAGAAGAACCTGACGGCTAACTCTCATAGTGAGGTCCAAAGGTCACCTCGATTGCCGCCAATTGAAATACCCGAATTCAACGGAGATATTAAGAATTGGCCATTATTCGTCGCTAGTTATCGTAATGTCGTGCATAATAATGTTTCTCTAACAGATTGTGAGAAATTATATTATTTATTAGGTAAATTAACACATAAAGCTCGTACAATTTTCGCTGGTATTACCCCGTCTGCAGATAATTACCCACTCATTTTCGATTTGCTTTGTAAAAAATATGAAGATAGTCGACAATCGGCAACTTCATACTTAACTCAAATATTTGAATTAAAATCTATTACATCAGGTACCCCTAGTAGTTTAGAATTATTTATTGATAAGTTCGCTTCGTCGGTAGTTGCTTTAAAACATACAAAAGTCAGTGACCTGGCTGATTTTATATTATTGCATGTCGCGCTTAAAAAACTGGACCCAGACACCGTTCGTACGTTCGAATCCAATTATCAATTAAAGTCGAATGGATCCGAAATCCCATTGTTTTCCGATTTAGTTAATTTCGTTAGTGATCATATAAAGGTTTTAGAACGAACTTCGATACCTGTTGCTCGAGTCAATACTAATAAAAGGCCTTTAGATCGTAAATCAAGTAACGCATATGTGTCCAGTTCTCAACCAGTCGCTTGTAGTTTGTGTAAGGAAAACCATGACTACATTTATAAGTGTACGGTTTTTAAGAGTTATAACCCCGATCAACGTTTTAAATTCGTTAAGTCAAACAACTTGTGTATAAATTGCTTAAGTAGTGGTCATCGCGTGTCTGCGTGTGAGTCGACGTCTACATGTAAAAAATGTAGGTACAAACATCATACATTGCTATGTTTTGGAAATAGGCCTGCGTCAAATATGTCGCCGTCACGCTCAGTCGAAGAGCCGAGCGCGGGTTCGATTCCCGCGAACTCGGATGTAGCATTATGCTCAAGTGCAGTCGGCCCTTATAAAGGCTCTAGAACTGTGTTGTTGGGTACCGCACGTATCGTTATTCTAGATTCTCGTGGTCACGAACATTGCGTTCGTGCATTGTTGGACAGCGCGTCTCAGAGTAGCTTTATTACTCGCGATTGCTGTCAACGTTTAGGATTAAACATAAATAATAGACCTACTTGTTCCACTGTTAGGGGTATAGGAGGTTCGAGTAAACCCATTCAAGGTTCCGTACAATTTAAAATTCATTCTCGTTTCGATCATAATATAACTTATGATATTGAGTCGTTGGTAATAGATAGGATTACCGAACGTCTGCCAACCGCGACAGTCGACACTTCGCGACTGTCTAACTTCGAAGACTTACCGTTGGCAGACGATACATATTATTCATCAGGCCCGATTCACGTATTGATCGGCGCTTCGATTTTTCCGCACCTGCTTTTGTCGAACAGAGTTCAAGGATCGACTTCGAATTTATCGCCGCTCGCATTAGAAACGGTCCTTGGCTATGTGATCGTAGGTGACGCACCAGCATGTCCTACTGACGGTAATTCGACCGTATCGCATTGCTGTATCGCGGACACATTAGACTCTGCTGTCCGGAAATTCTGGGAATTAGAGGAAGTGAGTGTTCCCCCGGTATTCAGCCCGGACGACCAATTGTGTGAGGAATTTTACACCCGCACTACCACTCGGGATAGTGAGGGACGTTACGTAGTAGCTTTGCCTTTCAAGGCTGATGTCGAATCCCTTGGCAATTCGCGCCAAGCAAGTGAACGGCGGTTTTACTGCTTGGAAAGGAAGATGCAAGCTTCTCCACAATTAAGGGTCGCGTATGACAGTGTCATCCGGGAATATTTAGAAAAGGGCTACATTTCATCTACGAATCCTGATTCGGCGGGAAGTTCGTATTTTATTCCGCATCATGGTGTGATCCGAGATGATAAGGTCACAACCAAACTTCGTGTCGTTCTCGATGGTAGTTGTAAAACTACTACCCGCATCTCGCTTAATGATCTCTTGTATGGTGGACAGAACCTACAAGGGAACTTGTTCAGTATTATTATTGGTTTTCGTTTGTTTTCGATAGCGCTTTCCGCAGACATTCGTCAGATGTTTCTCAGCATTGGAGTCCGAGAATCTGATCGGCGTTTCCAACGCATTTTGTATCGCTTTTCCCCGCAAGAACCTTTACAGGTTTATGAATTTAATCGTGTCGTTTTTGGGCTTAAGTCTAGCCCCTTTCATGCACTTCGAACTATTAAGCAGTTGGCTGAGGATGAGGGTGACTCCTACCCTCAGGCCAAAGATATTGTCGCTGCGGGGTTGTATATGGACGACTACGTCCATTCCGTTCGCACGGAAGACGAGGGCATTTCCACCGCTTCGGAAATGATAGGTCTCATGAAGGCTGGTCAATTTGAGCTAGTTAAGTGGACCAGTAATTCCCAAGTCGTATTAGATTCGATCCCACCCTCGCACCGCCTGCCAGTTGTCAAGGAATTCGATGAGTCCGACCAACATAAAGTACTGGGCTTGTGTTGGTCACCTACGTCGGACAACTTCGGCATGAAAATTAATACTCCCGCTCAGATTTGTACTAAGCGTACAATATTGTCGTGTGTCGCTAAAATATGGGACGTCATGGGATTTGTCGCACCTGTTGTCCTGTACGCTAAACTTCTAATCAAGCAGCTTTGGCTGTCTGATTGTGACTGGGATGATACTCCACCTGAAGATATAGTCAGGCTGTGGATTCGCTTCAAAGAAGAGCTTCCCTTGCTCTGTAATATAAGGATCCCACGTCACGTTGGTATCGTCGGCGATAGTGTGGTTACTATATTGGCTTTCGCGGACGCCAGTGAGAAAGCATACGGGGGGGTTATTTACTTCCACGTTCAAAATAGTGATGGCAATATCGTTAGGTTGTTGACCGCTAAGTCGAAGGTCTCCCCTAAAAAGGTCGTTTCTCTTGCTCGTCTGGAGCTGTGCGCTATTCTTGTGCTAGCTCAACTCATAAAAAATGTCGTAGTCGCTTGTCAAAACCGCATTATATTTCGCAACATATTCGCATTTTCGGATTCAACAGTCGCTCTCTGTTGGGTACATTCGTCGCCCCATCGGTGGAACACCTTCGTGGCCAACAGAGTCTCGAAAATACAGGACGACTTATCGCCACAAAACCTGTATCACGTGTCCGGTACGGACAATCCCGCAGATTGTCTGTCACGTGGGCTCACACCTTCCCAAATCATTGATCATCCGCTTTGGTTCAGTGGTCCTCCGTGGGCCAGCTTAGACGTTTCAAAGTGGCCTGTCGTCACCTTCAATCCCTCTTCGGTATGCGAAGTGCCTGAAGAGAAGAAACATTCGTTGCTCTCCGCTACACCAACCGAAAGATCTACTATTCTTTCTTTGGTCGATCGTATCTCGTCTTGGAGTAAATTACTTCGAGTAGTAATTTACATTTGTCGTTTCGCTAAACTATTGCCTATTGGTTACCGCATGGCGGCAGCGGATTACAACTTCGCTGAATTGCTCATACTTCGCGAGCTTCAACGCTTTTATTTCTCCACTGAGTTGGTTAAACTCAGGAAAGGCAAACATTGTAGTCCAGCTTTTCGACACTTAAAACCGTTTCTCGAAGACGGACTCATTAGAGTCGGAGGCCGTTTAAGAAACTCGGATTTAAGTTATGATGGGAAACATCCCATTCTGCTTCCAAGCAAGGACCTCGTTTTGAATTTGTTAGTCGATTATCATCATAAATTGAACTGTCACGCAGGTCCCGACCTGCTAATGTCGCTCTTGCGTCAGAAGTATTGGATCCTTTCTGCACGCAATTTAATTAGGAATAGGATCCATAAGTGCCTTCCCTGCTTTCGGCTGCGCCCTAAGCAGAGCTTTCCTGAGATGGCCGATCATCGCTCTTGTCGTATCGTTCAAACCGCTAAGCCATTCGTCCACACGGGCACGGACTACGCCGGTCCGTTTAAGGTTACGATGTCTCGCGGTCGAGGTGTTCGCTCCACCAAGGCCTACGTGTGTCTGTTCGTCTGCATGACTACACGCGCGGTGCACATAGAGCTCGCTGGGGATCTTAGCACAGCTAGTTTTATGGGCGCCTTTAAACGGTTCCTGTCAAGGCGTGGCCCGGTTAGTAGAATTTATTCCGATAACGGGACTAATTACATAGGCGCTAAACGGAAACTCTCGGAACTTCACGCATTTCTTTGTTCGAAGTACCATAATTCGGAATATGGTCATACATTAGCTATAAATCGAATAGATTGGTCACTCAATGTCCCGACGGCTAGTCACTTTGGCGGCAATTGGGAAGCTAATATTAAAGGTTTAAAGTCACACCTATATCGGGTCATAGGCGATACTATTCTGTCGTTTGAAGAATTAAGTACCGTTCTTATTCAAATAGAATCGGTAATGAACACTAGACCTCTTTGTAGGACACTCTCTAGTGATCCTTCAGAGCCGCTCGCATTGACTCCAGCGCACTTTTTGAATCTCACGCCTCTGAAATACTTGCCTGCCGAGGAAATAGACGAGAGAACTCTTACTGCTAGACACGAGCTACTAGATAAGTTAGTGCAGTCGTTTTGGAAGCGCTGGAGAATTGGATATCTCCATACTTTGCAATCTCGCCGCAAATGGAACACGCCGGTCGATCCGGTCTCTGTCGGCACGGTCGTGATTCTTATATCCGACAACTCGCCCCCACTACACTGGCCTTTGGGTGTCGTGGAGGAAATTTTCCCTGACTCAACCGGAGTCACTCGTATCGTTCGGGTTAAGACAACCACCGGATCCTACTTGCGTCCCGTGGTGCGTCTTTGCCCATTGCCTAACCAGTAGTTTATTTAATTCGTCTTTAAGGTTAGGTTAATATTACTTATTAGGTATTTAGTTTCGTAGTTATAGGATAGTAATTATCGAATAGATTAGTTTTCTTGTGGTTTGCCTCACTCTTGAAGGCATCCCTTCAAGCCCGGGGGAATGGTTGCGCTGATATACGATTCTTTTCGTTTATATTTTTAATTATTGGCAACACGCATAATCGCTAATTGGTTAGACATTCCCCTTCCGCATATTATCCTTTCTCCCTTGCACTAGACCTTCGTCTATTCGAGAGTGAGGGAGAGAGACTATACCGCTCTAGAAAAATCGATCGCGTCTGGATCTTCCGATGGACAGGATCGGACCTTCAATGGCTGTCGAGTCGCGTTACAGCACACACGCATCGAATCGCATACGAACGGTCGCGTCGTTTTGTGCGACCAATTCGTAGCAGAAGAACGGTTATACTGTGGTGGTGAACTGTGATCAGAGTGCTGGCAGTCCTGAATATCCTGGATTATCAAGGTTAGTGCTGCCTTTCCTATACGACGCTGGACTCTTGTCTTTTGTTCCAACCAGCGCCGGTTCCCGTCAATTGTGTAACCGAAAACTTCTAAGTCGCATACGTTGCATTACCGCCCACCCAGCTATATTAACGTTCATAAGTTCAAACGCGCTAATGACATTAAAAAATCAATGAAAGCGAAAACAAAAGAACAACAATTTATATCATGCACATGAAAGAATAATATAATAACAAATTGTACCTTGGTTGCAAATCACAAAACCTTTACAAAGAACTTTTGATTAAAAAATAAACTTGAAAACTTTCCAGCTCAGGCGAGGTTACCTTTAATTGAACCAGAATATAAAGGGCATTTTCATTAAATTTTAAATCTCTCGCAGGTAAAATATGGAATTGATAATCCAGGGTTGGCCGTATTTAAATTATTTAGATAAGAAGGATCCTTTGATTAGAGAGGTCGCGTCGACAGCCCCATTGCTGGTATGAAAACTCAATTAATATCTGGTAGTTATTTTAAGGAATCCTAGAGGCTTTTGATGCGTCGTGATCAAAGACTCGACGCTAATGAGGGCTGTGTGGTATTAAATTGGAAGACTGGCCCTTGGCCTTCGTGGCTAATATAACGCCTCATTATAACCTTGAACATCAGAGCTATTTCTTCTATCTTCATACCTGGTAGAAATTACATGATAATAGTATATGTTATTTTTTTTCCTGCAAATGATTTATTTGTTATTCAAGTGAAGCTAATAATTATTAACTATTTAAACTGAAATACAAACTAGAATAAGGCATAAAAAAAATTCTCAACGCTGTCGGCTGGTAACGTACCCAAGAGACTGGCGGCATTGCCACGTTGTATGGCAATGCTTAGACTTTGCCCAAAGTAATAGCCAGCCCTTGGGTCACGGAAAATGTAGACAAGCTTTTTCTAAATTTCTTTAATACTTTTTCTTTTAATTTCGATTATATAAGTGTAGATACAGGTACGTCCGAAGTTTTAGCATCGTCCAACCAATTCAAAAGTTAAGCTCAGAGCTAAGAAAAACTAACTTAGTGTAATATGTTTAGCGACAGCGAAGTCGCGTCTTTCTCTATCTTTATGGCTCATGAATATGAATCCAAGATTCACCGTATAAGAAATAATAGTTTACTAGTTCAAAGGAGTTTAAGACAAGAATATTATGTAGAGAACCCGTGATGTACCCTTGCTGCGATACAATAAAGGGGAACTCCAAAAAGAGAGATTTGTTTTTGGTATGGTGATACTTTTTTGTGAATCGTTATTTTGGTCATATTTTTGGTATTACCCATACCTAGTAATTAAACACAGGTACTTCAAATTGTTCCGTAAGCTTTCTTACATTAAAAAGTATTAAATATATAAAAAAATCAATTCTATAATTTTTAAAAGATTTTAAGATTTCGGTTGCATTTTTAATTATTTTTTGATTTATTATGTTGTGAAAAAAGTTATTGTTAAATAATACAATACCTTCGTTATACATTACCGTTTACCGGGCCCAAAAAAGTCTCTTAGTAATTTGGAATTAATGGAAAATTGTATACCCAATGTAATTTTTTAAATTTATTATAGGCTCGCGTTTGACCACCATCTCACCTAATGGTAAGCGATGATGTAGTCGATCTTAAATGAATGTATAAAAACTTATTTCTGAACGTACGTAAAAAATATTGATGCACGAAATACTCCCAAGTTAAAGTTCAATATTTTTATAATAAATTAAAAAAAAAGAACACTCCTGAACAAACCTTAACATTATTTATTAGGGGTGTTCCAAGAAAAAAATCTAATTCGCCCTATGTTTAATATTCTAATAGCGTTGCCTCTAATATTTTATATCGCCTGCTGAAACCATTTAATGTAATAAAAGTGAGTTTTATTTCTCATAGCTTGTTCCTACTTCTTTTCTGTTTGGTTACTAGGAAATGTTGCTGGAATGATAACATCTTAGGTAATTTTTTTTTTAATTCACGCCACGGAAAATTAACCTTTATGTGTTTTGAAGCAGTGATTTCAAGGAGATATTATTATATGCTCAAAGCTTATAAATTTAGCATGGAAGGGCAGTGGTGTATAATCTAGCTTACACTTTACGGCCTGGGCAAAGATGCACCGTAAAAGTCTCTAAATGTTAAATATTATGATTGAAAATAACATTTTAGTTCCCATAGCAACATGATAACAAAATCCATTTAGTTACTTGATCTAAAGTTTCCCTCAGGAAACCGAATAGCTTCTACAATATTATTATTGGCTTACACTATAATTTAGATTGCATTACCCATTGGCGCAGAGGCACAATGTAGAATACCTTCTCAAATTCCGTTAGGAATTCACATATTGTTTACTGCTATCGGCCATTTGTAACTACCGTTACTAATTATTGTGTCGTTGAACAGTCGAATATTTTAATTACTAATTATTTTCCCATAGCCGTGAAAAGCCTACGCGATAAAGCGAACATACGTAAGTACTATTTGCGCCTTTTTTTAACTACCTCAATTTCGTTGCCATTAACACGGCATGGAATCAACAGAGCCACCATATTTTTATAGGATTATGAAAACTCTCGCACGTGTTTTATATTTTTTTGTCGTAAATTAAAAAGTTTGTTCAAACATTCTCGGTGGCTGACACATCGCTGTGTTAACCTTAGGGATTGTAGCTCCCTCATAAAAATGTTCGATTCAAATCGTGGCGTCTCCCTTGTCCCTCGCCCCCCATACCCTTGGGGTGGCGATGTGCGCGCGCACACAAAATCAATACGGTCCGTGTTACGCACAAAATATACGGTGGCAACGAATAGAGATGTCATGGTCAGCTTATCGATATTAATTAGTTTCGACACTTTAAGAGCGGCCGTAAAATAGCCGGGTGTACTTGGCTTCATTTATTTGTATAGCCATTTTCTGTTCACCGGTCTGTTATAATCTAATGGATTTTCATTCCGACGCGACGTTTGGGTTATTTTTCTGACAATATTTCTGTTATTTAGTTGTTTTCTTCTAATTGAATTAGCTTCGCTTATTAAGTACTCTTTCTAGTAATATTTGCGTGATTTACGACTTTGCCTTAGAAAATACTGCTGATTTATTTTCTGATTACAGTGATTTGGGAACTATCTTGTTAATTTCTTAGGAACCATATTTTTCCATTTCGTAAAATACGAGCAAGAATACAAATTATGCAAATAGTGTACGGCGAACCCTTTCACGTACAAACTAACCACCAACACGGGTCAATGTGTTCATTAGAAGTTAATGTAAATAGGCCTCCTATCAATAACGCTGTCGCCCGAACACTTAGTGCTGAACAAACCGTAATATAAACTAATAGATATATAATAGGCACGTGGCCGATTGAATTATCGATGTCCCGGCGACAAGCGACCCATCCTTATTGACATAGCTCCACACACCATGATTAATGACTACAAAATTTGCACGTTTTACCACGCCGGTTCCCATTTTGAATTTGTAATCCAATAATTTAAATGATGTCTTTAAATTAAAACGTTTTGTTTTATTCAATAGAGGAGTGATCTTAAACGTGATCGGATCGCCATCTATTAAGCGTTGTGAAAAGTTTTGTATTCTATTCTATTTTTTGTTAATGGCAAGTGGAGCCGATGTCGACTATTCTGCCAATGTCTAAAGTAAACTGGAAAAGCAAGTGTGTATGATTTATAGAGACAAAATGGAATTAGAAAAGAAAAAAAAGGTAAACTCAGAATAAGAACGCAAGTCTCTGTTTCTTCAATTGGTACGGTTGAACTTGTTGGGTTAGTACAGGACTGAAACAAACAAAGAATAAAAATAAATAAATATTAAAGTTGTTAAACGATTACATATATTATACCGCAACCGTACAGACAATGTTTGGTACTCCGTCTCACAGTTTTATATTGTTGTGAAAGTTTTATATAAAGCGTTTATATTGGAAGCCTGTTTTTGACGTGACCTGTCCGCATATTAGCCTGACGAGGCTTTTATCATAGTTAGTGCTCGGTTCGTATGCCTATTGATTATAAATTGACAATTAGAAGTACTCGGTATTCGAATCGATACAGCAGTAACATGAAATCGTCCGGCAATAACATTATAAGCTGCTAATTGCAGGACAATGCAAAAAGGTCTCAATGACTACCCAAATTGCCTATTATTTTAATGGGTACGGTCTTTATTGTCACTGAAGCTTGCTTTTCAGAGCTAATTGAGAGTTTCAACTAATATATTTTCAAAAAACACTTTCCGTTGTTATTAAAATGTCTAATTATTATTTCGCTGTTAATTCAGTCGGGTGACTTTTGAAAACAAATGATAACAGAAATGGCGAGAGATGCCATAAAATCCAATTAATTTAACGGGGAGTGTTGCTTGGCCTAGACGTGATTACGAATAAATAACGAAAAAGATCCATTACCGCTATCTTCGGAAGCGGAGTTAACTGTTAGCTTCTAGAGCGAGTACTGAACTAAATTATTTTTTATATAAGGTAAGGTTACCAAATAAAGCCTACCTTAATTTTTTTATTACCTAACTAGCAGGTTTATAATAAAAATGCACTGATAAATTAACATACTTATATTTATTTTTTAAACTTTGTAATAAAGGAAACAAAATTGCTTTAGAAACAAAAATCACACTTTTGTGATAACAAATAACTAAAATGTCACTTTGACCTTATTGGGAACCCTGTGTTTTAATAAAGCCTTAATAAAAACAAGTAAGTATTCAACTTCTTAATTAATAAAAAACGTTGTCAATTCTTATATTAAATCTAATGAGATCCTATTAATTACTTTTGGTCATTTTAAATCAGACTTAACGAGTTTCTCATCATGTAAAGGTACTATATTAATCAGCCTTTTTCATCGTTTTTTTTTTAAACAATCTCCTGAACAGTAAAATATTTTATCAGCGGGTGTGAGTCCAACACAAAGCTCATGATACCAAATGCCACAAGTAATACATTGTCGCATATCGTCAACTCGATCTTCTTTACAAGCTGGACAGTACCAAGAAGGTTTATCATCGTGACCTTTTGGTTTAGATCCCGCAAGCTTATCTGCTGTCAAAGAAGTAGTCTTTACTACGATTCGCTTTCGCGTTGCAGCAACTGCAGGTTGTGCAGATGTACAGCCAGTAACTGACGCTGATTTCGGTGTCTTTGTGTTAATCTTTATCACGGAAGAAGTGCCAGGAATATCTTCTACTCTTAACGTTGGTACAGTAATCTGTGATGTGGAATTCATAGCATTGTCACCAAACAAATCTTTTGTTACCTCTTGAGCCCTGTAATTCAGAGACTTCTTGCGTGGAGCAGTCGCTTTAACTTTAAACTTAGGAGTTGGTTAAAATTTATGAATTTCACACGTGTTTGTTTGATTGTCTGTCTTATGTGGGGTTTCAGCAATCAGATTGCTTTTTGAGAGCAAGGACAGTGGCAAATTCTCAGTATCTGTGCCTGAACCATCTGAATCTTCCACATTTGCAGTTGAAATCTCTTGTTCCCCCGATTCATCAGATGAGACAGCAATATTCTCACTGTTTGTGGGATTTGGAAGTTCTGACAACGCAAAGGGCACAAACACCTCTTCAGGAATAGCATCTGGGTTATATGGATACAACCCTGTAGCGCGAAACCCATTCGAGATATTGGTAATAGTCATACATTTCGGTCATACTTGTGAGAGAATGACATTGAAGCTTGTCTTGTTAAGGGTTCGTTCGGGATGCTGATTGACGTATTTAATCAACTCTTGGTCCCAATGGTCCTCAAAAGAACGATAAACAGATTTACCCATGGGCTGTAATTCATGCGTGGCATTTGATGGAAGACAATATAAAGTAATGCCACATTTCTCAGCTTCCTCGACAATAGTAAAGTCCAGGTGGCACTTTGCACTATCAAATACGAGGAGACATGGCCCTGAGGTTCTGTATTTATCCAAATGATTAATAAACTCTATGGAAGTGTCTGTCGTCATACTTCCTTTAGGCGTCATCTTCACCAGAGAGCCTGGAGGTAAATTATCTTGGAACTCTGGCTTTAGTCTCTTGCCTTTGAACAGTACCATTGGCGGAATAGCTGATCCTATAGCATTTCCGCAGCCTACCACAGTCACACTTTCAGCATGCTCATTCGCTATTTGATGAACTCTCTTTCTCCCTTTGGCTGTCAGAACTTCCTGCTGACGGTGTAGAAAAGAGGTAAAGATATGCGACAATTTTTTTCATCGATGTTGTAAATGCTTTCAGGTTTATGTTCAATTCCAAGTCTATCCAGCACGCTTTTGTATTTGAAAAAGTGGTCGCTAACAATACCTTTATTTAATTTTTGAGCACGAGCTGGATTCATCATCTGTGCTTTACGCCGTGCTAATTCAGGATGTCGTTTGAGAAATAACCTCAACCATTTCTTCCCCGCGGTATGTTTGGCATCATTGAAAGTGTTTGGAATTTTCTTAACTTTACAGAATGAGAAAGCCTGTAGGCGCAACATCTTTGAAGTCATCGGCACTCCAACATCAGCCAAACGTATGATTCTTCTAACAAGTCTAGCTTCTTGTTCGGTAGTCAATATAGCCGACCGACCTAGCTTTCGTGTAGTCGAACCACTCTTTAGATGGTTGCGTAGGGTCCTTCTTTGGATGTTGTATCTGGCTGCAGCAGCATATGTAGATAATATACCCCTTTCTACCATTTTAACAGCGTTTTCCATCTATTGTGAAGTCCATTGAGTCCTTTTTTCCTTGTGGTAGAAGCTGGTGATCCGTTTTCCATGATGTTACTGAAAACAAGTGTTTACTATTTTACTGTGATACTTTTCTAACTGACATAAAACATTGTCCTAATAAGGTCTGTACCTGTGCCGTTATAAAGCCTATACATTTTTTTATAGGCTGTATTAGGGCATGGCACATGGGTAAACAAAACAACAATTATATGGAATACACCGATATTACAGGTTTTTCACTTATGTAAGGAGATGGCTAAACATATAATTATTCTATAGACAAAACACAGCACACCGTGTACGAATAAAAATAAAAATACTTACTGTTTACTATGCCAAAATTTTATAAAAACAAGCGAGCGCTCCGCGTCGTGGTTGTTTTCAACTGCAGGTTCCAACACGCTTGCGGCACGGGCCGCTGGCTGTGCTTGTGTGCGTTAGTTAATGTAGACGCACACTTCTACAAACATTGGCGGCCATTTGAAATCGTGAAGCGGGAAATTTGAATGATAGGCCTTATTGGGACATAGGCTTTATTTGGGTCACCTACCTTACATACACACTCAGATATGTTAGTAGCTGTCTGTCTCAATTGTCAGGGTTACCTATGATAGTCTAGTAGGTAGAAGCCCGAGTTGAGTAATGAGTTAGTACCGATATTAAAATAAGCTATACGTAGGTACAGAGTGAACTTTTCAAGTAGGGTTGGGTGGCCAATGCCATAAATGTTTTAGTTGTCGTTCAATTGGAAAAAATAAACACATATTATATTATTAGGTATAACATTTTGAAAGACTGTCTTTTTCAAAATTAACCCTGTTTACCTTTAATTATGGGTAGGTAGCGAAAATAAATTCTCAAGTCAGACAGAGAAATTAACTCTAGTTAATAAAAAGTTAGGCTGAAAATAAAACGTAATATCCAGACGTTTCATTACAAGAAAGAATTGCCCTCATAATTCCTTTTGACAAAATGTAATATCATTCTGGAAAGTAGTAATAGTGTACGAAGGAAGTGGACGCGGCAATAACGTCTTGAAATGAAAGCTGGATTTTAAAACTGTTGCGTTCTTTGAGTACGCTGAGAATACGTTGTACATTCTATGTTTGTAGTACAGCGAGAACATGTAACATATACATACTCTACTGTGACATTATAGTAACCCTGTTGCAAGTTTCTTGAAGCAGTTCTGATATGCAATGTTATAGTATGTAAAATAATATACAATCATTTTACAAAGAAAAGATGTGACATTTTAGTAATGGAACTATCAGTATATTTTATGTGACATAAGGAAAGTTTATGCGATCCTGTTTACGACTAACAAATCCGATGTTTTATTTCTTGGTCGTCTGTTAGTGGGGAAATAAGAAAATCTGACTACCAGTATTTATTTCTTATAAATACTTTGTTATGAGATCTTGTAATTTTGTTGTAAAAGTACAAATTAAACAAGTGTCATATCTTAATATCCATCATTATGGGTGATTACAGGACATCTAAAATAGTAGGCACTTTACTTAGCCTTTTCATTTTGCCAGTGGCATTAAACTCACCTGGAAATCCTCCTTTCAAATTAAATATAAAAGATATTGTACCCACCACAAAAAGGTAAAGTAAGCCGCAGTCAGTTCCCCAATGGGGGCCCTTTAGTTTAAAATAAGTCAAAGTTGAGTTATTTCGCGGATACAATCTAGAGTGTTAATCCGGGTGACAATTGGATTTCCAACGAGCGGCATGCCCGGTACGTTCCTGTTATGACATAGATTACACAGAAGGATCATCTTTGCTTCTTCGTAAATAAAAATCTTATGAACTTCCTTCTTCTTAGTCGTTTCACTCCTCACAGAGTGGTCGTTCGTCACTCAGGAACAGTTTGAGTGACAAATTCTGTTATATGGCGCCATTCTTGTCGTACCGCAGTCCTTCTGGAACATGAACGGGGCAGTTTGTTGCCGCCTTATTTTGATCTATCCATCTCATTGAGGATCTATCGCACGCTCCTACTTATAAACTTCCTTCTCAGTTTTAAAAAGACATTGTGCATAAGTAAATATGTTATTAAGAGTTGCAATGGCATTCTTAGTAAAGAAATGCGACAACATGCCATCATCATCATCATTGTTACAAAAATTACAATGTCCTAAAAAATTACAATGTACTAGCTTCAAAGCACCAAAGCAACAAAGCCGCAGGCAGCGGCTTTGTTTGCGTGAAAAGAATTTTTTAATGCCTAAGTCACTCAGTAATAATGAAGCATTCTACTGAAGATTTTTTTAAATCGGGTTAGGAGTTTCGACGATAGCCCGCTACATACAACTCAGAAACAAACATTGCCTCTTTAGATTCCATGAATAGGACTTAAAGCAATATTTTTGATAAAAGATATCTTATTCAATGTCAAGTTTCTGTTAACAACCGCCGCATACCAAACAAAGGAAATCCAATCCAGTTGATTCTAGATCTCAAGTACGCAGAAACTATCGCTGCTTCCGAGTCGTGTAACAAAGACATAAAATGGTTTTCTCTCCTTCTCGCCTAGGTGTTACAGCTCACAGTATTCCTTTAAACCACACAAGGAAGGATATACTAGAAATAAATTTATCGCATGTGTTAAGATTCTTAAGAATAAAAAAAAAACATAAGAACTTTTTTGAAAATATATTTGGAAAAACCAAATTCACTTCCTATAGAAAACTAAAATTTTCTTTCTTTGCACGAATCGAAATTGTCAAAACAAAGTGTATTTCTCACAGTGATATTAATTTAACGCAAATCAATGAAAGTTTCAAAATGAGTTTAATACAGTTTCGTTTATTTAAATTGTTGAAACGCTCGCGTTTGACATCTCACCCGATAGTAAGCGATGATGTGGTCGGAGATGAAGCACGCCTACCTAGAAGTAAAGTATTCACTCTTGAATAAAATAATCACAGGTTATAACTATCGGGAAACACAGACTTCGAACTAGTGTATGAAACTAGGTACAACATTGTCCAGTCCGTTAACATTTTTATATCTACGAGTATTTAAATCACAATGATCCTTATTCTCTTATTTATAAGGCTGGTATCAGAGGCACTATAATCTAATGGACTGTAGCAGTTCTTCTGTGTTTACTTGTTCAGTGTTCTACAGCGGGAATGCCTACCGGTAGTGAGGGGTGCGTGTTAAATGTGGCATCTTCCGCCTCGGGTGATATGGTTACGTTAAATACTTTTCAAGAGCCGTTATTCAATCAGTGATTGCAATATTGTCGAGGACTGTACGCGGTTTGTTCTGTTTGGATTTCGGATGAGGGTTGAGGGGATGAACGCTTTGGTTTGGTTTAAACGTTTACAGTTCGGATAGGTACTTTGTTTGGTTCTGAGAGATAGATGAGTAAAATATTCATTAATGCAATCTATTCTTGTCATTTTAATATGATTGCGAGAACACTCTTATATTCGTTTTTGATTAGTGAAGACATTATATTGTGATAAATGATCTTTATTTTGCAAATTGGTTATTAAATAACACTTTTACACGTTCTTTTTTGTAAATTTAAACTAGATCAGGCTGTGTTTCTTAACTGACTACCCTTAGAAGAAATACCGAAACAAACTCACGGGTCCGTCACCGTCCGTTGTATTACGGAAACGTTGTGAAAATCATTTTGTTTTGAAAATACATAATGCCAGAGTTTCTTGCCAAACCGTGCACTAGCTTTTTACGGTGCATAAATGCGTAGTAGACCTTTGTGAAATAAAATTAATTTGATTGGCAGAATACAGGGGTTACAATGAATACAAAAAACTCAAATGGTTTACATACATACATGACAATTAAGTATTTTGTTGGCTTCTAGTTGTCTATGTTTAAATTGAAACAGAGTAAAAAAAAAAAACAAATCAAACATTATCTAAACACAGGCACCCGTTTATCTCCATCCATTACCCGTGTCATACACCACATCATACACAACTCTGATGAGCTGGTTGATGTATCATCATTAATCACTGGTGACTGTCTCTCTCTCTATGATATACTGGTATCTACGTCTGATAGACTGTATAGAATATTCATTTGTATAATTATTATTAACGCTTGTGAGGTTGGTAATTTCCTACAGAAGTTATTTAGCATATCGCTGCCCGGCAAAAAAGTGTCATAACGTAAAAATGACTAATTCGAGATAACGAGACTTAGCATTTTTTACTATTTACTACATCGATAATGTAAAAATTATAGGAGTTAAATAACTGAATAATTTATTTACAAATAGTATGTTTGTGTATATAAACATACTATCTTATATATATGTGTATATGTATATATGTCTCGTTATATAGAATTAGTCATTTTCATGTTATGACACTTTTTTTGCAGGGCAGCGATATATCACAATAGTCGAGTGATCGCAAGCGCGACTGCTGAGCACGAGGTCTTGTGTTCGATTCCCGCGTGGGGTGAAATGAGCTATTACATTTTTCTTCTTCGAAAAGAATTTCTCAGAAGTAGCCCGGGGCTTGGAAGCTGGCAGTTTGATACCCCCACCTCGTAAAGCACGTTAAGTCATTGATCCCGGCGGAAATTTGAACATCTTTGACAGTCGTTACGGGTAGTCAGAAGCCAGTAAATATAACACTGGTCTAGCCATGGGGTATAATTTTACCCAGTTACTGGGTTGTGGTGATCAGCTGCTCCATGTAAAACACTAATACTCGGCTGCATCCGATGATAATGATTTAGTGATCCACCAATCCACACTAGGTCCACGTTGTAACCAATTCCCCATGATATATGTATGTGACTCTTTATTTATTCTCATTAAAAGTCCATCCAAAGGTTGTCTGTAAGAGATCGCCCTGTGCGATAAGACCGCCCATTGTACACTAGTTCAAATTTTTGTATCCATAGAAATGTTGTGAGGTGTACAATAAAGTATATAGGTAATAAATAAATAAATTATTCTTAAAAATTTAATTGTGTTACATTTCCATATATTGTTGACATTGACTTCTATGGTTTTGCAACAACAAAATATGAGAATATATTTGCTTGAAACCATATTAATTGAAAGCTCTTGCAATGCAAGCGACATTCTTCTATTAATAATTTCATCAATATTGTACCTAATAATGAATAATGGTAATAATTATCGAGCGTAGTGTCTGACAAGATTCAATTAAGCAATGTGGTAAATTAATAATCTTTACTCAGCCATTAATAGGCTCAGTTACAACGTAGGCGGAAAGTTACCTAATATAGTTACAGCTGAACTAACAGTAATATCTGAACTTTACTTTAACAATCTGCAAACTAAAGCACTTAAACAATATTAATTGCTTACGTCATCATACTGCAGTTTCAAAAGCAAAATTTACGATCGTACTTGCAAGAAAATGAGCAAATAATATACAGCGTGTACTTTTAGTGCTTATTTCCTTGATGAGACTATACCTACTAACAAACATCACATGTAGTCTATATCACGAACTAGTTTCAGTGTTAACTTCTATTTTCTTTCTAAGTTAGATCCCCTTGTATGGTAAATTTTTTAATGAGTTTTTGCAAAAGTTTCGAATCATAAATACAGCTTGCTCTGAGACGGAGAGGAGATCAAAGTCTGCAGTACAGAATACTTGAGAGACATAGTTTTTTTCTGTAGAAATGCTCATAGATATATTCCGCCTTGGGGTAGACGGAGAACCCTACGATGTTTCACTTGGTCACTTCTTGCTGTGGTACGGGGACTTCACAGTCATTCTTCAGAATCATCCCACCAATGACAATTTGCCGTCGCACATCCCATCTCAGATAAGGGGAGGAGTGGGCAGCTCCTTACACCGTCATAATTATAGATTTGCGTGCGAAAACACCATGCGACACTTACTCGAGCCTTCATGATGGGATGACGTACATTCGCAAGTCCGACACCCGGAGGCGAAATACGGAGAACGAAAGAAGGTATTTTCAGTCCTCCTACGCCTCCCAGTCCGTTGGACACGGATGGGCAGAGAGGTGACATCTCCCTCTCTCATTTTGCTGAAAAAAAGGAAGACATAATAAGAAGAAAAGAGATATAGTATCCCAACTTTACAAGATAACTTTGTCAGGATAGAATGAGACATTAATCAGATAAACCAGCGATAAATAGGTTTTCTAACAGATGCACTGTCTAATTATGCTCATAATTTTGCTTTTAATTTAACAGGACGTAAATGATATTGGTTGAATAAAGATAAATTTGATACATGGTATTCATCTCTGCCTTAATTATGATGTTTATTTGCCTTCTTTCTGATTTTGTCAAAAACTTTAGTGGCAACAATCTCTACAAGTCTTAAGCTAGAGCTTGGATACGACACATGTAAGACAGCAATGTTTTAAGACTTGCTCCACCTAGTCAGACATTTGAGAGACTTCAAACAAGTTTTAATAATGTCTGCAAGGACGTCTATGGAAGTAACAAGCTTACTAATAACTGTTATTTTGACACAAATCTTTGGTTATTATGAATTCCCGACGCTTAGAAATTTGTCTCTCTCCTGTAATTCATACATATACTTGAAACTTCATAGTCATGACCGAAACTAAGGCTCGAACTCGCCAAGTTTCTATAAATCAATTGGGACAAACTGTTTCACAGTTGAGCACCTATATATCTACATATACATATATACAAGTAAGACAGATACATAATACCGAAGTTTCAACAACTTCGTCGACGCCCAGCGAAAGTGGTGAAAGGCGGTGTCTACACTAGCCACTACCACTAAATAGATGTCTACAGAAGGACAAATGAAAATCGCAAAAGCAAGCGCACTCGTGATTTTTTAAGTTTAAAGGTGACCTGTAGATACTTCCGTTATTTAAATAAAGAACTACCTATTATCCAATGGTGGTCATTTAAAAGATTGGTGTACAGTTAAGGCTGTCCACCAATCTTTTTAAATTTCTCGACTCTTACCAGTAACTGGAGTTTACGAGCCAAATAAGCAGTCCATAGAAAAGAGTAATATAAGTCGCTCCTTGTAGAATGCTAATACTCAACTGACAGGGAGTTTAAGTCGGCCATACGTTCTAGATAAAAAATATATGTTCCATGAATTCTAGATACATTAAAAAAATATAATAGAACACATAATATGTAGTATATGTATTATTTTGTTACGTATTTTATTTATTTTAGTGCATTGTCTTTAAAATGTAATTAATAAATTAACGTAGGTATACAAACTTTGTAAGACTTTTATTTGACCTCCATAAGAAGCAAATAGAATTGCTTTATTGTTATTATATACCTTGTAATCGTCTCATAGAAATAAATAAATTGAAGTTGACTGTTTTCGCGCGTCGTCGTAAAGAAAAAAAACTTCTGTACTATCCTATTTTATACTCCAAATTGTCTTTAAAAAATTTCGAGAGATCTAAAACCTTCATGGCACCTACCTATACAAAACGTGGTAGAAACGCAAATATACCTAACGAGGTGGAAATTTAGTTGATAAGTTTTGTGTCAGTAAGCAAACCCTTATAAGGAATTTGGGAGACTTCTAGTATGTCTTTCAAGTGTAAATGGTGATATGTTTTGAATATGTAAAGATATTCCGCGAAGTAGGGTTTTGTAACCTGATTTTATGGTAAATGATTGATTTTCTGAATATATAATACTAGTTTCTGATGCAACAAAAAATGAAATGCAGACAGATGCAGTACTGCGAGTCCCGGGCATATGAATGATGTGTCCTACTAGAGTCATTGCCTGACTGGTAGGGTCATTTGATGATTTTTCACGGAAAATTATTCCACTAATCCGAAACGTAAAAGAAAATGAAACGAAAATACAAAGGAGTCAGATAGAAAATCTGTTTTCTCTTGCCCTTGCATTGAACATCGGTAGGTATATTTTTGAATATTGTGATTGCTCTCATCAAACACAAATAGAACGCTTGAAGCCGAAGCCATATGAGAGTCCTTATAAACGAATTCGGATCGATCAAGTATCAAGTACCTTTAGGAGCGAAGACACGAGTCAAGACTGTATTTATAAATACTCCCACTTCACACAGCTTCATTTTATCTATACTTATAATAAATCTGTAGAGAGGTCAATTCTGTACATCAAATATATTTACAAAATAACTATCAGGGGGTGATTAGGGATCGATACTGATACCAAAAATGCAATCAGTAAAATTTTTGTCTGTCTGTCTGTCTGTCTGTCTGTCTGTCTGTCTGTATACCCGTTATAGAAACAAAAACTACTCGATGGATTTTAACGAAACTTGGTACAATTAATATTCATACTCCTGAGCAGGTTATAGTATACTTTTCATCACGCTACAATCAATAGGAGCAGAGCAGTGAAGGGAAATGTCGGGAAAACGGGAGAAGTTACTCCATTTTTTAAGCTTCCGTCGCGTGTGCAACCTTAATGGTTAAAGCTACACAGAAATCATTTATGACGGAAATGTTCTCCTTAAAATTATATAAAAAATATCCCGCGACAGCATATATCTATCTTTTATGGTTGACTCACAATAACACGTGTAACTCCCGATAGCTTAGCAGTTCGAAGCTTCCTGATTATTATTCTGCTCCGAAATTTAAAACCACCACAACTTTGCAATGGAACTCGGCTAAAAGTAACCCAGTTGCAACAAAAATAATCGAGGCTCAAATTTTAACAGGTTGCGGTGCAGGAGAAACCGTCTTTATTCCCAGAATTCCCATAATACCAAATAATTTTTCATTCCAATTTAAAAGAACGCGATTCCCAGTATCGGTGTGTTATGCAATGACAATTAATAAGGCTCAAGGGCAGACTTTTCGTGTTGCTGGAGTAGATCTCGGTGTCAGTTGTTTCTCGCATGGTCAGTTGTACGTCGCTCTTTCCCGGGTTAGCAGTTCTAGAAATCTTTATGCTCACGTGCCGGACGGGTCAACTTTCAACATAGTTTACCTGGAAGCTTTGCGCTGAAGTATTGTCGTTCTATAGGTACTTAAGCCTCATGTGAACGTGATCTAAACAATATTACCAATACATTAACTTAATAACACACAAGGAGTTACACGCTGACGCAGTCGCGGGCACAGCTATTAACAATAATATTGTGCGGTTCGGTATTGCGATATTTTTCAACAGCATTGTAGATTGACATATTATATTTCCCTACTAAATTACGAAAGTTAATCTGTCTGTTACATCAAAATCACTGAACCGTGAGGAAGGACATAGGCTAATTTTTTTTTACGAAAAACGACGGAAACGTGGACGAAGTCGCGGGCAACAGCTATCTATGCTAATAATATAAGGCTGAAGAGTTTGTTTGTTTGTTTGACCGCGATAATCTCAGGAACTACTGGTTCGAATTGAAAAAATATTTTTAATTAAATAGTAAATTTATAGAGAAAGGCTATAGGCTATATATCATTACGCTAAGGCCAATAGGAGCGGAGCACCAATGAAGAATGCTTCAAAATCGGGGTTAAATTTAACGTTAGCCCAAAGTAACTATTCCACGCGGACGAAGTCGCGGGCAAAAGCTAGTAGGTAATATAGTCGCATAGTGCCCGATTCCGTTGAATTGCAAGAAAAGGGTTTTTTTTAGAAATTCACTCTCTCAGTGGATGTGAGCAATGTTTAATGATAGGAACTAGATATAGAATATAATTATTTAGGAAAATACAACGCAAAATACGCTTTTGATCGTTGAGTTGTGGATACCTGCCCGATACACATACATACATACAAAGTTTTCAGAATCTTAATATTATTAACGTTAGAAAACATCTTTGTTTTAAAGAGCCTGAATGCATTTCAGTTATATATGACACCGTAAAATTGCAAAAACCGTTAGAATATAATATATCCTGCGAGATTGTAATCTATCGATAAATTGTGATCCGATTATAATCCATCGAACTGAAACCGTTTGATCTATCATTCGTTAAACTGCCAACTATTCAAAGGCTGTCCTTAATTGGTTGGTTTTGCTGCAGGACATTCTGTGACCATAGAGATACGAATAGTTCAACCAATGAACGCGCAAGTTGCGTTCCGTTGTATGCTATTTCACAATTTCTCGATTCCACTTCGATAGATTATTAATTATTATGACCAACTGAAATACGGATCACAACTTATCGATAGATTTCAACATCGCGAGATAAATTATAATCTAACGGATTTTGTAATTTTGCGGTGGCATATACATACATAGACTACACGTAGACGAAGCTTCGATCTGAAGCTAGTCGCTTGCTTCACGTACCTAAAGTTAAACTACTAGTAACTTTTAATCCCGAATAAACCTTAAGCAAATACAAAATACCTCCATACATCCCTATGTACTATACATACACAAATCCTATATATTCTTCCTTTAGTTTGATAGAACATAATGTTAGCACATATTGGGGCAAACTTGTCAACTTTGTTCGACGCTCCGGGGCTTGAAACTTTGACGTGACAAATACAGAGGCCCTGTACTGATGAGAAATCAATAGCTTTAACGCCTTCTTTTTGTTTTCTGTCGGTGAGTTAAGTTGAGGAATGTCACGTATCTTTTCATTTATAGGGTTCCGTACCCGGGACCCTGTTACCTACTGAGGCTCCGCTGTCTGTCTGTCACCAGGCTGTATTTCATGAACCGTGATAGCTAGATAGTTGAAATTTTCACAGATGATGTATTTCTGTTGCTGCTATAACAACAAACACTAAAAACAGAATAAAAAATATTTTAGGGGGCTCTTATCCAACAAGCCGTTTTTTATAGATAATGATACGGAACCCTTCGTGCGGGAGTCCGACTCACACTTGGCTGGTTTTTTTTGTTTATTTAAGGTGCTTCAACCACTCATTTACTACATTATTTACAAAAAATAATTGTATATAGTTTTGGACATTTCAAACAGAATTGCACAGCACTGGCAGAAAAGTTGCAAAAACATATTAAAAGGTAAAGTAATTACATAAAATAAAATCATTACATTAAATAATTAGGTACATCACGGAATTTAAGTAGCGTTTTTCGATATTGTAAAACATAATTCTTCGGTGTGATTCATGACAAAGTTGTAAACATAATTTATTATTATTAAGATTTTGAGTAAATTATTTAAAATAAAACCAGGAATATTGCAGATATCGACAGTAATCATGAAGGCTAGGAGCGTCCATTATGTGCTGATATGTCTGTATGCTATTTGTTTTAGTGTAGTGCCGGAATATATACTAACTTACTAAGAATACAACCCTACAAGTTTACCACTTCATGGAAATTATTTTTGTTTCGATTAGAAACACGGTTGGCGTTAGTTTTGTTTAATAGGAAATCGGACACTAATAGATTGACTGGAACTGTTATAAAGTTTTAATTACTGGCTATACTACCTAAATAAGTGTTTTCCATCTTCTGTTTTGCTCAGAAGAATTTTATACAAAGACCCCGCTCGTAAAAAGCTTGAGCTAACAAACCCATGTAAATACATCAGTGGCGAAGGCTCCTTACAACTCGATTCCTACCGGGTTCCCTTTTGAAATATGGCAAATATTAGAGTCTATCTTAACATAGTATAAAGCAAAGTCGCTTCCCTGTGTCTGTCCCTATGTATGCTTAAATCTTTAAAACTACTCAACGGATTTTGATGCAGTTTCTTTCAATAGAAAGAGTGATTCAATAGGAAGATTTTTAAGTATATAACATGCATAATATAGTAGAGGAACACTGAAAATTGTTGAGGTTTCTAATGTGATGTCGCAAATAAACACATTTTTTTTGCGCTTGTTTGCAAACGCTGGCTGAACCCTATGAGATAGATCAAAATAATGTACTACAGTATTGTATACCTTAAAAAGATCAAGAAAAATGTCCTCGATGGCATCTGTCTATCTCTTATAGATAACCCACAACAACCATTTTTTATCCTTTACTTTTTACGAGATATACGAGCACATTTTACGAAGCGATTTTAAGCAATACAGCATTAATCCTTATCCAATTAAGTACCATAAATACATTGTGCATTTAATACAAATCAATATTGCCCTTTACAGAATATAATTTAAATAAATAGTTTCGAAGATATTACAGATTTAAAATGCAAGGACATAGCGGTTGCGGCGCGTGCCGGCGGAGGCACGGCGCGCGTGCCTATGTTGCTTAGATTTGAGCGTTGAATGTTTTTCCCTTGGTAAATTATGTGTCGCACTTTCAAGAGTAATTACTAAAGAGAACATGTATGTCGAATGACAAAAAGGCTGTCAACGATGTATATAAAGACATTCTATAGTATATTTAATATAAACATTGCACCCGTGCGAAGCCGAGGCGGGTCGCTGGTTATTTTATATATGAATATATAAAGAGTAATTTATTATTTTCAATTAAACAAATAATTATTTACGAAGTTACAAGATTTCGAAGTCAGCCACAGGGCCACAGTTACTGGAATTCACGCGTCACACTTGAGCAAGGCAAGCATTTTTTGGGCCGGCTTTCCTTTTATGAAAATTCACCCTTCGCCACTGAAATACATATAATAGTAAAATATATACTCGGACGTGGAATTGTTTTTTTATTTATATAGAAAATGTAAGTAATTTCGTAAAGCATTTACGTCCACTTCCTATTAATTTCCGTACGTACTTAGTATCGTTTTTTTCCCCGTTAAATTATAACGAAGTCTGTTCGCCCCATAAAATTTATGTGGCGATCAAATTAATTTATAGTTGGTGCCCGAGTGATGTACTGGTACTCAAAATGAGTTATATCGATGTTTACATAACAGATTGGTTCCGGAACGGTTAGTTTATACTTCAACGTTTAGCTAATTGAAAGCGTTTGGTTTTTTTTTATTTACACACTTAAACTAACTTTTATTAACTTTTACACCATCTCATCATTTTGACTACACGGTTGGCGCATTGGCTAAGCGATTGGATGCTATACTGCGTCTTACGAGTTCGATTCCCGCACCGGAACATTTGTTTATATGGCTTACTAGCACTTCGCGACTTCGTCCGCGTTGATTTCTAAATAATTTATAGCATAGGTTATAGCATTCACCAATAATGCTACTACCAATTAAATATTTGTTCGAATCGCATCATTAGTTCCGGAGATTACCCCCTACATACAAGCTTACAAACTAACAAGCAAATTTTACTTCTTTATAATTTTAGTATATAGACAGCAGTGGCGAAGGGTGAATTTTCATAACAGGGAAGCCGGACTAAAAACTACTTACCTTGCTCAAGTGTGATGCGTGAATTCTAGTAACTGTGGCCCTGTGGCTGACTTCGAAATCTTGTAACTTCGTAAATAATTATTTGTTTAATTGAAAATAACAGATTACTATTTATATATTCATATATAAAATAATAGACTAATATTTGCCATATTTCAAAAGGGAAGCTGGTAGGAATCGAGTTGTATGGAGCCTTCGCTACTGATAGACAGAGTTCGAAACTCTCAAACTCAAAATGTTTTATTTCACGTAGGCCTACATGGGAACTTACAAAACGTCAGCAGTTAGGGTACGGTTCGAAATTGGTCGTCTTCTATAGAGAAGAACCGGCAAGAAACTCCACAGTTACTCTTTTCTAATCAAAATATAATTTTTACAATGTTTCCAAAATACAGGTTAATTAGGTATGAGAGGATGCGGTATATACCAATTAATACAGCACAAAGGAATTACAAATAAAAAAATTGTAAAACAAATCTAAGAGTCTACAGTATTTCTCCCATTCACAAAAAAGCTTTATATTATATTAAAATAAACTTGAGAAGCGACAACGTTGACTTCAATAATGAAGAATAAATTAATAATAAAAATGAAACAAAAAGAAAATCTGTCAAATCGGATGGAGTTGTTCCGGTTCTGGATGTTTGTGTAAACCTACGGTACAAGAAACTTTTTATAAGTATCTCGTTTTTCTATCTCGTCATATTAATACGGAGAACCTAAAGTGATGGAAATATAGCCTCTTATATAGTTATATTTTCGAACCATTTGGGGTTGAAAGTGTCGGTCCGTGGAGTCCAAGTGCTCATAACATGTTATATAAAGATCTGTCCCGACGCCTTGTTAAACTTGCAAGTCCCAAGGGCTGGTTTTTTACCTTAGACACAGTCAGTATAACGTGGAATACCTACATTGTTTTGGTCCAAACTTATGATTTTTCTGACGCCCACATCTAAGAACATTTTAGTTTTCTAAGATATTTTATTTAAATTTAAGGGGTATTGTGTTACCCAGTTACTGGGTTCTGGAGGTCAAGCTTGGCAGTCACTCTGTATTACTCAGCTGCATCCAGTTGAACTGGAAGTCAAGCTAACAGATGATAACGTTGTAGATTTTTAAATTATGAAATGCTTCTTCAACTAAATTAATAAGTTATTATGTGTAGCGTAACTACATAAATAAATAAAAATAATAAGATCTTTATTACCTCAATTCCATCTTTAGAAGTTCCATCGTTTAAATACTTTATTAATCTTTAACTCTCATTACAAACAATACTTTCGTAGAATGTAATTTAACGTGGGTCTTCAGAAGATTTATAGCTAACTAGCTTCCGCCCGCGACTTCGTCCTCGTGGAAAAAAAATCCCCCGATTTTGAAACATTCTTCATTAGTGCTCCGCTCCTACCGGTGTTAGCGTGATGATATCCCAACTAGCACAAATGGGCTGCATAAGGGCTTTGGAGCGTATCCGATTATTACTTATGGTAATAGACGTAAGCGCTAGAGCGTCTACTACAGACTTAAAGCAGCCGCTTTAGCGCTATTTGGGCGCCATTTTATGCAACCTAAAGTTCCATTTAACCTGCACAACGGTTGCATAAAGGTTCCTTAATAGCTATAACGATTTATTAACGCTATACTAAAGCTCTCATAGCGCTACTTTTGAATGATTTTGAACTACTTTGAACGAATGAATTGATTATAGTTCTTTATTGTATGTCTTCAGTTGACATTACTTGTAATATTTTGGTAAAGGGTTTTCGTCGCCATCATGAAAATAAAACAAAAAGAAGTGAAAGTTTATATTCTGTATTAGCAAGATATATAAAGATACTTAAAACGCTGTCCAGTTTACTGTAGATATATAAGATAATTTTCGAGTAATTTTAACGCGCTTTTATGATATTTCAAAAATTAACAAAAGATATGTGATATTTTTTATTGGTTATACAGAATAAAATTTATTTCCGTATTTTTACGTGTCGATAACTTCCTATTTGCAAGTGGCCGATTGTTTACCGGTACATTTAATGCACATTTAACTGAAAAACCAATGTATATCAACTCAATTTTGCAAGTGAATTATAAGTTTTCTTAAAAAATCATGGCGTCATTGTAATGTAGTCATAACCTGCAGTTTGAGCTCTAATAACTCCCTTTTGAGAATCATAGCGCTAATTTTCACCCTTCTAACGCTTCCAGTGATTTTTGTTCCCCTAATGCAACTCACAGCCACAAAAAGCTCCTATTTTCTTGTTTTTGAGGTTATAAAATGTAGTTACGTACTTATTCGTTTAGTATCCATTTTTATTGTTTAGTGTTTAGTGTTTTTAAATGTTTTATGATAGTTACAAAAGCGGCTGTAAAATGGCGAATGGATTGAGCTTACAAGGAATGACTATTGCTACTAAAGGCCTTAGTTACACTGATGAATTTTTGTAACTATAGTATGCATAAGAGTTTCTATTATTTCTATAATGAAACTTATAGTAGTATAATAGTGGTTACTATAACTATAACCTATAAAAGTTACAATGGAAACCACTGTACAGCTGTGAGTGGCAGAATGACCTTCGTAACTCTCATATAAAGGTGTAAGTGGTAAATGAGTTCTACCGTGGACTACTGTGAAGGCTAGGGTAGTATTTGATTCAGCTTATAGCACCTAAAGTAACTTTTATAGCTATAGACGTTTACGGATGCAGATATGCAACTTTGAACTGCTTTTTGAACCCTTAAAGCGCTATTTTACAGCCGAAAGTAACAAAATAGGCTGCAATTTCCACTAATGTGCTCGTTGGGATATAGCCTATAGCCTTCCTCGATAAATGGGCTATCTAACACTGAAAGAATTTTTCAAATCAGAACCGTAGCTCCTGAGATTAGCGCGTTCAAGCAAACAAACAAACAAACAAACAAACTCTTCAGCTTTATAATATTAGTATAGATAAAGCAGACTATAAATAGATACTTTTGGGTAAGCATTAAACTTGAACAAAGCGCTTAAAATACTCGGAATATCTGATGCGTTATTCCTGAAAACAATTAAGCTGCAAGGATTCCTGGAATGCCTAAATTAACTTTTTGGAAATTCATAGAGCTATTTTTCGATGAAAAGGCTTTACGAGAAATCTATGAATCTGTTATTGAACCAAGTAATAAGGACGTAAGTAAGCTTGAAAAACTATCTACTCTCATTGATATCTCATCAACTAAAATTCACAATTTAGAATCCTTAGCAACTTTAGCTACGTCTACTCAGATTAACAAGTACAAAACTCAGATTCCCCAGAGAACAATACTTGTTGTTACAATGATATAAAGAGCTTGTACGCTACAAGCTCTTTATTGATATAAAGAGCTTGTACGCTACAAGCTCTTTATATCCTTGGGAAATATAAAATTTAGGCTAAAGATATTTACCGCGGGGTATAACCGCAGGCTAGGTGATCGGCTGGTACTACATAAAAGAACATATTTAAAAAAATAAAACCTCTTTACAAAAGCATTCAAGTTGTGCAGCAAGAAACTTCGTAAAGCTATATGGCGGGTGAATATTTAATTTTAGCGTGGATAGTGTTCTGTGGCCAGAACTATGCTATTATGTGAATAGAAAAATTAGGAGTGGAACAAATAAATATTCTTAAATGTTGCATGTTTAGCGAGAGCGGATCATACGAAAGCTAAATGTTTCTTATAAGCGAAAATGTAGAACTTCTAGGTTGTTCTATAACTCCCGTCTTTACATGTAAATTGTCTTTCGCCTAGAAAGGAGCAGCGTACCTTATAGCAGACTTCAAGCCAACCTCTTTAGAACTTTGAACTCGTCGCTATCCTATTAAGTTAAATGGTGCGTGCTAAAAAAAGGCAATATCTCTCCTTCGAAACGAGACATTAGAGCTCCCACAGAAGCGCCTTAACGTTTTATAAAAATTCTAAACTGTATCTACGAAAAATGTTGAAGGCAAATATCGAATATCGCCTAAGGTCCTGATTTGTCTGGCAACATTAGGTTGGAATATGTAAATATGGAAGTTTTTCGTCGCCCTCAGTATTCAGACTGTTAGACAAATGGTTCTCGCGTCGAGACACTCAGAGGGTGCCATTTATCATGCCTGTGAGGAATCTATAGGAAAGAGGAGTCAGCCGCGAAGGCCACACGTACCGAATAGATATTTTTAGGGAGATTTATGTACGGAATAATAGGAAATTACCTTAAAGCTTATAACAAAAGATATATGGACGCAGTTACAAGTTAGAAGCAAGGAGATTATTGCCATAAGTGTCATAAGAAAAATATTCACGTTTTAGTCGATTTCTTAAATTCACGATACAATTTAAACGCAGATCATATTTAAGCTATTGCATAGCTTTTATCGCGGGCTTTGAGCGCGGCGACCGAATCAAGAACATCCGTAACGAAAATAAACCTAACACCTTCTCC
Source organism: Tholera decimalis (assembly GCA_943138885.2). Taxonomy (NCBI): domain Eukaryota; kingdom Metazoa; phylum Arthropoda; class Insecta; order Lepidoptera; family Noctuidae; genus Tholera; species Tholera decimalis. The sequence goes on from OW964559.2 coordinate 16,583,138, forward strand.
GACCGGCACAGCGGTGCGGCGTTGAAAGCCGTGCATCGTCTAACGTCGTTTCAGTTCGGCAGACTTCGGCATGGTGTTTGTGTGCGTGCGACTAGACGTATGCGTGTAGACTAGCTGCTAATAAACCTATAGTTTCAATGATAAAAATTCCTGAATAACCTACATGTATTGTAAGATAATAACAATATTTTAAACAATATTCATTCATTTATTCAATAAAAGAAAAAAAAAATTGTTTTCTTATCGGTCACCACGCTCAAAAAGTGAAACTTGAATTAATATCAAAGAAGAAACTTGAATTAATATCAAAGAAAAAAAAATACTGCACAAATAAAATAAATAAATAATAATACTTTACCGCGGCAGTCCCCGAGTGCCACACTCATTTTATTTTTCTTTTTGATTGAGAATGTATCAAAATACAACCCTTAAAATCTCATATAACTTGGCGAATCCAGCAAAAGCGTATCTCTAATCCATTTTTATTTCAAATAAAATAAAAATCTGAATCGCACGTTAAACAAGAACGTGACTTGTCGTCGATTTAAACCAAATTAAAAAGACATTCGTTCAGTCTGTGCATGAGTTTCTTTTTTAATTTCCCCGTCGAGTTGCGAAGTGAAGGACCGTGTAAGTAAAAAACGTGGAACTTCGGAGCGGGTGCTGAGGACGTTTAAGTACGGGACTTACCAAGCTCGGGACTTGCCAGGGCTGTCATCTCTTGACAGCTCAAATTGTGATATATTATGCTTGAGCGGCAACAAGGGTCAAGTGTATTTTTGTGAAAGATTGGTACATATTTGAATATGTTTATTTGTGTAAACTGGGTGTGATATTCCTTTTTTTAAATGTAATTTATAAGTGTTTTGAACTTGAAAGGAAGACATTTTATTTGAAATGTATTACTAGGTTTATTATTTATTTCATTTACGTTGTTTTATATCCAAATACGCACATAATATTAACAACATATTTTACACATTATTCAACATTGATAAATACTATATTCTTTGAAAAGTGTCAAATCGTAATCGTATTCTTGTATTTATCTAAAAGTAATCTACAACATAAAAGAACAGAAACTACATCCAACAAAATGGAACGAACGAAGACCTACAATTTTTCTTCGTCTCATTTACGTAGGTACCTAACTAACAACGAGCAGCGACTCACCGAGGCAACTAATTAGTTGTGACAGCCCTATTTTTCCCGGTCCTTTAGTGTCGTAGTAACAAGTGTCCGTGGGATCTGCATGCATTTGCATAAAGTGCCAAGTTTCCGGACTTGCGGGAAAGCCCGTCACTACTGGTAGTTTTATTTGTTGAGCGATTGCATTTTCCGAGGCTGTCTACCTGACTTTAATTTTCTTTCAGTTTCAAAGGTCTAGAATCTCTTGGGATGATGGGAGACTGCATTGGTTGAAATGCTGAAGTTGTAATTTGATTTTATAGCTACTTACGTTCTAACTAACTTCGAATATAAATTCTTAGAAGGTATGTAAGACTACTCAATGACTTTAAACCCGACGAAACTATTAAAAAGCTTACGATTGTAAAATTATAATCTTGATTCTATTCGAACTTAGGAATACTCAGTATGCCAAAAATATGTAATACCTATTGGTAAGGTCTAGAAATTTCTTATATATATTATGAGTGCAAGTATGCTTATGAGTACATATATCGGTTACAATTTATATTATAAGAATAAACATTACTTTATTATTACAAAAGTCACTTAAAATGGGATATTTACCATGTGTATTTATTGTTTTGATCTCGAGTTTTTAACCGACTTCAGAAAAAGGAGGAGGTTCTCAATTCGGATGTTTGCTGGTTTTTTTTTTTTATGTTTGTTCGGGCATAGCTCCGTCGCTCGCCAACCGATTTAAAAAAATCTTTTTTTGTTGGGAAGGGTATACTTTCCAAATGGTCCCGTGAAAATTTTATCGAAATCGAACAAGCCGTTTCTGAAAAATCAACAAAAGTCTAAAAAAAATATTTACATTGATGATCTTTTCGTTTACTCTGCATTGTGTTTTTTGTTCGCGCGGTTTTAGTTTTTTGTAGTTGTAATTTGGCTTTTATAACTAGATTAATTACAAATTGACCCACTAAAAAGCGCGAAAATAAAAACTTTTTTGCAAAAAAATAAAACCGACTTCCATATCAAAACACTACAAAGCCAAAAATAATTTTAATTTCGGAAGGCGGTGTGAAAAAAAAAAGAAAATACAAAACCAATAACACCGACTACTGAAATTAAAATTATTTTTGGCTTTGTAGTGTTTTGATATGGAAGTCGGTTTTATTTTTCAACCGACGACAAAAAGAGGAGGTTATCAATTCGACGCGTATATTTTTTTTTTTTTTTTTTTTTTTTATGTATGATCATCGAGTACTCGAAGACGGCTGAACCGATTTGGAAAATTCTTTTTTTGTTCGAATGGGTATACTTCGAAATTGGTACCATTATCACCAAAGTCAGGATCTGATGATGGGATCCTGGAGAAATCGAGGGAACTCTTCAAATATTATAGGCACACCTATGGCGTTTTGGGTATTTCTTATAGTAACTTGTGCAGTTGCTCTCAAAAAGTACCATTTGGGGAAGTGGAACTGATGATGAAGACCGCAGATGGCCGCCGAAACTACTCAATAATAAGTATTAAGTGGATTGCGATTCGATTACTTGAATATGGATGTTAAGCACTTTATGCTCGTCACAATGCATATGGTGATGTAGAGCTGATGGTGAAGTACCAGGAGAACTCCTCAACAATTAACGGCCCAGCATTGGGAAAAGCAATATTTTGTAAAAGGTTATAAGTAGTTGACATTTAGGCTCTTGTAACTAGGTAAATTAAAAATCATCCAACTAAAAAGAGTGAAAAAAAACTTTTTAACAAAAAATTAAACCGACTCCCAAAAAACACTGCAAAGTGAAAAATAACTTTAATTTCGGAAGTCGGTGCCAAAAACGAAAAAACAAAACTAAAGACACCGACTACCGAAATTAAAGTTATTTTTCACTTTGCAGTGTTTTTTGGGAGTCGGTTTAATTTTTTGTTAAAAAGTTTTTTTTTGCAAAAAAGTTTTGAGTGATACATGTGACAGTGCTAGCGGTGTCGATCACAAAAAATGAACGAGAAAGAGGGTAGACTGATTCGTCTGCTCATGAACGTCCACCCGCAGTCTTCAGTTCATCAGCGCTTGCAACAGTGCAGAAATATCGGGAACTCAAAACAATAAGTACACATGTTAATATCCCGTTTTAAGTTCTAATGATACTGTGAATGACCATTTTAGCATAAAAACTTATAAAGTAATTTAATGTATTCATATGACTTGCGTTAAGTGAAGGATGTCTGGGACACGCATATCATTGGGGACTCGTGAATTAATATGCAAGAGAGGTTTGAAAAAGGGTATGTAGTATAGTTTTATTATAATGTATTGAATTTTCATTTAAGTAATATTCATAACACAAAGTCACAGCCAATCTTTTCATTTCTAATAACATATTGTCACTAGAAGTACCAACCAAAGCTTTCTTGGGAATCTTATATACACTACTGAAATAGCTTATATTCTTGGAGAAATACACAAAACACAGAAACGCAACAATTAGACCAACATTATATTAAATGCACATAACTGCACAAGCATTCACGTAGGCATTAACGACCTTTTCATTTGCCAAGATCCGCCTCAAACCACATTGACCCCATCTATCCAGTATTAAACGCCACCTGATCAGATAAGAGTCTCATAACCCGACTACCAAGCTCGCCTCTTACATTAAAATAAATACTTGTGTTGGCGACTATTCGCAGTACTTAGGGCTGGGCGGCACTTTTTGGTGCCAAGTTGGCAAATGTTCAGCATTGCCGCGCCTACCCAACAATGCTCGATTGTGTTTACAGTGTTTGTTACTTTTATTTTCTTTACATAAAATTGGAAAAGCAACTTTTGTTGGTGTCATGTTTATATTGTGCGACTAGTAACAATGTAACTGAAAAAATAATAGTGTTATAAACCCGTAAAACTGTAACTAATATAAATTTTCTCAACATATTTATTGATTCAAATTGTTTTCGCTTTAACAAAGTCAAAGAACATTAAAATGTGATATAATCCAAACCCAAACATTTGATAAATCCCATGAAAATTAGGTGAAAAGGGTCTCAACGCCGTATCATGACATAATACTTTAATTTTCCGAGCTTGCTGTTAATTTCCGACTCCAGATATTAATTGCTCACGTAGGGATGCTTGCACATGTTACAAAATTAAGATGTTGTATGTCCAAAGTTTGTGTCGGGTAATAAATGTTGCGTCGTAAAGCATGGGCCATGGGGGCTATAACATAGACATTTTAGCTTTTAGATTACGACCTCTCTTATCGTTTGATTAACTAGAAACTTACTGGATGAAACTTAGTTATACTTCAGGCAATATGGTACCAGGAAGGTAGAAACGATAAAGAAAGAACAAAATGTTATTGCAAGACTAATAGACAGGAATATTTTTAACTGTTCTATTTCAAGCCACACCTTTAATCCAAAACAGCTCGAATTGCTTCCAAATAAAAAAATAAACTTCCACAACACGCCCTCTGATAGGAAATTCAATCAAAGCAACAAAAGAAACGTTCTCAAATCGAAATAGTTTTCTAAATAAGCCGGAACAATTTTGTAAAGGCACAACTTTAGCAATATCCGACAGTCGAGTGTCGACACTCCGGCACTCTCGACACTCCCTGACACCGCATTGGTCTCCGGTGTACGTTCGATACGATATTAAATACACTGGAGGACGATGTAACTTCTAACTTTTATCCAGCCCAGTTTATAAGTCGACGACTTATGAATCGGTTCGGGAAAATCTATTTTTAAACTGAATTTGATAAGTTTATGTCTTGTTTTAAGTGTTACTTTGAAAGTGGATAGCTTAATTTATTAACTTCTAGTTTAAATTTATTTTTTTACAGAAATTTGTTCTATAGAAACTTTCTCTTAACAAGCACATTTGTCTGTTATGTGGGTTAATTTCAAAAAACTTCCAGCCTTTGTAATCATTTTGGGGTAAAAAGGTTCAGTAGAATTAATTTTACGCTCGCAAAAGCAGCAGGGGGCTGCTAGTAAAGTAATTAGTTAGATAAATGTAATTGTCACGCCTGTATTCCCCTGAAGGGATGCCCGTAATAGACAGAAACAGGCCAGAGAGAATATTAGTGAATAGTACTGTAGAAATAGGAGCAAGAAGGTTATGTATTAGTTATGGGACCAGTAATACTCTTTGTGAACTACACTACCTTATTAAAGCTTCCGCGTCGCGTTTTCGTAAGAATTGTTCCAAAACTGCTTTACAAGTGTAAATCAATTTGTGGACCCGAAGCTAAACGGGAAGAATATCAACATTGCTTAACATATTTGATCAAAGAATTTTACTTCAAAATGATCGGTTACTAACCGATCATTTTGAAGTAAAATTTCATAAAATTATTAAATTGACTCACGCTATGGAACTTATTAAGATTACATAATGGGGGATTTGTAACTTTTTTGGAGAAGTTTGTTTGTTTGAACTCGATAATCTCGAAAGCACTTGGTAGGTTTGAATAATTTGGCATGGAAGTAGCTTGAAGCTTGAGGAAGGTTATTTAATTATTAGGTTCCTTTTTACCCCACTGCAAAAAAGCAAAGTTATGTTTTTAACGTGGTAACATTCACGGAAGCGAAACCCCGCGCGAATGCCAGTTTTGTTATCAATATGTATGGAATCTTTTGCGAAACTCTTATTTGTGCATGTCTAGTTGTAGGTATTAGTATTAAAGTCAATGATTCGACTTTATGTAAGCATTAAATAGTCTTTGACTACGTAGATAGTTTATTTGCCTATCTCAGTCCCACATTGCGAGTTTTCTTTAAGACAATCTATTTTAAGTATAGTGAAACAATACTTAAAATAGAAGTTCGATACTTCAATTTTATATAAAATAGATTTTTTTATATACTACTTTACATACTACTACTAGAATATACATACCAGATATAAGTGGGGCTTTAAGGTTTAAAGGTCTTAGGATATTTAAGTCATATAAAAATATACTAACCGCATAAATCACGTAAGCACTTATTTCTGTACATAATGTCATATAATATGACGGGTAAAGTACCCCACTATACTTTACTAGACTTTATTGCCTACAGAATGGTGGAAGACGTAGTCTTGAACCTAGAACACGCGTAGGTTTATAGCTTTGCAGGGTAACCATAAACCCATAGCTCACCGAAATTAGTAGGTTTATTATGGGTAGTAAATACCTTTCTTATATTACTTAACGTTTATAGAAAACAATTGTAAATTTTGATAGGCTGACTTTTTCTATCATGAAGTTTTTTTTTACAAATTATATTCTCTACCAACACAAAAATAGTTTGGGATAATATTGGTCCCGACACTAAATTGAGCTAAACAATGATTTACAAAGTCAATTGAAACAGCAAACAATCCAAACCAAACGTATAGTTACTGAAGGATATTAATTAATTGACGTCAAGAAGTCCTCGGAACCGAGCTAGAAGACTCGACCGAACCAGACTCAATTACATATTTAAGTTATTCCTAATTCTTAATAAGAGATTTTTGCGCAATATCGGGTATTAAACGGACTATGAGAGTAGGAGCAGCCCTGTTACGGGCGTAATTCCTAAGAACTTTCCGTTTTACAATACTAGAGTTTCCACTTAACGTTGTCCGTTTGATCGTACCCCCGTACCTCTTTACCCCTGTTTGTTTTTAGTTCCGTAGACGCAAGCAATTGTTTACCGACTCGCAGTCGACAAGTCCGACTTAAATGAAGCTGCCTGTATTTATTGATGTTTATTGTTCTGTTTTCATATTGCAGTATTATTTTTCTTAAAGCTTGATTTATTCTGTGGAAATCAGAAGGAGTTAAAACTAAAAGCAATCTCTAATATAATCGAAATATTTATTGTATATATTGTATACTTCGCAAAATTTAATTTCATAGAAATTATGTATATTCCGTTTTTCCGGGTAAATATCAAATGACCGCTTTGGGTGGACTGGAAGGGAGTGTCAGATTTCTACTGAGTAAAAACCCACCCTGTGCCTTCAATTACCTTTACGTTCCAGGGCCGCGGTATCTCGTTGGAACATTCTCGCAACCATGGCAGGCAATTGCCCTATTGGACCCCGTCTCGCGGCGCAGGTGACGCGCCGTCGGCTTGGAATGTTTATACCAACTTCACTACGGCTAAGTGACCCAAGTCAATTTAATAGTTTCTCCAGGACTCATCAACCATTATTGCCTCGACACTACTCTGGTACATTGTGCGTACTTTGTGTCATTTGTATCATGACAATTGCGCTTAAAATGGGTTAGATACATCGCGCCGGAAATCGGCATGTCCTAGAACTGCAAATCCGAAAGCTTGTGACAGACGGTGGATTACTGCCCATTCCCTCTTATAGACAGGAGTCCTGTGACATAGCAGCAGGAATATTATCCGCTGATTATTATTATGTGAGAACCCAAAAACAGGAAACATAAAAACACAAGAATTACAAATTACAATGACAAATTCGTTTTGCCCCCACTACCTACTACCCCCTAAAACTTTACATTGGATGGCTCTTGTCACTCAGTGTACTAACGAGCTAAGTTCTAACTTCACAAGACGTGCCTTAACTAATGCCTAAGAACTATTCAAGAAACTACCTATCATTTGGACTAAGTACGAGTTTGTAGGTCGGTACAATTGTAACTGAAATGTTAAAAGTTTTGCTGTTATTTACTAGGCTGTGCTTGTAACTTATACGGTTGTATATAGGCGTGTTATAGCGGTTCTTACCAGCCTATAGACAAGCTTTTATTGTCTTGTTACTTGTAACTACACGAAGGCCTTATGGATGTGCCAGCGAATGGTGTAAGTGTAATATGCTACAGAGAAGACATGTGTTTTTGTTTAAAAAACACACAAAGAATACAAATAAAATATAATATTACATTTCGGATGACGACAAGTTAATAGAAGATAGAATATACTTTATTGTAGACCAATTGAAACACACTTAAATAACAAACTTGCTTGAAGGGTTTCCAAAAATGTAGCGAAAAACCACGCCTTGATAGCACCAGGTGCATTAAACTGCCTAAAAAGTGATCTGGATCTTCTTAGTTGTTTTTAGCGGTCAAGTTTTCGTGTTAGCTAGATTTTAGAGGTTCTCCCACTTTGAGTGCATTGGTAGGGAGTGACGTCAGACGTCTACTGTCTAAAAATCCACCCTGTTCTTTTCTTGCTGTTTGCCCTGGTCCTTACTTGGTTTGTTGTTGTTCCGAGGCAGTGATATATTGTAGGAAAATTTAATTAATTAATGATTTATAATATTAGTATTTTTTTTATACAAGTAGTATGTATGTAGTGCAGGCAGCGTTCTTCTTTTAGCTACTTATTACTTACTTAAGCTAATAGTCAGTATAGACAAATTAAATAAATAAATAGTAGGATGGCAAGCTGAATCAGCAAATAAGTTAAATGTGATATAAGAATAAGGAGCAAAAGCCTGAGAATACTTGCATGAAAAGAATCGTTTCCCAATAATACTTTGTCCTATATATAGCTTACAGTTTTTATAAAGCATCCTTAAGTTACTAAGTTAAAATAATCATAAAACATCGTTGTTTCATAACAACTTGTACCAAAAACAAAACCAACTCCTCTCTGTGTTCATACAAAATAGACAATTTTAACTAAAATGTTGGACTGTTTTAATTAACCAACCGAGAGAAGATGGCGACGTGAAAAGTCTGTAATTAAAAGTAACAAGTCAAGTGGAATTCTGGTAACGTCTTGGGAACTGGTGAAAAAACTTTAGTGGGAATTCAAGACGGTAGAAATTGGGCTGTTATTAATTAAATTGCTGAAAGCATTACAAGCGATATTATATATGTTTATTGCACATAACATAATAAAATAGCCTACAACTTTCGCACTGCTGAGACACGGCCTTCTTTCTGTGAGAGGGAATGCGCCATAATACACCACGCCAGCCCAGTGTGAGTTGTTTGATATCGCATGTCTTCGGATGTTCAGTCCTAGGACAAGCTAGTTTCCTCACGATGTTTTGCTTTACCGTTTTATATAGTAGGTACTATACTCACGCGGGGCTTCGCTCCCGTGGATTCTATCACGGTAAAAACATAACTCTCCTTTTTTGTAGTCGCGTAAAAAGTAGCCTATAACCTTCCTCAAGCTTCAAGCTACTTCCATACCAAATTGCATCCAAATCCACCCAGTACTTTCGAAGATTAGCGCGTTCAAGCAAACAAACAAACAAACAAACTTTTCCGCTTTATAATATTAGTATAGATACAACGTGTAACAGAATAAACGCAATTCCTAAAAGTAGTTGGTTCAGAATCGGCTTCTGTATCGATTTCCGTCATAAAAAATAGATGTTAAATTTTGATGGAATAATCTTTCATTTAACTTAACACATTCGCTGACAGTACGTCGAGGGACGGGCCACTTATTTTTAAGAGTAGGTACGTCGTGGAAAATTCTACTAATGTATAATAATATTGTATGTATAGGTAATCATTTACACGTAATGTGGTGTCAGGGTAAGTGCTCACTGTCAGCGAACGTGTTAAAATGGAAACACAGTATCATGACAAATTAATACAATCCTTAATTCAAGGAAATTGTGTGCATGTCGCGTCGGCCGCTAACATTGCATGAGTGTATGTGTCTGCGTAAGGATATTGTATGACGCACATACGTTTTGCGTTTAGTAAGGATAACTATTTAATAAAAAATGTCTAGGTTTGGTTTCAATTTATTTAGTTACGTATGTTGTTTTAGACTTATAATTTAATATTCTAATTGGGGTGTCTGAGGTATTGCGATTAATTTGTTACACGTTGTATAAGTAATGTGTCTGTCTGGGTTCGAACCTACGACTTACAACTTATAAGTAGTAAGTAGTAGTAATAAGAGTCTTAAGTAAGTCTTAGTAGTAAGAGTCTTCAATGTTACACAAGCTTACTGAAAAACTGAGAAGAGTCCGCCCATGTAACACTATTGTACATAAAGTTTAAATAAATAAATAAGAGGTGTTTTTGTTTCTTTCCAAGAAAAGTGGTTGTATGCAGGTACTATTTGCAAAATAAAACCATCGTAGCATTGCGGAAAATGTTTCCCGAAACAAAATAGCTACCTTAAACATGTAAATCACAACATAAAAATCGAAGAATCCTGTTCAGAATAATATTTCACTGTTTTCAAGATCTGATAAAGATAAATCTCTGTTCGTTTATGAAAAATCGGTAAGAGTTTTGCATAAAAATTGTAAAAACGCAAATATTTCGTCTTTACGACGAGGTTTAACGATCCCTTCGTCGTTAAACAGACGGAATATATATTTTTTTATTACAGCCTTCGTGAAAAGCAGAAGCTGGACTAAGCTATGCGAAAATTAATCCTTTTATAATATTGTTTTTCTAAATTAACTTTGTGGAACGGCAAAATGTAAGTACCTTCTGGCTGAGTTAATAAAATCCTTACCTTATTTTCGGGTTAACCGAATAAGTTTTTTTGAAACAGCGATACTAAGAATTTCCATACTGAATGCGATCGGAGTAATTTTTCAATTTCCGTTTATTTTACTGGCTGCTTTCATTGTTTAGACTTTGAATAGCATTATATATCTTTTCTATTTCGACGCTTAGTCTGCTATCAAAGTACATTGCCCTGTTTGTTTACGAACGATCGATTAATAATAGGTTTGAAACTGCAATATGCAGTAAAGCTAATAGAATTACCGTTGGTAAGGGCTGACGTGTATTAGGTTACGGGTTGATGACCTTTGCTTGGAAAATGTTTGTTTCGTGCAGAAATTTTTGATTTTTTTAAGCGTTCGAATTTTATATTTAACGTTGGGTATTGTTCTTTATGCTGATGAATTAACCTTTCTTTTTATTTAGCAGAAAAAAAAATATTTTATAAAAAAAAAACATTGATTACAAATCTTTTAGAAACTTTTATCTGGGCTTAGATTCTTCTAGAAGATCTACGTAGTTAGGATACCAAAGAGGTTTAATATAAAAGTTTAATTACTTTATCATTTTTATGCGACTAATATCTTATGGATTCAATGTTCAAGAAAATAATACTAATCACTTGTGCGAACAACGACCCGGTCTGTTCTTTAATAACCAGTCTAGGAGACCTAAGGGGAGTCTAGGCCAGACTCCCCTTGCCTGCCGTTGGTCTGTCTAGACTAATCTGACAGGTAGAGGTCTGAATGTTGGGACAAATTGGAAAATTGATTGGTAACATTAATATTACACTTTTTCGTTTTTGATATTTACAGAGGTAATTGCATCTGTACTTACTATTAAGTATATGCAACATCTGTTATGTTGCATATACTTAATATATAGAAGATTGGTATTCAGTAGGTAATATCAGTTGTCATTGATTTTTTAATAGCTGTGAATTAAAATAAAATAACTTTTAATTATGTCTTTGACATAGACAGGCATTATAGTAAAAATGGTTTAAATTAAAATTAATGAAAACTGAAACTAATATTGGGGAGTCTAGAACCTATTTATAATCAAGGTAATTTATGTTTTATTCATTTGGCTAAAACCATACTAGATTAGAATTAGAAAAAGAAGAATTAGAATTAGAAGATTAAAAAAAATATAACCATAAACAAACAATACTGATAGTAGGTATTGTTTGTTTATGGTTATATTTTTTTTATATTCCACGACTTTCACACAACGCCATCTAGTCCCAAACTAAGCAGAGTTTGTGCTATGAGTACTAGACAACTGATAAACATACATATATATTTATAAATACATATATATTGGTCAGGACTACAATAGGCCAGTGCAACGCTAACTGGGTGTCCGAAACTGTCCACGGTTCGTGGAGCTATAAACGTTGCTTACAATAAATAATGAAACAAAGGCCTACTTAAACATAATAGCCTCTGAGGCTTTATAAATACCACTAACATTCTGTGCTGGGTTCGCCAACTTCGACCTTCCTAGGTCACGCCCAGGTGTGATATGTATGTAATATGAGGTGAGTAAGTGAAAGTGTGATGTAAATCAAGTGTGTGGACGTTCACAAGGCGCCAGTCTCCAGATGGCGCGGTTACAACAGCAATCACAACACAACTCGTTTCCAGCAAAAGCGCGTGCCACGCGATGGTAACCAACCGGCGAGGAATCCCAAAATATCCCGGGTTTTTCATCAAATGGGGATTACAACTTCAAACAATAGATAATTCGCGACCAAATTATCGGTTTCAAAAGGGCGATTCCAAACGATATTTTTCCAATTATAATTATCTCAACAGGGTCCCATGACCGACATTTTCAACAAGAAAAAAAAGTCTATCTGTCAAGTCAGAGAAGTTATGTCAAGCCCACAGATAATTAATGTTGGCAGCCAAAAGGTGCGTTCTGTTTCATGTCGGACCGAACACATATTATAGATAAATTACACCCAGAAAAAGAACAAATGATCATGCTCATCACACAAACATTTATCCTGGGTGGGAATTGAACCCACGATCTTGCGCATAGCATTCAGGGCCACTGACCACTAGATCAACAGGCCTGTCAAAATAATACTAAGTGGTTATAGCAATAATTAGGTGTATTTGTTTTAATGAAGCACGAATAGAAATAAGAACATACATTACGTTATATTTTTTTTTATAGGATATTTTCAAGATTTTTAAGACATCAACGAATTTTTCGTATTTTGTCCCTTTGTCACGTGTAAAATAATCGTCAATCTACATTTTTCGACAGTTTTTTTTTCAATCGTATAATTTCCGTTCTTTCAGGCTAGCAGTGGGGCAGAGCCCCAGGTAGCAGTTCTCTGCGAAGCGGGAGGCACCTATCACCCGCAGTACATGTCAGCTGCTGGACGATGGACGCCCGACCTCACCACCAAGCCTCACAACTGCCTGAAGGACAAGATGGAGATACTGGATTACTGCAAGAAGGTAACTAATATTTTATTGGACCTAAGGCTGGAAACAGTGCTTGACCGACGGTCGGCGCTGACCGTCAGTCGGCGTAGCTATATCTATGCAAGCCTATGAATGCGCACTCAGCTACGCTGACGATTTTCACAACCGACGGTCAGCGCTGACGGTCAAAATGTACGGTCAGCGCTGACCGTCGGTCGAGCACTGTTTCCAGCCTAAATGTCACTCCCCACCCTATCAGAAAATATAACAAGGACTTTTGCTTACAAATCAAATGACTCCTCCCAGAAGAGTGAGTCTGACTTCTACTACTGACTCACCCTGTTTCTTCAGTAGCAATATCTCATAAGAACATTCCCAAAATGAAAAACCTTTGCCTTACCTTGCCTTTTGACGTGAGATGTGAGCACAGCATGTTATTTCTTTTTAACATAAGCACTTGTTATTTTGGTCCGTGGTTAATACTACGATCAGAGACAGAATGTTTTAAACAAAAGTCTTACCAAATAAGAATAGTGTATATGTTGAATACGAAAAAGTATTTATTTTAAGTTTGAACATCTTTTTAGTTCAAAATCAAGGAGCAACATCATAATTTTTAAGAGAACAGCTGAGCAGAAACTTTATCACGATAAAACATAAACCTTCTTAATTGGTAGGCGGGTTAAAAAGCCCTAACCCAGCCTAGCCTATTCCTTCCTTAAGGGTAATCTACTTCCATACCGAATTTCATCCAAATCCACTCAGTACTTTCGAAGATTAAAGTGTTTAAACTTACTTTTCCGATTTATAATATTATTTAAGGTAAACGTTTCAAATCATTAAAATGTGCTATAGAGTAAATATAGTTTTTGAAAAAAAAAAAAAATATTGCTTGCTGTTAAGACGTGTCGTTCAATTTAAATAGACATGAAGTCATTTATCGGCGCTTCAAAGCTTAACCTGTCATATAATGACACTGGCAGAATAGTCGACACCGGCTCAGTTGCCAAAGATGAGAAAAAGAAAAAAAGAATTTCATAAAAGTGAGCCAAGTGATTGAATGAATTACAAATGATACTCTGTAGCCAACACTGACATAGCCTCGTGCAGGTCCCCGTGACCACGACTTAACGTCTAATCTCGTTACGGGCCCGCTTAACAAACAGTATACCTACTTACCAACAACTAATTCGCTAAAACTAATTGCTAACTTAACTATTTTGATACCCATGGTTATTTTCAATCGGTTATGTAATCGATGTTACGTTATGAACTTTATAATGTTTTGGGTTACCCATGATGTCTTTAGTGTGGTATTTTAGTTTTATAGATATCGGTATAGCTGTATATGTTGTTTATGCAAGGTGTTCTTCTTCTTGTCGATGGTGGTTATTATTTAAATATTATGTTGGGTACAGTAGATAGCCACGCTATAAGGTCGTTAAAGGTGCACGTATTTGGGCACATAGGACACCCCAGAAGATGGGACATGGTTTGCTCAAGAGCACTGCATTCGCACTGGCTGTTACAGTGGTCTATGATCCCCTATTTTGCTAAATTGTGCCTGCAACGGCCTACTTGGGTGCGCAGTTGCGCAGTCGGTTGATTGCTTTCCAAACTGGCGACTGCAGGTCACGTCCAGGTGGCAGAACAAAGTTCGGCGGTGGTGGAAGCGTTTTTCCCACAACTCTTTCCTTTCATTCTTCACCTTTATTTAAATATATGTATTAATCATGTCGGTAGGTAACTTTTTCCAACCACATCTCTCTACCTTAGACATCATTTCAGTTATCGCTTCGTTCGAACCCAGCCGATTATACTATCGCCGCGAATCCATTCCAGAAACAAGCATATTTAGCTTAGTTGAAGGATTAATAATGTTGCTAGTAATTTGAATTCTACCCTCTTTTCTTTTTAAGTGCCCATCAATCATTGCAAAGTCTTCCCTTGGGAGAAGCGAGCCAAATACTTAGGTGTGATCCTCGACCAGTTCCTTAACTTCAGTGAGCACATAAAGTCGGTTCGCTCGCGAGCCGCTTTCGCTCTCGGTAGGCTCCACGCCTTGCTGAATAAACACAGTAAGCTCTCCCTTAGATGTAAAATCCGAATATACACGACATGCATACGTCCTATCATGACGTATGCCTGTCCGGTGTTTGCTCATGCCAGTCCCAATCAGATCCATAGGATGCAAGTCATTCAGAACCGTTTTCTCCGAAAGGCCACGGGCGCGCCCTGGTTCTGTAGGAATGAGGATCTCCACGTAGACCTCAAACTCCCGACCATAAAGCAAGTGTTGAAACGCATGTCAGTGCGTTACTTCACCTCTGCTGATACCCACACTAACCCCCTGATCGATCGGCCGCCCGATACAGACCCTCCAAGATTTCTCGGGTTCGTCGCCCGCGTATCATCCTAGACGAGCCTGACGACCCCACCACCATCCGACAAGAGAGCAGTAGGGAAACCAGCACTCTTAGAAAATACAGATACAAAACGCGTTCCGTATTCCGGCCTCGCCGACGAGGCCCATCGCGACGTCCGCGTACTTGTAATGAAAATCCTCCCCGACCTTTGCCAAACGAGCCAGCCCGCGATGCTGAGCCAGTAGCAATAAATACTCCCGTAAATAATATGACCCAGCCTGTCCCTTTGCTGCCCTTCCAAAATGACCCCGCTATGCCGAGGCCCGTACTCCACAGGGAGTGCCCTTAGCGTGCGGTCATTAGCTTTAAGTAAACTTTAGTTTGTAAGCCCTGGCTGGGGGCCTTTAATTTATTAGAGGTCACCACAGGACAGACCGGTTAAGTAGTACATTAGCCGTATAGAGCTAAACTACGAGTGGCCATACCTAAAAAAAAAAAAAAAAAAAAAATTGCAAAGTCTGTCTCAACTCTTGGCGATAACCATTTCTAAACAAAACTTTACTAAAGTAGTCCACTATTTTCATTAGTATAGTCGCAAATATTTTAAAAATATAAGAAACGTGAAACAAGTAAAAATTAAAAAAAAAAATTGATCCCCTACGCAGCTATATGTACGGGAGTACGAAGACAAACTCCCTTTTAAATTGCCAAATTCCTTTATTTTACGGTGTGCCTGATTTGGGATGGAATGTGTCTAGGCAAAGGTTCAGGAGGGACGATGTAACTGCTATCAGCTGTCGCCAGGCAATTTCGATTTTACCCTAATTAAATTGACTAATGTCTGTAAAATTTACCACCTCTGCGTTGTTACGCAACTCTGCTTAATATTAACATTGGTTGGGTATAAATAGCTGAATTTATAGTCACCAAAGACTTTGCATCTTAGTCTATGTAGATTTTCGAAATTCAACTCATTTTAGGCCATCTTTTTATACCCTCATTTACTTTTATCCACATTACAGATAATGGTCATGGTAAGATCCAGATCTTCCGATAGTAACCTACTTGTAAGGATGGTTATTTATTCAGAAATTCTTTGTATCTTTCCAGGTCTACCCCAGCCACGACATCACGAACATCGTTGAAGCTTCACACTATGTGAAGGTCAGCAACTGGTGCAAGCTGGGTACCGGTAACGCAGCCAAGTGCAAGGTCACTCGATGGGTGAAGCCTTTCCGTTGTCTTGGTACGTATCTATTACTGACACATGATTACTCTGTAATTCGATAGGGTTATCGGCTTATGAGGTCGCTTTCGAGTTCAAAAGGAAGTGTGTCTAAAGGATATTGTTATACTGTGTGCGACTAAGGTTGCACTGTAAGGGTTACCTGAATCATTAATTTGTCGTAAAATGTTTGTTCACAGAAAATCACGAGATTACTTATGATAAAAAATATGCCTATTATTATCTTGTTCTTTGTAACTTCTAAATGTTATGAAAAAAAAACACACCATTCTTAACCTTCATTTCTTAAACATAGTGTTAATTTGTTACAACCTGGCCTCATACGAACTTGTTGCTTAAACACTTGCTCTCATCCTTCCAATCCCCTTACGACCATCTACAATGCATAACTACAAAGAGTGTTTGGCGGCAGAAGGTCCATTCCAATCGGATGCGCTCCTCGTGCCGGAAAGCTGTCTCTTCGACCACATCCACAACCAGTCCCGATGCTGGCAGTTCGCAAGGTGGAACGCCACAGCCGGACGCGCCTGCGCCCAACGGGGATTGAAGCTCAGGACCTTTGCGATGCTGCTGCCTTGTGGAATCAGCCTGTTCTCTGGCGTCGAGTTTGTCTGCTGCCCAAAGCATTTCAAGGGTAAGCATATTTTTGGTATCAACAACTTGGATATACATACATACCTTAAAAACCGAATCTTCTTCTTCATTCTTGTCAACGTTCAGTAGATATTTTTCTACAATATTTCAATTGGTTGTTTTTTTTTTTGCAAATATGCTAATTTTTTTTTGCAAATTTCATAATTTTACAGAAAACGTAAAGATGCACAAACCCATGGATGTAGGTGTCCCCGTCAGCCCCGGAGGTGAAGAGATGCTGGCAGCTTCAGCAGCTATGGATGAACGTGATGATGATCTCTTGGATGATGATGATGCTTTGGATGACGATGATGACGATGACACCCTAAACCTTAGCGATGATGATGACGACGATGATGCTGATGACGGTGAGAGAATTTTCCTTCGTGTACAATATTATGCTGGCACTGGATATAGTCCTGGCACCATATATGCTTTTACCGATCTGAGTAGAGCGGAAGAGTCTGTCGGATATATAGGCCTTAGGATATAAACTGTAGTTGTTAGTTTATATCTAAAAACACTTTGTGGAAGTTCATTTCGTTCATTCCTAAAACCACGTTATTTTCAGATATGGACGAAGATGAAGACGCCGACTTATCACGCGATGACGACGCCGAAGATGATGACTACACTGATGGTGATGACAACTCTTGGCCACGTCCTGAGACCTCATCCCAACCATCAACGACCACCACGACTACTACCACCACCACGACCACTACGGTAAGTTGTATTATACCATTAATAGTAACAGTTCATGACTCATCACAGACGCAATGCCAGTGTGGAACCCCTTTACAAGACATAGATCATGGATGATTTGAAAGTCAAAATTAATTAAATAATGCGTTGGTACACTTCTTTAGCTTGTCAAGCTATTCCATTCCATTACAATTTCGGACCTGTTAGCATGGTAACGTTAATGTTAAGACTGATTGTTATATTGTTTGCAGGCTTCTTCCGCTACCTCTGACCCTTACTTCTCGCACTTCGACCCTCGCACGGAACATCAGAGCTACAAGGATGCGCAACAGAGGCTGGAGGAGACTCATCGTGAAAAGGTAAAAGATACTTCAGAAACACACCTGATTGTCTATGTTTAACGAAACATATCAGTGTAATCTCTTCTGTGGTAACATGATTAAATCTTTTTAATCCAGTTGCTCCCATACATTTTTTTGCTATCAGCGGGGAACAGGCAAATATTAAACTGTATATCTTTATGTCAAATTCAACAGTGATGAGTATCGATATATAAAAAAAAACTGACTAAATTTAGTATCTGTTATTTTGGGAACCGATTGTATTGGCATTGTCCAACCGATGAAGAAGTCTGACAATCATAAGAAGTCAATTTATTGTAATCATAATGTTTCCTATATTTTTTATGCAAGCCTTCAATTGATACATTCATTTTTATATATAAGAATATCTGTTGAAATTCATGTTTAATGTTAGTAGAGTATGTCATTGGTGTGTCAATAAATGATGTATGGTATGAAGTGATGGTCGCAATAAGTGATGTATCTAAAAAGATACTTTGCTACCCCTACTCAAAATAAATTCATCGACAGACGGGAAAGAATAATGGTTACGCAATTCGAATAAGAATTAATTTTTGTTTTGTGTGTGCTAACAGATCACCAAGGTGATGAAGGAATGGTCGGAGCTCGAGGACCGGTACCAGCAGATGATGAACAACGACCCCGCTGCTGCGCAGACCTTCCGCCAACGTATGACTGCCAAGTTCCAATCTAACATTCAGGTAATAGAAATGTAAAACACGCAAGTATAATTATATTTATGCTAGGTAATTGTGAAGTGTTCCAAAATATACAAGTAGGTTCAGAAGTGTATCGTCGTGTTTAAAAGTGATGATCTAACATAAAATTACTTGTATCTATAAACCTGGCTGAAATAAAAACCAAAGCTAAAATACGTGAGTAGTTCATACATGCAGTTTTAATGGTATTGGCCTTTACATAAATTATGTACACTCGAGAGCAATGAATCCAGGTCACTTAAAGAATCCTAAAAATCTCGGAAACTTTAATGCAATAAATTGTATTTAATAGACAATGTAATACTCCTTAAATGAAGGTATTAAAACTTCTTAGTTATTGTAAAGTTATATCATAAAAAAATCAAATTTGAAAAAGGGCCACTTTCGAAGATGGAACTACGAAATTACAGCATTTGGTTTTGCTTTTGTTTGTAATCTGTCATTTATGTGGGTACATAAACCATGTTGATAGTGCTCTATATTCATTATTCAATCTGAAATTATGTCGCTTACGCCTGAAGAATGCACCAGAATACTTACAATGCTGGAAACCGGCCGGAGTCAGCGCGATACAGCCAGGACTGTCGGTGTGTCGCTGTCAACAGTACAAAGAGTTCTCCGACGTTACGAAGAAACTGGTTCTAACCTACGCAGACCAGGAACGGGCAGAACCAGGTGTACCACAGCACGAGAAGACCGATACTTGGTGAACACCATGCTTCGAAATCGCTTTCTCACAGGAACTGAACTCACCAATCAGTTTTGACGCCTCGGAAGAAGTAACCCAAGTGCATGGACAGTAAGACGTCGGCTTGCTGAATCTAACTTAAAACCCCATAGACCTGCAAACGGCCCTAAACTGGAGCGTGGGCATCGTATTTCAAGACTAAGATATGCCCAGAGCCACGTAAATTGGAGTATTGAAGATTGGTCAAAAGTTATGTTCTCCGACGAATCAAAATTTATGCTCTACAAGCACGATGGAAGACACAGAGTGTATCGAAGACCAGGGGAAAGATTCAAGCAAGCATGCATCGAAGAAAAAGTAGCCTACGGTGGTGGGTCTGTACTTGTGTGGGCCGGAATTTCTTCTGAAAGTCGCACAGAGCTGGTGATCATAGAAAACGGCTCTTTAACTAGCGTAATATATGTGGAAGAAATCCTCAATGATCACGTTGGTCCATTTATGGTCAATTTAGGTGAGGATGCTATATTTATGCATGACAATGCCCGACCTCATACAGGTAGGATTGTGAATGACTACCTTCAAGAGATGAACATTACTCGTATGGAGTGGCCAGCGCGCAGCCTGGATATCAACCCGATCGAGCATGCTTGGGACGAGCTAGGCAGATGCGTAAAACAACGAAACCCTCCCCCAATCACGCTTCGTGAGCTCAAAATTGCTCTCACAGAGGAATGGGAGAATATTCCCCAAAATCGTATAAGGAACTTGGTGTGCAGCATGCCAAACCGCGTAAACGCAGTAATGGAAGCACGAGGAGGCAATACGAAGTATTAAAATTCAAGAAAATCGTAATAAAGTTCAAAAATTTCATGTTTCCTATTTTTGTTTTAAGGAGAGATCAGCAGTTTTTTTCTTTATGTAATTTTGTGTTAATAAAATGTATGGTGACTCATATTTTTTTTACTTTCATTTAAGGAGTATTACATTGTCTATTAAATACAATTTATTGCATTAACCTAGCATTTTTAGTTTCCGAGATTTTTAGGATTCTTTAAGTGACCCGGATTCATTGCTCTTGAGTGTATTTACTATCGATAAGTCAGAATAAAATTGAATTTTACATAATATGTAGGTAACATTATCTTAACCTTACTGCCTTACTGTAAAAACTTTGTTTAAGAGTTGTTGATTTTGTTATCAATAAATAAACCTATTTATGATAGAAAATCCGTAGACATGCGACATCCACTAATCCCACGTAGTTGATTACTGCCCGTTTCCTCTCATAGATAGGCCTGTGTTCTAACAGTGGGAACGTAAAAGGCTGATTATGTTTATACAACGTGTAACGGAAACCCCATATCTATCCAAAAGGACTGAAGACAACATCTGATATGGAGTCTTTATGCAAAGTTTCAGCTCAAAATAAGTGACTCACAGAATTTTCCCCAAAATATTGGTTTCATATGTTTCTTGAATACCAGTAATAACAAACGTGTCACAGCACTATGAGGGTCATCACTTTCCGCGTCACTTGCCAATAAAACGATAATTCTCTTCGTTCTTCTTAATTTGAAAAATTCGGCCTCTGGTATCAATGTATTGAAATTTCTAATATGCTCCATACATGTAGACATACGATTAGAAAACCCTTGCCATATCGTTTGTTATATCCAAAGAAGCCGTGCACTCGGTATGTATGTATATACATACCGAGTGCACGGCGGTTTAAAGGGTATCCTTTAAATTACACGTTGTATATGTCATTAGACCTTGGAAGAGGAAGGCGTGGCGGAGCGCCGCCGCCTGGCCGCCCTGCACCAGCAGCGCGTGCTAGCTCACCTCGCCCAGCGCCGGCGCACCGCCCTCGCGTGCTACACTCGCTCCCTTCGGGACACCCCACCCAATGTAAGTTATAACATTGTTTGCAGTGAAATATGTCCTTGTAACTCAGGAATAATGTTTTTTAAAGTGAAAACTTCTTTAGCGGCGTTTTGCACTTTTTTGTAATGGGTAAAAAATGTTAAACTCGCGTCAGGACATGTGACCTGATCGAAAATTCGTAAGACGGACGGAGAGTCTAAGAGAAAAACTTTTTAATCTATACTAATATTATAAAGCGGAAAAGTTTGTTTGTTTGTTTGCTTGAACGCGCTAATCTTCGAAAGTACTGGGTGGATTTGGATGCAATTTGGTATTGAAGTAGCTTGAAGCTTGAGGAAGGTTATAGGCTACTTTTTACGCAACTTTAAAAAAGGAGAGTTATGTTTTTACCGTGATAGAAACCACGGGAGCGAAGCCCCGCGTGAGTACTAGTCTATACTAATATTATAAAGCTGAAGAGTTTGTTTGTTTGTTTGCTTGAACGCGCTAATCTCAGGAACTACGGTTCTGATTTGAAAAATTCTTTCAGTGTTAGATAGCCCATTTATCTAGGAAGGCTATAGGCTATATATCATCACGCTAAGACCACTAGGAGGGGAGCACTAATGAAGAATGTTTCAAAATCGGGGGATTTTTTTCCACGCGGACAAAGTCGCGGGCGGAAGCTAGTGTAATATAAATTGTCATATTTGTGTACGATAGCGCAATAAATAAATATTGTATTCTACCACATAAATGATAGTACTTTTATACTGATAATTAAAGCAATTCGCGCAAAATGGAATAATTTTGCGCGAATTGCTTTAATGCGAATCATTCCAAAATATCAAAAATGCACAACGTTAATATTCAAATTTTCACTTCTGCCGGCACTCCCGGAGTGCAACCCGTCGTGTTTTTTTTTCTTGAAATATGTTCGCGTTTGACCACTATCTCACCTGATGGTAAGTGATGCTGTGGTCGAAGATGAAGCACGCTTACCTAAAAGTAACCTATTCACTCTTGACTTAAAGACTCTTAGGTTGTAGCTATCGGGAAACACAGAATCCGGCAGGGAATTCCACTCCTTAGCTGTACGCACAATGAAGGTATTCCCAAAACGTTTTGAGCGTATGGGTGGGATGTCCACCATGTAACGATGGCGCTTTGCCGTTTGTCTCGTAGTCCGATGATGGAACGGGCTTAGCGGAATTAGACTGTGTAATTCCATCGCACACTCCCCGAAATGTAACCGAAAGAAAACCGATAGGCTTGCAACTCGTCCTCGATGTTCAAGGCTCTGGAGCTTTGACTCGACCAGTGCATCGTTGCCAACGAGTCTCTTGGCCCGCTGCTCGATAGACTCAAGCGCGTCCATCCCAAAGATGAGAGCAGTATTCCATACACGACCGAACCTGGGCTTGATAGAAATTGAGCAGCTTTTTATGTAGCTTTCTACTGCTGAAAGAATTTTCAAACTCGGTCCAGAAGATCCAGAGATCACATTTTATTTGGTAATAGGCTCGCGTTTGACCACCATCTCACCTGATGGTGAGTGATGATGTGGTTGAAGATGGAGCAAGCCTTACCTAAAAGTAACCTATTAACTCTTGACTTAAAGACTCCCAGGTTATAGCTATCAGAAAACACAGACTCCGGCAGAAAATTCCACTCCTTTGCCGTACGCATAATTAAAGTATTATTCCAAAAACGTGTTGTTGCGTATTCTAACAAATTCTTATACTGACAAACTTTACCTCTTTATAACATTAGTATAATTTACTCGACCTCATTGTGTGAAGACATAAGAAGTTTTCAGCTGTCTAGAATACATACGATTCATTCAAGGTAGATTTTCTCAAAATATTAGTGTATTACATTCTCTATGGTGAAAGCGTCTCTCAATCTTAAATTCCTCACATCGTTTAAACACAACAAAAAAAAAACGTCATGACACTTGTGTTCTGACAATCGATTACAGTAATACCTTTTTCAAAAACCTTAAAAAGTTCGTAATTAATAACTTTAATAATAACTTTATTAACACAACCAAATAACTTTACAAAAGTCAAAGAGTACATACATTTTTTGGAAGGGAAAATATACAAAGTGTGAGTCTGCTGACTCCCACCTTGCAATTAGCACCTACTTTCAGACGTCTTAGTGTATTTTTTGTTTAGAATTCTCGTTTCTCTCAACTTATCGTTAATCGGAGCAATTTTAAATGTTCCTCTGATAATAATTTCTAATTTTGTCCACTCTTTACTAGACCTTACCTGTTTCTGATATTCATACAACGTGAAACGGAAATATCAATCCCATACCAAACTAAATAGTGACTCAAAGAATTGGTACCAAATTATCCGTTTCATGTGTTTCTTGAATACCAATAATAACAAACGTCTCACAGCACTACGAGGATTAATAACTTTCCACGTCTCTTGCCAATAGCACGACAATTCTCTTCGTTCTTAATTTGAAAAAATCTGTTTCAATAAATGTATTGAAATTTCCAATAAGTTCCACACATATCGATATAATATTACAAAACCCTTGCCATAATAGATAGATAGATAGATATACTCTTTATTGTACACCATAACAGAATTAAATAAGGACTTAAAAAACTACAAAGGGTGTTACAATGGGCGGTCTTATCGCTAAAAGCGATCTTTTACAAACAACCTTTGGATGGATTTGACACAGCAGGAGAAAATAAATACGCGGGTAGTCCATGGTGTACTATTCACTTATATACAATAAATAAGTAATAACCTACATACTCAATACACATATACATAAATATACATAAAAAGTACAAATCTGAGTTATATAAAAAATAGTAACGAAATTAAAGAAAGAGATATAGATCTTTTACCATGTTTTTGAAAGAAGGAAGGGTTTGTGCTTGTCTTACTGACTATCATTTTTTATCTTCTAAAGAAGCCATGCACTTGGTATGTACTTATGTACTCTTTAAATAACACGTTGTATACTGTGTGTGAGCAGGCACATCGAGTCCAGAAGTGCCTGCAGCGTCTAGTCCGGGCCCTAGCCGCCGAGCGCAGCGGAGCCCTGGCCGCGTGGCGCCGCGCCGCCGCCAACGGAAGGGAGGCTGCTGCCGCTGAGCGATCCAGTGCTGCTGACCGACTGCAGGTTTGTGCCTACTGAGTCATTGCTGGAAGAGAACGTAATGAATTACGCTGACGAAACTTAGGTTCAGCGCCCACTGACGGCACGGCATGGCATAGCGTGACAAATTTTTTTTTCGTTTACAATTGCAGTAAAGTTGATTTGGCGACGACCTTATTTCAATTGTTTAACACTTACATTATTTTATTTTAATACTTGTGTCTTGTGTAACGACGTGACTTACCCAGGCATGCCGTTGAATTTCACGCCATGCCACGGCACTTCGTGATATTTCACTAGAGCACGGCACGCCGCTGCAATCATTTTAACAAAATACACAACTAATTGTACATTAGGAAGGTACAGTAGGAAGCAAGTTTGTCCTTGCTTTCGTCTCGACGTGGCATTCTTCTGTATGCTGCGGGATGATTTGTTATGTCGAAGCGTGCCGTACTGCGTCATGCCATGCCATGCCGTCAGTGGGCGCCGACCCTAAAGGAATAAGTAGGGTGCGATCGGATGAAGTCATCGATATAATGCCTTTTGTAGTTGGTGAAATTTTTACTTTTTTGGTTGATTTTTTATGAAATCTAATTACAACTTTATACTAGACAACTTTAGACAAAAAATTATGCGATATTTTTGCCTGTAATATCAATGTTCCTTGAAGATGTTCCGTGACTCAATGTTAGCACTTGCGTCGACTCAGCTTAGCCTATATTTTGGTGTTACTTTGTTTTTACAATTAATTAGCAGTAAAAACTTAAAAAATAACTTCTGTGCCTCATAGGATGCTGACCGTGCACTTCAGCGTGCCCTCTCTGCTCTTCGTCGCCGCCCTCATCTGTACGCCAACATTGGAACCGCTATTGAAGACTACGTTCAGGTAAGATATGTAGGTTGAAATTTTTGTTATTAAAAACGACAGATTTTAACTTTAGAATATGTATTTCATGAGATAGATCATGAATAAAAACAGCACACTAGGCTGGTATACATATATCTTTAAACATCTCTATCTCATTGCTGTTTATAAATAGAATACTCTTTATTGCACACCAATAATTTAAACACACCTGATTCACAATATTGCTCAATATGGTTATAATGGCCAAGCTGTTAAATATATGTTACGTAGTATATTATTTATATTAACCATTGATGGCATGGAACAACAAAACCCCTATATCTGTTTACCACGAGTTTTATGATACTGGTATTGTTAGCCTGCATCATCCTACAGCTAGACAAAAACCCCACGATTTCCTAATTAAAATAAAACAAAACTAACTTAGATTATTTGATAGATCATTAATACAAACAGCACACTGGGCGGGAGTAGATATATCTTTTAATATCCGTTTCTCATTACTGTTATAATATGTAATACATATAATGTATTATGTAAACCGTACTATATTAATCATTGATAAGCATTGAACAACAAAAACTATATATTCGTTTAACACACAACAGTTTAGTGATAGTCTGCATCACCCCACTTCTGGGCAAAGGTGGCACGACTTTCAAATTCTTCTATCCATTTTACCAAGAGTTTACCTTGCTAAATAAACTCTTGGTGACACAAGAAAAACTCTAACATTCTAGTCGATGCAATCCAAGGACGATATGGCCGTATCCCTGATGTCGATGACTCCTGAGGCCGAGGAACTGCTACTGGACCGCATTGAAGCTGAAGTGCAACGCGAACAGGCGGCAAGAGATCAGCTCAACGCCAAGCGAGATCAACGCACCCGCCAGCGACAGGACATCCAGAATGAACGGGCTAAGGTAAGAGAGCTCTAAGACTTTTTGGGAAGCCCGTGTACAAAATAAAAAATGAATATCCATATTCTTGGAGTCAAAGAAAAAACTTAAACCATGTTAGTACTTATTTATAATTTACAAGCACTTTGATCACAACTTTATCCGCGTGGATTTCATGGAAATGTATTGCCTATAGCATTCCCAAATAATGCACTACCAATGAAATAAACTTTTGAATTGGATCTTTAGTTCCGGAATTTACCCCTAAATGCAAACTTATTTTACCTCTTCATAATAATATAGATCTTATCTTTACCTAGGTATTCTTTTTGATTTTGAACATGTAGAAGACATTCGATTTTTTTTTAAATATTTTTATTCAAGACAAATATCTAAAATACAAGATTCTTTATTAAAGTGGGTTTATTTATCCTACATACAAATTCATTACGTGCGATATTTTCTCTCACAAATAATTCTACACCAACTCCAACTTTCTAGACCTCAAACGGCGTAAAGGAAAGTCTTGAAGCCGATGACGAAGCGAGTGAAGCCAGTGAGATCGAGGATCCTTCGTCGAGCAGCACCCGAGGCCCCGCCCCCTCTGCCTCGGTGCCCCCCTCCGCATCCCCCTCTGCGTCTGCCAGTGCGTCACCCGTACCGTCTGCTGCGTCCGTCACGCCACATGACTCTACCACCCATGCTGCCTTCTCACAGGATACCACTACTACCGTAAGTTGAATCTTGGAATAGAATAGAATATGATTTATTTGCAAGAATAAAGCAAGAAAAAAAGTTGATAAGTATACATTAAATAGTCCATCATATTCTACCAGGTAGCTGGTGTGCAAGTATTTGAGATATTATTGAAAAGTTACATTAGGAAATAAATTTCCTAGAACTAAATTAATTAATTATTTTAAAGAGCTAAACATAAAATTATACAAAATCAAAAGAAAGTATACATCAAATCACTATTAATCTAAACGAATATAATTATAATAAGTATAAAAATCCGTAACTATATAAAAAAACTTAATTTGGTTCTTTTTTTTATTGGTAATAGGCTCGCGTTTAACCATCATCTCACCGATATGGTCAAAGATGAAGCACGCTTACCTATAAGTAGCCTATTCACACTTGGTTTAAAGACTCCCAGGTTATAGCAATCAGGAAACACAGACTCTGGCAGGGAATTCCACTCCTTAGCCGTACGCAGAATGAAAGTATTCCCAAAACTTTTGTACGTTTGGGTGGGATGTTCCCCATGCGACGATGGCGCATCGCCGTTTGTCTTGTAGTCCGACGATAGAACTAGCTTGGTGGAATTAGATTTTGCAATTCCATCGCACGCTCTCCGAAATGTAACCGACTTGCAACTCGTCGCCGATGTTCAAGGCTCTGGAGCCTTGCGTGTATTTTCATGAGATGCACATTGATAAGCAATAACAAGTCAACCCCCACAGGTGCAGTATTGAGTAAAAACGGGTTGTTGTTAATTATTTAATGTACCTAATGTTTTTAAACTGTCAGCTGCGTAGAAAAATAAGACGGTAAAAGTAAAAGATTTTTTAGCTCCATTCGGGAGCTAGTTCTAAAAAACAACTTGAAAAATTTGAAAAAGTTTAATATTTGACAATGATAAAAAGTTTTTAAATATAGAAGCAAATCAATAATAAAAATCAATGTATAGTTTTATGTGGATTAGCATAATTGGTTGCTTATTACCGTCCAGGGTGCTGAGTAAGAGTTTACAATACCATTATAGTTTTCGAAAACTATTACTTTGTCTCTTTCACACTTATCTACAAGTTTGGTGTATGTGAAAGAAACAAAGCAATAGTGTTCGTAAACGAAAAAGTATTTTAAAGTCATACTAAACCCACAGATAATAAAATAGGCTTGAAAGTGATTATGCTACAAAAGATAAATTGATGCTATTACTGACAGAATCCGTTTGTTGTAGGAAATCGTAACAAGCACGGTGACTGATGTACCAGAAAGCGAGACTGCTGAGACTGGAGAGGTCAGCGAGACTTCAAGCCGACGATCCACTAGCGAGGTGGGTAATGCTATCCGTAATAATCCGTGTATAGCATTCTGGGAATATCTGGGAGACTCGAGATCATCTGTGGCATGCTTGTGCTGTTTTAAATCTTATGGATTATTATTATCTATATCTATTAAGGGAAAAGATAATAATTAATTTCCTTAATTTCTATTATATATAAATTAAGGGACATCTTGCCCACACTAAAACAGGCCAGGAGGTCAGACTCAGATGTCTACTTTTTCAATGTGAATTAAAAAGTAAAGGGATATTTTGTCAAAGTCGTATAATTTTATTAGATATCTGATGATCTATGAATCATTATCAATTTTGATTTACAAAATTATTATATATGTATTTATAAAAAAAATAGTAGTACGTATAGCAGACTAGTTTTTGCGTTTGCGAGAAGTCCCTTAACCCTACACATCTGTGTTGAAGTGTCTGTCTGTGATTTCAACACAACTGTGTTTTTTGAAGTACAAGTAGTCTTTTTTTACACGACCCAATAAAACAAAAATGTTTTTCTCTCTCTCTGTTTGTCGCTCTGTTTCTTAGGACTTTCACTGGAAGATAAAGAAAGTTATAGGCCAACAAATCGGCTACTTTTAATTCGGGATTCCCATGACATCGGGATTTACGCGAAAACGTCGCGTAATTAATTAATATCTAATAATTTAAAATATATAACGACGTACCTGGTAGTTAATATATTCGTCCTGTGGACTACAAGGTAAGTAAAGTCGATATGACGAATATTTTAACTACCAGGTAAAGTACGATTTCTCCCTCTAAAGATTAATTTATGAGACGCCTAGTTGACATTTCGCGTGGCCCAAGGGCTGGCTTTTACCTTGGACAGAGGTTAAGCATTGCCATACAACGTGGGAATGTCGCCAGTCTTTTGGGAACATTACTAAATTCTAGATACCATATTTGAAATTATTTTTAGATTAATATAGTTTGAGGTTTTTATTTAAGTGTTTCTGAAATTTAGATCAAATAAATAATACATTAATTTATTTAAACTTTATTGCAACAGAAAAGGTACACTGGCGGACTTAATGCCTTAGGCATTCTCTACTAATCAACCATGGGTGGTGAAGTGATTAATGTGTTTCTTCTCATTGCAGACGGAAGGCGAAGGCCTACGCGCGGCTTTGGAACACGCAGAGGAGCGCGCGCCACCACCACCCGCGCACGCACTCAAACACGAGTTGCAGCACTCACAGCCTGTGAGTATACCTATTCTATGTTAAATTATAAAGAGGTAAAGTTTATTTATTAATGTACTTACATGAAACTTAAGAAAAACTTTTATACTTACACTTAAAAGAGAAAAAAAAAAAACAAGAGTCCCATAAGTCCCATAAAAAAAAGAGCACAAAGGTGCTGCTTATTTCATAAGAAATTTCTTCTCTACATTAAATTTAAATTGTCATTAGCAAAGAAAGTGTGTTACCGACTTTTAAAACATCTTTGATCTAAGAAGTTCACATGGACGGATACAATGTCCCCATAACACAGGAATTACCAAGCCAATGACCCCCATGGTCATTAATCTTTTTGTTAAATGATTTTGAAGTGCCCTGTTTGTATGTTTAAAGGATAATGCCAGATACTCTATAGACCTTTGCCCCACTCAATAATAGTTATTTGTGCAACAAGAGAGCAAAGTAGTATTTTGCTGCGAGTGCTGTTTTTGAATACCGAGCAAGCGAAGGATTCAACGATTGAATCCTAAAGTTGAATCCTGAGTGTGGCGAAGGATTCAAAGGCACGAGATGCAAAATCTTTGCTCTCGTGTAACACACATAACTTTTCACTTCAGCAGCGAGAACACTTTAGGAGATAAAATAATAAACAGGAATAGATTGAAATAAGTATTTATTGTGAATCAAAATAATTAACATTGTAGTTAGGGGTACCAATTCAATAAAATGGAACATTTTAAAAGTTAAAAGTAAAATTACTGCAATTCTGCAAATTAAAAGTAACAGATTTATTTGGCAACGTTATAGTTGCATTGAGTTGAGTTTGATTATCTGGGGTTAAGGTTTCCGTTTCGGTGGCGGATTGAGAAGGAACAACCGTGAACGTTGGTGACTCTGATCGGCTTTCTGTATAAGTACACTGTGCGTCGTTGGAAGTGGATGGGCGTGGGTGAGACCAAGGATCCGAGGTCGAATTCAGACTTATTATTTGCACTATACGCTTACAGGTTTTAGACTTATATTTATTGAGTCTTCAAAATAGCCTTCTGCAACCGTATTGGACTTCCACCCGCCGTGACGTTTTAAAGTGGTGAGATCGGCTCCGAAATCAGCCAAGAGCGTTGCAGAAGTTCTCCGAAAGCAGTGACCAGTGTATAGATGATGCTCTTCCAGTTTTAAGAAAGTGGCAATTTCTCGCGGTATAGCACTTATTTTATTTACTCCCATAGGCTATCTTGAGCATTTATTATTATGGTATTGTATGAAAAATCGATCGGTTTTTATATTGGCTGGACGTAAATTTCGGTATTTTTCTACAATAGTTACATATTCTTCGCGTACTACAAAAGACCTGTCAAGGTTTGTCTTCGTATTTTTCAATTTTACTAACAGTAATTTATCTGAATGCTTTTCGATATTATTAACTGTTAGCTGTAATAGCTCGTTATTGCGACACGCTCCACTAATTCCTATGATCAGCACAACCTGTAATGAAAATATTACATAATTTATATGCAAAATTTAACATTTAAAGCATCTTTTACATATCGTAATAAATCCGGTGTTAAAATACTGTTCTCGTCGCTAGTTTCACTCATATTTTACGACTATTTTAATATTGTTTAACATATTCAACTCTTTACGCCAGCCACGAAATTTTATACCCACTCTTTTATTTAAATTAAGGCGTGTTCAAAAATAGCACCCATGATATTTTATTATTCAAAATATATTACGTAACATTATTGAAACTAGAAATAAATATTTCCAGTTTAAATATCAGTTTTATTTGCAGTAAATACTTATTTTCGTTTAAATACAACAATAAGTTAAAAATTCAATAAATTACATTAAAAGACATAATTATCTTTTTGCAAAATTTAGTTAGTATGAAATTCCGAACGTGTTTATCTTTGAGGTCGAATTCAAAATCGAAACTTCGAAAGGGCTGGTCTTTGTCTCTCTCTCTTTCTAATAGCGGGAAAGAGATAGAATGTGAATGTTTCAAATTGTATGATTAACCCAAGGCTGAATAAGATATTCGTGGCTTTCTGAAAACAAAAATTAAAAAGTTACTTTGTCTTTGTGTTTGAGCTACTGAAGTGAAAAAGTCATTTACAAGCATGCTATATGCAGCAACTAATTGTATATTTATTATTGATAGCTAAACATTTGTCCTGAAGCCTGTAAAACTTGCGATTACCGTTTAAAAATAAAAACAATAACGGTTAGGTGGTGTACCTATATAATTGTTAAAATAAATGTTAGAATTATGGTAACCTAGGTGGGATTCTGCTATTAAGTAGGTACTTATTAAGGGTCACTGTTACTGTAAAACAGTATGACTATGATGAAAATAAAAACAAACATAGATGATTTATTTAGTGTCTAATCTTCAAAAATAATTAAGTACATCATCGAAAAATGCTGCCGGTGCGTTAATATTAGTTTGATGTCGTGTCCAATTGATTGACACTGACAGCTGACTTGAGCGCTTCAAAACGTTTCGTTACACAAAGTTCAGAACTACGATTGTAATAGTTTTTTTGATTTTCATAATTATTTGCTATTTCATCTTTAACGATTTAAACAATGAATAAACGTTACGCATAATTATAATCTTAATGTAATATTTTATGTAAAATGATATTTGTGTTACAGTTACCAACTTAATTATTTTTTTAGTTTTGTTTATGCGTTTTATGTAAAGCAGATGATTATCAGAAAATAGGAAATGGCAAAAAATAGTTTCCTGGATTGAATTCCTTTTTTCATAAAATTGTAAACCGCAACTTTTAAAGAAAAATAATTAATCATGAAAAGGTTCTTTATTCGTCACAATTATTTTCATCATTTTACTTTTTCTGCAAATGATAACCATGACTGGGTCAGGATCTGGCATTGTCATTTCTGTTGATGGCAAATAAACTTATTTAATATTAGGTATCTGTTTAAATTTCATGCTTGTAGACAAAAACAAAATTGCTTCACGCCATTCGGGTCCTTAGGGCTATAGGGTCTAATGAGATGGTGAAACTGATCCGTAGTTCCGCTTGCAGGGCTACACGGTACGCGGCGCGGGGCTGGCCAACGGGCCGGGCTCGGCGAGCGCGCTGTATCCCGCGCTGTGCGTGGGCGGCGCGGCGCTGGCGGCCGCCGCGTGTGTGGCGCTGGCTGTGGCCCGCCGCCGCGACCGCGCGCCGCCTGCTCAGGGCTTCGTGCAGGTCAGTCTTTAAAGAAGTATACAGTGTGTTAGGTTAAACGAGGGACTTATTGAGGGAGGGTATTCAGTATTCGATACTCGTCCCAAATTGAATTGAACATGTCAATGCGCTGGTTACCAGGGTACGAAAACTTATTTACGTTTTTAAAAAATTAAGAAATTCTGCTGATATATCCACCCTTAAGACTGTCTATTTCGCGCTAGCTCACTCCATCGTCACATACTATGTGGCAGCTTGGGGTAATGCTGGGAAATGTTTGCTACTGCGCCTGGAGAGGGCACAAAGAGCTGTGCTCAAAGTTATGGCACGCAAGCCTATTCTTTTCCCTACTAGTGAACTGTACGCCTTGCTGAAATTACCTACACTTAGGCATTCCTTTATCCTAAATACTCTTCTCCGAAAACATTCCGAACTTACCTTTGATCCCAATTTGAGTAGTCGTAAACGGAGGTCCGACATAGTCTGTCAGACCCAATTGGCTCGCAGTCGTACAGTGCGTAGTCAATACAAGTTTTGTGCTCCCTCTTTATATAATAAAATAAATAGGGTACTCAACATTTATCCCCATACTTCCCGAAACTGCAAAAAAACTCATCAATGAATGGCTGTACACGCTTACGCTTGAGGAATTAGAAAATCTTGTAAAATTATAGAGGCTGCATAATTTCCATCCATACTACAACTTCCATTTATAGCAATTATCCTATATTTTATTTTATTAAACTACATTTACACACCTAGCACGTACCTATACACACACATCAACATCCACACACAGAATTCTCACACTACTACATTACACTACAGTCACTCACTCACGCTTCGCATATTCTCAAGCATCCACTCAAAACTCTAAACACACAAAGAAATACAATAAATGCATACTCATGGTTTTAATAGCAACAATTATTTGCTAAATGCTTAGTTTGTAAGTTATTTCTTTTTGGTTTAGCAATATTTTTATCTTTTTTGTTTTGTATTTTCTGTTAATTTGGTACGCTGACTCTTAAATTCTAGAATATGTGAAAAACCTATAAACTAAATTTTTTGACGTAATTGTCCAATATAATACATTTGTCATGTACACTGAGCCGCAAG
Organism: Tholera decimalis; assembly: GCA_943138885.2. Lineage (NCBI taxonomy): Eukaryota > Metazoa > Arthropoda > Insecta > Lepidoptera > Noctuidae > Tholera > Tholera decimalis. The sequence continues at coordinate 16,617,239 of OW964559.2, forward strand.
AGGTTAATGAACTTGTAAACAGTACCTAAAGTTATCACGTGGCAAAACACGGCCCGATCCTGCCAAAAAAACCGGTCAAGTGCGTGTCGGGCCACGCGCAGTGTAGGGTTCCGTAGTTTTTATAACAGCCAAGTGCGTGTCGTATTCGCTGACTGATCGGTTTGTACCATGCTCTAACTAAAAGCCAAACATGACTACCTAACTTATTTGACTTCCTATACAAATCCTCACCTGATCCGACAATTTTGCACGGAAAGTTTTAATTTAATTTAGTGATTTGTATAAAACTTGTCATAGCCGGTGTTTTGAATTTAAATACGGACACACAGCTAGACTACTCAATCGTCACAAGAAACTAGCACGATACAACTGGCGCTTAGCGCCATCTATCGACATTTCTATAGAGTTGTTCGAAATTTTCAAGTCAAATACAATTGGTCGACTATTACTCGTAAACTTGTAAAGCCCACTTATGTGTGATAGTTTTCCTTTAAATTTCGTTATATATAGGTACTACTGCCGTAACATTTGAATTTCTAACTACAACCGTTTAGTTGATAGAGGGGGAGGACACTTGACTCTAACGAAAATTGGTACTTTAAAGCTTGATAAGTCACGAACGGTTTACTTAATCAAAAAACAATCTTACCAAACCCCTAATATTTGTGAAAGATCTATCCAACGATACCCCACACTATGGGAAGAACGAAAACAAAAAATATCATCCCACTTTACATGTATGGGAGGTACCCTAAATAATTGATTTTTTCAAAATTTTATTTTACCACTTTTTCGGCGTCATTAACGTGTATACTCATGCCAAAGTACAACTTTCTAGTACCAATAGATTTTGAGCTAAACCGCGGACAGACGGAAAGACAGACGGACATGGCGAAACTATAAGGGTTCCTTGTTGACAACGGAACCCTAAAAAGGAAGCTCGTGTGTAAACTCCGCCCCCGCGGGAGTCCCCCCGAGGACTTTTGGTATGGTTCTGTCTGTTATTTATCAGTATTTTTTTTGTTAATATTTTTATCAGTATCATGTAAGCATACACTATTGTAGGTTTGAATATGTCCCTCGTTTAAACTAACATTTTGTATTTTTTTGCTATACGGGGAAAACGTTAAAAACGTGCCTGAAATTTTGGGGAAAAAGTGCGGCTTACTGCTTTCTGCAGTTCTGTTTTTGAGCCGAGGTAATCTTTTTTGCTATCCAGGGGAAACCTTCAAAACGTGTCTGCAATTTTGAGGAAAAAGCATAAACTACGGAGGGCCTCGTCCGAGAAAGTATCTGTTTTGCTATACGGAGGAAATCCTCAAAAGATGGACTGAACGAAGCCTGGACTTTTGGGGAAAATGCGCCGCTTACTTGTCTTTGTTAACGATCTCATCCGAGTTTTTATTTTCTTTTTTGCTATTAGGGGGAAACCTTAAAAACGTACCTGGACTTTTGGGAAAATAATAATTCTTTATTAAAGAAAATAATATATATATATATAAAGGCAAAAACATGCTTTTTAATGCTGTTTAAATTTTTATAAAACTATGGTTTACAAATCACAAGCATAAAGTTACATTTTCAAGCTTTCTCAATGAATCACAAGTTATATTGTGCTGAATATTGCGGAACGTAGATGGGGTTCAATAATAATTGGTAGAAACGGTCCCCCGCCGTTGCGAAACCGTTGATCCACCACCTCCCTGTAATACAATGATATCTCTTACTATGCTGCCGCTTCGAAAATAAGATACTGTTATTGTGAATGAATTTGGCATAGAAGATTTTCAAAGTTGGTAGTGCCAACTTAGTAGCTGATGAGCTGACTTTGCTGACTGAAATTAATTAATCATCATCATATTTGGCAAATAAGTTGCCAAATATGATGATGATTAATTAATTTATAAGAAATTGGTTGAGCAAGTACCCAGGCAGTTGAACTGCTTGCTCGATGCTTTTGGAATATAGAATGTGCCAATAATTCTTGATGAACTATTTTATTCTTTCTCCAGGTGGAACAGACCGGAGCCGTCGCCCCCACTCCTGAGGAGCGACACGTAGCCAACATGCAGATCAACGGCTACGAGAATCCGACCTACAAGTACTTTGAGGTCAAAGAGTAGATTCCCACCTATTACTATCCCTCTTCCCTCTCCCTCCCCCTACATCCCCGCTAGGAGTACGAGCCTCGTCAAGTCCAGCCAGGTGACTTGACTTGTATGTAACGTCAGGTCTACTTTGGACAGGAGTGTTATAGATTGTTGTGGTGTCCTTTCGGCCAATTCTTCGGTCTATTTCCTTTGAGTAATCTTCGTTATCCTCAACTATCTGAATCTCATTTTGGAAAATTATCCTCCTAGCTACATATATCAGTGTACTCATAGACGCTGTTGATGTCAAAGGAAATAGACAGAATTCCAAATTCTTGTGATGTGTGATAGATGCCCCTAGAGACAGGGTGTTTTTCTACCCTACACCTTTATCTATTGTCCTCAGCGTAATTCTTTATGGAATGAATGTGTGTGTTACTTATATATTGTTCGGCGAGGCCGCACTCCCGGCGGGGACACGTTTGTTATAAACATTCTTTTAATAAAGCTTGTGTGATTAGTGGGAATATTCGTTTGCCGTAACGCGGTCAGTCATACTGTTAAGGTTAGAAGTGATAACGTTTTATTTTTTGTTATTTATTTTGCACCAAAATATTTATTATTATTTTAAGGACTTAGATCTAAGTTTTTTGTCTAGTGTCCTAGAATTCATAAGTGTCACTGTAGTCGAGTTTTTTAAATTAAGTTTTTGAAGCCGCTCCCGCAGTGGTGACGTCCGACGGACTCCTCGGTCCTCCGGTGCATTTGTTAGTCGTTACTCGAATGATCTCAGTTTTAGTCTGTCTATCGTTTAGCTATAGTTTCCTGTATGTTTCGTTGAATGTTACCACTGGGGCGAGTGGAACAAACGTCCATGGTACGCTGTGTATATAGGCTCCGCGTACAAATTTGAACCTAAATTACTTACTCTTAATGCCCGCTTTCATTTACTTTTCTAACGTAGGTAGAACATAACGTGAATTTTATGTAATAAATGCGAAAATATATTTTAATAATTAATGTGTACTTAGCGATGGGACGGGCGGCATAGCCGGCGCGGGTGAACGATCTTCTTCAGTCTTTGATTACTCTGAAACATTCCTTCATAATAATTTAGAAATGCTAAGTTGTCGATGAGTCTGTCTCTTTCTCTGTCATGGTCGCTGTTGGTCGCTGTTCCCTCCCGCTTCCCGTTCGCCCGCGGGACAATACTCAAGTTCCCGACGTGAAAGATCGCCGTGTACTCAACGTGCGTGTTATTAGAGCACCAGCCATACCACGTGTGACTGCGAGTTTAGTAATCACGTCGTGCTGACATTTGTGTATCTAGTCAAGGCAACAAGGCGTCTTCTTTTGGCAGTTTCGGCAAACGGTTGTGTACGCACTTTGGGTACGCGGTCGCGAGGCAAATAAGCTTAGTGGGTGTATGTACGGTTAATATATAAGTAGATGTACAAAAAGTAATACATTATATAGATGTTTTAGCGTCAGATACATAGATATAAAGCAAAAATATAATTATATATCGCATTCGTCCGTATAAAGTAAGGGCTTGCGCTCGTGTCTAATCCCACGTACCACACTTAATGTTACGTCGTAGTTAAGATGTAATTCTGCCTCAGTATTATATACATTTAAGCTTATTTGTTACATAAGCTAATTTATATACACTATTTCTATTTGTTTACGGGCGTAGTGGCGTTACTACAAATGAAGTCATATCAGATGCGCCACGGCGCTCTGTTGCTCCTATTTCGCTGCGCAGGACAATATTCGTGCGCCGAATATAGATGGCGCTGTCATCACCAACGTAGTGAACGTTTGAATAACAGCGGGCCTAGACAAAATCCATTTTCTGTAAGCGTTAACGCCAACGGAAAAATTAATTGTATGGAGTTGACATTTACTAACACGTGACAATCACGTGACATGTGGTTAGCAAATGTCAACTTCATACAATTTAATTTTTCCGTTGGCGTTAACGCTTACAGAAAATGGATTTTGTCTAGGCCCCCAGATGTCACTGTTAGACATTCGTCTCGTAGCGAAAGAGGTGCGAGTAGGCGCCCGCCCGTGCTTATCGTACGGCATTTACGTAAGTTACTCACTGTGTATAACGTAAGTTTAATCCCGCATCAAGTAACCGCTATGTATTTTTAATGATGATGGTAACGAGCCGACCACTTATTTTTTTAACAAAACTTTTTGCTCAAAATCAGCTGTTTCTCGTCGGTATAGGATGCCTACTTTCAATCGATCTAAATTTATTGTCGTTTGTCAACAATATTCGATGTTAGTAGTACCTAAAACCTGGTTTCTGTACCTTTTTCAAATCACTGTTTCACGTATTTTAATAAGTATTCTACGTAATAATACATTGTTTGATGATTTTTGTGTTTACTGTGCTGCATTTTATTGTGAGTTCGAAGTTCAAATTGAATCAATAAATAGAAATTTAAATATTGGTGTTGTTATTAGCGTACTGCGCTGTGTACCTCTCCCTCATAGCCATATAACTTATTGAATTCACGCTTGCTACTAAAACACAATTCGCAGATACCTACTTATAATAATTAAGAGAAGATTTCAAATTGTTTATTTAGACCATTTTAGAAGACTGTACTATACAAACAATATCAAGGTGATCGTTAAGGTCATGGGAATCCAATGGCCAAGGAGCATTAGACCAAGCGCTATTATGATGCTCGGGGGTGGCTATAGGTACCTACCGTGAAACATGCCAAATTTGCCCGCTTTTTTCGAATAATTACAATATTCATACTATTTTTCTATGGAGACATAAGTATTTTCCTTCATCAGCTACAACTGTAAGATTATGTGCATGTATTAGTATAGCTAAATTTACTATTATTCAACATTTAATTAAATATTTGTTAATTTTTGTTGGCGGGCAAAGTTATGTGGACTTTTAGCCAACTTTGCCCACATTCATTTTTGACATAAATATGGCCTTTATGCAGATGACATAAAAACCAGTACAAGAATTTTGGTAAAGATGGCGTTTCCTATAGGAATGTAAACGACACTATGAAAAGTTTTTTATTAAAAAACTTTTTACGGTTCGTAAAAAAAGTCGGTTTAATTTTTTGGTAAAACGTTTTTATTTCACTCTTTTTAGTTGGTCGATTTTTAATTTACCTAGTTACAAGAGCCTAAATATCAACTACTTATAATCATTTACAAAATAATGCTTTTCCCAATTTTGGGCCGTTAATTGTTGAGGAGTTCTGGTGCTTCACCATCAGCTTCACTTCATCATATGCATTGTGACGAGCATATTGTGCTTAATAACCACATTCAAGTAATCGAAGCGGAACACATGAAATACTTATTAATCCTACCTATATAGTGAGTAGTTCCAGTGGCCATCTGTGGTCTTCATCATCAGGTCCACTTCACAAATGGTGCTTTTCGAATGCAGCTACACAAGTTACTTTAAAAAAATACTCAAATCACTATAGGTGTGCCTATAATATTTGAAGAGTTCCCTCGATTTCTCCAGGATCCCATCATCAGATCCTGGCTTGGTGACAATGGGACCAATTTCGAAGTTATACCCTTTCAAACAAAACAAAAAAATCCAAATCGGTTCAGCCGTCTTCGAGTAATCGGTGATCAATTGATCATACATAAAAAAATATAATAATTTTAATAAATTGAAAATGACTGGGCAATGTTAGTCTGACATTTTTCTCTATTTCATACAATCCATATTTTGCCTTTTAAAAGTGACACATGGTAAATATTATTCTGTTTTTTTTTCTCATTCTGCAAAGTTAGTAGTAGTTAGTGGTAGTAGTTTAGGTATGAAATTACAAATAACAGTTTTTATAATATTGTGCGTCTTGGGATATCAAGTTGCCGTTATGCATCCCGTGAAGAAATTTGGCCTGATTCTACGGACTCGCAGGCAAGTTTTAATATTTCTTCAGTGTAGTTTTTATATACCTTTTTTTTTCCGAGTGGGAAAATCATCGAATAACTTCGCCCGCTCTGAGTTAAGCGAAAAGGAGTGTCAGACTTCTACTGACTAAAAACCCACCCTGTTCCTTCAGCTGCCCGTAAATGCCGGGACCATAGTATCTTGTTAGTACATTTCCGCAACCCCGGTGGGAGTTTTTATATACCCTGGAACCATTTATTCGTCTTGACTTCCTCTGTCGAGATTTATGTTTGTTTTTCTGAAACAAACCATTTAGCTCTCAACAAAAAATAAAAGAAGCAATAAAACAATAAATAAATGCTTAAATATGTGAGGATATATCACACGGTCATCTAACCCCAAACTAAGCAGAGCCTGTACTATGGACACCAGACAGCTGATATACATACATATTTAGATAAATAGACACTTAAATAGATAAATAAAATCCAGAAACAAGACAAACACAAATGTTCATCACATGAATGTTTGCGCTGGGTGGGATTCGAACCCGCGATCCTGTATTTCGGAGGCAGGCATACCTACTACCAACAAAGCTAGGGAGCCGAACAGTATAAGAATATTAAAAAAGAATCAAATTATAAGGTAGTGTGGAGCAGGTACTCACTCAGTAAGTCAGAACCCAATAACCAATGTCATCTTAGAATTTTATTAATGAAATACCTAATATAATTATGTTTAAAATTAAATAAGGTCAGTAGTAGCCATAAATTAAAAAAGAAATAAAATACAAGCTTTCGTAATGTGCCAAACCTAAGCTTTTTTGATGGCGGGCAATGCTGTCAATCGTAGGTCGGAATATTACTATAAACTTTGCCCATCATCATAATGATATGAAATTATGAAGTAAATAACTACATCCCATAACAATAACTGGCTTGAGTTTTGCAGAGGAATAAAATAATAGGTTCGGGAAAAAGTTGCTTCGCATTTTTTAAGAAAATTCAAATCATTTTTTAATATAGTTTATTTACATTTAACTAAAGTATGTAGGTACCATTTTGTTCGATAACTTTTTGCCATCTTGTAGGTAGGGACATGATCCCAATGCTATAGAAATTTTGGGACTTCTGATCAAAATACCGCGACAAGTGGTTTTGGCAGTCCTCTCGTGATGTTAACCTGACACTGCCTAAAGAATTCTGAAGAGACCGAAACAGGTGGAAATCTGAAGGTGCAAGGTCAGGACTATACGGCGGATGCATTAACACCTCCCAGCCACTCTCTTAATTTTTGCTGAGTGGCTAAAGATGTGTGAGGTCTAGCGTTATCATGATGAAAAACCACACCCCTTCTGTTGATTAATTCCGGCCGCTTTCTCTCAACTTCTTGCTTTAATCTCATCAGTTGTTCGCGGTAGAGTTCAGAATCGATGGTCCTGCCTGGTGGTAACAGCTCATAATGAATAATGCCCTTCCCATCCCACCACACACACAGCATCACCTTGTTGCGAGTTAACCCGGGTTTCGGTGAAGCCTGACCGGCCTTTGACCACGACCTCTTTCGCACGTTCTTGTCGTACATGATCCACTTTTTATCACCAGTTATCAGCTTCTTCAAAAATGATTCGGTTTCATTACGTCGTAATAAAGAATCATAAATGCTTAGAACAACAACGCATAGAAGAGGCGTCTAGAACAAAACACGAGCGATTTCGTGTGTCCACTTTATTTTCTTTGTGTGCGTGAGCCGAATGTGTCTACGTTCTTCAAACGCACACAAATATAGCTTTCAGTGATACAATTACCAGACCATTACCCACAAAAATGGGAAAACGCACTATTATGTTTCTGGATCAAATCAAATATTTTATGTTATGAAACTAGATAAGATGATGTTTTTTCATGTAATATGACTTATATGACTTATATTTACGGAAGGTAAACGAAATGAGATATCGTTTATTGCGTTTAGAATGTTTGATGTGTAATGTGTTATAATGATATTATAGAAATGTATTAATTGCTTGAAAAATCTCGTTTGATATCAATTAAAAGTATGTGTTGTATTTATGAAATAGAAAAATATTATTGAGAACATTACTTAAATGAAGAAAATCTTAATCAATAAAATTGTCATCTTTATGATGCCACTCTTCGAACTAACAGTAACTTTTAGTTATAATACAGCAGGTAGTAGCTGTAAATAAATATAGTTTAGTTTAACGCATACATAATTACCGCCAAAACTATATTTAAAAAAAAAAATAAGCACAAAAGAAATCAATATGGGTATTTTTTCCTCACGGATAGCAACATTGAATTGTGATAAGTTAGGTTATTAGAATTTTTGTTTGATGGTCGATTTACTTAAATATAATGTATAAAATGTAAGTATTTACTTGTGAAATGTAATTTGATTACACGTTTTTTGTTTTCCTGAAGGACTATGACATCCCTTTACGCTACAAACGGTCGTTTTAAATTATTTACTCGCGAGCTCTGTTTGGCAGAATGTGACCTTGAGTACTGACGGCTCGTCGAGCAAAGTTAGCCAAAATGGCTAAGTTTTAGTTGCCTCACTTTTTGCACTCGTACTATCCTTCTATGCGTTGTTGTTCTAAGCATAAATGAGTACACGGTTCATTAGGTTTCTCCAGTGAGCTCGTGAGGTACCCAAATATCGAGCTTTTTTGTGTACCCAGTTTTTTACAAATGCGCCAAAACTATTTTGTGGTCAATTCCTAGTTTTTCAGCTACGTCGTAACTACTGATATGCCGATCTTGCTCCACTTTTTCAAAAATGGCATCAATTTTATCCGTAATAGGGCGACCAGAGCGACGTGCATCTTTGACATCAAAATTTCCGGATTGAAAACACTTAAACCAAATTTGTGCTACCCTCACAGACACTGCACTAGGTCCATAAACATCGCAAATTTGTTTCGTGGCTTGCGTTGCATTTTTACCTTTTTTGTAGTAAAATTTTAAAATGTATCGAATTTCTTCATTAGTTTCACTCATCTTGACAGTACGAAAAACAAATGAAAATCACACATTTTCCTAATTTGAATCTGGAATTATGTTCTTTAAAATTTAAACTTTCAATGATACCAAAACCAGCCAGATACAAATAGTATAGTCAATAGTACATTGTTCACCGAGAGGAGAAAGTGACCGATTACCGTCGAGGGTGTCGTTTGAAGCCCGAGCCGTAGGCGAGGGCTTTAAAACACCCGAGATCGGGAATCGCACTTTCTCTCGAGTGATACATAGTGCTTTATACTAAACCTACGAGGAAAATAAATAGTACTTTATACTATACCTGCTTGGAAAGTACCTTGATACTTTATCAAATTTACGGTAGAAAGTACGTCATTGCATATCGAACAAATATGCTGGGAGAAAACGCATCTGAGCGGGAGAGAAAAGTGTATGAAAATCCATTTCTTACGTGGTTTTTCTTTTTTAATTTTGGGTAAGACTATGCGCCGGTTACCTAAATATCAAAAGCCAAAAAGTTTTTACAGTGAGTTTTTATCTCCAAGTTCGCAAAATGACACTGGCCACTAGCTTTGTGTTGGATGGTGTCGGGCTGGCAGTGCGACCCTGCGGCGGTAGGATAAACAATTTGAAAAAAGAACATGTGAAAATTGCAGATGCCATTGGCGCCATTTTTAATTTGTGTGTTGTTTGAGGATTCAGTTTTCGTAGAAAGTAAAATAAAACTATCAAAATGATAAGTAGTGATAGTGATGATGAAGATGTTTTAACTCCGCCGCTGTTGAAGGAAACAGCAAAAATACTGATTGATAACCTATTACCACAGAAATCAATTAAAAAATATATTAAAACTTATGACGATTTTTTGCAATGGAAAAGTGAAAAAATTGCGGCATCTTTTTCTGAAACTGTTTTGCTAGCTTATTTCAGTGAAAAAGCGCAAAAATACAAACCAAGTACGTTATGGTCTCTGTACTCAATGTTGAAAAGTACTATATTGACAAGAAACGACATAAATATTCAAGAATACAAAAAACTTACAGCATTTCTGAAAAGAAAGTCGGAGGGATTCCGTAGTAAGAAATCAAAAGTGCTTACTACAAAGGATGTTTATTCCTTTTTGCAGAATGCTCCAGATGACAAATATTTGTTGATGAAGGTAAGTTTATGAATAAAATGCACTGGTTTATGATTTATTAAGTACCTACACACATCAAAAGTGTCTAGGGATCAAGCATTTTTATGCGGATTTCTTGAGATTGAGATGTGGCTTTGTAATAAATTTATGATTTTATAAATTTATATGGATCCTTTTTGGTGCATTTCATAATTTGAAACAGGAACTGTTAATCAAATTCGAGTAAAAGATGAAAATCAGCTGTCAATATTTTCCCTATAAAAACATACAACGCATTGAAGACATTATTAGTGCTACTGTTTCCCTACTACTGATTAAAACCAACGTTATTATGGAGCGGCGACGTCATTTAAGCAGGGAAGAAATGCTCAGAGCCGTGGGAATGATAGAAGCTGGTTCCCGGCAACGTACTGTGGCTTTAGCTCTGAATACAAGTCAGAGTGTTATCAGTCGACTTTGGACACGTTACCAAAGCACTGGTACCGTGGCTGAGCGCCATGGAGGACGGTATCGCTGCACCACACGGAGACAAGACCGATGCATTCAAATCTTAACTCGAAGAGCTCCAACAATAACCGCCATGATGTTAGCCGTGAGGCCTCATCACTCTTCAGGGAACTTAATTAGCGACCAAACAGTCAGAAACCGCTTGCATGAAGTGAACCTTCATTCCCGAAGAACGCTACGGGTACCACCTATAGCAATGCACAATCGTAGGATTCGATATCAATGGGCTCTTGAACACAGAAATTGGGCAGAAGAACAAGGGCGTTTCGTGTGCTTTTCTGATGAGTCTCGTTTTGGTATGAGACCGGATACAAGACGTATACGACACTGGAGAACCCCTGGACGCCAACAGCGATTAAAATCCTGCCAGGAAGTCCATCCTTATAGTGGTGGAACCATCATGGTATGGGCGGGTATTTGGATCGGCGGAAGAACTGAGTTGATTTGGATCAGAGGCAACCTCAACGCTCAAATTTATGCTGAGACGATTGTATCTGACGTCATCGTTCCTCTACAAGTGCAAATCGGTCCCTTATTTCAGTTAATGCATGATAATGCACGACCGCACACCGCAAGAGTTGTAAGACAGACTCTCGCCGCAGCTAACATCAATGTCCTGCTCTGGCCTGCTCAGTCGCCAGACTTGAACCCGATTGACCATGCATGGGATATGCTACAGAGGAGAGCTCTGCCGAATATGGAGGGTATCCAGTCGCAAGAAGACCTTTTTTTGTTGTTGCAATGAACATGGGCGGCCATTCCACAGCGTGATTTGGATGAACTCATTTTGAGTATGCCAAACCGATGTTCTTGTGTTGTTAGTGTTCGCGGTAGAAACACGGATTATTAATTGTTTAAGTTACCCAATAAAATTTTAAAGAAAACTGTTATTTCAGTCTTTTTTTCGAACTTTAATGTTAGTGGTTCAAATGTCAAAAATCCCTTTATTAGGAAAATGGCAAATTTCTTTATTAATGCAAAGGTGACTTGGTTTATCGTTACTGTGACAAACGAAAACACTTTATTTGATGAATCCTTAAAGAAAATTTTAATTAATATCAATCAGGAGAAAAGTTATTGCAAAAATATATGTTGATCCCTAGACACTTTTGATGTGTGTATTTATGAGTAGAAATCTACTAGCTTTTCATGTTTGATATTTTTGTTTACAGGTTATTTTGATTTTAGGAGTAAATGGGGCCTGTTGTTCGCAAGAACTTGTGGATATGACAACAGACGATATCGAAATCCTCGAAAATGGAATAATTGTCAATATTCCTAACACAAAAACCAAAATTCAGCGATCATTTGTTATATCGGGCTTATTTTATGAGATAATGAAGAAATATAACGAAATTCGCCCCAGTGACCCCAAAACCAATCGGTTTTTACTGCAATATAAAAACAAAAAATGTACGAAACAAGTAATTGAGAAAAACAAAATAAGTACTGTGCCAAGAGAAATAGCTTCCTACCTTAATTTACTCAATCCACTAGAATACACTGGCCACTGCTTTCGCAGAACTTCAGCGACTATTCTTGCCAATACTGGTGCTGATTTAACCACAATAAAACGCCACAGTGGTTGGAAATCGTCCGCTGTTGCAGAAGGTTATATAGAGAATTCCGTAGAAAACAAAACACGAATAAATAACCAAATATCGGGATCGATTAATGTGCATCAAGACTCATCTCCTCAACCATCAACGAGCGCGGTGATGCCAAATGTGGTGCCAAAGGGGCAACTGGCTGCTGAGGGGTCAGCAGCCAGTTGCCCCTTTGGCACCACAGCCTTCTACGAGCGCAGTGCCAATAGCACAGCCAGTTATTCCTCCTACATTGTCGCAAACATCTCAAACAAACATTAATGGAAAAAGTGTTACATTAAGCTTCACTAACTGCAACAATTTCAATATAAATTACAATTAGTAAAGATTTAGTTTTTTATTTTCCTCATAGGTGTAGTATAAAGCACTATGTATCACTCGAGAGAAAGTGCGATTCCCGTTCTCGGGTGAACGACACCCTCGACGGTAATCGCTCACTTTCTCCTCTCGGTGAACAATGTACTATTTCAACATTGAGTACATAGACCATAACGTACTTGGTTTGTATTTTTGCGCTTTTTCACTGAAATAAGCTAGCAAAACAGTTTCAGAAAAAGATGCCGCATTTTTTTCACTTTTCCATTGCAAAAAATCGTCATAAGTTTTATTATATTTTTTAATTGATTTCTGTGGTAAAAGGTTATCAATCAGTATTTTTGCTGTTTCCTTCAACTGCGGTGGAGTTAAAAAATCTTCATCATCACTATCACTACTTATCATTTTGATAGTTTTATTTTACTTTCTACGAAAACTGAATCCTCAAACAATACACAAATTGAAAATGGCGCCAACGGCGTCTGCAATTTTCACATTTTCTTTTTTCAAATTGTTTATCCTGCCGCCGCAGGGTCGCACTGCCAGCCCGACACCATCCAACACACAGCTAGTGGCCAGTGTCATTTTGCGAACTTGGAGATAAAAACTCACTGTAAAAACTTTTTGGCTTTTGATATTTAGGTTACCGGCGCATAGTCTTACCCAAAATTAAAAAAGAAAAACCACGTAAGTAATGGATTTTCATACACTTTTCTCTCCCGCTCAGATGCGTTTTCTCCCCGCATATTTGTTCGATATGCAATGACGTACTTTCTACCGTAAATTTGATAAAGTATCAAGGTACTTTCCAAGCAGGTGTAGTTTAAAGAGATTTTATTACAAATTCATAGGTACATACTATAATGCGAAAAGACTTTTTCGTACCACTTGCTCAAAAAAGTGACATTCTATGCCACAAAAAGCGAACATAACAATAGTCATTTTTAATCTGTTAAAAACAGGGAAAGAAAATTGTACTGAATTTCATTCATCCTCTAGGGGGAGAATGTGATTTAAATTTGGAATACTTACCGAAATGTATACTGAACTACATCTGTGTTTACACCATTGAGTTTGTATATAATAGTAGATTATTAACCAAGGGCTGTATGACATCAATTGCATACGAGGTTTTTGGCGCCTGAGCGAAGCGAAGGCGCTAATTAACCCGAGTATGCAATTGATGCTTACGCCCGAGATAAATACTCTGCTTTACATATCGATTGTGAGGTAAGTAAACAACAAGACAGCAGGTTTCAATGAACATTTATTAAGAAGAAAAAAATGTGTATTTAATTAAAATTAATAGTAAAATTATTACAATTTGTAAGAGATATGGTCACGTTCTTTTTAGGTATATTTATAGTTTGAATATGAGTTTGTGATGATAAGACTTGAGTTTGAGTGACTTGAGGTTCTTGCATCGTAAATGGCGGCAGTTGACTGGTACTATTTTCTTCATTAAAAAATGGCTCAGATGATGTGCTTTGACGTGGTGATTTTAAGTTTATATTTTCTGTTATTTTAGAAGTAATTTTGCTTTTGTTTGCCATCGAATCTTCGATATAACCTTCGGCCACTTTGCTGGACTTCCAGCCGCCGTGCCTTTTTAACAGAGTGAGGTTGGCTCCCGAATCAGCCAATAGAGTCGCTGATGTTCTGCGAAAGCAATGCCCGGTGTATAACTCTACGTTACTCAGTTTTAAATATGTGGCTATTTGCTTTGGCATGCCTGTAAATTTGTTTTTTCCTATTACTTGTCTGTGGCATTTTCCTTTACTGTAATTAAGAAAAAAACGATTTGTATCCACGTTTTCAGGCCGAAGAGCTTGATATTTTTCAACATAATTTGCAAATTCTTCATGCACAACAAATGACCGGTCAATTTTAGTTTTCGTGTTAGGCAGTTTTATGAGTAGTAATTTGTTATGTTTTTCTACATTTTCTATTGTCAAGTTTGTCAATTCCACGGTTCTGCAGGCTCCCGATATCCCAAAAATTAGAACAACCTGTAAAAAAGACATAAGTTGTATTAAAGGCACCAAATTCGCATAGTATTTCTGTGAAATATTTTGGTAACTTATTAAAAAGGGCAAGTAAATACGTAGGTACCTTTATTGCTAAATAAATTTCATCCGGAGCTTCATTTAAGAATTTCTGTACTTCTTCTGCAGTAAATACCTTCGATTTCTTGCTTTTAAAGCCGTCAGACTGCCTTTTCAAGAAAGCAGTAAGTTTAGAAAAATCTTTCAAATTCACGTCATGTTTTGTCATCATTGTAGATTTTAGCATGGAATAAAAGCACCATAAACTGGAAGGTTGTAGCCTCTTAGATAATTCATCAAAATATGATATAAAAACACTTTCAGAAAGAGATTTCACTTTTTTTTCTGACCGCCATTTCATAAATTCGTCGTATGCCTTTACATATCTTTCTTTCGAGTTCGGCGGTAATATATTTTCGACAACTGTTTTTGCCCTTTCTTTAATAAAATCGGGCGTTAGATCTATGTCTTCGTCACTAGACATGTTTAAAACTTTTGAAAAAGAACTCAAACAAGAAAATTAATTATTTTCGCGATGCTTTCGCGCCTACTAATAGACTGCCTTTTTTTTTCACGCACGCAAGCGCGTCAAATCTTGCTGGCCAGTTTGATTTTTAAATCGATTCCATCTAACATACGATGTGGAAACAAATAGTTCCATATTTAAAATAAAATCTTTATAAAATAAATTGTCTAGATTCCGATTCGAGTAATTAATCGATACCGAGAAAAAAAAAATTAACTTTTTAAAAATATTCTTCGTGCAGTATGAGTATGACAGTTCTTTTTTCAAATTCCAAAACCTATGCTGTAATTATAGTCATACACCCCGGCATTCAGGGGTGTAAGGGTGTACTTACAGAGCAAGAGATATGTAAAGCATTATACATACTTTTGAAAAAGGAATACGCATTTATTATGCAGTTATGATTATTAAATAAATTAATAGTTTAAAATCACTAGAAAAACACGCTTTTATAAATGCACGTAAAACAAAAAAATTGTTCGCGCTTTTCCTTTTTTTTGTAGTCTCCGTTTTCTTTGTATTGCTGTTTCTTTTTTGTAGTTTTTGCCATATCATTTCCATGAGTAGTGAACAATTAAATGGTAGACATCTCGACACCCCCTATCAATAATGTAGGATCTGAAAATATGCAACTTTCCAGCAGAGCAGTTTAAAGTTTCAAAGCATGATAAAAATGTTATTTTATGGATTACGATTTTGAATTTTGGAATGAGTGTCATATATCCGATTGTCCGTTAAGCTAATGTAATGTTTTCATGAAATTGATTGATAAAGTGGTAAAATTTGCACATGAAGCCATTTTAGACGGACTAATTTTATTAGCTTACGTCGGATGTGGAACTTCCTACAATTTTGATCGGATCAACATCTATCATAAAGGCCGGAAGTGGCACATACGCCCTTTTTGACGGGATTTTTTTTTAAATATTATTTGTTACGTGTGTTATCTACTTAGTTTTAGATACAAAAATATAAAAAATAATTACTAGTATTACATTAATACACGTCATTGTACTTTATCAAGTTATAATAATAGTAAAATAACGAGGAGGATAATAAATTAAAGTTTAATTAATTATCGCCAGTCTAATATTCATTAATTAGGAACAGTGGAACCTATTTATAAGAAGACGACTATATTATTAATTTATACAAAACACAAAAAAATGAAATAAAAATATTCATAAACTAAATTAAAATAAGCCTGCAATTATTAATTACAATAAAATTAATCATAAATTCATAATAAAATCAGTCGTTACGGGAAGTCATAAGCCAGTAAATCTGACATTGACTTGGCTAGACCAGTGTGGGTATCGTGTTACCCAGCTACTGGGTTGTAGAGGTCAGATAGGCAGTCGTTCCACTAATTCTCAGTTGCATCCGATTAGACTGTGAAGCGGACACCCCATCGTAGTTGGGGAAAGGCTAAGCAGATAATGACGATGGTTGTATTTCCCTCGTCTATCAATAGAAGTAGACCCATCGTATTTCTCCCATGCTGTTTTAAAAATGTTTTCCTACATTTAAAGTATTTAAGAACATGGTTTGACATACTTTTAAAATTAAATAACTGCCAAGCCATAAAAATGAAAGTCCATGCTCGAAATAAACCACTGCGCCGCCTTACATCCATCAAATGGGGAGTCTCTGCTGGTGAATATACCTATCCAGTATGGGACCGTTCCGCTCACGCCTACCTTGTCGATATAGCTTTGAATGAGACGTACCAGATCATTAGTGATTGCCTTATACCGACCCCGGTACGAAAGCTATATCCACTAACTAGGATTGCGCTTCCAAGTGTCCGCAGGATTATAGCAAGTCGCATCAAGAGGACCGAGCTACAAGCTGACTCACGCCACCCAAGGACACGTCCCAGTGCCCCAGAGGCTGAAAAGCTGCAAAAACTTTCTCGGGTGCGTTAGCCCAGCTTGTTCAGCGAATAGCAATGCCTGCACAGCAAGGTGCGACGTTTGATGGGAAGTCCTCAATCCACCTTATGGCTTCATCGAACCGTCTGAGCGCGTGTTACCGTGGCCAACTTGGAAATACCTTAACAGACTGCGAACCCAAGTCAGCCGAAGTAAAAATAACCTGTATAGATAGGGCTTTACAGATGGCTCAGATCTCAAATGTATATGCAGCATGACTCCTCAGACAATGGGCTTGCTTCATCTTGCTTCATCTGCCCTGTTATCTACACTCTTGATGATCTTATCCATGATATTCTGCATCAGCTAGCGGAGTTTGCGTAGCGAAAACTACAAGGTCCTTTAATGACCTGCAGGCTTTTCCCTGATTCTTGAACAATTTACTTTTAACCACAATCCAGTTTTCTTTATGTGCAAATATTTTTTCCCCTTTATCAGTTTTATATGTTGTCTTTTTACCTTACGTGGATGTTGGTGTAGCACTATTTGCAATAGATGTTACAGAGGGTGTCGGTAGATTCTCGTAATGATCATCAGGTGCTATTAAAACGATATCTTCAGTACAATGGACACAAAAGTTACTATTACAAGGTTCGTGAATCTGAGCTGGTGATGAGGCAGGACGTGCTGCTTTACGAACTTGTACAGGTGATAGAGCAGGAGTAACAGGTTTAAGATTTAAGGTCAAAATTTTCATCAATTTTGTCATCACTCATCTAATACATTTCCTAATATTCAAGCTTTTCATCAAAAACCAAAAACATCCTTTAATAGTATTGATAAACTCTCTAAATAATGTTTCCCGTCATCGAGTACAGACGACTCTCGAAACAATCCTATGAAAAACAAACGTAATTACTTTCTATTGAAAGTAATTACGTTTGTTTATATACAAACATAGTATTAGTTTTTTTTTTTTTTGTTAGGTATACTTTTGTAAATATTTTTAAGATCTATGTTAAATGAAAAACAATGAACGTGTTAAAATTTAGATTGTAGTCAGTATAAAGTAAATAAAATAAATTAGCAATTATAGTCTGTTATTGTAGATCCAACTGAATTTTCTTTATCGTTTACAATAAATAACGTCAGAAAGGGAAGATACGTCATCAGCGATTTAATTACTTATGACCATTAACTTCGAATGTGGCAGATTCTACATAATACGTTTTTAAATTTTCGATCAAAAACGGCAGATAAGGCAGATCCAACAAAATACTCCAAAAAGGGTACAGTCAAAAACGTTGGATGTGGTAGATCCCACAATATTGAATCCATAATTTACATTTATTAATGTCGGATGTGACCGATACGTACTTTATAAATGGACCAATAAGTATTTGCTATCAATCAACAATATAAATTGTCTTATTAAAATACTGACTAAAGTTAAAACTAGATAGTATATACTTTTTACAACTACAAGTCACTTGATAATAGCTAAAAATAATGTTTAATAATATTAGATTCTTACCCGTTCAGTGTTTGAGGCACTTAGAATAATATCATTATTTTCAATTATAATACTAGATTGTCGTTTTAATCCTATTATTTTAGAAGATTTGCTCCGTTTGTTCCTTCAAGACATCGCAGTTATAAAAAAGATTAACTGCCACAGTGAAAATAAACTTGCATGCAATTTTCCGCTCATGAACTCAGGAACTGGCAGATCGCTGTTCTAGCTCACTCGATCGGTCCGATCAACAACGACGCTTAGTAAGTACCTACGTTTTTAAACGGACACAAACGTTACTACCGACGATGTTGACTTAACTTCTTAAATTCGTGTAAAATATTTTTATTTTTAATATGAAATATATTATCATACCTACTTTTTCAAGTACTTTTATGTAATAAAAATAAAATCAGCAAAATGCAGATCCGGCGTTGTTGATAGGGCGTGTCGATCTATAAAAAAATAAATCTATGGATTACGCGGTAATTCAGAAAGGTTAAGAAAACCGATAACGAATTTTCTTTAGGTTTGTTATAACCTTGAAACCTGATCGTGTTCAATGTCCATCGTGGCCTTTCTCACAAGTGTAAACACGACTATGATACGATATTCCATCATGGAATGCCAGTGCCTATCTTCCGGCTTCATCATCAGACCTTGAAACCTAATCGTGGTCGAAGTTCATTACAAGACTTTTCTAAGAAATTCAAAACAGCTATGATACGATTTTCCATCATGAAGTTCCAGTTCATATCTTCCGGCTCCATCATCAGATCAGTTTGACAGTACCATATTATTGTATTGTCATCAGAACTACATACAGCTGCCAATTTTCATTACGCTACGACCCTTGGAAGATGGTTAAATTAGTTACTTTTTTTTTTTTTAACGTTGTAAAATCATCAAATAAATCCACCAATGGGACCATGGGACACAATAGGTATCTATACATATTTACAAAGGACAATGCCCTCTCTAGGGCTTTGACTCATACAATTAAATGATTATTTCCTATCTTACCTGGATTCAAATGAGCATAAAACAAATTGTTATCAGAATACTGTTGTCTCCATTTTCTTTATAAGCAAACTGAAAAAAAAATGTCTTGCATCCTATCACTTCGTCTTAAAGTATCAGATCTATAAGGGTTATATTGAAAAAAAGCTTTAAGATGATAAAAACTTTTTTGCAAAAAAATAAAACCGACTTCCATATCAAAACACTACAAAGCCAAAAATAATTTTAATTTCGGTAGTCGGTGTTATTGGTTTTGTATTTTCTTTTTTCACACCGCAAAAAAAAAAATTTAAAATTATTTTTGGCTTTGTAGTGTTTTGATATGGAAGTCGGTTTTATTTTTTTGCAAAAAAGTTTTTATTTTCGCGCTTTTTAGTGGGTCAATTAGTAATTAATCTAGTTATAAAAGCCAAAATGTCAACTACAAAAAACTAAAAACGCGCGAACAAAAAACACAATGCAGAGTGAACGAAAAGATCATCAATGTAAATATTTTTTTTAGACTTTTGTTGATTTTTCAGAAACCGCTTGTCCGATTTCGATAAAATTTTCATGGGACCATTTGGGAAGTATACCCTTTCCAACAAAAAAAGAATTTTTCAAATAGGTTGGCAAGCGACGGAGCTATGCCCGAACAAACATAAAAAAAAAAAAACAAACAAACATCCGAATTGAGAACCTCCTCCTTTTTCAGAAGTCGGTTAAAAATAACCAATTAGATGAATTTTTGACATAGCCCGGAAATGACGTTTCGTTGTCTCTAGTGATGTACCTATTGAAGTTTAACACCAATAACTTCGTTAATCAAGTTTATTTAATCCAAATATATAACTATTCAGTTCTTTCAATGATATAGTAATTAATATAATTATTCTTTTGTTAAAAAAATACTCGTTGGATGTAGGTATGCGATTTGGCGTAGTTGTAAAAAATGTAAATAAGAAATTTGTACGGTATTTTTTGTCAAATAAATATACATATTATATTATATTATTAAAGTTCCTACGGAACCCTTCATGGGCGAGTCTGACTCGCACTTGGCCAATTTTTTTTCCTCGACTCCCTATATTCACCACCGTAATGAAGAAGTGTCGATCGATTTACCTAAACTTTAATTAAAAGGATCCTCAACTTAAGAGGATAAAGCTGCCTACACATAGATCTAGACCGCGAATCCTATGAAAGCTCTGTTTCATAATACAGGAATGAGTAGGTAATAAAGTAGTGACATCTACATATCTCAGCCTGATTTTCATTATGTGGAGGATGTTTTTTATAGCAGAGTCAAACATCTGATGTAGGCTTTAACCTTTGCGGTACTGAATACCGTTCACAGGGAGCGGAATCAAATTGGTAAGTAAAACTAACAGTATCAAATTATTTTAGCCGTATGTTTAGCTAATAACTCCAGTGAAAGGTCACGATGATCTATGTGTTATTATAAAATTTCCGACGATAATGGCAATGAAGCGGCATCTTTACCGCTACATACGAACTAAAAAAGATAGGACATCACGTCGCATAAATCCTACACACGCTATCAAAACTTTCCTCGCAATTTGAACATGTAGCCCGCCAACAATCGACGGACAAGTTTTAACCAAATACCTATAACACCCGTCAGATGTAGGGGCATAGGTTTCCTAGGTATATTTTAAGATTTTTTTTCCATAAAGGCTTTCGCGACTTTCCACCCAAAAAGAGGAGAAAGGAGACCTATTCTCCTCTATTTCTGTCTCTATACGAATTCTCCAAAGATAAAATAATAATTTATTGCCATGTAAAAATGACTTCCAATTGAATTCCAGGCATGTATAGTTACAGAACTAGATGCCCGGTTGCATTATGCCTACTTATTTACCGCCACAAGCCGCGACGAGCTTATTAATTTTATTTTAAACATCTATGAAGCAAGCAACCTCCTATAAAACCAAAGACTATACCTACTCTCTAGTCTCTGTATAAAACATAGTTAAAACTGATATAGTATACCGAAGCGCCATCTATGAATGCTATTCTACACTTAAATATTCACCACCATACGAAGCGTTTCGTATTTCGAACCATATTCCATTGCTGTTCCCATCCACAGTTCCACACGGTCCTATAGATGGCGCTAGCGGTCCAGAGTAAACATTGACTGTGTAATTAACTTATTATTGCCTACGCTAGCTTTTACGATCGTTTCATATTCATGCGTCTATGATAGGATCTTTTTATAAACATTGTGTTTGAATTCTATAACAGACTGTTGATATTGTAACATGCACTCGGCGACTGCTTACTTTGTAATAGGTAAAGTATTAAATAAGAACGACTTTCATTAGGAATTATTCAAAATATTGTGGTTTTACTTTCACTGTTTGATTTCGAATGGAGTAATATTTACGTAATCTTGTATTTGTTGTTGAGTTTCGTTTAGTTCTCAATAACACATATAACATGCTTAATATACTTAATAAGTACGTAACAGTTGAATACCTAGGTCGCTGCCTACTAAATATGATTTAAAATGCAAGATCAATGGCCTCTGCCGATAACATACCTACTGTAGGAAAATTCAGATACCTACTCCTATGTAGGTAGGTATATGTAAGTACCTACTCATTCCGTGACTATGCAAGCATATGATACAGAACTTAACGTAAAATGATCGCAATGTTCAAGTAACTAATTAGAGCAATTAGTAACGATTAAATGAATAAACTTAATTATTGTTGAACCATTCGATATTCGATATCGACGCATATAGTTATCAAAATGCTAAAATACTTTGAATCGTACAAGAATGTTATCTGACAGTCGATATGGAGAGTCAGTAGACTAAATATTGGCCTTAGCGAGGGGTACCGCATTACCCAGTTACTGAATTTTAAAGTTTTGAACTTACGTTCTGCGGGCTATCCATCCACACTTGGTTGAAATACCGTCTTGTCGTTCTAAGCGCTTCTCCTCTATACATTTATTGGGCAAATAGGTAAGGTATGAAACTCACTGCTGGTTTCTGTGTTATACCAGATATGACCTGTCAGTAAAGCAAGAATGAACAAAAATCTTCTTGGCTCGCTCGTTCTACCTTAGACCTCATCAATCGGTTACCGTGGGCAAGAGCGGACTCATCCGAAATAACCTCCTTTATTAAGTCGGTTAAAAAAAAGAACCAGGCAGTCACTCCAGTTATAATACCGGCACCTGTACCGCTGCAGTCGGTTATACTAAAAGCTCGATTATACTGAAAAACAACATAGTTGGGACATGACTAGACAATTTGATTCTCTTTCATTAAAAAACCGAAGTTGATTTATTTACATATTGCTATTCATTTTATACCGGATTTTCAGCATGTTTTGGACGGACTTTTTTTTTTTTAACGTGGTAAAATTTTCAAATAAGTCCTCCCGCCCCGGGCAGGGTGGGAGGAACTGTCAGACTTTTACTGACTAAAATCCACGGTGTTCCTTCAATAACCCTTTACGTACCGGGGTCACGGTGATGGGATAAGTCCCACGACCCCGGCAGGCTTCGGCCCTGTGCAGGGGGGGCCTCGTCATGTTGCTGACGCTCTTTGAGGTGCGCGTGGAACACAACGCGCCGTCGACCCGGGCATGGTCCATGGTCGGACAACGAGTTGCCCTTTACTCGCTGTCCGCATGCCCGCGCCTACGGTGGCCGGAGGTCGTCGGCCGGCGTCCGACGCCGTGGGCGTCTACCACTGTGGCTGATGTTTTTGACGGACTAAAGTACTAAAAAAAAAGTTATTTAAAAAATCTAAAAAACCCAACTGCTCAACTGAAATGCAAGAAACAAGCACATTTTTATTTAAAAAAGTTACAAGCAGGCGAGATCCAATTGTTTTTTTTTTAATGGGATTTGTCCGCCTGCTTGTAACTTTTTAAAATAAAAAAAGTAATAAAAAAAATTAAAAAACCCGACTGCAACCTTATACTAACTTAAACTAACTGAAAAGCTAATAAAAACAAGCCCATTTTAAATTAAATAAAAGTTGGACGCAAGCGGGGCCCATACCATTATTATAGTTTCAAACTCAAATGGGTCCACATAACATTCACTCATGGAAAAAGCACCCCTTGCTATCAACTTACTCCCTTAACGGAACATCACTGCAGCAAGTAAAAAACATACGAGATCTAGGTGTAGTGCTTAGCAGCGATCTCTCATTTACCACACATATCAATAACATTATTAAAAAAGCAATGAAAATGGTTGGGTTCATCAAAAGAGTTGGCAAAGATTTTAAGGGAATCTTGACCTTGAAAGTGCTCTATAACTCCTTTGTGCGCAGTCTCATAGAGTATGCATCTCCAGTCTGGAATCCGACTTACAATATCCATAAGGACCGTCTTGAGCGCGTTCAAAAGACATTTACCAGGTGCTTACGGCTTAAAGACCATGATTGCCCTTACAGAGCCGATTACACAGGACGGCTAAATTATTTTGAACTGGACTCATTGAAATGACGAAGAGTCCTAAATGATATGACAACGTTATTTAAAATTGTTAACGGGATGACTTCAACTCCAGATTTGCTTGATGATAAGATCAGTCTAGACGTACCTCGTCACTCTCACCTCCGGTCAAAGCGTGTTTTTAGAACGTTTCCAACTAAATCGTGTCGCACAAACCTGGGCCGCCATGCCCCTCTAAACAGAATGTTAACGTTTTACAACAGAGCCTATTCCATAGACAGTACAATCGATTTGTTCTCTGATAGTCTACCAAAATTTAAAAATAAAATTATTGAAATTGACCTGTGTTCGACTGCCCGCTTCTAATTTAATTGTATACATAATACTAGTATTTGCGTGTTGCGCGAGGTGCAAGCACCTCGCGTGCTTGTGGTGATGGATTGTTCACTTTTAAAACTCCTAACTGTAGTAAAATGTAAAAAAAAAAAAATGGGGGGGGGGGGGTGATGGGGGGGGTTGCACAATTATTTTGACTAAAGCATTGCCCCTATAAATGAATCTGAAAAAAAAAAATGTCTCAAGTCTCTTAATTTCCGAGATCCGCCTAAAGGGGGTGAGAAGGGGGTAAGGGGGGCGACTTTGAAAAATGGTTTTTACTTTACCGAGCCTCCTCTATACGAATCCGTAAAAAAAAATACGGGTCTCGTAGTTTCCGAGATACGATAGGGAGCGGGGAGAAGGGGGGTGAAAAGGGGAGGTTTGGCACTTTTCCCGTAGGTTTGAGAGTTACTTGTTTACGAATCTGTCAAAATATACCCACCTCCCCATCCACCATCTGGGAGAACAATTATGTCAATGAGTCAGTCAGTGAGTGAGTGAGTGAGTGAGTGGTAATTTAGCTTTATATAATATAATAGCTTCCGCCCGCGACTTCGTCCCCGTGGAAAAAAAAATCCCCCGATTTTGAAACATTCTTCATTACTGCTCCGCTCCTATTGGTATTAGCGTGATGATATATAGCCTATAGCCTTCCTCGATAAATAGGCTATCTAACACTGAAAGAATTTTTTAAATCAGAACGGTGGTTCCTGAGATTAGCGCGTTCAAGCAAACAAACAAACAAACAAACAAACAAACAAACTCTTCAGCTTTATAATATTAGTATAGATATGACTAGTATTTGCGTGTTGCGCGAGGTGCAAGCACCTCGCGTGCTTGTGAAAAAAAAAAAAAAAGGGGGTTGGGTGATGGGGGGGTTTAGTATTTGCGTGTTGCGCGAGGTGCAAGCACCCCGTGTGCTTGTGAAAAAAAAAATTGGAGGGGGTTATGGTGGGGGGGGGGGGGGGTTGCAGAAGTATTTTGACTAAAGCATTGCCCCTCTAAATTAATCTGAAAAAAAAAATGTTCCAAGTCTCTTAATTTCCGAGATCCGGCTAAAGGGGGTGAGATGGGGGGTGGGGGGGGCGACTTTGATAAATGGTTTTTACTTTACCGAGCCTCCTCTATACGAATCCGTAAAAAGAAAAAAATACGGGTCTCGTAGTTTCCGAGATACGATAGGGAGCGGGGAGAAGGGGGGTGAAAAGGGGAGATTTGGCACTTTTCCCGGAGGTTTGAGAGTTACTTGTTTACGAATTTGTCAAAATATACCCACCTCCCCATCCACCATCTGGGAGAACAATTATGTCAATGAGTGAGTGAGTGAGTGGTAATTTAGCTTTATATAATATAACTAGTATTTGCGTGTTGCGCGAGGTGCAAGCACCTCGCGTGCTTATGAAAAAAAAAAATAAAGGGGGGTTGGTAGGTGAGATGGGGGGGGTTTAGTATTTGCGTGTTGCGCGAGGTGCAAGCACCTTGCGTGCTTGTGAAAAAAAAAATGGGGGGGTGATGGGGGGAGATAGGGGGGTTTAGTATTTGCGTGTTGCGCGAGGTGCAAGCACCTCGCGTGCTTATGAAAAAAAAAAAAGGGGGGGAGTGATGGGGGGTTTAGTATTTGTGTGTTGCGCGAGGTGCAAGCACCTCGCGTGCGTGTGAAAGAAAAAAAAAAAAAGAAAAGGGGGTGTGATGGGGGGAGATGGGGGGGTTTAGTATTTGCGTGTTGCGCGAGGTGCAAGCACCTTGCGTGCTTGTGAAAAAAAAGTGGGGGGGGTGATGGGGGGAGATGGGGGGTTCACTATTTGCGTGTTGCGCGAGGTGCAAGCACCTCGCGAGCTTGTGAAAAAAAAAAAAAAAGAGGGGAAGGGGTGATGGGGGGGGGTTGCACAAGTATTTCGGGGGCGGGGGGGGGACTTTGAAAAATGGTTTTTACTTTGACCGAGCCTCCTCTATACGAATCCGTAAAAAGAAAAAAATACGGGTCTCGTAGTTTCCGAGATACGATAGGGGGGGGGGGGGGGGAGAAGGGGGGGAAAAGGGGAGGTTTGGCACTTTTCCCGTAGGTTTGAGAGTTACTTGTTTACGAATCTGTCAAAATATACCCACCTCCCCATCCACCATCTGGGAGAACAATTATGTCAATGAGTCAGTCAGTCAGTGAGTGAGTGAGTGAGTGGTAATTTAGCTTTATATAATATAACTAGTATTTGCGTGTTGCGCGAGGTGCAAGCACCTCGCGTGCTTGTGAATAAAACTAAAGCATTGCCCCTCTAAATCAAGTATTTGCGTGTTGCGCGAGGTGCAAGCACCTCACGAGCTTGTGAACAAAAAAAAAAAGAGGGGGGGGGGTGATGGGGGGGGGGGGTTGCACAAGTATTTCGACTAAAGCATTGCCCCTCTAAATGAATCTGAAAAAAAAAAATGTTCCAAGTCTCTTAGATTCCGAGATCTGCCTAAAGGGGGGGAGAAGGGGGGCGGGGGGGGGGGACTTTGAAAAATGGTTTTTACTTTACCGAGCCTCCTCTATACGAATCCGTAAAAAGAAAAAAATACGGGTCTCGTAGTTTCCGAGATACGATAGGGGGGGGGGAGAAGGGGGCGGAAAAGGGGGGGTTTGGCACTTTTCCCGTAGGTTTGAGAGTTACTTGTTTACGAATTTGTCAAAATATACCCACCTCCCCATCCACCATCTGGGAGAACAATTATGTCAATGAGTGAGTCAGTGAGTGGTAATCTAGCTTTATATAATATAACTAGTATTTGCGTGTTGCGCGAGGTGCAAGCACCTCGCGTGCTTGTGAAAAAAAAAAAAAAAAGGCGGGGATTGATGGAGGGGTTTAGTATTTGCGTGTTGCGCGAGGTGCAAGCACCTCGCGAGCTTGTGAAAAAAAAATAAAAAAAAAAAGAGGGGGGGGGGGGTGATGGGGGGGGGGGGTTGCACAAGTATTTCGACTTAAGCATTGCCCCTCTAAATGAATCTGAAAAAAAAAATGTTCCAAGTCTCTTAGATTCCGAGATCCGCCTAAAGGGGGGGAGAAGGGGGGCGGGGAGGGGGGACTTTGAAAAATGGTTTTTACTTTACCGAGCCTCCTCTATACGAATCCGTAAAAAGAAAAAATACGGGTCTCGTAGTTTCCGAGATACGATAGGGGGGGGGGAGAAGGGGGGGGAAAAGGGGGGGTTTGGCACTTTTCCCGTAGGTTTGAGAGTTACTTGTTTACGAATCTGTCAAAATATACCCACCTCCCCATCCACCATCTGGGAGAACAATTATGTCAGTGAGTCAGTGAGTGGTAATTTAGCTTTATATAGTATAACTAGTATTTGCGTGTTGCGCGAGGTGCAAGCACCTCGCGTGCTTGTGAAAAAAACTAAAGCATTGCCCCTCTAAATCAAGTATTTGCGTGTTGCGCGAGGTGCAAGCACCTCGCGTGCTTGTGAAAAAAACTAAAGCATTGCCCCTCTAAATCAAGTATTTGCGTGTTGCGCGAGGTGCAAGCACCTCGCGTGCTTGTGAAAAAAAAAAAATGGGGGGTGATGGGGGGGTTTAGTATTTGCGTGTTGCGCGTTGCGGGGGGGGGGATGGGGGGGGGGGTTGCAGACGTATTTTGACTAAAGCATTGCCCCTCTAAATGAATCTGAAAAAAAAAATGTTCCAAGTCTCTTAGATTCCGAGATCCGCCTAAAGGGGGGTGAAGGGGGGCGGGGGGGGGACTTTGAAAAATGGTTTTTACTTTACCGAGCCTCTTCTATACGAATCCGTAAAAAGAAAAAAATACGGGTGTCGTAGTTTCCGAGATACGATAGGGGGGGGGGAGAAGGGGGGGGAAAAGGGGAGGTTTGGCACTTTTCCCGTAGGTTTGAGAGTTACTTGTTTACGAATCCGTCAAAATATACCCACCTCCCCATCCACCATCTGGGAGAACAATTATGTCAATGAGTGAGTCAGTCAGTCAGTGAGTGGTAATTTAGCTTTATATAATATAATAACTAGTATTTGCGTGTTGCGCGAGGTGCAAGCACCTCGCGTGCTTGTGAAAAAAACTAAAGCATTGCCCCTCTAAATCAAGTATTTGCGTGTTGCGCGAGGTGCAAGCACCTCGCGTGCTTGTGAAACAAAAAAAAAAAAAAAAAAGGGGGGGGGGTAAATGGGGGGGGGGTTGCACAATTATTTCGACTAAAGCATTGCCCCTCTAAATGAATCTGAAAAAAAAAATGTTCCAAGTCTCTTAGATTCCGAGATCCGCCTAAAGGGAGGGGAGAAGGGGGGCGGGGGGGGGGACTTTGAAAAATGGCTTTTACTTTACCGAGCCTCCTCTATACGAATCCGTAAAAAAAAAAATACGGGTCTCGTAGTTTCCGAGATACGATAGGGAGGGGGGAGAAGGGGGGGGAAAAGGGGAGGTTTGGCACTTTTCCCGTAGGTTTCAGAGTTACTTGTTTACGAATCTGTCAAAATATACCCACCTCCCCATCCACCATCTGGGAGAACAATTATGTCAGTGAGTCAGTGAGTGGTAATTTAGCTTTATATAGTATAATATGACTAGTATTTGCGGTGCAAGCACCTCGCGTGCTTGTGAAAAAAAAAATAAAAAAATAAAGGGGGGGGGTGATGGGGGGAGATGGGGGGGTTTAGTATTTGCGTGTTGGGCGAGGTGCAAGCACCTCGCGTGCTTGTGAAAAAAAAATAAAGGGGGGGGGGTGATGGGGGGTGATAGGGGGGATTGTACAATTATTTCGACTAAAGCATTGCTCCTCTAAATGAATCTGAAAAAAAAAAAATGGGGGGGGGGGGGTGATGGGGGAGATGGGGGGGGTTTAGTATTTGCGTGTTGCGCAAGGTGCAAGCACCTCGCGTGCTTGTGAAAAAAAAAAAAAAAGGGGATTGGGTGATGGGGGGGTTTAGTATTTGCGTGTTGCGCGAGGTGCAAGCACCCCGTGTGCTTGTGAAAAAAAAAAATTGGGGGGGTTATGGTGGGGGGGGGGGGTTGCAGAAGTATTTTGACTAAAGCATTGCCCCTCTAAATTAATCTGAAAAAAAAAATGTTCCAAGTCTCTTAATTTCCGAGATCCGGCTAAAGGGGGTGAGCTGGGGGGTGGGGGGGGCGACTTTGATAAATGGTGTTTACTTTACCGAGCCTCCTCTATACGAATCCGTAAAAAGAAAAAAATACGGGTCTCGTAGTTTCCGAGATACGATAGGGAGCGGGGAGAAGGGGGGTGAAAAGGGGAGATTTGGCACTTTTCCCGTAGGTTTGAGAGTTACTTGTTTACGAATCTGTCAAAATATACCCACCTCCCCATCCACCATCTGGGAGAACAATTATGTCAATGAGTGAGTGAGTGAGTGGTAATTTAGCTTTATATAATATAACTAGTATTTGCGTGTTGCGCGAGGTGCAAGCACCTCGCGTGCTTGTGAAAAAAAAAGGGGGGGGGTGATGGGGGGTTTAGTATTTGCGTGTTGCGCGAGGTGCAAGCATCTCACGTGCTTGTGAAAAAAAAAATGGGTGGGGGGTGATGGGGGGAGATGGTGGGTTTAGTATTTGCGTGTTGCGCGAGGTGCAAGCACCTCGCGTGCTTGTGAAAAAAAAAAAAAAAAAAAAGTGGGGGGGGGCGGTAATGGGGATGGGGGGTTGCAGAAGTATTTTGACTAAAGCATTGCCCCTCTAAATGAATCTGAAAAAAAAATGTTCCAAGTCTCTTAGATTCCGAGATCCGCCTAAAGAGGGGGAGAAGGGGGGCGGGGGGGGGACTTTGAAAAATGGTTTTTACTTTACCGAGCCTCCTCTATACGAATCCGTAAAAAGAAAAAAATACGGGTCTCGTAGTTTCCGAGATACGATAGGGGGGGGTAGAAGGGGGGGGAAAAGGGGGGGTTTGGCACTTTTCCCGTAGGTTTGAGAGTTACTTGTTTACGAATCTGTCAAAATATACCCACCTCCCCATCCACCATCTGGGAGAACAATTCTGTCAATGAGTGAGTGAGTCAGTCAGTGAGTGGTAATCTAGCTTTATATAGTATAACTAGTATTTGCGTGTTGCGCGAGGTGCGAGCACCTCGCGTGCTGGTGAAAAAAACTAAAGCATTGCCCCTCTAAATCAAGTATTTGCGTGTTGCGCGAGGTGCAAGCACCTCGCGTGCTTGTGAAAAAATCTAAAGCATTGCCCCTCTAAATCAAGTATTTGCGTGTTGCGCGAGGTGCAAGCACCTCGCGTGCTTGTGAAAAAAAAAAAAAATGGGGGGGAAATGGGGGGGGGGGGTTGCACAATTATTTCGACTAAAGCATTGCCCCTCTAAATGAATCTGAAAAAAAAAATGTTCCAAGTCTCTTAGATTCCGAGATCCGCCTAAAGGGAGTGAGAAGGGGGGCGGGGGGGGACTTTGAAAAATGGTTTTTACTTTACCGAGCCTCCTCTATACGAATCCGTAAAAAGAAAAAAATACGGGTCTCGTAGTTTCCGAGATACGATAGGGGGGGGGGAGAAGGGGGGGGAAAAGGGGAGGTTTGGCACTTTTCCCGTAGGTTTGAGAGTTACTTGTTTACGAATCTGTCAAAATATATCCACCTCCCCATCCACCATCTGGGAGAACAATTATGTCAATGAGTGAGTGAGTGAGTCAGTCAGTCAGTGAGTGGTAATTTAGCTTTATATAATATAACTAGTATTTGCGTGTTGCGCGAGGTGCAAGCACCTCGCGTGCTTGTGAAAAAAAAAAAAAAAGGGGGGGGGGTGTGATGGGGGGGTTTAGTATTTGCGTGTTGCGCGAGGTTTGCAGCACCTCGCGTGCTTGTGAAAAAAAAAAAAAGGGGCGGGGGGAATGGGGGGGGGGTTGTTGGTGTGCCTATATTAAATAAATAAATACCCCACTCGATAGGTTTTGAGAAAAAGAACTTTTTTGAGGGCATAATATGGCGCCAAAAATCCGCCATTATGTTTTTTTTTTTAATTTTGATATACTTAGTGTCACTCTCACAGTCAATACGAATCTAACAATACCTCTCAAGCTAAAATCCGTCGAGCCGTTCAGGCCACAGAGCATGCCAAACAATTATACAAACATACATACATACGTACTCTCGAAAAATATAACCCTCCTTCTGGCGCAGTCGGTTAAAAATGTGGTTGTTTCTTGCATTTCAGTTGAGCAGTCGGGTTTTTAGATTTTTTAAATAACTTTTTTTTCAACTTTTTAGTTAAAATATTAATTAACATTTTTATAGCTTTCCCGGTCGTATCACAATGGCACCCCACCGGAATCGGAAAGTGAAAGAGCTAAGTCCATATTTTTAAACTTTCTCTTTGTATTATTTTTGCTAGTATTACACTAATGATAAACATGATATACCTTTTTGAAATCCTTGTGTTAAGCCCTTTAATTGATACCCATATTGAAGAATTAGAAAAAAATTTTTTTTTTCTTTATATATAATGACTTCGCACAGCCGCCATGTTTGATTTTTTCAAATGTCACCTATCTCAAAACACTTGGGCTGCTAAGACGAATCTAACGATACCTCAATTATGTGAATTAGGTAATAAAGAATATTACATACATACATACACACAAGATACGCGCGAAAAACATAACCCTTCCTTTGCAGTCCGGTAAAAAGGTCGCGTACGGAAGATTAATTAATAGATAAAAAAAAATCAATATTTCTAGTATTAGTTTACCGGCTTTCATTTCCTCGGTCCACAGCACTGAGAAATTAATCAGGAATATCCTGGCTTCCACACTGATTGATTTCAATGTGCCGTGCTTCACTGAGGCTATTGATGCCTGGAATCTCGCTTGTCCGAATTCTGACCTACCTG
Organism: Tholera decimalis; assembly: GCA_943138885.2. Classification (NCBI taxonomy): domain Eukaryota; kingdom Metazoa; phylum Arthropoda; class Insecta; order Lepidoptera; family Noctuidae; genus Tholera; species Tholera decimalis. The sequence goes on from OW964559.2 coordinate 16,649,409, forward strand.
TTATACCATCTTCCCAGAGGCGGTGGGACGAGCCGCTCTGCAGAGTATTTCTGAATAATTTACTTACCACGTCTGCTACTTCTGCTGAGTGTGCTCGTCTGCTGGCTGTGGGAAAGTGGGAATCAGGTCTTTGGTTACATGCTCTACCGTCCTCAAATCTTGGCACTTTGTTCGACGACACCACTTTCCGCATCGCTGTTTCACTACGCCTAGGAGCCCCTTGTTGTTCCCCTCATCGCTGTAATTGTGGGGAAGCGGTCAACAGCCTCGGGCACCATGGTCTCTCTTGCAGCCGTAGTGCGGGTCGTTTTGCACGACATGCTAACTTAAATGACATTATCCGACGAGCCCTTGTCACCGTCGGCGTTCCAGCCGTATTGGAACCCATAGGACTAGCGCGTGACGATGGCAAGAGACCGGACGGCATGTCATTGTTTCCTTGGAAGATGGGTAGGCCTTTAGTGTGGGACGCAACTTGTGTCGATACTGTCGCGCCATCCCATCTTCCCAGTTCATCATGTTGTGCTGGCGCTCCCGCTGCGGCTGCGGAAAACCTCAAGCGGCGTAAATATAGTCATCTCGGTGATAACTATATTTTCGAGCCGTTTGGGGTCGAAACTCTCGGACCATGGGGCCCGTGTGCTCACAGCCTTTTTAAAGAAATATCGAAAAGGCTCGTTCGCTCGCTCGCCCCAAGGGCTGGCTATTTCTTTGGTCAACGGCTAAGCATTGCCATACAACGAGGCAATGCCGCCAGTATCTTAGGTACGTTGCCAGCCGACAGCGTTGAGGATGAATTTTTTGATGCTTTATTGTAGTTTGTATTTTAGTACATAATTTTGTATATTTGTTGTAATTAATTGTTTAAATATATCCTAATGTTCTCCGTTTGTTGAAAAAAAAAAATTAATAGATTACTGGTAAGTTTATTAAGTTCCGTTCTCTCTTTCTTTGGTTTCGGTTCTCCTCATTCGCAGGTGCTAGGAAACTCTCTCCTGGGCTGTCTTTGCTTCCAGCTGAGCTTGCTTAGAGCGAGCTCAGCTGGAAGCATCATTGGTTGAGGTTGTCCGCCGTGGTTGGCAGGCTGGTAATTCTAGTAGCTTATAACGTTCTTACTGCTGGCATGTAAGCTTGGAATGGACCGTAATCCAAAATTCCAAATCGCGGGCCGTCATCTTCTTGCTCATATCCTATTTCCATGGGGTCGGCGCAACACGTTTTCTTCTTCCATTCTCCTTTGTCGTCACGACACCATTTACTCCTTTTTCTTACATATCATTCCTGACACAATCCATCTACCTTTTCTATGGCCTTCCTCCACGCGGGGAAATTGTGGGTTGGTAATTATTATTGATTCTATGAAGGTAATAATAATAAACCATGTAGTTCGAAAAGCGAAAACCATTTAAATATGTAAAAAATAATACGAATACCTTTTGTGAAACCGAACTACGTACGTTTGAAACATAATTTCAGCAAATTTTAAGAATCCGCAACATGCCTCATAATTCAATTTGATAAAACGTGGAATTGTTGTCCAATTACAGTTTTCGTATGGTTTTAAAATATATGCGTAATTGTACCTACCCATTTATTAGTTCTCTATTTATACAAAATTATAAAGAGGAAAGATTTGTATTTTTAATGTTTGTAACGAATAAACTCAAAAACTACTGGAGCGATTATGAAAATTATTTCACCAATACATAGCTGCATTATTCCCCAAGTCGAGGATGCGCCGAGTGCTAGTGAAGCAACATCGTGGTGTTGATAGAGGTCGATTTCCGTTTTTACCGAACAAGTGAACATGACAATCGCGTATTCCCGGGATTATCACTCTGTGGTCGGGTGACGCCTTACTCATTAGCCTGTTTATTGCATTGTGATACTCTCTGTTCTTTCACTCTCGTCCAATTTACGCGCGATCGTAAGCCTCCTATAGTTCACGCAGTATAAAAAGGCATAAATAAATATTTGGTATCTAATCAGTTTATTGATGAATATACAAATAATATACAAACGTTTAAACCATTTAAACGAAACACTAATTGTTCTAAAAACAGACAAGATGTAACAATTTTGCATAGTATCTCTTTCTCATAAGCACCATTTTTTATCCCGAATTCCCGAAGAATATTATGCCAAAGTAACTCTGTCTGTTTGTTACGCTTTCACGTCTAAACTTCTAAACCGATTTCATTTATATTTGGCACAGACATAGATAAGACCTTAGAAAAGGATATAGGCTACTTTTTTCTTTGAAATACTTGTAACACGAGCAAAACTGCGGAGAGAAGCTAGCTATGGGCCTTTAACTACATATATAACAGATCGGATCTCTTTCGAATCGTCTATCATCTTTGAAAGAACATTGTCCAGAATCGCCCTGTGCACAAAAATATCGGGCAAGTAGGTAAAAATTGGGGTTTCCAGATCAAAGAAGATCTGGAAACCCGCAATTTTCACCATTCATTGTAGAATCATTTCAGATTCAGAAACACCCAATTACAACCATCATTCATTACTTCTAAGCAGTACCTGGAAAATATTTAGACTGGTATAAGAACTGAACTGAACTGAAGCTGTGACTGTGTTGTTATTTGAAAACTGGTACAACATTCTGACCTGGTCTGATCTGTTGTCTGGTTATGTATTTATTATATTTTAAATAATATTCTAACCTGTTCTGATCTGACCTGTTTCTTGTGCATGATATTTAGTGGGTGTTAAATTAAATGCGTTTGCTCTTATTATACCGAAATATATTTATTAAATGGTTGCTAGATTATAGGACAGTTATTTATAATTTATATAAAACAGGAATTTTATCTTCTGGTTGTATCTGGTAGCATAGAAAGTCTCAATCATCTGGACACACTGTAGGCACAAGTTGACTCATTTTGTGAGGTACTGTTGCAGACACTTAGCAATATAATATTTTCCCTTTACAGAGTTCAAATAAAAACATTGAGGAAAATGAATAGCATGTTGCATCCATGGGTCATCGTAAATCTCCCAATCTTCTATAACCCCTCCACATGAGAAACATGCTGCTTTATCATTTATACTATTTCCAAAATAAAAGAATCCAGCGTCAGCCATTTCCATTACTAACCTTTTCTTTGAATTAATCACCCTCCAGTAATAATTAAATGAAAATTCACGCATTTTAAAACTATTGTACATATCATATCGTGGTTTGTATTCATTTTTCATGATATATTCACTCATTTCCTATGTCTGGATACAGATAATTCTAAAGTTAGAATGACATCGCCCAGCTCTTGTCAGCAACTTATAATGGAAATAATTGGGAGGGGATAGAAAACCCGAAGATATAACTTTTTTTTTTTTTTTTAACTTGTTAAAATTATCAAATAAGTCCTCCCATTCCGGGCAGGGTGGGAGGGACTGTCAGACTTTTACTGACTAAAATCCACGGTGTTCCTTCAATAACCCTTTACATACCGGGGCCACGGTAACGGGATGAGTCCCACGATCCCGGCAGGCTTCGGCCCTCTGCAGAGGGGGCCTCGTCATGTTGCTGACGCTCTTTGAGGCGCGCGTGGAACACGACGCGCCGTCGACCCGGGCATGGTCCATGGTCGGACAGCGAGTTGCCCTTTACTCGCTGTCCGCATGCCCGCGCCTACGGTGGCCGGAGATCGTCGGCCGACGTCCGACGCCGTGGGCGTCTACCACTGCGGCTGGGCTGGAGGGAGGACGCCATCCTCTCCCTCTCGCGGCCCGCCTCCTCCTTCGGAAGCATGACTGCTTCGCAGAAGGAGGCGACCGCTTCCCACTCCCTCTCGCCCCGCAGCATGGCCTCGACCAATGCCGGGCGCGAGAGGTCTCCGCCTATCGCCGCCGTGAGGACACGTCGGTGCTCTGCCCAGGCGGGGCAGTCTTGCACCGTGTGCTCTACGGTGTCCTCAGAGCGACCCTCGCAGTGGTGACACCCAGACGTTTCCTCCTTTCCCATCAGACACAGGTACCTCCCGAAACTTCCGTGTCCGGTGAGGACCTGCGTCATGCGGTAGGTCAGGACGCCGTGACGCCGATCTAGCCACTCCTCAAAGAGGGGTCTTACCGCCGCAATTGCGGCGTGCCCGGCCGTCGGTTGCATGCGTCTGATGCTAGGTCGCTTTTTCTTACATATAATGTAAATCTCTACACAACTCTCGAAATGTATGTAGGACAGCTTAAACAAAACAATGAAGCATTGAATAAGGTATTCGTTATCAATTCTCCTCGCTTTCGACGAATAAGTCATGTCATGACACAAGTAAAGTGAACGTATGTTCAACTTTTTAATGTGAAAACTTTTTTCCTTCCCAAAATTCCATGATGGTTTATTTGCTTGCAGAGTTTGTTTTGCTGCGTTAAAACAGGTATGGTTCTGTTCCCAATTTTTCTGCTCGTCTATATCACAATAAAATAAACTACCGGTGTTTGTAATTATTGGAACGGGAATAGTTTTACGAGATTAAAGTATTATTTACTTATGTAAGTAAAAACTTCTGTTGAAGCTATAGTCGCTCCAAGATACCATTATCTATACTTATAATAAATCTGTAGAGAGGTCAATTCTGTACATGAAATAAATTTCAGGACGCCGTGACGCCGATCTAGCCACTCCTCAAAGAGGGGTCTTACCGCCGCAATTGCGGCGTGCCCGGCCGTCGGTTGCGACAGTCGTTCCCTCCATACTGCCCTGAGATCGCGCCGGAGCTCTTCCCGCCGCGCCTCGACTTCTCGAGGCAGCGGGGATACGCCCCGGCGCTGCGCCTCCACGCGCCATTCATAGACGCGCTGGAGGGCAGTCGCCTCCAGATCCCAGGGCAGCAATCCGGCAAGGATGTTGGCCGATTCGCCGGCGATCGTGCGGTATCCCCGGATCATTCGGATAGCCATGACCCTCTGGCATGCGACCAACTTTAGTGGTCGCGTCCGGATGCACAGAGCCCACACTGGGGACCCGTAGAGGGCCATGGACCGCACGACGCCGGCGTACAGCCTTCGGCAGGAGGCGTTTGGCCCGCTGAGATTAGGCAGGAGTCGCCTGAAGGCGGCTGCTGCCCGGTTCAGCTTTGGGGCCAAACTCAGGAAGTGCTCCCTGAAGTTCCACCGGCTGTCGAGGACGAGTCCCAGGTACTTCATCGTCCTCCCGACGCCTATCCCGTTATGTGGGACTCGGACCGTGGCGCGTTCCGACCGCCATGAAAGCACATGGCCTCGGTCTTGTGCAGCGCCACGTCGAGTCCCAACTGCCGGATCCTATGAACGACTGTCGCAACCGCTTGCGTCGCCAGGTCGGCCGCCGCCTGGTGCGACTCTCCCTGCGTCAGGACGAGCGTGTCGTCAGCGTAACATACTACGCTGACGCCGTCAGGGAGGTCGCCGCGCAGCACCCAGTCGTATCCGATGTTCCACAGGGGCGGCCCCAAGACCGATCCCTGTGGGACACCGCACGACATCTCTCGCCGGTTCCACTCTCCCCGGTGACCGGGGTAGATGACGGCTCTGTCCGTCAAGTAGTCCTCGACTATGCGACGGAGGTAGGTCGGCACCCGGTGATACCGGAGTGCCTCCCTGATGCAACTCCAGGGCAGGGTGTTGAAGGCGTTGGTGATGTCCAAAGACACCGCCAAGACGACCCTGCCCCGGGATACCGCGTCCCCCGTCGTGAGGGCTCTCACGCGCATGACGGCATCCACCGTCGAGCGCCCCTTGCGGAAGCCAAACTGGCACTCCGCAAGATCCGGGCCCACCCGATTCAGGTGCCCGAGGAGGCGGTCTGCAACTACTCTTTCCAAGAGCTTGCCCGCCTCGTCGAGCAGCACGATGGGCCGGAATGCGGACGGAGAGTCCGCAGGGCGCCCGGCTTTCTGGATCAGGACCAGCTTTCCCGTCTTCCAGCGAAGCGGAAACTGGCCCCTCTCCAGGCATGCGCTAAAGAGCCCCCCTAGTCGAGGCCCGAGAGTCTCCGAGGCCAGGACCCACGCTTTCCCTGGCAAGCCGTCGGGTCCTGGGGCGGTATTTTTGGCCTTGAGCCGTTGTACCGCCACTCTCAAGTCTACCTCGGTCACCTCTGGAGCGTCGTAGACGTCGTCGTCGCTGTGGTCCGCGTTTGCGCCAGCTTCAGGTTCCGTCGGAGATGGAGCCATGGGCGGGGGAGCGTGCTCCCCTCGCGATGGGAACAGGGCGCTCACCACGTCCTCCAAGAACTGAGGCTGGAGACTCTGCGTTAACGGGGGAGCCCAGGGGCGGAGCTTCTCTCGCACCCACTTGTATGGGCGGCCCCATGGGTCCCCGTCCAGAGTCGCCAGCATCTCCTCCCGGGCCAGTTCCTTGGCCCGCCAGATCTCGTCTCGGAGGACGGCCTTCGCTGCCCTGTAGCCCTCGTACAGCTCCGCCTCTACAGTCGCCGCATCCGAAGGTCGGGTGCGGCGCCTGCGGAACCTGGTGTACCGGCGTCGCGCCGCAACGCACGCTTCACGCAGCGCTGCTAGCTCACTCGACCACCAGTACAGCTGACGCCGGGCGCGTCCTTGCCGGACCCGGGGCATGGCCACGTCGCAGATCTCCGACATGGCCTCCCGGAACCACTCCGCCTCGTCGTTTATGTCGGCAGGCCTGTCCGGGGGTGACCCCCAGGCCTGCACGATCGAGGCTTCCAGGAATAGCTCCCGGTCCATCTGCTTCAGCGCCCATCGCGGACCACTCAGGTCCCGTCGGACCGGCGCGTCTGGGGTCTGGGCGGAGACGTCGAACCGGATATACCGGTGGTCGGAATAGGTCTCCACCTCCTCCACAACGCGCCAGTCGGTGACGCGCGGTGACAGGCTGGGGGTGGCGAACGTAACGTCCACCACCGACTCGCCCGTAAACCGCACGCACGTAGGGACAGAACCCCGGTTCTCGATCACCAGGCCCTGCGCACGGGCCCAGTGCTCGAGCATCCTGCCCTGCCCATGGTCCATGGACCGGGAACCCCAAGCCGGATTTTTGGCATTGAAGTCCCCGAGGACGAGGGCGGGGAGGGAACCGAGGGCGACGATGACGTCTCCCAGCTCCATTAGGGAGTTCTGGAACTCGGCGAGAGTTCGGTTCGGGGAGAAATAAACGCCTACCACAGCGATCTCCCCGAACCGTGCTGCGACGATCCCACGCCCTCTCTTGACGCGATCGAGGGGCGGGGTACCGGCGGCGGCCGACGAAACGAGGGTCACCGAGCCGTCCAAGTCCGCCACCCAGTCATTCCTGGGCAGGACAAAATACGGCTCGGCGACCACGGCGACGTTGATCAACCACTGCGCCATGCTCTGGAGCAAAAGTTCCTGAGCAGCGGCGCAGTGGTTGATGTTCGCCTGGAGGAAGCGCAATGGGGCCATTAATCGGGATCCATTGCAGCCTCCTCCAGGGCCCCTCGCGGGGGTTTGGCCACGACTTCGGCGACGACGGCGGCAGTAGTGACGGCGGCGGCGGCGGCGGCTGTGGCGGTGACGGCGGCGGCAGAGGGCCTACCTCTGCGCCTGGCCTTGGTGGGTGGGGCGCAGGACTTGCCCCCAGCCCGGTGATCGGCCTGCTTGCCAACCGCCTCACATGCGAAGCAGTGAGGCGGGGCGGAGCACGAGCCGGCCTTGTGACCGGGCTGACCGCAGCGGAAGCACCTATCGCTGCGGTCTACCTCCGAGGTGCACACGCATGCCGCATGGTTGCCCACTTGGCAGCGGAAGCACCTCAGGGGTCTGGGGTCCAGGATTTTCACCTGCGCAGACACCCAACCAACCAGGAGCCTTCGGCCCTCCTGGATCTTTTTGGCCGCCGGGACGGGGCAGCTAACCGTAATGGTTTGCGTCCCCGTGAAGCCAGGACGCAGGGCGCCCGCCCTCACCTGATCGGGAGGGCACTCCCCAGTCCTGGCTACGGCGGCCACCACTTCCTCGGCCGTCACGGAGTCATCCAGACCCAATATGCGCATGTCTGCGCGCTTGGTGGGTCTGGAGACTCGGGCCTCCTCCGCATTTAAGGACGCTCTGAGCCGTTCGGCCAGAGCGTCAGCGGTAGGGCCACTGCCCGCGCCGGGGATTTCCAACATCCGAGCCCCCGTCGCAGTGACCCGGTGACGGAGGCCACCGGTGATGCCGAGCTCCGTGATGTCTATCACCTGCCGCGCCTTCGCGAGCACGTCGCGGTACGACACGCCCCTCTTCACCGCGTCCGGCTGCAGTGTGATCACTACAGCCGTGGTCTTGGGGGCGCGCAGTCGCGCCGCGGCATCTCGCCGCCGCCGTCTCTCCCTACGCCGCGAGGACCTGGCTGCGCCAGCAGCCTTCCTCTTCTCCCCGGCCACTTGCCAGTCGGCGCCGGCCGGAGGAGTCTTTGGAGGAGGCTGCTGGGACGGCTGGTTCCCGGCCTGGGCCTTCTTCTTTTTGGCCGCCTGCTTCGGCCCCGCAGGTGTCGGGGTCGGAGGCGGCTTTGATGGGCCCGATTTCGGCCTGGCCGGGGTCGTCTTTGCCCTCGCAGGGGCCGCCGTCACTGGTGCCGTCCGCACCGTGGCCGTCTTCGCCTGAGGCGGCCTCGTCGTCGTCTGGGGAGGCATGGACGCGGCCGCAGCCGCCTACGAAGTCGCCGCCAGCGGGGGTCGCAGCACGCGACTCTCCAATACGGAGAACCGCTGCTGGAAGGCGGCCAGCTCCTGTCGCACCAGGTCGAGAACCGAGTCCTCCGCTGGTGTGGGCTGGCCTTTCTCCTTTTGGCCCCGCGGCGGCGCATTCCGCTGGCCGCCTCCCCGGATTGCGGCCAGGTCCGCCTTGAGGGTGGCGTTCTCCCTCTGGAGAGCCTCTATGGCGGCAGTCAGGCGGGTGACCTCCGGCCGCAGATCGGACATATCGTTCCTTGCAGCCGGAGCCCCGCCGTAAGTCCGCGTGGCCGCCAGCATGGAGGCCGTGGCTTCGCCGATCGCGTCCTCCTTGCTCTTGCGGTTGCGCTTCCGCGAGATGGTGCGGATGGCAGCCGCCACGGCCTCTTCTAGTTTGGCCTCGCTCGAGGCCAGACCAGTGTTGGGCTCTCCAGAGGGAGGCCCCCTCCCCGAGGTCTTGCCTCGGCCTTTACCCCGCACGCTAGTGGGGATCTTGCGGGCCGAGACAAGCCCCTCCTCCGACGACGACTCGTCGTTGCGGGGGCGCTTGAGGAACTCCTTCCTCCTGTTGGCGCCCCCCTCGTCACTCCTGACTGCGCTCCCAGAGATTAAGCTCTGGAAGCTCTCGGCGTCTGATGCCGAGTCGGTCTCCGACCCGAGCACCAGCGCCCCCTTCCTCCGCAGAGCGGCGCTCTGCGCTCGCTCAACGTTCGGTGCCGGTGAGGTGGACGTGCTGGACAAGTCCAGCGACTCCACCTCACGGGCACGTGAGCCTCCCTGGCTCAATGCGGCGACTGCCGGGGTAAATTTGGGGTAAAAGTTGTCGCTGTCCCCCCCAGAATACGACGGGACTGACCGGACGTGTCCGGTGCGGGACTCCCCAGCTGCGGAGCAGCTGGGACCCGCCTGGGTAGTTTTTACTAGAACTTTGTCTGCCATTTTTTTTGTTACTTTTTTAGTGAGGTGAGTTCCTCCGACCCTATCTCCCATTTCCCCTCCCCTGGTTCACTTCACGGTTACGTCTAAAGATTAGACGCATACCGGAAGTGAACCTTTCCTCCCCCTTGACCCGATCTCTGAGACCGGGCCCCGCGCCGTATAGAAGCTCGAGCTAGCTGCTCGATCCTCCAGGCGGCGCGCCTTTCCCCCGGTGTGTCCCTCTTGGTCTGGTTTCTCCCTCTGGGCCCGTCCGGCATGAGTGCCTCTACCGGCATGGCCCCAGAGATCATCGAAACACGCAAGCCCCACCACGACGACAACGTGGGGACACAGTTGGTGGGGGAAGATATACCTTAACATATTTTAGAAATTAAACAAGAAATTATTTATTTAAAATTTTATTATCAAAGCACCACTTATTTAAACACAATACATTTTTTAAAGCACACACAGAGTCATGATAAATACAGTTATATAAATCTTTAGAATATTTGTATTGATTGTATAAACTTATCAAACTAGAACAACCTTTATCTTCTAAATTGAATATATTATTATTACTATTTTCTAAAATATGCTTTAACCACAACACTTTTTCTAAACCTTTGCCGTAGACACATTTATCTCTCAATATGTCTGAAATCAAACTCTGGTAATTGGAATAAGGTACAAATCCTTCAATCCAGTATATCTTTCTGTTACGTTCAATCCAACTAACTTGCTTCTTTTCTGGTACCGTTAAATTTTTAAATGGAAATGGTGGCTTAATCAAAAATACTTGTAGTTTTTTGTTATACATTATAGCGATTTCTTTTGCTATAAATTCATTCGCTTCTGTTTTAAAGCCTTGAATATCTACAATGGCAATCATGATAACCTGCGCACAATGTTGCTGAGAGGTTTGTATTCCACAAGTCTATCGTTTATAATCAAACAGTACGCAGTTGTCTTATCTGGTATTGGTGTGGAACTTTCCACTTCCAGTCGTACGTCCACCGGACCTGTTTTTAGACTATCGTTTTGTCTTGAGCAATCTAAGATAAACAAAGGTGCCTTTTCTTTAAAATCGTTTAGGTTTAACAATGGATCTGCAGGACTGTTGTAATACGACTGACGAAATTTCACATACATTTCATATAATATACTGTATTTGTTCTCAGAAAATTTTAAACTCATAGGTTCATATGGATAGTATTGTGAATTTAAAAACAGCGTTACGTTGGTCACTTCACAATGATCGAATATTGAACTGTCTCTAGTTTTATTATTTCTCCTATTAGTTTGCAAACAAAATATAACATATCTGGGCTTTTCCAATTGCGAAGCAGTCTTAATTGACCAAGAATGCTTTGTAGTTTTAGGGAGTAAAGGATATTCATATAAATCCCAATTTCTAAAGGCCATCTGAATAGGTTTATCTCTTTCTAAATGTTTTAAAAGTATGAGTCGTTCTCGATCTGACACTTTTATATGTGGCACCCTCCACTGAACTCTTTGTATATCTATTTGGAAATGAACAACATCATCAGTAAGAATAACACTGTTGAAGTTAGAGTTACTTCTACTTAAAATAAGTTCGTGTTTACAATTTATCACAATTTTATTGTAATCTTCCGCAAACCCTAAAACCTTATTTAATGGTATCACAGCACTAAAATGTCCATCACTTTGGAATCCTGTTAGGTTCCAACCCCATAAGGCCGCAACTTTGTTTTCTGCTTCATTTAATGAAATGTATGATTTTATTGTTGACGTGATTGCCGAATTTTTTATACGGTCTATTTCAATGCCATTCATTTCGTATCTGATGTCTTGAAACAAAGAGATAACAGGGTTATTAGTGAACGTAACAGCTTTTTTAATCGGATTCCCATCTTTTCCGAAGAGTTTTGCTTGACCTTCGATGTAAATTGAACTGGCTGATGGTAGCACGTATATGTCTTGCTGATGTATGGGAATTCTGATTTCATCGTTTTCCCTAAAGGTGTTATTGTAGGGATTGTATGAATGGATTTCATAACTTTCAATCGAACTGTCGATGTGTGGTAATTCAGTAATCTGTAGCATATTCAAACTTTAAGCCCCAAGGCTTTAAGGAAGTTTTTATTTGCTTTAGTCAATTTTTTTATTTTAAATTTTATATTACGTCTGTGTTCCTTAGTGGTTGCAGAAGAAATACGACGATTTATTTTCATTGCGGTGTTTTTATAATATACAATCATTTTGTTTTTCTTAAATGCAGACGTAATTGAATATGTTGTTCTTCGAAGTTAATAAGGTGACCGAATTGGTCAACAATCTTAACAGATATGGATGAAATTGTATTTTTGTTCACTGGAAAGTAAATCACGTTTTGTGGTATCTCTACAAAACGATGACCTAAAGCAGTATCAGATACAAATTCATGAATAAAATGTGTTGGTAATCCGTTGCAGTATGAACCGTATACAAGATCACATTCGATTTTGATCACAGACAGATTGCTAGTTTTAACAGAAAGATCTCGTCTTGAATTCAATACTGAAAAATATAGTAAACCGCACTCATATTGATCAGTTAAATGAAGTGGTGGTTGAAAGTATGAAACTAATTCTGATTTATTTCCAGAGATGGTAACCGTAGTAGACATACTTATGTACTGAACTATTATAAAAGATCACGTTTATTTTATAACTCCGCTACACCAAAAGTTTTTTAAAAAGTTTAAACAAAGATGTCCGCAATTAAAAGGATGGTCACGTTGTATATTTTCATAATTGTACTTCACTTTGGAACCAACATATTTTATGAATTCCTGTGGCGGTTTAAGATTTCCGTAACTATCAAAATACTCAATGTAATCATTGTATTTTGCATAGGCTACCCAGTGAGAGCCAGGGTTTTTAGAGCTATCTAAATTAATAACTCCACATTCTTTTTTGAACGGGTATTTAGGTAGCTTATCTCTCATAAAGACACCTCTAAAATATGGAATACTATTTCCATACTTTAAAATGTCTAAGTTAGTTAAAGCTCGATTGGGTAGCCGATATCTTAGTTTTTTTCTTTGGATATGAAAATTCCAAGCCCATCTTTATGTGGCTTAAGGTGTAGTCCTTTTCCTATACAATAAGCTTTCATTTTTTCATTATGTCTCTTCGACTCAGCTAACAACTTTTTAGCCATCTTGAATTCATTTATGGTTTTTGCAATACCAGCTGCACCACCTGCTAGAGCTCCAGCCGCAGATAATCCCGCAAAAATAGGAATCAAAGGCAACACTCCACCAGTTCTTGGTATAGGAATAACTCGAGGAAGTTTAATTGATGAATTCTCAGCTAATTTTCTGGCAGCAGTCATAGCTAATTCTATTGCTACTTTCTTGCATTTTGGTTTTATTTTTTTTATTTGTGTTTTCGTTTTGGCAATAACACTTTTAAATTTATTTCTTAACCCTTTTTCAGATGTTTCTTTTTGAAAACACTTACTGCTACCTTTTATTAGGCCAGAACCAGTTTTAACTTTTGTTGACATAGCATTGCGTACTAAACGTGCTGCAAGTTTTTCACCTAGACTGGCATCCGGGGCAACTGCTCGCTGTTTTGCCATTTTTAACAAAACTAAATCTGCTTTGTGACGGTCCTCTAAATTTGTAGACTTGTGATAAGCGATGTCATGTTCTTTGCAATATTCGTCTAATTTATTAACACCTTTGTCTCCACGTCTTAGTCTTTTAATTAATTTTGTGCCAGGTCCACAATAATTGTAGCCTGGTAAATGTAACTCGACTGGTAAGTTATTTATTAACCAATTGAGAAGACTGCTCTCTCCAGTGCTCATCATAAGACTGATAATTAATAGATTGAACACTCAATAAATAGTATTGTAAACTCTTATAAACTTTTTTTTTTTTTTTTTTTTTTTTTATTTAGAATAGGTTCGCGTTTGACCACCATCTCACCTGATGGTAAGTGATGATGTGGTCGAAGATGGAGCACGCTTACCTAAAAGTAACCTATTCACTCTTGACTTAAAGACTCCTAGGTTCTAGCTATCGGGAAACACAGACTCCGGCAGGGAATTCCACTCCTTAGCCGTACGCACAATGAAGGTATTCCCAAAACGTTTGGTGCGTATGGGTGGGATGTCCACCATGTAACGATGGCGCTTCGCCGTTTGTCTCGTAGTCCGATGATGGAACGGGCTTGTTGGAATTAAATTGTGTAATTCCATCGCACACTCCCCGAAATGTAACCGATAGAAAACCGATAGACTTGCAACTCGTCGTCGATGTTCAAGGCTCTGGAGCTTTGATTCGACCAGTGCATCGTTGCCAATGAGTCTTTTGGCCCGCTTCTCGATAGACTCAAGCGCGTCCAGTTGGTATTTAGCAGATCCATCCCAAAGATGAGAGCAGTACTCCATACACGACCGAACCTGGGCTTGATAGAGATTGAGCAACTGTTCGGGTGTGAAGTACCGTCTCACCTTTGCTAGGATTCCCAACTTTTTTGATGCTAGTTGAGCCTTAGCCTCGATAAACGGGCCAAAATTGAGGGTAGAAGTTAATGTTACCCCCAGAAGCTCCATATGGTCAGTTATCGGCACAGTTACACCTCGGAAAGTAGGAGCCGGTTCAAATTGGCTCCTTTTTGCGGAGAAGAGACACGCCTGGGTCTTAGCTGCATTAAACTTGACCAGGTTGGCATCGCCCCTTATTACAATTTATTCGATTTATCAATCCAACTATTCTCGGAAGGAGGCAAACCTAACCATTTCACTAAAACTCTATTTCATTTACTTCTTAGGACTTTTTCCACTAGATATACATCAGGATGTTTTGTTTTTTGAAGCTCTTGTGCATAAAAGGCACCTAAAATAGGCCGGCCTCTAGTTGTATCTTCAATTAAATAAGTGATAGGAGTTGTATTTTGTATTTTTTTAATTTTAAAAATTTCTGTTGACCAGTTGGGTGTATATCCTTTTTCAAAAGTACCCTTATACATACTAATACGCACATAATCATTCACTTTAAACTTACTTTTCATATTAACGTTTTTTAACAAACTAACATTATCCGTTTGCAGATTTTTAGGCACACGTCCCTTGCTTAACAATTTCTTGAAAGTATTACTTATAACATCTTTGGTCTTAGATTTCAAAGGAAAGGCCCATGCGTACTTCGAAAATGTATCAATGACGGCGAGAATAAATCTAAATTTTTTATTTTCCTTAGAAATTGATTGCATATCAATTAAATCCGCTTGCCATAAATCATCTATATCTTTCATGATAACGGATCTTCGTGAAAAGTTCACTCTTGCATTTTTATGGATTTCGTTGACCACTTCGGCTTTACTCATATTTATTTTGTCTCAGTTTACATATGTCTTTTATCAAGTTCTATGCGATACTAAATAAACAACACATTATTCATACTATTTATTCTTTAATAATGTCGGCTTCTTTTAATTCTTCAATTATTGATAAAATTTCATTATCATGATTTGTGTTGCCAGCATCTTTTGACGCAACTAATAACTTTAATCTGTCAACCAATTCATTAGGATCATCCCAATATACTAAATCAGTGTTATTTTTGTATTTCTTAAGCTTAGGCAAGTTTCCTCCAAATTTAGTGGTTTCATTTAATACTTCGGAAAACAGCGGTCTGATGATTGTACGGTATTTTGTTCCTTTATCACCTTTTATTTGCCCTTTAGGATTGAAGTCTCTTTTATGAGCATTTGTATAATGCAATATATCTTTGTATACAAGTTTATCTTTGCTGGATATTAATTTTAAATCTGGTTTCTGTCGAAGTAAGAGTTCTTTCAGTCCAGGAGTTAAATTATAGGATTTATCATCGATTTTAATCAATGTGACATTATCGTTATTTAAACTATCAATTTTAGAAAATGATACTTTTGAATTTCCCATTAATAATGTTCTTTTTTCACTTCTTATTCCAAATGGTACATTTAGACCATCGTGAATACCATAAATATCAGGACCCTCTAATGAAATTTCTAAATCATCTGGTAATTCCATTTTGGGTGACTTCTCAACTAATTGTTCATAATCTTGTTTAGGATCGTAACAGTCTTCAAACTTCGTAAGTGAACTGGTGTTATTGTCATTAGATTCAATGTCGTCTGTATTATTGAAAGATGTATTTTCCACATCCCTATTTTTTATAATAGATGTATTCGAATCAACTAGGGATTTAAGAGGATCGGTAACAGATTTCAGCATTTTATCAAGTGACAAGTTCATGGCATATTCCTGAGTCTTCATTTGTTTTATTTTATTCTTTATGGAGTCTACAGATTTAATTAATTCTATTTTAATATTTTTATCCATCTTATGTCCGACGACTGCTTTCACTTAAAGAAGAACGAATACTAGTTTTCTTTTGAATGTTATTCATAATTATATCAGGTACTCAACTCCCATCAAATTTAATAAATGTATCGAAATTATTTCTGTACCTTCCATTACTTAATGGACATTCTTTGTTAATAAGCACAAAACTGTAAGTATTAGTCCAAACTGTTTTACAAATATCTTTAAATTGGTTCCAGATTAAATCAGGGCTGACATGTTCCTCATAAATATGTTTTAGGTTCACATCGTCTTGTTTAAATATTATAAGAAAATTTGCATTATCACGTAACAATTGCTTAGGAATTTTTGAATAGGTTTGAGATAAATAGAAACAATCGATTTGTTTATGTCGTCCCATACAGAAATAATTACGGATATGGGTTTGATTCTCGGTTGCAACATCATCAAAAATAAAAATAGAATTCGGCAATGCTTCATTCGGAGCCATGACTTCTTTACCATCATTAAACTCATAGAATTTAATCTGTGGTACTCTTCTTATCACTTCGCTCAAAAAGCGATATTTAGGTTGAAAAGAAGTTTTACAATAAAGATATAAATTTTTAAATTTCAGTCCATTTTCATGTAACACTAAACTGATCATAACGTTTGTTTTACCACAGTTAGATGGCCCACATATTATACAATGAATTGTATTAGGTAATAAAGGGCTATGCCTGATGTGGTGAGGAGAGTCACTAAAGTTTATATTATTAACGTTTAAGGATATGGGTTGCTTGATCAACTTCATCTTGCCTATTAATATTATAACTATTGAAAATACCAATATATACCTCCACAAAGACCTACATTTTATCTATAAAAGTTATTTGTTAGTAAAAATAAAATGACATGGGTAATAATAATATGAAAAATAAAACAATAGCACAGTTTAATGTTATTTATAGTTTATTTAAAAAATCAAAATGATTTAACAAAATACTTACATGGTAGATGTGCTACTTTTAAGGTGTACAATAAAGTATATTCTATTCTATATGTTAGTTAAATCTATGACTACACATTTTAATTAAAATAAAGTATCAAAGTGTAGTTTATTTATTTTATTTAATTTGACTTGTATTTTATCTTCAAAATTACTTATAGATTATTTCAATCAATTTAATTATTTATTAGAAGAAAGAACTTTATAATAGAACATTTGCAATGTAATGTTCTGAGTTATAATATCAATTTTTATTTATTTTTAAAATATGCTTTCACAGTGACCCCATGGTAATGTTTCTGTTTGGTTCGCAAGTATCTGCCTCTTATCATCATTTTTATTCAATACTACTTTATGAATTTCTTGGGAGTACAGTACATGATTGTTTGATTTAATTATATTCATTTTACATTTAAAACTTGTATCACTTGTTAAAGCTCTGTTGTAATGGCATAGTTTTAATCGATTAGTTACAGCTTTCGATATTCCTTTTGCTTTTGTTATGCAAGTCTTTAGGCTGTTTATGCAATAAAGCTTAGCTCTCAATCCTACAAATTCACTTATGATTTCACCTCCACATTCATCTTTAAATAGTCCTGGAATTTTAGCATTTACTCTCGGCATGTTGTAGCAATTATTAGTCTCAAAATTACTTGTGTCGAATTGTCCAACTTCATTTTTTATGTCCTCATAAAAATCTTCAGTGCTGATAAAATAAAGAAGACTGTCTGTATCTGTATAACACAGTCTTGCCTGAGTTTTATATTTGTTTTTAATATAATTATAGTGAAATTTATATAAATGTTGTTTGGCATGTTCTAGAACTGAAAATCCGATATAGATAGGTCGGTCTAGAATAATTTTTTCAGGACTCAATTGAATAGCGACAAAATTTTCAGAAAAAATCTTAATACTTTTAAAATTTGGTTTCGCAATTAACTTTTCCGCACTGAGGTGCTTATTTGTTTTGTTATTATAATCGTCCCAATTGGTCACTAATTTTACATTAACCTGTTTGCGTCTATTTTCAATAGTTTTACCAAATATAGCATTGTTAAGGAGTTTAAAAAAATCTTTTTCAAATACGGTTGTTGAAGCTTGGCGTAAGCTAGTGTTCAGGTCAATATATGTTTGTAAAAAGTTTTTCTGTCTAAAAGTTAAGATACGGTGAATTTTCTTCAAAATAAGTCCATTCAGCAAGCATTCTTTTAAGTGAACGTAGTGTATTACATAGTTGAATTTGTCATATAAATTAGCAATTAATTTAGGTGTTTTGCCTCCGGGAGGTTTGAACTTCTCTGCCGCAAACGGTAAATCACTGTGCTTATTATGTAAATTTTCGGGATAGGTTAAATCTACTTCTAAAATAAATCCATATTCAGAATCATCCGATATTGATAGTACGTTTATAGTATTTATTTCGTCGATTGATAAAAAGCGGAATTCTGAAATAGGCATTTTTTTGTCATCGCATAACCGTATAAATTATTACAGTCGAGATAAATTAAATATGTTGACCTTTGAGAAGCATCGTAATTTGGTAAATATTTATTATTTGATTTAGCGTAACGAAGAGAACATTGTGCCAAGCCTCCACGAATTCCTTTCTCCAGAAACTCGTATATTTCTACATCATTAATTAATTCTAATTTAATACCGGTATACAATAACATCGCATCCTAGCTTAAACTAGGTGCAGTAATATAATAGGCCGGATCAAGTTGATAATGATGCAAACAAGTTTGTCTAAATTTTTCAAAGACGTCAGAAAGTAGTAACACGTCGGTTTTTAAATATAAATCTGTATATTCTCCGAGCGATTTAATATTAAATGTTTGCCAAATATATTGAGCGTGATTATACTCATCATCGCTAATATGTTCGCATGTCAAACTATTGTAAAAACAATATTTAGGTGGTAGTCGATTCTCATTATATTTCGATATTGCGTTCATGTAATCATAGGGGTATATTCATTCGTCGTAGTAGTTTTAACTTATTACAATTAACATTTGAAAATTCTTTTGACAAATTAACAAAATCAGATTCAGACAAATTGTTAACTAATATATTTAAGCTTGAATTAAGAAATTGAAAGGAGTCTATAAACTTAATTTGAATAGGCCTTGAACTGTTCTTTCTGTGAAATAATTTCGTGATAGACATATACTTTTCTTTGGTTTTAGGTATAATTTTAAAAGCACCTTCATATTTCGCTAATTCTTTAATAAATAAGTGAGAATCATAGCCAGCTAGGTTATGGAAAATAACAGGCACAAACGGGCAAACTCTAAACATTAAATTACAATGGGAGTGTGCGGCGCCTCGGTACTGAGATGTAATATGATCATGATCCATTACTTTGTCATCAAAGAGCAGATCGTTACAGATGTGACATTTTGTAGCATTTTTGTATTCGTTTTCTTGGTCTGTGGTTAAAGGGGCCACGGGCATTTTATTCGATAGGATGCTGTTAATGTTATCTACATCATTTAGCAAATATTTTATAAACACTTCCACACAGTCAGGCCCTCTATATGTTACATATTTATTTAGTGCGGAATTATGTGAACAGCAAATATAGTATCCAAAACATGAAGGTTCGTGAACCTTGTATGTTCGGGTATTTTCAGTTTTACTTATGTTGCAGTTTAGCAAAATACTCTCAAAGTCTGCATAAATAACAAAATTATTTTTTTGTTTTCTTTCATAGTTTTTAAACTGAAGAATGCTATTTTTTTCAGGTAATACTGTTAATATATTAGGACATGTAGTATGGGTACTATATTTTGTTGCACTCGTGAAAACTTGTAAACACGTCTCACATAAATACATTTTACCTTTATGTTTACTTATTTGACGTCTGACTAATCTGAATAGGTTTTTTATCAAACAATAATGTCCATTGCCTTTTCTTTCAATATATAATAAATTTACATGGTGTGTCTTTCTTAAATTTGTCACATATAACGGACCAGTGACTGCATTTTTATCATCCAATCCATATACGTTTATACTTATAGTAGGATTTATCTTTTCAAAGTTTCTAATATCATTATACGATGGAGGAAATGATAGATCATTTATATTTAAGACTGATGAAAAACTTGGGTAGGAACTTGTCCTGCAAACATTACATTTTTTTGGATATAATGCTGCAACAACACACCACAAAAAACAATAGTTATCATGGTTTTTTATATTTAAGCAACTTCTCGTTTTTTGTATTACATGCGGCAAATCTATGTAAGTACCGCCCTTTAAAGGAGAATATCTGTTTATATTAATTTCCAGGTGACTTATAGAGAAACAAGACCAACCAGATTCACAGTGTTGGAATTCAGAGAGTTTCCTCTCAAATGTGTTTATTGTATTCATATAGAATTCATGTATATCAGTATTTTTGTATATGATGTTAAATTTTGTGTTAAATGACTTAAGCTGTTGCTCATCAGATTTTGGCAGAATAAAGTAAGCATAAAGCTCGAAGTTTAATTTAACACAATTATGTTTAATTAGACAATCATTAATTAGTTTTATGACTTGATGCTGATTATCAATTAGGAATTCCTCAGGTGTAAGGTACTCCATCGATGGATTCAGTTTGTAACTTATTATTCTCTTTCTAAAAGCCGTAGCAATAATATCAATATTTTCATATTTGGTTTTTAATATGCAATTAGATTTGTGTAAATTCGTTCTCACATGATAGTGATATTCATTTTTTGGTATTTCAATATGACATTTTTCACAAGTCATTATATCATTATAATTTGTTATTTTTCCAGAAATTGGTGAAACTGTAAGAAAACAAAACAATGAATTTTTAATTCTTGAATATATTTCTTTAACACATAATCTATACTATATATATATATATAAAGCGGAAAAGTTTGTTAGTTTGTTTGTTTGTTTGTTTGTTTGTTTGTTTGCTTGAACGCGCTAATCTTCGAAAGTACTGGGTGGATTTGGATGCAATTTGGTATGGAAGTAGCTTGAAGCTTGAGGAAGGTTATAGGCTACTTTTTACCCGACTGCAAAAAAGGAGAGTTATGTTTTCACCGTGATAGAATCCACGGGAGCGAAGCCCCGCGTGAGTACTAGTAATAATATAAACTTAAAAACACTTAACAGAATACTAGCACATAAAAATCATCACGTAATATTGAGATAATGATTAAAATTAAATGTCGTAAATAAGCAAGTAACTCGTGGTAAAATAGTATTTAAAGTAATAGGATATTAATAATGAAATACTAATATTTCAGTAATAGTTGCTAACAAAGGTTGGTGGACACTTTACGAATTCTTTTTATTTCAGAATTCGATAGAATGCTCCGATCCAGTTCTTAATCCATTTTACTATGCTCAAGACCGAGAAAGTTGGTATGCCGAAGTGGCGGAACAAGCATGTGAAGAGAGTAAACAGCAAAAAATACAAGAGAAAAAGATAAAGAAGAAGAAAAAATCAAAACCTTTTAAAAACACATCCTTTATCACACGTAAAGAGCCTGGGCATGTTCACCGAATTATAAAAATAATTGTACACGACGTGGAAGGTCGTCAGATGGATGAAATGGACAATGATCCCGATAGTGCAAGCGTCAATATACAATATTTAGTCCGTAGTGATATTGATGACATAATGACTGAAACCGAGTATTTAGTTGCTAAAATAGTGAAAAAATTAAGTTCAACTTCATGTACCTAATTGATGTTTAAAAAATAGACGTATAATAGTTATATTATTATTTGTTTTTTAAATGGTTAGTATATAGTGTAAATATTTATTGTAAATAAAAGCATTTAAAAATATAGCACTTTTTATTTCTACGTCATAACATTTAAACTAAATCATTACTACGCTGCATATATAAGGCAGCGCGATGGAGCGCACTTCATTTTCGTTGTCTGTCGTGTCGAATAGACTATACGGACTGTTGCTCCAATTTCCGCGTCATCAAATTGTTGAATGAATATGTAATGATAAATTATAATGTACATAATTACGAATGTTCAATAAGATAAATGTTTCACATTTATATTGAATATCTAAATTACTCATGATATCTATTACATTTAAATGGTTAAATAATAAAGACCACTCAATAGTCAAGTCAGAATATTTTTGCAAGTACTATTTACAAGTAATGAATGATGACTGTAATTAGGTGTTTCTGGATCTGAAATGATTCTATAATGAATGGTGAAAATTGCGGGTTTCCAGACCTTCTTTGATCTGGAAACCCCAATTTTTACCTACTCGGGCATACACATGAATTATCTATTTTATTATACTAGTTGCAAATACTTTTGTAACACGGACTAGCTGAATGCGAAAATGATGAGATGAATGAAAAGATTAACCACTGCCATCTTCACCAAACGTCATGTGGTATCAAAAAAGAATAGGGATCCCTAATCGATTGTAATCAATCGATTGATTTTTTATGATTTAAAGCATATTTTTTATACAGTATCACATTTTGCATTTATTTTGAATAAAGTGCAAGTAGAAGCTACAATAAAACATTCAATCACCATTCCATATTACAAAAACCAACTAAGAATGAATGAGGTCATACTCGATTTCATATAGGTAATTAGAAATTTGCTGAAGTAAACAAAACTTACTTACTTAATCTAAACCTAAGCAATTATTTACGACATTAATTATAAATGAACCCTCTTTTGGGCTTCACCGCAGTCAGGTAAAAGGTGAATACATTATAAAAAACCAATATTGCAAACTAGATACAGATATTATTTTGTATTTTAATATTATTATATGTAAATTAAGACATTGTCATACGTGTAATGTTATTAATATTATCGCATGACAAAAGTTGAAAGAAGAAGAAACATCGATTTTGCCACCCCTATTTTTGACGTCACTTAATGGTCACTTGTCACTGTCGGTGTCAGTCTTGAGTCTTTCACCTGTGCTGTGTATCTGTGTGTTTTGGTGACTTACGGGACTATATTTAATATTACGACACGCCTATTTTAACAAACTCTGATTGCTTTTAAAAAAGACTTACCTGGCTGTGATTTTCGGAACTGTATATTGCTCAAACTATAACCTAGAACCCATGAACGCACTTACGCATACGCAATGGAATGTTATTTTGTGTTAATTGCGGCTCTGCTGAAACAACTGCAAAGGTATAGAAGAAGAAAGAAGAAAAATAACTAAATGTATTATAATATTGTTTTTCTGTTTCTTAAAAATCACCCGGAGCTATGAAAACCTATACCTAATTCGTTGTTATGGTTTGATTATAACCTCAACATCTGATAGTTTTTTCGAAATATATATATATGCTGCAGTTAGCCCGCTATAAAAATAAGATCTCAAAGGAGTTTACTTATGATTGACAATACAACAAATATTTTTTCGATAGTCTTGGTTCAAGGGCGAACAATGTATGAGTTATGACTGCAATGTCCTTTAAAAATATATCGCTGGAGATGCTATATAATATATAAATCACATACCTACATATTCCCGATTATTCCCGCTTTTAGGTTTCCCGAATCCAACTGTTGCTTGCTATGCACAAGTCATCCTTCCACCGCGCTCCGAACAGTGAGTTCTGCGCCGCCACTCTCTTCTTACCCCATCTTCTATACATTTTGCAGATAATGAGACTGCATAGAAGCTGGCTAAGTTAAGCTCAATAGGTACCGCTAAATATGGATACTATAACTCTCAGAAGTTTTTTTTCAATATATGGTGGGAAACCATATATTGAAAAAACTTCTTAGGTTAGTTAGTTAGGTCCGAAGGTCTTTGTAAATAAAATATATGCTCGTAAAATAAAATAGCGATACGAAGTTTACCGGGTCAGCTAGTACAAATATTAAAAATGCAAAAGTCAGTCTATCTGTTACGCTTTCACAGCTAAACCGCTGAACCGCTGGTTTTGATGAACTTTGGCATGAAGATAGTTCGAGAATTTAGGCCAAAAATATTTTTTTTCCATAATCAACTCTTAAACTTAGCTGAAATAGTGGAAGAAAGTGTGTCGGAAAATTCATGCGAACAGACTTGCAGGCAACTTACAGCTACTAATTTCTATACGTACCTAATTTCTCGTATATTAGTCCTAATACAGAAATAATTATTTTTCGCGATGAAACGCATCTGTTGATCCCAAACTATAGTTTAGCCTCATGTTTTGGTAGAACTAATATTAAAAGAGGTGGTTCATGTATCTTAGTCAGAAATGGACATCTTTGGAAAGAAGTGCCCGAGGTTGCGAAATTGTCAACAACTAATACATTTGAATGTTGTGGTATAGAACTAACAAAGTATAATATCTTAATTGTATGTATTTATCGTGTACCAAAAGTGTCGAACATAAATGTATTTAAAAAAAAATTAGAACAATTATTAACAAATGTAAGCAACTAAAAGTATAGCAATATTATATTAGCAGGTGATTTTAACATTGACATCATGAAAAATAATAGTACATGCCTTGATTTCACTTGTTTGTTATTAAATTATAATCTGAAATTAGCCATTAAGGAACCTACTCGATTGAAAAGTCAGACTTGCATCGACAATTTTGCACATAATTTTCAAAATCGATGTGGGACTGAAGTGATAGAATTTGCATTATCTGACCATACGGCGCAACTGTTAAAATGTCCTGTAAAACATACACACAATACTAAATTCTGGAAAAAAACACAGAGAGATTATGCAAAAGAAAATATACTAAAGTTCAGATCTTGTTTAAAAAGTCTTACATTTAATGATATTTATAATACTGATGACCCTAATATCGCATATAATTCATTCTTGGAGGAGTTTACATTGTTTTATAAGCTTTGTTTTCCATGTAAGCTTGTAACTGTTAACTTAGTTAGGAAGCCTAAATGGATCTCACGTGGCGTTAGGATTTGTAGTAAGAAAAAGAGACACCTTTTATGGAAATATAGACGAACACCATCTGAAACGAATAAATCTAACTTTACTGAATACAGTAAATTATTTAAGAAAATTATACGACTTACCCAAAGGGCTCAAAATATTCACAAAATCAAAACCTCTGAAAATAAAACTAGAGCTACATGGCAAATAATAAATAATAAGAAATTAAATATACCTCGAGATTGTTTACTCAAATCTATTATTGTTGACAATAATACAATAACAAATCCAGAATCAATTGCAAATTAATTTAATAATTATTTCATTGACAGAGTTATCCCTATAAAAGATTCGGGGAAAAACGTCACAACAGGCATTGTTAACAGACAAAAATCAATGTTTATGGCCCCAAGTCTACCGTGTGATATCTTAAACATAATAAAACAACTTAAAAATACTAGCAGCGTAGGTTACGACGGTGTCTGTACCAAAATAATTAAATCTGTTGGTGATATAATATGCAGCCACTTAAGTCATATTATAAATCTGTGTATCAGTACGGGTACCTTTCCTGATGGTATGAAAACGTCAATAGTAAAACCTCTATTTAAAAAAGGAAACAGAGAGCAAATCGAAAATTATAGACCAATAGCGCTGATACCAATTAAATCAAAGATTTTTGAAAAATACATTTATTAACAATTATACACGTATATGGAAAAAAATAATATTCTTAGCAGTGAGCAAAAAGGCTTCAGACAAAATAAGACAATCAATATGGCGGTCTATGATTTTCTACAGACTGTAATGTTACGAGTTGATGAAAGGACCCCTATTTGCGCTGTGCTATGCGATATGACACAAGCATTTGACTACGTTGACCACACTACTTTAATCAATAAACTTGACGCATACGGAGTAAGAGGCAATATTCTTAAACTAATTGAATCTTATTTAACTAATAGAAGGCAAATTACAGCAATCTCCAGAATAGATCACATGAAAAAAGCGGCAACGTATTTATCTCAAGAACGTATAGTAAAATTCGGTGTACCACAGGGAAGCGTTCTGGGACCATTATTATTTATTATCTATATAAATGACTTTCCGAAATCTATTGAACATCCAATGACTCTTTTTGCAGATGACAGTACAGTCACAATAGCATGTAAGAATACTGACAATTATGAACTTGACATTAATAATACTTTAGCTTCTTTAATTTGCTGGTTAGACAATAATAATTTAAAAATCAATCTAAATAAAACACAAATTTTACATTTTAGTCAAAGAATACCAATAAAAAATAATATTAACCTAAGATATAAAAAAACACACTATATGCAGAGTTAGTAATGCCAAATTCCTTGGACTAACTATCGATATAAAACTTAATTGGAAAGACCACATTGAAGAAGTCAGTAAAAAAGTTAGCAGTTCTTCCTACGCATTATATAAACTAAATATAGATTCTTTACTTACTGCCTATCACGGACTTGTTGCATCGATCCTTAGGTACGGCATTATTTTCTGGGGAAACTCTACACATAAAGATGTTATATTTAGAATGCAAAAACGATGCATAAGAGCAATGTTTGGTCTTAAAAATATAGACAGTTGCAGACCATACTTTATAAAATATCAAATTCTCTCACTTCCTTCCTTATATATACTAGAAACGGTATTATTTGTTAAAAAGAATCCCCAACTGCTTGCAAGATATTCAGATGGTTCTGAACGCAGTCAACGTGACCATCGGACACTTCGCTTACACAAAGCAAAAACAGCTCTCATGAGTAAGAGTATATTCTGTATGGCGCCAAGATTATACAACAAGGTACCAAAGGCATATAAAGATTTAAATATAAATAGTTTTAATAAAATCATGCGAAATCTTCTAATAAATAAGTGCTATTACAATGTTGCCGACTACTTAAATGACAAACTTTAAAGGGACTCAATTGACATGCGATTTATTTTTATATAATTTTTGAACTTATTGACATTATTGAAATAATTAAGGTTAATGACATTATTATTATTTTACATATTGTTTCGAATGGACATTATTCAATTATTAATTATTATTTCTTAAGTAAATATTATTATTTTGACTCAACTTTCATTGCTTTATAATTTGAATAATTTTTCTTTTCGCTATTGTATTTGTACGCCTTTCTAGGCAAAACATGTTGATACTCTTATTGTTATTGTAATCCTTCCAACTGATTATAAAACTGACACATGTTTTTGACAAATAAATATATCTTATCTTATCTTATCTTAAAAAAAAAAAAATTTTCAAGTACCTGTGTGTAACTTCATCTTTTCAAATGACTTGTATGGTCGACTGTACCACAGGAAGTATCTACCTGCCTGTGGCCTCAGTTGCGTGGGTTTGGGCTCGTCTGCCCGACACTCTGAACTTGTTCGAACTAACTCCGAGCTCCAACTAACAGTAACGGAGCAGAGTTTATTTATTCCCGAAACTTAGAGAGAGGGAACAATTTTATTGTATATATATTATATGAGTTTTAATGAAGTGAGAATAGAGTTTTAAATTATTTGTATTTAATTAAGACACAGACGGTTTGACAGATGCGACGTAGGTAATTCTTTATTCAAAATTGGTACCAGACCTACCTACATACTTATTTGGAGTTATTCCGTTCGGATCCCCCTGATCTGATCCCCTGCTTGTATTTTTTTTTGTTTTTTTCCGGTCTGATCACCTACAAACTTTGACATTCCGGTCTGATCCCCTTTCTCTTTTTGAATGCTAAGTACAGTCAAGATGTAGTAAAATATTAGTTTTTATTTGTTTAAAACCATCACTGGTGGTCAGCCTGGTCTTTTAATATTTGACCATCTTAATTCAATAACAAAATTTTAACCTAAAATTACTAAAAAATAGTCACAAATTGTACCTTTATTATATGCATTACATAGAAAAAAATTAAGATACCTACCTAAAACTATTCCAATTATTATTAAAAGATATCTCTCGAAGATGAATATATCTATCACTCCAGACACAAGCATATTTAGCTTAATTGGAAGGGTTAACAAATACTTTTTTTTATTACTTGGCCAAGAGGAAAATTAAGAGTGTTTGTTTCTCAATACTACACGTATACATGTTTCCATTACTATAAGAATTATGTACAAACAATATTTTAATAACCCAGTACGTATATTTTTGCTAACGCTCCAAAAACTCTGTTAGGGTATCCGACCGGAATAAAATATTTAACTTTAATTGTGATACCCTGCGTGGTGGATCAGACCGGAATAAAAATAATTATAAAATAAACCCGATCCCCCAGGGGAACAGATCACGGTATCAGACCGGAATAACTCCTTATTTGTTGAGATTGCGGACTAGTTCTAATCGGAATTGTGCGCAAATACTTATTTTTACATGTTTCTTTAAAATCATAGGTTTCGTATAAACTTTCCGGTAATCTGCAAGTTAAGATCTTTTTAGTTTCAACGTTTTAGCGTCAATAGTAAGTATCGGGCATATGGTAATTTTTGTCTATTTTTTAGATCTTTTTATAGTTTTATAAAAAAATATTGGTACAAACGTTATAAGGCACTGTGCAAAACCTTTTTCATATTTTTTTATCTGTTCACCAAGAGTGTATTATATTACTGTAAAACTAAAAGCCCAAACTTCGGTAAATCTTATAATTGTCCGCTAAAATAATCCAATTAAAAATCACAACTAATAATAGCTAATTTCGGACTTTTATTTGTTTTTAGAATGTGGATAATTCGGTGGGATACACATTTATGTTATTTTTTATACTTGAATGATAAGAATTTTGTGTAACTGTTTGTTTTCCCGAACAAAACAAATAAATAAATTTACTAGTACTCAGAAGTCAGACGGTATATTAAAGGATTACCTCAAAATAAAAATAAATGTTGAAAATAGCACTGTGTATGACACACGACGACATTAAGGGCTTAAACAAATTTTAAACGACTTATATTTCGACGCTTTCTTTTTCAAATTACAATGTATTTGGTTAATATTTCTCTTCCTATCTCACATACAGGATATGATAGTAACTCAAATATGTCAAATAAATGTACGGCTTCTAAATAAATGACGGTCGTCATTATTATCATTTCAGCTGAAAGACGTCCAAAGGTAGACTCGCCCTAGCACTAGCGTGGCCTCATCGATCGGTTTGGTGCCTCGTGCAATATACAATCCCGAATAAAGTGATAGTATTATTTATTTTGGTGATATTTCCATTTCATTTTGTATTACCGTAATACCTATCATCTTAGCTTAGGATTTACACTGACGGCTCAAAGACAAACACTGGAACTGGAGTTGGAGTTTTCTCCAACGATCTCACCATAAATATATCCAGACCGCTGGGGAAGCTCAACACCGTCTACCAGGCGGAATGTGTGGGCATTATTCAGGCGATCCATGCCATAGAAGCCAGGAGAGTCACGGATAGTCACATCCGCATACTTTCCGACAGTGCCTCAGTACTTCAATCCCTAGAGAAAAATTATATCACGTCCAAGCTCATACTAGAATGTCACAATGCGCTGCAACGCTCAGCGGTCGAGAACCGCAACACTGTGACACTGCAATGGATAAAGGGGCACAGCGGATCACTCGGCAATGATGCGGCGGATGAACTGGCCAGGAGGGGGTCTGACACGATGGTTTTTGGACCCGAGCCCATCGTGCCGCTTCCCTTCACCCAGCTGCGCACATGGCTTAAAGAACACACACACGACCAAGCCCAGAAATGGTGGTCCTCGGCACCAGGCTGCAGGCAGTCCAAAGAGGCGATGCCAAACTTAGATAATAAACTAACCAGGCGCCTCCTACACCTGGACAGAAGAAGCCTGCGAATGGTGGCGGGGACCATCACCGGGCACTGCTCACTTAACACACACTATCACACAATAGATATAACGGACAGTCCCCTGTGCAGGGCATGCATGGGGACGGAGGAAACGGTAGGACACGTGCTCCTAGCTAGAGTGCATGGAAATCACCGAAATACGGAAACGAACCCTCGGGTCATTAAATTCCCTTACAGATATCCTGAATAGACCGAAAGACCTGATCTGCTTCTGGAGGGAGGTTGGCTGGATGGAGTGACGGCCGACATGGCTCACGCACAATGGTCTCGTGCAGAGACTAAGTGCGGAAACCTAACTACAGAAGAAGAAGAAGATACCTATCCTCTACTCCTATCAATAGTAAAACCTATACTAATGTGATTAAAAAAAAAGTCGCACGTTACTCTTTATAACCGTAGATAAAAGTAGATACTTTGAAGACATAACACCTTTGGTTTCCAATTAATCAATATCCTCATCATCATCAAGTTACTATTTTTCTACATTAGAAAGCTGCAGAGCGTTTCTGACTACATAATTATACATGTCGACGGATAAAAGGAAAAAGGGGTATAAGCGACATTTTGGACTGGTATTGTTTTGAAAGCCAACTGTTTCTTGTGTTCTATTATCTTTTATTTTGTCATATTTCCCGATTGGAAAAAAAAACAGTTTTAATTTTCACGATGTTTTAAAAAAAAAAATACATCAGTTTTTCTAAAATTCTAAACTTTGAACGGCTCTCCTGAACATTCCTTTTTTGTCGCTTATACCCTATTTCCTTTTAACCGTCGATGTATATTGGAAGCCATGTATACTGGAGCAACACAGATATACATATATGTGTTGGCTTTAGTCTATCCGGATGTAGCCGAGTGTCAGTATTTAACATGGAGCAAACGATATGAAATGAAATGAAATTAAATATTTATTTTGTAAATTGGTTATAAATAACACTTACACGTCATGTTTTTTGCGTGTTAAGTGATGTTACTAACTGACTACTCTGAGAAGAAACACCGAAACAAACTCAGAAGTCAATGTCTCTTTTAAAGTCCATACAATTTGTGTTGGTCCAATCATATGAAAAACACTAGTAATCACGCGGGGCTTCGCTCCCGTGGATTCTATCACGATAAAAACATAACTCTCCTTTTTTGCCGTCGCGTAAAAAGTAGCCTATAACCTTCCTCAAGCTTCAAGCTACTTCCATACCAAATTGCATCCAAATCCACCCAGTACTTTCGAAGATTAGCGCGTTCAAGCAAACAAACAAACAAACAAACTTTTCCGCTTTATAATATTATAGTATAGATATAGGTTCATGTCTGTGGTGCTCTTTGAGGAAATAACTACACAGATTAGAGCGGACCTGTCCAGACAGTGCAAGCATTGGTCAGTTATCGTGTAGCTCAACCAGAGCTGGATTAACCCTGTCAGAGGCCCTGAGGCAATGACATTCTCGGGGCACCTTTTCTTACTTTGACTGACCAAATCGTGTGTGAACTGAGGAAACGCACATTAAGGGCTGTGGTTTTTAATATATTTGTTTACTCATTCCCAGATTTGTTCTAAAATTGTTTTAATTCTACTACTAAATCTAACGATTTGTATTTTGTGAAATAAAAGTGAGGTCCCTAAGTTCACACGCACATCAAATTCTCGTTCGAAGAAACATGTTTTCTTAGTGCGTGCATTGGGCCTGGGCCCCTAGTTGATGCGGGGCCCCTAGGCAGTTGCCTACTCCGCCTAATGGTTAATCCGGCCTTGAGCTCAACTTAGAACTTAAGGAGTTACCCCTTGGCAAGACTGATGTCAGATTTTATGTCTGACTGACAAAGATGTGACAAAGAAGAGACAAGTGACTGCAAGCTTGACGTGGTTTGCGAGGCATGGAGGAATCTTGATGTGTTAATTTGGTTACCCATCCAAAGGCTGACTTCGGAAAACTTTGCTTGACCTTGAAGATCGACCCGCTCTTCAATATATCAATCATTTACCAACATTTTTCAACATTTACATAAAGTAATTCAGTGAGGTAATTAGGTGTACCTATCCGAGGTAATTATTTGGATTTACCGTGTGAGTAGAAGTCCGAAAAAGATTATCATCGTTCAATTCAGACTTTTACCAGTATGAGTAATCATGAGAATTTACCATAGTTTGTGCTTTTACAGTAACTTACATATTATTCTAAATGACAACATTAGCTAGAGGCTTTAGCAATAATAGGTTATATCTATACTAATATTATAAAGCGGAAAAGTTTGTTTGTTTGTTTGTTTGCTTGAACGCGCTAATCTTCAAAAGTACTGGGTGGATTTGGATGCAATTTGGTATGGAAGTAGCTTGAAGCTTGAGGAAGGTTATGGGCTACTTTTTACGCGACTGCAAAAAAGGAGAGTTATGTTTTTACCGTGATAGAATCCACGGGAGCGAAGCCCCGCGTGAGTACTAGTGTTTTATATAGGTATGTTTTAAAATGCATAAAAAATACTTTTAACTAAAATACATAAGAAAAACATTACTGATGCTAAAACTGACTGACAATAGTTTCAACTTTTGAATTACTTTAATAAAAACAACCTTTCATGAAAACAATGCGCAAAAAGTTACATAATTTAAGTGGCAGCGTAGACTAAAAGGCCGATCGCATCGAATTCTTTATTCATATGCCTACGGTGCACACATCCAATAATTTATTGAAGCTGAATATAAAAATAAAATGACGTATTACAACTATACTATATTATCACAAACGAAAATTCGATATCTCATCATGGAGCGATGAGATATCGAATTTCCATTTGTAAAGAGTTGTATGTAATTGTGAAAATGAATTATGTGCCTGTCTGATGCTTAATAATGATGAGGGCTTCCAATCCCGGAATACCGAGATCTCGGTATTGCGGGATCCCGCGCCATTTTCCATTCCCACGTGATGCGGGATTACGGGCGCGGGATCCGCGGGATTTGCGGGACTGAAAAAAGCATGCATATTACCGGACTCGCGAGAGGCGAGCGCTATCGCTCGGGTGGCCGGCAGTGCTGCAAACAACGCGGGGGCCGATGTCACCCGTTTTTTGCAGCTTAAGTAGCCTAATATAGCCATGAATTTCAGTCAGTGTAGCCTAAAATATCAGTAAAGTTTTTTATTCAGTAATTGTTACTGTTTTTTGTGAAGAAAAAACGGCATAATTTGATTGATTTCATACTAATAGTAATACGTAAATAAATGTGGAGTTAGTTGATTAATTCATTGTTTTATTTGCCTTATATATAAATGTGAATATTTTCAATATGCGGGATCCCGCAAAAACCGAGATCCCGCGGGATTGAAAATTCGTAGTCCCGCAAATACCGAGATTGAATTCAGGCTGTGGGATTGGAAGCCCTATAATGATTGCTATTACAAAGCATAAGCACGGGATACTGTACGTTGCTAGGGTTACGGGAATTTTCTCAGGGGATACCGCACCCCGAAGCGTAAGGGCAACTGAAGTAACAAGATGGGTTTTATTGAGTATTTGTTATTCAGTATTTGGGTTTTATTCCATTCCATGCGTGCGGATGGAGTTATTTGATTTTTTTTATAAGTTTTACCTCCCGAAAAAGGGATACAGTACCCGTATGTTATCTTGCTGTAGGAATATTTTAGTCGTAATTAAAGAGCAATTGAAATTAATCTTAATGAAATTAACTGGATGATGAAGAGTTGTCGCAATTGCTGTTCTTAATATTGTTTTTGATCTTACGATATTGGAATTTAATGCAATTGGTAAGTTTCCCCTGATCACAGACTAAGAGAATGGACTGACCCTTTCCCACCAGCCAACACAACAACTAGTGGAATCAAGACATGTCATGATACGTCATAGTAGATTTAATACATTTCGCAGTAGTGAACTTTTGCATGCCATGTTTGAGAGAGAATAAGTGACCATGGGTTTTCTTTTTCCGGAATCCTAATTAGAGCACGTAACTAGCTTGCAGTATCGATCTGGTTTGTTACATTCTAGAATGGCAAATTTTGTGTTATTGCTCAGTCCATACTTTTACGTAAGCTCCTGATAGAGGGAACGCGATATTTCGTAGTATTGTATCACTGTTATAGTAGAGAGTTGAAAACTTTTATTATTAACATTTTACTGTGTACCTTTTTAAACAAATAAATCTGAATACGTTTGTTCAATGGAATGGATGAGTTAACTGGATTAATAAAAAATATCCATTCTTAACTTAAGCCTCGGAGTTGGCTGCTGTATGAAACATCATAATAGTAATACTAACCTGTAATAAACTTTACTATGCATACGCCCTATGCACTGCAGGGCAAAGGGCTCTCACAATCGTTACTTAATAATACAGTATGTTAACTAACAGAGGGCGTTCCCGTTAACCCGCAATAGTATAGCATCCATACATGTTAAAAAAAAATTACCATTCCAAAACAAAATGTTTTATTTTTTTTATATTAAAGCATTCACCAAAAATGTTAAATTGGTACGTAAAAGAAACACTCTGTACACGCGTAGGTACGCATTCATAAATAAATTGCGACGTTGCCGTCCTTCAAGTACGCCCTCTGTTAGTTAACATACTGTATAATGTGGTGACTAAAACCATTCCTTTTTTTCGTAAGTACAATCTATTATCTATCCCACTCCTGCGCATAGGTACGCGCAAAGATACGATCCTTCGATTCTATTCAATATTCCTTATTATTTATTCTATTCCTTTGTTTCTATTCAATGAAGAAGAAGCCATATTTTAAGTTATTATAATTAATTAATATTAATTTAAATAAGACATCCAAGAAGTCCAGTTCTCTTCTGTCCAGTCTGCCTCGAATCCGTCTAGCTTTTTCAGGGTTCCAGCCTCCAGCTTTTGACAATATCCGACTGAAATGTCTGCCAAGCCTCACTTCAGTTTTGCAGTTTTCTAAGCAGCGTCGACAACTTGTGTTGTGTAGTGCCGTATAAAGAACTCGAAGCTTAATAATAACAGCCGCACGGTTTGACGATCAAAGTTTAGTAACACTTGCCCGGGTCTGTCTGTGGATGGGTGAACATCTTATCATATCTAGTTTCCTCCGTGGCTCGGATAGCATGGTACCTTGGTTCCGGCTGTCTTTTGTACATCTTTGAAAGTCGTTACAGGTAGTAGTAGAAACTAGAAAATCTGTCACCGCAAAGGAGTATCGTATTGTGGTCTTGTGGAGTTCTGCTATGCGAGCGGTCAGCCTATCGTGCTGGCTGGTATAATTTGAATTTCGACCGCAATGGTTGACATGCGAGGGAATTGTTTTTAAGAAAAAGACAGAGCCGGAGGGGGTTAAACTCCCGAAGAAACTTCAGACACAAAATTTGCCAAAAAAAACTAGCGACATCTTATGTCTGGGGTCAACTTAGTTTTGTACGTAATGCATTTGTTTTGCTAATAGATGGCAGCAGCTACGATATATCTTACTAATATTATAAATGCAAAAGTTTGTAAGGATGGATGGATGTTTGTTACTCTTTCACGCAAAAACTACTGAACGGATCTGAATGAAATTTGGAAATTAAACGACATTATAATTTTACTGCATCATAGACTCTATACACCTCGCTTGTTTATGAAAAACAAAGAAAAATATAAAACTGTCAAAAACAGTTTGACTAAATTCGATTAATTTATAAATTAACCGAAAAACATGTGATGGGTAATAAACTCCATAAAATAAAGGTAAAATATGCAGCACAAGTGTTCAGCCAGAGGGTGTCTAGCGCTTTACGTTTTTATCGAGTTAGTATATTTATAATTTCACATATTTGCATCATTATTGTTACCTAGCATATTTTGCAAATTTTATTAACCAACATTAATATTTTGTTTCAGAACACAACATTCTGCCCGAAGAGTGCAGAGGTACCGCAGATTTCTTGTTATTATTTGATAAGCTCTTCGAATCATTTAATCGTCATTCTTACAAGGGGTCATTAAAAATATATAAGCAGTTCAGTTATAAAATAACTCGATCCATTTCCAATGGTGGTATGATTTGTTGCCTATTTTAGACTCGATTCAATTTGAATCAGTAGTTAACAAAAATGATTCCATGTTGATTAAGAATGAATCGATTCCATCAGTAAAAAATTGGATACATAATATAAAAACATTTATTGAATCATGACAATATTTAAATGTAAATTATGGTGTGAAAAATATATTAACTAGAAATTTTAATCAGGATCCCTTAGATTTTTTAGTGCTATTAGGAGTAACAATGGTGTGCGTAATATTAATCCCAATTGTAATCACTTCATGTGTGCATATAAAACCATGCTGATTAATAATTTTAATTCTGTACATTCTGTAAGAGCTAATTGTGAGAACGATTGTAATAAATCATTTCAATCAATGGTAAATCTGCTTGGTAATAAATCTAATGATATAGAGAATAATGATATTGATGCTTTATTATAGACAATGAGCAATTATTATAAAAAATAATGTTTCGTTGATTTATAATGAATCCAAAAAATCACAAATTTTAAATAAATATCCATCTTCACCAATTTTTTCCAGCCTCTAAAATCTAATCTTTAGATTTTAGAAGTACTAAATTGATTGAAATAAATATTCTAAAATCAAAGATTTAATCTTTCTCGATTGGAATATTTATTTCAATCAATCTAGTACTTCTGAAATCTTTAAAATTAGAAAATATTATTAACATGTCAGGTAGACGCCACCTATTGGATTTTTTCGGTATTAAACTACCGTTACGCTACCTGGCGATCAGGGTCAAAAATTCAATTTTCGAATCATAGAGTGGCGCATCTATCTCAGAATTAATATGTATCAGTATTAATATGTATCATCTATGGCCGGCTGGGACGCCGCCAGCATAGCAAGCTCGACATCGTTTTAACTTGAAAAATAAGAATCTACGTTCATCCAATAATCTTCACTTACTCTGTCCTTCTCATACTTCTGACTTTGTTCACTCTTCTTTTCATATCTAATCGATTCTCCTCTGGAATGCACTTCCTCTCGAGACAGAACGGCTGACCGTCGCTATGCATTTAAAAATAAATTGCGGATCTATTTTCTACACCAATAAGCAGAATTTCCACATTTAGTTTTCATTTGCTTCTTCATTATATATATATTTGTAAATACATACAAATATATATATAATGAAGAAGCAAATGAAATAAAATATAAGTATTTATTCATATAAATTATTTATGTAGATTTCTATTTTTTTATGATACTGTTTTTGTGTTATTACTATTATTATATATATATATATATATATTTTCTAATTTTACTTTTCATGTTCATATATTGCACCTCCCACACTATCTCTTCACCACTCATGGTTGACTGGTAGAGAATACCTACGGCATTAAGTCCGCCTTTGTACCAATGTGCATAAAGTGTAAATAAATAAATAAATAAAAATATAATTAGATTAATCTTCCATAAATGTGAACATAATAATATACAAAGTATAAAACCTATCGCGTTTATATTGCAACTAGTCCTCACGCGGGGCTTCGCTCCCGTGGATTCTATCACGGTAAAAACATAACTCTCCTTTTTGGCAGTCGCGTAAAAAGTAGCCTATAACCTTCCTCAAGCTACTTCCATACCAAATTGCATTCAAATCCACCCAGTACTTTCGAAGATTAGCGCGTTCAAGCAAACAAACAAACAAACAAACTTTTCCGCTTTATAATATTACTAGCTTCCGCCCGCGACTTCGTCCCCGTGGAAAAAAATCCCCCGATTTTGAAACATTCTTCATTAGTGCTCCGCTCCTATTGGTCTTAGCGTGATGATATATAGCCTATAGCAATGATATTATGCCTTCCTCGATAAATGGGCTACCTAACACTGAAAGAATTTTTCAAATCAGAACCGTAGTTCCTGAGATTAGCGCGTTCAAGCAAACAAACAAACAAACAAACAAACAAACAAACAAACTCTTCAGCTTTATAATATTATTATATATTATATTATATAAGTATAGATATAGTATAGATTCCTGAGTACACACACGCCTCCGTTACAGTATTTATACCCGGCTGCTGAGTTGTGGAGATTAGATAGGCAGTGACTCCATGTAAAATACTAATACTCACCTGCATCCCGGAAGACTGGAAACCGACCCAATATAGTTGAGAAACAGGCTAAGAGATGATAATAATATTCCACAACTTTCACACAACGCCATCTAGTCCCAAACTAAGCAGAGCTTGTGCTATGAGTACTAGACAACTGATAAACATACATATATATTTCTAAATACATACATATTATAGATAAACTACACCCAGATAAAGAACAAATGATCGTGCTCATCACACAGACATTTGTCCTGGGTGGGAATCGAACCCAGGACCTTGTGCATAACAGTCAGGGCCATTGACCACTAGACCAACAGGTCTGTCAAATGATGAGTGCAGTTTGGTGTTTCTTAAAATACAGTCGGTTTGTTTAGCACTAAATATGCTGCGGTCAATGGCCCGTTGGCAGACCTTGACATTGACCTTCTACCTTTTAGACATTCGTCTGACTATACTTGTTCATCAAAAGTTTAGATGCCGAATATTGGTGCTTATTAT
Organism: Tholera decimalis; assembly: GCA_943138885.2. NCBI lineage: Eukaryota > Metazoa > Arthropoda > Insecta > Lepidoptera > Noctuidae > Tholera > Tholera decimalis. The sequence goes on from OW964559.2 coordinate 16,687,685, forward strand.
TGAGTAATGTCTTTGTTGAATTCTATGATTATACTTGTATGTACCTACATAGTACATGCCAACATTGTATAATGACACATGGCTAGGTGCGTCATAGCTTGCAACTGTACTAAAATGATGATTCCGGTCGCGTCAAAACTTACAATTAACGCTATAGAGAAATACACAATTATTTAGCCTTTGGGTTCAGGACTTTCCGGAGTCCTTAACCCGTCAATATATGTATGCTGCTTTATAAACGATTTTTTTTTTCAGGACGGCCCTTTTTCTTTAATCATGTAATCATGCTTTGAACTAGTGGTTTGACCCCGTGACTTTTAAAGACACAATGAAGGGTATCGTACTAATGTGAAACAGCCTCGCATTTTGTAATATCTGATTGGTCACTGGACAGTCCCTACTGGTCGTTTGCCGAACAATGAATGCGGTACATGAAGAAATATCCGTACGTAACTCATTCCTTACATTCATATCTTACTAAGTTGACAAAAAATTTAAAAGGCTGGTTGACATATCCCGTGGCCCAAGTAAAAGTCCCAATTAAAAAATATATAAGTATTATGTTCAATTGCGTCCCGCCTGCTTGTCACTTTTTAAAATAAAAATGTGCTTGTTTCTTGCATTTCAGTTGAGCAGTCGGGTTTTTTAGACTTTATAAATAACTTTTTTTTTTGAGCTTTTTAGTTTAAATATTAAATAACATTTTTTTAGTTTTCCCTGTCGTGTCACATTGGCACCCCACCGGATTCAGAAAGTGAAAGAGCTAAGTCCATATTTTTAAACTTTCTCATTGTATTATTTTTGCTATTTTTACACTAATAATAAACATGATATTTTGAAATCCTATTTGAAATCCTTGTGTTAAGCCTATTAATTTGATACCCATATTTTACTCGAGTTTTTTTTTCAAATTGTATAATGGCTTCGCACATCCGCCATGTTTGATTTTTTCAAATATATCCCCTATCTAAGAGCACAACGATACCTCATTTATGTGAATCCGTTCAGCGGTTCTGGAGATATGAAGAATATTACATACATACTTACATATATACAATCCGCATTCCACATAAATCCGCAATTTCTTTTTGAAAATGAAAACATATTGAGTCGACGCGTCATAAACTGACTGGAGTATGAACGTTAATACTTTTAATAGTTCGATCTTAGTTTGCTATCACCAACAACTTTAATCGTAGCTAACTCACTCCATCGCCACTGTTGACTTTCGATTCCAAACTTAATAACCCATGTTCTTCATTCCCCACAAGCTTGAAATGGCAAGTAATGAATGCGCTGTTCTTGAAGGAGATACCTACTGCAGCATATGGAAATGTCGTACTTTAATTTACAACGCACCACATCGTTTCCTTGTCTTGTCTTATGTTGTAAGGTCTTAGTGCTAGTTTTTAAAATTGTTACGAGCTGGGGTTCGGGATAGAAATAATTTACACCAATTCAACCAAAATTAACACTTTACTTAAATAAACACCAAATAAAAATTAACACAGTTATTCACAGTACAATACTTGTCACTCAACACTTAAATCGCACCGAAATTCACTTGTAAAGCTTCGAGTATATCGCCTCGTATCTATACTAATATTATAAAGCGGAAAAGTTTGTTTGTTTTGCTTGAACGCGCTAATCTTCGAAAGGATTTGGATGCAATTTGGTATGGAAGTAGCTTGAAGCTTGAGGAAGGTTATAGGCTTTTTACGCGACTGCAAAAAAGGAGAGTTATGTTTTTACCGTGATAGAATCCACGAGAGCGAAGCCCCGCGTGAGTACTAGTCTTTAAATAAGACTGCTGACTGCGTTCCTCTGCGATCTATTTATACCCCGGTCTATGAGTTCTAGAACATTCTTGGAAAATCAAATCACCGCCTACACTGCCAAGAATATTCCAGAAGCTACTCTAGATACTCAGTACTGTTACTCGCCGCTAGATGGGGTTAGTGTCTCGAACGTATTAGAAGTCAGTCGAACTTTCTCCATATACTCAGTACTGCTACTCGCCGCTAGGTCGCGTTAGTGTCTCGATCATTCTAGATGTCGGTTGAAATTTCTCGACGTACTTAGCTAAGCGACTGGTGTAACAATATAATATCATCTGGGATCTGCTTCCAGTCTAACCGAATACTTAACTAACTTAATGAGTGTTTAACATGGACCGACAGCCTACCTGATCTACACTACCTAGTAACGGGGTCACATGATACCTCTTGGCAAGAACAGTGTCAGATTTTCTGGCTTCTGACTACCTATAACGACTGTCAAAGATGTACAGACACAGGCGAGATCAACGGTTTAACGGCTTTGTGAGGCACGGAGGAATCTCGACATGTCAAGGTGGTTCCCCATGTGATGGACCATGGTGAGTGCAGACAGGCCAAAGAGGCTCTCCCGACTTGATAGCCGCTTGTCGAAACAGGTCCTTAAACTATCTAAACTGCGCTCTTCCAATTATCTTCTCTTACTCTGTCCTTCTCACACTTCTGATTTTATTCATTCTTCCTTTTATATGCAGTCTATTCTTCTGTGGAATGCACTAGCTATACCTCTTGATATCAGGACGGCTACCAGTGAATATGCGTTTAAGAGAAAGTTGCGGGATTATTTTCAAAACAAATAGTGGAAGCAGAGTTTTCATAACCCCCTTTCTATGACTTTTTATTAATATATTATATATATTTGGTATGTATTATGATAAATATGTATGTAAGTTTATTTTAGTTATTTATGTATATACAACATGTATCGTAATTAACGCACACCCTCAAACACCTCAATTAGAAAATTATGTTATTATCATAATACATACTCTGAATTTTTAGTTTTATTTGTTTAAACAGTTTTTTTTTAAGACTTTAACTTCCTTTAAATGAGTTTCATTTTTCTGTAATGTGTACTGAATGACGGAATTTATATAAATCTGCATTTAAAAAGTTACTACTTTAATTTACGGTCCATAGTTAGTTTGTTTTACTATACAGCGAAAGTTTAATTTGTAATTTACGTAGGTTTAATTACTTTGGGATAAAAATTCCATATTTTTTTAAATTATAAACTATAAAAGTCAGTTTAGTAAATGATTCTTAATAAACTAATTTTAAGATGTGCATTAATAATGTTACGTGTTGTATATAGTTGTAATAAGACTTAATTTAAATATATTATCTACTTGTTAATTTTTTCATGCACCTGTCATGTTGTTGTCACCACCTATGGTTAAAGGTATGGTTCCTTTAAGGTTATGGTGTTTCATAAAGTTTTAATAAATAAATAAGCCGCAATTGCGGCTGATGACAGCCGCTCTTACCCATCATGGATCCTTTAATAAACACCTCTATGTAATTGGAGTCACAGACTGCCCACTCTGCAGAGCCTGCATGGAGGAGGACGAAACAGCAGCACACCTGCTACGGAGCTGCCCTGTAGTCGCGAATTACAGGACTAAATGCTTCGGCAACCCTACCTGGGTAGCCCTCCGAGAAATGCTAAGCAAAACAAGGGCGTTGCTCGTCTTCCTGGAGGAACTGGCATGGATTGAAAAAATCCTTCCCTTACGCAAAATACGCGCATGGTCTTGGAGTTTCGGATACCTGCCCAACATACATACTTACAAACATGGTCCCCCAGATCGACCTCGGCGAGCGTTACCTTTAAGATTGATCCGTGCAGTTGCTATTATTTAGCCACGAGCACCTCGACGTCCACATAATTATGTATATGTCAAATCACATTGAAAAAAGAGGAACATAATGTCAGCTGTCAGTCAGCGCTTATGTTTAACTTTTGTTTAAAGCGAACTAATGTGGGTAGAGTTCACATTACTAGCAATCTTGTTAACCCCTCCTGTGCTTGTGTCTGGAGTGAGTTCACGGCAATAGTGTAATGGGTGGGGTTCGAACCCGTGACCTCTCGAACACAAGACCTACACCTTAGCTATTAAGCTATTGACGCTTTAAGTATGTACAAGAATAAAATACTTATATCTTTTTATTGACATTTTCATTCTATGACATAATATTCTTACAATTTCTGTATAAAGGTCATTGGTGCTGATAGTTTGTGTCCTTGTTGCGAGATCGGAATCGGTAAACGATGCGTGGGTGGCCCCCAGTCAGATGAGAATGAGACGACACACAGAAGGTATGGCTGGAGCGAATTGGATAAGGACAGTAAACTCTTACCACAAGATTATACTAAGGAAGAACAATTAGGAAGTTTGTCTGAGCCAAACTATGCAGGTAGTCTGCAGTATCCTCAAAATGAAAAAAAAAAAAACTAGTTTCTGCCAGCGGCTTTCCTCGCGTGATATTTTTTTAGCGTAAAATGTAGCCAGTGATAACATAGTATTATAATATTGAAATTTTTATCAACAAAAAAAAACGACTGAGTACTTTCGAATATTATTTTCTTGTTACAGACTCACTACTGAACATTATCTGTTTATAATATTAACTATAGATTGTGTTAAAATATTTCTTAGGGTTAAAATTATGAACTAGAATGATCGCACAAGGTAATAATCACTTACGATTTTTTTTTTAACTTTTTTTTAATTTTTTTTAAACTTTACTCATACGTTATACGTATATTAAAATTTATTTTTTCCGGTTTGCATGTTAACACTGTAAATTCTGGTCATTGTCCTCTAATAAAGACACTCAAAATAAATTTTAATTTCGGTTGTCTGTAACAAAACAAGAAGAATAATAAAGACAGAAATTCGATTTAACAGCTGAAATTAAAATATTCAGAATAAAAACATCTTTTTTCCTGAATGTAGGTATCATTAAGTGCTAATTGATGTCATTCACTTGGTTACTTCTCTACACTGCCGAGGGCAAACAAAATATTATTATAAAAATTATAAAATATAATACAGCAGTAAACACTATTTCAATACATTTAAATTATAATCCATAACTATGTATTAATTCTGGTTATAAACTGTCCATAGTACCATAATCTTTATAATCATATCATTATCATAGCGTAGCTAGGGACAAGCTAGATCAGATAAGTTTTATTTTAAATATAAGTTTTATTTTGTGATTATTTAACCGTTTATTGGCATCCGCCAATAAACGGTTAAATAATCACAAAAGCTAAAACGATACCGGTATAAAAGCTCTACATGACAACTATTTTTATTCTAGCGTTTTATTTTAAAACTGTAAGTACTGAAAACCAGCACTTATTGAACGTCACGCGTAAAGAGAAACCCATTTCTGCATGATTTTTAACTCTTCACAAATCGCAATCGTATGTAGGGATATGACAAATGTTGGCTAGTTGAATAGGTATTAATTATGTGCGTCATCCGAGCCTTTTCCCAATTAAGGCAGGAATTACATTATTCAGACGCGACGCCCAGGTCCATGTCTGCCGCGAAATCATACCAATTTTGCCCACCAACACTGCTATAGGTACATAAATGTGTTGTTGTTGACAGGCCCGTTGGTATAGTGGTCAGTGGCCCTGACTGCTATGCGCAAGGTCGTGGGTTCGATTCCCACCTAGGACAAATGTTTGTGTGATGAGCACGGTCATTTGTTCTTTGTCTGGGTGTAATTTATCTATAATATGTATGTATTTAGAAATATATATGTATGTTTATCAGTTGTCTAGTACCCATACCACAAGCTCTACTTAGTTTGGGACTAGATGGCGTTGTGTGAAAAGTTGTGGAATATTATAAATATTGATCACCAGTTCATTGTACCAATTTTGCCCACCAACATTGGTATACGTATGTTGGCCATAAGTAGTTACGTGCCAACAATTTTGAGTAAAAAATGTTTGTGGAAGCAAATAAGGGCTGAAGTTAAACCGTTTGATATGAAAATATTTTAGTGCTTCCCTGTTTGTTTCTGTCGGTATATATTTTATGGGTGCAGTTAATTACTTTTTTAAGTTATAAATAAACCTTAAGATACTTTTAATTTTTTATGCGACTACTGAATCTAATGAAACTAAGTTATATTATATCTAATATTTTTTTTAATATGATTATTATAAAATTATGTTGAAGTCTCTTAACCTCATTGACGTTTGAGCAGAACGGTATGAACACGTAGACAGATACTATTCTTAGTATTTAGGTGCACCTATTCTTAGTATTTAAAAATAATCATAATAATCATAATCATAATCATAAACTTTATTTCAAAAAAGGATATTTGTAATACATTAATGGGTACTTGTAATACATTAATGGGTACTAAATCTAAAATGTGAACTAATAGTACTTATAATATACTACAAATCTGTGGGTGTGGTTCTGCTCTCCTAGGTAAGCTGCGATACAGCCTGTGTTTAGGAGAAGCAGTGCCCGCCCCATTATTGAATATAATTAATTTTCTAACAATTAAATTAAGGACTAATATTAATCTATCTTTTAGTATATTTTACAATTAATAAAATAAAAATTCTTATTACTATAACACGATTCGATAACCTCTGTTCTGGATGATTTTATAAAAATTTCACGTAAACCTTACTTCCTCATAGTTCAGAAGAGTACTTGCATAGACAGATAATAATGTTGTATCGCTACTGTGGCTCGAAATCTAGGTCATATATGAAACCCGGTACGAACGCCCAGAAATAGGGAAAATTCATACATTACTCATATCAAACCTATTTCGCGTACAATAAAAAGATTGTTTTCGCTTTAATCAACGCGGTACGAGTGGTTCGCTCTCCACATTCGTATGAACTTAGGAAGGTACAGTTGGCAAATGAAACGAGTAGGTATTGTAGCGTAAATAAAATTAAGTGCACAGTAAAACACAAACCGCTACTTAACACGTTTAATTTTGATTAAAAGGAAAAAGATAGAAAACAAGTACTTAATTAGAAAATATAAAAAAGTTAAATATTGGTTATTATTGGGAACCTTTCAGTGATGGCGTGGGTTAACTTAGCGGAAAGAAAAAGAATGTTATCGAAAGTATTATGCAAATATTTTTAACTTACCTAACAAAAAATCGATTGCAATCGGTTATAGCTAGGCGAATACGCATTATTAGTAATTTTAATTACAAAAACACTAAGAGCATCCAACGCGTCTTGATAGGCCTTAGGTTAGAAAGAGTTTTTGACGTGAGAATTTTTAGATTAGAAATATACAAATTAGGTGCACTATTTAAAATAGAACTCCTGCTGCGAAAACTCGGTAATTCCTGGACGGCTGAACACGACTGTGGGAAGTAACGTAGAAATCACGGAGCCACTGCGCTGCGGAGTCCGCATCTACCTCGTACCCTCTTCAGGCCTTTGAGATGGACGTCTCAGGCACAGGATGTGCTCGGATATCGGGCGAGAGCGCCCCGATCTCCGTCGTCGATAACCGACGTCGCTTGCCCGTAGGGTGGAGCCAAAAATTGGCTTGTAACGGGATCTAAACCAAAAAAGAAACTTCAGACCACCGATGCAAGCTGAATCTTTGATTAATTATGAAACTAGTGCGAAATGGATCGAAAAGAAAAAAGGCGACAATACATACCAAATTAACCAGAAAATCACCCACAGACTATCCTTTTGCTAGGACACTATATTTTTTATTGGGTTTACACCAACAGAAAAAAAACTTTCACTTCATAATTTCGATATTAATCACAAAAAATAAGGTCGACCATCACTTATCGGGTCCCAAAAATGTAATGACGCCGTCGAAAGGCAAACAACCGACGATTTTTTCACGATTCCTGGTTCAAATGTGAATAACAGCTATGAAGAAAAAATTTTTTATTGAAAAGTTTGCATTAGGATTGGAGGAGGTTTTAACCGTAGCGGTTTTACGCTACAGTACCCCATTCCCAGTAAAAAAAATTGAGAGTAGCAACCCTAAAGGTGAGTGGCAACCCTAAAGGAAAGGTGAGTGACAACCCTAAAAGAAAGGTGGTTGACAACCCTAAAAGAAAGGTGAGAGATCAACCCAAGTGAATGTATCAACCCAGTGAGAGGGTGACAACGCTATAACAGATTGACATCACAACAACAGATTGAAAACACAACAACAGATTGAAAACACAACAACAGATTGAACACACAATAACAGACTGACAACACAAAAGGGATAGCATCAACCAAGAGTGAAAACCATAATATACAAATTAAATAAACTAGCCTAACTAACTTTAAACTAAATACATCAAATCAACAACATCGAAGTGCAGCTGATACTGAATAAAATTGAAAGCCGGCCTCCAGTTTAGACGTTAACAGTGCGAGCTTCAGATGCGTCTCCTAAACCTACATTAGAATAGAAAAACAAACGATAGATCTAGAATAATATTCTTAAATATATATAGGAACAAAGAACAATAATCAACACGAAACAAATAAGAGTTGAGATTAAGAAATAACTTAAAAATACGACGAAAACTCAAAGGAAGTCAAACAAAAACTCGAAGTTGAACACAAAAGCTCGAAGTCAAATAAAAACTCGAAGTGAGACACGACTCAAAGTCCAACACGACTCAAAGTCAAACACAACTCAAAGTCAAACACGACTCAAAGTCGAACACGACTCAAGGTCAAACACGACTCAAGGTCAAACACGACTCAAGGTCAAACACGACTCAAGGTCAAACACGACTCAAAGTCAACCACGACTCAAAGTCAACCACGACTCAAAGTCAAACACGACTCAAAGTCAAACACGACTCAAAGTCAAACACGACTCAAAGTCAAACACGACTCAAAGTCAAACACGACTCAAGACTGAATTTAAGAGCTTAAGTTATAGAGGGATAAGTTAGAAGGTTAAGTTAAAGAGAGAGGGTTAAGTTGAAGAGGGTGGACCTTAAATCAAAATCAAAAATACGACGCCTAATGAGAGGAAATGGTTATGAATAAATATTAACTCCAGGGAGGAATGAGGGTCGAAATAATAAAAGAGGTGTCGTTAATTGAAAACTAATGGCCTAACATAAGTAATGCTGATTAAGTTAAGAATATGGAACAAATTAATTCATTTAAGTATGTCTTTTATATGATATTGTCCAATATGATGAGAATCACAGTCTTGTAGGCCATATGTAGTCATGGAGATGACTCTGATCACACGACATTTAATGAAACGAGGAGCAAGCTTTCCTGTAAAGTATTCAGCAGCTGACGATTTTGAAAAATTACGCCTCCATACAATGTCGCCGGCATTAAGTGTAATAGCCGTCCGGTTCGTATTGTAATTTCGTGAATTACGGAGAAAAGCAGAAGAAAGATTGTCCGCTACTTTTGCGTAAATCTCGGCGAGCGAAGTCAGATTACTCGCGTGTTGTTCCCGACTTTCAGCTAAATTAGTGCTTAGAGTCTGGTTATTCGCACGTGATGAATCCATACAGACTTCTCTACCGAATATGAGAAAGTTTGGCGTAAACCCTGTGGCTAAATTAATACATGAATTGAGGTAAAGTTTGACCTTGGGTAACAATTTAGCCCAATTCCTTTGGTTCTCGCCAACCAATATGCTCAAACAAGTAACGACACTTTGGTTATAACGTTCTACCGTGTTTGCTTGTGGAGTGTAATAAGGGGTAAGTCATATCAGGTCGACGGATTGACCTATAATAATTCAAGGCGCGACCGGATAACACTTCGTGGAAGCGTTTAAGCAGATATCTGTCAGTTATGTCGTCTGAATCCTTCTCTTCTTCGATACTGGTAAAAAAATTTCGAACACTGGTATCTCCAGTATAATTTATGTTCCATTTTCTTAGCGAAAATCGTTTTAGAAGGTAACCGGGACAGTCCTCGGATTTCATAGGAGAAGGTAAGTTAGAACGACTAGTACCCGGAGTGGGCCTAGGTGGAATGGGAGGAGGTCTAGAAATAATAATACTTTCGCGTAAAGGAGTCTCACCGATAGAACCTTCTTCAGACATTTTTAAACACAAAATAGAAATAGATTAAATGAAAGAGAGCGGGACTTAGCAGGAAATCGTTAGATATCGTGCCGTAATATCGATACGGGAAGAAGACAACAAAATGAACGTCAAAGGAATCCGCTGGGCTAAGAATCCAACAAAAACAGATACTAGCAAATAGCAGAAAAGCAAACAGTCGGGCTAAAAAATAAAAAAGGTAGACACTAGCACACGACCATTCAAAAAGCTTACCTTTGGTCACGATGCCTAACCATCCACACATCAAACACACTCTACGGGAAACTAACTACCGCTACCTACTGGGATAAAATAAAACTCGGAATAGATACGTACATTTTGGGAGAAAATAAAAGAATTGGAAATTGGGTATAGTTACAAAGTTAATCTTTAAAATTGAATTTCACAAACATCACACAATTTAGCAAAGAACATAAATTCAGTTAGCAATTCTGTAGTCCAGTCGTATGAATCGGGAAAACATTCAAGACAGGTAATCCTTTTAACTTCCATACGGGTATCTGACCAATTCTAAAACCTGAAACCCACAATAAGAAAGATGAAAATTAAAGATTGCTCTCAAGAGCAACCACACACGAGATAACAAAAAAAAAATAGCTATTTTAGTAATAATTAATATGCAAACTTACTTTAATTCGGGCGCCATATTGTAGCGTAAATAAAATTAAGTGCACAGTAAAACACAAACCGCTACTTAACACGTTTAATTTTGATTAAAAGGAAAAAGATATTGGTTATTATTGGGAACCTTCCAGTGATGGCGTGGGTTAACTTAGCGGAAAGAAAAAGAATGTTATCGAAAGTATTATGCAAATATTTTTAACTTACCTAACAAAAAATCGATTGCAATCGGTTATAGCTAGGCGAATACGCATTATTAGTAATTTTAATTACAAAAACACTAAGAGCATCCAACGCGTCTTGATAGGCCTTAGGTTAGAAAGAGTTTTTGACGTGAGAATTTTTAGATTAGAAATATACAAATTAGGTGCACTATTTAAAATAGAACTCCTGCTGCGAAAACTCGGTAATTCCTGGACGGCTGAACACGACTGTGGGAAGTAACGTAGAAATCACGGAGCCACTGCGCTGCGGAGTCCGCATCTACCTCGTACCCTCTTCAGGCCTTTGAGATGGACGTCTCAGGCACAGGATGTGCTCGGATATCGGGCGAGAGCGCCCCGATCTCCGTCGTCGATAACCGACGTCGCTTGCCCGTAGGGTGGAGCCAAAAATTGGCTTGTAACGGGATCTAAACCAAAAAAGAAACTTCAGACCACCGATGCAAGCTGAATCTTTGATTAATTATGAAACTAGTGCGAAATGGATCGAAAAGAAAAAAGGCGACAATACATACCAAATTAACCAGAAAATCACCCACAGACTATCCTTTTGCTAGGACACTATATTTTTTATTGGATTTACACCAACAGAAAAAAAACTTTCACTTCATAATTTCGATATTAATCACAAAAAATAAGGTCGACCATCACTTATCGGGTCCCAAAAATGTAATGACGCCGTCGAAAGGCAAACAACCGACGATTTTTTCACGATTCCTGGTTCAAATGTGAATAACAGCTATGAAGAAAAAATTTTTTATTGAAAAGTTTGCATTAGGATTGGAGGAGGTTTTAACCGTAGCGGTTTTACGCTACAGTATGCAGGATGCTAACGAGGAGCATTTTAGACTACGTGGCTAGTGTTGGTAATGAGAAGTCCAGATTCGTGCAGCTTTTTCAGCAAGTTTCATTTTAAGTGTGATAAGTGTTGTCTTAAAATGCTTGTTGCAGAATTAATGCTCCAACTGAAGTGGACTCATCTTTATGAACAACCTCTTCTTAGAGATCAAATCTGATAACGTGAAAACAAATAGCTGTTCGGTACATTTATTCAAGTTACACGCAAACAATAATAAAAAAATGTTATTCGTACATTGACCCCTTTTCAGGTTCTGCACACATTATGTTATAACATAATATATTTAATAAATCTAAACAAATATTTTAAAGAAGTAAAATTCTATTTGTGTTTTTGTTTCGGTGTCCTAACTGTGGCACAAAAATCATTATGTAATGGCAGAATAAAATGCTAGTTTCCTATTTTCTCCTTGTATTATTTTTCTAAATTTATGTTATGTTATTTGCTTTTTCTAATTTCAAACATTCTAGCCTATTGTGTATACCGTTTTCGTTACTATTTTCTGTTACTGTACGATATTTTGGTATCTTCTGTTAAGTTGTAAATATGTCTGTTAAATAAATAAATAAGTAAAGACAACCTTAAAAAATACTTTATATTTACATTTTATTTATTTCATGCACATATTATAACATAAAAATGCCAGCTGCTTCTAGCATATATACCAGACTTCTGCGCTAAATGTACGTTGGTACCTGCTGCAAAATATTGTGCACTACTGAAGTAGGTCCGTTCCTACTTATCTCTGGTAAGCCGCAGAAAACTAGTTTTATAATCAAAATATTTCTTTCCCGATTCTACATAGTATTCAGCATTAAAACCCTGTATGAGTGTTCGCGTTTTTATTTCAAACTTAACTAAGAGAAAAGGAACCTCTGTTTCAACAGTGGAATAAAAGATTTCAGCTAGTTATTTTGTGATTAGTTGTGCTTATTTTTTATTAATTGGGTGATGTTTTTTTAGCCTAATCTTAGTAAGGGGTACACGGTGCTACTCAACTAATGGGATGTGGAGGGCCAATTGTTAGCTACATGTAAATCTAGTACTTAGCTGCATCCGATTAGGAAGGCGACCCCAATGCACTTGGGAAAAGCGTGTAGGGATAAAGATGTTTTTATAAAGTCCAAAATCATCAAACTTCCATCAGAAAGACTGGTGATAAATGTTTATGTCTCGTTTATAGAGAACTAGCTGTGCCCGCGACTTCGTCCGCGCGGAATAGTGACTTTTGGCAATATTTTAAATTTTTAGGTTATTATATATATTTATATTTTGAAAATAAAACTCATACATAAATAAGCTATTTACAATATTTTACTGCTAATAGATGAAAAGCAGCGCATTGAAATGCCTCCCATGTACTACGTGTAAATACACTTCTCCTTAGAATGTCGTATTTATTAATATCTAATCAAAAAATAAAAAATAAGTTTCAAGCCTCTAGCTTTAAAAATGACGTCATTCCCATAGAAACTTTCATCCCCTATTTCAACCCCTTACAGCCCTTTTTTCGCACTAAAAAGTAGCTTATGTCCGTTCTCAGGCTCTAGACTATGTCCGTACCAAATTTTATTTAAATCGGTTGAGTAGTTTAGGCGTGATTGCGTAACACACAGATAGACAGAGTTACTTTCGCATTTATAATATTAGTAAGGATTAGTAAGGATTGTATTCTATTCAGAGGTTTATGAGACGAAGCGTTTGTAGACTACTAGGTTTTATGGACTGGTTTTATTGTAAAAGAAATCAAATACAACGGCTGACCGAGTCGGTCAAGAACGTAGCCGAATATTCGGTATTTGGTAAAATCGTTAAGTAAAATTGAAGTTTTTTTTATAATTTATAGGCTTACCTTTGACCACCATCTCACCTGATTTTAAGCGAGGATGTGGTCGAAGATGAAGCACGCTTGCCTAGAAGTAACCTATTTGAAATATTGAAATTCAAGTTGATATACGAGTTTTGTTTTGAATATTGAGAAAGGCAATGAATATAACCAATCTTTGAGGTATCAGCAACAGCACACTTAATTTCAGCAACTCTACTGAAATCTAGATTCTCAATTACCACTGCATTGACAGTAAAAAACAAATAATAGTCATCTGATATTTTTGCCTTTTTCAGAAACCGTTTCATGATCGAAGTTGTTAGAGGCGGGTTGGAATTTGCATTGTCATTGGGTGGTATTTTTTCAATATTAAAGAGATATGTGGTGCTGAAGATGGTGCCCGTTCAGAAAAGTATAGCTGTACATTTTCTTTTGTTCGAGGCAACTTGGTTCGGCTCATCTCAGGTCATAGAGAAAGATTTTCCAGAACTTGTTGCCTTTTTTAAACTAGTATTATTACATATACTAGTATTTATTTAATATTAATAATGATATGTATTAGCAACCAAATATGTCACAATACTATAGAGCTCTGTTTTCTGATCTGGGTATAGCCTGTAGCTGTCGCAAGAAATCGGGGCTTTCTCTAAGTTTTATGTTCTAGTCCAATTATCAGCACGTACATAGCATTTTAGCGACATCTTCCTTAAATAAAGTAAAATAAAAAAGTTAACATAAAAAGAAAACATATTATAAATGCTGATCTTGTTCATGCCACTGCATAGGCAAAATCAACATTTATATTATGTATTTAAATAGGTGGACATAGTCTGATTCTTACAGCCACTGCTAAATATGTTTTTGAAACGTTATAATAATGGAAACACATCACATCAACGAAGCTCTAAAATAACAAATAATTATGCACAAGTGAATATAAAAAAATTGGCCAAGTGCGAGTCAGAAGGGTCGCCCATGAAGGGTTCCATGATAACTATAATAATATAATAAAGTATGTATATTTATTTGATGAATAAAAATTACAAAGTTTATTTGCGGTTTTAGAAAATATGCTGTATCACAAAAACTGCTAACCCGATCTCGTTCAAACTAATTTTGGTTAAAAGTTTACATTAAGATCTACAGAAATATATTTTTTTTAGATTTTTCACTCTGTTATTATAGAAGTTAGAGAGGGGGACACATTTTACCACTTTGGAAGCGTATAGCTTTTAAACGATTGACTTTATAAAAAAGAGGTTTTAGAAACCCCGATGTCATTTTTAAACACTTGTCTATAGAAAGCACACACGCATAGGTTTCATGAAAAAAAATATTTTCCTTTTTTAGTTCCATATGGGGAGCCCCCTTTATTTTATACTAGCTTCCGCCCGCGACTTCGTCCCCGTGGAAAAAAAAATCCCCCGATTTTGAAACATTCTTCATTACTGCTCCGCTCCTATTGGTGTTAGCGTGATGATATATAGCCTATAGCCTTCCTCGATAAATGGGCTATCTAACACTGAAAGAATTTTTCAAATCAGAACGGTAGTTCCTGAGATTAGCGCGTTCAAGCAAACAAACAAACAAACAAACAAACAAACTCTTCAGCTTTATAATATTAGTATAGATATTTTTTTTTTTTTTTTCATAAAATCGAAAAGCGGTTCACAGATTACATTTACTTACCAAGTTTCACATGTATAGTACTAATAGTATCGGAATAAAATGGCTGTGACATACGGACGGACGGACGGACGGACGGACGGACAGACAGACAGACAGACAGACAGACAGACAGACAGACAGACAGACAGACAGACAGACAGACAGACAGACAGACAGACGGACAGACATGACGAAACTATAAGGGTTCCGTTTTTTGCCATTCGGCTACGGAACCCTAAAAAGGGTTGCAAGGAAAGAATCCAATAGACATAAAAAACTTTTTTGCAAAAAAATAAAACCGACTTCCATATCAAAACACTACAAAGCCAAAAATAATTTTAATTTCGGTAGTCGGTGTTATTGGTTTTGTATTTTCTTTTTTTTTCACACCGCCTTCCGAAATTAAAATTATTTTTGGCTTTGTAGTGTTTTGATATGGAAGTCGGTTTTATTTTTTTGCAAAAAAGTTTTTATTTTCGTGCTTTTTAGTGGGTCAATTTGTAATTAATCTAGTTATAAAAGCCAAAATGTCAACTACAAAAAACTAAAAACGCGCGAACAAAAAACACAATATAGAGTAACCGAAAAGATCATCAATGTAAATATTTTTTTTAGACTTTTGTTGATTTTTCAGAAACAGCTTGTTCGATGTCGATAAAATTTTCATGGGACCATTTGGGAAGTATACCCTTTCCAATAAAAAAAGAATTTTTCAAATCGGTTGGCGAGCGACGGAGCTATGCCCGAACAAACATAAAAAAAAAAAAAAAAAAAAACAAACAAACATCCGAATTGAGAACCTCCTCCTTTTTCAGAAGTCGGTTAAAAATAGTGTGACATGTTGAATGGAAATGCTGGTTAAATGATCGAAACATTAAATTGTTGCACTAGTACTCACGCGGGGCTTCGCTCCTGTGGATTGTATCACGGTAAAAACATAACTCTCCTTTTTTGCAGTCGCGTAAAAAGTAGCCTATAACCTTCCTCAAGCTTCAAGCTACTTCCATACCAAATTGCATCCAAATCCACCCATTACTTTCGAAGATTAGCGCGTTCAAGCAAACAAACAAACAAACTTTTCCGCTTTATAATATTAGTATAGATAATATGTGTTGACAACTCAACTGAAACTCGACGCAAAATATTTAATTTCACATAGGCCTACATGAGTACTTATCAAAAAAAGTCAGAAGCTAGAGCACGGTACGGTTCGAAATTGGTCGTTTCCTATAGAGAAGAACCGAGTAGAAACTTCACGGTTATTCTTTTCAAAGCATAATTTATTTTCACACTGTATACATACCTAATACAGGTTTAATCGGTATGAGAGTATAGACGAATTAACACAACATAATTAAATTACTTACTAATAAAAAAATTAAAAACTTTTACATAAACAGCAGCTTTATTAAATACTAGCTTCCGCCCGCGACTTCGTCCCCGTGGAAAAAAAATCCCCCGATTTTGAAACATTCTTCATTAGTGCTCCGCTCCTATTGGTGTTAGCGTGATGATATATAGCCTATAGCCTTCCTCGATAAATGGGCTATCTAACACTGAAATAATTTTTCAAATCAGAACCGTAGTTCCTGAGATTAGCGCGTTCAAGCAAACAAACAAACAAACAAACAAACAAACTCTTCAGCTTTATAATATTATTATATTATATATTATATATTATATTATATATTATATTAGTATAGATGAAAATAAACTTGACAATTTATTTATTTATTATATACTTTATTGTACACCTTAATAAAAAAAAAAAACCGGTCAAGTGCGTGTCGGGCCACGCGCAGTGTAGGGTTCCGTAGTTTTTATAACAGCCAAGTGCGTGTCGTATTCGCTGACTGATCGTTTCGTACCATGCTCTAACTAAAAGCCAAACATGACTACCTAACTAATTTGACTTCCTATACAAATCCTCACCTGATCCGACAATTTTGCACGGAAAGTTTCAATTTTTTTTAGAGATTTGTATAAAACTTGTCATAGCCGGTGTTTTGAATTTAAATACGGACACAGAGCTACACTACTCAATCGTCACAAGAAGCTAGCACGATACAACTGGCGCTTAGCGCCATCTATCGACATTTCTATAGAGTTGTTCGAAATTTTCGAGTCAAATACAATTGGTCGACTATTACTCGTAAACTTGTAAAGCCCACTTATGTGTGATAGTTTTCCTTTAAATTTCGTTATATATAGGTACTACTGCCGTGACATTTGAATTTCTAACTATAACCGTTTAGTTGATAGAGGGGGGACACTTGACTCTAACGAAAATTGGGACTTTAAAGCTTGATAAGTCACGAACGGTTTACTTAATCAAAAAACGGTCTTACAAAACCCCTAATATTTTTGAAAGACCTATCCAACTATATCCCACACTATGGGAAGAACGAAAAAAAAAATTATCATCCCATTTTACATGTATGGGAGGTACCCTAAATAATTGTTTTTTTTATAATTTTATTTTACCACTTTTTCGGCGTCATTAACGTGTATACTCATGCCAAAGTACAACTTTCTAGTACCAATAGTTTTTGAGCTAAACCGCGGACAGACGGACAGACAGACGGACATGGCGAAACTATAAGGGTTCCTTGTTGACTACGGAACCCTAAAAACTCGACAACATTAGATTTCACTACATACAGGATCGAGTAAAAAATTTATGAAGTGGTTTAATTTTCAAGTCATACATTATGGTGATTATACAATATGATTAGGTATCTCTTCAAATAATGTAGGTCACTTCAACATCTATAACTCCTCTCTCGCTTGTCATTATCGTTAGTCACTTCAATAGTCGCTATAAACATGCACAAATGCGCAACACCAACAATTCAGTACTGGAGCGATTATGCCACAATACTATAATGACTTTACGATTATATTCATACAAGGATCGGTAAGGTCAACTTTGATTATTGTGAAGGTATTCAATCGTGGTCTGATAAAACAGAACAGATTCTCTATATCTCTGATCAAATGTGGTAGTTACGGGATTACTTAAATATTCTTCAACGCAGCTCCTGACTAGTACCAGCCCTTCTCTGCGAGCCAGGCTTGACTAGACGTACGTTTGTACGATCCGATGAAGAGAGACGTTTTTTCTTCGTTGGGAAAATCGTTAAATGACTTTTCCCGCGCTCGATGTAGCGGGAGTGCCAGACTTCTACTGAATAAAAAACCACCCTATTCTTTTAGTTGCCCTTGCAATCCGGGACTGCGGTATCTCATTAAAACATTACCGCAACCCCAGCAGACAATGGCCCTGTCGTGCCCCGTCAATGCTGCTGACTACTCTTTGAGTCAGCTTACATTCTAACGGTATGCAGCTGAGTACGAACCGACTTCTGACAGGTGGAACTAACTGCTTAATATACTATCCGTGGCATGGAGGAAACTGAATATCGTACGATGGTCACTCGTCCAAGGACCTACCTTGGCAAGCCTTGCTTAACTTTGGAGATTGATCTGTGTGGATTTTAGATACATAGATAGATAGATAAAACTTTTATTGTTCAACAGAAGACACAACACACAAAAGCACGTTAAATGTAACACAAATTACAGAAAAAAAAGAACAGAACAAACGTATACATACAATCAAAAATATTATAAACGAAAAAAGAAACAAACAACGGTGCGGTGTGTGTCTCCAAATTGCACCAAATGGGAGTCCAGCTCAGCATGTGCCAGGCAAATATGCCTGACGCTGGTATTCTGCTGGATCCCAGTAGCCGTACTTACGGACGTCGAGCAGGTGGCGTAGGTACAATTAAATAATAAAAAGAACATGAGGGTGACAGTAATGCTATGCGAAATGGTTTGTGCAATATTGACAGCGGCAGCATTGCCGATACCGATTTAAAGATGATGCCGAGAGGAATATATTGGAATTAGTGTTTAGTTCATAATTTTATTAACATTATGTAAGATGTTTTAGTAATAAATTTTGTATGGATTTTGTCTAAAATATAAATAAATATAAATAGATTTGCTGTGATTATCATTTTGTGCTCCTGCCTGTATTGACAACTTCAAATTAAAGAAGAGTTTGCAATCGCCTCGCCCAGTTCCTTCTGTGAGTTTATAAGAAACTGTCTAAGCTGACTTCTAAATGTATCCAACCTTTTAATTTGTCTTCTTTATGTTGTCTTTTAGAGTCCTCCATGGCTCGGAAAGCACATTAGTCTAGTAGAGACTAGACTAGCTGTTACGGTAGTTACCCGTGACTTGGTCCACTTGGATATTTGGTACGTTCTCCCGGTGTATAAGGAGGAGGAGGGTGTGTCAGACTTTTACTGAATAAAGCCCATCCGTGTTCCATCATGTGCCCTTCGTGTTCCGAGGCCGCGGTAACTCTTTCTTCAGCCCAGCAACTTATCATACCAAAAATCACATCGATATACAGAATCCGTTTTGACGTGAAAATGGACAAATACACTTTCGCTTTTATATTTTATTTTATTTTATTTGTATGTGAATTTCGAGAATGACTTAACACTAACTTTGTTTTTAAGATCTTTGTTACTAACATTATATGGGCTATTTTTAAGTCTGAAATAAATGTATTCTAATATCAGTATGGAGCCCTCCAGCGCGTCTATGAATGGCGCGTGGAGGCGCAGCGCCGGGGCGTATCCCCGCTGCCTCGAGAAGTCGAGGCGCGGCGGGAAGAGCTCCGGCGCGATCTCAGGGCAGTATGGAGGGAACGACTGTCGCAACCGACGGCCGGGCACGCCGCAATTGCGGCGGTAAGACCCCTCTTTGAGGAGTGGCTAGATCGGCGTCACGGCGTCCTGACCTACCGCATGACGCAGGTCCTCACCGGACACGGAAGTTTCGGGAGGTACCTGTGTCTGATGGGAAAGGAGGAAACGCCTGGGTGTCACCACTGCGAGGGTCGCCCTGAGGACACCGTAGAGCACACGGTGCAAGACTGCCCCGCCTAGGCAGAGCACCGACGTGTCCTCACGGCGGCGATAGGCGGAGATCTCTCGCGCCCGGCATTGGTCGAGGCCATGCTGCGGGGCGAGAGGGAGTGGGAAGCGATCGCCTCCTTCTGCGAAGCAATCATGCTATCGTAGGCGCGGGCATGCGGACAGCGAGTAAAGGGCAACTCGCTGTCCGACCATGGACCATGCCCGGGTCGACGGCGCGTTGTGTTCCACGCGCGCCTCTAAGAGCGTCAGCAACATGACGAGGCCCCCTCTGCAGAGGGCCGAAGCCTGCCGGGGTCGTGGGACTTATCCCATTACCGTGACCCTGGTACGTAAAGGGTTATTGAAAGAACACCGTGGATTTTAGTCAGTAAAAGTCTGACAGTCCCTCCCACCCTGCCCGGGGTGGGAGGACTTATTTGATGATTTTACCACGTTAAAAAAAAAAAAAAAATATCAGTATGGAAGTATGAATAGTTGTTACTTAGTAGTTAGAAGTAAAAAAAATATTATGTTGTCTTAGTGAAGGGAATCTTTGTGTCGAAGTTACTGGGTTGTGGAGATCAGAAACGCAATCACTCCATGAAGAATAGTAGTCTTCAGCTGGATCGTTTAATAAATTATATAGCTGGGATAAATTGACTAATATACTGTTTGTTTGTAAGTTAGCTCGCCTGTAACTATTGTCAGTAACTATTAAGTAATCTGTGCTATTGTTACGAGCTGGGGTCCGAATTTTTTTTTTCGAAATACTTCGCTAAACGACTGGCGTAACACTATCATACGTACCTATCTACGTCACTGATTTTGTTTGCGTAGGTAAGGAATTAGTTCGATGAAATAGCATCGATAGTCTTTTGTACATTGGTACGTAACAATATTATAGTACGCTGCATGAGGTTTATGTACTCTGCGTATTAAATAATTATTTAATGCAGTTTATGCTAAACGTGCATACGAGTAGGCTAGGTGATTGGTCATGTCCCTCATGCATGACTCAACAGTATCGCGTAATAGTATCTTAATATTTTACCTTATGCAGGTTCGATTTCTAAAACATATTTATATTTTATATTTTTATTTTATCAATACGTAATTTCCAGTTTGAAATTATTATTTTTTTATTCGGGATGAGCCCACCCTTGACCACAAACTCGCCTGATGGTAAGCGATAGATGAGGTCGGAACGAGCGAGCCCAGAAGATGCCTTTTTATTACTCTTGCTTTAAAGGCTGAAAGGTCATAAATGGCAGGGAACACCGAAGCCGGCAGAGAGTTCCACAACTTGGCTGTGCGCACAATAAATGTGGAAGAAAAGCGCTTGGTGCGACAAGACGGTACCTATATCAACCAAATGTGGATGGTACCAAGCAGTGCATCTGGTAGTCCGGTAGTGAAAGGGAGATGGAGGGATCGGGTCATGGAGCTCCTGCGACTAATGTGCTAATGCAAAAAATTCATCTTCGAACACCTCCTGAGCTCTCTGTCAATCACGCGAATGAATACTTTTCAAACATAGGCAAAAATCTTGCCGAAAAAATTAAAACCCTGCATTTCCAACTACCAACTCAAGGATATGACTCCGCCAATACTCCCTGCAACTCATTTGTTATTCTGCCAACCGACAGCAATGAAGTCGAATCAATTCTGTTTTCTTTAAAATCCAACTGCGCGGTGGGTTGGGATAATATTTCTTCTACTCTCCTTAAGCGATATAAAATTAAACTCCTTCCTGTATTAACTCATATTTAACCTTTGCCTCGATACTGGTACATTTCCCTCATATTTTAAAAAGTCAGTAATTCATCCAATTTACAAGAGCGGAGCTAGATACTGCGTCGCGAACTACCGCCCTATAGCTGTATTAACTGTCCTGTCTAAAATCTTGGAGAGGATCATCAATAACCGTCTGGTTAAATTTCTGGAAGACATGAACCTATTGTCCCACCACCACCTCGTCTGGCTTTAGACGCAATATGTCTACATCAAATGCTGTACTATACCTTACCAATCACATTGTTAAAAACCTAGATGGTAAGAAAAAAGTCTTCACTATTTTTTTGGACCTCGCTATCTTTTTGGGCGACTAATGTGCTAATGCAAAAAAAACAAGTGTGCTTCATGTTCGAACACCTCATCGCCATGAGCTGAGATTGCGGTAAAACGCGAGCCTATCTACAATAAAAAAATCTTCAATACTTGTCACACAAAATGCTAATTGCATACATTTTAGTGGTGTCTCATTTCACAAATTACTCATTCAAAATCACAAATTATAAAAATCTCACAGCTCTGTCATTATATAAAATAAAAGTGATACCGTTTCGTGGATTTGATGCAATTTTTTAGGAAACTAATAAAATTTTAAGTGTGCTTCCAAAAATAAAATATTAAATTAAGTGACTTTACGAAACTTCCAAAATAGTTAACATCCAAGCAGCTCGATATTTGCACATACGGTGGACATACCATTACTACGCACCAAATATTAATTATAGGAATACTTTCATGAGCCGTACGGTAAAGAAGTGGATGCGGGACTATAAGCAAGAATGAAAAGGATACTTCTAGGCAAGCGTGATCCATCGTCGACCACATCAACTCTTCCTATACATATTACTAGTACTCACGCGGGGCTTCGCTCCCGTGGATTCTATCACGGTAAAAACATAACTCTCCTTTTTTGAAGTCGCGTAAAAAGTAGCCTATAACCTTCCTCAAGCTTCAAGCTACTTCCATACTAAATTTCATCCAAATCCACCCAGTACTTTCAAAGATTAGCGCGTTCAAGCAAACAAACAAACAAACTTTTCCGCTTTATAATATTAGTATAGATAAAGCAGTCTCCCGCCGCCGCCGTGTCTGTCTATCTGTATGTTCGTGTTAAACTCAAAAAATCCTTAACAGATTACTAAACGGGTTGCATCAATGGATAGAGTGATTCATGAATAAGGTTTAAGTGAATAATTTATTAAGTGTTTCTGTAAATTAGCAGAAAACGACAGCGTAAAGCCGGGCTGGGTCGCCGGTCTATACAAATCACAATATGCGGCATTGCTCGCATTACTGATGTTTAGTATCGGCGAAGACCTTTCCGTGGATTCAGATACTATCCGGTGAAAATATGAGGGGAAATTTCACTTAACAAGCGTTTCTAATAAGCGGAGGTAACCAACGGAGACGATCGAAGTTTTTGTATTGCTACCAAAATAGACCTTCGCCTCGATCTGGCGGCTCATCTTTAATTGACATCATTATCGGCGGAAACAAAACTAAATTAAGTTATTCGAACACGGACGCATTTAATTAAAAAACGAACAACTAAAAATAAAAGAAAAGATCGAATAAAATTTTCGCACTACCCACACACAAAGAAAATAAATCTAGCTATCCAATAATTACCAGTTAACTTTGGTCAAGCCAGTTAATATAAGAAAATAGGTACGTACCTTTAACAATACACCAAACTGGCACTTATTCCACAAGTAGTAATTTGTACTAACGTTAACATAATCAGATTTATTTATATGTTCAAAATATAAACATGGTTATGATAAGCTTAAGTACTGATTAGAAGATTGATAATTGGCAGTTGCGTAGGCAGCTGAAACCCCCAATGTTACATGGCAGAGCATGCCTAGGGGCCTAGGCTTTTTCTGACTCTATCTTTAAATTAAAATTCTTATACATAATGTTCTTAACTCTTATTTTCTTTACAGAATTTGAATTAAGAATCTGGTCATCAGTAAAAATAACATGAATAAAAATATACTCAGCCATTTTTATTACCATTTCTAGTTTAGTTTATTCTTAGTCACATTTTTATCTTTTGTGAATTTGCGTTTAAAATCTGTCAATGACATCGTATGATTTTTAAATGAAATATTGCTGTATATCCCATACTATTCACCTACGAACATAAATGCTAGCTAGCTCATATAGAAGAACATAATTTCTAATCGCGTTAGCAACAAGAAATATCCCTTGTTTCAGGCTGCCACACTGAATTATTTAAGCCCTTTTCAGCTAACGAGGCTAGCTGGTTACCAACCTAGTTTTGCTAATACTTTAACTTAATTAGTCACATTTATCCAAAACACTAAGTTCCATGCATTTGCGAAATCAATTTATTTCTCGATCCATTAAATCCCATATCGCTTCAATACTTATTCCTTAACTTATTTTCGAAGACCTCTACCGCCCCCCGCGTTTTCATTGTTTGAGGAACTTCGAGGGGTATTTGAAAGGTATGCGTCGTGTCTTTATAAATTGGCCGACAATAAAAGTTACCCCATGACAAGTACAATGCATGGTGCAGGGGTTGCTACCCTTGCTGGAGATTACGGGGGTCTGTCATACGAGGAAATAGTGTTTGAAATCACTTGTGCGATGTATTTGTTGATGCCGCGTGATGGGATCGGAGTAATGGTACGTGGGTAACGGTGGCTACGCATCTGAGTGTTCATCTCATGGTGTATGCATGATTTGGAATTAATATCTATAGGAAAAGGTATTATTATAAACTATCTGGTGCCGTGACTTCGCCCCTTATATCAGCCCGTCAGGTGATTTTTAGGTAGGTAGGCTGTTTTGTCTCCCCTGGTCTTGAATTATCTCCATGCTAAATTTTATCAAAATCTGTGTAGCGGTGTAGATGTGAAAGCGTAACAGACAGACAGACTTTCGCATTTATAATATTACTATGGATAACATGATGAAATACGAAGTACCTTGGCTATAAGTTCGATGTTATTTTCGCAAACCTAAATATAAATTGTATTTTTTTCAATGATGCTCTCATATATTGTATTTGTCCATTATGTGCAACTTGCCGATGTTACCTATTCAGTCTTAAGTACACATAGATAACCAGTATCCAGTAAATTATTGAAATTAAGTTTCGGACCTGAAAGAGAACTGTACTAGGTATTTTCTCACTAAAATACTATACGTAGGTAGGTATGTACCAAGCTTCATTTATCTCTACAGTACGACTTGACTTCTTAAAGTACGGTCGCGCGACCCTAAAACAAATCAATAAACACTGTATTTGTCAAAATCGTTTTTGCGTAGTTGTACAGTCGTAGGTATTAGTAGAGTGAAACTGAAAGATGTGAATTCTTTGGTACCACACTTCTGTCTACCAATCTTACCTTTTTAGGTTTGATACCGATCTTCATCAATCGATAAAAAAACAGCGGCATGGGTTGCTTTTCAGGGTAAAGCAAATCTTTTTTTTTTTTTTAACGTGGTAAAATTGTCAAATAAGTCCTCCCACCCGGGCAGGGAGGGACTGTCAGACTTTTACTGACTAAAATCCACGGTGTTCCTGCAATTACCCTTTACGTACCGGGGTCACGGTAATGGGATAAGTCCCACGACCCCGGCAGGCTTCGGCCCTCTGCAGAGGGGGCCTCGTCATGTTGCTGACGCTCATTGAGGCGCGCGTGGAACACAACGCGCCGTCGACCCGGGCATGGTTCATGGTCGGACAGCGAGTTGCCCTTTACTCGCTGTCCGCATGCCCGCGCCTACGGTGGCCGGAGATCGTCGGCCGACGTCCGACGCCGTGGGCGCGGACGTGGACCACTGCGGCTGGGCTGGAGGGAGGACGCCATCCTCTCCCTCACGCGGCCCGCCTCCTCCTTCGCAAGCATGACTGCTTCGCAGAAGGAGGCGACCGCTTCCCACTCCCTCTCGCCCCAGGGTAAAGCAACTCTTGGTCCGGTAACGTATCGAGATTTCTTTGTGCCTCTGAAAGCACCTTAAGCCGTTGGTCCCGGCTGTGATTTATAGGAAAAGCGTCTAATGACTCCTCTCGCTGTGAGTGGAGTGAAAAGGAGTGTCAGACTTCTACTGACTAAAAACTGATCCTGCTTCTTCAGTTCTGCTTGCATTCTGGGGCCGCGATATCTCGTTATAATATTCTCGCAACCCCAGCAACAGGCGCGGTCCGAAGGGAGGGGGTCACTCCCCCCAAAATCGTACACCCCAAATAGAAAATCTTCTAAAATTTTGCAAAATAAGACTATTATCACCCGATTTGAAAAATTTGAAATAAAATTTGTATAGACATATTTTATTGTTAGTGACCCTCCCCACCCAAAATTCCAGGCTGCGACCGTACCTGCCCAGCAAGCAATGGCCCTGTTGGGCCTCTTCAATGCTACTGACTGTTCTAGATAATGATGTACCACAGACACGTACACAACATCTTTCCACAAATAATCTTGTATCAAGTTCCAGAGATTACGTTTTACTTATGAACAAACCATTTCATCTATACTAATATTATAAAGCGGAAAAGTTTGTTAGTTTGTTTGTTTGTTTGTTTGTTTGCTTGAACGCGCTAATCTTCGAAAGTACTGGGTGGATTTGGATGAAATTTGGAATGGAAGTAGCTTGAAGCTTGAGGAAGGTTATAGGCTACTTTTTACCCGACTGCAAAAAAGGAGAGTTATGTTTTTACCGTGATAGAATCCACGGGAGCGAAGCCCCGCGAGAGTACTAGTCATTTTATAATATTAGGTGTATCCATCCAATTTATGTGAAACATCACGCAATAGCACCGTAATATTGCTAAAGCAAACAATCAAGTGCAAATACGTACTGCGAGCTACGCAGAGCCGGATTAACCCTGTCAGAGGCCCTAAGGCAATGGCATTCTCGGGCCCCTTTTCTTACTTTGACTGACCAAATCGTGTGTGAGCTGAGTAAACGCACATTAAGGGCTGTGGTTTTTAATATAATTGTTTACTTATTCCCACATTTATTCTAAAATTGTTCTAATTCTACTACTAAATCTACCGATTTGTATTTTGTGAGATTTCAGTGAGATCTCTAATTTCATACGTACATCAAATTTTCGTTCGAAGAAATATGTGTTCTTGGTGCGTGCACTGGGCCTGGGGCCGTAGTTGATGCGGGGCCCCTAGACAGTTGCTTAATCCGGCCCTGGAGCTACGTATTTATTTATTGCCATTTGATGACCAGACTACATTACATTATCCATTATTGACGTACTTTTCAGTAGATTTTAACACATGTATACTATGGTTTTCAGCTGCATGACCGTGTTTATTGAGATCGGTAGGTTTCACTCGGACTGAAAAGACTTGATTTTCATTCGTTCCGTTAGACATGCTTTTGTTTTTGTAGTGTCAGACTCCTTTTGGCTAATAACCCACTCTGTTTCTTCAGTTGCACTTGCGTTCCACGGTCACGGTATCTTGTTAGGACATTCTCGCAACCCGGCAGGCAACAACCCTATCGTGGCTACCTGCTCTCTGATGTACGCGTGAAACACGTTGCGCCGTCAAGTTTGGGCTTAGATATGCTCACAGTGCAATCCAACAGATAATAACAAATGTGGATCAGCAATACCTATCTGCCAGGCACGTTTCTGATACGTAGACTATGTTTTTAGATGTTTACGAGCATTTAATATGTACCTAATTACGGGGGTTCTTTCCAATCCTGACTGCCCCCTTAAAAATGTTTAGAAAATATAATAAATCATGGTTCACGGGCCCATGATTTATGACATTTTCTAAACATTACACTAATCTCTACCAAACCAAACACTGGATTAAAATTAATCCTTCATTTACAAAAATACGAACTTGAAAGAATTGACACCCATTGAGGACTAAACGGTCTGCTATGCCGGTCACGCAAGTCACTTTCACCAGAAATCGTGATATTATATCATACATACATAATATAAGTACAAATACATACTACTTACTTTTTTTATAATTACGTTATGTATACTTACCTAAAAGTGACGTTCATTATTAGGAGCGGCAATATAGATATATACATATATATACATCTATTTACGTGGTCTTTTTTGACAGCATATCTACTCTTATATGCGATACATTGAACAAGAGAGTACATAAACAATAACTTAATCGAATGGATTTATAACAAATTTATACAATAAATAAATCTCTTATTCACATTTTGTATCCTAATGTCCTCTGTAAATAATTTTATGGTGATAATACTCGTAATCGCCACCTTAACTTACCTAGTATTAGGGCGACTTCTTCGTGTGAACTTC
Source organism: Tholera decimalis (assembly GCA_943138885.2). NCBI lineage: Eukaryota > Metazoa > Arthropoda > Insecta > Lepidoptera > Noctuidae > Tholera > Tholera decimalis. Next base: position 16,715,828 of record OW964559.2, read on the forward strand.
GGTAAACAGCGCGATAGTTTTCACTGTGGTTCGACAGATGGCGGTAGAAGTGGCTTGTGTTGAATCCAGTCGAAACGACGCAATGTACCTATTCATAATGCACGTTATTCATGACTTATATTATTGTGTCGTTAAGCTCCGTGTGCAAGCTTGCATCTTTAAAAGTTCTGGTTTAAAGAGTAGATTTAATTATGTTTTTTTTTTCAGCTTTGTTCCCAAAGGCCTCGAAGTCGAAAGCTGTGTTTGTTGGAATTTTCAAACGAGATACTGTGGCCCCGGAATAACACGTAAGGATGGAACATACATACATAGATTTAGTCAGTAAGAATCTGACACTTCCTTCAGCTCTATCTACGGGAGGAGTAATTTGATGATTTTCCCCCGAAAAAATATGTACAGAACATGCACAGAATAACCTACATACTACTAAAGTTTCGAACGAATAAATTACCTACACTTTTCTCGATCCGGGAATCGAAGCTGAGGACCGATGTCCAATAATTAATATAACTATATCTTTCTTCTATAGGTATACCTATCTACTATTCTTCGTCCAGGATAATCTCTGGAACGGCTAATTCAATTTTAATGGGATTTTCATAGAGGAGGTTATAGGGCAACACAAAGGTTTTTTCCCGGAATTCGCACTCGCACATTCGCACACAACTAGTATTAAATAATAAAGCTTCGCATTGATAAAAGTAGCTACAGATATTTATGTCTGAACTGATACAGCAATGTAACACAGAATCTTAATTACTGGTATACCAGTAATTAAGATACCTATAATCATATTGTCAACATTCAAGTCCCATAAATCAAAGTTAACATTTGGGTCTAATTTAAACAGGTTACCCTATGGTCAAGTAAAATGTCCATTTAGTTTCCTAATAACATCGTGTTAGTTTATATCTTTGTTAATTAGTTTTCTTTGAAATTTATTTGAATCGAGAACTGCAAATAAAAGATTAAATTTCCATTCTTACGTCCGTCCCTAATCATTTAGTTACCCGCCCACAAGCTAAACTTAACTTTTATGGGAGTAAAATATTGAAATGACTCCTCCCGTTGTCGATGGAGTGAAAGGGAGTCCCAGACTCTTACTGACTAAAGACTCCTTCGTTCTTTCAGTCGCGCTCTGGTTTCCGGGGCCACGGCATCTTGTTACATTATTTCCGCAACCCCGGCAGATGTATAGATGTTTGTTACTCAATCACGCTGAAATAAAGGTTCACTGGTAGACAATGCCGTGTTCCATTAAGTCCGTCCACGTACTACTATTATAAATAAAGTTTAAATAAATATAACCGGATTTCTGATTTTAATTTTTGTAAATGCATCCAAGATATCCGAGTTTTTGGTGAGGGGTACCGAAAGGATCTGAATGAAATTTGCCACAAAGTTAAAAAATAGTCTAGGATACAATACAACATAAGCTACTTCTTACTTTGAAAAAAGGTGTGAAATACCCATGTGAACTAAGTCGCTAGTAATTTACACTAATATTATAAAGCGGAAAAGTTTGTTTGTTTGTTTGTTAAAACGCGCTAATCTTCAAAAATACTGGGTGGATTTGGATAAAATTGGATATGGAAGTAGATTGAAGCTTGAGGAAGGTTATAGGCTTTTAGCTGACTGCAAAATAAGGAAGGTTATGTTTTTATCGCAATAAAGTCAACGGGAAAGAAGTCCCGTCCGAGTGCCAGTATTTTGTTTTTTTTTTATTCAGAATAGGCTCGCGTTTGACCACCATCTCACCTGATGGTAAGTGATGATGTGGTCGAAGATGGAGCACGCTTGCCTAGAAGTAACTTATTCACTCTTGACTTAAAGATTCCCAGGTTATAGGGATTCAGGAAACACAGACTCCGGCAGGGAATTCCACAATACCTACATAATTATTATGAAACAAAGATTAAATCAATCGATATATGATATACAGATATATTTTTTTTATCTTATATAAGCCCGCCATAATAATCTCAACTACTACAACAACTCTTGTGGTGACCATCACAAAAGCACCGAGACAATGAAGCTGCTGTTTATCCAATTATATTTCTTCCTATTTAAAAATATGTCGATTCAGACGAAGAAGGTTTTATTGTACATAATAATTTTCACCTGTTCAAAGTCGAGGTGAATCACTAGTTAACCTCCGGAAGACTCATCATTTTTAGTTACCAACTACATTTAACGATAGTCCGCGCTTCAGTCTCTACAAAACCAGTACAAACTGGCCTCGTATTCCATTGAAACCCCATACTACGCTAGCTCAGCTCAAACTTAATGTTTCCACACGGTATAGTGTATCTAGAGAAATTCAGGTGGTGAGGTTGTCTGCACATTATCAAACACGGCATTTTCTGTCCACGGACTCTCGGTAGAATTGCTTCATGCTTGATCGGTAATTGGTTTACAAACTACGCTTTTTTTAGGAATCCGTAGCCGAATGGCAAAAAACGGAGCCCTTATAGTTTCGTCATGTCATGGCTGTCTGTCCGTCCGTCCGTATGTCACAGCCATTTTATTCCGAAACTATTAGGACTATACACATGAAACTTGGTAGGTAGATAGATGTATTCTGTAAACCGCTTTCCGATTTTAAGAAAAAAAAAATTAAAATTATTTTAAATTAAGGGGGGCTCCTCATACATGGAACTGAAACTGAAAATATTTTTTTTTCATGAAACCTATGCGTGTATTTATAGAAAGGTCTTTAAAATGACATTAAGGTTTCTAAAACCACTTTTTCATAAAGTCAATCGTTTAAAAGATATAATACGCTTCCAAAGTGGTAAAATGTGTCCCCCCCCCTCTAACTTCTATAATAATGGAGAGAAAAATCTAAACAAAAATATATGCTGTAGAACTTTGTAATTCACACAAATACTATGAAAAACAAAGTTATTTGGCGTAGTTACTACGCCTTCATGGGCGAGTCTGACTCGCACTTGGTCAATTTTTTAAAGAAAGCTGCCTCCCATTCTGGGCGAAGCGAGAGGGTGTGTGAAACTTTTACTGACTAAAACCCATCGGTGTTCCGTCATTTGCCCTTCGTGTTCTGAGGCCGCGGTTATTTTTTTGAACAATTCCGTAACCCCGGCAGACAACGGCCCCCTAGTGGACCCCGACAATTTTGCTTACAACTCTCAGAGGCGCGTGAGAATACGCTAAGACAGGTCACAAGCACACCGAAGACCAAAACTAGAACATGTAAATCACCCTGCTTAACATTCAGTTCCCCAATGTATCGACCCTTGAGAACTGCCTACACTCAACCCACAGGAATACCATATTTTCCGAGATCTCATTCACCACATAAATCCAGGTAACCCCCTAATCGCCTCAAACGACTCCGTGGGGACAGGACAGGGTTATTTGTACCTCGGTACCACAGGGTTTTTTGTACCTCTATAAGTCTATACTACAAAGACCCCATAGTAAAACTGCGTGAACTTGTGATAAGGAATAGTAATTCAATAAACGTAGGTAAAGCTATGAAAAAAATAGCCGTGACCCCATTGGGTAACCTCGAACTGTATTAGGTTAATCAAATTCAGCTAGTATTTATGTACCGTTTTGTGTGTTTATAAAGGGTCTCTGCAAGGAACGTCGTCTCTACCATCGGTTTAAAATTATACAAAATCCTGGTTATGGTCCACCCGTGTGTCTATTATTTTAAATAAAATCTGTAATTAACGGAATCATATATGCGTATATTATAAACATCAAAATCAGACAGAGTAACTTAGTGATGGATGTATATTTGTGGTTTATTTTAAATTTTATTTTATGTTACAAAATATGTACACATATTTTGCCATAATAATAATATAATAATATAAACTTTATTTCAGACCTTGGTCCGTAGTTACAGGTACAAATTTACACATAACTCATCAAAACAGACAACAAAACATACATAAGACACAAAAGGAACATAAAATAAAAATTGGCCAAGTGCGAGTCGGACTCGCCCATGAAGGGTTCCGTAGTAACTATAATAAATATAACATACTTAATATATTTATTTGAAAAAAAAATAACAAAAAACCTTACAAATTTCTTAAAACTTGCTTATTTACAATTTTTACAACTACGCCAAATAACTTTGTTTTTCATAGTATTTGTATGAATAACAAACTTATATTTGCGGTTATCGAAAATATACTTTATCTCAAAAACTGCTGACTCGATCTCGTTCAAACCAATTTTGGTTGAAAGTTTACAATAAGATCTACAACATATGGTTTTTTTAGATTTTTCACTTCATTATTATCGAAGCTAGAGGGGGGGAAACACATTTTACCACTTTGGAAGCGTATATCTTTTAAACGAACTTTTAACTTTATGAAAAAGTCATTTTAGAAACCATAATGTTATTTTTAAAGACCTGTCTATAGATACCACACACGTATAGGTTTCATGAAAAAAAATATTTTCAGTTTCAGTTCCATGTATGGGGAGCCCCCTTTATTTTAAATATTTTTTTAAATTTTCTCTTATAATCGGAAAGCGGTTCACAGAATACATCTACCTACCAAGTTTTACATGTATAGTCCTAATAGTTTCGGAATAAAATGGCTGTGACATACGGACGGACGGACAGACAGACAGACGGACAGACATGTCGAAACTATCAGGGTTCCGTTTTTTTGCCATTCGGCTACGGAACCCTAACAAATGAATATAATAACTAATGAGCAGTGTGCAGGCGTATCCACTTATCCAGTGGCACAGCATTGGAAAGTCCCACCTATCTGTAAACACTTTTTTTTGGACAATATTTCTTATGTTATGTATAATATATATAATCATGTTTTGTTCACATTAAAATGTATTAAATTCCTTGCTTTACCAAAATGTTACAGCGTAGCAAAATGTGTAGCCCGGAAATCAAAGGTGATTAAGTGACCCACATTCTCCATCAAACAATTACGGGTTGCAATGATGACTTTTTATCCTATCAGGGGTCAAGCTGCGCCTATCATTTCCCGCCCTATCGCTAGGGTTGCCACCGCTGAAGGGGGCTAGCAATACGCTAATTAGTGAACGACTGTTGGTTTCACGCAGAGCGACTCGTTTAACCCTTTAGGAAGAATAGGGTTGAAGTTGGTGGGATAATGCTTGAATTTATAATGTCGCATTTTGAAAATATCGGATGCAAGCATAATCTATGATTATCCGTAAAATAACTTACACCCGTGCACCAAAAAGCTCAATTCACAAAAAAAAAAACACGTAAACATTCCCACCAGTTGTCGAATGTTAGTGACGGGTCGTCAATCCGAGCATATTTTTACAAAGAATGGATGGCAGATTTATTTACAAAATTCCCGATAGTTGATTGAAAAAACTATCTATTTATTTAGTTTCTGCCAACCCTGGATCACAGTTCAACAAGTTTACCTGTATGATTTTTTTACTCTTTAATGCTAGCGAAGCTTGGAATTGCTATCCAATTATTCCTATCGAAAATGTACAGTCACAAAAAACATCAAATGAAAACATGAGTCGTGTACCTGGTTGTTATTGGGTAGTTACTTTTTAGTAAGTATACTCGTGTTCCGTCTGGTTCAACCAGACGATATTTTTCTTGATAATACTATGACCTTGTTACCTTGATATTTTCCTTTGACTTTTTTGTGATGGAGATGGCGCTACCATCGCTGCTTAGCTCGCTAGACGACATAATATTATATTTACATACTATTACATAATATTATATTTATGTTTACAAATTGACAGCAGGCTTTGGCTTTCTGTGCTTACTTAAATGACTAGACTTATGTAAACCATTTAGGATGATCATGATTTGTGATACAATACTCCAAACGAAACAATACAAAGTGTCTTATAATTATGTTGTTTTATTGATGCATTATTTCATGCATATCCTTCGCCACAATCGCCACAGCCCGTTCAAAAAGTCCTCGACACTCGATCACTCCATTATCTTTCAAGTCGATTAATCTCAGCATCCACTTAACAGTTTTAAATACCGATACAACGCGTGATGGAGAATGCTTGGATAATTTGGACATATCTGAGTGAGTATTTTAAATATAGTGGGAGTGAGTATTTATAGTGGTGTAGTAAAAATTACGATTAAGAGTAATATGTACCTGATACGCATACAGTAAAGAAACAAATGATATTAGTCATTTGTTTCTTTACTGTAGTTTAACCCATTACTTCCCAAGCATCGAAAAAATTGAATGTTTTCGATCAAATCTTTAAATAAAGTTCTTAATAGGTACGTTAAGAAAAAATAATATGACTTTTTTTTTTTCAAAAAGATCGAACACGATTTCGTGGCAATTTGTATAGACATGTTCCCGGTGTCATATTTATAGTACGGCTTATTTGAACGTATCTCATAAGTTCCCAAATTCTATTTTGTTTTTGTTTTTATTTATTATATATCTGGTAAAGGTTTTAGAATCAGTTTTATGTACTTTGAAGTTGCTATTTTGTTCTTTTACGGTATATAGAATCAGAACATAATGCTCTTCTTGATGCATCAATAATGATCAATTTGAAAAAATTATATTAAAATTACGGAAACATTTTGTACAGCGCAAAAAAAAAACATTTAATTAGAAAAATAGTGTAAAAATACGAATTTCATCAGAAAACATTAAAATAAGAGACCTAACATTTAAAAAAAAATATTGAATATAGTGTCTTAAAAATAGGACAGTGGGGAGGATTGGGTTAAATAATCACTTTTGGAGCAGTCTGATATTGTTGATGGCATCAATCAGAACTACAATTTCCCGAGACTGCGCGCGGCGGCGCGTCGTGTTCCAGGCACGCCTCTAAGAGCAGTCAGTAGAATTGACGGGGCCTGACGGGTCCATGGCCTGACGGAGTTGCGGGAATCTTTTAACGAGATACCGCGGACCTGAAATGCAAGGAAAATTGAAGGAACAGAGTGAAGCACATATATACAATTTAATATGCAGGAAATAATGCTCATGAAACTATTATTTATAGTAACGCAATAGCCTAATGGATAAGGTGTCGGACTTGTGATCGAGAGGTCCCGAGTTCGAACCCCACCCATTACACTATTGCCGTGAGCCCACTCCAGACACAAGCATATTTAGCTTAGTTGGAGGGGTTAACAAGATTGCTAGTAATGTGAATTCTACCCACATTGCTAGTTTTCTATTAAAAAAAAACTTTATTTAATAGTAGTAGTAGAATAGTATCTACTACTCTATTCTAGGTAGTAGTTGTGTATGTATTGTGTACAATAAAGTATAAGAATAAAATCCACATATACAAAAATTTTAATACCCAACAAGTTCCGCCACTATGGCCGATTACAAATAGGAAACAGTATAAAAGTATTATAAATAATGTGTAGTCATATATTTGATTGTGCCACTTCGTTACGGAACTCCACTTTCACGCACGAGACGGCACGAGCCAACACTCCGACATGGCACGGAGCGGGTCAACTTAGACCATATGTCACTTATGTTTTTGTTAAAAACAAAATGGTGGATTTTTGCTGATGTATGAATGTGCCGACAGAAGAAAATGTGCCGTATTCTTTTATTATTATTGAATGCTCCTTAGCACTATCTAGACTTCGACCTAATACAATAGTGTGGTTATCAGCTATATTTAGGTAGGTACTTAAAATATAATTACACTTTGACATTGTAAATTGTATATATTCGATCATAATTTATTTTGCTTCTAACGTTGTTTTAATTTTTGCTAAAACTCAACTTTTATTTATTTTTTCTTTCGTTTTTTTTTTTATATTTTTTATTACGGATGAGCCCACTCTTGACCTCGATTTCGCCTGATGGTAAGCGTTGGATATTTTTTTTTTATATTTATTAAATATATGTATTTGGTAATAAAATTAATTTCACTAATATTTATTATGTGTAAATACGATATCAAGTAGATAATGGTGTAACTCCTTAAAAGAAGTTGTTGTCATATTATAATGATTTAAATAATTTTAGCAGCACAATGATCTCTTTCACTCAGTTCACACACTCGGGCAGGTCACTGCCCTTTCAAAGTTCATATATCCGTAATCAAAACTACCAAGTTCCATCGCTAACAAATATTCAATCTTCAAATTGAAATTTTAATCTCATTGAAACGCTTTGAAAAGGCGAACGGTCATGCGAGGGAAGGCGTGGGCAGGAATAAAACGTATAAAGCCTATATCAACCTTTCTAGCTAGTGACGTATTACTCTTTCTCTCTCTCTGTTCACTAATTCTGGAAAACCTAGCTAGAAAATTAAACGTGCATATTAAAATAATTATGTTTTAAACGCAACACAGTTTCTGATGCAAACAGCTCGTTGCTGGTGGAAATTTTCTTGTCGATACCCAGAAATATGGAGCTAAGTGATACTAATTAGCAAGAAAAGTGTGCAAGCCCAATTTAAGTTATAACACTAATTTCAATTGTCTACTTAAATATCAATAATAGACGGTTAAATCTATACACAAGCATTTATTTTTCAATGAACCGCATTTTTTCAGGTCAAGAGCACAACCGTAATAAAAAAACCTGAATAAGTAAGACTAAAAAAAATCAGTCAACTGTTCCACATATGTGTGATGCTTCCCATTGAAAAATAACCTTATTCCCCATTGGCTACAATATATAATGTTCCATTTCCAAAATTGCGTAGGTACTTGGCATTATACAATATTATAATATTGCATATTGCTCTTCTTTTCGAATTAAAAAAATATTAACTTCAAATTTTGATGAATGAAGGCCCAAATTTTGAGTTGTATTCAGAAAACAAAGCTAAGATATTCATCGTCCCAAAGTAGTAAGTAGTTCGTAAAAGCTCAATAAAACCAGTATATTGATAGTAACCAATTGTGATAAAATCCAGAGAATTTTAAGACTAAAATCAGCGGAATGCATCCAGGAATTTTACCCCCTCGAAGGATTATATTTGTTGTTCAAATTAACGAAGATAAATTAGAAGGATGCTAACAAAGAAGTACTCTGACTAATATTATAATCTATACTCATATTATAACTGCGAAAGTCCGTCTGTCTATTGCGCTTTCTCGGCTAAACCGCTGAATCAATTTTAATGTTAATCCGCTTGGAGATAGTTGAAGAACTAAAGCCTAGAAACATAAGCTACTTTTTTGAAAAAAAAAAAACATGATTAAAATTTTCACAAATACATTTGTCTGTTAGTAAATAACGTCTTAACAGCTGAACAAACTTAGATGAAAGTACGAAGATGGGGAGCTCATAGTCTTAATAAACTATTCTCATTCATAGATATTTTTATACTATTATCTAATCAAAAGAGAGCTTAGATTTAGATTCATTTATCTGCATCAAAAATTACTTAAAACTAGCACATATACATATAAAAGTATCAGTAAAATATAGGATCATCTGCAGTCGAACTAGGTGAAACACCTGTATCTCGGCGTACAGCGCCAATCCTCTCAGATCTCTTTTATCTGTTCTGTGCCTCTCAGTGTATATGACATTACAACTATACTTATTAAGCCAGCAAGTACAGTTTTTCTTTAAACTTAAAAACTATATAAAAGTATTGCTTTATAATAAAATTAGAATGAGGGTTTTACTTAAAATCTAAGTGGGTTATAGATTTGATGCGTGTGTGCATGAGTATGTATGTATGCATGAGTGTGTGAATCAGTGTGATGCTATCAGTGTGGGCTATCATATTCTTGTCATTTTTGCTACATTAATATATATGAAGGATAAATGAAATTTCATTCCATTTTGGATAGAAATCGTTACAATGGGATAATTTTTGACGAACATGGTAGCGTAATAGACGAATGGGTTTTATAAAGCAATGATTCCCTATTGGATAACTTTTGTATAGTAAATTTAAAATTAAAAAAGTCTGTATTGGTTTTGCTATTTTCCTTATCGTGTGGCACTATTGTTCATGCTTTACTATGGCTGACTGGCTGGTACATATATGAACGTCGATCGGAAACAAATTTAATATAATATTTCGGCCGGTAATATTTTTCAGGCCTCAAAATAATGTTTTTAATATTAAGTTATCAAAATAAATATTAGACCAAGCATAAAGTGTACGGCTACTACTCCCTGATGTTCTTTCGGTGTTAATATACCTCTTTTTAGGATTACGTTACCCGAAAGAAAAACCGGACCCCTTAAAAGTTCCTTTCGTTGTCCATGTCTGTCTATCTGTCCTATTATTCGGGAACGCGTGGCGGAATAAAGTTGAAATTAATATAAAATTGCACGTTGCTGGTCTTGATTAATGCAATAGAGCAATACAAACAAAATACGGACAAAATTTAGCGACAGTTTTGATACTTCGCAAACTAATCAAAACCCAGACGTTTCGTTGACCTAGAATTATCAAATTTGGCAAGACGCAAGGTCTCGCAGCATGACTACTGAAAAGTCTGATAGCCGTTAATTTGTTGTTTTTTTTTCACAGTAATATTGGCAGTGCAATGGAATTAACTGGGAGGTTTATCGATGTATGGTATCAAATGTTTTAACTGCAGAAGCAACCTATTCAGTCTTGATTTAAAGACTCCCAGGTTATAGCTATCAGGAAACACAGACTCCGACAGGGAATTCCACTCCTTAGCTGTACGCACGATGAATGTATTCCCAAAACGTTTTGTGCATATGGGTGGGATGTCCACCATGTAACGATGGAGCATCGCCGTTAGTCTTATAGGCCGATGATGAAACGGGCTTGGTGGAATTAAATTGAGCAGTTCCATCGCACACTCCCCCAAATGTAACCGATAGAAAACTGACAGGCTTGCAACACGCCGCCGATGTTCAAGGCTCTGGAGCTTTGCCTCAACCAGTTTCTCGTTGCCAATGAGCCTCTTGGCCTGTTTCTCGATAGACTCAAGTGCATCAAGCTGGTATTTAGCAGATCGATCCCAGAGATGAGAGCAGTACTCCATACACGACCGAACTTGCGCTTGATAAAGGTTAAGCAGCTGTTCCGGTGTGAATTACCGTCTTACCTTTGCTAGGATTCCCAACTTTTTGGCAGCCAATTGAGCCTTAGCCTCGAAAAACGAAAAACCAAGGAGCTCGGTGCGATCAGTTATCGGCACGGTTACACCACGGAAAGTAGGAGACGGCTGAAATTGGCTCCGTTTTGCGGAGAAAAGACACGCCAGTTTAATGCTGCTAAGAAGCAGCATTAAACTTGACCAAGTTGGTTACTCCATTCAGAGACGGCCTTCAAAGTCAAGTTCAAGCGCCCAACCATATCCTCTCGGAGAGACCGGATTTGTGACCCACTAGCATGCGCGCTGGATAAATATCTCTCAGCAACAGTGCTGTCGTCTGCATACCCAAAGGTACCGGGTATTAGCAGATCGTTGATATGCAGCAAGAATAAATTTGCTGAAAGAACTGACCCCTGAGAGACCCCGGCATTAACGTCAAATAGGCTAGACGAGCAGCTATCAATAACCACTCGAATGGACCGATCTTTCAGGAAGGCTGTAATCCAGACGCAAAGTTCAGTGGGTAAACCGAAAGAAGGAAGCTTAGCAATAAGGCTATCGTGCCACACCCTATCGAAAGCCTTGAAGACATCGAGGGAAACAGCAAGCGCTTCCCCGTGCTTCTCAATGGCCTCACTCCAGATATTAATGAGGATGAATCCAAAGTACTTCAGTGTCGTCTCGATGCCAATGCGAACCCCTCCCACCGTTATTTGGAAACCCGAAAGTGGCGCGTTCCGACGGCCATTAAAACACATGGCCTCGGACTTGTGCAGAGCCACCTCGAGTCCCAATTGCCGGATCCTCTCAATGACTATCGCAACCCAACGCGTCGCCAATTCGGCCGCCGCCTGGTGCGACCCCCGTGCGCCAGGACCAGCGTGTCGTCAGCGTAGCAGACTACGCTGACGCCTGTAGGAAGTCGGCGCGCAGCACCCAGTCGTAACTGATGTCCCACAGGGGTGGCCCCAGAACCGATACCTGTGGGACACCGCACGACATCTCTCGCCGGATCCACTCACCCTGGTGACCAGGGTAAAAAACTACGGAACCCTACTTTTTATTTAATTGACTGGTTCTTCTTTACTTATTTGTCTGGTTTTGTGGGCTATCGAGCAAATTTTCAAGACCTGAGTCCAAGAACAGTCCGTGTAAGTGGTAAGTGAAGTGTTTCTACTCCCTTTTTTTGGGTGGGAATCTGGGATGGGCGCTCTGGATGGAGCGAACAGCTTCTACTGACTAAAAACTTAACCTGAGGGCTTCAGTTGCCCTTGCGTTCTGGGGCACGGTATCTCGTTCGAACATTCCCGCAACACGGGCTATTCTTAGTCCTCATCGTGGTCTATAGTTCAGCCGTCAACGTTCACGGTTTATGACGGTGATGTTGACGACATAACTATCAAACATTCCAACGGCGAACCTAAGCACAGTTGCAATAATGGCCAGTACTTTGGCACAGACTAAGAAAACCGTTACAACTGTAAGATCCACGACCGTGTAAGGCTTCTATGTTTTTTTTTTTTAAATAAAGCTGACAATAAGCAAACAATATACTTCATTTTTTATTTCTCTCCTAGATTGAACAAGAAATTAAATTAAACAAACTTAATTACCTACACCTACAAATACAGTTCCGATTTTGTTTTGTTTATTTTTGAGACAATTTAATCAATATTCTTAAATAAGCGGCTTTCGATCGGATTCGGGTTTAACATAAAGGTGCGTTTACACTAAGAGGACAAAATAGAAAAATAATGTGGTAATAATATTGAACCAAATAGGTTTTGTTCTCTTGGAACTCAAAGAATGTCACGTAGTGAAGCGGAAAAAAACCATTCTGCTATGATGAGCAATCTATTATCAGCACTCCAGAATTTTACTGACTTTTTCTTTACAATCTTTCTTGCAAACAGAAAACATGTAGCTTATTCATTTAATGCTAATTTTATAGGAAAAAATAAAAAAGAATCAATGTTTCTGAAATCACTACAGTCCAGACACACCTTAGTCGAAAGTAATAAGAAATAAAAACACAGGTCATTAGAATCTTAATAATGTAGCGATCTTGATTCAGGTCTAGAACCGGACGGAACAGTTTTTTGGTGCTAAAAAAACTGACAAAAGAATAGACTGTCTTGGCGTACCTAAAACTCTAGGTATGTGTCTTTTTAAAAATCATCAGTGTAATTATAAATTCTTGACTATGTACAGTCTACAGTCAATCATCATTGATATTATTTCAGAACATCATGTCAGATTTAGCCCTTAAAATCATTTTAAATTTGGAACCCTATTGGACGCGGTTGCTGGTAGATAAAACGTCATGAGTAACCAAGAACTTGACAGAAATAGTCACTGCATTAGGCATCATGAGAAGGGAACAACGGCTTCATTGACAATGTCCTAGGCAGAGACTGTTTTGATAGCGCCAGTCCTTGAATACAAGCTTAAAAACGACTGCAAACTTTTTTGTAAATCAGAATCAAGCAGCAGTAAAGTTGCTTATGCCTTTAACAAAATGACATAAGTAGGTACTTCTAAAATATCAGAAAAAGGTTAAGGTCATAACTAGCTCAACCAACCAGTAGGTATATCAAAAGTAGATTAGAAGAGTCTTGTAACAGCAAAACAACTCCATCGCAATGCTCTCATAACTGTAAACCGATACTCCAACAATTTACAGCATAGCAACACACACTAAGCATAAAAATATATACACCTCGCCTACACATTATTCAGTAACTTGAAACTGCAACCTCATTAAAGATATGAATTTAATAACATGCCCTATACAAATTATTGCCATTTGTATATTATAAAATGTCACAGCGAGCGAAGTAATTTGTAATACTTAAGCGTATGTAGGTGCCTACTTATTTATAATTAGTAGTAAGTTGAATGTATAGAAAGTGGGCAATTACTGATATGAAGAATAATATAGAAATATGGTAGGTCTATAAACGCATGATAAAGCTTCATATCCCAATATATCAAACTTAAAAAAAATGGTTTCAACGACCAAATTATAATTTATGACGAAATTAAGTGGCAAAGATCGTGGCTGGAGAACTTTAAATAATCCGGGAGTAAAAACACAAAAGAAAGGCAGGAAATTAAACACAAAAAAGCAATAAAAATTTTGCATTTGGTTAACACCTATAAACAGAAAATATATAACTGAACTACCTTTTCTTGGGGTTTCCTTCGCTATAGAGCCGAGAATGTTCCTCGAAATCGTAACTGCCATCTACCAGAATAAAAAGGTATGTCATGTCCTACCTGTGTGCCAATTTCTTTCTAATGTACAAATCTGTTGAAGCGTTATTAATAAACAGACATACTTTGACTTGCACACATTCACATTTATTCGAGCCAATACCACACACATGTACAAAAAGAAATCACATGCAAATTATTATACACAATTACACACACAACAATCCAATGTTGCGAGCAGCGATAATGTTCATTTACATACGGTATTAGAACACAAAATAAACCTATTACGTTGACCCAAACTGTAGCACAAATAACGTAAGAAGAGCAAGATTATCTTCAGCCAAGTGGAGCTAAGTTACGAATCGAGTAGCTGTTGCGCAACACACTGTGAAATCCACCGAGAAAGTTGGTCGTAGATAAAAATTACGGAAAATATAAGATTATTTTCTCAGTGAGGTAGGATTTTTGAACACAAAAGACACGTTTTGTTAATCGTTTTTTGGTTTTCTGCATTTCCACGTCTTTACAATTATGTGTCTCGTTGGTTTTGGTCTTGTTAGGAAAGTCTCTGCAATCTAATACGGGCCGTTCCATCTCTTTTCTTTCGTGAATAATGGTAGTGAAAATACAACTCGCAAATTGTGTACGTACTTCATATTTTAATAAGAATCCGTTGAGAGTAGTAGGTGGCATGAAGTAAAGAAAACAATTATTATTCTTTTTGTTTGTTTTAAAGACGATTAATGCATTACCCTTGTAAATAGGATATTTTACCTAGCTCAAAATTAAACGTTAAATCTAAAGAAAGAACCATATTCTAGTCGTCTGTTACGAAGAATAGCCTAGAAACTTCTAGACTGGACCGAAATCAGAAAGTCACGCTCCGAATTCTCGCGCACTATTGTAGTAACTAACCTATCGCCACCGAGTGATATTAAATAACCCGTTAAGTAACTCCATTAACGTTTTACTTAGAAAGATAGCTGCATATTTTCTATATATAAACGCGTAGGAAGCAACAAGCACGTGATCCTTATATTCTGTAATAAGTTGAGGTTTTACAGTGCTACAGAGAACTTTGTAGAAAGTACTAAGTACGTAGCGACATATGACTACAAAATATAATCAAGAGACTGCGCTCATTACGGATTGGATATAATCTCTGCTTGAGCAACTGGCCGGTCCAGATAGCAGTTTTACTGGCGACCTTTGCATATATTTAAATCAGCCCTCAACATGAAAACACTTTAAAGTCACTTAATGTCAATGTGTAGGATTACTACACACTTCACGATTTTGTTCGCAGCGTCTCTTGTTTTGAAATCGATTATGAGTCCCAGGAACCTGTTTTGATTTTAGATTAGAATGTGTTTTATGTCTGAGTTATGATCGCAATTGGTTTTATCGGATTCGACCTGGTCATATTTCAGATCAGATATTGAGTAACTAGTTAATGAGTATTAAGGGACTAAGATATTCAGCTTGGAGGACGATCAACGACGGTGAGGGAAATAATAACGGATCGTGGTCGGTAAGTACTGCCGCGCGTCGATGCCAAACGAGGTGAGTGAAGATTACGCCAATGTATGCCCGGAGCGTTAGTTATAACACTGTATGAGCAGATTCACTCGTATATTTAACAGTAAATGTTATGTTTTGTATCACCATTCCTGTTGGCTTGCTGCTAGGTATAACTTGAGGATGATCGTAGTCTTTGATCTTTTCATTGTCCGATATTGGCCTCTGATTATGTGCCCTCATTTTTGTAGTACGAACAGCGTTGAGTTTTGCTTTGGAATCTGGTATTATGTTGACGCTTAGGTTTGACATTTATAGAGGATTTTGCGATTAAACTTAACATGTTCTAGGAAAATTGGGTAACAAGTTGAGTGTAGTCTATTTTTGACAAAGCTCTGTTTAAGCCAGTCACACTTAAATGCACATAATTGAACATGAGTTTGAAATAAACATAATCCATTTCCTCAGAAATGTCATTCAAAGAAAATCATTTTGTAGAACCCTAAAAAGGGCGCGTGTAATAACTTTCTTACAATTTCCTTTGACCTACCTGTTGGAGATGTTTCAAAAACGGTAACCATACGAAATAACTTTGTCCCTTCAAGATTACTCCACTGATCCATCCGGAATGTACCCACTTCGTATTTATGTTACAATACGCGGATTTGGAAAATGTAGGTAATGTATAAAGTCGGTTAAGTAAGAGGTTGTGTATCTTGAGGTTAATTATTTTGATGGTCGGTTTTGAGTGCGTAAGTGTAATGTGAGTGATATTTTTATAACTATATATTGTTTTTGGTGATTTAATGTACTAGTACACCTTTTAATAAGATATAAAAAAAGTCAAATTTTTGTTATAATTTATAAGGATAAAAGTTACATAAACATATTTGTCATGAAGGCCCTTATATGGTTACACAAGGAAGCTATAAGGCGACCAAGGGTGATGGATTTTGGGTGACATCTATCAAACTAGAAATATGGTGTACCGTGTAGGTCTGTATGACGTGATCCACTTTTTTTTTTAATATTTTACAGCTGAATCCCAATTCAAAGCCTAAAGAAATCTAAAACCTTCTTTTTCCATTCCTTTTTATGATTTGTAATTATCGACTACGTCCTCTATAACGCCTAATCTTGTACTGCTGCATGTAGTTATAACTCATCAAAGTCTGTTTAGAAGTTTAGACGTGAAAGTGTAACAGAGATTATATACAGAGTTACTTTCGCATGCATTATGTTACTATGGATTTTTGTTAGACATTCAACTCATTTATCTTGAGCAACTACTCAACTCCACTGAAATAAAAAAAATCTATGCATGTTCATCATTGGACAGAAGCCTCTCAAAGTGGGCCGGTTTATCGGCGCACAAAACTCACTCGTCAATCCGGCTCTAAGGATCATCAATGTTACTCGTAGCACTGAATGACTTGAACGGTTGGCATTCGACGCATCCCGGTTACGACTGCGGTTCACGTCCATTTTATTGCTAAGTACGGCCCCGTGGGTTTGTTCACCGGTCGGATGCTCTGTTCTGTTGCTAAATTGAATGGAAATGTTTCTCGCGTTGTACATGTTTCAAGGTAAGCTACGGTATTTAAGTAATTTATTCAGTACTGTTTAAGCGCTTTTCTATCCGTTGTTAATCTATGTTAAAAAGACGTCGCCAGAGATACCCCCTTTTTCTTTATTTCGGGGGTAAAATCATCAAATAACCCTTACTGCCCTGGGTGGAGCCCGTGGTGGAGCCGAAGTATCAGACTTCTACTGACTTAAAACCTTGTTCTTTCAGTTATCCACGCGTTCCAAAGCCGCGGTATCCCGTTACACGTTCCCGCAATCTCAGCAACAGAAGAGTACTTTATATCAATTTTTTTTCAGGTTTCGGAGGATCTCTACATATTCCTCTCTCATCGCGCGCAAATCTTCTCTTACTTAAATAAACAGAAGATTTAGATTGTTCAAGTGTAAACCTTTGACTCCTATTTTTTCCATGGCCAAATCAGCCTCGGAGTGAGCCCTGATCAAAACATCAATATTCATAAAATAGTAGTGCAATACGCTTATGAGTTCGCTTTGTTATCGTTTTCTCCCGTTCGAGGAAATAACAAGAAAACCATTAAATGTCTCCATAATACATTGCTTTAGTGAGATGTGTTGAATAGAAATGGATTTATTTTAGTTTATAGCTTTCTTTAATTAAATGTTAGAAAACAGCGTCATTTCTGTAACATGCGACGCGATTTGCTAAAAATCTATTGCTGTGCGTTTTTCAACATCTAAATGGCTGGACGGATTTGAAAGATAATTTAGGAAATATATTTTTCATCCGTGCAAAGTAGGGTGCAGTTTGTTAATTTAAAATACTTACTTTTTAATATGCCTTTAACTTTACTTGACTAAAATAACATACTTACGACTACAAATGCGCTAGATCAGTATAGTAGCTAACTATCAAGGTAGAAAAATCAAATACATCATTATTGTAGAATAATAAAAAAAAATTCAGGCTTCGATGTCAATTTTTAAATATACATAATATCTCAGCCTATTCATTTAATATCCAAAAATGAAAAATAGGGTGGTTTTTTTTTGCCATCTTTGAATATCCGCCACAACAGATTTAAAATAATGATTGAACCATGCATTGTAATATCAATAAAATGTGTATGAAAAATTTCTGCTCAGTCGGTTGGGAATAACTTTATTTGAATTCGTTTTCAATATTTGACCCACTGGGGCGACGTTATCGCAAAGCGACAAAGCCCTCAATAAAGAGAAAAAAAAAAAAAAAAAAAGTACATACTAACTATCAAGGCCAATGAAATAAAAACTTGTAACAACCATTTCAACCCTCTATAATATTAGTTTACATTACTAACACAATTAATTTCAAACCGACATACGCGTATTGACCGTAAGAAACGAAAATACCGACTAGTAAAATTAAACCCAAATTCAAAATTCCGAGAAAATTTCGTTTTCCTACTAGTGCAAACGAAGCTATGACGTCAGATATAGATTATGAACACAATACTTGGTATACATCTTGCAAGACTGGTTTAGAAGAATAACCTGAATAGGTTGCTTCTAGGCAAGCGTGCTTCATCTTCGACCACATCATCGCTTAACATCAGGTGAGATGGTAGTCAAACGCCTATCAACAATAAAAAAAAACTGACATTAGTTTCCAGCTACTTTCTGTCATCATCACACATCATTACGCTAATAATCCTTCTGAGTCTTAGGAGAAGATGTATTTATAGTAACGTTTTATTTCAGTGGGAAAATCATCAAATGACTCCCGCAGCTCTAGGTAGAGCAGAAGGGAGTGTCAGGCTTCTAATAACTCCTTACGGAGTTGCGGGAATGTTCTAACGAGTTACCGCAGCCCCGGAATGCAAGGGCAACTGAAGGAGCAGGGTAGGTTTTTAGTCAGTAGAAGTCTGACACTCCCTTCCGCTCCACCCTCAGCCGGAGGAGTCATTTGATGATTTTCTCACCCAGAAAAAAAAAGGCTTCTAATGACTAAACACCCACCCTATTCCTGAAAGGAAAGAAACAGGGTGAATTTGTACTCACCCTGTTTCTTCACTCCCCTTACGTTCCGTGACCGCGGTATCTGGTTAGAATATTTCTCGTTAGAAAATTCGAGGTTGCGGTCCTCGAATTTATAGTTTCTTACTTCACACTCGGCGTAGTGTGAAGTAAGAAACTATAAGTTGTACTTAAAAAAATAAATTCATACATCCACAAGATTTTTATACAGAGTTGATACGACCGAGGGGCTTTAAACTGCTTACACTAGTTAACATTTTCAAGCTTTGTACCAAAAGTCAATAAAATCGGAGAAGTAGTTTAGTCGCAAATGATTTTGATGAGATGCACCTTAAAGCGATAAAACTGACCAAGACAAGATATAACACACACGCCGCGCTACGTTGCCACTTTTTTACCTAGGTATTTAAGGTCAATCACATTTATTTACAAAGGGTGATTGCGTTTTACTCTGATTTGTAAGCTATTTAGATTGCTGGAAAAAAAAAACATATTTTTTTGTCTCTTTTTATTTTTTAACTGTATCTAATTAACACTAAACACGTATAGTATACGTAGTGTAATTTAATACCCCTCTGTCGTGTCAACTCTGTATGTAAGATATAGAAGATACCTCAGTTCTTATAGGCACGGAAAACCGAAAAACTGAGGTATCTTCTAAAAACTAATCATAAAGAATTCATTATTTATTAAATATATTCATATAACTGTAAACATATACAATGCACATAGGGTTACCATATGACAGGCGTTTGCCGTATTTGACAGGCATTTCAAAGTTTAGACAGGCGTGCGGCCGGCATTAGTCTGAGTCTGAGACAGGTATTTTTAAAGAAAGAAATCGGCTGAAAATTGAATAAGTAAACGCAATATTGATTACTCAGGAAAATTACAAAACTGTATCTTTTGAAGATTTTTACGTTTATGTATTAGAAAAGAAAGAACTATTAAAAATAAATAATGTCCTCTGACAAATATCAGTAATAAATATCCTTCTTCATTATTATCTGTTGGCTGTTATTTATTACCTACAGCGTTTTGCTTTAGACAGGCATTTTTCTGAAAATTCAGGCATTTTAGGTACCATAGACAGGCATCCCACTATTTACATAATACGGTAACCCTAAATGCACATGCTTTCTTACACTAATGCGGGTACCAATTTACATAAATAATTGGTTAATGATTTAAGTTTTATGGAATAGTTCAAGTAATCAATAGTAGGTAAATTAAGTAGATATATTTGTGTGTTTGTTAAATTCTTTTTTTAAATAATCTTTAAAAAGAAAAATCCTTACTATCCACAGAAATCTTAATAATAAGATTTCTGTGTTACTATCCCTACTAAAAACTGCTGTTACGATTTCACGCTAAACCACTCAACCGATTTTGATGAAATTTGGTACAACAGGTAACAGTAAATTAGCCCTTGGGGAAGGATTTAGCACTTTTACGCTCAATAAAACTTTCAAGCGAGCGAAGCCACGGGCAGAAGCTAGTTGTGTATAAACCGAGGTTTACTATACAAATCTAAATAATTTATTGTTTCTCAAGTTCAGAAGAACACTGAACTCATGTTATAGTAGAAAATTCCGGATAGCTATACAACGTGTAATTTAAAGGGTATATACATACCAAGTGCATGGCTTCTTTGGATGATAACAAACGTTATGGCAAGGGTTTTGTAATCCTAAGTCTATGTGTGTAGAACTTATTACAAATTCCAATAATTTCGGTCTCTGGTATCAGTGTACCAGAGACCGAATTTTTCAAATTAAGAAAATTGATAAGAATTATCGTGTTATTGGCAAGTGACGTGGAAAGTTATTGACCCTCGTAGTGCTGTGACACGTTTGTTATGATTGGTATTCAAGAAATATATGAAACCAATAACTTGGTATCAATTCTTTGAGTCAGTTATTTTGTGCTGAAACTGTGCATAGAGACTCCATACCAGATGTTGTCTTCAGCCCTTTTGGATAGATATGGGGTTTCCGTTACACATTGTATAACTAGGGGTATTTAAGTCAAGAGTGAATAGGATACTTTTATGCAGGCGTGTTTCATCTTCGACCACATCATTGCCTACCAGCAGGTGAGAAGTCAAACTCGAGCCTAACTAAAATAAAAAAATATAACTCTCAAACATTATTTTTGTACACTGAGCTTCTTTACATCTTTGAGATTTATGGGAAACGGTTTATATTTGACCTAGATCACGTACAAAATACGACGCACACACTTTCTCAAGCTTTAACTTGCCGCGTCGTTGCTGCAGTGGCTAGCACGACATGAGATTGGCGTTCAGTATTTGATTACCTGTGCCGGGAAAAGTGTTATTGGTTCCTTTTAAATGTTAGTAGGTTTCAAAGGTTATCTCATATTTGCAGCCTTGAGTCCTGATAGCCAAAAACATTAGATAGAACATTTAGAGTTTAATATACAGGGTTAATTGTAAAACACCGAAAACCTCTCGGGACTATGTTACTAACATCATAATCAGCAACTTTTGTTCTATGACTTTTTAAAATTCGTCATATTTTAGTTCATCAGATTTTCATACAAAAATAAAAATATTTAAATTGAACGCCCTAAATGTTACAAAGTCTATGCGAAGCAAAAGAAAACGACTTATACTATCACTTTCTTTTGTTTCGCATAGACTCCGTAACATTTAGGGCGTTCAATTTAAATATTTTCATCTTTGTATGAAAATCTGGTGAACTAAAATATGAAGAATTTTTAAAAGTCATAGAACAAAAGTTGCTGATTATGATGTTAGTAACATAGTCCCGAGAGGTTTTCGGTGTTTTACAATTAACCCTGTATATGTACAGACGCCAGCACATGAAGCTACCCGAAACTGTCAAATTTTCCCAATCAACCTTGAACCTAATTTTTTAAGAATAAAGTTGAAAATCTATTAAAGAAATTTGACAGATTGTTGTAGCTTGATGTGCTGGCGTCTGTACATACGGTGTTTGAAAACTTTAATTATATGGCAAACTCCTTAGTCGTAACGTATTTCGATATTGACGACGTACAGGTTTCCCATATAATTTAACCACTATAGATTGAAAAGACTGACTCCTGAGTTTGTTTCGGTGTTTCTTCTCAGGGTAGTCAGTTAGGAAACACCGGCCTCATATAATTTAAATTTACGAAAAAATACGTGTAAAAGTGATATTTAATAACCAGTTTACAAAATAACGCTACTAACTACGCAAAAGCTACTGAACAAATTCGGATAGTCGACACGCTATAATAACACATATAGTATATCTAATACTTTATATTCCAATATGCAGTGCACGTAGTCGAGGCCAGAATCTAGTAAAACTTAATTTGCAGACACTACAGCTGACTATGGGGTCAACGGCCGCTATTCGTTTAGTCGGTTTTTATATAGATCGACTGATTAACGCATGCGGAGTTTCGTGTAATAATGAAATCTTATCCCCTAAAAACTATGCTTAAATGCTAAACACCTTTTTTACTTGTGCTGTGCTTATCTTAACTAACACTAATATTATAAAGCGGAACAGTTTATTTGTTTGATTGAACCCACTTATCTTCAAAAGTACTGGATGGATTTGGATGAAACTTGGTATGGAAGTAGCTTGAAGTATGAGAAAGAATAAATACTACTTTTTACTAGATTACAAAAAAGGAGTGTTATGTTTTATCGTGATAAAGTCAACGGGAGCAGAGACCCGCGCCACTGCCAATCTATGTATGTATATAAAAAAGTGGATCGCTTAAATTTATTTAAGTAGGTAGGTAGGCTACATAATTACCGAACGACTGCACCAAATTGGATAATTCTTTTTTGTTGTGTTCTTCATTGTCAGGAGGTATTTTAAGTGAAAAAATGTGCGGCGACGAAAGTAGAACGTGGACAAAGTCGCGGGCTGAAACTAGTAATATTATAAATGCAAAAGTTTTGTTGTAGGGTAGTACGATCACGCCAAAATAGCAGTACGCATTTTGATGTAAATAGATTCTATGTTTTTAATTTACATGGTCACTAACAGTGTCATTAGAACTTAAAACGGAATATTTAAGAAGATTCTAGTCTGGAATATTAAATAAGCTAATTTTAATCTCCGGAAATACGCGAAATTTCCATATGATCCAAGTGGCAAGCAACAGCTAGTAATATTATAAATGCAAATAAATCTGACTTTGTATGTTTGTTTCTGACCTCTTCACATCTACACATCTGTACGGATTTGGCGCACGAGTAAGACCACGCCCTAACATAGGATATCTGTCATCCCGGGAGTATGTTCCCTTGGGATAACTTCCGATATTTTAACGGTCGAAGCGCATATGCTCACACAAAAACACACATACAACCTTTTACACATCACAATCGTCTGCATCCCATTCTCTCTCGCTCCGCACCATGGTCTGAACCAGAGCAGGGCGCGAGAGGTCGCCGCCGCCGCCGAAAAGTAATGTGCCTGACTAGGAATTTGGAAGACCTGTGAGCAAAAATCAATTTATTGATTGATTGGGTTCGAACTCATTACCAACAGCTCGTATTCGGGCCCGTAACCAGCCACCACTGCAATATTTACACACATTATTTGTTTCAAATACAGACATAGTTTACTATAAAATCACATGGAAGACTCACCGCCTCTACGTGCCGGCGCGGTTACACAAGCATATTCCACGCCATGTAGACGCATCTTCTAGTTTCACTGCTAAGATTTTTGGTATTTCGTGTTTATTGCACGTGTTTGAGTATTTGTTGAGTTTTGCTTGCGTTCTGTTACTATGACGTGTGACGTGGGAAGTCGTGTAATCTTTGTATAAACGCAGACGAGTTGGTCCTAGCCAAGCGAATTAAATTCTGTCATATTTTTAAATTGCACAAAACCTTTTTGAGAATACTACCATTGTGCGTACAGCTAAAGAGTGGAATTCCCTGCTGGAGTCTGTCTGTGGCGCCTGATAGAATAGGTTATTTCTAAGCAAACAATAAAATAAATTTACAGTTTCTAGGGTATTTTGACTGACTGATTTCACGGTCTTTAGGAAAATATCAACACTTAGTTTTCTAAAGCAAACCTAAGTATTCATCACTACACCTGACGTATAATAATTTTCACATTCATTTATCTATGCTCCAACCATATCAAAATACTGTTTGATGCTTATTCGGAACCATCCGATTTATGTACTAATTCGAATGTCATGTTTAAATACCTACCTACTTAGTTATATTGGAATTTGAAAAGTGACGTCACGAAATTTCTTGTCTTCGTCACACACACAATGTCACACTTCGGCTACCTCTCCTCCCTTAACGTGTGACGTATACACTACTAATTTTTAATTAGTACAAATACTTAAAGGGCTTATTAGAAAAGGTCTTGTTATTATATATGTAAAGTCTCACTATATAATATTGATAAATAGCAAAATTATTAGCGTTTGTTTATATCCCAAAATGTCACTCAATTTACGGACATATTGTACAGGCCATTCATGTATTCATTAATCGTGATGTCGCGGTCACGCGGTCTCGCTCAAACTTGCCCCGCCTCCAACAGCTGTTATCGTAATTGTAGGTAGCTTAGACGCATCTTTAAGCTTTACGAATTAAAAAAAGTAAAATAAAAGGTTCACGAAAAATAATAGGCACTTATTAAATTCAAACTTTACCTACATACTTTAATTGGGCCATTTGCTTGTGTTGTTCAGTATCCACCTGCAGAACTCCATCCTTGGTTCATTATCCACAGTAGTCAATTCTTGACCCTTTCTTTAGTGGTATGGGTGAAATCCAGACGAACTAATGATCGTCTATGCACAGTACTGGCTGATATTAAAATGACGAGCTGCGTCATTCGTACTTCGCCGGGGATCTTCAAAGTAGTCCACTACATCGTCGTAAAGGTTTTGGGCCGGTCTTCCATGTCCTTGGCGATGGGCCGTTGCGCGGAATGATCAATGGTCGAGTAAACGTTGGTAAACATTTACCACAGTCCGAACCTTTGGCTAGCGAGCATTTGGGTACTCTTCCCTGTACATACGAACAGCGGCCACCAGACCAAAAGTACACACGCAACATAGCCACGTACTCCCGAGATGAAAACTGGTAAGCCATCGCGACAGTAAAAACGTAACAACTTATGTTTAAAAAGCAAGCGCACACTTCCGCTAACAAATTGGCACTGTTTGTTCGTTCACTCGTTGTAAAAAGGACCGCTGGCCAGAGGGGGCGTGGCTTGAGCTTAGACGCGAGTTTGCCGGGATTTATGAATGACGATCTAACTGGACTAGCACTGCGCGTAGTATTTTCTAGTAGCAATTGTTATGAATGATTGATTCAATTATGAGTTTACCAGTTATGACAAATTTTCGTAGACAATTTTGGGGTTTCGTTTTTTTTACTTTTGACTACATAAATATGATCAGTAAAGGGTACGGATAGAGCCCCATTTTTTTTTGTACTAATTAAAAATTAGTAGTGTATATGTAAGTAATGATGTCCACTTAACTACCAGATGTGTTTGTAAATTAATCAACTTTTCCTGTACCAATTCCCACCAGTCTCATGAAAACAATAAGAATATGAAAACTGGCATATTGAAAACTATCCCGAATCCCAGTTATTTTCACAGGTCCACTGAAGTCCACGGAGATATAGGTATAGACCATTTGGACAGTTTTTAAACAAGGTGTATTAAATTGCTTTCTCGTGTAAGTCGGCTAAATATAACTTTCATTCTAAATAGTTTTCAGTAAGGTATTTTGGTTCGAATGCTTTTATGACATATTGGTGTTTTATACAGTAGGTATTGCATCAATTAGGATCATACAGCCATAATCCTATTAAAAAATATATATTTAATTCGTAAGCATAAGTATAGCACCTTTGTAGTTGTTAAGTTCATACTTAATTCTGTTATGGTGTACAATAAAGAGTATATCTATCAATCGTTTGAATATGATCAGCCGATCCCGAAATTGAATTATCCCGCCATAGAAGATTTAAACAAAGAATATAAAAGTTTTAATTTAAACTAAGCATCTTTTAGATTTTATGAAGCCTGAATCGGGTGGGCCCGGATCTTGCGGAGTGCCAGTTTGGCTTCCGCAGGGGGCGCTCGACGGTGGATGCCATCATGCGCGTGAGAGCCCTCACGACGGGGGACGCGGTATCCCGGGGCAGGGTCGTCTTGGCGGTGTCTTTGGACATCACCAACGCCTTTAACACCCTGCCCTGGAGTTGCATCAGGGAGGCACTCCGGTATCACCGGGTGCCGACCTACCTCCGTCGCATAGTCGAGGACTACCTGACGGACAGAGCCGTCATCTACCCCGGTCACCGGGGAGAGTGGAACCGGCGAGAGATGTCGTGCGGTGTCCCACAGGGATCGGTCTTGGGGCCGCCCCTGTGGAACATCGGATACGACTGGGTGCTGCGCGGCGACCTCCCTGACGGCGTCAGCGTAGTATGTTACGCTGACGACACGCTCGTCCTGGCGCAGGGAGAGTCGCACCAGGCGGCGGCCGACCTGGCGACGCAAGCGGTCGCGACAGTCGTTCATAGGATCCGGCAGTTGGGACTTGACGTGGCGCTGCACAAGACCGAGGCCATGTGCTTCCATGGCGGTCGGAACGCGCCACGGTCCGAGTCCCACATAACGGTGGAGGGGGTTCGCATCGGCGTCGGGAGGACGATGAAGTACCTGGGACTCGTCCTCGACAGCCGGTGGAACTTCAGGGAGCACTTCCTGAGTTTGGCCCCAAAGCTGAACCGGGCAGCAGCCGCCTTCAGGCGACTCCTGCCTAATCTCAGCGGGCCAAACGCCTCCTGCCGAAGGCTGTACGCCGGCGTCGTGCGGTCTATGGCCCTCTACGGGTCCCCAGTGTGGGCCCTGTGCATCCGGACGCGACCACTAAAGTTGGTCGCATGCCAGAGGGTCATGGCTATCCGAATGATCCGGGGATACCGCACGATCGCCGGCGAATCGGCCAACCTCCTTGCCGGATTGCTGCCCTGGGATCTGGAGGCGTCTATGAATGGCGCGTGGAGGCGCAGCGCCGGGGCGTATCCCCGCTGCCTCGAGAAGTCGAGGCGCGGCGGGAAGAGCTCCGGCGCGATCTCAAGGCAGTATGGAGGGAACGACTGTCGCAACCGACGGCCGAGCACGCCGCAATTGCGGCGGTAAGACCCCTCTTTGAGGAGTGGCTAGATCGGCATCACGGCGTCCTGACCTACCGCATGACGCAGGTCCTCACCGGACACGGAAGTTTCGGGAGGTACCTGTGTCTGATGGGAAAGGAGGAAACGCCTGGGTGTCACCACTGCGAGGGTCGCCTTGAGGACACCGTAGAGCACACGGTGCAAGACTGCCCCGCCTGGGCAGAGCACCGACGTGTCCTCACGGCGGCGATAGGCGGAGACCTCTCGCGCCCGGCCTTGGTCGAGGCCATGCTGCGGGGCGAGAGGGAGTGGGAAGCGGTCGCCTCCTTCTGCGAAGCAGTCATGCTTTCGAAGAAGGAGGCGGGCCGCGTGAGGGAGAGGATGGCGTCCTCCCTCCAGCCCAGCCGCAGTGGTAGACGCCCACGGCGTCGGACGTCGGCCGACGATCTCCGGCCACCGTAGGCGCGGGCATGCGGACAGCGAGTAAAGGGCAACTCGCTGTTCGACCATGGACCATGCCCGGGTCGACGGCGCGTCGTATTCCACGCGCGCCTCAAAGAGCGTCAGCAACATGACGAGGCCCCCTCTGCAGAGGGCCGAAGCCCGCCGGGGTCGTGGGACTCATCCCGTTACCGTGGCCCCGGTATGTAAAGGGTTATTGAAGGAACACCGTGGATTTTAGTCAGTAAAAGTCTGACAGTCCCTCCCACCCTGCCCGGAGTGGGAGGACTTATTTGATAATTTTACCACGTTAAAAAAAAAAAAAAAAAAGTCTACGTGTGTAGAACTTATTACAAATACCAATACACTGATACCAGAGACCGAATTTTTCAAATTAAGAAGAACGAAGAGAATTATCGTGTTATTGGCAAGTGACGTGGAAAGTTACTGACCCTCGTAGTGCTGTGACACGTTTGTTATGATTGGTATTCAAGAAATATATGAAACCGATAATTTGGTATCAATTCTTTGAGTCAGTTATTTTGAGCTGAAACTGTGCATAGAGACTCCATACCAGATGTTGTCTTCAGCCCTTTTGGATAGATATGGGGTTTCCGTTACATATTTATGTTGGGGTCGGTTTCCAGTCTAACCTAACTTTCTGGCTTCTGACTACCGGTAACGACAAATGGCAGTCGGAACCGACGGCTTGACGTGTTTTTCGAGGCACAA
The DNA here is from genome assembly GCA_943138885.2 of Tholera decimalis. NCBI lineage: Eukaryota > Metazoa > Arthropoda > Insecta > Lepidoptera > Noctuidae > Tholera > Tholera decimalis. Next base: position 16,744,480 of record OW964559.2, read on the forward strand.
AGGAATCTTGAAATATTAAAATGTTCACCCATCTACGTACTGACTTCGGTAAGCTTTGCTTAACCTTGAAGACTGTTATTATTTAACCACGAGCACTTCATTTAACACTAGCTTCTGCCCGCGACCTCGTCCGCGTAGAAGTTGAAAATATTCCACGGGTCCCGTCCCCGACTTGCTTGACAAAGATTATAATAGCTCGGCTAATATGCATGATATAAAGATAATTTATAGCCTATAGCACTCAGGGATAATGCAGCTACATGTAAGCGAAAGAATTTTCAAAATCGGTTCGGTAGTTTCAGAGATTACCCCCTACATACAAACTTACAAATTTTACCTCTTTATAATCTTAGTATAGATGTAAAATATTAATAGGTAAGCATTTTTGTGACGCATGTTTTTTTTATAATTAGTTCTATACTAATATTATAAAGCGGAAAAGTTTATTCGTTTGTTTGTTTGTTTGCTTGAACGCGCTAATCTTCGAAAGTACAGGGTGGATTTGGATGAAATTTGGTATGGAAGTAGCTTGAAGCTTGAGGAAGGTTATAGGCTACTTTTTACGTTACTGAAAAAAGGAGAGTTATGTTTTTACCGTGATAGAATCCATGGGAGCGAAGCCCCGCGTGAGTACTAGTGTAAGTATATACGCAATTAACTAAACGCATTTCTATTACTGTTATCAGCTAGCTAGAGGAATCCCCGATACATCTATTTTGTTGTATGACAACTCATAACCACAAAGAGAGAACGCTTAGACCTAATAATATGTAGAATAAATGATAAGACTAGTGTGTAAATAATGACATTGCATTACATGTACCTATTTATTAGTTGGTCATCAAATTAAACTAACTAACTATTTAGTACTTAAACAAGTAATTAAATACATTTTTAATCACTGATGTTTTCGAGCCACGATTTGCATCTTATTGTCCTTTTTTCGGGGAGATCGTCAAATGTGGTATGTCTCGCTCAGGGTGGATCGGAATTCGGAAGGGAGTGTCCGAGTCCTGCTGACTAACACACCCTGTTTCCTAAGTTGCATTTATGTTCTGCGGCCGCGGTATCTTGATAGGACATTCGAGCAACCTTGCCTGGCAATCGGGCCCCGTCAATGTAGCTGACTGCTCAGTGCTCTTCCAGGCGAGCGTGAAATAGGTACAACACAACACCACACTTGTGGCATTTTCTTGTCCTTGTTTCATCTTACTTTTAATATTTATTAGCGATGCGCCTGCCATCTCATGGGTACAAAAATGTAATTATAGACACTAAACTTCCTCATTTGTCGTACTGTATCAAAATTTGTTTCATAATTTACAAGAAGTAAGCAAAATATCCAACTTTGTTTGTTGAGACATTTCAATTTTTTCATTTGCAGATGCAAGATGAGGCGAACATAAATGTATGATGAAAAAGTAAATGTTTATGTTATTTTTTAAATACGTATATATATATATATATATGTATAATTTTTTTCTGGTCAAGCAAACACCTCAGTACTAACTTTGATTCCTATGTATACGAGCACAATACTTGTCATGTAGAGTTGCAGACAGGAGGCGGTAACTTGGCAACTTAACAGCACACAACATGAGACAGCCTGTTCGACCAGTGAATAAGGAATATGGGATAACCTGGTTGCTTCACTGACCGAGTCAGAACTCAACGGTAAAATATTACACACTACATATAAATTAAGAAGGCTTAAATAACCCGGGATTAAATAAAAGTCATTCAAAATGGTCATCAGAAATATAATGAGAACTAGGTGACGGGCGTTGCAAATTTTTGAGGAAAATTCAAACTGAAATAACAGGTTGATCAAATATGCAGATAGTACATTTACCTAACGTATTAGGTATGTAGATTTCAAGCAAACTGTTTTAAATAATAGTTGCTCATAGTTGTAGGTATTTGCTGGACGCGAGAAGCTAACCAGCTGATGATCTGATAAAGCTTGGCAAATGGAAGGAAGCAATCGAGAAAACCACATTTATATGACATCAGTTCATCCTGTATCTCCTTCACATATCAAATAGAAATGCTAACTAGTATTACGTAGTAACTATTAAGTAATCTGTGCTCTGTAGTAACTTAGAAAGTACATATAATGTGTGTCTCACACAGAACAGATAAAATAGGTTAGAAAGGAAATAGTTCCTGATTTGTATTAGAACGCGTGTCGCCGCTTGTCTCCCACTCTTTATCTCCACTACAAGCAAGAGACCCATACGTATGCGCATTACGCTCAAAAATAAACTACACACACTTAGATCGCGAGTTTGCAACTGATTGTCACACTAACGCAAAGGCTGTGTTTGACATGCACTCACACACGTGCAAAAGCAATTTATTTCTTACTAGCTTCCTGCCCGCGACTTCGTCCGCAAACCTTAATAAATTATACACCTAAACCTTCCTCTTGAATCATTCTATCTACTAAAAAAACCGCATCAAAATCTGTCGCGGAGTTTTAAAGATCTAAGCATACATAGGGACAGACAGCGGGAAGCGACTTTATTTTATACTATGTAGTGATATCATATATGTTAAGGTAACCAAAAGGTCGATAATCAATATCGATAAAATTATTGTAAGTCTTAAAAATTTTGTTACTAAAGTTTTGCAATTTTTTGCTATAGTTTGGGAAGGGCGGGGGGAAGGGCAGCGGTAGTAATAGTGTGGAAATAAATTAAATAATATAGTCAAATTTAGGGGGAACATCCGTCACAGCCACAATATTGGAATTTTCTTTCGATTTTTGTGTTTTTTTTGGTAATTGCAGTTTTGTTTTACGTCATTATGTTATGACATAATATAATTTAATTAATTTCATGTGACTAACCCTGTGAATTTCTATATGCTCTATAACAAAAATTCAAAATACCACCCGTGCGAACCTATGCTGTGTGTTCTCGCGATAAACGTTATTCGCGCCATAGAAAGCCATCAGATAAAGCTATTACGTAAATAACACACGAGTTTGACAATATTTTAATAATGAACAATAATTTCAAGTAATTTCAATGCAGATTTAATAATAATATCCGCAAAAATTATCCAGGTTTTGATGTCATTTAATGTTGAGTCTTTAAGTCAAGAGTGAATAAGTTACTTCTAGGCAAGCGTGTTCCATCTTCGACCACATCATTACTTACTATCAGGTGAGATGGTGGTTAAACGCGAGCCTATTATCAATAAAAAAAACAATAAAGTTTTATAGAATATAAATTACACACTACTTACTGCAATATATTTGTGTGGAGAAGTTCCTGTTTTTAAGTATCTATTGCCTGACTTTTTTTATATAATAATTTTCTGCAAAATTTTCAGACCAAATTGTACTACATTTAGTAGGTATCCATTCAATCTACCGGTTGCCTCAATCCACATTTTTTATATCTGGATCTGTTGGAAACCTAGCAATAAAACGTATGTTTATAAACATCTAAACTCAAACAATTTTTTGACGAAAACCTAGAAACTAAATTGATAACCACAATTAACAATAGTTGGTGGTAATAAACAAAGGTATTTTCATTAAAATAATACTGATAATAATCATTTGAATATATTCGTTATATCGACAGTGTTTACAACTTGGTACAACACTATCGATACGCATGGAATTTCGCGGTATTCAAGCATTGGCTCGGCATACACGACTCTCACAATAACGCATTACAATGCGCGATCGCTTGCGTAATACAAGATGGTACCCATGTATTGCAAGCAATGTATGATTTTGCATCTGTTCGCGATTGTGTCGTTTTTGTTTACAAATTACATAATACTATTGTAATAATTACAAATATCACTAGTATTTTAAGTTTTTTGGGACTTACCGGTAAAAAGAAATCCCTTCTCGGGTTACACACACACACACTGGCACACACACCGGGCTTCTTTTCCGACACGATATGACAGCGAAAGACGGCATAATGATTTTTTTTCGTAGAGCTTCGTTCGTCGTCACAATAAAAGTGCGACTATTGGCCGGTGAACATAATTTTGGTTGAAGTATGAGCGTTCAAACTATGAGCGGCGCGCCTGCCCCGCCCACAAGGCCGTTCTAACCTCTTTTATCTGTTCTGTGGTGTCTCAGACTGGAGCCAAAATGTGAAATGGCTCTGACTTACGGACGGACAGACGTGAAGAATATTTAAGGGTTACGTTTTTTGCAATTTAGCTACGGAACCCTAAATAAGGAATAGAACTGGCTTCGATGATGCTGACCTTTTTGAACAATTAGCTGAAGAAGGTTTCTACGTCCCAATCTTCTAATGGAAGAGAAAGAGACATACTACTGGCCGAGTTAAATATTAATAGTTTAGACATAGGTGCCTATCACACAATTTTATCGAAACCCTACAGCGATGATGCGAGTAAAATCTATAAATTTGTGAATAATTTAAAAAGAATGCAACCGTAGTATCTCTCTCCTCTTAGGCTACGATGAGCCTGGTATAAGAGTAAAAGGCTCAAAAAAAGAGAAAAAAAAAATCTTCTACTGATAATTTGTAAACATTTTAATAAATCCTTACAAAGGCACACCTAGCTGCCACCACAAATATTAAAAATCTAAACCCACGATCACCCATGATACAAATCACCATAGCAACAGACTTTCATTGCATTTCAGAAGCGCATTCTAATTCAAACCTTATATCGATGCAATAAAATTCATTCGTGATTCGCATAAACTACATCGCGATGTGGAATGGGCAACATCCCTCGGTAGTGTGACGCTTATCGTCTATACATATTTACGTCTATTGATAGATATTCCTATGGTTATTATGTTTAAAGGTCGTCACTAAATGGGCCCTGCTTTCAGAATACTGGTAGATACATACAGCTAGGCCGATTACCTCTTCGTAAGACTAGAGTTAGATATTCTAGGGTCCGTCTCGGTAGACGGCTGGATCTGACAGGTAACTGTAACGATTGTAAAACATGACCTGTGATCCGAGGTTTCGTATGTACTACTGTACATACATTATATACTATACATATGCTAGTCAAAACTCAAGTCCCAGTCAAGATGTTGCCTTGCAAATATTAATCGGTGTGCACGATGAGTACTTGTAAGTGGTATCCGTACTACACGTCTCCCGGAGAGTTGATGCTCTTAGTGCAACCCGTCTAATCGTTTGGTCACTAACGCGGATACCCGTGGCTTGTCGCAAGCGATTTTGTATAGAGCGAGCGGTGTTAAAACGCTCTCTTCTCGCAGTCAAGCGAACATAAAGGTCATCATGTGCGGTGGTGGCTAACACTCTGCCTGATCCTCGTCTTCTAGACACCGGACCAGTCTTTTGAAACGACTCCAAGCGTTCTGAATCGCTCATCCTGAGTAGCCGAGTTGTTGAGCAACAGTACGCTGTAAATGTCCTTCTTAAATTAAAGTCACAGCTCTAGTTGAGGTTGCCAAGTCCATATGTCTTCGAAAGCATGGCATATTGTGTGTAACAATCCAAATTACACGTTACTTAGCAATATTTGAACAGTTAACAAGAAAATCCACACATGGACTGAATCTACCGATCAACTTAAATAAGGGTAAAATCGAGCGATTGCTGAAAAACCTCAAAATCTGCCCACTTAAACTATTTTATGTAAGTGGCATACTCAAATAGCATTTAACTATCAACATTCAAAAATAACGTCTCATAGGTATCCCGTATCAGCCACTTAAGTACCTATGCATTCAAGTTAAAAAATTAACCCAAATGTTAATAATTTATTAATTAAAACTCTACTAGTCAACCATGGATGGTGAAGAGATAGCATGGCAGGTGAATAAAAAAATAAACTAAGTAGATAATAATTATCAAAGTAAAACTTTAATTACAAGTATTATTGTTATCGTAAATATACATAGTAATGTACAAAAGAAATTTTTTAGCAAAAATTAGAACCGACTTCCATATCAAAACACTACAAAGCCAATAATAACTTTAATTTCGGTAGTCGGTGTTATTAGTTTTGTATTTTCTTTTTTTTCACACCGCCATCCGAAATTAAAGTTATTATTGGCTTTGTAGTGTTTTGATATGGAAGTCGGTTCTATTTTTTGCAAAAAAATATTTTTCACGCTTTTTAGTGGGTCAGTTTGTAATTTATCTAGTTACAAAAGCCATAATGTCAACAACTTATCACCTTTTACAAACTATTGCTTTTCCCGATGCATAGCCGTTAATATTTGAGGAGTTCTCCTGGTACTTGACCATCAGCTCTACATCACCATATGCATTGTGACGAGCATAAAGTGCTTAACATCCGTACTCAAGTAATCGAATCGCAATCCACTAAATACTTATAATTGAACAGTTTCAGTGGCAAAAAAAAAGTTCAAGACGAACTGAGAACCTCCTCCTCCTAAAAATAAGCAGTGACCCTTATTTTGTTTTGACTAGTATTATAAATAGAGCCTCGGTGGCCTGCTGGTCGTAAACGCAACTGCTGAGTTAGGTCTAGAGTTGGATTCCTAGATCAGGTAAAAAGTGCTATTGAGTTTTTCTATAGATATTTCTCAGTAGTAGCCCGGAGTTTGAAAGTTGGTGGTGTGACAACAACCGTGCCGTGTTGTCTGTAAGAAAAATATTTATCTTCGAAACAATTAGGAGATACCACAAACTCAACATACCAACGTTACCACCAAACGAGACCAAAAGAGTCTTTTCCTGTACCATACCCCGTGTCAGATCCCAATTTGCTCGTAGACATTACTTTGTCATTGCACCGCGCTTTTATAATGCTTTAAACAAAAAATAAAAACTCAGAATCTTAACAATCATCAACTGAAAAAGGCTCTCCAATGTGATTGAAAAACCTCGACTATGATGAAACTGAGAATTTGTTAAATATAGTAAAGTAACTTTCCTTTTCACAAACACACACACACATACACACACACACCCAAACACACACACACACACATCACATGCATTTTCCATTGTCATTTATTTTATTTTATCTCATTCCTTTTGATCCTATTGTGAATACTTATTGTTATTAATTCATTTCAATAATTCAATTTTATTATTCTAAATTTTAATATCCTGACATGTTAAATTACCTGTTTTTGATGTTTTTTTTATTTCGTATTTTATTTTAGTTTTTAGCTTTATTCTTTTCATTTTGTATAACTGCCAGTTTGTATTTTTTTTTCTGTACGGTACTTTATTGAGCGGAATGCACTGGCTCCTGTCATACAGTTTACAACTAGTTCAGGAGTCAGGGAATTTCAATTGTAATCAGTATATAATCTTTCTGGTAATAAATAATGTTTTATGTTTTATGTATGTGCCTGATCTCACTCCGGTCATGTCGGATTGCCGTCCCATCGGACAATGAGAGTATAAGGTACAGAGAATGCACCTGAACTTGCGCACATACTTGTCCACTATAATACCTCCTGAGAAGATGGCTAATCAATTATGAGACTGGCTGCCGTGGCCGAAATCGGTTAGGAGGACTATTATACAACGTGTAACGGAAACCCCATATCTATCCAAAAGGACTGAAGACAACATCTGTTATGGAGTCTCTATGCAAAGTTTCAGCTCAAAATAACTTACTCAAAGAATTGATACCAAATTATTGGTTTCATATGTTTGTTTCAGTAATAACAGACGTGTCACAGCACTATGAGGGTCATCACTTTCCACGTCACTTGCCAATAAAATGATATTCTTTTCGTTCTTCTTAATTTGAAAAATTCGGTCTCTGGTATCAATGTATTGAAATTTCTAATAAGCTTCACACATGTAGACATAGGATTAGAAAACCCTTGCCATATCGTTTGTTATCATCCAAAGAAGCCGTGCACTTGGTATGTATATACCCTTTAAATTACACGTTGTATAAATGGTCATCCACACATGGGCCGACTTAGCAAAAGTTGTTTAACTGTGCGGCAGTCATCATTTTACTACCTACAAGATAATAGTCTTCCATAGATATAAAAACATATCTATGGAAGGCTATAACATTTAAAGGTAACGTAACTTATTCATTGACTAATAGTACTAACTACGCCAGTTTCCTACGACGATCCAGAAAATAACTGTCGTTTAAATGACAATTGTTTAAAAGGTTTTACTAGTATCATTACTTATACTTTATGACCTCATTCATGGTATTCATAATTATCCTTATTAATACATGCTAAATGAAGTAACTTTTTCTTCAGTATTCTATACTCAAAGACTAACTGACAAAGGCTTGATTTGACGGGACGGGTCTACTTAAATCTGTGTGGTCTTTCCTCAAAAGGCCATTTCAGACTAATCTACATAATCCTCATAAATTGTGAATATGTGAACTATGTAGGTTATTTTATTCAAGTTAAACATAATTGTCTGGCAGTTTAAGTGCTTTTGCGGCCGACCCAAACGTCCTTACCTTGGTATTGTTCGTCAAATCGTAAAGCTCCTTGTTCTAAATTGAGCTATACGTCATTTGACAAATGCTTGCACTGTATGGACAGGCCCACTCAAATCTGTGAGCATCTTTCTTCAAAAGATCGCCACAGACTGAAACCTACAAGGTTCCCATATAATTAAACCAGTGTAGATTGTATGAACATTAAAAGAGACGGACCCCTGAGTTTGTTTCGGTGTTTCTTCTCAGGGTAGTCAGTTAGGAAACACCGGCCTCATCTAGTTAATATTTACGAAAAAAATGACGTGTAAAACTGTTATTTAATAACCTTTTTGCAAAATAAAGATCATGTACCATTTACTGTAAAAGATAGTTTGTGGTATATGAATCATTTACAAACACGTTCTCGTGACTAAATAATAACAGCTGCACGGGTTGACTATCAAGGTTAAGCAACGCTTGCCGAGGTCTGTTAAAGGATGGGTGAGCGTTTCTACATATCTAGATTTATGCTCGTTATGCCATTGGTCACGGCGGACATTTGTTGGTACACCTTTGACAGTCGTTACGTTAGTCAGGAGCCAAAAAATCTGACACAGGTCTACCAATGTCGGGCACGCCGCAATTGCGGCGGTAAGACCCCTCTTTGAGGAGTGGCTAGATCGGCGTCACGGCGTCCTGACCTACCGCATGACGCAGGTCCTCACCGGACACGGAAGTTTCGGGAGGTACCTGTGTCTGATGGGTAAGGAAGAGACGCCTGGGTGTCACCACTGCGAGGGTCGCCCTGAGGACACAGTCGAGCACACGGTGCAGGACTGCCCAGCTTGGGCAGAGCACCGACGTGTCCTCACGGCGACAATAGGCGGAGACCTCTCGCGCCCGGCCTTGGTCGAGGCCATGCTGCGGGGCGAGAGGGAGTGGGAAGCGGTCGCCTCCTTCTGCGAAGCAGTCATGCTTCCGAAGGAGGAGGCGGGCCGCGTGAGGGAGAGGATGGCGTCCTCCCTCCAGCCCAGCCGCAGTGGTAAACGCCCACGGCGTCGGACGTCGGCCGACGATCTCCGGCCACCGTAGGCGCGGGCATGCGGACAGCGAGTAAAGGGCAACTCGCTGTCCGACCATGGACCATGCCCGGGTCGACGGCGCGTCGTGTTCCACGCGCGCCTCAAAGAGCGTCAGCAACATGACGAGGCCCCCTCTGCAGAGGGCCGAAGCCTGCCGGGGTCGTGGGACTCATCCCGTTACCGTGGCCCCGGTACGTAAAGGGCTATTGAAGGACCACCGTGGATTTTAGTCAGTAAAAGTCTGACAGTCCCTCCCACGCTGCCCGGAGTGGGAGGACTTATTTGATAATTTTACCACGTTAAAAAAAAAAAAGAAAAAGGTCTACCAATGTGTATCATGTTTCCCAGCTACTGGGAAGTGGAGGACAGAGGAGATTGAAGCCAACCCTAACATAGTTGAGAAAAGCTAAGAAACGCATATTCCCTGATGTCGGCTGTGGATAATGATAAAATATGATAGTACCTCTGTTTAAAATAGCAAATTTTAGGAACGTAGTAAAATTCTTGGTGTGTATCGCAATATAAACCCTAGCTGTGTACTAATATATAATAATTATATAAGGAAAGATTTGTTTTTTTGTTTAATATTTGTAATTAATAAACGAAAAAACTACTGGACAGATTTCAAATATTTTTCACCATTTGAATGCTACGTTATCTATCACTAAGTGACATAGGCTACATTTTAGCTGGAAAAACAAATTATCACGCGAGCGAAGCCACGAGCATAAGCTAGTAACTTTTGATATGGCATTGTCTTTGCTTTATATATATATTTACAAAAACCGTCTGTTAGTCAAACACGCCATGAATACAGTTTCAAAGACAAAATGAAAACACGTGGCCGGTTACCTTCAATATTCTTCATTCTGTATTGCGCAAATATTATATGATTGCTTTCTCACGTAACTGCACATAACTATTATAAGAGTTTCTATTATTTATTAATTAAAATTTTATGTATTAATAAGAATACTATGCGAAGAGAAATTAAACATGGAAGGAGTAAATGCAAGGAAAGAAAAAAATACACAGAAAGAAGATTGAGAGGAAGACAGGACAAAGAAAGGATTATACTTATACAACGTGTAATTTAAAGGGTATATACATACCGAGTGCACGGCTTCTTTGGATGATAACAAACGATATGGCAAGGGTTTTCTAATCATATGTCTACATGTGTGGAGCATATTAGAAATTTCAATACATTGATACCAGAGGCCGAATTTTTCAAATTAAGAAGAACGAAGAGAATTATCGTTTTATTGGCAAGTGACGTGGAAAGTGATGACCCTCATAGTGCTGTGACACGTTTGTTATTACTGGTATTCAAGAAACATATAAAACCAATAATTTGGGGTCAATCCTGTGAGTCACTTATTTTTAGCTAAAACTTTGCATAGAGACTCCATACAAGATGTTGTCTTCAGTCCTTTTGGATAGATATGGGGTTTCCGTTACACGTTGTATATACAAAGAGAAGAGTGATAGACATAGTAGAAGATACCCAACTCCTAACATTTTTATCTTCGTTTAAACCTGGAATCACCCGAAAAAATTGCTAGATTTTTTTACACACAAAAAATACGCAGTAGTTAAAGCTTCTGCAGTTTCTGGTGTTGCGGGAATGTTCTGACAAGATACCGCGCTCCCGGAACGTAGGGGCAACTAAAGGAATACGGTGAGTTTTAGTCAGTAAAAGGCAGTTGTCCCACCGCCGACTATGAACGAGTAGCGAGTAGAGCTAGCATCTGAAAACGAGTTGGCGAGCAGCGAGCAGCGAGTGTGTTGTTCCGATAGTTTAGTCACTGAGCTATCATCTGGTTGTCTCTCAGTGTGAGTTCTGACCGCCAAGTGACCGCTGAGCGAGTATTATCTTTGACAGCTCTTGTCGCTCAGGCGACGGAACTAGTGAAGCGAGTACTCGCCGGCAGTGTGCACAGTCAGCGATCGACTATTAATATATGCATCTCTCTTATTTACACAGAAATTATGTCTACTGTACGTTTCTTGAGCGAGAAATAATCTGATAGTTAATCGTTTCCTCGCTGGTGGTTGGACAACTCACAACTGCCTAAGTCTTACACTCCGTTGCAATCCATCCACAGCGAGAGGAGTCATTTGAAAATGTCTTCTGATTCACCTATATGGTTTTATTAGATAAAAAAGTAAAAAACCTGCCAGAATACCCTCGAAATTTGCTCCAGTGGGAAAATTGAACCCGCACACCCGACACGCAGCTTAGCAGCCATTCTCCCTACCATGTCTTGGCTTTTACACTAGACACAAATCTAGGCCAAGCGGATATGTAAAAAAGCCATATAGGTTTTTTCTTCTGTCACACAGTAACATGTATAAGATTTCCGATAAACCTTATGACAGTATTCTTTACCACGTTAGTCCACGCAAGTTAGATGTGAATCTCTTGCCCACATGCATGCCGTGTGACATCGGCGCCTTTCAACGCCTACATGCAATTCAGTAACTAGAACTAGGCTGCACAAATAATATACAAGTGTTTGTTTATTATTAGAATATTATTGAGTATAACTATCCTAGACATACGCACCTACATGAAGGTTTACGAAGAAACCTTACACTTTATAAAACTAAGTCTTCCGAGTCCCACCGTGTCCGTCTGTCTATTCACGATAAACTCAAAACTACAGAACTGATCTTCATGCAGTTTTCACCAATGGATTGAGTGATTCGTGAGGAAGATTTTAGTTTATAATTTACTAGCATGTGCCAGCGACTTCGCCCGCGTGGGAAGTTTGTCCCGTGTAAATCCCGATCCCGTAGGAATTTCGCAAAATCCTTTCTTAGCGGATGCTTACGACATAACATCTACCTTCATACCAAATTTCAGCCCGATCCGTCCAGTGGTTTGGGCTGTGCGTTGATAGATCACTATGTCAGTCAGTCAGTCAGTCACCTTTGAGTTATATATATTTAGATTAAGGTTTTGCATGAATTACCAGACCAAGTTCGTGTGAAACCAAGTAGGGTCGCTAGTATTACTCGTATATATAAATAGTACACAATATACATGGCCCTAATTATTTACAATTCTATTTGATACTACCGATTTTACCTACAGAATTTTCTACATATTTCAGAAAAACTTATAGCCTTTTTTCTACCTTTCACTTTCATTCTTTTTATTCCTTTGTTGAAATTTCTCGATAAAGGTTCTTGTCTGTAGGTACAGTTCTTGTGTATCCTGCAATGCATTGAAGATACATTTGATATAAACTGTCTGTTGCAGGACTTACCGTATTACTATGTTATTTTCACTTTTGTGAAGTAAGTAAATAATAACGTGAAAGGCTCATGAAGGATTTGAAGCACTAGTATACTAGCTTCTACACGCCCTGCCAGGGATGCAAGAATGTTCTAACGAAATACTGTAGCCGCGGAACGCAAGGGCAGTTGAAAATAACCTCCCACCCGCTTATTCGTTCAACGGAAAAGTTTGCAGCGAAAAAAGTATCCTAGATCTAATCTGTTTCTGTACTACATTTAAAAACATATAATATTAGTAGGAATTTGGCTTGAAAAAAAAATTAAGTGCAGTAATCCGTTCTACCTTAAAGCTTATTAGTAAACCCAGCTTCCATTATCATTTAGACAGTCTTTTTCAACAAGAAAATGGCGCCATTTGGATATCTATCAAATGCAACAAAAAATAAGTAAATAAGTGACAAATATAATGCTCCTATTATTTATTTATTTATTTTTATTGATTTATTTTTTTTTAAAGATAACTAGTAATGTGGGTAGAATTCACATTACCTACTAGCAATCTTGTTAAACCCTCCAACTAAGCTAAATATGTTTGTGTCTGGAGTGGGTTCACGGCAATAGTGTAATGGGTGGGATTCGAACTCGGGACCTCTCGATCACAAGTCCGACACCTTATCCATTAGGTTTATCTCTTTACGGTTTTATAAATCTTAAATTAAGGTACTTAAGCTTTGTTTTCCTAGGAAAGCGGTGCCGTCATATAGCGGCCGTAATATTACGGACGCAAAAAGGCGGCCGTCTTTACGGTGACGACATGTGGAAAGTTCCACGGCCGTTTTAACATACTGTCTGCTTCATCGCTATCTAGTGTATTACATTCTCTTTGGAAACGTTCACGAAACCGTCTGACACCGACAAGACGGCCGTCATGCAAATGGCGGCACCGCTTTTTGACGTTACGGTGTCAGTTACCGCTCTCTAGGAAACCGCACCATTTTGTTTACAAAGACAACGTTCTAGTGACGTCATTCACCGCTGTATTACGGCCACTATTTGACGGCACCGCTATCCTAGGAAACCAAAGCTTTAAGCAAAGTTATTGTTTTTATTCCACGTTTTTGACCTGCACTTTCACATAGAAAAAGCCCACGCCTAAGCCTAAAAAACTAAATGTTATAAAAAACCTTTAATTAACAGTTTTTATTTTCACTTTTCCATGATATTATGTCTTTTGATTTTATGATCGTTAAAACGCAAAATTCGTATTCGGAATTTAAATATTACAAACGTTTTTATTAAAAATATGCGCGTACATAAAATAAATTATAAGCTCGCCAATAGTAGGTATTTGTAACCTATCGTGTCTAATTTATGGATGTCTACTTATGATGCTGATTCAAATCTAACTTCTACGAATTGCATATTATGAACTAATACAACAAAAGCTCATTAGAACTTTCCAAGTTTAATTTAAATAACGTTCAATACGGTAACCCATCCAAAATTGGTTGCGAGCACTTTCCTTCACCTCGTACGTACTACCTTTCTATAGCTCCGCCCGAGATCAACCTTGTTCAAGCGTGTCAGGGTTGAAATATATACCTACCCTCTGTTTTTATAACGGAGATTGAGATCCCTTTATAATTAATCCCGCTGTAATTTAAGACTGCCATTTGCAGGTAGGTACCCAGTTTTGGATAATACTTATAGATTAATACGTGAAGCAAATCTTTGTTTATTCTTACGAAAATAGGCACAGTAAAAGTTTATATGAACAAGGAGTGGAAATTGCTAATTATCTATACAAAAATGTATTTTAAGTAATTAAAAATATGGTCGAATTTCAAACACTTGGCGACCTGTCTTGTCCTGTATATATTACTTAAGCATCTTCCATAGTTAGATTATAATGAGCCTTTTTATGAAAACCTACAGAAATCTTAATATATTATTAAGATTCTAAAATCTAAATTTGGGCAGATAATTTGAATGAAGAACCTGTTCAAAAGCCGTCAAACAGTTAGAGATTTTTATTGTTTGACGAGGCTGAATGGTCTTTAGTTCGATGCCTGCCTTTATAAAGGCGAACAAATAAAAAATAAAAAAAAAATATTGTTTGACTGGTGATCAATTTGGAATTATTTTGTTTTATTTCACACACAGAAATATTATTTTCATGTTAACATAGTCTCCAAAGGAGACGGGGATTTCTGGGCCTTATTGTAATAAGTTGAGATACGGTTTATAAAAAAGCGTCATATTTTTCTATTTCTAAATACAAAAACATAGCCTAATTCACAATCTGGAAGACGAGACGAATAAAATGAGATATCGATTACTATAACCTATTAATGTGAATGAGTTTACACAATTGAACACAAAACTACTTGCACCAGATTATTGATTCAATCAAAATAAATAAATACATTACAATTAACATAATGTCAATAGTTTAAAAAATATAATATCAACATATTATAAAGAAATCTTAAAGTCGATTCGCGTTTACAAATCGATTTATTACTTGTGTTTGGCAACAGTATTTTTAATCTGTGCTGACATACCTTTTGACAGTTCTAGAATGTCAATAATGAACAATCACTCGTTAAAACATAGTGTATTACATACTCTTTGTCACTCGTTTTTTAGTATTGTTTCGTACGCGTGCGTTTTGAGTGTTTCCCGTTGTTTTATTGATATTTTCCTTGGCCACTGCTTTCTTCCTACGGACTTCTGATATTGCTAAACTTGTACGACCCTTGCTCTCATACCAGACACGGATAATCTCGTTTTCTCGTCTGACTTTGGCTCGCTTATTTGGATTTTACAGCCTGCATATCGATTGGATATTGACACCATGGATCGTTGTGTTAACTGTGGTATAGCGACTAGTCGCTGTGATACACTTGACCGAGGAGCTTTATATGATGTAATGACACTGTCGGTGATTCGTGTACCACAACCTGTAAGTATAAACTTGAAGTCACCTTTTCTAGCTATCCAGTGTCTACAATGCTGGTCTACAGGTTTCTTCTATTATTTTCCATAAACGTTATGCAGGAACTATAGTAACGCTACATATAAAAAGCATGGAGATTGTTTACAATTAAGTTAAAACCTAACTGCTGGTATATTTTACTGTTATCATGATTTGTTGACATTAAAAACTTTTCTCATCTTTCAGGTAAACAGCAGTGACTACGTTTGCCAAGCTTGTTGGGATTTGGCTCAAGAATCATCTGTTTATGAAGCACAACAACTTGACCACCGTATTGTTCGTCTTCACTGTGGTTGTTCTCTTGCATCAAGAGTCCGCCACCTGCTTAACACAAGCTCAACTCGTGAATTGAGAATTTATAATGTTATACAAGAGTGGATAATGCCTCGTACCTACTAGAAATAATACAACAAATAAATATAAATATGGATACGCAGAATGAATTGGCAGATTTTATTGTAAGAAACAATTATAATAGGTCTAATTTTGAAACACAAAATGATGATCTAAATGATTTTCCCCAGCTTACCGATAGTGAATTAATTCTTTCATTAGAGACATATCAAATAAAGCAGGCACGTTCCTATTACGGTGAGCATGTTAGAGGTAATAATGGCTTCATTATAGAAGTGTGCAGGAAGGTCAGCAGCAGCCTACTTGCAGAGCTGTTGGCTTCTAATTCTTCATGGCTACTAAGGGGACGCATTGAGTCCAAACATATAAGTTGAAAAACTTATTTTGTTTATATTTTAGTCGACAGCTCTGGAAGAGGTAGGGAAGCAATACTTAAATATTATTGTAACTGTATTGTAGGCAAACGAACGGTAGGCTGATGTGCACATGTAATGTCTATAATGATACCTTAGTTGGGCTAGGTACCAAAATAATATAGTACCACCTGCATAATTCTTAGATGATATTCTAATTATAATTGAAGATGAATAAAGATAATTATTATTCAAAATAGTTTTTTTTAATTTAAACATTATCTTACTGGGGTATCTCCAAATTATTTGTGAGTTTCCTAATGTCCTCCCACTCAATACAACACAATTAATATAGTAAACAACTGTCTATTTTAACAAAATAGCAATCATGTTTAAAAATCAGCTGTATAGTATAGGTTGTTGCCATTGATTTAAATAGTAAAGATACGGTCATCAGAACATTTGACGGACGCGGTCGCCCTACAAAACACACTAGCGCCATCTATGATAACTAAGATGTCAATCGGCGTGGTCTGCTCCTAGACGTAGCCTTGTAAGAGCGGGGTGTGGTATTTTTCGAGGTACAAAGAAATAAAACAAAACCTTTTAGTTTTTGAATTTTATATTTGTTATACATAAAAATACATTTTAATTTGCTTTTAATAAACAATAAAAAATAATTTTCTACATAATTTAATCTTATAGTAATATTATTAAATCTTTTTATTTCATCGGCTGCAACGCGCGCCGCGCCGCTGCAAAGTTATGTCGCACTTTTACGCGGCTTCGCGTTGTCTATGCTAAAGGTTGAGACAAACAAGAAAGAAAATTGTTTTAAATAATGTTAGAAGTTGATTTAATGACATATTTTTAACTTACCGGTGATATGAAATGTTATATTTTTTTTATTGTGCTTTACGTCGTAGTTCACGCAACCCTTCACGACACAATTTGGCATTTTTGCTTGTAAAACTGACGACCCCTCCCGAAGATAGCCGATCGCGTTCTAGTTCACTTCGATAAAGGTTAGACCACTTTGGGACCAAGTTCGAGGCGTCATTACAACATGCGATCCGCCCAGTCCTTACGAAGTAATATATATGTCAATGGTTGTTGCCAATTTATTGCATAACCTCACTTTTACAAAACCTCTCTCTCTCTGATTGAACTCTGCTCTCAGATCGCCAAAATTCACCGAATTTTCAGTGATGCTTTGGTAATTTATAAGCTGTTAATCGACACTAATTTCATCTTTTTACATCTTTTTACACCTTGGCCCAAGAATGTATGAAAGCGTTTCCGTCTCCTTTATTTATTAATGCGACACCAAAAGTAAAATGGCGGACTTATGCCTTATATAATATTATTTACTGCGACTTCTTTCGTCAACTTTTCTCGAAATCCCCCTATAACCTCCTATATCTTCCAGTAATAGACAAACCTCAGATTATAAAACAAATTTATAATCTGAGAGACAAACATAAAAATAATGTTTTGTTTGTATTTTAGTACTTGAGAAAACAGACTTATTATGAAATCACAAACAAACACCTTAATTTTATTTATTTGAAAAGATACATATACGGTATTTATGTGTATAGTCCCCATTGCAGCTGTGCCTTAAAATGTTTTATTTAGAAAGTTATCCAAATACCAACTAGATGGCGCTAGTTAACCTAGAAACTTCAACTGCATCGATAAATTCAGTTGCATCTTCTTCAACTATTTTGTTCATGTTATTTTAAATGCAAACGCTATTTCGCAACATGGATACATGGCTAGTAGAGTACGAGGCATGTGGAAATTCCTGATGCCTAATGTCCTAAGTCATGCATGTGTGAAGCCATTATTTTTCTAACATGTTGGTAAATAGACTTGTTTACTTTAGTAGTATCACGTCATGTGCATACTTCGTGGCAGGTAATCTTGGAATTGTAGAATGTATATTTGATACGTAAATCACTTCAGAAGTAAGTAATCAGATTTGAGGTAGTATCTATACTAATATTATAAAGCGGAAAAGTTTGTTTGTTTGTTTGCTTGAACGCGCTAATCTTCGAAAGTACTGTGTGGATTTGGATGAAATTTGGTATGGAAGTAGCTTGAAGTTTGAGGAAGGTTATAGACTACTTTTTACGCGACTGCAAAAAAGGAGAGTTATGTTTTTACCGTGACAAAATCCACGGGAGCGAAGCCCCGCGTGAGTACTAGTCTAATATAGAATAACGAATTACTTTCAAGGCATGAAATGTGATTGAACTAAAATACATGCCATAAATTGCATCAGATTGAACAGTGATTTGTCGTTATTTTCTTGTGATTGGGCTTTTATGTAAAAAGTAACTATTTCTAGATTCAGATTAATTTATTTTTGTAAAACAGGTACATTATAAGTTTTTAGGTAATACATTGAAGGCGTTATGCTTTTTTATTTTGGCAATTTTATTTTTGCAGTTATAATTATATTTACTGTTTAACTGATATAGAACCGTCACCTTCAAATATGGTAGCGAAGTTTTAATACGCTCTGCATAGTCCCCACTATAAAGCTTATTCAAATCTGAATATATGATTGTGTATATAGAGTAACCTGGGTTGTCAGCCCCACTTTCATCTAATTGACCAACTAGTTATTCATAATTCGTCCTAATTGCAATGGCTCCCATCCCATCGTCGGTCAGAACTCTCCCTCTTTGATCTACAGAGCGTGAGCAAGCTTCAATTCCATCCTGAAGAACATAGCGGGGAAAGGCGTTTTTCCTGGGCCTTATCAGGTGATTCGAAGATGATGTATCAGATAAATGTTAACGGAAGATAGCATCTACAAGATACAGAACTTTGCAAGTTACGTCTGAAACTAAGAAGAATACCTACTCGTAGCCATATTTATATTTACCGCATTTTGTTTAGCAAACAGCCTATCGAAATATTCTGCTATTCGGTTATATTGCGGTTTTTTTTTGCATTGACCTCATGTCATCTGTTTTATTCAAGCCTACAGTCAAAATTATGACTTTTAAATAAAGTTTTGGCGTTAGAGTCACACAAAGAAACTTCCATTATACAATTTATATTTAATATTTATTTATTGACCATCTCTTAGCTTAAGACAGGAAACATTTATAAAATAGCAGCTAGTCACAATAATAAAATCATGATAACATTTACAAAACGTTTTCTTAAATTTACTATTTCACAAACAACTACATCGCCTCGTATCAAACAGTCGTTCATACTTAATCAGTTACTCCTTGCTGATGTATTCATGGAACATATTAAATGTTAAAAATCATTTCTGAATTTTCCATCGGGACAAATTAAAAATAATTTCTATGAACTATGCCCATTAAAGTTTTAATTCTTACTAGAAGTGTACATTCATCAAAGTCTTTGTATGGAGAAAATGTTATCAGTGAAACGATCCACACAAATTATTATTCTATTTTCTTTAAGATTTTGGAGTGTATGTTGTATGTTTAGCTTTAATTATATGGTTTTGTGCAAGCTTGATTACTAAATAAGTATATTGGAATAAAGCTTTTTATATATGTACATATTGCACGACATTAGCACGTCGGTAATTCTTAAATAATCTGCGAATAGACGGTGTTACTCACTTCTATTCCTGTTGTGTGATCAAGTGTTACATCAACCCTTTCTCATTCGTCATAATCGTCTAACATCGCTTGTTCAGTACCGCCCACTCAAAAGTCCACTTCATTTCTATTTATAAATTGATTTTAGCCCAAATTAATAAGTCCATGTAAAATGTACTGTTGTGTGTAAAGTTTCGAGGTTTCGTTCTGAACGATGACTCAATAATTTCAACTGATAGACTGACTCACCAATGGTTTTGATATTGAAAAACAACTCTGAGATTCTATTATTGTAATATGCAGGAGTGCCAAGTTGTAAATAAAATGCCAAATAAGCTCAACTATTAATTTTATTTAGATTTCAAGCTCACACGGAACCAATAAAATTATTCAATTGCTTTGGGAGTAGTATATTGATACAATATTACAATTTCTTTCAACACATCGTCTCGATTTGTCTTTTCTCTTGCTCACTCTCGTAATGCGCGAGTGAGATGAACACGAGTTTCATTCAATGATCTGATAGTCTGCAACATCCTTTTCTTTTTCTTACATTTTCCGATCAACACGATTGGACTAAAGCTAGAGGCTCGGTATTAAATTATTTACTTTCTAAGAATCTCACATCGTTCCAGAAGTAGCCACGTTTGAAACAAAGTGATACGAGTACATTAATACAATCATTCTCCTTATAGCTACAGTGACTTGTTGTCGATAATGACAAAGAAATAGGAATGTTAGAAAGCACATCGTTCAAAACAATTCTTGGTCGATTGGTACATTAGAAAATAAAACCCGTTACAGGACAATAGAGTTCATTGATACAAAACTTAATTTACATTTATGAACTTTTTGACATGACTAACTCTTGGTCTGTTTTTGAATTCTGTGCGCTCTCAAACGTGGCGGATTTACAGTATAGTGAAAAATCTACTTATTTGTTAATATGTGCGTTTTTATGTTAAATTTATAAAGTACATTTTGCTCGCAAATTCAAATTGAACAACTAGTGATCAAGGTTTATTGGAACACTAATCATTTGTATGAATCTTTCTTTTGTAGATCTTTGTTTTTTTCTTTTGTATTTTTTTGTTTATCCCCTAATAAGGGCAACAGCTAAGTGTACAAGCGCCTAACTTTATAAATTTTATAATACAATAATGATTATTCAACGTTACATACAACATACCAAAAGATCAAAACAAAATGAAAATCATCTACTCGTCACAAATGGTGATCGAAACTCTAAATGCGATCCTACCGTCGGGTAAACGACATTTAAAATTCGGTTAATCCGTATAAAATGGCCGATATAGAAAAGGAATTAAATTTTTTCAAGCTTTTTACAAGCACAATATCCAAACAAGTCGGTTGGGGAAACTAGCACAAATACGACACACAGGCTAGGCTAATATCACAGGAGTGCTGGGAACGGTGCAGAGACCCACACCACAGGCCGGCCGCCCGACGCCCCCCTCCACCCGCCCCGTGCGCCTCCTCGGGCCTCGCGCCCCGCGCCTCCCCTACCTATTTACTATTCAGAGGGGGCGAAACGGACTACTAGCGATATATTTTGCGACAATTAAGATTTCAAAAGAAAAGGAACTCGCTTGTTCCGCGGATCAATTGCACAATCGAACGATCGATTGCTTTCAAACTTATTGCACAACCGTTTGATAAGTAACGCTTTTTATTACACACAATACCCCAACTTATAAACGCTGTTTGAAATTAAGCAACAGTTGTTATGAGTCTGATATTCGAATAATTTTAAAATTAAATTAACAGCGCTTATAATAGGAAAACGTGTACTCTTCTTGCAATAAACAATAAATTAACAATGACACGATAGTTATCTAAAACCCAGATTCAACCCAATTAAATATCATATAATGGTAACAAAGCTTAAAATGGTGATATAAGCAATAGGGTAACATTTAAATGTACAAATTAAAAAACGTTTAAATAAAACTTAAAGCGATAAAGTACAACAAAACTCGTTCAAAGTAACTCTCGGACTTGTTAGCAAAATGTGAGGCGCGAGCAGACGTTGGACGCTGGCCGCCAATATTGGCCGAAAGTTTCCTCAACATCGACACGCACCCGATTTGATAAGGAAACTAAAATGCCGTCAAGAGTTACCGATGACACACAAACATACGTCACAAATTTTCCTTTATCACCTTCCTTTATTCACCCTATTAGTAAAGTTAGCAATTAGATTCAAATTGAAAAATACTACTTTAATAGTTATTTTAACTTGCTAACAGCATTCCTAATCCTTATTATTCCAATCACAGACGCGTATGTGTGCATCGAGAACAACAGTTTTCACTCTATTCAGTAACGTCCAACCGATCTCACAAAGGCATCACAAAATAATACTATTCAAATAAAACTAAATAAGCGTGGAAGTTTTGTTACCGCTCGTCTACGCAACCGTTCCCAGTCGTTTTGCACTATCTCTTAATCACTATTTACTTTACAGTACAATAATAATTATAACATAATAATTATCGCTTAAAACTATGCCTCCATCGTGAACCGTTAACGCGCACTACAAGTGAGCACGTCACTGTAGCGACAACGTACACTCAGAGTCCTCTGTTCGATAAAAATTAATCGTTGAACACTAATTGGACCGCGCCCGTCGGCAGCGCCTGAGCAACTTTCACTAAATAATAAAAAGACGCTAACAAAGTAAGTACTCTTCTTAACAACAAAGAATTGGCTAAACGTCGACAGTCCGTTCCGGTTCCGTAACGTAAATTATACACGAATCAATAGTCCAGGTATTCTCGAGCCGCGGTGCTGGAGCGCCGCGCTCGGACCGGGCTGGCAGCTACTCCTCGCGGCGCGGCTTGGCCGGGACTCGCATCAGGAGCACGAACACGCCCGTGTTCGCTTACAGTGAATTATGGAGATGCGCGGGGCGGCGCGGTCATGAGTCCAGCACGGTCAGGAGTCCGGGGGGCAGCAGGGACACGTCCTGCCGAGGCATCTGCTGCCGCGCTAGCTGCGCGCAGCCGAGGTTAGCGTCGCCAAGTTCAGGGATGGCGTCAAGCAGCGCTAGGCACTCGTCCTCTACCGCTCGCCGCGCTTTCTTCCCAACCCATGAGTCATCGCACTCCTCTCTCGCCCGGCGTCGTCTCGCCTCCTTCTCCCGACGCGCCTCCTCGCTCAGTCGGCAGTATGTGTTGTTAATGCACACTGACCGCCTCAAGTCTCGCGCGGGGTCCTCGATATTCTCTAACTTTTGTGAGCAAATCTCAATGACCCGCTTTCGTTCCTCGTTAGCGCGGAGGCGCGCGGAGATCATGGACAGCTTGGGCCTGGCGGCGGGCTCGGTGCGCGGCGGGCCGAACATGTCGTCCTCGAAGGCGTCGGCGATCTCCGCGCCGCGCGAGCTCTCGCGCTCCTCTTGCGGCGTCATTCTGTAACAAAAATGCGAACACATTAGCACATGATACGTAAATTTTAGTAATAGTCGCGAAATTAGAACAACCTGAAAGTAACAGGTAATTGAAAAAAAAAATAACGCTTACTATAGTGGGGATTAAAAACGAGTATAAGACAACGACGCAAGTAATTAATCACAAATTACTAATAAAACTGTGACGGAATGTCCACGAGTAGAAGAGAAGCCCTAATTATTTCATAATAACAAGTACTAGGTCAAACGGAGAACAATGCATTGAAGTCCGGGCCAATCAGGTTCACAACTCGTTATAATCCGCTCTCCATTCGCAATCACATCAAAACTACAACAGATATTAGCGAACAGGTTTTAAAGATAAAAAACACCTTGAAATCTATTTCGTCAACACCTACCTAAATAAATCAGGGGAAATGATGAAGAACCCTGACATAAACATGATCGGCAAATCACTCAGATCTGATCACGGTAAAAATGGTAACTCCAATGTCACAAAGTTCAAAACACTGGCACTATACAGGCGCGCAATTCGTCACTTTGTCCTCGACGACTATAAAAAAGCAAAAAGACTCAAGTGAAACAAAAATAAATCACGCGGTGAGCGGCGTACGCGCAGCTCGACGAACACTCGACGAATGACAACATACCTCGCTGCAGATAAGACATTGAAAAAGCCAATTGCGTCATGTACTGCTACGTACGTATGGAGAGGAAACGGATGACGTAGACCATAGCCGTCATTTTAGACGCTATTGCTTGACTAGTCATGACTCGCTTATAATTTCGTTTACTAGACAAAAGTTTTGCGGAACATGTAGTGCCCAATTATGAAAAATATACATACTAGTGATGTTGAAATAGATTTAGTAGTAGCACAAGGAAAATACTTTTTCCTGTTCGATAAAACAATTGTATCTTGACAAAATTTGTAGGCTATAAACGGTAACGTTATTGAAAAACCCCTCATGTATTGCAAACCATGGAATAACCAGGATGGCTAGATATGAAAAATATTATATATTTAATATGTATATTTGCCTTTAGAAGTCTTCTTTTACTAAATTAGAGAAGCCACGAACCATCCTCCGGAATAACAAGAACGTTCAAGACACTTGAGGTAACAATTTCACCTTCGACCTTTGCAATTGGTAGCGTTACGAGCTGCTAACAAAGCCTACACGTAAGCCACTGAGACTTTACCTGAAAAACGAAGCTTTTGAGAAACTGTAAATATTTTTAGGTAAAGTAGTCAAAACAAAAAAGACATGAAGGAATACATTGGATATGGATCAGACTTATCGAAAATCCTGCAAAACTGCAAATATTGACGTAAGTCCCCACTATCTCAACGTTATGCTTCTTTATTATTATTTTGAATTCGGGTTATTTCCTGACAGTCTTCAGGAAAACAAACTGTTTCCCTTCCCGCATTACGAAATTTCATGTTCACAAAGCTGGCTAAATGAAAACGTATAAATACAAAACAACAAAAGTGTATAAACCAACCAAGGATTCATAAAACCTGGACTACTTCAAGTGTGAAACACGTTCGCGCACAATCGTATTATCGAAAAGACGTTACATGCTACGTGTATTTGCACCAAAACTGCCCTTTGCCCAGACTTTGAATCTGAATCCAAAGCTTTTGTTTTAAAACCTGATTCATAATAATATAAATCTTGCATTGCACTCTGAATATTACAGCCGTCTGTCTGTGTTATCTCAGTGTTGGTTGCATTCAGTTGTTTGCTCAAGGTAATTGGCGAACAGAAAGATTTGCGACGAGTATTTATGCGACTGATTTCTTTTGTTCCGAGTAACTTTTTTTAAACTCAAGGTAGTCACTGCCAATCTAAATGATATGCCAGTTATCGAAAAGTAGTATCAATTACATTGTAGTTTATATACAAATCGTAGAGGCACACAGAGCTTGAACCACTGTATAATGAAGATATATAACGCTAAATATGTCTAGTTAAAACGGAAACAGTTGTATTCAAGGTAAATTCATTCGGAAATATGGGTACATAACCTGATAAAAATATCCATGTACAACCAGTGAAGTACTGCGTAACGAACGAAATTTGTAATTTCAGCATTAAATGTGACGTAATATAAAGTTGAGACAGCTAATATCGATGTTGCTAACTGTTATTGCAGATATCGTCTACACAATTACTTTAATATGATGTAATAAAAACTGCAGTAAACGCGTTGACAGCACCACCAGTGCTGACATTTAAAAGTTCACTTTTTTTCTCGGCCATAGACTACTAAAATAAATAGATGGAACTTTTTGACTAAACTGATTCATCCGGAGATGCTATTGGTATTGTGGGTTTTTATCCACGTCTGTGTTTTTCCATGCTACACTTAACCATGGCCGGACTTGAAAACAGACTTAGACAATGCCAGGTGTTTATTTTAAATGTATGATCATAGAAGCCTGTTTATATTATAGACTTTTTGTGAAAAGCCACTTATAGTCTTCGTGGTTATAAAATATTATTTGAAAATCAAATTAAAAATTACTAAGAATTATTAATAAGTGCGCAACACACTTGGAACATGCTTTATTTTTTTTTCGTGTGGCGAATGCGCAACGACAGTACACCCGGTGCTGCCGACCCCACCAGTTACGATCTAATAAATCTCGCCTGAGTCGACCGACGCTACTGCCTACCTGCACTTTCTTTTCTCTGTCCCACACGAACCGGGGGCAAGAATCCACTGATATGTGAATGCCACCATAATACAGGGGACTTTTTGTGACATTTGACATCGTAGATGATGCGTATGATGCTAGGTCGCTTTTTCTTACATATAATGTAAATCTCTACACAATTCTCGAAATTTATGTAGGACAGCTTAAACAAAACAATGAAGCATTTGAATAAGGTATTCGTTATCAATTCTCCTCGCTTTCGACGAATAAGTCATGTCATGACACAAGTAAAGTGAACGTATGTTCAACTTTTTAATGTGAAAACTTTTTTCCTTCCCAAAATTCCATGATGGTTTATTTGCTTGCAGAGTTTATGTTTTGCTGCGTTAAAACAGATAACAGGCATGGTTCTGTTCCCAATTTTTCTGCTCGTCTATATCACAATGAAATAAACTACCGGTGTTTGTAATTATTGGAACGGGAATAGTTTTACGACATTAAAGTATTACTTACTTATGTAAGTAAAAACTACTGTCGATACGATATAATAGTTTAACGATCTCCGG
The DNA here is from genome assembly GCA_943138885.2 of Tholera decimalis. Classification (NCBI taxonomy): domain Eukaryota; kingdom Metazoa; phylum Arthropoda; class Insecta; order Lepidoptera; family Noctuidae; genus Tholera; species Tholera decimalis. The sequence goes on from OW964559.2 coordinate 16,771,152, forward strand.
CATTTTTCTCTAATTTCCCGTATCGCACACTTTCTCGACAATCTCTACCATGCTCTTAATTGCATCAGTGCTTTTGGCTTTATAGCCGTATCTAAGTGAACAAAATAAGTAATTTTCTGTAGAAAACAATGTGACTGTTATAATATATGTTTGTACTTATTTTTATATCTACACTTCAATTTATAGATTGCCTGATATTACCTGAGTATTATTATGCTGTCGATGTACGATGGTTTTTGGTATGTTATTTCTTTTTATCTGAAAAGAATTTTACCGGATGGTTTTTTATTCGACAGTTAAAAAGTTGTAAAAAATCACGAACACGCGTAAATGTGTTGTAATTGGTGTCTATGGCCGAAATTGTACGTCCCTGTGTGTTGCATCATCAATTAGTGTGGCGTGGGTATTACATAAATTGCTTTTGTTCATTAATACTACCATAACTTCATGTGTTTCAATACATTAAATGCAGAATACAGAATATCTATGAAATTAATTATACTTGTGTTCTGTTGAAAGCTTGCTCCTATATTTATGAAAATCAAATAACCTTTTTTTAGTATTGACTGATTCATCTATTTTATGTAATTTCAGCTGTATTCTTCTATCACTTTTTAAATAGGTAATACCACTTTATTTTACAACTTCATCTTTATTATCCTGTTGATGTGCATCAGAGAATGTTTCTATGGAAGCGAGTGAATCATATTTTTTTAAACACTTACTCGCACAAAGCCGACGGTCCTTATGTAATGACCTCACAATGGGCGGTACCTTTCTAGGTCGCAAGTAACGAATAATTAATTCAGTTTCTACATTAAGTACTCCTAGCATAACTTTTAACTTCCTCTGTGTTGCGATTTTTCTTTATACTTAGGTCTTGTAACAGGATCATTTCAGTATTATCCTTCATTTCCAAGAAAATTACTCGGCGTGCTTCAATGGAAATGACAAGAAGTTTTATAGCTGTCGTGACTTCTTCATAATCTTTATGTACTACTCCAATTACGCATTTATTTTGCTATAGGACATATGAACTTGTCGGGTTTTGTTTAATATACAGGTAAGTCTTTATTGTGTTTATAAGTTCCGAGGTGTAGGCTAGTAATAAAGTTGAAATGCCAGTTCTGAAAAGTTACAATCCTTTTACGGCATCTAATACAAGGATTGTTTGAACTTGTAGCGTGGTATGCGTCATGATCATTACTGTGAAGTCATACTAAATGGAATTGTTGCGAAAATTTCCCCACACGAATATGGACATCGGCAAGTATGTACCCTCCTACCTAACACACGGAACAAAGATACTGGAATACATAGTTACTCGTAATCACAAGAGAATCAATCAACGACCCTTAGAAACCTACTTTAAAACACTGTTGAAGTATTGGAGACGTTCCACGGAAGCCGTAAAGCCAAAAAATAAATACCAAGTTATTTAGCACGTGGGGTAATCAAAATCACTAGATATATAATATAGTTTGCGTGTTTAAATCGAGCGCCATATAACGTTGATAGCCCACAGCAGACAATGGATGCCGCTCATAGCGTATAAATCACGGATAATGGCTACGTAGTGACGCGCTTTTTAAACTTATTGACTCTGTTATAGATAGTACGTAATTTGTTGTTGATTTTCAGCAGGAGGATGAATTTTTCCTTTGGTTATTATGTGAAACAATGAGTCAGATTTGGTTTTCAATGAAGCCAAAATATCGTACAAATTGAGATCACGCATTGAAGTGAAACTCACAAGGCATCATTTTTCATAATAACTGTGATCGGTATGAGAATTCAAAAGTTTTCTTTAACATACAATCATATGCAAAACATAAAATACCTAGTTCAGTAACTTTGTTTAAGCTCTATTTTTCCACTTTACTAACAAAAGTAGCAGCTCTTGGCACGTTTCCCACGTCTGTAAAGTTTATAATATTCAGTGAAAGAGATAACGATATCGTGCCATCTCTTTCTAGCGCAACACCTGCAATGATCGTCATGAAGCATAGATATCGTAGAATGATCAGATTCTGAGGAAAACTAATTTCCTAGTACCCACGCAAATTCGTGAAAATTGAAAATTGCTTTGTGTTCGTATACTGATCATGAAGGTTTATTTAGTTTCCAGAAGCTTCAGTTTTAACGCCTAATATTAAAACTGCATTATTGTCTCGTGAAAGCTATTCACAAAATGTATGCACAGCAAATTCAATAGAAATACCTACCTATTAGGAAAGTTAATGCATCTGCTCGGTATAATTCAAAAATTCTCTAACGAAGCTGCTTTAAAACAAGTGCGCATCTGTCAAGGAACACATAAAATAAGTATTATTCACCTCGGTAAATATACCTACAGTTTCATAGAACTTTCTTTCAGGCGCTTTGTTGCCGAACTTGGGTGGGGTCAAGTAATGATTTGATTAGACGCCGTATTTTAGTAACACTTCGGTAATAAACGGGTTAATAGGTTTCAAATAAAATCGAAATTAGCTAGGTATCATTAAAAAGTTCTTCATTTTTAAAATCGTTAGCGCGCGACTGTACCGGTAGTGATGCGTTATAGTTATAACTCTATAAGAAACATTTTTATTCAGACAATATTTAAGGTTTCTGTAAAAAAGATTATATTTCCCTATAGTTAGTTATTGTTTATACGTCTCTTTTGAATTAAAAAGTGTTTCAAACAGAGGTTTTTTTAGTATAAGTATATACATATATATAGATGTATATCTAAGACAGTTTTAAAGGATTTTTTATTGTCTAATGCTTGAGTAAAATTAATAAAATATGTCCGCGAAAGATTAATAAAAAAAAACATAGCAATTAACTAACGATAAACACTAATATAGTACATCAATTCGAAATAAAGTTTCACAAATATTATCGAGTCACGAAACCCTATTCTGAAAATCTCAGTAGTCGAATTCGAATACCGTTTGTCACGCTCTTGCAGTGCGACAGAGATGGCTATATCCAATAGCCAAACAAAAGGACCCTTAGAAAATAAAAATACACCAGAATAATCCCCTAACATAAACCAGAAACACCCTTATAAATAATACACTACTTTTGCCTTCATTAGTGAAATAAATATTGAACTGTAGTCATTAAATAATAAGTCGATAACACCTTATTGAATAGATAACTATTATTTTATTTACCCTAAACAACACCGTCCGACTCGCATACATGGTGTAACGTGTCGGTAACTTATTGTTATTACCTATTAGATAAAGATACTTTTTCAAGAAAAATTCTATCCTTTGTCTAGTTGTTTATTTCTTTGAAGAACTTTAAAAATTAGAGAAATTGTTGCTTCTCAATCACTTACTTTTCAGAAATTGATTTCCTATTTTCTTCCCTACTATATATCCAATTTCGCATCCCAACTTTTAAATATTCATAAAACATAAGTACTTAAGTAATAAAACACTTTCAAACAGTTCCCTGGGTCCTAAATATACTAAAGAAAGTTACTGTGTTACGATTACGACAGGCAGATTTAAGCGAGCAATCAAATTATTACGTGCTCACAAAAATATTTGTACAAACAAACAAAACATTACGTAAAAAATAGCCAATTAAACTATTCTTTGTTTCAATTAGAGAAAGCTTTGCAAGCCCAAAAAAATATATACATTCCTTAAAACTAATTCATATCAATTAAATATAAATTACCTTATAGCAATCCAAGAATCAACAGTCCAAAAAAGAGTGCAACACTTCGATTGATTAAATACAAAAATTAAAAACAATGATACGACACGAAACAATTTAAAAATCGAACGGTTAAATTAAACATAATGCCAACGAGGTGTATCACATAAAACGATCAACTTAGCACTTGTCCAAACAGGCGAGCGGCGAGCGCTACTACATAACTAAATGAAAGGCGAGTCGCGAACGTGTGCGAGTGACGGCTCCGCGCGCCGAACTGCGTCTGTTCTCCCGTTCATAAGTTGTGGTGATTTACAGAGGGCGCGCAGGCGGGCGAGAGGCCGAGAGGCCCATGGATGCTCCCCTACCGAAGCAGACCTCATTATCCTCACTGTAATCCGTGTGCCTTTTTGATAATTTTTATTTATAGGATGTCACTGGTGGTGACCCCTTTTACAATATCTCGTTGCGATTGCAGGCTTATCACGGTAACGCCACTTGTTCTTCAGTCTTAATGAAATAGTGAATGCTAAATAAAATATCAATAGTATCTAAGTTTTAAAAGTTATACCGTTCAAATAATTGTATGCTCCCAAAGGTCATATCTGAATTTATTGAAGTTACAACAAAAATCTAATCCGTATAACGCACGATCACAAAAATATTGCTCAATTGATATTCAAGGCTTCAAACAGCTACGAATGTTCGTTTGTTGTACTGTATCTCGCTAATGTGGTGTAGACAATTAAGTTTGAAACCACTTGGTACGCTGCAGTGAAATATTTTGATCATACATTAGTAATTAGCAGTTAAGTATTTGGGTCTAGGTGATTTCGTTGTAGATAACGCAGGTAAACGCCAAGGGGAATAAAAAGAACAGACGACCGCTTAGATGTCAAAATAATTCGCTTTGAGATAATGAACAAAGACTAGAACATAAAAATCCAGATTAGATTAGTATACTAAAATTTCAACTTCAATTTTAACGTTTATGTGCATTTCTCTACTAAGAGAGGAGGAAAACAGAATTAAGCTGTTAAACGTGGTGCCTTTATTGTTATTACTAGTGTTTTTCGCGCAATTAGGTACAGAGATTTCTTATCCCCTAATTGTTTTGTCTTATTCAGTACCTATAACAAGAGTAACAGGAACCAAAATATCTTGTTATTAGGTTGTTCCTCCTTTCATTTCTTTAAACATGTCTTTTGCTTTTTTCCGGAGTGCGTCACCGTGACTAAGGATTTGAGCAGTAACGCCGACACCAGACAGCTAACTGCATAAAGACTGAACCGAGCCGACCTTCATCGATGTGTAAGCACGCACAATATTATAAACATTGGCAACGGCTCTCCTCACATTTGCATTATTCGCATTTCATTTAAAACGATTCTTATTATATTCTGCATTTGAATTCAAAATATGTTCATTAATGCTTAATTTCCCAATAGATGCAATTGGACGTAGGAGTGTATTGCGTTTACATTAATTTCATGTTTAAACATACTTGTTCTTTACAATATTATTTCAATATACATAAGGCAAATGCCAGTGATTACTTCCATTTTAAGCAAAAACTATGCATGTTATCAAATCAGTCGTTAAAAAGTTACTACCTGAGCCTGGGTCGCCCTTGGCCTCCGCCGGCAACACAAGCCATATTCTGTCATAGTTTACTAATAAACTTCCCAACCATTTGTCTAACATTTTTGAACCAACCAACCTTTCTTGACTTCTTCAACTATTAAGATTAATAGGAATTAGAATAAAACGGCATACATTTTAAACTACCGATTGAGTTTATATCGTTAACCTATTTAAATGAAGTAAGTATGTACATTTTTGACCTAAGAAACCTTCCTAAGCAAAGCTGTTCTGTGCGCTTGTAAATGTAAACTACCATTGTGAATAAATCTCTCATCGAGTTTACTATTCCAAGTGAGTTTACGTGGATTATAATTGGAGTTAAAGCACTACGTAAAGCGTTTGGCACAGATATGTGAAGACATGCTGCCAGCCGTACGCACATTACTTTACTGATTTACAAACAACAACTAGAACTTTAAAGACAAAATCACAGAAATTAATTTTTAGAGTGTCCTTTTTGAAACTTACGTTACATAACCTCCAGTTAGTAAAACCCGCTCTATAACAACATCTACATCGTTGATATTCGCTTCTGCTCGCAGATTCTTGTAGTAACTATAATGTAAGAGTAGTTTCATCTCGGTAATACGTTTCTTTTGAATAATTGAATACATTTAAATTTGAATGAGAGCCAAGCAGTGACACAAGCAGATGTTAGATCGACCCTCAAACTGCCATATTCAATCAACCGCGAAGGTGCAGCCCAACGCTTCTAGCTGTATAAAAATAATTGTCCTAACACTGATTTATCGCTATCATCCAATGTTTTATCTATTTGCAAACTTGGTCCGAATCCGAATGTTATTTATTCTTCTTAGTATCTATAGCAGCCCAATAAAATTAGGGTCGGAAATGTTTGGTCGGGTTCGAGAATGCGGAAGTCGGGAGAGAGCCGGAACGCATCGGTAGCGTTGGTAACCGCCGGGTTGGTGTAACCCGAATATCGGAGGATGGCAGGTCGAGGTTCAATAATTGCGGACCGTCAAGACTTTCACCTTCGGCGCGCGGCGGCCGCGCTCCAAGGCCACCGAGGCACCGTTCACTGTAACTTCCGCCCGCAGCCTGTGGCACGGGCCGCCAGCCGCTCGGCCCGCCAGCCCGCGACACCGGTGCTCGCGATCGCGACGACTCGCGCTTTTGCAATCAGAATTTCGGAAAGCGGTAATAGTGCAACGGCCTCTACTCACCGACACAGCCAGAATAACGGTTGGACGAAGTCACTCGCTATTACGTAACACTCTCAAGGAAATGACAATCGGTGTTTTTGCAAAGTAGAACGATTGATAGTGTCGAAAACTCAAATGAGATAACAAACAATATTTAGGACATTGACGGCTTCAGAGCTATATAATGATCGCTAATATCAGTAACAGTAAGTGCAATGCAGACGATCAAACACGTGTGCCACTGAGAGATATTCCGAGAGCAGCAAAGCAAGTTTATTAAGGTGGCTTATAATAACACAAAAACAGTTTATCGAAGCGTGGCGTTACACCTTTTGTTATTTCATTAGCGGGTGTGAGCTACTTGGAGCGAGTTACATGCGAGCGGCCGGCGGCCGGCGCGCGGCCCGACGCGACGCACCCGACCCATATTTACAGTGTAGGTACGCTGAGTGTACCATCTCATTCCGCTCGTTAAATCGATGCTTTTAATAGAGATGATGGCTCAAGACTCCATTATATTTAAATAAACAGGAACGCAGGCACGTGCATAATGTTAACCTGACATTTTGAGTATCGGGTTCCTACAATATTGATGCCGTTTAGGTAGAATACGAAAATGGGGTATTTTTATCCAGGCGGAAAAACAGAATGTCCTAGGTCGTGATAATTTTTTAGAAAAATCAATCATGCTTGACCTTCTGGAACATTGATATGCGATGTCGGGTTTAAAAAAAAACCAATATATATTTGTTAAATATATGTTGTGTATTATGTATGCCATCAACCGTGGGTAAACGTTTACACCTCATACAGTGGCGTCGCCAAAAACCTCCGTAAATACAAAGACAACGACCGATAAATTTTCGAGGTCACGAAGCAGTGCGGTTGGACACGATACCCTTAAATTTTCGTTATCACCAATCTATTGTGTGACGTCAGAGATAATACTATATGCGAATAACGCTATTACATATTAATATTGATAAAAACAACGTTCACCGCGCTGTTGGACAGATACAACATTTTGATAACTCCTTAATATATAGGCCAAAAGTTGGATTGGTAAGAACTTATGTTTTGTCATATTATTATTAAAAAAGTTACTGTTATGATTTTTATATCGCCAGCTGATATTGAAAGTGTTAGAAAACGAACGTCTACGGAGATTATGAAAATAAATACGAGATCAATCGAACTTCCTTCAGTAATCATACCAGTTAGCAAGAAAACAAAATGACAGGAAATGAACAGAATTACTTTTGTAGTCAGAAACTTGAAGAATGAGCCACTTTTTTTAACGTTGATATATTTATTGTAGATGATATCACGGTAGGTTTGTGTACTAAATCTGTTAATACTTCTAAGAAGTAACAAGTCGTATGTAATGGTGAAAAAGTAGTAACATTATTATAGTCTTCAAACTTAGTTGTATACGGCCGGGTGTAGTTGTTTGGAAATTTCCACAAGCCAAACAATACGTATGATCTCCATGTTTTTCAACATCATACGTTGCATTCGAGATGTAGTGACGTGACGAAAGTAATCGGGTCATAAAATAATATTATGGACAGGTGGCAAACGACATACGCATGTTGGGGAAGGTTCGATACTAAATTAATAGATAATGGCCTCCAGTTTGGCATCTTTTCGTATCTTACTGATAACAGACAAAAAAAATCAGTTATTGATTTGAAATTTAAGAGATCAGAGTGAAATAATGTCAACATATCAGAATCAAAGTATATAAGAATATTAGTGACAATAAATCATTCGTTGAATAAAATGGGTTACACACAAGACATTATAAGTTCTCTTTAAAAGAATTTATACTTACTTATAAGATGTTTGAATCATACAGTATGTTAACTAACAGAAGGCGTTCCCGTTAGCCCGCAATAGTATAAGCACATCAATTAGATCGCCGCACAGGCGGCCGGCATCTTAATCTTAACATAGTATAAAGCAAAGTCGCTTCCCTGTGTCTGTCCCTATGTATGCTTAAATCTTTAAAACTATACGCAACGGATTTTGATGCAGTTTCTTTCAATAGAAAGAGTGATTCAATAGGAAGGTTTTTAAGTATATAACATGCATAATATAGTAGAGGAACACTGATAATTTTTGAGGTTTCTAATGTGATGTCGCAAATAAACACATTTTTATACGCTTGCTTTGCAAACGCTGGCTGAACTCTATGAGATAGATCAAAATAATGTACCACAGTATTGTACACCTTAAAAAGGTCAACAAAAAAGTCCTCGATGGCATCTATCTATCTCCCACAACAACCATTTTTTATCCTTTACTTTTTACGAGAAATACGAGCATATTTTACGAAGCGATTTTAAGCAATACAGCATTAATCCTTATCCAATTAAGTACCATAAATACATTGTGCATTTAATATAAATCAATATTGCCCTTTACAGAATATAATTTAAATAAATAGTTTAATATAATTTAAAATGCAAGGACAAAGCGGTTGCGGCGCGGTGCCGGCGGAGGCACGGCGCGCGTGCCTATGTTGCTTAGATTTGAGCGTTGAATGTTTTCCCATGGTAAATTATGTGTCGCACTTTCAAGAGTAATTACTAAAGAGAACAAGTATGTCGAATGACAAAAAGGCTGTCAACGATGTATACAGAGACATTCTATAGTATATTTAATATAAACATTGCACCCGTGCGAAGCAGGGGCGGGTCGCTAGTTCATAAATAAATTGCGACGTTGCCGTCCTTCAAGTACCGTGTACAGTGTTTCTTTTACGTATCAATTTAACATTTTTAGTGAATATTTTAATACAAAAAAAAATATTTTGTTTTCGAATGGTAATATTTTTTTTAGCTTGTATGGATGCTATACTATTGAGGGTTAACGGGAACGTCCTCTGTTAGTTAATATACTGTATATTTGAAAGAAAACCTAATGAAAGACAGTTTTATAATTATGAACATCCTGTTTCTTCAAACTCAAAGTATAAGCATCTATTTTAGAAGCCGTTCTCGCCAAATGTTCATATAAACTACTTTTCGGTTCTAGATAAAAACTTTACTCCAGTAGAAGTATCTTATAATGTTATCGTTAAACTTCCAGTTCAAAAATAACCTTGAAACTTGCTTCCAGGCATTGTTAACAACGATCATATTGATGATAATATGAAGCTAAAATCAGCATAATTTATTATAAAATATTTATTGCTCTCTGTTCAGTTGAACACAAATGCATTTTTAATATTCCATTAATGTGAAACATTTTACAAACTAAGACTGGCGGCATTGCCACATTGTATAGCAAAGCTTAGTCTTTGGCTAACCTAATAGCCAGTCTTTGGGTCACTTGAAGTTACCATCCTTTTAATTGGATTTTTTATATGACGATCTAATGAAATATCACCTACCACCATTACGCTACCGCTATTCCTTGTAATAACGATGCAGAACATTTTCACATAACAAACGCAGATGGGTTATACATAATTAGAACTTACGGAACTTATATCTAATCGGTCGTTATCATAAACCGTGAAGAAAAATCAACAACATTGTAAATACACTGTTTAAATAACTCTTCATTGGGAACTATCTGAAAACCAATACGGGGCTATCTATAAATTACTTCAGTCACACGTTAAGGGGAGAGAGGATAGACGTAGTATGAAATTGTGTGTGTGACAAGGGATAGGAGGGGTTCTAAATTGTATGACTGGACATTTCGTTATCTAATATATCTATCTATGTCCTAAAACACGAAATTTGATTTATATTGTAACGAAAACCTTTAAAAAAATTAAGTTTACGTGGATAAACAGAAGATCAAGAGATATAAGATTGTAAAACTACTTGGAGGGGGAGTTTCACAAGGGGGAGTTCAAAAATCATGAAATTCTTGTTAAGTAAGTTATGGCCCCTTCGCAGTACAGTAATCTGGGTTGTAACCGGAACATTTTTCATGAAGATCCAAAGCTACATTCGGATAAACAGCAGGATTATCTAATCGATAAGGTATTTTCATCTTTGTCCAATATTTTATTTATGGTTGGAACTTGGAACACAAAAAATTACACGCCATTTAAAATATTTTGAGTTTATATAAATTGAATTGAAACCAATAAAAATGTGTGAACTTCCTATTCTAACAAATTATTAAAAAATATATATACATTTAGGACTCTTAGAATCGTTTCATTCCAAATAGGTGTGTTCATCGCTTTTAATAATGTCCTTAATTATGGTAACCTTTGTTAAGGTTTTCATAGGTGGTGCTTTGTCTCGATTTGGATCCACTAATTAATTAAAGCCACATAACTAACTCAACGCAATCGTTCGAATTTCAGCAGAATTATTGCCAGTAAATAAAGAATTCACCTAATTCACGTTGCAGAAGCTGTATATTCTTAAACCTTGTTATTTCATTGGAAAGTTCATATTTCGTTTACTAAAATTACACTTTCACTCTTTTTATTACGCGTATAATGCCAGCCATTGATTGGAAACCTGATGTTTTAACGCGCAAAATACTGATGTCAGTCAATCAACCTCCTGACCTCACTTCAATAATTGATAAATAATTTTGATTTGTATTGTCAGTAGATAGTCTTCTTTAATTTACCCTTGTACACAATCATGTACATATATTTTAATATAGATGAATTTGAGACATATTCAAAGCCAACAAAATACCTATTTTAGTAAATCTATTCAATTTAGACTAAAATGGATAAGTAACGTCTGCTTTTATCGATCGTTTTGTAATTTCAATGTTTATGTAATTTTCTAACGTCAGAAGCACGTAAATCTATTTATTTATATATGAGAACATAACGCCACATCTTGGCAGATTGGAAGTAGTAACTTAGCATACTTTTATGAATAATTATCTAACACGTAACGTAACTAATAAAAAAGGCCCATATCGTGCAGTAGCACATATAAATGAACGTACTTATACATACACTATAACTAATTAAATGATTGCGAGAATGCATTGTATTGGTTAACGTTCTCGCTAATAGTGCGATGATTACACTCGATCCGATGTCGAACAAGAAGACTTGCTACGTGGTACCGCGACCGATAAAACCCGAAGTGTACACGAAAATAGTCGAGTCCACCGTTCGTGGCACCGATACGCGACGAGGCTGAGTGACGTAGACGCCCGAGTCCTTGATTATTAAAAAAGCAAGTGACAGTTTGTGCTCTGTGGTTATCGATGTGATTAGTTGTATTCGGGTCATTAACTCCTTGTGTTTATGTAGCGAGCATTAAATTCAAAAGCCTAACAGTATTATTTTCAACACAGACCTAAGGTAACTAAAATAAGGTCACTAGTCAGATTGCAGCCTATGTACCTATCAAAATATTGAACAGAAGTAAACAAAAGCGTCAATAGCCATAGCAATTATAATAGATGAGTTCGAACCCCACCCATTATTACACTATTGCCGTGAACCCACTCCAGACACAAGCATATTTAGCTTAGTTGCAGGGGTTAACAAGATTGCGAGTAATCTTTTATAAAATAAAACAAACCAAATTATTATTCATAGATAGGAAATATTACCGAATAAATGGGTACATAAATAATGACTACGAGAGTGACACAAACATTTTCGTCGCATATTCGTCAAATAAATATCCATCAGACATTTAAACATAGGTACGTTTCTGAATCTTTGCATTTATTGTTTCGGGGTTCGTAAAAGTACATACATTTTAAATATAAGTATCCAGTGTTACTTGACCCAGCTTTGTACGCGTGCAAATTAGACGCTCAATGAATCTAACTCGTTTATCGATTTTTCTATGAGTGAACTGCATCAATATCCTTTTCGGGTAGAAAGAAGTTAGAGGAGAAACAAAGAGAAAAAGACATCTACTTTATTTTATAGTATTAGTAAATGTTTACAAACGGTCTAAGTCTTAAATTTTCCAAAAGAACGTTTACATGCTTCTAACACAATAATTGGATTACTCTAAAACACAATTGAAACGAATTCTGGTTATCATTCATGGAATCCATCGGATCTACGGTCTACCTCAAACGTCCAATTCAAACTTTTTAGATTACAAACCAATAAAAATTTCAAAATTGAACTGCACATTAAACGTGTCTGTCAGATAAACTAGATGATTTAATTTTATTTAAAAGACACCATGCAGTGGTACAAATGTTATACATATATACATTCTACTTACATACACTATTTGTGATAGTTACGATTTTGATAAAAAATCAAAGGCATTTATTTGCATTGAATTAAATACTATAGTAAATGTTATTAAAAAAAATATTACAAAATACACCAATAATTGTTTGTGACATATTTCGGCATACAAATATTATAGGACTTTGGTGCTTTTCATATTATCAATTTACTAGTACGCTTCGCTCCCGTGGATTCTATCACGGTAAAAACATAACTCTCCTTTTTTGCAGTCGCGTAAAAAGTAGCCTATAACCTTCCTCAAGCTTCAAGCTACTTCCACACCAAATTTCATCCAAATCCACCCTGTACTTTCGAAGATTAGCACGTTCAAGCAAACAAACAAACTTTTCCGCTTTATAATATTAGTATAGATGTAAATTATTTTAATTCTGATACAATTTTGTTAATACCAACACAAAATATACATTTAAATCATGCATTTAACTCTTATTGAAAGCCAATAGCGAAATACCCATTTAATTTATGAAACACTTGAAACATATGTATGTGAAACCAAGAGCAAGCTTAGAGGATCATACTTATTAAGTCATGAAGATAAGACTTCATTGGCTTCTGTATTATATAGGTATGTATGTGTGACCTTTGAACTGTATTTGATAGGTACATTTTGTTTCTCCAACGAAACTTCATACACGCGATAGTGTCATCTTTCAGCATTATGATCGGGGAATGTGATCCTGTGATAGATATATTGTCTAGTCTTTTCCTAACTATTCTGGGGTTGCTTTCCGGCCAACCTGGACGCAGCTGAATAGTACTTTACATGGAATGACTGCCTATCAGACGTCTACAATCTAGACACTTTGTAATACAATATTCCGTTTAAGTACTAGACTTAAATATATATTGCTAAGATTTTTCAAATTTATACTATTTTGTTAATGGTAATTCTTTACGTTGTGTGTGAAGTTACGCCGATTAACAAAAATACCCTAAGTAATATAATTGGGACTACATAATGATAATTCATAGTTTCCCTATTATTTTATTTCCGTAACATTTAATTAAAATTTACATGACATTTTAATCTTATCAAGTCCTTCCTTATTGACCTCGTCTACCTAGAATACGATTAGAGTCATTTGTACAAAGTTAGCATAAAACTTAGTATTTTTTATATTTATCAAAGTGTACATTTCTCATCAAATTCATGAAAGACAGATCCTCATTCGACACTTCATTCTTTGTAATAAAGTGTAAGTATATGTTGTTAGAATGAAACTAATGTATTCATAATGCTAAGTATGTTAGATGATGAGTTTGTTTTATATTTAAGACTAGCTTTTGCCCGCGACTTCATCCGCGTGGAATAGTTACTTTGGGCTAACGTTAAATTTAACCCCGATTTTGAAGCATTCTTCATTGGCGCTCCGCTCCTATTGGCCTTAGCGTAATGATATATATATATATATATATATATAGCCTATAGCCTTTCTCTATAAATTGACTATTTAATTTAAAAATAATTTTTCAATTCGAACCAGTAGTTCCTGAGATTATTGCGATCAAACAAACAAACAAACTCTTCAGCCTTATAACATTAGTATAGATAGCTGTTGCCCGCGACTTCGTCCGCGTTTCCGTCGATTTTCGTAAAAAAAAGTAGCCTATGTCCTTCCTCACGGTTCAGTGATTTTGATGTAACAGAGAGATTAACACTCGTAATTTAGTAGGGAAATATAATATGTCAATCTATAACACTGTTGAAAAATATGGCAATACGGAACCTCACAATATTATTGTTAATAGCTGTGCCCGCGACTCCGTCAGCGTGTAACTCCTTGTGTGTTATTAAGTTAATGTATTGGTAATATTGTTTAGATCACGTTCATATGAGGCTTAAGTACCTATAGAACGACAATACTTCAGCGCAAAGCTTCCAGGTAAACTATGTTGAAAGTTGACCCGTCCGGCACGTGAACATAAAGATTTCTAGAACTGCTAACCCGGGAAAGAGCGACGTACAACTGACCATGCGAGAAACAACTGACACCGAGATCTACTCCAGCAACACGAAAAGTCTGCCCTTGAGCCTTATTAATTGTCATTGCATAACACACCGATACTGGGAATCGCGTTCTTTTAAATTGGAATGGAAATTTTTTTGGTATTATGGGAATTCTGGGAATAAAGACGGCTTAAGTACTTATATAACGAAATTTTATACCTTCGGCCGCAAGACGCGTCGAGCGCGGCGACCGATTCTCAAAAATAATCCTTATAGCATGATTCAAATTACAATTTAAAGGTATTTTTTTTATTTTTTATTTTTAGCACGTAGCACGATATTAAACGTTACAATTTTGAATTATTTATGTATTTAATACACTACACATTCATTAATATTAGTTTATTTACCCTCGTCCGTGTGTCACTGCGGGGTGCCAACTGAAAACCAGCGCTGGGTGTCTTTCGCCAAGCAAATGCTGAGTTGGTAACCCTTTCGGTGTAGACATGCTCAGCGAAATTCTTAGTGTAATTTTTCATTTTTTTTTTTAATTTTTGTTTGTAATTTTCTGTTGTTGTGTGTGTTTATAACCGAATAAATGGTTTTCAATTTCAATTTCAATTCAGTATTCACGCGCGATACTTATTATTAGCGTTTTTCATGTATAACTTTGGTGTTTCTATACCGATTTATATGATTCTTTTTATGGAATAGTTAATAATGTTAACTTTTTCAATTAGGGGTGACTGAGAGTGTTATAAACGTAAGCGTAGACAAATATTATAATCAGAAAGCTTCGAACTGCTAAGCTATGGGGGAGTTACACATGTTATTGTGAGTCTACCATAAAAGATAGACATATGCTGTCGTGGGATATTTTTTATATAATTTTAAGGAGAACATTTCCGTCATGAAATGATTTCTGTGTAGCTTTAACCATTAAGGTAGCACACGCGACGGAAGCTTAAAAAATGGAGTAACTTCTCCCGTTTTCCTAACATTTCCCTTCACTGCTCTGCTCCTGTTGATTGTAGCGTAATGAAAAATATACTATAACCAGCTCAGGAGTATGAAAAATAATTGTACCAAGTTTCGTTAAAATCCGTCGAGTAGTTTTTGTTTCTATAACGGTTATACAGACAGACAGACAAAAATTTTACTGATTGCATTTTTGGCATCAGTATCGATCCCTAATCACCCTCTGATAGTTATTTTGGAAATATATTTCATGTACAGAATTGACCTCTCTACAGATTTATTATAAGTATAGATATAGAAGAAGATTTAGGTAACTTTAGATTTTCAACCGACAACAAAAAAAAAAGGAGGAGGTTATCAATTCGACGCGTATATTTTTTTTATGTATGATCAGTGATAAGGATAACCGATTACTCGAAGAAGGCTGAACCAATTTGGAAAATTCTTTTTTTGTTTGAAAGGGTATACTTCGAAATTGGTCCCATTGACACCAAGTCAGGATCTGATGATGGGATCCTGGAGAAATCGAGGGAACTCTTCAAATATTATAGGCATACCTATAGTTGGAGAGGGAACGGAGGGCGCTGTCAGTCCGCTGTAATATGGTGGCCCGCAGATTTCCGCGATGTAGCACAGATGTGAAACTGATGCTTTTCAGAGCCTTCTGTCAGACTTTCTATACCTGCAGTCTGTGGATCAATTATACGAGGCGGGCTTACAACGCCCTTCGGGTGCAATATAACGACGCTCTGAGGATACTGCTGAAAAAGCCTCGGTATTGCAGTGCTTCCGCTATGTTTGCGGAAGCACGTATCGACGATTTCTTCGCCGTCATACGCAACAGAACGGCATCTATGATGAGCAGGGTCCGCGGTAGTTCCAGCAGTATCGTCAGGGCGTTAGCGGATAAAATAAATAGTCCGTTTATTGTATATTGGGCAGGTGTACACCTGTAATCCAATAAAAAGTAATTTTTGTTTTGTCATGCTTACTAACACATACTAACTTATATATAATGCTTTTTGTACCTACTAACAACCTACTAACATTATTTGTAATGATTTCTATGGGCCCCTAGGTCTGAAATAAAGATAATAATAATAATAATAAATGTTAAATAAATAAACAATAATAAGTTTTTTGTGTTTTATAGAAATATTTAAAAATGTAATTTATATGTGTATAATTAGAAATAAAGGAAATAATAATAATATAGTGATTTGAGTATTTTTTATAGTAGCTTGTGTAGTTGCATTCGAAAAGCACTATTTGTGAAGTGGACCTGATGATGAAGATGGCCACTGGAACTACTCAATAGTCAATATATAAGTAGGAATAATAAGTATTTCATGGGTTCCGCTTCAATTACTTGAATATGGTTACTAAGCACAATATGCTCGTCACAATGCATATGGTGAAGTGAAGCTGATGGTGAAGTACCAGGAGAACTCCTCAACAATTAACGGCTCTGCATTGGGAAAAGCAATATTTTGTAAAAGGTTATAAGTAGTTGAGATTTAGGCTTTTGTAACTAGGTAAATCGACCAACTAAAAAGAGTGAAATAAAAACTTTTTACCAAAAAATTAAACCGACTTCCAAAAAACACTGCAAAGTGAAAAATAACTTTAATTTCGGAAGTCGATGCCAAAAACGAAAATACCAAACCAAAGACACCGACTACCGAAATTAAAGTTATTTTTCACTTTGCAGTGTTTTTTGGAACTCGGTTTAATTTTATACATAACACGTTCTTTTTGCAATACAGCAAATCCTCAATTTCGAGTACGGTCCTATAATCACCAGATAAAAATTAAAAAAAAAAAAACATTGCGTCATACTAGGAATTTCTCCTGTGGGTGCGTTTACAGACATAAATCTCACATGCACAGACACACCCAGACCCGGAACAACATCTATAGATCATACAAATGTTTGTTCCGTACTGGAATCGAACCCGCGACACCTTTACTTAACCTTTTTCTTAACAAACAAATGTAATAACATAAGTAGTAAGGGGTCTGTAATCAGTTAATCACAGACCCCTTACTTCTTATGTCTAATGAATCGTCGCTCGACTACGTAAATCACAATGATAATAACTGTAATTTCGAAATTAAAGCATAAACGACCGATTACATTTATTTTTCTAGTACGCATTTAGCCTACAGGTAGATTCAGAAACACAAGTAGATATCTATAACAAAATACCTGTTGTAATGTTAGACCTCCTCGTAGTTCCATAGCCGACGAATGACGTAAAAATAACGTAGAAACCTAAATTGAATGACATCAAAAGGTAAAAGTTCAAAGGACCGTACGCGTTGTAAGGAAGAGCACATATTCTAGGCTCAACGTTAACGTTATTTATCAATTGCGTGTAACCTTGAAAAGAACATAATATTATAGGTAAGTAGATAGGTATTTTTGGGTAAAGCAATATGTTTAAATTCAACTTCCGTGCTAAACTCTAAAACTTCATAATAATGAGCATGGATTTATTCAAGTAAATTAATTACCTTCGTAATTGTTAAATTATTCTATATCGATACCGGAAATTTCAATTGTCGTAAAGGACAAAACATGAGTTTTCAGTAGAGCCAAAAAACAAATATAAAATGTGTTTTTCTTGAATAATTTTCAATCAAAGTACCAGGTATTTATGATGTCAAAAGAAACCCTAACTATTTTTTCGTGTTCTATCCAAATAAATTATTAAAATAAACCAAACTTAATTATTGACGAAAATGAGAGTCCTTTACAGCCCAAAAAAATGTAACTGAAGTACTTTACAACCACGAAAAATTGGTTATGATAAAGTTAGATATGTCGTAAAGGACTAATCTTGATCATCAATGGGTAGTACAAGTCAATTAAATCAGAGACCAAGAGGTTAAAAGGAACAAAAAACCTAAAGTTCTAAATAGAAATTCCTCTACAATAGGTAGTAAAACCAAGTGAAAAAAAAGTATTTTTATTATGTTTTATTTATTATTTAAATATTTGTAATAAAAAGTATCACAAATGTTATTCTAATAGGAATTCCAAATTTATACAAAATGTTATGGCAACATTTTTAAATTTAAACCGCTAGTAATCGTTGCGATGCTGAAAAACAACTCCAGTTTTAGAATAATCAGCTAATAAACTAATCTACTACCTAACTAGTTTTTTTTTTCACTATTAATGCAACTCAAACAACAGAACGTATTTAAACATAATAATAAAGTTAAAATAACCAAAATAATAACAAATTTTGCCCACCAGAGCTCAAAACTCAAACAATTGGCATTCTAAAGTATTAATTAAATGACAAGAAATTTCAGTCTTTAACTCAACTAATGGTTAAATATTTTAACCAACGTTTGCAAACGGTATAATACCATGTTTCTTCATTTGTTAGTCTCACAAATGGTCAAATAAGTTGGATAGTTAATTATTAGGCCATTAAATTTGTAAGACTAACAATTGAGGATTAGGGATACAATTAGGATTTTTTTTTTATTAAAAATAGGTTCTCGTTTGACCACCATCTCACCTGATGGTAAGTGATGATGTGGTCGAAGATGGAGCACGCTTACCTAAAAGTAACCTATTCACTCTTGACTTAAAGACTCCTAGGTTATAGCTATCGAGGAACACTGACTCCGGCAGGGAATTCCACTCCTTAGCCGTACGCACAATGAAGGTATTCCCAAAACGTTTTGTATACGCACAAAACGGGATGTCTTGTCATGGGATGTCCACCATGTAACGATGGCGCTTCGCCGTTTGTCTCGTAGTCCGATGATGGAACGGGCTTGGCGGAATTAGACTGTGTAATTCCATCGCACACTCCCCGAAATGTAACCGATAGAAAACCGATAACTTGCAACTCGTCGTCGATGTTCAAGGCTCTGGAGCTTTGACTCGACCAGTGCATCGTTGCCAATGAGTCTCCTGGCCCGCTTCTCGATAGACTCAAGCCAATATTTAACCATTGGTTGAATCATCAAAAAACTGGGCCTTAAAAAGTAAAATCTTAGAGATCATTTGTGTCGATATCGTCTTCCTCGTCAGTTTCAGGAAGACTGTCTTTAACAGTCCCTAAGGACGGTAGATCTAAATACTCCTTATGAAATCGGTTTGGTATAGTTCCGTTAGTGCATAAACGCTTTAAATCGTTATACTTGGCGACCGGTATAGGGTTAGGTTTGTCATAAAGCGTTGATAAACCAATATTAGAAGTATCATCTTCTACTTTGTACCTGTTAGATCTTGGTTTTATTTTCTTGTTTTTTCCCTTTGCCTTTTCCTTTTGTTTCTCTTCCTTTATATTCATCATATAATGTTACTACTTGAGCGTCTTCGTTTTCTTTCATTGAATAAGTTCCTTCCATACTTTAGCGTTTTTTTTTTTTTCTTGAATGTGACAATGCGCATAGCTTTTAGCTGTATTTGTCTTTGAGAAATATTGGTAAATTTTTCAGACACCATGCTGTCCCAATTGAGAAATCGGAGTACTCCAAAACATTAATTTTGTATGGTTCAGGACGTTTTCTTGCAGATTCTATGTACGTCGGCCATTGACTCGGACTCCAAACAATAATTCATCTAACCTCGCGTTCAATGACTGCATGCATTGAATCGACGGGCATATAAGTATGCCCAGGTAGTAAATAATTGATTTGTACTACTTTAACGTTTTTGGAATTCTGTAAAAAGTAGTGTAGGGCTCTGAGAACTATCTTATTTTTGTTCTGCCTCGGGCAAGAGTTGCAATAAAGTAAAACATTTTTACCAGGACGTTTATCAATTTCTAGTAGTTAAGTAAGTTAATTTCTGATGAATTTTAAATCTTTGGTAGCTAGCCTTTTTTTCCTCGAGATGAACAGCTATGTCCTTGATTTCTTTTTCTGATAATAATTCTGTATTTTCAGCTTTTGTACATGTGGCACATTTGTCTTTTTTTGGTGTATGAAATCGAATATTGTAATCATCGTTAAATATTTTAATAAGAACTTTTTCACTCAAGTGTAATTTAGAATCTTTTTGGCAGTGTTTGAAATAAATCCTGAATGTAGCATTTTTAACTTCCTGAGGTAAATACAGATATGAACTCTTTTTACGACAATAATGGGAAGGAACGGCTGGAAGGCTTTCGATAAAAGCTTTTGCGTATGCTTTATCTTCATCACTATACTTCTGTGCATGGCATGTTCTCTTTTCTACGCTTGCCATATTTTCGTGTGCATTTTATACTGTATATAAAATAAACTTTTGGGTAATATCTAATGTGTTCATCAAAAACTTTTGACATACTGATCTTTTTTTTTCTTTTTTTTTTCTCTGGGTGAGAAAATCATCGAATGACTTCTCCCGCTCTCGGTGGAGTGGAAGGGAGTGTCAGAATTCTACTGACTAAAAACCCACCCTGTTCCTTCAGGTGCCCTTAAGTCCCGGGGCCGTGATATCTCATTTGCACATTCCCGCAACCCCGGAAGAACTGGTCTAGATCCTTCACATTCGTTTATAATGTAATCAAGTCAACCTGTCGAATACTTCTTTTTAAAATTAAGGTCGTAAAGGACAATAAATAAAACAAACGTCCTTTACGCCCTAATTACGTAAGTTAAAACAAAGCATATATTTGGTCGTAAGGTTTTCGATTATCAAATAACATGTTTACGACCTTTTGATTTGTTATAATAATTATTATTTATAATGTCGTATAAACAGTTTAATGCAAAAATGAGGATTACGACCTCTTAAATAATTAAAAAATGACTTTAAGCTCCCTATTGAAAAATATTTTTACGATACATCCCAAATAGTAAAAAAAATCGCGCTAGAGATGTTGGAAAGCCAGGTCGTAAGGGGCGTTTTTTTAAAGATAGAATTTTTTTAAAACTACTAATCGATAGAGCCTGCGACGCTGATTCCAAATATATATATAACTCATTTTCGGCAAAATGTCCTTTACGACAATTGAAATTTCCGGTATCGATATGATGTCTTGAACATTTAGTCAAACAAGAACCTAAGTGCAATAAACTCTCCGTAGACTACATCACCGCTGAAACAATACGTATTCAAAGCGTGTCCTATATAACAATGCATCATTTTTTATAGTCCACCAATAAATTAACACTAAAAAGGTAATCTGTAAATTATCAATTTTACATAACGTTGGGTCGTTCACACTTTGACATCAGCATCAATTAGCCCATAGACAAATAGTAATAAGGTGACGTAAACACAAAGTATTTGTGCGGCATGTTAATTATCTATGTCCAGGATGAGTAGAGGGTGTGAATGTGCGCTGAAATAAAACCGTGCAGCCTTTTGCAGTGGAACTTACACTAATTAATTACAAACAAGTGGATCCTAGCCGCGTATTTTGCGTCTGTGTAAATATAGATATTTTCCAGCCGGAACCTCTTTAGATAGAACTCGTACATCGTATAACAGACTCGAATTACATAGAGCGCTGTAGTGAACAAAGTGAACAATCTTTAACATGTGACATTTAGTATAGTACCTACCAGAATAACTCGAGCTATTCATGTGAAATACAGCCATGTGTAATCTAAAGGCCAATAATCTGTATCTAATTGATTGGAGGACACAAATCGCCATAGACTAATGGGCGATGGCGTATTATAACAGTAGGTGAGTACCGTAGGTACTATCGCGAACAGGGTCGTTCAACTCAAACATAGAAAATGTAAGATTTGTTCATAGACAAAAATAATTAGCTGTGACGTAAAAACCTTACTACTAACTGATATACAGTCTCAGCCATGAAAACATAATTATTAGTTATATTTTTAGATTAGATATCAATGTCACTTTGAACACACTTGAGTGATATTTGCCAAGTGTCAGTGACTCTGTTGCGTATTATTCATAATATCAACGTAAATAAACGTTCCTGTATTACCTGATTCCCTTGACATTTGACAAAATACTTATAACATGTAACAGTACTTATAACATATAACAGTACTTATGACATATAACAACTTTTTAGGTTCAGAATGGTACCTAATTTTTAATATTTGGTTTAAACTATTATTATTATTAATTAGCTTTTTCTCCTCACAAAAAAAAACAAAAATAAAACATAAAACTAATTACAATTACAATTAAAAGTTATACAATATACATCCCTTAATTTGTGGGAACTGGTGTTTGATTTGGGCAAAAAATTGCCTGTAACACAAATCACCAGGTCTCCACCCAAGGAAAGAAATCAGCAGCTTTTTCTTATGATATACTTAATATAATAATAATATAATAATATAATATTCCACAACTTTTCACACAACGCCATCTAGTCCCAAACTAAGCAGAGCTTGTGGTATGGGTACTAGACAACTGATAAACATACATATATATTTCTAAATACATGCATATTATAGATAAATTACACCCAGACAAAGAACAAATGACCGTGCTCATCACACAAACATTTGTCCTAGGTGGGAATCGAACCCACGACCTTGCGCATAGTAGTCAGGGCCACTGACCACTATACCAACGGGCCTGTCATAAATTAATATAAAATGTAGTAGAAATGTACACTAATTAAAATGAAACAGACACAACACTTGAGATTGTAAAATAAAAAAATAAAAATAATCCTAGTTAAACATAATTTATAAAACAACCCTTCCTTTGCATCTTTGTGCATTTATGTTAAGTGTGTGTGTATCTCTCTCTCTGTGTGTGTGTGTGTGAATCACAGAAATAAAAAGTTTATCTATGGTGTGAATGTATATGAGTGCATGCATGTTAATTTATGATTATTTATATGTATTTTTATAAGGTCTTCTGTAAGATTATAATCTAAGCCACGCAACCACTTAATGACCAACTATTTGCATTTAGATTTAGTTACTGCATAAATAGACAAATCCCGATTTAATTTATTGTACGAATTAAAACTTTAAACTAGATCTAAAGAGATCTACATTCCAATACTACACTTCTGGACACATCTATTGGCCCACCTTAGAGTTTAGGTTTCGATGGCCCCTACCGAATTATGATTGCTAGATTGAACAAAAACTGTTGATGCAGTTTTAAACCTGATACATTTTACCATCTTTTTCGATCGTATAGTTTTAAATTTGAATTCAGAATACCATACGACATGGACCTACGCCTAACAAGTCGGATATGCGCCTTGTTAAAGGCAATTAATTTTTGAATAAAAAACATGTTTTATCAAATAAAGGTTTAATTTAATAACGCGTGTTGCCTCCATGGGCATCTACCACAGCTCTCATACGATTAGGCATAGAGTTTATCAACCGCTCTATGAAATTTTGAGGGATCATCTCCCATTCCTCTTCTATGGCAGTTTTCAACTCCTGCATCGTCTGGGCAACTGGCTGACGAGCCCTAACACGCCTTTTTAGCTCGTCCCACATGTGCTCAATGGGGTTCATGTCTGGGCTTCTGGCTGGCCAGTCCATAACTGTGATGTTCACATCCCGAAGATATTCCCTGACGATGCCGGCCGCATGGGCTCTTGCATTATCATGCATAAAAAGGAAATTTGGGCCCACATAGTCCGCGTATGGTATCACGTGAGGTTCTAAGCACTCACGAATGTATCTTTCAGCATTTAATGTTGGCAGCCGTGGTCCTGTAACAACCTCAAGTTGAGTTTTGCCGCTCGCGGATATACCGCCCTAGACAGTCCATGAGCCACCGCCATAAGCAACCCTCTCTTCAAAGCAGCATTGTGCGAAACGCTCTCCCTTACGCCGGTAGACCTTCTTCCTTCCATCATTGCCATGTAACACAATTTTAGACTCATCAGAAAAGAGTACACGGCTCCAATCTTGCTGTGTCCAATTTAAATGACTGCGTGCGAAATGAAGGCGCGCTATTCGGTGGGCTCGCTTTAGTTTGGGCCCATTAGCTGGCTTGTGTGGTACCATATCGCGTTCTTTTAACCTTCTCCGAACAGTTCGAGCGCTCACAGATACTCCGTGGAAGTCGCGAAGTTGGTTTTGTATCTCAATGGAGGTAAGGTGACGATTTCTCAAGCTGGTCGTCACGATGAATCGATCCTGCCTTTCAGTTGTGACCCGAGATCGTGGCCTTCCTTGGCGACGAACAAAGCCGCCAGTCTCTAGGTACCTCCGATAAACATTTCGGACCGCAGATCGACTTAAATTAAGTTGAGCACTCACGTTTCTTTGGCTGTGTCCGGCCTGAATAAGTGCCACAGCTTGGGCGGCGACTTCAGGTGAAGTATCCATAGATTATTGATAGAACCTCACCTTAATGTTAAGAATAAGTAATGTTTGTTGCAAAAGCAAAGATATCAATCACTTTTTCAAGAATTAAATCCAAGTAAACCAATAAAACCAAGTTTTCTTAGTATTCGATTGTTTGATATCAACAAACAGGCTCCAAATTGTCTTTTGTTTCTTTAAATTCTGTGTTCGAAATTCAAAAAAAGACTATTGAATGAAATTGTGAATGTGCCAGGTTCAAAACTGCATAAAAACTTTTTGCTCGACCTAATATAAAATTTTAGCTAGGACCAAACGAAACTGAAAATACAAGGTGGGCCAATAGATGTGTCCAGAAGTGTAGATCTAGATATCAATATTATTTGCAAAAATTAAAAATATTTAAATGTCATTGAAGTGTCTAGTTTTTTAATGTTATCTACCTACAAACCGCAATATTGTTTCTGTGATTACTGAATAGCATAGACAAACAATAATGACCTATAAAAAATCAGCGTGTACCTATATTTTTTAAATGTTTGAAAACATGACGTCTATGCCTGATGACAGTTCTCCATCTCACCCAAATGAACCTCTCTTCATCAGTTGATAACCAATTTATCGTTTATTTATAGGTACTCCTTTAATACGGCGAAACGTTACGTATAATGAATTTAATACCTCATCGTATCTATTTGTTGACGAAAACCAGCATCGTTTTAAATTTGTGCTTTCCCAAAGGTAATTTCACGTTTTCAGAAAATACACGGCCGTTCGGAAAGTCAAATAGACATACAATATTAGTGTTATGTACTTATGTATGACCGTGTATTCCCGCGTGGTTCTCTTTGACACGGTAAAATGCATATGTCAAGTTGTCAAGTTTTACCCATTGCTATGCATTTTCTTACTTATCTGCCACTTGAAACGAAACATATTATTATAATTTTAAACAGTAGTATAAGTACAAGGAAATCTGATTCACAGTCAATATTTATTTCAAATTAGACTATAAATTAATTACATGCATTTCGTTCTGATTTCTAATACCGCCATTGTAGGCACATCTTTATAGGCCTAAATATTGGTTGGTTTATTTATTGCCGTTCGAATTACAAATATACTAAAAAACGTTATTGAATTTTATTTTAATTAAATGCTAATCTTCCAAAAGAAATAAAATTAGTTCATGACTGCTGACCTTTGTAAGCACTCAGTTTTAAAGGAAATAAGTATGAATAGACTTTTTTTCAGTTTTTTACCTTTATATTTTAAGATTTTTGAAGCATTAGTTATAATTTAGAGACAATATTTAATAGTAAATGATATAGCAGAACTATAATGTATTATTTAAGTGTTTTATTTTTCATATTTGGTAACGAATTTGCGTAAAATGTCTGGAGTCTGGGCGGAGTGATCTAGACCCAGACAGTTGGCGCACACCGTACAGAGTTCAGTGCACCGTTCGATGGTCTGCGTCGGTCTGGACTCTAGAAACTTTCAACTTCCAATGTTTTTATGCTCGCCATTAATTAGATGCCGCTTAACTCTTGACTAGTCAACAAATTAGCTGAAACGTATGAACTTGTATGACTTAGACTGCGAATTTTATTTTAAATATATCCATAAAGGCTTTTGATGTCATTCTTTTTATTTGTTTTGTAAACTACGCAGTTAAAATCACCCGGATTCTGAAATTTAAATGAAGGAAAAACGTGTTTAGGTACACTCAAAAGCCACAGTTAACAAACATTAAAATTTAACTCGCTCACTAATCATGCTCACAGGGAAATATTGTCAAGCATTTTAACAGCACCTATTATCTTCTCTTTAACACCGTAAATTAAACTGGTCGGTAGGTACGAAGACCGGATGAGTTGGCAGACTAGTCGCTCGATGACGTAGATACAAATCAGTCGTGCGACCAGTCGGGCGAAGAGTCGCTCGATTACAATCTGTTTTCTTTGTCCGGAACGCAGCACTCGGAGCGATCCACGGACGAGTCGCGCCCCAACCTAGTGACATCTGTGAATCGGTTCAGGCGACAATCTTTATGAAAACTGCTATGTGTGGCCCCAAATTGTGAGCCAGGTGCGCTCTTTTTTATCACAGAAAAGGGACCCAAATAATCGGACTCTGAAATTAATTTGCATCTTAGTCTCGGAGAGTTCTATCCTATAATCATTGTATTGAAACAACATGTTTTTGTTTGTCTACAACAAGCGTCGTAAATGCGCAACATATTGTCATATTTGTTTGAGATAAGTAGGTACGCCGTTTTACAATTGAAATGCGTACATTGGAACGTAAGCGTGGAATTAGCGGGAAATATTATAAAATTTAACATATTCTATGAATTAATTTATTATCAGTTTTATCAAAATACGTAGTAACCTATTTCGGTTACTACGTATTTTGTAATTCGTCGCAATTATTAAAAAAGGATTAGGTAGAATTATCCATGAATTCTTTTAAATAGTTAAATAAGGATCTTCTTACTTACGTTTACTTTAACTTTGTCATTGTTAAATATCCAATAATAAGTCAGTAGGTACATAGAAATTATAAAGAAGACTTAGAAGTTAGCGATTTGAAATTTTTCAATGACCGTGCTTAATTATTTACAATTTCATCTAAAAAAAGTGTCTCACTAACTAGGGCGCCATATTCTATTCAGACAGATTACGCGAAAGTAGTTCGAATTCCGAACGCTCGATGGTGTCGTAAGTTTACGCGACCACGCCAGCTAGAGCTCCGGCAAATTAGTCGCCGTCCTCCGCTATACACGTTTCCCTCAGCGTGGAGAGGGACGTCGCAGGTCCGCGCCAACCGGTGATCGACTAAGTACCTTTCACGATCTTGAGGCGCGTCACTTTCCCCGCTCTAGTGAGTTTTTTCGAACGTAACAACATCATGATTACATCAATATCGCATGCGGATCGTTCCGCGTATAAACTGCACCTGTAAATCGGAACGCATCGGCCTGCAGGTTGGCTGTACGCCGTACGGCCTTTGCTTATTGTTAATTTATTGACTTTGACATTACAACTGAGATTAATAACGGCCGTCTTTGAACTAATGGGGCGCTCATTATTACGTGACGACTTAATAAAGAATGTAACGAATGTTATTTTCTATTTCCTGCACTGCAATTAGTTAGGTAAGGTAACATGGTCGACATTATGAGCCCCCTGGGGTGACGCAGCGATTAATAAAGTTTATATTTTTATTTTATTTTATAGTGTAATTTTAGTATGGTAGGATATTTAACTCAAGTAGGTACCTATGTGTTGTAAACAAATATTTGATATCTACTACAAAGCGGTATAACTTGGAATTTTTTGGACGCCTTATACCACATACAGATTATATATAGGTGTTAAAAGAATAACAGGATGTTTAATACGTTTTCGTCAGCTAATCCAAGCAACAATGGGTTGGTAAAAAGTGCGCCATGTAAGTAAAGAAAGCATAGTGACAGAGTTACGTGGTGGGTCGCAGTTAGCGTCACAAATGATGGATGACGTACGGCACGCCTGCGGTACTACAACCGTGTAACGAAACGGAGGCCCGCACTTGATAACCGCTTTCGAAACTATGTTAGTATGAGAGTATGAGGCCGTATCCAATGGACACCTACTGTCTCCTAGAAGGACTTTAGATTAAATTAAAGATAGGTATTTGATTCAGAACATTCAAACTATAAACATTCAATTATTTTAACGATATTGTTTATATAAGTAGGTATTGTTGTGTACCTTAAGGAGCAGTCAGCAGCGTTGACGGGGCCCGACAGGGCCATTGCCTGCCGGGGTTGCGGGAATATTCTAAGGAGATACCGCGGCCCCGGAAATTAACGGAAGTGAAGTAATAGGGTGGGATTTTAGTTATTAGAAGGCTGACACTCCCTTCTGCTCCACCTAGAGCGGAGTCATTGGATGATTTTCCCACCGAAAAAGGTATTAATGTGTGTTTTAAATGATTGGCTTCATAATTAAATAATGACTATGTTGTTTTAGTTAACTAATATTGAATGACTAAGGCATTGAGTCCGCCATTATACATCTGTGTATGAAGCTTTAAATTAATAAATAACAGTTTGGTTTTTTGTGCCTACCCTATTAAGTTAAATCAAATTAATACTTACTGATTGTAGTGTGTTCCTAGCCGTTATAATCTACTTAATACGTAGGTAGGTACCTTCGTTACGTATATAACTAGCTAGGACGATGAATTCAACTAAACAAATTGCAGCAGAGCAACGAAAACGGACCCACTAACAAGTTTCCTTATACGTTTTATTGTCTTCATAATTTTCGAGATAGTTGATCCGGGCCAAACAAATTTGGTCTATGTGGCTTACATTTACCTCAAATTGTACCAATATGCCTACATACAGCAGAGTTGTGTTTACAATATACATATCCATTCACCGCATTACCTGAAACTAACCGGCTTCCAGGGATTTAATCCATAAAACATAGAAACGTAGGTATAGCAGGTAGGTACGCACCCACATTATCTGTAGTCAGCATATCGACTGACGAGACCTATAATCGAGCGATTCAAAAAGCACCATAGAGATTCACTCGGTTTAGAATACGCCCCTTTCAAACTATTTTCAACCGACGACAAAAAGAGGAGGTTATCAATTCGACGCGTATATATTCTTGTTTTTTTTTTTTTTTTTAATGTTTGATCATCGAGTACTCGAAGACGGCTGAACCGATTTGGAAAATTCTTTTTTTGTTCGAATGGGTATACTTCGAAATTGGTCCAATTATCACCAAAGTCAGGATCTGATGATGGGATCCTGGAGAAATCGAGGGAACTCTTCAAATATTATAGGCACACCTATGGCGGTTTGGGTATTTCTTATAGTAACTTGTGCAGTTGCTCTCAAAAAGTACCATTTGGGGAAGTGGAACTGATGATGAAGACCACAGATGGCCACCGAAACTACTCAATAATAAGTATTGAGTGGATTGCGATTCGATTACTTGAATATGGATGTTAAGCACTTTATGCTCGTCACAATGCATATGGTGATGTAGAGCTGATGGTGAAGTACCAGGAGAACTCCTCAACAATTAACGGCCCAGCATTGGGAAAAGCAATATTTTGTAAAAGGTTATAAGTAGTTGCCATTTAGGCTCTTGTAACTAGGTAAATTAAAAATCATCCAACTAAAAAGAGTGAAATAAAAACTTTTTAACAAAAAATTAAACCGACTCCCAAAAAACACTGCAAGGTGAAAAATAACTTTAATTTCGGAAGTCGGTGCCAAAAACGAAAAAACTAAAGACACCGACTACCGAAATTAAAGTTATTTTTAACCGACTTCTGAAAAAGGAGGAGGTTCTCAATTCGGATGCTTGTTTTTTTTTTTTTTTTTTATGTTTGTTCGGGCATAGCTCCGTCGCTCGCCAACCGATTTGAAAAATTCTTTTTTTGTTGGAAAGGGTATACTTCCCAAATGGTCCCATGAAAATTTAATCGACATCGAACAAGCCGTTTCTGAAAAATCAACAAAAGTCTAAAAAAATATTTACATTGATGATCTTTTCGTTTACTCTATATTGTGTTTTTTGTTCGCGCGTTTTTAGTTTTTTGTAGTTGACATTTTGGCTTTTATAACTAGATTAATTACAAATTGATCCACTAAAAAGCGCGAAAATAAAAACTTTTTTGCAAAAAAATATAACCGACTTCCATATCAAAACACTACAAAGCCAAAAATAATTTTAATTTCGGAAGGCGGTGTGAAAAAAAAGAAAACACAAAACCAATAACACCGACTACCGAAATTAAAATTATTTTTGGCTTTGTAGTGTTTTGATATGGAAGTCGGTTTTATTTTTTTGCAAAAAAGTTTTTTTCACTTTGCAGTGTTTTTTGGGAGTCGGTTTAATTTTATGTTAAAAATTTTTTATCGAACATGATGTTGCTAGCTTTGGGACTGCGAATTAATTACTTAATCTGTGCCCGATTAATGAGGACGGGGTTTTATAATAACATTCAATTTGGTTTATAAATTTTACGAAAAAAATAACGATAAATAAACAGTTAAAATTACATTCTCGTGATGAAAATTCATCCTCGTGTTTTTTTTTAATAAAAAGACATGTAGTTTTAATAAGATAGGAACTATTAGTTATTAATAACCATAATAAAAATCAAGACACAGATTAGTGAGCCCTATAAAAAGCATATAATTGGAAATTAAATCGGTTGTACAAAATGTTGTAACATCTTTGTGAACAGCCGAATAAGTTGATAAATAGGTGAAAGCCCGGTATAAGTTGTGATCTATAAATGTAGCTAGGTAGGTACCTACCGGATGGTTATTAGACACGGTTGGCAAGTAGGCTTATTAATTTTAAAGTTTACCTTACACTGTGGCACACCATCAAACATCAACTAAAGGATTTTACACATGTTACTATTTATAAACTCATCTTTGCTAAATATAAACACTAATGGTTGAAATCAAATGCATTTTTCTTTCTGGCAATAGCAATACTTACTTTTAAACAAAGTCATTTTATAAATCAAAACGCTTTGCAAATAGAGGTCGCATATTTTTTTACAAATCTCAAGGATAGTATGCTAATTAATTAGGATACAATATAAAACGAGACGACAAAATTGATTCACGAATGTCGGATCGTATTCACAATATTCATCGCGTAAATCGAGCATTCTATTTGTTTGAACTCGAGTTTCAACGTAGGAGAGCATATCGTACGAATTCCATTCAGCCAAGCCGCACTGACG
This sequence comes from Tholera decimalis, assembly GCA_943138885.2. Classification (NCBI taxonomy): domain Eukaryota; kingdom Metazoa; phylum Arthropoda; class Insecta; order Lepidoptera; family Noctuidae; genus Tholera; species Tholera decimalis. Next base: position 16,802,779 of record OW964559.2, read on the forward strand.
AAATAATGTAATATCATATGAATTAAAACACGCACAATAATGTACTCTATTCCTTTGTGATAGAGATGTAACAGTATTTGTATAGTTTATTGCAGCACGGGCGTATATTGAAAACGCACCAAGCTTCTATTTTTAAAATCGATGCGGTGACCGAAGTGGGACATTTGTATAGCTTTTTCAATTAGGGAACAGTTATAGACCGCGATTACAGAACGTCGTAAGTTCGATACTTATTTTATTTGGAATGCTTTAGTTTACCAAATTTATACTACACTAAAATAAAACATCAACGTTTATGTAGTCTAAATAATTCAAGTATAAAAAACACCAAAATTGTAGAGAAATTATCTCTTTAAAATGTTTTCTCACATCTTCACTTAATCGCAGTTGAAATAAACAGTGGCAAGTAAAATATTGTTTGATTTAAAATATAAAGTGTTTTTATTTAAAGGAGATTCGAGATCGCACTTTTAAAACACCAATGATCATGTTAATTTAAACGATATTGCTACGTTATGCGAAAAAGATGGCGGATTGCCAAAGGGATTTACCATGAACCGCGCTTTGTTGTAAGATTTGTGTAAGCTCTGGTAACATAATGTTGGTATAATTATGGTATATTAGGTCTCGACTCGATTTGTAGGTAACATATTTTATTTATTTAACATAAAATTTGATTCTATTTAAAGACATCGATTCTTTTTAAAATATCTATGGTTGGTTATTCCACCAGAGGTGAGCCCTTGGCGCATAAGTTAGATGTACCTACCGATTCTACAAACGAAGTAATATCTAACCAAACGCTTTCTCCTATGTTCGCGGTGCGCTCAAGCGTGGGTAATATCATCGCTGCCTACACTGTACCTCCATTGTTTTCTTACTTCATCATCTTTTTATAAAATCACAAATTACCATACTATAGATTGTATTACACTTTTTCACATTAGATCTTTGAAACATTTGTATTTTTAATTATTTCTCTTTTGTCTCTTCTACTTCTCATTCACAGTCAATACGAAGGAGATTTCCATTAATTGCTGGCTTGGCAAAACCCGGATTATTTCAATGAAAACATGGAATTCTCTGTACTTTCCCAAGTGAAAGATTGTTTCAATAAAAACCTACTAAGTACTTACTAAAATAACTTGGATATTTCAAGAGCTGAAGTTACTTTAGACGATAAAAAACTTAATAGTTCAAAGGAGCTCTCGGTTTGGTTGGTTTTCCTCATATCAAAAAGGTCGAAGCGATCAATCGGATCAACAAAACACTCGTCTACCCATCGTAATTTGTGAAACACAAAGAGAACAGGCTCCTTTAGTTTCGTAGAAAATAACAAATTCAAGTGAAACTGTTTTGGTGACACAGTGGGCGCGGCAAAAATAATTCAATTCAGGGGTCATACTAAACTTGATTGACAATGATTAAATAGGTGACTTTGTGAATTCATTACCAAAACTACAATTTAATCAAAAACGATGTGTATCGATATTACAGATAATAACATGGATAAAATTTAGAATAAACAACAATATCGAAAGTATAATACAAAACAATTTGGCATATTAGCACCTATAGATAGCATATCAGATAAAACAATTGAACGATAAGCCCATTCGATGACGGACTGACTGGAACAGAGCACTGAAACTGTGGAACTGGTATAATACTCCCAATACGATGTTACAAATACAATCAGTTGTAATCAGTTCCGATCACAGGGAGCACTAAGTGACACGCTACAAGCCCTAAGCACGTAATGTCATTGACAGCGTGGTCAATCAACTTGATACTGCATAACGCATGTCGACTGACTCATAATTGGCGCAGTCATTGTTTAGACATAGTATTCATAACTCTTGAGTACAAAGTGCCTGTACCCGATTCGTTCTTTGCCTATGATTGATCATAGCGTGATCAGATGCAATCGACTAACAGATTGCTGTAATTCGAAACATGTCGAATGTTATTCTGTGGTGAGGGTATTGGATTTTATGAAAAATGTTCCCAGTGTCCTTTATTTTTGTTTGTTTATACGTGCCGCCTATATGGTGTTTAAAAAAATTGTAAAGAAACAATTGTAAAAATAAAATTTACCCTCATAATTATATCAGATACAAAACATCATTATAGCTATACAAATAAAGGTAAAAAATATAACTGAGAAAACAAAGCTCCTTAGAGTTTACATAAGAAGTCGCATGCAAGAAAAGTAAAAGCCGTATCACGTCCCGACTCCCACATTGAAGCCATTTAATTTAAGACCAAAATGTTTTCACGCATCTACCCTGACAGATGGGTAACGTGGAGTGACGCGTGAATGTAAGCGAAGTCAGCGCTTTTTCATTCATAAATGTGTGTATTTTAAACTAGACTGTATTGTTGATCGAAAACTTGGTAGTGTTTTGTGGATGGAAGCGCTGCAGCGCTGTGGTGGAGGTGACCGCGGGCCGCATGTCCGGACCGTTATGCGAACATATCTACTGAGTACCGACTGTGAACCAAGTTTAATGACTGACTGCACAACGCGAACCTGAATTTTGCTCCACGGAATTTCGCTGCTATTCTTATAACGTTTTTTTAAACAGAGTAGGCTCCCAGTGTTCCCGCTGGCAAGTTTTTCACAGAAATCTATAAAAGGCCATTATTAGCAAACGAGTAAATAAAGTATCAAGTTGTCAATGTTTGTAACAATAGCGCAGATAGAGACATTAACACAATCTAGCCACGATTCGTTTGACATACCTACCATAGTTATTTTTCTCTGAAATCGGTTATCGTTAATTTTATTTACTGGTTTCTTTAGCAAATCTGTAGTTGTTGTAAATTGTATACATACAGTAGGCTTACTTTTGGTCTGTAACACAAGATTGTAGTCTGTATTCCCGTTAGCTTTAGTTGAACACATTACATATGCCGCTTAGGATAGCGGCGCTTGGCTTCGCCGGGCCGAAACTCTACTACCGTGACTTGTTGCGGCACGGCGTACATCGGATGAAGCTCCGGCGCGAGATCATGGCGGCATGGAAAGAGCGGCTATCGCAACCCAGCGCTGGGCACGCCACAATAGCGGCGGTAAGTCCCTTCTTTGAGGAGTGGCTAAAGAGGCGTCATGGCGTCCTCACCTTCCGCTTGGTGACGCAGGTGCTCACCGGACACGGTTGCTTCGGGAGTTACTTATGTGGATTCAGCGGGAGGAAAAGCCTGGGTGTCACCACTGCGAGGATCGCTCCCGGCCCTGGTTCAATCCATGGTCCGGAGCGAGGAAGCATGGGAAGCAGTCACCTCTTTCTGCGAAGCAGTTATGCAAGCGGAGGAGGTGGTGGGACGCGCGAGGGAGAGGCGAGTCTCAAGGACCTCACAGCCCTCGAGCCCCAGCCGCCGCAGAAGACGCTCCGGGCGTCGGGAGTCACAGGGTAACTCCCAACCACCGTAGGCGCAGGCCTGCGGGCTGCGAGTAGGTAATGGGTAGCTCGCCGCCAGACTGAAACCAGGCCCGTGTAGACGGCGCGTCGTGTTCCACGCGCGCCTCAAAGAATGTCAGCAAAATACGTTACCGCGGCCTCGGAACACGAAGGGCATATGATGGAACACGGATAGGTTTTAGTCAGTAAAAGTTTGACACACCCTCCCGCTTCGCCCAGAACGGACACCAGTCATTGGATGATCTCATTGATCTCCCATACTTAAAAAAAAAAGGATAGCGGCTCTGATAAAGTTAACTTCTGACTTCTCCCTTTGCTTGATTGTATCACATACAGATTCACACAATTTAAAATTAAAACGTTTTATTAATTTTCTGTATTGATATAAAATTTGAAAATAAGAATCCGGATTCCGCCGTCGCAGTGGACACTACAAAAACTACAGTTTTTCTTTTTGTCTAGTTTCTGTAAACAAAACTATTGAGATACTGTAATTGTTCTATAAATATTACACAACCTTGAAAAAATACGATCAACGATTGTTGTACCTACCAGCTCAGTTAATTTACTCTGTTTACTTTGCTTCCCCACGTAAAAACTAATTGCAATAGGTATGACACGATTAATTGACATAGGATGGACAATCGGCTCGTTATCAATATCATGACTGTTTAAACCGCACGGAGAGCGTTGACTGAACCTTATCTTATCGTAACACTAAATAACGTGATACAAAAACGTGTATAAAACCTTCCAATCGTTTTACTCCCTCAAAAGTTGAAACCAGTGATATTACTGTCGATAATTTTATGATACCGATCCGCAAAAATGTCAAAGATATCAGTGACATTTGACTAGGTTATCTCGCAAGGACGCGGATCATATTACAAAATATACGAACCTACTGTATTAATGTATACTATCTAATTAGTTATTACACGGTTATAAAAATATTTTCTATTCCTGTTAGCGACAAGTGAGTTCTATTCGCGGTTTTCCCTCCGCTAAATTACAAGATGAAAAAATTCCTTTCACCAAAGAGATGAAAATACCAACCAACCTACATAGATTTTAGTTTCTTGTGGCTTCAAAACAGAGTTGATATGTGTCAGTTTTCTTAAAATCGCGGTGTTGATTAGGTTCTTTAATATTTTCGCCTGATTTTGGGTTTTTGTAAGCAACTGATTTACAGAAATAGGTAGCGGTAATATGATAATTATAGGCCATGTGAGTGTTTTTACTAGTGTCCGACCGAAAGTTCGGTTTCGGTTTCGGTTTCGGCCAAGTTTCGGCCAAAAATCAAGTTTCGGCGGCAGTTTCGGTTTCGGCCAAAATTGGCCGAAACTTTTGCCGAAACCGAAACTGATTTCGGAAGTTGTCGTGCACGCTCGCCTAACTTTGTTTCTCGCGGCAACGCTTTGGCGGACGCTGGCGGCCCTGTTCGGGAATTGTCGTGCACCGTTCGGATAGCTCTCTAGCAACACAACTTACTCAGTGCGCCCGACGCAAACATACTTTAGAGGTTATGTTTTGATGGAACTGTTTACATGTAAGTTTTTGTTTCGTTTCTGTACTTGAATGATTTATATAGTTAAATATTGAGTCAATAACTTTGTTTTGCTGTTATTAACAAATCAAGTCACATGTAAAAAAGAGATTATAAGATTGTAATAAGATTTCAAAATACCAATACTTAGTATTAAATGAAACAGTAACAATTAGTGATTTGATTATTGATAACTGATAAACATTTTGCCATGAGAACTTAATTTGAAAAAATAATAAAAATATTACTAATATTTTTTATATTGTATTAAGTAAATAAATGATTACAACAAAATTAATATACTGTGTTTCCATTTCATGTTCTAATTAATGCAGAATAATGGGTAAAATGCAGCAAATTTCAGTATTTTAAGGAATTTTATACTTGACCACGTGAGTTTCGGTTTCGGTTTCGGTTTCGGCCGAAACTGAAGCCGCGGCCGAAAGTTCGGTTTCGGTTTCGGTTTCGGCCGGAAAACCAGTTTCGGTCGGACTCTAGTTTTTACACTAGCAATTTCTCAACACCAACACCTTTTCGAGTTTCAAGCTACTTCCATACCAAATTTCATCCAAACCCACTTAGTACCTTCGAAGATTACCGCTTTTAAACTAACAAATAAACTTTTCCGTTTTATAATATTAGTATTAATAGATATTGTTATTTTATAGCACATATTCATTATTTATATCAAATATATACATATAATATTATGCTTATTTATCCATAAGTGGTTGCTTCAGTATTGAGCTTATTTCATCCGCTTAAACAACGCTCAATCGCCCACTTAATCAGATCTAAGCTAAAGTAATCAAATAAATTATAAATAATGATTGTGTTGTGTCAACAGGACACTACAGTCTCTTTTTTTAATCCGAGCTCAACGTTCTCGCGAACGAAGCCGTTTTTTTTTTTTTTTTTTGTGTGTGGCATCTCGCAGGTCAACCTCTCAGGTTGTCGGCTGCTTAACCGGGCTTGCCTGTGGTTGCATTAATTAATTAATTAATTAAAGCCTCCAGCCAGGGCTTATTAAAAAACTTACAAACTAGGCGACTACACGCTGAGGGCACCCCCTGTGGGGTACGGACCTCGGCTTAGGGCGTCGCAGGGGAGGGCAGCTAGGGACAGGCTGGATCATATCATTATTATTATTAATAAGGGAATTTAAAGCTACTGGCTCAGCGACGCGGGCTGGCTCTGGCAAGGGTCGGGGTGGACTATTAAGGGGACGTCGCGGCGGGCCTCGGCGGCGAGGACGGAAGGACGGTCGGTTTTTGTGTTTGTGTGCCACTGTACTTGTTTCCCTACGGCTCTCTTGGAGCAGGGTGATTGCGTCATCGGGAGTGACTAGGGTATGCCTTGGTCGGCGAATCTTAGAGATACGCGAGGGTTCGTATTGGGCGGCCGATACGATAAGGGGATTCCTATGTTGGATTGAAGTTTCAAAGAAACGCTTGGAGACGCGTTTCATGAACTGCTGGATGGTGGGCATCTTGAGGTCTACGTGAAGAAGCTCATTTCGAACATAAAAGGGGGCTCCCGTGACTCTACGGAGGAATCGGTTTTGGAGGGTCTGCATCTTGTGGAGGAGGTAGGGCTTTGCGTGTGCGAAAACAACGCAGGCGTAGGTCATGATGGGACGGATGACCGCGGTGAAAATACGCAGCTTGCACCTGAGTGATAACTTGCTGCGAGAGCTAAGAATGAAGTGGAGCCTACCTAGAGCGAAAGCGGCGCGCGAACGTGCCTGCTTTATGTGCTCAGCGAAGGAGAGGTGTCTATCGAGGACCACGCCTAAGTATTTGGCTTGCTTTTCCCAAGGGATCGCCTTGCCGTACATGGTAATCGGACGGGGGGAGGGTGGGTTTATCCGCGGTTTAGAAAAGAGGACTGCCTGGCTTTTGTCTGGATTGACTTCGATTCTCCATTTCCGGAACCACTTGGCCAGAGTGTTTGCGGAAGTTTGGAGAATGCGAGCGATGGCATCGGGTTTAAGACCGGTATAATAGATAGCCGTATCGTCGGCGAATAGGGCTAGCTGGGTACTTTTATGCTTGGGAATATCACTAGTGAATAGCGTGAAAACGAGGGGGGATAGTACGGAGCCTTGAGGAACTCCTGCACGAATGGGATGGGGGGAGGAAAGCTCCCCCTCAATTCGATAACGAAAGGTGCGATTCGATAAAAAGTCCCGTAGGATGAGCACGAGACGGTCAGGCACGCCGAGTTGGTATAGCTTATAGATTAAGCCATTATGCCAGACTGTCGAACGCTTTCGCTATGTCGTAGAATAAGGCTCCCGTTATTGCGCCCCGTTGGAAGCCGGCGCTGACATGTTCTACGATGCGGTGGACTTGTTGGATACATGAGTGTTCGGTTGATCTGCTCATTGGGTATTAGACTCTTTGCTTCGGCAAAATCTTTGAGCCGCTTATATATAAGCCTTTCATAGATTTTACTGAGGACGTTGAGTAAGCTAATGGGACGGCAGCTAGACGGGTCAGACTTGGGCTTGCCTGGTTTGGGAATACCTATGACGGTGGCCTGTTTCCAGGTTGCGGGGAACATATTATTGCTCAATGCGCCATTGAAGATGGCAGTCATTAGCACTATAAGTTGGGCGGGGAAAAGTTTGAAAACCCTATTGGTGATGCCGTCGGAGCCAGGGGCTTTTCGCGGTTGGAGACTTTTAATGATATCCTGGACCTCATCAGGAGTGATGGGGGCCAGTGGATTATCGGGATCTTTGATGGGCGGAAGGGAAGTTCTACGTTCGACTTCGGCGTTCACCATATAGAGATGGGCTTGGTCTACTGGTTGAGAGCTGGGAGAACACTGGGACTCTAGGCTGTTGGCTACGCATTCTGCTTTTTCAGAGTTATCGAAGGCGATATTCTTATCGGGACGAATGAGAGCAGGCATTGTGGCCTCTTCAGTGGATCGTAACTTCCTCTGAAACTGCCAGAAGGCAAGATGGGTGGGCTCAAGTTCACTCAGCATCTTGTCCCAGCTCGCATTAGGCTGCTCGGCAATGCGTTTCCTTACAGCACGCTGTAAGTTGCGCATGTGAGCTTTGTTTGCGGCGCAGGGAAAAGCGCTGTACGCACGATGGCTGCGTTCTTCTCGGTTATCAGATTCCGTACATCAATTGGGAGTTTCCAGCGGTGGTCTTCCGCTACTGGAACTGCGAACGAAGCCGGTTCCCGAGCTTGTATTAATACGTAGGAAGGACACAAAGAAACGGAATGGAGTAATTAATCAAAACGGTGAGTATTTTAGTCTAGCAACGTTTGTATCTTCGCTCTGCCATAGGTTATTTAATTTATAAGGGTTGAATCCTATTATTTGGGGTTCAGATAGACATGTATAAGTACCTACATAAATGTACTGTCAAGGTCTGGATGGGCCAGACGGCCTTGGAATCTGTGCGTGGGAGGTGAAGTTAGTACTTTTCTATCAAACGATGTTGAACCTAAGTTACTTTATTATTTAAGTCTAAGTTACTTCGGAGATTTAGGTCAAATTAATTGAAAATACTCTCGAAATTACCGACAATTTTTATGAACATCAGAGAAATAGTTTCTTACTTGGTTTTCTCGTAACACAACGTAAAAATGTTGGGATCGTCCTGAATCATCCTGGATCGTCAGTAAAACTATCATTTCTTATATTTGTATATGTACAGAAACATAGCTGTGTTGTAAGAGCCCTGTCCGTTTAATACGTAGTAAATATTAAATAAGTAAGTCAATAAACTTACATATTAATGCTGAAAATATCTTCAAAATTAACTTAAAATGTAATTAAAGCAGGCGTTAATATGTTTCATTGTTCTTTCGCACCAGAAAAAAGGTAAATGGGCACTTCAATAAAATTATTACTTGAGGACCTATCTTAAAAACGTCTCATTTTAATTTTGATTTACTCTTTAAGCTTTGTTTGTAGCACAAAGGCCGATATAACGTGATTAATTCACATGTTCACCTAATTTAAGTTCTAACTTGGGTTAAACAGTCAAAATTCAGTGCCGCGTAAAATCAATACACACACAATACACCATAATTCGATTGTAGATGGTTAACAACCACAATCCCTTACAATTATTTATTTGAAAAATCTACCCTCTGCATTATTCGTATCTCGCAAGCGGTGCACGGCAATATGGAACATAATGCGCTATATATAAAGAATTTTATTGCGGGACGAGGAAGTAATTTCGCGCCAGAATTAGGGGCACATTTTACTGGCCCTGCGTAACTTGGAAGTTTGCCTTCTAGGGGATACGGCGCCATCTAGTGACAGAAGTTACTCGATTAATTACATCTTTCACCCCTTACCGAAATCGAATGCGTTGAAATTACAGAATGGGGACGTTAAACAGAATCATTTTGTTTATGGATTGAGATTGATAATGGACACTGATTTTCGAATCTATTTGGGTGTGTGCAAGTCACACACAAAGATACCAAAATCATAATTATGATACTAAAGCGTCTTCATTAGGTAATTATGTAAAGCAAATTCATTTTCTAACAAATAGCTCTAATTTGCGTCGGCCTGATTTATATCCTTCGCCACGTATAGCTAAAAGTAATGACTGCACAATGCATACTGTAACTGTAGTCAGTTTTAGCCCTGAAAGAGCTTAAAATATTCAGCGCGTGCGGTATCTAGCTATTCGCGGGACCGAATCGAGTTTTTTACATTATATTGGTAGCTTGGTAGTGAGAACTACCTCGAAAATTCTCCAGGACACGTGTTTCTGTGTTAATGCACTGTTGTCTCGTAATATTTTTTAAACAATAAAACATTAATAATGCCGGTAACATGAGCGTATAAGAGAAACTCAGGCTCCCTCATTAAAATGTAAATTGAAGCTGTATTTGCTGGTAATATCAAATCTAACTTTATTTACAAAGGTACGACGCCTAGGGATAATAGATGTACCTATTGAACAAGCTTGGATAAGCATATTTTGGAATTTAAGTGCTTCATATACTTCTAATTACGTCAAAATAATTTGCCCAGCCCAGACTAAATCAAATATTTTACAATAATTGCACTCTTTAAACAAAAATTTAAAAGGTGTTAACAAATTGACAAGAAACTGCAGTAAGAAAAGCGCCAAGTTCGAAAAGAACACCTATTTGCTTTTGATTTTGTTATTCATTTGGTGGGCCGAGGTCGCGGGGTGGATTCACCCCACCCTGTAGGTTTACCAAAAATTTTCGTGTGAAATTTTACCCTCGCGACGTTTTGCCCTCACTGCCGTTAGGATTATGCCGCTGTCTCGAAACATTATGGCACTTGCGCTCTTTTATGTTATTGTCCATTATTTTACGTATTGTTATGAAACGGATTTTGACGTAAGTGCACTCACGCGGAATGCGTCAAACGTTACGTTTTACATCTACGTATTGATTAACATTGTTCCAATATAACGTTAGTACATTTCATCTTCGTTAACCGTCAACTTTAATTACTTTGTATTAGTGTTCAAATACAGTGAATTACTGAACATAATCTACTGTAGTAAGTGACCGAAATCCGGACCTGTCCGAGTGCGTCCGGTTCTTTGGTTACTGCACGTCCCCCCCCCCCCTCCGCACCGAAGAGTGCGCCATGATACCCGTCCGCCGCTTTTCCCGTCGTGCACTACCCGTTGCCCGTCAAAATACCGCAACATTCTCGCAGCCCGCTTAATTCCGCGTGAAATCGGCGCAATACTCGCCCACTTTACGTCTTGCGTCTAGATACATACAAAATGTCAACAAGATAATGACCGCCAATAACGAAAGAAAGTGAATGAGCACTTGTTTTATTTTTTACTGAAACTAAAACGATTTCTGTCGTTGGAACAGTTACAACAGCGTGGGTGGTGGTAAAGCAAATCATTCACATAATAGGGAACTAATTGAACCGAGCTATGCTTTCAAAGAACTGAAAGTCACAACCTGAAGCAAGTGAATTAAACTACAAGGTCGCTAACAGCTCGTTACAGCACTACCATGTGACGTCATCATTACGCGTTTGACATTTTACATTTTCGTCAGAACTTTGTAGGATTGGATATACAAATTACGCTTTAATACGTGGTAATAAGAGTATATTTATTTTAAGCACATTAAGGCGTAGGCAAACGGTTCTACTCTGATATCACTCAAACTCCAAATATTGTAGATAAATTATTGCGTGAGTAAAAAATTCATTCGATGGACGGCGTCGCCGATTGTCGCTAGAGGTCGGCCCACTTTTAAGTAAGCATTTTGTAGGTCGTTTATTGTGGTCATTTCCCCAGCGTGAAGCAGCCATGTAAACAAAAGACAGTAGGTGCACGCAAAATAAAACGCATAAAAAATTAATGTCTTTGGACTTGCCCCTTTTTCAATACTTGTTTTCTTTTTTTAGTTTCTTATGTCGTGCCAAAGATTTCGCTAGTAAAAACTATGCTATAATAGTAGGTACAGAATTCTACGATTGAATCAATAACGGTAACTGAAATCGGGGACGGCAGTATTGGGGTTTTTAATTATCACGTCTACTCCTGCTTGAAAATTCTTTAGTTTAAAAAATAAACTGAGCAACAATGTTCAAGTGAATTTTAATTCAAATTATATCATTAATTAGTACAAACAATTATATGCCTATTAGTTAACGTCCTGATCTGTTCAATAAAATCAGACTTTTTGTAACTAGTAATGATTTAATCTTGCTCAGGTGATGTAACAGCATAAAACAGTTGGCAAGAAAAATTATTGTTTAAAATTTCAGTTGCACCGTTAATTGAAATAATTACCTCCATTTTAATGTCATTGTGGATTTTTCCAGAATTCATAAAAATCCATCGTAAATCGCAGGGCATATATCAAGGCTGCATGAACTTAAAATACTGTAAAAGAAAATGTGTTGTGACAAAACATAATGTACCGTACTTACGCAGTACGCACCCAGCCTTCGCAACACGACACTTTTAACTAAAACGATATTCAATACTCGTTTGCCGTTTCCTCCTCCAAATTGCGGAGTAATTGGACCAGCAACGAATGTGCTACATATACGAGTTGCTGTTCGTTTTTGTGATTGCTTTTCGTAAGTACATGCTGCATTCAAGGTTGCAACTTTTTGAAATGTGTCATTAACAATTTTAATTGCAGGTATTGAGACATGAAATATGGTCTAAATTGGGGCAAGTTATATGTTAAATCATTTTAACACAATGTGAGGATATTAAGACATGTAGTTATGTATAGGTATCCAAGTCTACAATGGACTGATAAATACAAGTGATTTAATTTCAAGAGCTCCCAGACAAGATGAATTATAATCTATTAAGAAGTGATGTCATCATTCAAATTCCGCTTACAATGAAAATTCTGAATATTAAAATAAACAAAATTGCTATTTCAAGCAAATTTGCTTTTGCAATATTATTGTTTTGAGCTTTCTAGTCTCAGTGAATAGGGCACCATAAATAAGTTTCACCGTTTACAACGAGGAGACCGATTCGGAGATGATATCATCGTATGAATTGTAGCTATTGCTTACGGTACCATACCTCACACACATCGATGTTGAGCTATTAAAGTATTAATATTAAGCATGATTTAGTTTATTCACTATAATTATATATAACTGAATTTTTCAACATTTGTAGGAGTTGAAGTTGGAACGGGTAATTTCAAAATTTTATTTGATTTAATTAAAGAAAGAAATGTTGTTAAATCTAAATTACAATTATAAATGCTAAAGTGTGTATCTTTGTTTTGAGAGGGAAAACGGACCAACCTACCCAACAAACATTTAGGCGTCAATTAGAGCTTGTTTTAGAACTTAACGAGATATACAGGCCCTACAGCAGCAACACTTACAACTTTTGGCAACAACAGAGCGTAGACAAGCAAAATATTTCACTTAGAGCTATATCACAGAGTTAGAAGGGCGACAACAGCGTGAGGTTAAAGGTTAAAGACATACAGCAGCATTTTTTAACACGACAATATGGGCAAAGCATCTTGTTTTATAGCTTTAAGTGAATCTTACAACTATAAGATTTAAATAAGAAGTAAGCTTTGACTACAACCTCCCAAAGTGCTATTCAAGCGATAGTAAACTCTCGTCAAGAAGTAAAAGTTGCACAAAAGCAATAGTTGCTGTTACCAGTTCTACAATGGTGCTCATAAACTTTTCTGTACCACCAAATGCCTAAAGAGGAACAAACTCTCTTATGTTACTTAAAGTCGAACAGTAGGAACATTTTTCGCTAAAATAGAACTTCTAGTGCTTAATGTGACTTCTGTGTAACTTTAGGTACAGTAATAGAGCTTAATACCACTTCTGTACCCCTAATTCGTTCACTTGTTGTTGATATTTATGGCGACGGAAATAAAAAAATCTAAAGCAGCCAAAAATGCTTGGAAACGTCGAAGTAGGACTGGTGCAAATACTCGTAGACGAAAAGAGAATATCGTAATCTTTAATACAAGAAAAAGTGAGTGAAGCGGGAGTTTTCTACGAAAATGTGGAACTGGGTTCCGTACATGATTTTCCAGAAAAGTGTGTGAAAGTGATGCTACAACTACAAGCGATCTTTACTACACACAGTTTAAATTAAAATACCTATCAAATTAAACGCAATATGTCAATCACATATCATTTATTTTCATCACAAAACAAATCAATTTAGTTTCTCTTTAAATGAATCATATTCAACAAAATAATTATTTATCACACATAATAAATCTAATTTTGAAAAGTTGACACTTATGATGATGACCTATAAAGCAATAAAATTGTCTGATAAAGGTTTATAAAATCCAGCTTAACAATAAGATATATTGCTATTAGAGCATAAGCAGTTTATTCCTTTCCCACCGGAACACACTATCGAATAAGTTTCTTTTAATTGCTCTCTAGCCGTTTTTTCGGAGAGTAACTTTTCTGTTTTATTTAATTCTTCAATACTGTTGATTAGTGCGTCACTGAATGGTATATCTTCAGCATGGGTTTTGGATATACCCAGCGAAACAACTTCAGTTTCATTAAGTTTGTTGAGTTGCGATTGCACATTACCAATTTGGACAGAAATGCTAGACATCTTGAGCATCATTTTTTTATTATATATAATTGTTGCCATAATTTTATCTTGTTTTTGTAATACCTGACGAATATTGTCGAATATTGTTGACTATTGACATCACTAGTCTTGAGTTTCTTTGATAGCAACGTTGTTTTGGCTTTCATACATCAAACAGAAGGTACCCAGAATTTCATCACCATTTGACGACTTCACATCAAAATAATTTGTTACGACTCGTTGACTTCATTACTTACAGTAATTATTGATGACGATGTGTTATCAGGTACAGTAAAGACGGATTGGTTGTGAGGTTCTCCATATACGGGGGAGTTCTCATGATCTGCATACTGAAAAAAAAAACTTAGTAAGAATCAATGTTTTGTATGTATTTTTGAATTTTCTATTCTCTTTTTTGGTCAGCACTTTCGCTGTAGCCATACATACCAATTGTTGCTAAGCACATTCATATCCTCTTCTTTTTGGCTGGATTGTTCACTATTGGTGACTCTTGTCTCTTCATTGGTATCTGTATTAGCCAATAAAAACCCTAGTTCCCTTTCAGCTTCCTCACAAGTTAGAATATTTCTTCTTTTTACTTGACACCATTGATTTAATATGTCAATGCTTGACACTTTATGTCTTGTAATCAGGTTGTGGTAAGGTGATTGTGGATTTCACAAGTTTTAATGCATTGTGTTTAGGCCATTTTACTACACTATTATGTTCCCATGGCAAAGGAGCAATCCAGTGCATGTTTTTTTTTTCTCAAAAGTTCGTACTATTTTGTACGGCATTCTGAAATTAAATTTATTAACAGAATATTTTAACACCTAATTATACATATAAATACAATATATTAGGTTCGTTGCATGTGGCTCCAGTCGCATTCCCCCCGTTCATATAAGCCCATATCATACCTACTACCCAGATAAATTTGATCAAATGAAATCCCTAACAATTTTATTCTATTCTCTTGAGAAAAAAATACTGTTAATAGCACCATATCACTTTTGTAGTGATATGGTGCTATTAACAGGTTTTTTTTTGTAATATTCTTACCTTGTCCTGCATTACATTTAAAGTTTGTATGATGTAGATACATCACTAGATTTAGTTATGGTTTTGGGCAGTTACTACGGATCCCTAAATTCATTTGCCCACCATGTTTAGGTTACGAATTGATTTGACTAAGGTTAGAAAAATATACGAAAACATGATGTAATTGAAGTATTTTGCATCATTGTGTTCTAATACTACTAGCACGATACCTTAAACTATAATAGGCATCTTTTTATTAGATTATTTGATTAGTTTTATGATCCTCCATATCTAATAAAATATTTCTTTTCTGTAAATAGACAACAGACAGCGGGCGCTTGAATAATTTGTTAAAAATACATATACTTACTCACAATGTACTTGCCTTCGCAGTAAAATGTCAACTACTGTGCCCACTAAGTTGAAACTAAGAGATTACTTTGAATTTCATTTTCACAAACGAATGGCGGCGTTTTGGATCACTGTTCGCACATAAAAACAAGAGGTTAAATTATGTTGACGAAATAAAAAAAATATCATTAGAAGTTAAAAATGTTAGCACTCGAGGCCGTTTTTATAGCTTTTGAGGATCTATATTAGTGCTCAAAGCGGTAATGATCACCTATTTGCCACCCTCTTATCACTTAAAACTATAGGGAGCGACATTGTAATTCTACCGTACCGCTAATGGAGTTAATTTTCCCCTATTTACCACGTTTTTATCCCTTGTAGTTTCAGTTATGGCTATTATAGCTCTTTTATTGTTTTATTAATAATAATAATAATAATAATAATAATAATAATATTCCACAACTTTTTCACACAACGCCATCTAGTCCCAAACTAAGCAGAGCTTGTGATATGGATACTAGACAACTGATAAACATACATATATATTTCTAAATACATACATATTATAGATAAATTACACCCAGACAAAGAACAAATGACCGTGCTCATCACACAAACATTTGTCCTAGGTGGGAATCGAACCCACGACCTTGCGCATAGCAGTCAGGACCACTGACCACTATACCAACGGGCCTGTATTATACCTCTTAACCCCTTTTGGTAACTCTGCTTTATCGCCATTAAACAACCCAAGGTGATAAAAAAGTGTGCCCAATTCGGGGGTATAGTAGAGTTATAGCGCGCTCTAACTCCGAACGCGTAATACTTATTTATAACTATAGGATCTGATTAGTGCTCTAATAGATTTGCTATAACTCTTGTATTAGCGCCTAATGTTAGTTGGGTATTGACGTGGTTTTTGGTATGGAGTTGAAGAGCTGAAGACTGTCTGAAAAATACGTTAGGTATATATAATTATATTTATTTTAATTAATTATAACTAGCGCAATAAAGGTATGACGTGTGTTTCTAAAGATCTGATTATCAAGAAGTGTTTCCCCGGTTAAAATCAAGGTGCTAAAATCTCCAAATTATCATGAAAACAGACATAATTTATCACGCGAGCGAAGCCAAAGAATTAACCTAGTAAAACGATAGCTAAGCATAAACTACCGCATGACGCAGGTCCTCACCGGACACGGAAGTTTCGGGAGGTACCTGTGTCTGATGGGTAAGGAAGAGACGCCTGGGTGTCACCACTGCGAGGGTCGCCCTGAGGACACAGTCGAGCACACGGTGCAGGACTGCCCAGCTTGGGCAGAGCACCGACGTGTCCTCACGGCGACAATAGGCGGAGACCTCTCGCGCCCGGCCTTGGTCGAGGCCATGCTGCGGGGCGAGAGGGAGTGGGAAGCGGTCGCCTCCTTCTGCGAAGCAGTCATGCTTCCGAAGGAGGAGGCGGGCCGCGTGAGGGAGAGGATGGCGTCCTCCCTCCAGCCCAGCCGCAGTGGTAGACGCCCACGGCGTCGGACGTCGGCCGACGATCTCCGGCCACCGTAGGCGCGGGCATGCGGACAGCGAGTAAAGGGCAACTCGCTGTCCGACCATGGACCATGCCCGGGTCGACGGCGCGTCGTGTTCCACGCGCGCCTCAAAGAGCGTCAGCAACATGACGAGGCCCCCTCTGCAGAGGGCCGAAGCCCGCCGGGGTCGTGGGACTCATCCCGTTACCGTGGCCCCGGTATGTAAAGGGTTATTGAAGGAACACCGTGGATTTTAGTCAGTAAAAGTCTGACAGTCCCTCCCACCCTGCCCGGAGTGGGAGGACTTATTTGATAATTTTACCACGCTAAAAAAAAAAAAAAAAAAAGCATGCATAATTTTGTCCAAATAAGGGCAAAAGGCGTTACGTCCACAGTGCTAGAAGGGTATGTAACCGATACTGGACGGTGCGAGTACTCGCTAGTCGCATGTTATTACGATATTTATGTGCCGAGCACTGCCGAGCTGCGATCACGTGCATACGTGATACACATCATGAACAGACTTTATATATAGATGTGTCTCCATTAACCTCTTTACAGCTACTTTTGAACAAAGAATTTTATTTGGAGATAGATTTTACTTTCATATGACGTAATTTTTTGAATACTGAAGTTGTGATGGTTTGTTTTCGACAGTACTTCTATGAAATAGACTTTCTCTATACTTTGTGGAAAAGTGCAATTAATGATAGGTACCTAAATGTGCAAGCTTTGTAAACTGTCGACAAATAAATTACTTTTGTAAACAATTCACTAACGACCATTAATTACTCAAATATTTCCTAATCGTTGTAGGTATTCAAATAACAAAAGGGACGGAATTTATTTGTTTGTGCATGTGGTAGAGGTTAACTGGAAAACGACTTATCGGATTTATGTGAGTCCCATGACATCACGATAAGCTATCGTTTCACAGGACCGTATGACAACAATAAATACTCAGAAGGACTCATTAAAGCTTTTATTTTTACTATGGTGCGGAGTTATTAGAAAGTTGTCCACTTGATAGTCGTTGTTTTGTTCAATAAATCTACACTAATATTATATAATATTATATAAAATTTTAACTAAACTTACATCAAATTAAATAAAGCAGCACAATTGTTTTATTTTGGTCTTATTATTTTTTGTATGAAACAGGCGTTTTGCTTGTTTTAAATATACTATTAATGGAAAGAAAAGTATATTATACGAAGGAGCAGAATTACATATCAAATTGCCAAGAGACGTTAAAGAAATTCAGTCATTTAGTTTATTAAAAAAAAATCAAGTTTAAATTTAAATAAAACAAATTATAAAATAACTAATTGCTATACAGTTGTTATCAAGAAACGACATTTAATTGTTCACTTACCTACCTATTAGTTTCTCTAGCTACATGTGGGTAGTTAGAAAAAAGCATGAGAAAAGTATATTCTAACTGCGACAAGCTATTTTTTATGAGTACCTACCTAGCTATTGTCCGTATAACAGTATTAATGTATTTAGTAGAGGTGCGCCGAATGTAGGTTCAACCGAATACGAATGTCCGGCCAAATATTCGGTCCAAAATGTACCAAACCGAATATTCGGCCGAATCATTCGGTTCAATTCCGGTAAACAAGTTTCATGCATTTTATTTAGCGTAATATAGTCACTTATTTTTTAAAAAATACTGAATTTGACTATATACATAATTTAATACTTGTGTTTGTTCCTAAACATAGTAGGTAGTTACTATATTATATATATTTTTTTAAATATATATTTTTTCTGAAAAAAGTTTTACTAAAAGCAGTTTTCTTAAAATTGTTAATTTCATTTAGTTTAATTTATCATTTGTAAAAGAAAAGCAAAAGTTTATTTGATTAATTCTTTTTTAAAATTAATTGTTAAAGTTATCTAATCTTTTTTTATTTTGTTAATAAATAATTCGTATAAACAACTAAAGAATTTTCGTAATCGGTTCAGCCGTCTTTGAGTAATCGCTGATCATAGATACGCGTCGAATTGTAAACCTCCTCCCTTTTTAGAAGTACGGAATAAACCACAATTATTTAGTAATTAGTTAAACTTACTGTTTAATAAAATGTTCTTTTTTAAAATATTAACAATAATTTAAATATTCGGTTATTATTCGGCAAGTCAACCGAATATTCGGCCGAATACGAACATGAAAAAATATGCCGAATGTACCGAATACGAATATTCGGCCCAACTTTCGGCGCATCTCTAGTATTTAGTATTAAGATTGACTTGTACTTCTCTCATAATTAGTGAATTGTATTCTTTTTGAGAAATAAATGTCTTAAACCACGGAATCGATGAATAAGGTTGGAATGGTAATGTGGGCGTGGCGAGCGCGCCACATTTATGATACGAAAATCATAGCTCGACCGATTAATTCATTCACCGCGTTTAGTGCGCTTCAGATTACTTCGGAACACAGAGCTCTGCTTTAAAATGCTGTGTTGTGCAATTATAACCTGTAACACAAAAAGTCAGACCGCAAGTATAGAGCGAGGAGGTATATCTTACTATCGGTAAGTCGAAAATAACATTTAATTACAATTTTATTTGTAAAATCATTAAAATATTCTGATCACTATGAAATTCCGAACATTAACAACATTATTGCAACAAGTTACAAAAAATATACATAGCCCGATGTGTACTCGCTTAATCAACGCAATGACCAAGTCCGCTTACAATGTACTGCATGCGTTGCGACCTCCACACTTCAACCATTGACGTTTCGTCCTTTGCCCTGATTGGCCGTGATGCACGGCGCATGTTTATCGACAGTGAGTTACAATCAGTAGCAAGCTCTCGATTTAAGTGTGTGTAATTTATTTGAGTGCATAATTCGCATACGTAACGGGCCTCTTGCTTGTACTGGAGCTAAAAAGTGGGAGACAAGCGGCTACACGCGTTCTCATACAAATCAGGGACTATTTCCTTTCTAACCTCTTCTATCTGTTCTGTGTCTTAACCCGTATTAAAAGCTTCTGTTCTGTTTATTTATATGAATTTAAAATATCTAATAACAATGCGATCAGTCAGTAGTAATTACTAGTAATAAACAGTCATTAAGCTCTTTTAAATTATATCTGGAACTATTCAGAACAGTGAAAATTACATTGTTTTCGGAAACCTATTCAATATAAACAAATATCAAGTTTCCAAGAGATGCTTTATGCACTGCACTACCTATTTAATTCAATACTCCAATTATAATCTGCAAATATCTGATTTATACACATTATAAATGTAAATAAAATACAATTAGGGTAAACGTGCAGAGCTGATCTAATGATTAGTTATTAAGTGTCAATAGCCTAATGGATAAGGTGTCAGACTTGTGATCGAGAGGTCACGAGTTCGAACCCCACCCATTACACTATTGCCGTGAACCCACTCCAGACACAAGCATATTTAGCTTAGTTGGAGGGGTTAACAAGATTGCTAGTAATGTGAATTCTACCCACATTGCTAGTTACCTTTAGTAAAAAAAAAGAAAAAAGTTAAACATGTGTGTAGCACTCATTAAAAATAAATTAGTATAGTTTTCATACGAAGTACTTAGAACCTACCGTTTGATGCTTAAGTAATGTCAATCATACACTGTTTGTTATATTTAAAAAATCGTCTGCTTGACAATGATAAGACCCGCAATGAATAGGGTAGTAATGTCAAAATGTATATGCGCCATACCATAAGGGTGCCGGAGAATCTGTGCCAGCTCTAACATAATCATGGCGCTGCCTGTTACTAGGTTGGGTGGACTGTAACGTTTTAAGGCTCTGGAGGCTCAACTATGGCATTATATCCTATCCGATGTATTTTTGTTACTTTTACAAGAAAACTATGTAACAAAATGTGCATGTAGGTAGAGGCATCATATTCGACTGAACTATAAATTTAAAAAATTTATTTTCAAAAAAAAAAACTATTCTGACGATCGCATTCATAATTCGAACGACGCGACGTTGAAGCGATGTGTTCCATTTGTATAGAACAGTTGCATTCTGTAATTGACTTTACTGATAAAAGCAGGCAAGGCCGCCCTGTATTGTGGGTGATAACACACTATCTGCCAAAGTACCTACCGTAATATGACTTGCAAACTACTAGTCAAATTTTTCTTTCTTTTTGACGCTTATGGAGTTATACAGCACAATTAATAATTTTATCTTAATTTCCTTGGCCCTTATTTCAGTTCAGTTATTTCGCTGTTGTGTCATATTTTATTTTTGCTCTTCTTTCTGTTATTGTATCTATGTTTATTGTGTTCATAGAAGTACGCCGAATTTTTGTTTTTAGTACAATTTAACTGTTTTCTACTACCTATATTATGTATATTTTAACAAAATGTCTGATAATATGGTTTATAAATGTTCTTTATAAAATCGACACAAGTTTCATATGAAAGAGAGTCCTATACAAAAAAGTAATTGCATATTTTTGTCAACGGAATTGGGCAACTCTATTTTAGTCGATATCAAATTTGTTCACGTTTTGTCACCGCTTGACTGTTCAATACGTTTATTTCGTCACGAATGAATTTGATAATTGACCACTTATATGAGAAACGATGAAAACCATTTACTAACTAAATATGCCATTTTTTTGAAAATGCGCGTTCGATATTCATGTTTGCAGTGAATATTGCAAATGAATGTTAATTTTGTATCAATTTAGCTCTAATAAATCCGTACTAAATTAACCGAAATACAAATTTTAGAGTAATTAATAAGCAATAAGCAAACCATTGCTTATAGGCGTTAAGTGAGTAAAACACCACAAAACTCAAGTACCGTTACTACAAAATAAAGAACGTTACACAAAAAAACCATTTCTGTATTACGAAGTATTGGAATCTAAACACAAGTATGCATAATCTGAACTTCGAGCATGGATGTATTGAGTTCTTATCGTGGATAAATAATGTTATTCGAGACGTACCTATGTGCGTTTAGGTACAAGATTGCACCGCTGTTGTGGCTGACAATAAACGGATAGATTATTACAATGAAGTGCTTAATGACAAATAAACATTATGGTAACATAACAAAACATTGTACTATTAGATTTCCACTAAATAATTCGGTCCTCAGCCCGCACCTGTGTTATTTGTGTGACCTAGATCTTTGCACATGCTCAGCGACAAATAAGTTTTTTTTTTTTAATATTCAAGGACATTACAAAGGTCGCCGAGCAACCTTCGAAAAAATTAAAGCGTGTATAAAATTCTTAATTACGAATATGTAACTCTGTCTGCTAGCTATTAAATCGATGGTTAATATTTTACGCCTTACCTACTGTTTAAATTATCCTAGCTTATGTTTGAGTTTACATTTCATTATGTTTATTTTCAACCGACGATAAAAAAGGAGGAGGTTATCAGGTCGACGCGTATATTTTTTTTATGTGTGAATTTCGATTACTCGAAGACGGCTGAACCGATTTCGAAAATTCTTTTTTTGTTTGAAAGGGTATACTTCAAAATTGGTCCCATTGTCACCAAGTCAGGATCTGATGATGGCATCCTGGAGAAATCGAGGGAACTCTTCAAATGTTATAGGCACACCTATGGTTATTTGAGTATTTTTTATAGTAACTTGTGTAGTTGCATTCGAAGAGCACCATTTATGAAGTGGACCTGATGATGAAGGCCACAGATGGCCACTGAAACTTATCAATATATAAGTAAGAATAATAAGTATTTCATGTGTTCCGCTTCGATTACTTGAATGTGGTTATTAAGCACAATATGCTCGTCACAATGCATATCGTGAAGTGAAGCTGATGGTGAAGTACCAAGAGAACTCCTCAACAATTAACGGCCCAACATTTAGGCTCTTGTAACTAGGTAAATTAAAAATCGACCAACTAAAAAGAGTGAAATAAAAACTTTTTGCCAAAAAATTAAACCGACTTCCAAAAAACATATTTGTTATTTCTATGTATTTTCAAGACCCTTTTTGATAAAAAGTCACCCAGACGTTTTCAAAATTATTCTTTTACGCTGAAATAATTAATAGAGCCTCCTAATACAATAAAGGCGTGATAAATTAGTCCCCTTGCACCACTTTATCATCATTTAAATCTACAATAACCAAAAAGTGGAGCGATGGTAAAGGCGAATTCAATAAATAAATAATGAGCAATATAGTTCGGTCGGCACTCGGCACACGCGGTAGGGCCGCCCGCTGTGCCTGACGGCCTGACGTGGAGACTGCGGAGAGAGCGGCACGGCCTCCGCTCATGTGACGTCACTAAGGTCGCCGCGCGCTTCCTACAACATGTCAAAATCGCTCGCTTTAACAACACTAGCAACGATCGATTACAAAATCGAAAACGAGTACTACCTATACAATTGGAATAATTAAGTAACTTCAATCAACTACCAATTTTAATCTATTTTTAATTCGCCATGGTGGCAGATTTCTTATCAGAATGAACGCTATCGAAATATCTCGCAGTTTTGTAAATACTTTTGTAAAAATATTATATTACCAACATAGCACAAAATTTCATCTTAATAACAAACATAAAGTTTTATCTTATTCAGCAATTTAATGCATAAAAGCGGTACATAATTCCCAACATAATATACATAAATAATAAGAATTTATCATGAAAAGAAACAATAGTGGACCCGCGGAGATCTTGCTGTGAGTCTCGTAAAATCATAATAAGGCACAAGAGCTGCATTGTCAATACTCAATAGGTAAAGTACATTACATCGATGTAACTCATACCAAATAAATTTGGTCTGAGCGATGCAATGAAGAATACAAGCACATTCCTCGATTCATTAATTGATACAGCACATATTGGTGAGATTTCGGTTCGTTTAGGGGAGAAGATACTTTCTCGGCTCGCTCCTGGAATTTTTAATGACAATGAAGAAATTACGGTATGACAATCCAATAATACGGCTCTTAACGAAACAAAATTTCGCAATCAAGCAACAACAATGGTTCAGCGTGCCCCGCTTGTTAAACGACGCAGACTGCGACCATACTTCATTAACCACAAGAACTAACCATCTATATTTAAAAAAAATATATCGAGCTACTTCTGTAACATTCAAACAATTTACAAAGCAAAACAAAGTTTTTGTTATTACCCGCAGCCCGAACAAGGTCGCCACGCGACCGAAAAAACTTAATTCACGTGCATTGAAAGATTATAACTTGATGCTACATTGTCGAACTGTTAGGCCAGCAATGTAACTTGTTTGCGCGAAGAATACGATCGAGTCGTACAAAATACGATTTAATTATGTAGCCTGGCTTTGTGTGGAGCTCGTTTTAGCGGAAAGTTAAGTAGAGACTCAAGTCGGCTTTGTCCCTCAAATAATAGCACACTCTCTGTTTGAGGTCCGTGTAGAAATTCTACTGCTTCCATATTGGCACTTGATTTAATTCTTCCATTTTCAGTTGACATACTGTCCACTTTCTTACGGTGGTGCGCAGTGTCGTCACCGCCGCGGTGATTGTCAACAAACGCAACGCTGCCGCTCAATGAAACGTGATTCGTCTACTTATTAGGCAATTATGAATCTTTTTTTTTTAACTTCGTTTGTTTGTGGACATGGAACAGAAAATTATTTTAAGGAATATTGCAGCGATGAATGTTGAACAGAAATTTGTCACCAAAAGTCCACATCTTGGTAGAGCAAGATTTGTGTACCTAGCAATGACGCAAGAACGTAAAAACAGGTTACGAAATCTTTAGATTACTTAAACAAGACAATGAAATGATAAACGTAACAAGCGTCGAAGCCGCATCAATCAATGTTGATTACATACACTTGTAGCTCTCGAGTTTATACACATTGTTTGAGCTGCGTCAACTACTTAAAATTTCAGTTGGTGATCGGCGTTAAAAGTGGAACGAATGCCTCTAATACGCTATGTAGAACTGCAGCATGGCGTATAATAAAGATACGTGTAGGTTACACACGCCTACCTATATAATCTCATTTGTGGCTGATTGGTCCAACTCGCTCTGAAATCACTAAAATAATACGTCGCGCGCTGTTCGCTACTGACGAGCCCGACGACGACGACGACGACGAGAACTTGCGAGTTACTGCGAGATTTGCGAGATCGAGAGCTCGAGAGGTTGAGAAACGGACATAAATGCGCTCGCCTGCGAGCTGCGCTTTGTTGCTCAGTTTTTATGTTCAGTTTCATGTCGATGAGTTATAATTGACGCAGTTTAATAATGATACACACGGCACTGGGCAAAGCCATATAGAAACGTTGCGGTGAATTAAATTGGATCCGAACGACTTGGACCTAAAATCTGTCCGTAATTGAATATGAGATAGAGCTTTATATCATAATCTTCTTAAACTTTTTCCTTACGGTATGAGATGCTTTAATGAGCTGAGTATTTTGGAATTACTTCTAAGTACCTACCTACTTAGATACTTAAATTAAATTAATTTAGTTTTGTTTGTGCATGGTTTTTACATAACTGAAAACAGGACTTTGCATCCCTTTCATGTTTTAGGTACTATTAAAATATAAAAAATACAGTTTAATATAAGTCATACATTGTACCAATCTTTACATTACCTATTATTCCTATCCTGTTATTCCTCAAAAAATTTGGTCACCATATCGTTCCACACCCGGTATATTAATAAAATATGATATTCTCTCACAAGGTTTTCTTCAACAGATTACAATTTAGTTTCCTCTTAAACATTGAGGATATTCAGTTCTTCGCGGTGACATTGATATAATGATAAGTAAATGATCTTCCTGCTAATAGGAACCGGTTTACCACGCATGGCTGTTCTAAGGCCTTATTTAATACGGCAAGTGTAGTTTGATTTAAAAGATTATTTACAACGAACTTGATTTAATTATGAATTGAAGAAACTGATTATAATTACTTAGTAATTTTTTTTGCTCGGTAATAAATATTGTTATATTATATTATGCGGTTCTTATGTATATATAGTTTTAAAGTCAAAATTCTCACTCGATGACATGTTTATTTCTAATGACTTGAAAACAGTAATTATTTCTCCCTATTGCCAACTTAATGATTGAGTTACATATTTGAAACAGTATAAAAAGTAACTGGTAATTAGATAAACTAGCTCTAAATTATTACTGAGAACTACGAACCTAATGATTAGTGGAACACAAAAGAGATTACTGCACTGCTAGACCACTTTGATAACAGTAAAGTGTTCACCTTGACAGCCGGTAGATGGCGGGGTCTGGCCCCGAAACATTAAAAGATAATCACGAAACGCTTCTTTGTAATGTTCTTGGCACGGATCGATGACGTCACACAACTTATCTAGTACTATAACATATTTTGTTTAGGAGCCTGCGTATTAATTCCATACTAAATTAATAAATGCGATAGTAACTTTATCTGTCTATCTGTGTGTCAGTTTTTTACCTCTAATCGCTCTAACTGCTGATTCGGGACCGCGGTATCTCGTAAGAACATTCCCATAACCACGGCAGGGAGATTAGCACATACGACAAACATTTTGTCTTCGCGTTGTATCTTCTCTTAAAACAATAAAATAATTTTCACTCGGGTGAAGCCGCCAGCGCCGGCAGAAGTTCAGCGTTATGAATGATATTCCAGATGATGTGAGCCGACACAAGGTCCTTTGGCAACGCTTTAAGGCACGTGTATATTATGTTATACTATCTGTTTTCGATTAAGCCTTGTTTTCGATGGGTAAATCATCAAATGACTCCCCCGCTGTGGGTAGGACGGAAGGGACTGTCAGACTTCTATTGATTAAGAACCCACCCTGTTTTTTCAATTGCCCTTTACGTTCCAGGGCCAGGGTACCTCGTTAGCACATTTTCCCAACCCTAGCAGGCAATGGCCCTGACTGGCCTCGTCAATACTTCTGACTGCTCTTTACGGCGCACAGTGATCTATTTCAAAAATGTAGGGGGACGAAATTATTAAATGCTGAAATCGTGAAATAAAGGTATATTTATAACATTATATAGTATCGAAAAATCGTTTTCACATAATTTGACTTGGTAATTAATATTTTATGTACTTTGTTACATCACTCCTCATCTAACACAACTTCTGGTTCTTGTAAAAGAATAAGTACCTCAATTGGCATTATATGTTTTTGTTTTACAGGTAATATTCTGATGTTAGATAATACAGGATCTGAAGAAATGAGCAAAATTTTCATTAGATCTTCATTAGTTTGATTCCTGGTAATCTTCCTGGTGTTATGCTCTCTGTAATATCTGACATCTTTGTGGTGACTTTCCTCTGCGTCTTCTCCAAGCATACCAATTGGCAACAAAAAGTTGTTGATGATATCCTTGCCGTGTATGAGAACCTTATGGACTGTACAATTCAATATAAAGCGTGGCAGTATCTTTCGCATATTCTGCAAATTTGTCACTGTTAATTTTGTACGGACAGTTCAATGTTTTTAAAATGACACTAAATCTTTCTATTAAAGTGTAATGAAATGATGTAATGACAAAATATTGAATAAATCAATATTTTTTATTGATTTAAAAAACACTTTTTAGGTACTATAGAAACCGGCAATCACCGGAAAAAGATGTATATTTTTGTATAGCCAATAGTCCCTGCTATATAATGGAATCGAAATGATAATGTACTAATTTGTACTTTTAAACGTAACACAGTTCAAACTTAGAAAAGTTAGTAAATTTCAGTACATTATTAAATATATATTTTTTTATAGTATAAGTTGATCTATTTTATTTTTGTTTATATACCAATAAAAAGTACAGACCTTCCTTAATGTGCACCATTTTTTTTCAATTTACAATTTACACTGATAACTTAGCCAACTTAACTTGAATAGGAGCGCAAAACAACGATAAATCAGTCTTGTTATAATAATTTAGCTTTCGAGATAAATTTGAAACGGCATATCTATTAAACTACTGTCTGTATAACGGTGATGTTTTAGTATAATGTAAACAACTTACCTTCAAGTCTTAATAAAATGATTTTTCGAACTACCGACTCATTGACCAAAAATAATTATGGGACGCTAACTTTTAATAATTGATCACTGTGCGGGCGGCGTGCGGAACACGACGCCCGTCGACCCGGGCCTGGTCCTTACCAAACGGTGAGCTACCACTGCTTATTGTCCGCAAGCCCGCGCCTACGGTGACCGAAGATCGGCTCATGATCCCTGACGACCGAGGCATCTCCTGCGACCCTTATTTAAAGCCCTTAGAAGATGATACAAAAACATTCTATGTTTGTCCCCGAGTATTAGCGACATAATGGTAATGTTACTAACTCTACCTATATTACACAAATAATAAATGATCTAATTCTTGATATACATATTAATGATCAAATAATATAAAGATACATCAAAATACTTTTATTGAACGGGACATCAAACCTTACTAAATAAGTAAGGTGGTATGAATGTCAACTATGTATAATAACATCTTTGATTTAGTGTAAATTACTCCGTCCTACTATGTTATCTCCATAACAACTCAAGTGTCAGATAAAGTGGTTGAGAAACTAGAACCAAGTCCTAGTTGTCTTCGGTCAGTAATTAGGTTCTAATACGTATAATAATATAGGTAATGTTCGAACTGATTACTAGTCCCATAAATCTTTTCAAAAAGGATGTGGGTTGTTATAGAATACCTAGTAACTCCTGGTCACTTGGTACAAAATAATGCGAATGATAAAACACGTTCTAATGCATTGAAATACTTGGATCCATTCAGACCAAAAGACAACGTAAACGATACTAATATTTTAAAGCTGAAAAGTTTGTTTGTTTGAACGCACTAATCTTCGAAAGTACTGGGTGGATTTGGTTGAAATTTGGTATTTATTTTATTTTAGTAAGTACAGAGACAGACTACAGACTTAAAATTAAGAATTAAAGCTCGAAGCTTATAGTTATAGACAGGTTATAGGAGGTTATATCTGAAAATTAAGTAGCATTAATGAAATGAAATATTTATCTTATAAATTGGTTATAAATAACACTTTTACACGTCATGTTTTTTTTGCGTGTTAAGTTTAGTTTAACTAGATGAGGCCGGTATTTCCTAACTGACTTAACTGACAATCGAAACAAGCTCAGAGGTCATAGTCTCTTTTAAAGTCCATTCAATTTGTATTTGTACAGTATGAGAAGCATGTAGGTCCATATCTGTAATATCTGTAGTGTTCTTTTGAGGAAATTACCACGCAAATTTGAGCGGACCTGTCCAACAATTTGACGAACAATACCAAAGTAAGGACATTTGGGTAGGCCACACAAGTACTCAAACTGCTTGACATCATTAAATAAATTGTAGTGAAAGTAAAAACAACGAAGAAATTATAACCTACATAGTCATTTACAATAATGAAATAATGATATATAAAAAAAAAAAACAAAATAACAATACTTGACAAAGCAAATATTTTAATAAATAAAAAATAAATCAACAATCAACAGTTTAAAAATAAAAAAGGTTCACGTATATCACTGAAACAGCTCATTCCCAAGTCTTCTTGTCCTCAATATAATCTATAACTGTGTAAGCTTTCTGACTAAGCTATGTCAGAAACTTTATATAAATAATTTGAATTTATTAATACTTAGTTTTTGAATATGGCTTATTTTGAATGGAATTATACACCCAACCTTTAAGTTTATTTTTCACTTTGTAGTGCAGTAGTTTTTTTTTGGAAGTTTTGAAGTCGGTTCAATTTTTGTAATACAAATATTGTGTAAATGTCGGCGGCATTTCCCCAAAGTAAGAAAGACACTATGAAAGTAACTGAAGTAAACTAAACGTGCTGTTTCGATATCAGTTAATCCACGTATTTTTCTAACGGCATATGCTACAGAACTTAGCTTTTTTGACAATTTATCTATATGGGGGCCCCACTGAAGGTTTGCATCCAAAGTTATGCCCAAGAATACTGTGATATCTTCGGGTGTGGTATCTTATTATGTTTTTATCGTGATAAATTCCACGGAAACGAAGCTCTACGCGGCTGCTGGTGAGTATAATATAATCAGATCGCGTCAAAAATAGTCCACCTACATAATTCAATTCAGTTTCTGTATACTTTAGAACTCCTGTCTTAACTTAGCTAATTACTTTCGTTGTGTCGTAAATCTTACTTTATTACGTGTATATCTCGCTTTTCTATGGTTTCCATAGTTAAAGCTTATTATGATTAATTTATATCTTACTTGCTTTTCTTCTCTTGTAATACTTATGATCTTTACAATTTCAATGGAACCAGGGATTCAGGGATACATGCACTCATGCATGTCACTCAAGATGTAGTCGTAAAAATAATTTGTAACCCCAGTTATCCAGCCAGAGTACTCTAGTTACTTAATTATGTATTCAAAATTATTAAATTATTTATTGCAAAGAAAAATTACTTTGATGCAAATGACAGGGCCTAAGCCTGCTTCCATGATCAGAAACATGAGCTAAGGTAACTTCTACTAAATTGTACTCTTGCTACGGCAATGGATTGTTAAATTCAAACCTTTCTGTTTGTTATTACTTTTTACAGAACTCGAATAGACTCGAATAGTAGACGCTAATTGGAGAATATTGGTTTCCGGAACGAATAGAGGTGGAAAGTTAAACAATATTGTTTGCGATATGTTTTTCTGAATTGAAAAAAGATCTGGTAAAATGAAATAATTATTTCGTTGCATGAAGTAGGTAGATATAGACTGAGTTGAAACAAAGACATTATACGGCAGTCATCTTTTTTATATTAGCCATGCGAGTCTTTTTATGTTTATTTATCATTTGCGCATCAACCTCTGAACAGATTTGAATGATATCTAACACACCGATAGACTCTTTTTATGCTGGTTCCCCTTGATATAAAACACGTTTTACGCGAGAATACCTGGGGGCTTTAGTCAAAACTTCAACCAGATTTATGAAGCTAACGATAGTTCACAAGTACTTAATGGTAATAGTCTGTATCGCAAAATGGAATTTCACCCATCTGGAGATGAACAAGAACCCTTACAACAAAGGGAATGTGGATTTTTTACTTGAACTACTACTTTTATTAAGTTTTTTTCCGAGCTTAACTTTTCAGTTTCCACGGAATATTCCGTAGCGTTATTGTTTAGCAGCTTTTCAGTGTCGGCGTCGACTGGAAGCGTCGCAAATGAGTTTATGGAGAGAATTTTCAGCAATTTAATTAACATATTTGGTAATGTGTTATTAGTGAAATTAATACACACTACATAGTTTATAAACTTGATCAGGTTTGTACTTATTTTGGCTTCAGTACCCTAAAACGACTGAGGTTAAAATCAAAGATGACCTTTGATTTCAACCTCAGTCGTTTTAGGGTTGTTAACTTTTAAAGCATTTTGCAATTGTTTCTATGACATAGGGATTTCTTATAAACGTAAAAACTGTTCTACATTGGACGGATACGTCCAATTAAAGATTTGATTGAAGCGGTTTTAGCAGTTTTCAGCTTATTACCGCTTACAGCTAGACTGATAAAATAAAAGTACACAACAGAAGGACTGGATATTATACTATACACTTTGATAGCTGTAAACGCTTGATGCCAAAAATAGTGTCAACACGATGTTATATTGATTCCTTTACCTTTTCACCAGAATTTGAGCTCAATCAAAAATAAAACTCAATGCATTAGCAAAATACTAGCTAGTATTTAATGCTAGAATTTTGCCTTTGTCAGCCAGAATCAAACTTGTTGCAAAAAGTTAAAAGTCCAACGTTAAAACATAATACATAGTATATTGAAGCTATTCATCATCTTCTATACTTATAATAAATCTGTAGAGAGGTCAATTCTGTACATGAAATATATTTCCAAAATAACTATCAGGGCGTGATTAGGGATCGATACTGATGCCAAAAATGCAATCAGTAAAATTTTTGTCTGTCTGTCTGTCTGTCTGTATAACCGTTATAGAAACAAAAACTACTCGACGGATTTTAACGAAACTTGGTACAATTATTTTTCATACTCCTGAGCTGGTTATAGTATACTTTTCATCACGCTACAATCAATAGGAGCAGAGCAGTGAAGGGAAATGTTGGGAAAACGGGAGAAGTTACTCCATTTTTAGGGTTCCGTAGCCGAATGGCAAAAAACGGAACCCTTATAGTTTCGACATGTCTGTCCGTCTGTCTGTCCGTCTGTCCGTAAGTCACAGCCATTTTATTCCGAAACTATAAGGACTATATATGTAAAACTTGGTAGATAGATGTATTCTGTGAACCGCTTTTCGATTTTAAGAGAAAATTTAAAAAACATTTAAAATAAAGGGGGCTCCCCATACATAGAACTGAAACCGAAAATATTTTTTTCATGAAACCTATACGTGTGTGGTATCTATAGACAGGTCTTTAAAAATGACATTAAGGTTTCTAAAATTACTTTTTCATAAAGTTAATCGTTTAAAAGATATACGCTTCCAAAGTGGTAAAATGTGTATCCCCCCCTCTAACTTCTATAATAATGAAGTGAAAAATTTAAAAAAAACCATATGTTGTAGATCTTAATGTAAACTTTCAACCAAAATTGGTTTGAACGAGATCGAGTCGGCAGTTTTTGAGATACAGTATATTTTCTAAAACCGCAAATATAACTTTGTAATTCATACAAATACTATGAAAAACAAAGTTATTTGGCGTAGTTGTAAAATTGTAAATAAGCTAGTTTTAAGAAATTTTTAAGGTTATTTGTGTTTTTTTTTTCAATTAAATATATTAAGTATATTATATTTATTATAGTTACCACGGAACCCTTCATGGGTGAGTCCGACTCGCACTTGGCCAATTTTTTAAGCTTCCGTCGCGTGTGCAACCTTAATGGTTAAAGCTACACAGAAATCATTTCATGACGGAAATGTTCTCCTTAAAATTATATAAAAAATATCCCACGACAGCATATGTCTATCTTTTATGGTTGACTCACAATAACACGTTTAACTCCCGATAGCTTAGCAGTTCGAAGCTTTTTGATTATAATATTTGTCTACCCTTACGTTTATAACACTCTCAGTCACCCCTAATTGAAAAAGTTAACATTATTAACTATTCCATAAAAAGAATCATATAAATCGGTATAGAAACACCAAAGTTATACATGAAATACGCTAATAATAAGCCATTGCGCGTGAATACTGAATCATGCTATAAGGATTATTTTTGAGAATCGGTCGCCGCGCTCGTCGCGTCTTGCGGCCGAAGGTATAAAATTTCGTTCTATAGGTAGTTAAGCCTCATGTGAACGTGATCTAAACAATATTACCAATACATTAACTTAATAACACACAAGGAGTTACACGCTGACGGAGTCGCGGGCACAGCTATTAACAATAATATTGTGAGGTTCCGTATTGCGATATTTTTCAACAGTATTATAGATTGACATATTATATTTTCCTACAAAATTACGAAAGTTAATCTGTCTGTTACATCAAAATCACTGAACCGTGAGGAAGGACATAGGCTACCTTTTTTTTTACAAAAAACGACGGAAACGCGGACGAAGTCGCGGGCAACAGCTATCTATACTAATAATATAAGGCTGAAGAGTTTGTTTGTTTGTTTGAACGCGATAATCTCAGGAACTACTGGTTCGAATTGAAAAAAACATTTTTTAATTAAATAGTCAATTTATAGAGAAAGGCTATAAGACTATACACATATCATTACGCTAAGGCGAGGGAGCGGAGCGCCAATGAAGGATGCTTCAAAATCGGGGTTAATTTTAACGTTAGCCCAAAGTAACTATTCCACGCGGACGAAGTCGCGGGCAAAAGCTAGTATGTTATAAAATAGTAAATACAGACGCTGGTATTGTATACAAAACTAATAGGATCGGGTTCAGGAATTACGGTTGTTCAATTGAACGGTTGACGGAGATGACTGTGGATGCAGCTATAAACGGAGTATCTTGAAACCACTTTTATTTACGAGTACTCTACAAATATTAACAATTTTTACTTAGATAAAATAATTAAATAAAAATGTATACTTGAAACTAAGGATACAAGTTACAGTCAATTATAAAGTAAGATATTTACCGAAACTACATTGTACAAAAATCTGTTTTCGGGATTAGTGTTCAGGCGTGAGATATATATAAATATATTTAGTGCCACTAATTATTTATTTTAGTAATCAAAATTTTAAGCGATAAGTTAAAGCAAGTTCCTGCAAATCAATGATAATATTAAGTAATATATTATAAAAAAATCAGTACATTGTAAGTATTTAAAGACAAAGTTTCATTTCCTAAAACAAAATACGAATATCACACACAAATCCCAATTTGAATCGCTAAAATTATAACAAATTCAGCGAAATAATTATTTGGAAACACGTGCAGCATTAAATTAAATGTTATAAACGAAACAGACGAAATTGCTTCTACTTATATATATTACGTTTTGTTTAGGAAAATACACGTTGCTTATTGCTTTTTTTCACTAAAATTGGAATAATACAAAACTGGACGGTAAGGTAAGCAAAGAACTCTCTAAACACTTTATGTTATTGATAAAGAAGAAAAAATTGAAATTCTCAGTCT
This sequence comes from Tholera decimalis, assembly GCA_943138885.2. Classification (NCBI taxonomy): domain Eukaryota; kingdom Metazoa; phylum Arthropoda; class Insecta; order Lepidoptera; family Noctuidae; genus Tholera; species Tholera decimalis. Next base: position 16,837,336 of record OW964559.2, read on the forward strand.
CGTTAGAATTTGTCCAAAGGTCGGAGGTTCAATGCCTACCCGTTACTTTTTTAATAAAAAGCTTGGTGCTATTGTGACGATTAACACGTCTCTTCGGAACGGGCGGAATACAGATAGCGACGTCTGTTCTGTCTAGACTACAGAATATGGATTCATCCTGCGTTGCTACATATCCGTCGGTTTCAATTTAAGCAAGTTTTGCTTCTTTCGGTTCTTTTTTCATAACTTTGGGTATGAATGAGTTTGGTTGGAATTTTGGATATGCTGACATTGTTAAGGAGGTACAAGGTTTTTTTGACATACCACCATCTTTTTTTTGCATTTTTTTATTTATTAAAATAACTAAATCCTCCAATTGTGCTGATTTTTTGCATCTCGTGACTTTTAATATGCTCTATTTAACCTTTAGTTTTGTGCGGCCTTCCTTTGTGAGATTTTATTGCCAAACTGCCAAAATTCAACGTTCCGTATAAAGTACGAATGTAGCTAACTTGACAAAAAATTCTATGATCTATTAAAATAATTTGTTTAACTACTGATATGAGTGACTACTAAACATTAGCTACAATTTACTTTTATTACTGCACTACCCTAATTAGTAATTTTATGTGAGTCAGGGTCACCCTTATATGAGGTGCTACTTTTAACCTTGGTGAACCTCTTTTCTTATTACTTGTATACAACCTCCTTTTAAACCAAAGTCACAAGTTCACTACAAACATTAATCATTCTTATTCGATGAAACCCTTTTTCATCGTTTTTTTGTTAGGGTTCCGTAGCCGAATGGCAAAAAACGGAACCCTTATAGTTTCGATATATCTGTCCATCTGTCTGTCTGTCCGTCCGTCCGTATGTCACAGCCATTTTATTCCGAAACTATTAAGACTATACATGTGAAACTTAGTAGGTAGATGTATTCTATGAACCGCTTTCCGATTTTCAGAAAAATAAGTTAAATAAAGGGGGGTATACATGGAAATAGAACTGAAAAAATTTTTTTTCATGATATTTATGCGTGTGTGGTATCTATAGACAGGACTTAAAAATGATATAAGGGTTTCTAAAACCACTTTTTCATAAAGTCAATCGTTTAAAAGATATAAGCTTCCAAAGTGGTAACTTAACTCTAAATTATTATTTTTTATTTATTTATTTAACTCAAATTATCAAATTACAATACATTTTTTAATTCTGCCAAACTGTAAAACAGTTTGTCGGCAGCTCATCTTGTATCATCCTACATAAGCATAACCCATATTTACAAAACGAATTATTTAACAAGTTATAAACTTACAGCCTATTACTTACACTAAACAAAAACAAAAGTGAAGCTTACATTATACATACATTTATAACCTTTTTCATGCTAATAAATAAATATTACTACATTATTATATTCTATATTATACATATATACAAGTTATCTCTAAACTGCTTATTCCTATGGGCACATTGATAAGTAATGCTTTATTAAAATGTTCTTATGACGTTTTTTGGTTGTAGCATATAGCACGATACCAACTTCTATAATAATGGAGTGAAAAATCTAAAAAAATACATGTCTGTAGATCTTAATGTAAACTTTCAACCAAAATTGGTTTGAACGAAATCGGGTCAGCAGTTTTTGAGATATTTTCTAAAACCGTAAATATAACTTTGTAATTCATACAAACACTATGAAAAACAAAGTTATTAAGCGTAGTTGTGAAAATGTAAATAAGCTAGTTTTAAGAAATTTTACTACGGAAAATTGGCCAATTTTTTTCTTTTTAAAATCGCTTCAATTATGTCTTCAATTTTGAAGACATGTAGGTAGATACATATATTCTTTTCTAATTTCGTACCGCAAAATATTTCAAATTCATTACATTTTATAACTCATTAACAAACAGTAACAAATTCTGAAACCGATGCAAGTAATTCTTGCTTTCATGAAGCAATAGGAAGTACTAAGCACAATAAATTAACAAGAAACGAGCTCTTAATACTGCTTATACTTACGTTGTGGAATAAAAAGCCGACACGTGTCATATGTACCCGTACTACGGTAGCGCAATGAATAATATTTCTTGCCACAGAAAAGAAATATGAGCCAGATAAAGTGTAATTACTTCATGTGCTAGCTTTGTATGTGTTACCAATTGCTGATCGTTAGTAACCGTGAACTTGGATGATGTTTGCTTTTTCTTTGCACTTATCAATGTTATACTTGTCAAAATATTGATGTCTGACCATCTCTCTTTTTGCGTTCGTGAGGTTATTCCATATATGAAGAAATCTATCATACGGCTGTTCCTGGTATAATAGTACCTGGAAGAGATTTGGTCCATCAAAGAATTGAATATGCAACGATGGGCAAAGTCGGGCTGTCAGCGGAAGCATGACGTAATCGATTGTGAAATCGTCAAAAATAAATGAAAAATATAAAAGCGCAAAATACATTGTGGTCGATCTCTAATATATCATAGAATAAATAAACGGCACTCGTCTATATTCTAAGGTAGTGTTTATTTCAGATAATACACGTTTAGAGAAACAAGAGACTATTGAGTATTAATTTTGTGAAATCCATTCTTTTTGGTTGCTGACATAAATTCAGGCATGGGTATTTTTTAGTATATCAAATATTCAAAATGTAATAAATGTATCGTAAGATATTGATATATCTAAAACAAAATTTTATATGAAGGTTCAAAATGAAGCTGTACTTCAAAAATATTGAAGACTATCATGAAAGACTCAAGTTTTTGACTCCTAAAGTCAAGTATAACATAAACTTAGGTCGTTAAGGTAGTAATAACACACTTTGTACTGGTTCGACACCAGCACGTAATAATAACCAGCTATTGAGTTTGACTTTTACCACTTGCAGAAATACTGGTAAGAGGGTAATAAATTCTTTCTCCGTCGATCATTGACAAAGGCTCGCCTTTGGCTGACTTCACGGCAATATTTAGGTATATGGTCTGGACTTTACTGAGGAATTCAATCAGAATTCTTTCATTTTATTGTTGCAGGTAATTAAATAATTATTTATATCTTTGTTTGAAAACCGAGATAAGAGAGCAGTGAGAGTTGTTATAAGCACGACTTACTAGCGACAGGTCGTGGAATCGACCCCGGTCTACTTCATTACTTTGTGTCATTTTCATCATTGCTACAGCTGCTTTGAAAATGGTGAAATAAAACGTCGTGCGGAATTTGACATATCCTAGGATCGAAAATTCGAAGACAGTACTCATCCACCAATCAGCACTGGGCCAGATGATGGATTCCGACGCATTCCCTCCATAGAGGGGAGGTCTGTGTACCAGCAATGGGAACGTTATAGGTTATGTTTATGTTGAACGTCTTTTATGATTTAAATCATTGTTCATTTTCAGGTAAGGTAATGTCTGTCTGGTTGTCTTTTTTTTGGGAAGTCAACGAATGATTTCTCCCGCTCAGGGTTAAGCGGAAGGGAGTGAGTGTCAGACTTCTACTGACTAAAAACCCACCCTGTTCCTTCAGCTGCCCTTAAGTTCCGGGGCCGCAGTATCTCGATAGAACATTCCCGCAACCACGGCAGGCAACGGCCTTATGGGGCCCCGCCACTGGTGCTGACGTCTGGTTATGTCTAGGCTATAAATTACTATGTGACGCAATTAATTTCGTTTGTTACCTAAGTATCAGAATATTAAATCACAGTATCTAACTATTAAAATCATAGTTACGAGTATTATATTGTTCGTTACCTACATTGTTTCTTCTCGTACAAGGTCCACTTAAAGTTATTTTCTCTTTTTATCAATAGCCTTCACTACAATCGTGTAGGTAGTAAGTGCTAAGGAAAATGTTTGTTTATTTAAATTGAAACGGCACAATGTGATATATGAAGACAAATAAAATTTAATAGCAGTTTTGAGACTCGTAGAGCGATAATCATGTTTTAATTATAAACAGACATCATAATTACAAATACATAATAATGAGAAAAGACGCAAAAATATGCCGTGAATTTATGTCGTACAAAACCGACTCAAAAACAATAAAGAAGCAATTATCTTAATTGTTGAATAGTAATAATCAGTAGTTAACCACACAAGTAAACACCATCATTACCGATGACCGTCCATTACTAGTAATTTAAATATTTATTGCGCCTGGCAACACTGAAGTACGGGTTGGTAAGAATCAAATCTTTTTGGCTTGGAAACTTTTTAGTAGGTATATCAGAATGAAGTTAGAGAAAGTTTTTATGTGAAACTTTGTAGAAATATATATTTCCAGCCTCATACTTTTCTAAAAAAATCTTGTTTTAAAAAAAAACTAGTGCCGTTGTACCAATTTGCTCCGTTGCAATGAGTTCCTATAACTCATTCGGCAACGGCAGCGGCATGCGGCAGCGTGAGATTAAATACTTAACCACTTACTCGCATTATACAAGTACATAATATCTATGATATTTAGTCATTTAAGTGTATGACATTATAGCCACATGCTTAATAGATATTGTCAATGTTAATTTCTCGACAACATGATCGCATACCGATTCGTTACGTCACGAGCGTCACTAGCCCCTCCGCCGTCTCCTTTGCCATATTCCCCCACCCCCTCCCACTGCTAAGTAGGTGCTTTATCAATCACTTGCGAATTACTAAAAAGTTTTTTTTTTGTTTTTGAAGGTAGCTATGTGTGTCATCCTCAAATGAGGTCAAATAGGTTTGAATCGCAACGACCTTGCTAGTAGGTACATAGTCGTAGCATATACCTATACCTCTAACACGAAGGTCAGTAGAAAATACTTACGAAAAGTAGGTACCTAAAATAAATGTTTGAAGCGATGTTTATGATAATTGATCGTCTTCATTGCAGCTAATCAAAAAGAACATCAGAATGCATTCATAAGGACTTTCATCTTAATAGCATTAACAAATTGTAAGTCTGTGCGCCGCTCCACTTCGACACTCATAATTATCAACGTCAGTTGATGCTATATCAATTAGTGCGTGCCAGATGCCTTTCCACAGAAAACCAGTTTCGGCCCTTTTTATCGCCGCGTTGAGCGTAACCTTTGTTTCTTCTAAATAACTGCTCTCTTTACGCTTTACTACTTGTGTTTACTTGTAAATAATTAAACCAAGTCTGATATTAGTACGAAGACTACGCATTTACAACTATAAAAAGTGAGAACAATGAGAGTTACTCATAATTCAATTACTACAACAAAATAAACCGTCATCAAGTAAGTCGATTGTGTCCGGCCGATGCGATGTAAAAAAAAAGTTTAGTGAAGCATTTGCCTACCTGCTAATTAGACAAAGAGCTCGCGATCGCCGCGTCAGTGACAACACGGTACACAAACATGCACACACTGACACATCCGAGATACGATGCGGGATGCGAGCGAGTCGGCTAGTCGGCGGGCAAACGGGCGGGTTGGCGCGTCTGTCCGCGGGCGGCTATCGACGAGCACTGGGTTCAGTGGCTGCCCGCAATGCACGCGGCATTCATCGGAGCAACGGCAGAACGGGCACGAGCGAGCGCGTCGAACAGCTGATGGGCCGGCTGCCTCGGCGCACACCTGTGTGCCGCACTCTCTCTTTCCCGCACGCCAGCCGCCGGCGCAGCGTCTTGCCCTGATATTGGCGTGACGTTACCGCCACATCGTCGCGCGACGCATGAACCCTGTGTGAACGACACTCATGTGCCACATTATCTCGACCAAATGTCGCTACTGCATCAGTCGCCACCGCCACCGACACAGCCGCCACAGCGCCACCACTAGCTGTTGCTAGGTCAATGAGATCGAATCCTCTGTCAGGCCTCACTGACACTTACGACTAGTCTACCGAGTGTAAAATGATGCTAATAGTCATTGTAATTTAACCACATGCTTATTAGTACAATTCCAACGGCCATTCAATTGGCGAACGTGTACAATCAACGATTTGCATTGTAAAAGTCTTGGAAATATCCAAATGTACAACTACAACATACAAGATGAATTAGCAGAATAAAAGTAGCCTTGCAGCAGTGAATAAATTCCTTACATGCCGACGTGCAATAGTACATACTGAGGCCAACCGGTAAGAGTCATTTTGGCAGATTACAATTTGCTTTACTTGCTAGCAGCTGTGAAAAACAAATTCATACGTAAATACACACCGTTTAATGTTTACAATTGTAATGTATTCTACAAATTATTTTTAAAGCTTTTTAAAAAAAAAATATTATTATGATAATAAAGTGTTTACTCTTCGCATGGGTAAAGTGTATTCAATTATTTATATTAAATTGAGGTAATAGCAAATGGCATTTGAATCTAATATACTGTTACTATGGAATTTTTACAATTAGTTTTTTTATCAACTGCTGGTAGGTGTCAGACTCCAGCGTCTCGTCGGTAGTAGGCCATTATGAAATGTTTATGAGCTTGGCTAGATCGCTACATTACATCTTACGTGATCAGATCACTGACATGCCGCGCTTCGGGACTTTCACAACTTTGCATTTAATTTCCAATTATCTGTAACCGTACGCTCTACACCTACAGTGTTCGTTTTTTTTTTATTTTTTTTTTATTAATCTGAACACATTTTCATATCAAAACTGAATAAGTCCATTAATCTGCTTCCCTCTGATCATTAGTTTCACCTTCAATATTACGGTCTTTTGCTAGACAGTGCTGTTTTGAACATCGCTTTGTAATGATTCAAATACATACAATTAAATCATAAACCATAACTCAAGAATTTGTTGCACCTTCGTAAACCTTTATAAAAATGCAAATGAACCCTAAAAGCAATAAACATTAAACTAATAAACAGGCGCTCATGTGCAACACTAAAACAATAAACACGTAAATTAGTGATGTGCACTTGACCGGACTTACTTTCCGGGATCACTCGACCGAACGTGCCGAGTGTCGTGTCGTTCAAAACTTAAAATTTCGGCCGCGACCGGCGCGTTCCCGCCATGACGCCGACGGCCGGGCAGGCGGGCAAGGTTGGCGCGAACACGCCGCCCGCCGAGGTCATTGTACACAGATTTTGATGGCCCAAATACCTAATACAGATAGCTAGGACATCAACTCCGTAGGCACAAACGCTTATTGTAGTTATTGGATATTTCCCATGGTGATGTCAGTACTGTGATTCATTTATTGTTAGTAATGCTCCACTTGCTAAACCTTAGAGTTGCATCACTTTTTAAAACTAAATCGTTACGCAACTTTTTATCCTTGTACTGCACGTATGTATCTTTAATCAAGACTTACTTATTCAATATTTAAAACTGAAACTTACAAATTTTGAACACTAAAATTTATCTAGAAAGTATTAATAGTAAAATTAATAGTAAATGTGATTACCTATTATGTTCCTTGACAACAGTCCGAAGAATGAAAGAAAACTATAAGCTAAAAGCTCTTACGTATAAAAACTTTATTATTCCAAATGTTTCTTCTAAAGTTTTTAACAGGAAATTTTGATAAATGTTGGGATACACGTTGGATAGGTCTCATTCATTAAATGAAGCTAATTTGTCCTCTAAAACATTACGACGGTTTCTCTAGCTTTCCGAAATGATATCCATGAATCAACAAGCTCACCTTCCTCAAATTGTCAAGAATTCAAGTCCCGTAAAAACCCCATAAACTACAAATGATATGACTGAAGTAAAACCGTAAAGAAAATACAAACTTTCGTACAACAGTATTTTATGAAATAAGCAACAGTATCGCCAAAACATCTGATTACATGACAAGAAAGTTCAAACCGAAATATTAAAAAGGTAAGTCTTTTTAATATCATAAAATCAACTTGACTTCGTGACAGATAATAAAGGGACTTAAGATCTTGAAAATTTCTAAAACAAAACTGTTTATTAAGTTCAGAACAGTTGTTCAAGTAGTGATAGATACGATAGTGAAACATGCGCACTACCGCGTCTCTCTGTAAGAGAAATTAAATCAACAACCTCAGAGTTTTTGCAAATTTAAGACTAAACTCAATCAGGTGTAATAGTTCCCTTAATTTTTCCAACAAAGGGATGTTATACAAGACAACGAAATTAAGTGTTAATAATATAACATCATGTTTAAGTACGAGTGTGTTTTTTTTAAAGTGTATTAGCATTACGATCTCTCCTCTCTCTTGAGAGGCATGTGAGCATGAGGCCTTTGAATATTTTCAGATATACATTCAACTGACTTTTCATCTGCTTTGCTATTTCGGTAGTTGAGATCTCAGAACAATGTAACAGAGTCTGTTACATTGTTCTGAGATCAACTACCGTTTAATAAATAGCAATAGGATAATCGCTAATTGCAAGACTCTTGCGAGACTCTCGTTTGGGCAACACTAATCTCGGTATGTTACAACGGTCACATGTCCATGGACCTGCCTAATCGAGCCGTGCGGCTATTAACATTTACCAAACTCCTCATTTATTAATTTGACTATACCTATTAATCCGTTCAGTGTTTTCATACTTGCATAATATAGTCTTGTTTTTTTTTTTTATTGATAATAGGTTCGCGTTTGACCACCATCTCACCAGTATTAGTAAACACTGATTCGAAGCTGATTTGAAGTGTAGCCGGATGGAGCTGAGTACTAGTGTGTTACATGAAGCGACTACCTATATAACCTCTACAACCCAGTAACTGAGTAACACTATTCGCCTGGGCAATACTTACCAGTTTTAGATTTCCTGCCTTCTAACTATCCGTAACGACTGTCAAAGATGTACAAATGACCGGTACCTACGCCTTAACGTACTCTCAGAGGCACGGAGGAGTCTCCATACGTTAAGATGGTCACTCATTCATAAACCAACCTCAGAAAGTGTTGCTTAACTTTGAAGATCGAACTTGTCATTTATTCATTTGACCATTGTACTTTTATAAGAACCCCGCGCTTTATACAACGTGTAACGGAAACCCCATGTCTATCCAAAAGGACTGAAGACAACATCTGGTATGGAGTCTCTATGCAAAGTTTCAGCTCAAAATAAGTGACTCACAGAATTGAAACCAAATTGTTGGTTTCGTATGTTTCTTAAATAACAAACGTGTCACAGCACTATGAGGGTCATCACTTTCCACGTCACTTGCCAATAAAACGAAAATTCTCTTCGTTCTTCTTAATTTGAAAAATTCGGTCTCTGGTATCAATGTATTGAAATTTATAATAAGTTCTACACATGTAGACATAGGATTATAAAACCCTTGCTATATCGATTGTTATCATCCAAAGAAGCCATGCACTTGGTATGTAGGTATATACCCTTTCAATTACACGTTGTATAGGTACCTACTAATCTATTGAGTTTTCACGCATGCATTTTCAATAGAGTAGAGTATAGTTTACAAATAATAGCTGTTATTTAATTTAATTTTTTGATCTATCTACTAAACATTTGCATGAAATGCTATGAGTTATTCGCTCACAGCATTTCCTGGAAACGTTAGATACTACCCAAAACATCTGCTGAGTATCACTGAAAACATTTGAAATTAAATTGTGTAAATGTTTATTTGTTATTTGTGCATATAAAGCGGAAAAGTTTGTTTTAATGCGCTAATCATCGGAAGTACTGGGTGGATTTGGATGTTTGGTATAGAAGTAGCGTGAAGCTTGAAGAAGGCTAGTTTTACCCAACTACAAAAGAAAGAGGTTATGTTTTAATCGTTATAAAATTCACGGGAGCGATGCCCCGCGCGACTGCTAGTTACAAATAATGTGTCCACTTAAGTAGACATAACTACACTTAATTTTCAGATTAACACTTAAATGTGTTTAACAGCGATTATATAATCTGAATTAGAAATACAAGTTCAAATTTTATAATTATTTAATACAAATGATTAAATATTTCTCTTAAATACTCAGAAATTGTTACATAATGAAGTTCAAAGGGACATTCAACTGACTAGCGATGTTACTGACATCAGGCCTGTTTGAAATACGCTCAATGCAAAAAAATCGTTTGAATGTCGATGCGGTGAATGCATTGAGGCTCCCATATCCACAATATGTTAAAAAAGCACCCACAAATAAAAGAGGAAACAAAAAAAATCGAGACAAACGAGAGTTTTGACGTTTTCTGATAGTGGATTTTTCGAACTAGTGCCCGAATTGTTAACCAATACACCAAACTTTTTGTTTCCACACCTCGCTGTGTAAATGTTGATGGGCGATAGAAAGCCGTACACAAACGTTGCCTGTCTCAATACCGAGTATGGAAAAATAATGCTAACCACAAACATATCTTCATCAACCCAGAATAAGCTATTTAAATTAACAGCAAGCTATTTTTAAAGAGATTTCTTACAGGTTTATTAAATTTACCTACAGCACACAGATCTCTATATCGCATTTAGCTATTATTTTTCCTCCGCCTTTATTACACAAGAATAACTGAAAGCGTTTTCCGTTTAACCTGTCCGTTTCATTTCGGCTATTATCTCAATATTATCGTCTATATTTCGTAACGAATAGCTATATAATAAATCGTGTTTGCTGACTATCTATCAAAATATATCTAATGTCTACCCTTCTCAACGGTGTACATAGTTTACTGTTTGTATTTCTTGATTAATATTTGCTACATTTAGTTAATCTTGGCTTATTTCAAGTTCATCCGTTTATCCCTTAAATCTTACTTATTAAGGTCTTGATCATATTCTGATACAAAGTGAGCACTCAATTTAAATTCTTCACTCCTTGACTAGGTACGTTACTGTTCCAACTAAACTTTTCACTGCGATGGAGTTTAGTTTAAGTTTCTTACATCATAAAACAAGCTTTCAACAAATTATAATTTCCATAAAACGTAGGTAATATTGCTTCAATTGTTACAACTAAAACACAAAACTGTTCACGTCATTATTTAGTAGTGATTGACAACGCGATTATGAGATTTGTTTAAAATTGACACAGTACTATCTGGGACGTATGCCTCTGAGGGGCAATTAATTATTCTACCTGCCGCTTGCCGACGCAGCCATTATGCACCGACTCGAACCCTTCCCCTCAATGCCTATTGTCTTTTTCTATAAAAGTATATTCACGCCTCTTACAAATCAACCAGCACGGATTTTAGGTAAAATTTTCAAAAGTCGGCTCATACTTCTTTGATAGTTCATTTCGTTTTAATCATACACAAGCCATTTTCATCCATATTCTTGTAATGGTTAGGTTTATAATGAAGTTATCAAGCTGTGTCTGTGTGGTCTCAATGAGTAGGTATCAAATATTGAATTATGTAGTACCATAAAATCTGTTTTATGTTGTAATAGGTTAATGATGAAATGAACCACTGCAACTATGGAACCCAACATTTTAATGAATTTGTACTAATGCTTAGGTATTAGATCAACATTAAAGACATATTTGATTAACTTTCCAAAAAAACACTAATTCACGTCCGATTAGTGGCTTTTAATTTGTGATTTCCCAAAGTGAGCGTAACAACATCATTACATCAAAAATGCCGGGAAATCTAAAATCTTCCCGCAATTTTCTAATTCAACGATAGCGATAAGTATATCGTAGTGATGTACACCGCAATCCTCGGTTCGTCGGCGCCCGGCCCCGTTTCCTCAGCGGCGGGGGCGGGGGAGGCGCGCGTGGAGCGCGGGGCGGGGCAGCCCCGCTAAACGGGATGCGCGCCTCCAATTTACATTTATGAAGTCCCGTAACAGATTCCGGGATGTTTACTTTCGATAATTAAAAACGTCTCAGGTGTTGTGTGAGACGCATAATAGAGCACCGATTTGGACGATATATCGATGATTGTGGTGCATTTATTAGCTGACGCTTTTTGTTTGTAGTATTAAAACGGTTAGGTGGTGCAAATGGGTTTTGTTTCCATACGGTACGGCAAAATATTAAATCGCTAATGAAGAAAGAAAATATATGTATATTCTTTGTTCATCAAATTAAAATAAGAACTTATTTCCATAAGCATTTCTATTGATAATTTATTTAAGCCGTATATGAACACACATCCTAACACCTTGTTTCTGGGAAAAGAAATATTGTTCCGACACGAATTAAAAACAAGTCACACACAAAAGATGCTGAAAACTCATTTCACCAATCACAGTTATATAACTCTGTTGTGACAATTTCTCACAATCATATTGCAGCCATTATCGTTCGGGCCTTAGTAAAATATTCTACCATTTATACCGTTTGAAACCTGATTTATATAAAGTTAACCTACGCAATATGATCCTCTGTCATATTAGACAGAGAAACAGACAACGTTTAAGACTTAGAACATGTACCTGAGCGTACTCATGGGATCAACGATTTATCAGAAAGGAAAATTGTAAGAAGAAATCTTACTCTAGAATTAAGAAAATTAATTTAAGCTAATAATGAATTTAAATCTCATATTTATAATTGGTATCCACTAAGATACAAAGACAATTTACTTAATTTTTTTTTTTTTAAATACAGAGAAACCTGTGGACACCAGTAATTTTAGTAATATTGTTTGTATGTTTGTGTTTTAATCACGCAATAATGTTGTATGGGATTTGGATGAAACAGCATACATGACACGTATAGTTTATAACTTGGTATAACACGTACTCTTTACCTAGATACCTGTATATCTTTTTACCATAAAATTTTGTTGACTTAACTGGTCAACAAAATTTTTGCACTTGTTATTAAAATTTGAAATTTAATTTGAGTATTTATGTAAAAACATTAAGAAAATCTTCTATTCCTGTAATACTAATAACTCAACAATGCTGTCAGCGCGTTATCTGGCACGGTTAACCAGCATTTCATACTTTTTTTCCAGTGGATTGCGTGTTTCGAGTCCGTTTTCCAATGTCCTGCACTGGACACGGAGGAAGTCAACGCTCCGTGTTTCACTGATGACCACGCCAGATTGTGGAGTGTGGAAGCCTATGTACATCTTACAAAGAAAAAATACAAAGTTGAATAGAAAATAAAAAGGCCGGTACACTATATAATTTGTTTTTGGCATTTTTATTTACGAACGAACAATAACCCATCAGTTGAAAAGGTGTAGCCTTTTATGTGGGTTATGTTTTCAACAGTATAAATTTGCCGAGCCTTATTCCTATCATGCTAGGGTTGGCTTTCAGACTAACCAATAACATCTGAGTACTAATATTTTACAAGGAGAGACTGCCTAACTGACGTCTACAACGCGTCATATTTCAGGCTTCTAAAGTATACGTCACGACTGCCAAAGATGTTCAAATGACAGCAGTTGACCCTGAGAAGGCTTCACTCAGGTCTTGTTGTATAATGAAATTTCTTACTTCGATGATCGAACTGCTCTGTCGTTATTGTTAAATAAGATACTCTATGATATACTCAACAGTGTAAAATATAAATTGTGTTTAATAACAATTTTTTCTAAATCCGATTTTGTAGAAAGAAGGCAGATTGACATACATATAAAAAATACAAAAGGGTTTTTTTTTTTTTTTTTTTTTATTTATCAAAAGAAAGTTTACATATTTAATTTAATCTAGAATCACATAAACCTCTCGGGTTTGTGTGTGATACTTTACAATTCTATTCATCCGTCTTAAAATTACTTATTACATACAGAAACTGTTTATGTAACACAATTTACTGGAACAAAAATGTAGGTAGGTACTTAAAAATGTTCGACACTGTTCTGTTATAAATTTGAGAAGAAATATGTTTTCAATTTATGTTTAATATTTTTTTCGGTAATAATATTATAATAATAATAATAATATTCCACAACTTTTCACACAACGCCATCTAGTCCCAAACTAAGCAGAGCTTGTGGTATGGATACTAGACAACTGATAAACATACATATATATTTCTAAATACATACATATCTACACTAATATTATAAAGCGGAAAAGTTTGTTAGTTTGTTTGTTTGTTTGTTTGCTTGAACGCGCTAATCTTCGAAAGTACTGGGTGGATTTGGATGAAATTTGGTATGGAAGTAGCTTGAAGCTTGAGGAAGGTTATAGGCTACTTTTTACCCAACTGCAAAACAGGAGAGTTATGTTTTTACCGTGATAGAATCCACGGGAGCGAAGCCCCGCGAGAGTACTAGTAATAGATAAAATTACACCCAGACAAAGAACAAATGACCGTGCTCATCACACAAACATTTGTCCTAGGTGGGAATCGAACCCACGACCTTGCGCATAGCAGTCAGGGTCACTGACCACTTTACCAACGGGCCTGTCATATTGTTACTGTTGTTGTTAAATGGTTGTTATGGTTAAACAAGCCAAGCTGATAAGAAACCATAAAATGAGGTTAGGTATTTAACAGTTTAAAAGGTATGTAAGTTTTTATTTCTAAGGATTTGTTAAGCTCGGAGCTCTGAGACTGTAGAAATAACCCTAAGAGAATATTAAGTCAAAAGGAAAAACGATGCCATAGTTTCGATGAAAATTAATACCTTACTAATTGATCCGGGATAACTTAAATTTTTCTTTATACTGTGCAGAAATCATATTATATAATAAATAATTACTCAACGAAGAATATTTTTTTTTAGTTCAGTATTGAAAAATATCCAGGTTGAAGTAATTTTTTGTGTAATATATAATTGATGCAGTAGCTGAACAATCGGTTGCATTGCTGCGTGTAACGGGTTTGATTCACGCATGGAACAAATATTTGTAAGCCTACAGATAGATAGTTTATTCCGGATCAGGGTAAGTAACTGTAAAACTCACCTTCGATATATGTAGAAGACATTCCTAAAAAAAATATATGCGTATAATTAATATATATTTTAACGAATTGAAATACGAATTTCCACAAATGAAACAGAACTAGATCTGTTTTCCAATTTCGCTGCTTCTAATATTTTAAAATGTCAAAGTTGGACCTATGTTTTGATGATTGTGAATCGATTAAGTTTCAACGTCAGATTAGATTTGAAACAAAGACCTAGATTAGAAATAGGACACTTTTAAACTCGGTTATATAGTCGTACGCGTAGAATAATTTTCAAAAATCGTGCAGGAGGAACCACTGACAAATAACTAGTTTTTCCATAACAGCTAGTCTAGGTTGCTTTGATCGTACATGCGGAGGCGAGAAGAAGCTCGATCGATGAAGCTATGACATTTAAAATTGATTAGATAACGTCTAAACCAGACTAAGGGATATAACGAACCACATTTATCTAATATATCTATAAAATGTTCCTTTTCACCTCACTTAAGGCAGCTGGCAACGACCTTGGGTAAGTACAAGGGACACGAGCTTCACAACCGCGCGTGTCAAATTCAAAACCACTTTCCATACTATTTAAACTAATAATCCGTATACCAAAATATTGGTGATTAAATTGCATTTGAGATGTTCAAAATTATATAAAAATATGCCGAATAGTACTGGTGTGATTGTGGTTTTTATGTCCGCAACTTTAATGATATTTTTTTTTGTGTGTGAGAAAATTATCAAATGACATCTCCCGCTGTGGGTAAAGCGGAAAGGCCGGGAAAGGAGTGTCAGACTTCTACTGACTAAAAACCGCTGTCCCTTCACTGCCCTTGCGTTTCGGGGCCGCGGTACCTCGTTAGAACATTCCCGCAACCCCGGCAGGCAATGGCCCTATTTTTTTTATTTATTTATTTGTCTCACTTTAATGATACTATCGACTCCATGTTCAATTTCAAAAACAAAATTATGAATTATTTTACCTATCCCAAAAGGCGCGACAATAGTCACGACTCAACACGACAACGTCGCAACGTTGCGACCACGAGTATTTGACCATATTTTTCTACAGTTATTGTTGTACCTAATTGATTTTGACGAAGAAATTGGATTGGAGTATCAGTATGGTTTCAAAATTGCTAACTACAAAACTCTAAAAAAAATGAACCCGTCAACAATTCCTTCATCGAATTATTGCAGAGGGTGTTTAATGGTCCAGGAAAAATAGTACCCGGAGGTAAGGGGTGATACAAAAGATGGTGGAGGGGCGACCCGTATTGAAAGACATAAGGAACCAAACACAAAGAAACATGAAAAGATAATGAACGAAACAATATTAAATAGTTTAACTGTTTGTGCGAAAAATGTAGTTGGATTAGTAATTGTTTATGATACTGAGTGAATTGTTTACATTAGAATACAATACGCCATCGCCATGCACTGCACGTAAGTGTGCATCGATATGTTAACTGTGCTACTCGTTTTATACTCAATAAGAAATGTTATTGTCTTCTTCTTACTTCACCTACTTCTTCTTTATAGTCAAAGTCTAAAATTATTCACTAAAAGGAGATTGATTTGCGACAGCTGAAAATATTCTAGTTGATTTTCATCCTAAGTTATCCTCCTCTACGTTTTAAACACTTCTATTCGTTTTTCTTTTAACTAAGTACCTGTGAGTCTACTCGTAAAGCTGGTTAAACGAGGTCGTCTGTTAATTCTTCTATTTTCTAGTTTCCTTTCGCTTTACCTGTAACAGTTACTTTTGAAACATTTTTATCTATATCAACCAGCATATTTATATAGAAATTAATATAAAAAAACTTTTTTGCAAAAAAATAAAACCGACTTCCATACCAAAACACTACAAAGCCAAAAATAATTTTAATTTCAGTAGTCGGTGTTATTGGTTTTGTATTTTCTTTTTTTTCACACCGCCTTCCGAAATTAAAATTATTTTTGGCTTTGTAGTGTTTTGGTATGGAAGTCGGTTTTATTTTTTTGCAAAAAAGTTTTTATTTTCGCGCTTTTTAGTGGGTCAATTTGTAATTAATCTAGTTATAAAAGCCAAAATGTCAACTACAAAAAAACTAAAAACGTGCGAACAAAAAACACAATATAGAGTAACTGAAAAGATCATCAAAGTAAATATTTTTTTTAGACTTTTGTTGATTTTTCAGAAACGGCTTGTTCGATGTCGATAACATTTTCATGGGACCATTTGGGAAGTATACCCTTTCCAACAAGAAAAGAATTTTTCAAATCGGTTGGCGAGCGACGGAGCTATGCCCGAACAAACATAAAAAAAAAAAAAACAAAAAAACAAACAAACATCCGAATTGAGAACCTCCTCCTTTTTCAGAAGTCGGTTAATAAAATAAAATTTATTTAATTAAACTATGAATTTTACAATGGCCATGTTTTAAGCCATAATAGTAGTGTTGACATTTTTGGAATATGTTTAGTTCAATCGCATGGAACCCGCATTACGACGAGTATACCAAGCGACTGGAGAGTGTACAAAAGAGGTTGCTATACCATTTATGCTACGGGGATCTTTGGCTAAAGAGCTAACTGGCAACACTGAGAGCTTAAAACACTATCGAATGGAAACACTAGCCTATCGTAGGCTGGGTCTCGTTGTTATTCACAAGATAATGAATGGATCAATCGACTGTAGTGAAGTTTTGGGTTCATTAATGATTAAAATCCCAACTCACATTCTCAGGCATAACACTTACAGCCTATTTTATATCCCTGGCTCTTTATTTCTTATATCGCCGCGGTATCAAGTTTTTGTAGGCAATACAACATGCAGTCCAAAACAACCAATTTAGGTATTAGTGAATCTCTTACGCAATATAAAAAAAATATAAAAGTTGTATTATAATTAGTGTTAATCTTTTTTTATGTAATATCTAATTCATTTCTATAATTATTATTTTTTAATTTCAATTAACTTTTATATTTGTTAGCTTAGTTGTTAATTTTATCGGGCATTCTGTGGTCTCTTATAAGTGAAAACACATAATTTAAGTATATGACCTGATTTTTTATGAACTGTGTATATCTTTTGTTAGAGATCCTAAACAAATAAAAAGAAAAATAAAACTTATTACAATAACTTAGTATGGTGTGTGTGTATGTGTGTGTTTGTGTGTGTGTGGGTGAGTGTGTGTTACTTCCTAATTATGTGATCTTAGCGTGTAATATAGACTCAGTTTCCACGTAGTTTTTAGTTGCTAACCATCGGATGACACTCTTTTTACAGTCACGGAATGTCAGCGGTAAGTTCTTTGTTTAAAACATTGTATATGTGGGCTGATTGTGGGAGAGAATCAATGCGACAGAAAATCGTGACGTTGCGTACCATCGCATCGGGCGAGATTGTGGTCAAACAAGGGCCTATCAACAATAAAAAACTAATGTTATATAGGTGCACTTCTCTCCGGTTAATGTAAATAATAATTTAATCAGTATTTAATCGTTTTGCCTTGTCACGTTTTATTTAAAGAATTAATATAAAAAATTAATACTTTAAAAATCCCTAGAAAAACACGCTTTTATAAATGCACGTAAAACAAAAAAATTGTTCGCGCTTTTCCTGTTTTTTTTTTGTAGTCTCCGTTTTCTTCGTGTTGCTGTTTCTTTTTTTGTAGTTTTTGCCATATTATTCCCACGAGTACCTAGTGAACAATTAAACGGTAGATCCCCCAGAGGATTTGAAAGTGACATCTATAAAAAAAATCTTTGGATTACGCGGTAATTCAAAAAGGTACCTAAAGAAAATCGATAACGGATTTTCTTTAGGTTTGTTATAACCTTGAAACCTGGTCCTGTTCAAAGTCCATTACGTGGCCTGTCTCACAAGTGCAAACACGACTATGATACGATATTCCATCATGGAATGCCAATGCCTATCTTCCGGCTTCATCATCAGACCTTGAAACCTAATCGTGGTCAAAGTTCATTTCAAGATTTTTCTAAGAAATACAAAACAGATATGATACGATTTTCCATCATGAAGTTCCAGTTCATATCTTCCGGCTCTATTATCAGATCAGTTCGACAGTACCATATTATTGTATTGTCATCAGAATTACATACAGCTGCCAATTTTCATTACACTACGACCCTTGGAAGAAGGTTAAATTAGTTACCTTAGATTCCATTACATAGTTAGTTACATACAGGTTGACTTAATAAAAGCGTGTTAACAAATTGAACTGAGACCAAACCGATCACCATTACATTCGTTTGTTTTCATAGAATTCTGTGTCGTTTTTCATGCAAAACGCTGCTCTAGGTCCTACCTAATTAGAACATTTCAATGTTGCTATAGATCTGTATAAAAGCAGTATGTACTCAAAATCAGTACCACATATCACATTCCAATACAGCCGGTGTCCTTACGAATGCGCAGTGTCCGATTTCAAGTGCGTTTATAGAATGTATGCAGCATAAGTGACGTCACGCTTTCACTTGGCAAGTGGCTGCCTTAAACGATTCAATATATTCAATCACATCATTTGGTAGCCAAAACCGATGATAGCCTTATTACTGGTGATATAGTTTTAACTGTTTTCTTATTTTGCAAAATTGGAGGATATTCTATGAAAAGTAGGAAACGAATGAACTATCTACGTTTAAACAAAAGCAATAAAAGCACAATCCAAACAAAGAATCTAGAATAAGTAAAATCAGCTGCTACTAATGCCGCAACACAAACCGGTATGCATCATGCAGTTAAAAAAAAATTGTAACCCAAAAAGCATCCCTCGCACACAATGAAATGTTTTCTTCTTGTAAAGGAAGACCTTTTGCTCCTGATTCCTTTGATTGACAGAAAGGCACGCTTTTGTGTTGTGGAGTGGATAGTTTAAGCGAGTCAGTGAAAGGCTTTACCTATGTCATAGGTGTTTCATTTATTAAATAAGATATTAGGAGTATCTCTTATTCTACTGTCTTTAATTGCCATTGATTCGTCATTACATAATTCAAAATTTGTAATAGTTTTTGTGTACGTAACATGGCAGTCATTCAATTTAACACCCCAGCTCCCTACAAGCTGGTGCCAGTAATAAACAACTTTTAAATAAAACAAAACACTGTTGGGCTGTCGGTATTCGCCTTAATTTTTCTTATTGTTATTTAATACTTACTTTTGGGGCCGGTTCACAAGAACGTGACAATGGGCCCGATTATAATGACCGTCTGAAGGCCCGATGAATTCCATTTCAACCGGCAAGATACCCTAACGACTAGCGCCATCTAGGTAGCAGCTGAGTAACAATGTGCGCGCTCCCTCGACCCGAGACAGACAGTGTTTGGTTCCGTTAAATTTGCTGTAAATTCCTGAACAATTCAACGTTTTCGGGGTTTACGGTCTCCTGTTTTCAGTTTAAGGAACTTGTATTATAGAACTGAGGTTGTAACTTGTAAGGCTGAGATTTTAAAGAATAATAATTTATGATGCACAGGAGTGCTACTTAACATTAGTATGAAAGTCAAACTAAATAAAAGAATTACTTTTTAGTTCTAAAGACCGATTTAATATTAATCAATGTTTAAATGTCAAATTCCTTCGGCATTAATCCGGATATGAAGCATGACTATACGATTTTGTAGGAGTCTTAAAAACAAGTATTAGGTAACTAGTTTAGATAAGTATAGATATAGACTGAATCCTAGGTGGCTGTGGAATGGAACTTGTTTCATTATTAGATTCATATTAATAAAGGTAACAGTATTAATCACTTTCGATTAATTACGCCATTACTGACAAGAGCAGCTAAAGTGAGACTGGTCGACCATAAATTGAACAGTAAGTTGCAAAATTGTAGTAGCTTATGCTTGTATAAAACTGAAATGTTATTCTGCTAACGTTCATTTAAAAAATGATTGCAGTTAATTTAACTTCGCAAAAATTCTAAAATATTAAAGAACTTTTTTAGACCAGCCTGAATACTAATATTTCACTAATAAGTATTTGTTTATTAATTTCCATCTAAGTATGTATATCGAATCGGATCCACGTCCTTCTAGTCGAAAAGATTTCAATCGCGTCTTCCAAGAAGCGGCATAATTCGGTATTCTAAACGCGAGCTAAGAGTCCAAAACGTTTGAGAAAAAAATAATAAAAGATGCAAATAATATGTTCGACAGTCAACCAAAAGAATCGAGCATAAATCCAGACATTTACGAAGTGTTCAAATAAAGACATAGTGAACAATTTGGCCAAGTCGCACGTTGAATGTGTTTTATTGGCGGCAAATGGCTCAACTTATTGTAATCAGCCGCGTAATGGCGTGTCTTTGGTAGAACAAGTCTAGATAAGTCTATGGTCTGGCGTATGTCCAATGAGGCGCACCGGCACACCGGACTCTTTGAACAAAGTGTTAACGTTTTTGTAAGATCTTTTGCACTTTTTCTTTTCTTATGTGTTTATTATGAGATTAAATCGTATTATTCGTAATCTTTTCTGTGTTATAGTAGCTAAAATCAATGTTAAGCAGACGTAATATTTTCTTGCTTAAAACAAAACAATAAACAATAATTACTGTGGAAAAGGATTGAAAGAGTGATTAATTTAAATAAGTATAATGCCAGTATTCTTTTGAGAGATTGATTTTTAAGCCTTACCCAATCAATTCAGAACTTTCACTATCAACTTAGTAGTTATCAAAATTATCATAGGGCATACAAAATATACACGTAACAATGACGGCAGTCATCTTACATAACTAGTAAAAGTTGAATCGATTTAGTCATTGCGAAGTTACGAACTAACAAAGAAGCTAAATTCTTTTTGTTTTTGTCAAAATTATGCAAACCCATAAAACTAAAAAGTATTTATTACAGACAGCGTTGCTATAATGTGTGCAGTCAGAGGCCGTCAAAGCAGAATTTTGCTGCCGGAGATAAAATATCGAAGTTCAAAGACCCTTTTGTGAACTTTATAATAATGTAAATCAATATTTCTGTGGGAATGTATTATTTAGCTTTCTTAATTATATCGTCAAAGTCAGTATTTAAGGAATAATTTTAAACTAAAGTCATATTTATATTATGTTATATCATTACCTCTTATCAATACATATTCGTATTTCGATAGACAACCACAAGTCATGCATTCTGTTTGATCCACAATGTGAAGCACAAGTTGAGTTCGAGATGGGCAGCATTTTAATTCGGACAACATCGCGTGTATAAAACTCGTTTACTGTAATTTCTACTTAAATCAGTGAGCCAGAAAACTGCCACAACAAAGTAAGTTAAGCTATGTTGTGTTCTTTAATCTCAACGTACGAGCACTGCTCCAGCCTCTTAAGAGGATTCAGTAAACGAATTTTTCCACATCCCTACACTTTAAAGTACGTCGCTTATCTAAAAGAAATATGATACGAAATAACCGTTTACCAGAAACAAAAGGATAAGGGTACAAATATGTAAAAATTCTCAACGGGCCGAGTACGACAAGGCCTTGGAGAGAAATGAGCAAACTTACCCACAGAAACGTTGTAGGCGGGGCTTTGATTCCATGAACACAGATTACGCACCATACAAATGCCTTACTACATCCATGGTGTGTCTACGCATACAAAGGTGTTATACGTCATTTGCACGGAATTTTAGTTGGAACTCGCGAATGAGTTCCCTCTGCACCCCGCTAAATATCCTATCATCTCTCGTTATCCAAGTGTGTGTGTGGTCTGCCATGAATGTTCGGAGTGTTGTATGCCACATTTTATGAGGTGATTGTGACTTGACTGTGGGTACCACAGCGACAATTACCTACGATACCGCTCCGCGATCTACTGTTGTCACTGCTTCGCTTTGTTTACTGTTATTTGTGGGCCTGATTTAGCCTGGTTGATTTAGTATACACATTAGATTATAATTCTTGATGTTTTGAGCTTCGACTGCGGATACTATTAATAGATACACGGTACCGTCGGTTAATCTTGGGAGTATATTTTGAGAATCATCGTCATCTGCCTACGCTTATTGGGTCGTGAGAGTGAAATTGCTATTCAGGAAAGGACATATCCGCAGCGATTGCGTTAGTGTACTTACATTTTAGTAGAATATTATGTGTATGTGTACCTACACAAAATATTCTACAAAATATACATAAGTACACTATACCTACACGTACAATTTACGCACTTTACGCAGACAATGAGGAGAAAAAAAAGGAAATAAAAGTACAAGTAATGCCAACCCCGCGTAAATTGGGAGATAATAATGCAAGATAATAATGATGATGATGAACAAGGATCATATTTATTTACAGATGTATTCCGAAATCTACTATCAAGAAAAGGCGTCTTCTTCTTAGTCGATGGTTAACTGTTATATCGTTCCATATTATAAAACAAAGTCTCCCACCGCGTCTGTCTGTCTGTATGTTCGCGATAAACTCAAAAACTACTGAATAGAGTTTCATGCAGTTTACACTAAAGGACTTAATGAGTCATTGGGAAGTTTTCCGTGTATAATTTATCTAGGTTTCGTGTGAATTAGCAGACTGAAACAGTGACGAGGCGTCGCTAATCTATTCTAATATTATAAAGAACTAACATTTGTTTGGAAGTGTATGTAAGGGTTAATCTCCGAAAGTAATGATCCAATTCTAAAGAAATATTCATTGGTAGTATGGTGCATTACTTGTAAGTGCTATAGGCTATAAATTATTTCAAAATCCATGCGAAGTCACGGGCGAAGTCCCTATAAAATTGTGTCAATAAGTGTGTTACGATCACTGAAAACACCAAAATTTTCTTTATTATTTATTAATGCAAAACTTTTCTTTACATACAAAATTAGTGATTAATTTGAATCAAATGAATTTTATTAAGTCAAGTTAATTAACTTACATTATTTTACAAGACTTTATTTTTATTATGTATTAATTTGTTTTTTTTTAGATATTATATTTTATATTATTTTACATTATATTACAAGAGGAACAGAAGCAGAGATTACTAATATCAAACGTAAATTAATAATTGTTCTTATATTTATATTCTTCTTCTTCTTTTCGAGTCGATGCTCAAACATCTCGCTGGTTTGCGAGAATATTGACGTAACTCGAAATGCTGTCAAATTCAACTAGATACTTGTGTGAAATAATCATAAATTTAGGTATAACATCGTGAACTAAAACACAGTGCCAATTTTGCACCGACGTTCATCAGAGACTGGGCCTGGGTTTATCTTTATTTATCGGTATTCACTCGTTTATCGGTATTCACTCAATAACATCGTATATTCTATGTTTTATGCAAATAAAATATATTTTTTTGTCTCAAATGACTAATAATACTGTTTCTGTCTAATGAACGTCGGCGCAAAATTGGCATTGTGTCTCAGTTCACGATGTTATACCTAAATTTATGATTATTTCACACGGGTATCCAGTTAAATTTGACAGCATTGCGAGTTACGTCAATATTCTCGCAAACCAGCGATCTTTAGGCCGTGCGCGCACTGCCTTGCGGTGGCCGCAATTGCGGTAATTCTACCGCACCGGTAGTACTCTACCGTACGCGTTTATTCCACCGCAGTGCGCGCACTTCTATGAAACTCCATACTTCACAGATTTCGCGTTTTCAAAACGCAACGCTGTGCGCGCACGGCCTTAGACGAATATGCAGCTCGTTAAGATCCTGTAAGAAGCAGGTGGCCATACCTTTTAAAGAGGCTCCACACTGGCATTACGTCTGCTATGGGTCAAGGAAACCCCATTTGGCTAGATTATATTTACAGTTAATAATTTAATATTTATACAGAAAAGCTTGTCATGCGGAATAAGCAGAAATGAAACCTTTTTCTCTCTCGTATATGGTTTAAAATAATATATTATTGTTAGATTACCTACGATCTTTTTGCAACACATGGGGATATTTCCAAGTCTACGGGTGTGACCGACATTGGCAAGGTTGCGTGCCTACTTCCTATCCTGCTTAACTGCTGTGACCCATAACACCACTATATGAACAGTTTCCATACATGCATATATGTTACAAGCTTTACAAGCTAGCATATATTATTTCAGTATGTTTTTGTTGAGCAACAAATAAACGATTTTGTTTGTTTCCGAAAAAGACAGGTACAATATTATGGTTAAGGAGCGGACACCAAAGAAATACTGAAATACAAATTATAAGATAAGATATTTATTTGCATAAAACATGGTATACAAGGAGTCATTATACATTTGAGACCGACATGTCTTGCTAACCAAAGCATGTAAACTTACTTTCAAAATTTTGTTCTTAGTTACTTTTTTTCATGAACATGTTTCCTTGGCTGATATATATATACTTTGCGTGACCGATAGCTGTCTCGTTCTTTATCCAAAGAATAAGCATTGCCATTCAACGTGGCAGTCCTAGCAGCAAAGACATCAAGTCGGAGAAGAAGTTAGGTACTTCAACGCCAAGTGTATTTTGTTTTTTTATTTATATACGAAGTTTGGTTTGGAAGCTAAGAGAAAATAAAATCATATAAAAAGAAGAATCATAACATAGATTACAGCCCCCCAAACAAAGCAAATAAACATCAGTACAAATCGAAGAGAATGCTACTGGATGTCCGTCCTTGATTGGCAATTAACTAATTAAAGTAGATGTTAAGATATGCCTTCTGTCGGGAGAAATCAATAAGGTCATCATAAGCTTCACTGTTCAGCAAGTCGAAGTCAAGCAATAACCGTTGAATGAAGGAACCTTATATATTTTATATTACAATAGATGGGTACAAAAGTCGTAAGCCAATAATAATGTAACAGGGCTTCGAAGCTTTAAGCTTATTGTAAGCGCAGTGCAGCGAGCGAAGTGGTCCATCTTGGAGAAAACTTCCATTCATAAACATTTTATAGGACACGCCGTGATTTGTGGCGTTTTATCTTAAAATTTTGAACGTGTTTCTTTGAAAATATGCTATTGTTTGTGTGAAATTAGAAATCTTTTTCGTCTTTAGTCTCCATTTACTATTTTTATTAAATTATATATGTTTCAGCTTTTTATATGTATTTACTTTGATTGAACTAATAAATATCTTTCTCTATGTATGTATTGAGTATGTGGTTTATTACTTATGTATTGTATAAAGAAGAAAAATAGGTACACCATGGGCTACCCGCGCCATTATTTTCGTGTACTGTGTCAAATTTATCCAAAGGTCTGTAAAAATCGTTTTTAGCGATACGACCGCCCATTGTAACATACTTATTTAATTCTGTTAAGTACGGTGTACAATAAAGAGAAAATCTATCTACTTTAATGTTGAATATGAAATAGTACATTTTGATGAAAGCGGTTAAGCTTTGTCACTGCCATGAAGGGACCAGCCTAATATTATAAATATAATCAATTCAATATATGCCCACGGCCGGCCCCTTGGCCACGCAAGTGCGATATAAACTTCATTTCGTGAGTAGGAGCCGGTTTTATAGAGTGTCTAGAAAAAGAATGACTCCACAAAATCTTTGTAATTTTTTGGGTTTCTTTAAGTATGAAATCGTTTAGCATTTCCACATGTAAACTATATAAAGAAATGCATTAAGTAACTATAAAATAAATAGTTCCGAGGGCTTCATGGTTTATAAAAAGATTTTTTTTCAATACGAACCAGGGGTCCTTATTATTATTATTTTCACAGGAGATTAAAAACAATATTCATAGATCTATCTTTTTAGGGTTCCGTAGCCGAATGGCAAAAGCCGTCTGTCTGTCTGTCCGTCCGTCCGTATGTCACAGCCATTTTATTCCGAAACTATTAGGACTATACATGTAAAACTTGGTAGGTAGGTGTATTCTGTGAACCGCTTTCCGATTTTAAGAGAAAATTTAAAAAATATTTAAAATGAAGGGGTCTCTCCATACATGGAACTGAAACTGAAAATATTTTCTTTCATGAAACCTATACGTGTGTGGTATGCTACACACGTATAGGTTGTGTAATATAGGTGTGTGGTGTGGACATCTATAGACAGATCTTTAAAAATTACATTAAGGTTTCTAAAATGACTTTTTCATAAAGTTAATCGTTTAAGAGATATACGCTCCCAAAGTGGTAAAATGTGCCCCCCCCCCCTCTAACTTCTATAATAATAAAGTGAAAAATCTAAAAAAAACCATATATTGTAGATCTTAATGTAAACTTTCAACCAAAATTGGTTTGAACGAGATCGAGTCAGCAGTTTTTGAGATACAGTATATTTTCTAAAACCGCAAATATAACTTTGTAATTCATACAAATACTATGAAAAACAAAGTTATTTGGCGTAGTTGTAAAAATTGTAAATAATCTAGTTTTAAGAAATTTGTAAGGTTTTTTTGTTTTTTTTTCTTATAAATATATTAAGTATATTATATTTATTATAGTTACTACGGATTACGGAACCCGTCATGGGCGAGTCCGACTCGCACCTGGCCAATTTTTTTTTAATTTATAACACATGTCAGATTTTATGTATGAAAACTTGAGTCAAACTCGTATCGTTATTAAGTCAAGTTTGAGTGTAAACTACTCGTAAGTAGTAAGTTTCCTTCGCATAGGACTCGCGCAATCCACTTCAAATTGACTCTCGTTTATGTAACCGAGGTCTTAGTTCAAGATTTTAACGTCCTCGAACGTGTTAACATTAATGTCAATTTGTGTTAAAACTGAAAGAGCGCCCTCTGGTGTCAATAGCGGAAAACTTTTTTATGGTTTTCTAGTTTAGTTTTGCCGCGGTTTTACTCAGACACTGTTTTATGCTACGAAACAGTAATTTGGCATTGTTACAGATAATTAGGCTCATACAATTCTGCTGAAACACAGGCCACAAGCCTAGTTCGGCAGCGGATGCTAATACATATTTCACGTAGTTGTAACTGTTGACTTTATCCATACATAAGTATCACATAACAGTATCCCGCCGCGTCTGTCTGTCTGTTCACGGTTGACGATAAACTCAAAAACTACTGAACTTCATTAGATTTTCGCCAACGGATAGAGTAATTCATGAGGATTTCATTGCATAATTTATAAAGGTGTTGTTCGAATTGGCATCAATTAGGCTGGGTCACTTAGGTACCTAGTTGAGAGCAAATTATAAGTAGCTCATTGGCAAATTGTGCAAGCAAGTAGGTATATTTGTAATGAATAAATACAACAATAATATTAAACTGTAAGTAGAATAGTCCACCTTTTCAATGGAATAGGTATGTACCTATACTAAAATTTTCCACCTATACCTCACTTTTTCCGCAAATATGACATCAAAATATTTGCGGTAAAAGCTAGTACAGAAAACCTCGATTCTGCGGTCCATCTACGCCACTGAACTAATAATTGCTGCCAGTTTCGTAGCTTATCGCGTTATTTAAATGCACATAGCTTTTACCCGCGGCTTAGATCCCGTTTCAGTCCCGCAAAAACCGTGCATTAACAGGACTAAAGCTTGAGCCTATTATACTCAATGTTACATTCTATCAGTAAAAATCTGGTAACAGGTTTAGCATTTCTAGACTGCATTACCTTTTAGAAATAAATGTCTACTCAATCACTTTAAAATCAGTATACCTATAAATATACCTACTCCGATGCAATTATTTAAAAGGGTGGTGTCCTTTACACAAATATGTTAATTATTCTGAGGGGTCTAAGCTTATAAAAAAAAACAACATTTGTATCCAACCTTAGGGTACAGCCGGCCAAAGCAGTATAGAGATTTTAGAAAGGTAAAGAAGATGCTAAGAGTTATCTTTAATATACCACAATATACTAATAACAAGACAATATATCAGGACCTAAAATACGTACAGTCAAACAAGAGATAACTCATCACAGCAACAAATACCAGAAAAGACTCTCAAATCATCAAAATGAACTTGCTCTTAAACTTAGTGATGATGGTGGTATGCAATTTAAGAAATTGAGAAGACATAGTATCCCAACTATCCTGGACAAATTCAGCATATTGAAATAAGAAACATAACTGTGAAGTTCTTACTAAGCTCTGCTAACTAATAAAACCCAGAGATATCGGAGAAAGGAGCACCATATTGTCATTGACAATAGGTCGCTGTGAGGCAGAAAATCCTAAAAAAAGCAAAAAATAAAGCAGTATAAAATATGTAGGAGAGATCTAATACTTATATAATCACTATTAAATCCATATACAGTGCTAAATGAATAGAGAATGTACATATAACATATTAGATATATTTATTTGCGTCATCTGTAAAGATTATCAATTTCTACTTCATTTACTTGAAAGCCGGAAACTAAAAGATTAATTTTTTCCTCTCAAACTTGTGAAAGCAACAACTAATTCGGGCAAGTCATCAATTTTACTAAAAAAAACATAATTTCGTATTACATTTGCAGTAAATCCTCTGCGCATAATATTTTCGGGGGCAAAATCGTCAAATGACTCCTTCATCTATGGGTGGTGTGTTAGTCTTCCACTTTCTAAAAATCCATCTTGTTCCCTCAGTTGTTCTTGCGTTCGGGGCAGCCAATTCGAACCGGCTCCTACTTTCCGAGGTGTAACCGTGCCGATAACCGACCGTATCAAGCTTCTGGGGGTAACACTAACTTCTACCCTCAATTTTGGCCCGTTTATCGAGGCTCAACTAGCATCAAAAAAGTTGGGAATCCTAGCAAAGGTGAGACGGTACTTCACACCCGAACAGTTGCTCAATCTCTATCAAGCCCAGGTTCGGTCGTATATGGAGTACTGCTCTCATCTTTGGGATGGATCTGCTAAATACCAACTGGACGCGCTTGAGTTAATCGAGAAGCGGGCCAAGAAACTTATTGGCAACGATGCCACTGGTCGAGTCAAAGCTCCAGAGCCTTGAACATCGACGACGAGTTGCAAGTCTATCGGTTTTCTATCGGTTACATTTCGGGGAGTGTGCGATGGAATTACACAATCTAATTCCACCAAGTCCGTTCCATCATCGGACTACGAGACAAACGTCGAAGTGCCATCGTTACATGGTGGACATCCCACCCATACGCACAAAACGTTTTGGGAATACCTTCATTATGCGTACGGCTAAGGAGTGGAATTCCCTGCCGGAGTCTGTGTTTCCCGATAGCTATAACCTAGGAGTCTTTAAGTCAAGAGTGAATAGGTTACTTTTAGGTAAGCGTGCTCCATCTTCGACCACATCATCACTTACCATCAGGTGAGATGGTGGTCAAACGCGAACCTATTTTAAATAAAAATAAAAAAAACATTTCCGCAACCCCGACAATCTATGCAAACTGGATATTAACACAGGGAGTGGTTGACAAGGTTTCAATCTACTGACATAATAATGTACGTAGAATGTACCTATATTCATTGAAATTATGCTCTCATGGGAATCGGTAGGAATTACAAAACAACATTATTGAAACATTAAAAATTTTGAAAATAAATAAGATACGAAAATAAATTCATATATTTAAAGATTTTGTTATAAATGTTACATAGCTCATAAATTAAGTAACTATGTGGGTGCAGCTGACTTTAAACCAAAAGTTACGAACACAGCGCACATTCAACATTAAAATATTCGGTACACAATTCAGTACATATTTATGAATAACAATTATGTTATTTGGTCACAATTTCAACCAGTTCCAATCTAAAAAATAAAACACCATCGAATTTCAATCAATAGTTATTTGTGCAACAAGAGAGCAAAGTCGTTTTTTGGTGCGAGTGCTAATTTTGAATCCTGAGTGTGGTGAGGGATTCAAAGGCACGAGATGCAAAAAACTTTGCTCTCGTGTAACACACATAACTTTTCACTTCAGCAGCAAGAACACTTTGGGAGATAAAATAATAAACAGGAATAGATTGAAATAAGTAGGTATTTATTATGAATCAAAATAATTAACATTGTAGGTAAGGTACCAATTCAATAAAATGGAATATTTTAAAAGTTAAAAGTAAAATTACTGCAATTCTGCAAATTAACAGTAACAGATTTATTTGGCAACGTTGTAGTTGCATTGAGTTGAGTTTGATTATCTGGGGTTAAGGTTTCTATTTCGGTGGCGGATTGAGAAGGAACAATGGTGAACGTTGGTGACTCTGATCGGCTTTCTGTATAAGTACACTGTGCGTCGTTGGAAGTGGATGGGCGTGGGTGAGACCAAGGATCTGAGTTCGAATTCAGACTTATTGTTTCCACTATACGCTTACAGTTTTTCGACTTATTTTCCATTGAGTCTTCAATATAGCCTTCTGCAACCATATTGGACTTCCACCCGCCGTGACGTTTTAAAGTGGTGAGATCGGCTCCAGAATCAGCCAAGAGCGTTGCAGAAATTCTCCGAAAGCAGTAACCCGTGTATAGCTGAGGCTCTTCCAGTTTTAAGAAAGTGGCAATTTCTCGTGATATAGCACCTATTTTATTTACTCCCATAGGCTGTCTTGAGCATTTATATTATGGTATTGTATAAAAAATCGGTCGGTTTTTATATTGGCTGGACGTAAATTTTGGTATTTTTCCACAATAGTTACATATTCTTCGCATACGACAAAAGACCTGTCAAGGTTTGCCTTCGTATTTTTCAATTTTACTATCTGTAATTTATCTGAATGCTTGTCGATATTATTAACTGTTAGCTGTAATAGCTCGTTATTGCGACACGCTCCACTAATTCCTATGATTAGTACAACCTGTAATGAAAATATTACATAATTAATATGCATAATTTAACATTTACAGCATCTTTTACATATCGTAATAAATATTTTAACAGTATTGCTAAGCCAGACTAGGATTCATTGCGCCTCCAAAAATTAGTAGTAGGCAGTAAGTACCTTTATACATAACAGTCTACACACAAATTTTAATAAATAATAACATAGATTTATAGGTACCACTTACTTAAGCGGCAAGAAAATTGCATTCCGGAGCTTCATTAAGAAATTTTTCTATGTTAAGTGCCGTGAAAATTTTGGACTTTGAAAAGATACGAGTTTTGTTCCGAACGTGTTTGTCTTTGAGGTCGAATTCAAAATCGGAACTTCGAAAGGGCTGGTCTTTATCCCTCTCTCTTTCTAATGGCGGGAAAGAGATAGAGTGTGAATGTTTCGAATTGTATGATTAACCCAAGACTGAATAAGATATTCGTGGCTAAAAACAAAAATTAAAAAGTTACTTTGTCTGAGTGAGCAAAATCGCATTTTGCTCACTGATTTCAGGCAGCAAAACCTACATGTTTGAGCTACTGAAGTAAAAAATATATTATATATATAATAACGGCTACGAAATCAATGTTCTTGCAAGCTATATCTTGCCAAGTTCATGACCTCGTAGATTATGTAAAGCATTATTATTTTCTCTTTTAATATTATTCTTAACATAATTTATCACAAGTACACCTAAATCGTTCTTATGCCTCCTTGTGGTCACATCTCGTCAAGTGTCAACGCTTCTCGTAGGTCTCCCTAAGGATCACATCGAGCTACCTACATACGGCCAGTAAAGCTACATGTACATATAGCGAAGTAATCCCTGCTTTGAACAGAAACATAACTGTCTGCTATCTATCTACTTAGTACACGTCTACAGGCACGCGCCCTTCTCCTCAAAACTTGACATCCATAAATCCTTGATAAGTCTTACCTCTCACTGTCGTTTTCTTTTCAATAAAGCGAGACAGCAGATTTACAGAATGCTCCAATTACAAAGTTCTTACAGAACGTTTATGAAGAGTCCCAATTTTTATTGCGCAAAAGTCTGAACGCTTTAAAAAGTTAATAATCATTTTATCCAAGACGGATGCCTGCCATGATATTTAGTGCTAAAGCGTTGTGCTAAAGCGCTAAGTGGCTCCATCTATATCATATTTATAAGAACTTGTGCTGCCAATCACAGACCGCACTTTAGTGTTTGTCTATAGTTTAGTATTATGTATAAAAGAGCAGGGATTGATATTAAGTTAATTACCTGCCGGCCCGAAACGTCCTTTGTCGGTCGGCTCGAACGGAGTTCATTGATTCCGTTTCTGCGCCCCCTTTGCTCCTATAACGCAAACCAGCTTAAAAGATCTCCAGCTCAATCCAACGCAACCTCCTTTTATGAACATTTTTGTACGAATAAAGGAGGCAGGGGAGCTCAGCTTATCTGGACGTTCAACGCCAACATGTGTTTGTGGCATTGGCCTCTACGATTCGATACTGGAATTTGGGCTTTAATTATGGGATCTAAAGTGTGTTTTAGGTCGTATTACGGATGGAGATTTTTAGAAATTACTTTTTGCGTAAACTTGTCAAGAAAAAACGTAAGATATTAATTACATAATGTTGATGAACTTGTAGTTTGATATTTAAAAGCGATACGTTTGTATATGGATCGAGCATCGTGGGCGGTCCGTGTTGCCTCTACTCCTTAGCACCCCAAAACAAGATGAGCGTTGTTCAATGCGTCTACATTAAGAGCTCTCTATTGACTCGCTCGTAAATCTAGACCCATAAAGCTTGTTTCACACGCCACGAGTTCGCTTGTGTTTATCATGAAATACCATAGCAATAAAAGAATAAAACCGCCTTCTTTAGTAAGTTAGCAACAATAAACACGACAAAATGATGACTTTAGATGTGTATAATGGAATACGGCAAGTTACATAATCGTTAATGTTCGGAAGTAACTGGAAAACATTATAAATATGTATTGGGGGAGAGAAAATTACATTACATAACAATAAGTTGTTCTGAGATTTTTAGAGATTCAGTATTTTCCGGAATTGATTGAATCGCCACGTGAACAGACATTTGAAGTACAGTACCTTGTTTTAAAATCTAATTGCATCGAGGAGTCCGTGCATTGATGCTAAATAATCATGAATTATAATTTATTAGTAAAGGAGGGATCTCTAATAGAAATTAACATAGAGTAGACCCATTATTTTACTGAACTATCGTTCAATCTCCGTGTTATTCGCTAAACATCGAACAGCTATCAATGCACAGGCGGCCGGAAGCCTACCTGAACTAAACAAAGGTGAACGCGGACTTGCCTAACTGTTTTATAAATACTCTATTCTTATGCGCTGACCTTGCGATGCCAATGTAATGGCTGTGGCATCCTACTACTACCTGCCTTCCAAATGAACGAAGTTTTATAGAAATAGGAGTATTATTAGAAGTGTTTCATGTAAAGGAATGAGCTTTGAGACTAGGTTTTATACATGAGTCAGTTACTAGAACGTTAAAAGCCGAGCCGATCACTGGAGATTTTACTTAGACAGCTTAAATCTTCTAGATATCTAAAAGCAAGTATCTACATAATTTAACTTACATAACAGAAACAGAAGAACTAAAACCTTATGAGTAATTAGGTCAATAATACGGATATCTTATATGAAGTGTGTAAATTAAAAATCAATTACAGCACAAAATAATGTAAGATCTGCTTAGTGAAATCGAATAAAAAAGCAAAAAAGAGAGGCCTTTGCCCCGCCAGTGAACAGGTTTTGAAATAAATCAATAACTCAAACTAAAACATATTATAATTAAATTATTTGCCTTTGAATTGTCAAGTAGTCAGTAAGTCTTGAAATAGTATCACACAGATAGATTTATGTAAAAAAAAACGTAGGCACCTCTAGAGCGGCGGGAAGAGCTCCGGCGTGATCTCAGGGCAGTATGGAGGGAACGACTGTCGCAACCGAAGGCCGGGCACGCCGCAATTGCGGCGGTAAGACCCCTCTTTGAGGAGTGGCTAGATCGGCGTCACGGCGTCCTGACCTACCGCATGACGCAGGTCCTCACCGGACACGGAAGTTTCGGGAGGTACCTGTGTCTGATGGGAAAGGAGGAAACGACTGGGTGTCACCACTGCGAGGGTCGCCCTGAGGACACAGTCGAGCACACGGTGCAGGACTGCCCCGCTTGGGCAGAGCACCGACGTGTCCTCACGGCGGCAATAGGCGGAGACCTCTCGCGCCCGGCATTGGTCGAGGCCATGCTGCGGGGCGAGAGGGAGTGGGAAGCGGTCGCCTCCTTCTGCAAAGCAGTCATGCTTCCGAAGGAGGAGGCGGGCCGCGAGAGGGAGAGGATGGCGTCCTCCCTCCAGCCCAGCCGCAGTGGTAGACGCCCACGGCGTCGGACGTCGGCCGACGATCTCCGGCCACCGTAGGCGCGGGCATGCGGACAGCGAGTAAAGGGCAACTCGCTGTCCGACCATGGACCATGCCCGGGTCGACGGCGCGTCGTGTTCCACGCGCGCCTCAAAGAGCGTCAGCAATATGACGAGGCCCCCCCGTAGAGGGCCGAAGCCTGCCGGGGTCGTGGGACTCATCCCGTTACCGTGACCCCGGTACGTAAAGGGTTATTGAAGGAACACCGTGGATTTTAGTCAGTAAAAGTCTGACAGTCCCTCCCACCCTGCCCGGGGTGGGAGGACTTATTTGATAATTTTACCAAGATAAAAAAAAGGCACCTCTAGAAAAATCAATAGACACTCTTTACAAAGATAATTCAGACCTATGAAATTCAAAACAACATAAAAAACACGAAAGCAGTAAAAATGAAAATAATTACAACACAAACAACGATGATGTAAAAGCTTCAAACAACAAATATACATAAAACAATGTAAACGAAGGGCTAAGGGCTGAGTTGCAATTAATCGCAAGCATTACTCAAATCCACGCTTAAACGTAAATGTAGTGAGTAAAAAGTTGATAAAACTGTTCTTTGTTGCGACAGCATGCCTGTCGGTGTCCTTCTCGTAGATTAACTAACATTCTGAGTAAAGTTTGATGATATTTGTTTAGACAAAAATGTTTGTTTAATTTTTTTTTTAATATATTCCAGATCCAAATATTTGTTAGGTGGCATTTTTGTAATATTATAAAAATAATTGTATATTACGTCTATTAAATATTCGAAATGTAGCAGGTATGAAATTTATCTACTATTGAACAGAGGCTTTATATAACGAGATTTTAGTAGATTATTTTATAGAATAGATAGTTTGTAAGAGTTAGCTCAATTTCTTATAATTTCATCCGAATTAACGACACTATTCGGTGTTATAACACAATGTCTCTTTTTTATCAAAATAAATTTCGAGAGACACTCCTTTGTGTGTTTTTCGATATTCCTCATAGTTTCAGATTCGGATATCGTAGTGAATTTTTAAAGTGGGCTTCCATCGGAAAAATACCCTGTACAGGTTGTGTAAGCAATGCGTGGCCAAATGTATATAAATAAATTGATTTACTGCATGTGACAGCTTGAAAAATGAAGTCATTGTTTTTTATTCTTGCAATCTTTTTACTTAACTATCAGCAACAGAACATTCAAATTAAATTTAAAAAAATTGCATAAAACTTCTTTTAAACAAAAAGTTTTTGATTTCTCCTTTCTGGCATGGAGACACTAAGCAAATCGTAACAACCCGATAGAGAAAATACAAGCATTGTATGGCTTTCACAAGATATAGCCCAATAAACTGTCTGCGTTCACATTTGCGTTGCAAACGCAATAGATTGCACTTGTATGCCTGTTAGCTGTTCTACGCACCTAGTGTTGTGTCGCCTGCAATACTGGTCAGCTGTCACCATACATCTGAACGTATTGATGGGCTGAATATACTCTAATAAGGAGATGCCTTCAAAGGTCCACTTACACACATTTAACGCTAAACATATTTAAGACATAATTCTGTCTCCATCATCTTCAAAGGATTGAGCGAAACAGAAATACGTTTGAAATTAGTGCTAAACGCATTTTGTGATTTATATCAGCGAGCCTCATTTAGGTCGTTTGTTTTCTAGGACGATACAATAGTCGATTATAACGGGGAGATTTTTGCAATCATAATTCTATGCAAGAAAACATATTATGTATTGGTAGACCTAAAAAAAAAGTTTAAATTTTGAATATAATACGGCCTATATATATATATATATATCAGGAAATAGTCCATTCACATCAATTCACTGACATTCATCTCGTAATCAGATTTTGTAATTACTAGACTATGCCCATTGACATATATATTACTGACCACCAGTGATTATACTGGCTTAACTTTGTTTTGTTAGATATCTAAACCACACACCACAGTGGGAGGAGTCATTTGTTGATTTTCCCACCCAGAAAAAAATGTATTTAAAATTAAATTTTAAATGTATTTTTGTCTCTCTTGCATTGAGT
Organism: Tholera decimalis; assembly: GCA_943138885.2. Lineage (NCBI taxonomy): Eukaryota > Metazoa > Arthropoda > Insecta > Lepidoptera > Noctuidae > Tholera > Tholera decimalis. Next base: position 16,874,212 of record OW964559.2, read on the forward strand.
GCAACTGTGATTATTAAATATGTGTACAATATAGATTAATTCTATATTTCTATAGCATCAGAGCTATTTAATTTACATGAAAAAAATGAGCTTGTTCTTCTGTTCGTCTTGTGTGTTCATTGTTTTCATGAAATGTCTAGTCTTCTTATATGGAGTGTTTTATTCAAAAGAGTCGACACTAACGTGTTATTCTAATGATATTTCCTTTCACGTAAACGAAAAATGTTGTTCTATAATGCTCAGTTTAATAGAACTTACTCATTTGTACCTTAAATAAAATTATTAAATCAGCGTTATATTGGTTCGCCTTGACTGGTAATCTCAATGACATAGTTTTCACTTAATGTCTACAGTTAATTAAAAATTAATTAAAATACAATTATGATCACTCACATGTTATTTTCGAATATTTGGAATTTCACGTGCATATAATATCATCTTCTATTCTGTATTTATTGTATTTGCCACTGTCTTCTGTTAATCCCACTTTATTGTTATGGGTTCAGTTGTCTTTGTCTTTCTCATATATTTTATGATCTTGCTTCTCTATTTACCTACCTGGTTTCTCTTTACAGTATACTTATCTCTCTCAATTTAGGTTCAACCGGATGTTTTATCTTTGTAACCTAAAAACCATTATCATTTGCCAGACATTGTGAAAGTATATTTACTGCAGGTTTGTCGATTAGATTATTATATGATTTGTTTGTACCTCTACTAATGATAATGTGCGCCGTTTTTTGGTGTCTACTTCGTTATAAACGACAGACAATGAATGGCCGTCATCGATAAGTAAAACGATCCTTGTCGAAATAACTTATTTCAGTGTGGAAAGCATTTGTTTGTGTGCGTCATTTTATTACGGAATGTGTGCGTTTGACGACTTTTACTACAATTATTTTTTACTTACGATTGTACATCTTTAAGAGACGTACATTGCTGGCTCTTTACAAGAGTTTTCTTATGCTCTTGTTGTTGGTACAGCTATGTATATATTATAATGTGATGCAGTAGTATTGCAGGCGCAGTCCCGTCGACCAGCTGTACGGTCGCGTTGGTAATCATATTCTGTTTCGTTTTCCTGCCGTGAGCTTGTAGCTCTTAGTTGGTTTATATACGTCACAGCCAACGTTGGACCAACATTTGTTAATGTGCTCCAATTCGCCGTACATTTGTTTTATAGTAGCATTAGAATTACAATTTAATTGTAATCGTGACAGTTACGTAATTGTGCGCTTGTCATTTAATCTGAGTGCAACTGTATTTTTATATTTATATTATCTTATCTGTCAACGACATTAAAGCGATGCTAGATATTTCGATGATGCAGCCTGTCGAAGAGTTTATTCAACTTTTAGCACAGATTGATCATGCGACTGATATCATCTTTTATGCTGCAAAAAGTTTGTAAAAGGATTCGGTGCGCACATTTACATAACCTAAATGTCCATATCCTACTTACATGTCCAACACCGTTGTCACGTGAAATTTAGTCTCGACTTCCGAAGGTCATCGTAACCTGGTCATAGTTTTAGGGATAACCTGTTCCCATAAATATGGCAGCGCTAGTCCAGTGGGTGTAATTTGTAAGGGTGTGACCACACTGCGATAACTGTCGACTATACCCCTCGCAGGTACGAGTGCGACATGATAAGACTACTTATGTCCGGTTTTTTGGATACGCTGTGCTTTTATGTTCATCTTAGCGATTAATGAAATAAATGTAATCAACTTTAGAAATTAATAAAACGTAAAAGAAAGCTATCCTCTGTCTCGAATTCTCTGATTAATTTAATAAATTGTTTTAGCTATGGTGGCTTAAATAAAGGTGATCAGTACGGATAAGATAATGTCATGATGTTGCGCTCTGAAAAGATTGTCTGGCGATATGTGAATAATCTATACTGATATTATAAAACGAAAAACGGGTTTGTTTGCTTAAACGCGCTTATCTGCGAAAGTACTAGATGGATTTGGATGTAATTTGGTATGAAAGTAGCTCGGCGATTGAAGAAGGTTTTAAGTATCCGACTGCAAAAGAAAGAGGGTTATGTTGTTATCGTGATAAAGTTCACGGAAGTGAAACCCCGCGCGACTTCTATTAAAATTTAATATATTTCTAAGCATAAATATTTAATAATATCAGATATTTTGTAAGCATCTATGTTTAAGAAACAGATGAGTCTGATTGCTTTTAATATGACCCAAAAATATAAATTAATCCAATTTGATACAAAATTATTAAACAAATCTAAAACACGAGAACGGAACATGAAACTTTATCAAGCTAAAATCTTAACTCCTTTATACGGGCCTATTCATAATTTGTTCCCATCAAAAAGCGTATAAAATTGTTTACACTCCATTCAATACCAGTGTGCAGTAATATTGAGGACCCCTGGTTAATGGCAGGGGTACTGAGCCTGGGGGAAAGGGGGAATAAAAATATTCTCCGACGTCTATGCTATAAAACTGAAAGAAGGCGTTGCAAATGCCAATAAACTTTATATTCAGGACTTTTGCATTTGCTTAGGTGTAACTTTGTAATAGTTATATTTTCCCTAATTTCTGGCAACGGATTAGCTCACTTGACAGTTGAAGTTTTTTCCTTAACTGAATTAACAATTTAAAAATTATCCTATCCGCTTATCTAAGACACTATGTATCCCTTAAGTTTTGATCATCGGATTTTATTTTATTGAATAGTAAAAACAAACAACTACATTATTTAATCTTTGTAAGATTGTTAATAAATTCAATTAAGACAATTACTTAATTATGTAATAATGTAGCCTGCCAACAGATTATATACAACGTGTAACGGAAACCCCATATCTATCTAAAAGGGCTGAAGACAACATCTGGTATGGAGTCTCTATGCACAGTTTCAGCACAAAATAACTGACTCAAAGAATTGATACCAAATTATTGATTTCATATATTTCTTTAATACCAATCATAACAAACGTGTCACAGGCTCACAGCACTACGAGGGTCAATAACTTTCCACGTCACTTGCCAATAACACGATAATTCTCTTCGTTCTTCTTAATTTGAAATATTCGGTCTCAGGTATCAGTGTATTGGAATTCGTAATAAGTTCTACACACGTAGACATAGGATTACAAAACCCTTGCCATATCGTTTGTTATCACCCAAAGAAGCCATGGACTCAGTATGTATATACCCTTTAAATTACACGTCCTATGTTACAGATATTATAGAATTAGATTATAGATATTATAGAAGAAAACTGTACATGTATGACTGTAACATACATACAAAATCAGCCCGTAACTTTCCCAACGGTGGGAACCAGGCCTCCTAACTATGAAAGGCCGTAATCCACCACGTGGGCCTATTCCGAACTAGCGGATGTCACAAATCTTCTGATTTTCGGGCCTAAGTAATTACGGGGTAATAAACATTTTGAGTAAGTAAATCACGATGTTTTCCTTCACCATTTTTAAAGGAAAAGTTGTGATGGTGAAAATAACACAAGGTCTGTATGCTTGGGGTCGAACCTACGACCTACGACTCGTAAGTTCTGGAACCATTGGTCCAACAATGCACTCTGCCTCTATAACCCCTATACAACGTGTAACGGAAACCCCATATCTATCCAAAAGGACTGAAGACAACATCTGGTATGGAGTCTCTATGCACAGTTTCAGGTCAAAATGAGTGCCTCAAAGAATTGATACCAAATTATTGGTTTCACATGTTTCTTGAATACCATACATAACAAACGTGTCACAGCACTACGAGGGACAATAACTTCCACGTCACTTGCCAATAACACGATAATTCTCTTCGTTCTTCTTAATTTGAAAAATTCGGTCTCTGGTATGAATGTATTGAAATTTCTAATAAGCTCCACACATCTAGACATAGGATTACAAAACCCTTGCTATATCGTTTGTTATCATCCAAAGAAGCCGTGCACTCGGTATGTATATACCCTTTAAATTACACGTTGTATAATTAAAGGAAAAACACGCAAATGCATGATTAGCCCATAAGTTTAGCTTAGTTGGAGGGGGTAATTAGATTGCTAGTACGAATATGTAAAAAATTATATAAATAATATAATATAATAATATAAATAAAAAATAATAAAAAAGTACCTAAAAAACCTCGGCTTGCGTAGCTTTACCTTGACTACGAGCCACGAATTCCTCGTTTCATCTCAACGCATCCCTACAATGATCTTATACACGTATTTCAGGCCCTACTCCATTGAAATGTAACTGCAGTACAATATTGGCTGTAGGAAGAATCAAGAAATCAATAAGTCGTACACTACGTAATAACACGCTAGTCTTGTAAAACCTTGAAAAAGGGTTTTAATAATGAATGGAGCTTGGCATTGTGACAATACTCTATGAAATACTACGAAAAAAAATTATAGTTTTTCTACAATATACAGGTACACGTGGGTATCCATATGCCAAGCTATGCTGGGGATGGCTACCAGTCAAATGAAACACAGGCAATTCTATTTTACATATCGCATGCTTAATCCAATACTGTCACTATCCAAAATTTTGCCAAATCGACTTTTTAATGCCATCTGTTGGGAAACGTAGAACTACGCGTAATCGCGCTTACACTAGTCTAAAAGTAACAGAAATAACCGCTATACGGGCAGTATTCCGCTTCGTCACTAAACAAAAGTGTTCCCATTCTCATTCCATTTTTTCCTCTCCTGAAAAGTTGACTTTTTGGGATAGTGACAGTATTGGAATAAGCGTGCGATATATAGCGGTCACAACCCAGTAACTAGGTAACACTATCTGTAACGGTTGTATAACATACAAATAACAGTAATGGCCAACGGTTTAACGTACGTTCCAAGATACAGAGGGCTCTCTGCTTGTAATGGATGGTCACCCATCTGAACCTTGATCTTGGCAAGGGATGCTTAATCTCGAATACTAAAATGTGCCCAGCGAACGATATGGCAAGGGTTTTGTAATCCTAAGTCTACGTGTGTAGAACTTATTACGAATTCCAATACACTGATACCTGAGACCGAATTTTTCAAATTAAGAAGAACGAAGAGAATTATCATTGGCAAGTGACGTGGAAAGTTATTGACCCTCGTAGTGCTGTGACACGTTTGTTATGATTGGTATTCAAGAAATATATGAAACCGATAATTTGTTCTCAATTCTTTGAGTCAGTTATTTTGAGTTGAAACTGTGCATAGAGACTCCATGCCAATGTTGTCTTCAGCCCTTTTGGATAGATATGGGGTTTCCGTTACACATTGTATACCAGTCGAAGATAATGTTTGTTTTTATTAGTATATACTAGCAGTCGGGCGGGGCTTCACTCCTGTGGACTTTATCACGATAAAAACATAACCTCCTTCTTTTACAGTCGTGTAAAAAGTAGCCATAACCTTGCTCAAGCTACTTCCATACCAAATTTCATCCAAATCCATCCAGTAATTTAGAAGATTTTAACGACGTTCAAACAAACAAACTTTTCCGCTTTATAATATTAGTATTAGATACCTCTGTTACTAATACTAGGTATTAAGTTATGTCATTTATTAACAGTATGGACGCATGTCTCAATTAAATTAAAGAATTTAAATCAATCAATTTTGTATTGGAAAAGTTAACTTAATTAAATAATTGATTTAATATACCTTTTATAATTTTTTCTGATTATTTTTAGTAGTTATTACAACCCCAAAAAAATAATAAATAATATGTTTTAGATCAGTAATCCGCAGGTATTCCACAATGTTTTCCTTTGTAATTTGTCGCAGATTTTACGGAAAATACACGACTAATTTAATAAAGATGAAAAACTATCTATATCTATGAAGCTATCATACGTTTCAATGTCTAGGTATCCCAAGATCTTATCTAACTTAATCATTCTAGACATCTACCAATTCAAGTAAGTGAGCCAAAGAGTCAATGAACCATTAAGTAACAACTAATAAGTGTAATTTAAGCTCCCACAACTTGGCAGCTCATTAAAATCAGATAGAAACCGCTGTGGTACTAGACAGCCACTTAATTTAAGTGTGGCCTAAGTTATCTAGCTTTATTCTAGGATGATTTCTATGCCATCATGCGCAAGCGATGTGCCTCGATGCTTCAGCGATTCAGAGTCAGCACCAACAGTATGCTCGCCACCTTGTCGGATAAAATTGATCCTATGAAAAACATAAATGTGAAATGAGAGCCAAGTTCAATATTATCATAAATGCCTTAGTTGTTGACTTCAACGACAAAAGAAGTGAAATCTAAATGGGTGCCAAGTTCAATAGTCAGTCCTGAAATTTATTTATAACAACATAAAATATCATTTATTCTTATAACTTAGGAAAATATATCGTAGCCTAAGGTTTGACCTGGCTAGTTCTTATATACGAATTATTATGTTCGATGGTTAGTTACAGCCAGTAAGCCAAATTTTCGGTTTAATAAAATAAGAACCGACAAGTAACAGGTTTAGAACTTGCAAAGGCTATAATATAATTCGTATATGAAAACTAGCCAAGTCAGAACTTAGGCTACAATGTATTCTCCTAAGTTATAAGAATAAATGATATTTTATGTTGTTATAAATAAATTTCAGGACTGACCATTGAACTTGGCACCCATTTAGATTTCACTTCTTTTGTCGTTGAAGTCAACAACCAAGGCATTTATGATAATATTGAACTTGGCCTCATTTCACATTTATGTTTTTCATGGGATATCATTACTTTTTGTACATAAATTAGTAGTAGGTACTTACTTATAACAAAATTAATACTAAATGGTTTTTTGTTAAACTACTGTATTTTCCTACGTTTACGGGATATAATTGTCCTTTTTGTGTTATTTTCTATATTTTTCCTATACTCTATAATTTTCTATATTTTCTATATTTTTTTACCTTTGAAATGTTCGAATTAATTGCCCATTCCGTATGCGGAATTATTTTTACGCGTTTTGCCTCCATGGTGTAGTGACCCTCTAAGATAATAGGTGGCGCTAGTGGTTGTAGAATACGGTTAGTTACGCGTAATAAATACGAAAATTGACTATATTCTTATTTATAAGTACAAAAACGGAAATATATGGATTAAAAAAAAATAAGGGTGGTATTTAACTCGTTATATATTCACGTAAAGATCTTAAAATCCACATATAGAGATTTACAGGCACTAATTATAAGTTAAGAGAAAATTATAATAAAAACAAAAAATTACCAGTTTCTGATTTTTTCCTTTGTATTCACCTAATTACCTATCTTCATGCCAAATTTGAACTTTCTAGGTCATCTGGAACTGGGTTGTAGTTTTGATCTATTTGTCAGTCATAAAAATGACGATTTTTGGACGTTAATATCAAAATAACCGTTTGAGATATGTTTATAAAATTTGGAACACATATGTATCTCGCCAGTTTCAATATATGAGCCAAATTTGACAAGTTTAGGTGAAATAGTTTTTGAGTTATGAGGGACTCAAAAGTGGCTCCAAATGGTTCGTGTAATATTACACACATTGAGCTGCGCGCCAGTTCTTGGCTTGACACGCTCCCGCGTGTCTAGATGGGTCTTTTCTCAGGCACTGGGTGGGCGTACACGTGAGAGAGAGTGCATGTGCCAAATTGAGTGCGTTGTCTTATTTTTGTTTTGTGTATGCTATTTATTTTTGTATTTCTACTAACATAGATTTTAAGTTTATACTAACAAGTATTAATGGATCCTTGGTCTGAAAAAAAAGTTTATTACTATTCTATTATTATTATAAAAAGGTGAATTTTTGGTATAAGGGGTCAACTGTGAAATAAGGAAAAAAACGTTTACATAACACAACACAACGTACGCCAAAGCATTTCTTTTATTTAGAATAAGAAAAATTATGTTGTAAGATATGGCCCCGAACAATAAGCAATAACTGAAAAATTCCAAATTTTATGTTGATTCGGTATAGACTCTTTTGTATTTTGTTAGACTTGCAAAATCATGTAATGACGTATCAAACTTTTACTGACTGAAACCCACCCAGTTCCTTCAGTTGCCCTCGAGTTCCGGGGCTGCGGTATCTCGTTAGAACATTCCTGCAACGCTAGCAGGTAATGACCCTATCGGACTCCGTCATTGCTTATCTTGAGATCTTTGAGTGCGATGTATAAAGAAACGCATAGGTGTCAAACGATCACTTAAAAGCTATACTTAAAAAAATTTTTTACCAAAAAATTAAACCGACTTCCAAATAACACTGCAAAGTGAAAAATAACTTTAATTTCGGTAGTCGGTGTCTTTAGTTTTGTATTTTCGTTTTTGGCAACGACTTCCGAAATTAAAGTTATTTTTCACTTTGCAGTGTTTTTTGGAAGTCAGTTTAATTTTTTGGTAAAAAAGTTTTTATTTCACTCTATTTAGTTGGTCGATCTACAATTTACCTAGTTACAAGAGCATAAATCTCAACTACTTATATAACCTTTTACAAAATATTGTTTTTTCAAATGCTGGGCCGTTAATTGTTCAGGAGTTCTCCTAGTACTACACCATCAGCTTCTCTTCACCATATGCATATTGTGCTTAATAACCATATTGAAGTAATCGAAGCGGAACCCATAAATTAATACTTATTATTCCTACTTATATATTGAGTAGTTCCAGTGGCCATCTGCGGTCTTCATCATCAAGTCCACTTCACAAATGGTACTTTTCGAATGCAACTACACAAGTTACTATAAAAAATACTCAAATCACTATAGGTGTGCCTATAATATTTGAAGAGTTTGCGTCTAGCAACTAGCACTTCGCCCGCAACTTCTCCCGCGTGGATTTCGATATAATTAATAGCCTATAGCACTCACAAGTAAAGCACGTAACTACCAATGAACAAATTCTCAAAATTGGATCATTACTTCCAGATATTACCCCCTACACACAAACATACCTCTCTTTATAATATTAGTTTAGATAGATAATCGTTTAGCACCTTTTATAGCTGGCTCTAAGTGCGACTAAACGAAGTAAGATACCTAACCGTGTCGTAAATCAATATTTTAAGGTCACACAGGGAAAGATTAAATCACTCTAATAGAGGTTACGTAAATCTTAGGATGATTTATAGTACCTACAAGCTTTTGATCACGTAGACTTTTAAAGAAAAATAATATAAAAACTTTTTTGCAAAAAATAAAACCGACTTCCATATCAAAACACTACAAAGCCAAAAATAATTTTAATTTCGGTAGTCGGTGTTATTGGTTTTGTATTTTCTTTTTTTTTTCACACCGCCTTCCGAAATTAAAATTATTTTTGGCTTTGTAGTGTTTTGATATGGAAGTCGGTTTTATTTTTTGCAAAAAAGTTTTTATGTTCGTGCTTTTTAGTGGGTCAGTGAATTTTCCTAATCGGTTCGTAAATGACGGAGTTATGCGCGAACAAAAAACGCAATGCAGAGTAAACGAAAAGATCATCAACGTAAATATTTTTTTAGACTTTTGTTGATTTTTCAGAAACAGCTTGTCCGATTTTGATAAAATTTTCATGGGACCATTTGGGAAGTATACCCTTTCTAACAAGATAAGAATTTTTCAAATCGGTTGGCAAGCGACGGAGTTATGCGCGGACAAACATTAAAAAAAAAAAAATAGAATCATCCGAATTGAGAACCTCCTCCTTTTTTAGAAGTCGGTTAAAAACAGCAGTAAGTTGCACAATATTAAGTGATTTATACGGTGATCTTTTATGTTAAGCATCGGTTACCGAGGTTGGTCCTTGGATGGGTGAACATAATAACTTATCCTTCGTGCCTCGAAAAACAAGTTAAGCTATTGATCTCGGCTTGGTCATTAGGCAAAAAATCTGACATGAATCTTTACAAGGTGTATCGTGCTATTCAGTTACTTGGTTGCGGAAGATCGGAAAGAAAGTTGTCTAGTAGAGTTTTGCAAAAGTTCGTTATTCTGTTTCGAGTATTTTATGCTTAGTCTTAATAATATAAGTGGGTGTTCCTGTTCTAGATTCTATATTTTACTTCTGAGGTCTAATCGGTATTTTATACTTAGGAATAACACGAGTATGTAGATACTCAGATATTATGCGTATTAATTTAAGGACCACGAAACTTATAGCGATATTAGCTCACAATTAGCAGCTTTAATGCTTCAGAACTTAAAAATCTCAACCAGATGCGTTTAAACGTTCTTATCTCATTCTGAATCATCCACAAAGCATTTGTCCTCGATAACCACATCCACACATACTTCAAACTTGTCCTTTATTTTAACAATGAACAGATTAGCATAGAGCGAGCAGGGCATCTCAAAAGAGTGGAGTGGGGTCTCGGCTAATATAAATATTCAACGGAGGTTAACAGCGGTCGAGCGAGGTGAGCCACCCCTGATAAAAAGTTAAAATAGGCTTTACATTGACGCACTCCAAACTGCTACCCGCGTATTATATAAGCTACGATTTTACGTACAATATGATATTGTTTTTCTTTCATTTTGAATATGAATGTGATTTGTAACGTGAATGGAGGCCATGCGTTTTTATGACTCCTCAATTTGGTCCGACTTTGGTCTTACTTAGTTGAAGCGATCACGCCACAACGATGCACAGTGGAAGCGTGCTGCGGGCCTAGACAAAATCCATTTTCTGTAAGCGTTAACGCCAACGGAAAAATTAATTGTATGGAGTTGACATTTACTAACACGTGACAATCACGTGACATGTGGTTAGCAAATGTCAACTCCATACAATTTAATTTTTCCGTTGGCGTTAACGCTTACAGAAAATGGATTTTGTCTAGGCCCCCTGGGCCCATAACCTATAACGAAACACGTCGGTATTCGCAACAGACTCATGTTTATTTTTTTTTAAAGTTACATATGTCATTGTGTGGCCTACAGATGACGCTTCATGTTTCGTTTAGAAACATTTACATTTTGATAACAGTATACTAAGAAGCTATTTTCGGGATAAATACTGTGCGCGGGATTTTAAGAATGTTGAGTTGTTTATTGTATTGTGAATGCGTATAAATTGCCAGACGGTCCTATATTTTCTATAGAATAAAAACTAGACAAACAAAACTGAACTCAAAAATCTCCATACAAGTCCGTTGATTGAATATGTTCACTCTGTCCGATTAAATCTACTAAGTCCTCCCTATAACATCTGAATTTGAAATCGTTGATCTTATTCCTAAATAAAAAACTCTTTAATTTGTTTCATATAAAACAAACAAAAAAGAAAAGGAATGGAAATGTGATTTGTATATTCTATATTGTACACACAGGAATGACTACTTTATTAAAAACTGCTTTATTCTCTGCCGGAGTATGTGTTTCCTGGTAGCTATAACCTGGAGGTATTTAAACCAAGAGTGAAGAGTGAATACTTCTTACCTAGAAGTGTTCACTCTTCACTTCTCTTCGCTTCATCTTCGATCACATCATCGCTTACCATCAGGCGGGTTAATGGTCAAACACGGGCAAATTTATTTATATTAATGAACACATCAATAAAAATAAATTAGTTACCAACTGTCAACCACAGTTTTTAAATCGATAAAAATACATAAAAGTAGTAGTCTCGTCCTTTTATTGAACAGCAATTGTTATCGTAATTGTTATAATACCTATTATTGATTCAATAGGTATTATAACAATTACGATAACAATCCGATTATTCATAATCACTTAAATAGTACACATGTTGTACTTCAACATTCTCAATTTTACTAAGCCATAATTATAACAATGATCCTAACCAAGTAATTGGTATAACTTAAACTACATTATTATAATAAGCGGGCTAGTGTTAGAAGCAATGGAGGATGCTAGAGGAGGTTGCGATGAAGCGTTGCCAAAAGTATGTTTAGGGAGCAGAGGGTATATTTAGTCAGTACGAGTCTGACATACCGTTGACATATCGTTGAAAAAAATACCTATGTCAAGAGGCCCACTATACAGTAAGACATTTTATTAAATATCTCAATTTAGGCAACAAACTTAAATAATCTGGATAAAGGCTAATTGTTTGATGAATAATTAATTAATAAGTAAGTGAGTAGTAGTACCTGTTCCTACCCTGATGACGCCGACTGTGACGAGCGGCTAGCGGTACTTGGTTCGCTTTACTTTTTTTTCTGGGTGGGTAAATCATGAAATTACTCCTGCCACTGTGGGTGGAGTGTCAGACTTCTACTGACTAAAACCCCACTCTACTCCTTCAATTGCCCTTTCGTTCCGGGCCGCGGTATCTCGTTAGAACATTCACGCAAAACATAAAATTCTCCTTTTCAAGGACGTGTCTCGCAGTCTGATAGATACCTTGCGTTATCAGGGGGCTCGCTCGTTCTTTGCCCAATCAATAATCATTGCCTTTTAACGTGGTAATTCTGCCAGTCTTCTGGGCACATTTGTCCGTCCGTCTGGTCTGTACTTATCCTTTCAGTACTTCCATATTTAAATTTAATGTTATACATAATCCAAATACGTTAGTAAAATATAAATCCTCTATCCTTTTGTAATTGAAAGGCATGTGTTGATATACCAGATATATTATTATATTATGTAATAGGTATACTCACTAATGCTAATCACATCATAGTCTTAAATTATCTTAACTTTTATTGTTATCTTTTTTCTTCGCTGTTCGCTATAAAGTAGGTAGCGCACAGTTTATCCTGTTAATAATACATAGTATTATATATATATATATATATATATATATTTTAACAAAGTGTGATTAGGGACTTTTTTCGTGTATTTAATGATTTTTCATGTAAGTATTTAATTTTTTTCTTGTAATTTATATACTCAAGCATGATGTGTTCCCCTATAATTGGAGAAACACAAGGTGATATAGTTTTATAAGATATTTTAGCATGTAAGTGTATTCTTTGTTGGGAAACCTAAAAAAATAAAATAAAATATGATCTCATCACATTCATTCTCATAGCGAGACGGCCTGTGCCGGCCGCGGTGGTGGAAACTTTACAGGCTAATTATGTTTAGCTTATGACCTTTAATGTTTACTCGGCAAAAATCGAAACTCGATTCACGTAAAGGGCAGACTATCTACTACTATCAATAGACGAGCTTGCAAAGAACCCACGATGCACGGGTCAGCCTCGCACTTGTCAAGATTTTTTATCATCTTCTACTTAGTATTTTCCCAACTGTGTTGGGGTTAACTTCCAGCTTTATCGGAAGCAGCTGAGTACTTTTTATTTATTTACTTTATGGAGGACTTACAGCTAATAAAAAACATAAAAAGGGGAATAAGTAGAGACGCCAGCACATGAAGCTACCCGAAACTGTCAAATTTTCCCATTCCACCTTGAACCTAATTTCTTTAACAATAAAGTTGAAAATCTATTAAAGAATATTGACAGATTGTTGGAGCTTGATGTGCCGGTATCTGTACATATTCGCCAGAGAGCCAATCACAAGTCCTCACGTTTAGACTTATACTAAAATAAAATTTAAAACATCCAAACAAGCAATAATAAAGCTAATTATAAATTAAAGTTACAATTTACACAGTAAGAAATACATAAGATATAAAGATTTGCTTGCAGTGAGACAACAGCATAACATAACCACTAAAACTTGAAAAAGTTCAGGCTTAAGCACTTTCTGGCTGAGTTCACACTAGTTGTGAAAGGATCCAAATCATACTCCTTGCATATCTCATTAAAGTCTCTGCTTGCTATAATTAGATGATGAATGAGGTCCACATATAGGAGAATTAAAGCGCAATGTTTTGTTGGGTACGTTAAAATAAAATTTAGAAAGTAGTTCTGGACTATCAATATTATTGTGGAGGATTTTCAACAAATACAAACAGTCTGCAATTTTATGCCGATCTACCAGTGGCAACATATGGTTGGTACTTCTTACAGAGTCGACGATAACCTGCTGAGTGATATGGAATCTTTTGATGGAAACAAAGATATTTGATGATCCGTTTCTGTATATTTTCAATCCGGTCGATGTATTTATGATACCTTGGATTCCATATCTGAGACGTATACTCGACTCTTACAAAAGTGCAATACAATATTTTGAGCGTTTTAGCATCTATAAAGCATTTAGAAAGACGCATTATAAATTCCAGAAGTTTCGATGCTTTTTCGACAGTGGCGTCAATGTGTGAATCAAAAACTAACTTACTATCTTGAAAAACTACAAGTCACGGATAGTATTGCACCTTGGCAAGATTTGGCCCGCCAAAGTATAATAATAATATAATATTGCACAACTTTTCACACAACGCCATCTAGTCCCAAACTAAGCAGAGCTTGTGGTATGGGTACTAGACAACTGATAAACATACATATATATTTCTAAATACATACATATTATAGATAAATTACACCCAGAAAAAGAACAAATGATCGTGCTCATCACACACACATTTGTCCTAGGTGGGAATTTAACCCACAACCTTGCGCATAGCAGTCAGGGCCACTGACCACTATACCAACGGGCCTGTCTAAGTAAATAATTTAAATAATTTAAAAGTATAATAATTGGTAACCAGGACCACACGTTTCCAAGTGTAAGTAATTACGGAACACTTTAATGGGTTGAGATCTAGTTTATTGATCCGACAATACTCTTCAAGCTGACATAAGTCAGCTTGAAGTGCCAGCATAATATCATCAGCCGATTCAATAGTGGCAAAAAATGTAATGTCATCGGCAAAACATAATAGTTTAGATACGTGGTGGCAAGATCATTGTCGTTCACATAGACCACAAATAAGAAAGGTCCGAGCAGTGAACCCTGAGGCACCTCACTAGGCACATTCACCCAGCTAGATGTGTAGTTATTCATTACTATCGCTTGTGACCTGTTATCAATGTAAGAAGCGAACCACCTCAGCAGTACTAATGTTATACTTTTAGCGAATGCCTATCCGACCTTCACAACCGAATAGCTAGGTAACACGAAACCCTTAGGCTAAATTGGTATCAGATTTTCTGGCTTTTGACTACCCGTAACGACTGATTGGGTTGTCAAGGTTTTTAATGCTTAGCAAAAATGTTACGTACATTTCATTCCCAGAAAGACGACTCCTTTACTTTCAATATAATTTATACGTAATTATAGTAGGTACGTATAGTTAAATTGGCCGTATTGTTAACTCCGGTATTGACACTCGTTCAATGACTCGAATTCGCCAATCATGTAACAAATTAGCTTAATGTAAACGGCTGATATCGCCCGCAATATGGACATTGCATAAACAGCCAATATTGTGTTGTAAGCTAAAAAATAAAATCAATATGGTGGCAAGCGAAATACTTGCAAAGGTACTGATTTTGTAGTTTCCAAAAATTTACTTAAGTCTACTCATTATCAATGGTTGTCTGATTCCCTAACCTCGGTTCCCTGGATGAAGGCAATATTCAGGAATAATAAACTATTTAGAGACCGGTAAAACTACGGGGCTGGCATAATCAACCCGCGATTAAAGGCCTCCTTTCGCTTGTGCCAAGCTCCACGTTTAAGTGCCAGTCTCATCCAGGGTATAGTGAGGTATTTAGGGTTAAGTGTTAAGTGCGATAGTAAGGTATTTACAAATTACTTATTTACAATTTTACATTCTTGATGTGCGCACTGCACATCAGAAAAAAAAACGACTAGACCACCATTTTAATAATTGGTTAAGCAATATTGTTTAATAGCTGTTTTTTTAAATTAATGGTGTACAAAATTATATTCTATCTGTTTTTAGTTGGCTCTAGCACAAATGCAACACAAACTTATAAAGTCCCCAAATTAAAAAGCATCACTTAAAACTCAACAATCAACATCAAGAAATCAATATCACTCAAAACCGTAACAGAAACGTGCTCACAACCGTTCACAATATAACTCCCTCTAGTTCATAAAAACGATTTGATGTGTGACAAAGCATTCGTCGGCGAGCGTACCTCGATCCTCGGGGTAAGTTTTGTCAAACATATCGAATAAGTAAACACTCCGGGCGTATTGTGTTTAAAAGTTACTTATCGGGAGAGTTTAAATTGATTAAAACAATTATACACGTGGATTTATTGCGCAGTTTGTTTAGTATGAGATTTGATTCTAGAGGATTTTTGCATCACGCGAAAATGATGCGACGAGGTTTCATGGAATTTGTTTCAAGCGTTAAATAATTTAACCAAGCAACACACGCTTTTTTGGGATCATCAAATAACTCTTATTGCTCTGAGTGGAGCGGAAGGGAGTATCAGTCTTTTACTGACTAAAACAGCTCACTGCAGCTGTTTTAGTCAGTAGAACATTTTCGCAACCCGGACATGCAATGGCCCTATTGGACCCCGTCAATACGGCACTGACTGCTCTTTGAGGCGCGCATGAAACACGATACGCCACCGCGCAGGGCCTGGTCCTTAGAAGAGGGTGAACTACACTGCCCGCTGCAAACGCCTTTTTACGCTTTACAGATGCTTTTATGCTGATATTATAAACGTGAAAGCGTAGATGACTTTTGGCACTGGTAGATTTAAGTCTGAAATAGCACATAGGCTAATTTTAAGACTGGAATATGTTCGATTGCCGTAGGATGGATTTATTATAATTTCTATACAAACAAAGCCTTAATCAATTAATACACAAGCCTTTCTCGTTTATCGCTCTTTCTATTCTTGAAAACCGTATGAGACAGAGAGAAGAGTTGAAATGTCTTTGCGTCATCATATCACGCCACAACCGTTTGAGGGAGCCTTAGGGCTCTGTGAACAAAAATGACACATGTGTGTCATTTTTGTTCACAGAGCCTATTTAATCTGTGTATACACAGATTAAATAGGCATGGTATTAAATAAAATCTTCTGTTTAATTATTTTAATACTTTTTAACTGACTTCAAAAAAGGAGGAGGTTCTCAGTTCGTCTAGAACTTTTTTTTTTGTTTTTTATGTATGTTACCTCATAACTCGAAGACGGCTGGACCGATTTAGAAAATTCTTTTTTCGTTTGAAAGGGTATACTTTCTAGTTGGTCCCATTGTTATGAAATCAGGATCGGATGATGGGATCCAGGAGTAATCGAGGGAACTCTTTAAATATTATAGGCACACCTATAGTGTTTTGGGTATTTCTTATAGTACCTTGTGCAGTTGCTCTCAAAAAGCCATGATGATGAAGACCACAGATGGCCACCGAAACTACTCAATAATAAGTATTTCGTGGATTGCGATTCGATTACTTGAATATGGATGTTAAGCACTTTATGCCAGTCACAATGCATATGGTGATATAGAGCTTATTGTGAAGTACCAGAACTCCTCAAAATTAACGACTCTGCATCGGGAAAAGCAATATTTTGTAAAAGGTGATAAATAGTTGGCATTTTGGTTTTTGTAAGTAGATAAATTACAAACCGACCCACTAAAAAGCGTGAAAAAAACTTTAAATTATAAATTAATTTTAAATTTAAAGTTTAAAGATATATTTCAAAAAATAAAACTGACTTCCATATCAAAATAGTACAAAGCCAAAAATAACTTTAATTTCGGTAGACGGTGTTTTTGTATTTTCTTTTTTTGACACCGCCTTCCGAAATTAAAGTTATTTTTGGCTTTGTACTATTTTGATATGGAAGTCGGTTTTATTTTTTGTTAAAAAGTTTATTTCTATCTTAAATAAAAAAGTTCCGAGTGTAATTGTTATTATTGCAAGATCTCTCCAGACGCCTAGTTGACACTGCGAGATCAAAAGGCTGGCTTTTACGTCAACCATTGCTATATAACGTATCAATGCCACTAGTCTTTTGGGCACTTTACCAGTGGATAGCGATGCGTAAGGATATTTCGACGCAACTCTTTCGATTGTTTTTAGTAAAATATCAATATTAGGTATTTTTTGCGAGTTGCTTCTCGTAGGTTAACCTAGAGGGTGCTGTCGGCTGTCGGCTGTGTTCCCGCAGCCCCCGGCGCATGTGTACGAGGGCACACGAGGTGGTTTTACTCGGTATGAGTGTGACAGACGCAGACCCCTTCGCCCGCCCCAGGGCGGAGGACATCCATGAGGATTTCTACCACGGAACAAAAAAAAGGGCGCTGTCGGCTGTTTAATTGGACTTGCCTATGACGAACTTAATTATAATAATTAAAATCTCCAGCTAGGGTTTATAAAAAACTTACAAACTAAGCGTCTACACGCTAAGGGCACCCACTGTGTGGTACGGACCTCGGCTTAAGGGTGTCGCTGAAGGAAGGCAGCTAGGGACAGGACGGATCGGGCAAGACCGCGATTGGCAGACAACCTATTGAAAGTATACAAAAGCTCTCCATCTTTACCCAATTCTGACGACGAATTATAAACAAATCAACATTTTATACCATGGTAATTTCCCCATAGTAAGCTTAAAACTACTACAACTCACCCTCGGGCGACAAAAAGCCTTTAATTTCCTGACCACCACAAAACACGACGATTTGACGACAAAATTAAGTTATTTACGGGCAGCAAACAACATATGTACGATAAAAATAAACCTATAATTTGTAAATGTTCACCCACAAATTCTACTTCATAAGTAGGGAATAGTACTTCCACTATCAAAGGGGCCTTAATATCGTGGGCGTAAAGTGTGGGCGTCCAATTGTAAGTACACCTTTGCATAACCTTTCAGAGGTCACCAAAGTGTGGTAGACGTAGACTACAATATTTATAAAAACATTTTTACTCCACTTTATAGGCGTAAAATAAGTGATTGATGTTTTTTTCTGATGTGAGAGAGTTTTCTTATTTATTAGTTGCACTTTGTTAGTAACTTGTACGCGTGCATTTAATACTTTTGTACAAACCGGGCTGCCCCTGTTCATTCCGATTAGCATAAGCTTACTTTAAGTTTTCTGTATTGAATTTGTAATTAGGATCGGCTAATAACTAACCTAAACAATAAAAAAGTGTTAAAAGACCTCAAAAAGCGCGAGCGTTTCAAAATGTATCACATAAACAGCATTACCTAAATAGGGTATTTTCTTATGTTAAAAATATATACTATTGTTGGCAACACCGAGTGAAGCTAGTGCGAATGGTGCTGTGGCGGGAAACGAAGCGGTTACACCGGTCGACATGGCGCGATCACCGCCTCTCTGGGTTGAGCTTTCGACGTGTACGGTTGTGTTGTGCTTAGTTTTGCGTTATTAAAGTTGATATTGTCTGTATTGTCCATATTTGTGATTATACAAGTTTTACCTCACTTTTGTCTTGTATATAAATAGCTTATCAGCAGTATCAGTAAAAATAGTTAACACTATATACATGTACTATTTGGTATACTTCAGTAAGAATTTTAAAAAATAATATATCCCTGACATTCACTTGATGTTACAAAGTCTACCAGCATGAGACAACACGAAAATATTTCACACATCATTTTTCAGTTTTTATTTACGCGATGAATAAAACAATAGTGTCCAATATGTTTAGTAACGAACTTAATGGACTTAATCGTGTCATTAAAACCTAAATTTTTAATAATAGTCCTATTTAAAAATAAAGATTGACTGAAATTAAAACTATTACTGTTAGCTTAACGTTATCGAATGTAAAAGAAAATACACTCACAAGCAGAACGTTAAAATTATTTAACAAACGGATGAAGACTTGCAAATAAAAAATAAACAATCATAAGTAAGTTAAAGAGTAAGTGAAGCTGACTGCATGCACCCGGAAACTCATCAGGAATTCTCCATCGCATTTCCGGAAGAACAATGTATGGCTGATTGATTTGAGCTAACCGCAGGCGAGCTCCGATATCATTCCTGAGAGTTCCTATCTTTCTTCCGGATCGGTCATACATTACTTTTTTGCAAGCGTAGCTCTTACAATTTTTATGACGCATCACTACGGTGCACAATCATGGTCGTCAACCAATCTCAAAGTCCCAAATCAAGGTCTACCCTATGGGCGATGGAACATATCGTTCTAATACAACACACGTAGGGTTATAAAAACAAACTGGTTCAACCACAAATAACGAATTATTATAGTAAAAGAATATCTAACTATTTGGTACACTCAAGTTTTTAACAAAATAAACTTATTAAGAGAAAATAGTAAAAATTTGTAAAGGATCACTTAAGAAATAATTTAAAAATATTATACAGGATTGCTAGTAATATAATTAATTAACACATTATTGCTATGAGGTATACAGATTATGGGTTTATATTATAATGTTTTATCATTGTTTAGAAGTAATATGGGGCGTACATAGGGTAATTCATTGTTTTATGTATATAAAGAGCCATCAAACGGTAAAGTTTGGCCAGTTTAGATTTAAGTAACAACTCTCTATATGAATGAAATTAACCAAATAAAAAAGAAATTAAGGGCAACGACCGAATATGTAATACGAAGACATATTTTAAATCAGGAATCGCCGATCTGGCAACAAGGCTACCAGGCTGAAGTATATGAGCGATTTTTATTCGTGAGAAATATAAATAAATGTTAAAATTTATACTATTAAAATAAATTAAATTAAATTAAATATCGTTTATTTCAGGCAATTTTAAACCCATAATATACAGACACTTTCTTAACAAACATAAAATTTTAATAAAATAAAAGACTAAATAAAATCAAAAACTATAATACGTGGTATACATACGTAAACTCTTAAAACGTGTTTTACCTCCCTTGAGAGATGGACGGTTCGGTACTCAGCAGTAACTATTTCATTATTACTCAGGGCAACTCTTATGTAGAATGACACCCTGAGCTTGTTTATCAGTGCGGAAAAGCCGGCAACTCTGCTTTCGGCGAACATGTCAGTGGCACTAAACCGCCAGGGCAAGTTCATTTATCTGTTATTTTGAAGTAGTAACTAGATTTTATTATACATAAATCTATTTTTATTAAAAATATTTATATCTCACCAGAAATGATAAAAGTCACTCTTTTCGGTCGGTCAGAGATTATTATTGTTAAGGCGAAGTTAATACTCACTTAACTTCTATAATGGGTTCGACAAAGCCAACATTGAATACAATTAGCGTAAACTTGAAAACAGAGACGGAACATCTGTTGTACAAGTACCTTTGTGATGAACAAAATAAGCGTAAAGAGCTGGAACAAAATCTGAATGACCTCAAAAGTCATATAGAAAATCTCCAGCAACAGCTGAAGCATCAAGTGGAAAACCCTCCGAAGTCAGCAACTATAACCGCTTCGACCACCACTGAGACTTCTCCCCCGCGTGTGGAATATACCACGGACGAAGAAGAACTAGCTCGAGAAACAGGATGGATACGGCAAAAAAGTAGGAAGAAAAGAAAATTGAACACCTCTCCCGCCCAACCTACTGTGAATGAACGCAGAAGTGAAGAAAATAAAGGTAAGGAAAAAAAACATTAAAATTCCTTTGCCACCACCAATCATAGTAGATGGTATCCAGAATTACCAGAAATTCTTTGATTTCATGTCTGAGAGTCAATCAGCTGATGTGTTCAGCGTTAAAATGATGAATGGTGATACAGTCAAAGTAAATGCCAAAAACGAAGATTCTTACAGAACAATTACAAAAGCTCTCTCTGTCAACAATTGCCTTTGGCACTCCTATGAGAACAAGCAAGAGAGACCAATTAGAGTAATGGAAAAAAAATGCATTTCACATGCATTCCAGAACGAATTGTTGAAGATTTGTGTAGCAAAGGCTATAAGATGCTTGAAGCAGTCAACAAATTGAGTTGGAAAACCAAAGAGCCACTTAATATGTTTATGCTGACATTTTCAAATTATGAATTAACTAGCAAAATATATAGCATCAAAACTATATTGGGATGTAATGTAGAAATACAATCTCTAAAATCCACTAAACTGGTACCTCAATGTAAAAGATGCCAAGCGTACGGTCATACCCAAAAGTACTGCTCTAAAGAACCGAGGTGCGTAAAGTGCACAGGTCTCATCTTACAAAAGATTGTAAAAAATCAAAACAAGAAAAACCAAAGTGCGTCCACTGTGGAGATCCACATCCAGCTAACTACAGAGGATGTGTCGTAGCCAAAGAAATCCAGCTAATTAGAAACAAAAAATCGAAAGGCAATAATGTGAGCCCTCAACAGAACACGCATACTGGTAGAGCCGAAAGCACTAGCCAGTTCAAACCAAGTCAAAGTACAATGAAAACTACAATAAAAAACGTCTCTTATGCCCAAGTTACAGGCGGTATGGACAAAGCGCCTTTGACTGCTATGGACAGTGAAAAAAAGTTGGATGAAATCTTAAAGTTAATGTTATCATCTGACGATAGACTAAAAATATTGAAAATAGCAACAAAACCGCTACTTCTAAGCCAAAAAAATGAATACTACAATAAAACTTATGGCGTGGAAATCAAATGGGTTACACAAACATCAAAATGAGTTACAAGTAGTATTAGACATAGAAAAGAATTTCGAATTTAAAAGCGTACCCGCTGAAGTATTTGGCCCTGTAATCTGCGACTACAGGGCAGACTTGTTTTTTTATTTAAAATAGGTTCACGTTAGGTAGCCTAGTAGCAGGTGTGCCTCTGTTTCAACCTCCTCCATGCAGGCTCCCGACTGTACACTATATCTATGACACCTATTTGCATGGAAGTTTCTCTTATGATCTAAACAAATACTTGAACAGACTTTAAGCGTGAACCTTTGAGTTCGTTCCTGTGTTTATTCCCAGAGTAGTCCAGTAAAATATACAGGCCTCATCTAGTTTAAATTGACCAACGCAATTAATATGTGTAATCGTTAAGTGTTATCGTTTTACAAAATAAATATCCTTTTCATTTTAACCTTATCTATGAATAAAAATGTGTGGTTGCAATAGCAGAGAAAAAATGGCCCAATAAACTCCCTAGCAACACATCTATTCGTCTATCAAGTAAAAGAACTTGAACCTATATAGCTAGAATCTTTTCCATTTTTACATTCAAAAATATTTCTAACTACAACAATGATAATAGCCGTATAAAATCACCTTACACGCATATTATTCTATAACTACACACCCGGCGCACGAATCACTACAACCTCTATAACTTGAGCTGTGAAACCTTTCATACTCTTTTGTACAGTAGGCCTGTGAAGCAGATAGCTGGCGCAGAGTCGAGATTATGCCGACATAGAAAATTAAAAAATCTGCAGAATTCCTTACTGTACATTATTTTAAGTTATTTTTGTTGGAAGTGTGGACAATTAAAAATGTGGGAGTAGGGAAGATGGAAAAACCCAGCTTTAGGAATTAGCATGATTTGAAGTGCAGATTTATAAATGATGTCAGAGAGTGGAATTGCTTATATGGACTTATTCAGGAAGAATTCGTTATATTTAAGGCTTGTTGTTCTGTCTGGAGTCAACGGCGCGTCATGTTTCACGCGCACCTTAAACAGAACCATTGACGGGGGCCTGATAGGACGAATGCCTGCCTGGGTTGTGTCTCGAGATGACATGGCCCTGGAACGCAAGGGCAACTGAGAGAACTTGGTGAGTTTTTAGACAGAAGGAGTCTGTTTATATATTTATCAGAAAGACTCATCCCTTTCTGGGTGGTACAGAAGGGAGTATTCCACTCAGAACGGGAGGAGTCTTTCGATTATTTTATGAATTATCTGTATGACCTTTTCTGACTTTGTCCTTAACTAATATTGAATAAGAAATAAATTTGCAAAAATAATTGAGTTTTATCAAATACCAAATCCCATGGAACTTTTTAGGCGGTTCATTTTTTGTTTGTTTTTTTTTTTTTAAGTTTAGTTCATCCATAATAACATAATATAACATAACACAATATAATACCCAGGACATCGTCTACCGAGGTGTTGAGTTCGATTCAAGAACAATGCTCAAAACGTCGACTCTTGTACCACTTTAAAACCCATGTCAATCCAATTGCCATAGTCATCTTATCATTTTATTGTATGACAGCGAAAGTGAAATGTCTGTCCGAAAAAAGTTACAGTGACATGAAAATACCGGAATCAGTTACAATACTTACAATTATGTTGCCGTTTAACATTCTTTTTGGCATGATTAAACTCAGAAATACTACAGTTAAATATATATAATGACTAGCTCGTTGGTCGAGTGATCGCAAGTGCGACTGCCGAGCTAGGGGTCTTGGATTCGATTCCCGGTTCAGGTAAAGTATTGCTGGGTTTTTCGGTTCTTTTTATTAAATTCTAAGTAATAGCATGGAGTTTGGAATTATACCTGGTGTATGGCAATATGTTAACAGGGGGTTAACATTTACTTCGTTTGAAAACTTTGGACCTTGGTTTGATAATTGAGGGAATGCCACATTTAATAGGACCCATACAGTAATAAGGGGTGAATCTATTGCCATACACCGTGCACAATTCCAGATTGCGTGCTTTTACTAAGGATGTTCGACAAACCGGTAAAATCCAATAATACATTTGCCCAAACCGGGAATTGAATACGAGACCCCATGTTCAACAGTTGCGCTTACGACCACTCGACCAACGAGGCAGTCATTATAATTTTAGCATTTTTGGCTTTAAACATGCCAAAAACAAGAGAAAATGCAACATAATTGCGACTGATTCCGGTATTTTCATATTACTGTTACTTTTTTCGGACAGACATTTCACTTTCGCTGTCATACAATAAAATAATAAGATGACTAGGGCCCTTCGATTGACATAGATTTTAAAGTGCTACAAAGGTGGGGACGGTGTCCATACATTTTTGGGCATTGTCCTTTATTTATCTGTTAACTATTAAAAATATCAACCCGTCACGAATTAAATGCAATTGGCTGCTTAATATTGACACAACCAATCACAGTTCAGTTACACAAATAAAGGACATTTGTAATTTTTTTCACACTAAGCATCATCTGCTTAGCCTTTTCCCAATTATATTGCGGTCGGCTTCCAGTCTAAACGGATGCAGCTGAGTTTTAGTGTTTTACATGGAGCTGACTGATGGACACTGACTGACTATCTGACTTCCACAACCCAGTAGCTGGGAAAATGATATCCTTTGGACTTTTGGCTGTCACATTTTCTGGCTTCTGACTATAATACATAAACGAATTTGTTTAATGATAATAGGCTCGCGTTTGACCACCATCTTACCTGACGGTAAGCGATGATGTGGCCGAAGCTGACGCACGCTTACGTAGAAGTACCCTAACCTATTAACTCTTGACTTAAAGATTCCCAGCTATAGATATACAACGTGTAATTTAAAGGGTATATACATACCAAGTACACGGCTTCTTTAACGAATTCTTTAACGATATAGCAAGGGTTTTGTAATCCTATGTCTACATGTGTGGAACTTATTAGAAATTTCAATACATTGATACCAGAGACCGAATTTTTCAAATTAAGAAGAACGAATTGAATTATCGTTTTATTGGCAAGTGACGTGGAAAGTGATGACCCTCATAGTGCTGTGACACGTTTGTTATTACTGGTATTCAAGAAACATATGAAACCGATAATTTGGGGTCAATTCTGTGAGTCACTTATTTTGAGCTGAAACTTTGCATAGACATCCAATACCAGATGTTGTCTTCAGTCTCTTTGGATAGATATGGGGTTTCCGTTACACGTTGTATAGCTATCAGAAAACACGGACTTCGGCAGAGAATGAATGTGATATTCGACCCGTGAGGCTAGAATTATGAAAACCACGAGTTCCTCAGCACACGTACAATTAATATTTTATTAGTTGTAAGGTAGGTAAGCTTTTTTTAAGGATGGGAATACATCCAATGACAACCTCCCGATCTGGGTGAAACGGGAGGGTGTGTCAGACTTTTACTGACTAAAACCCATCCGCGTTCCATCATATGCCCTTCGTGTTCCGAGGCCGGCAGCGGACAGCCCCTTGTGGGCAATTTTGCTCACACTCTTTGAGGCTAGCGGGGAACACGACGCGCCGTCTACACGGGCCTGGTTTCTGTCGGGAGGAGAGCTACCCATTGCTCGCAGCCCGCTAAAGTAGAACCTAAGTACACTACTCTAGCTAGCCGATTGAAAAATTAATAATAGTGTGAATGAGTTCAATTGTTTCCATTTTTATTGCATCACGTTTCGAACGGATGAATGAATCAAACTTACCAAGGTTAAACTGTAGGACGGCCATTAATATTCCTACAGTCAAACAAACTGTTTTTATTTATGCTGTTTAAAATAATCTCTTCCTACCAAAAGGGTTTCATGTTGCCCAGTTACTGGGTTGTAATGATCTGATAGGCAGCCCCTCCATGTTAAATACTAGTACTCAACTGCATCCTTTTAGTTGGGAACCCAACTCGTACATCCTTACTCATATTATGAATACGGAAGTGTATTTGTTTGTTACTCCTTACACGTCAATATGGAGCAACGGATCGAGGTAATTTTTTGGTGTAGAGAGTTGAAGGGTTGGAGAGTACCTAATTTAGACCAAATCGACATTTTGTTTGCTAAAAAAACGTTTCTCGCTTGCGAAGCTTCGGGCAGAACCTAGTTGGCAGATAAAGACTTTTCATAGATAGTTTTATAATAATTTAGTCCCTAAACAGGTATTTGTACAGAATTAATGGGTACCTACTTAATTTATAATATGAAACATATACATATTTGTTTATAACTAATCTGTGGGTGTGGCTGTGTTCTCTTAGGTAAGTTGCAATACAATCTGTGTTTAGAAAAAATAGTGCCTGGCCTTTAATATCTGTAAAAGAATAACATGTAGTAATTGCAAGACTTCTTTACAATTTATAAGCTTTTTCTCGCGATTTCGTTTGGTTGATAGGTCTTTCCCGCGCACATCCCGATTCCTTAGAAATTCTGGAATAAAAAGTAGCCTACGGATTATTCCAGAATTTCAGCTATCTACATACTAAACTTCATTGAGATCCGTTAAGGAGTTACTGCATGAAAGAGTAACGAATCATCCTCATAAACTTTAGTATTTATAATATATAATTTTTTTTTTCTGAAGTCCTTCCCAAAAATAAAAAAATACCTACATTTAACATGCGACGCGCGAGGGGTTAGTAAGGTACAATAATTAAAACTTAATCTAAATTTGCGTATGTAAAAATATGTGTATCAAATTTTAAATCAAATACTTCTTGAATAAACAAATAACTCAATCATTTGTTATTTCCGTATCCGTTTTAAATTAAAATTCTCTCAAGGGACTGCTCGTTGGACCCGTGTCCCTTTAGTGAGCTTTTCAAAAGACCCGGTTTCTCCTGACATTTGAGGAATTTACCTGCCTACCCTTGAAGAGGAAACAATTTCATTGAAAAGATTTTTTTATAAGTATGTTGGTTGTTGGTTAGTAAGTAGGTTGGTTGTACGTGTTTTAAATGCGTCTTAAATATGATTGGATTTTGAACACGTTTTATTACATACATAAGAACTGGCTAGCCGTCATTACAATTTTGTTTCTTGGTAAACAAAATAAAGTGTCAGTTAATTTTTGTTTACAAATGTAAATAAATTGTGAATTATAAATACAAAATTAGCAACCGGGATAACAAGTAACCTTCATTCCAGGTTTTAAGCTATATCTCTGTCAAGTTTGGTCCATATCCTTGAAGTAATTTTTGCGTCATTGAAACACAAACATTCACATCTAGAATATTTGAATTGACTACATTAGAATTTAAATATCGTTTTCAGAAATCGAATTCAAACTGAAAAATTCCTAAATAGTTTAAAACAATCCAATTTGAAAATGATTACCGGAATCTGTGAGCATCGTAGCGGGCTTGTGTTTAGCATATAAAATGTTCGGACCTCTTACTGGAGGGACCTTGAGCGGATTGATTCACCTCGGCAGTGGATGTGGAGGTCGGCTCGCACACGCTGAACTGATCAATTGTTACTGCGTCTTATGTTGTTATTGGTAATCGCTTACGAAATATCTTTTTCTGTGTACACATGTTTTTAGCTGTCAGCGAAAAGAGTTTAAGGTCAGTGACAGAAGTGGAATTCCAAAAGCAACTATGATACTGGTACAAAATAATTTGTTATTCTTTTTTTGATTTAACGGGTAGACTGTTTAACGAATTGCCATATTACGTGGAAACTTAGTGGAATTCTGGCATACTGATAATTTATAATGACACTGGTATCTTTACTATTATTAGCGGAAGAGTTTGTTTGTTTGGTTAAACGCACTAATCTTCGAAATTTCTAGGTGGATTTGGATGTTTGGTATGGAAGTAGCTTGAAGCTTGAGGAAGGTCACTGTTACCTGACTGCTAAAAACGAAGTGTTATCTATGTTTTTATCATAATAAAGTCCACAGGAGAGAAGCCCCGCGCATCTACTAGTATTGTATAGGGACCATGCAAAATTATAGATGGTGTTTTAGGTGTACGTGATTATATTTAAGGCTGATGTTCTGTATCTGATACGCAGTAAAAATCATTGAAAAAATAACATATTAGAAATAACTCAACTGAACAGTACTTAAATAAAAACAATTTTAAAGCAGTCAGATGCAGCTGCTATCAATTATTATAGTTCAGTTATTTATGTATAATAGAATGAAGGATTAAATATGATTTCATCAAAATATATAAATTTTGTAGAATATGTATTAGTCAGCTGACGTTTGATATCGGAAAAGTAGGTATTATAAAGAAAGAAAGTATCTATACTGATATTAAAAATGCTAAAGTTACGATGTAAGTTACTCATGTTTGTTACTCAATAAAACTAAAACATCTAGACGGGTATGGAGATACAGGCACATGCAAAGATTTTACGTTTAAGGGGCCTATACTACTTCAAATGGCTTAGCATGATCCTCCGTTATGTCGAAAATTCTTCAGCAAAAATTTTGAAATAAATATATGGTAAGGTTGAGGATTAATGTTAGGTACTATGTTTAACGAAAACTCGATTCCATAAAATTTTCTTAATAGAAAAAAATTCCAAAGTTACCTCCAACCCGAACAATAAACCGCTGGTATTCAAAAATAACTTCAAATTATATAATTAAACTTTGCATATTAATTGAACTGACTATAAAGCAGGTCTTATGTTATTTACTTTTTTTAAATTACCATTATTTTCACCGTAAAAAGAAATAAACTAAATTATCGGTGTCTTGGAGTCTTTTCCCTGCCATCCTGTCTCGCTTGCTCGCGTGACGGCGGCCAGTAATGTGCGAGTGAGATAAAGAGTGAGAAGCGCTGAGGTAGTATAGGCCCTTAAATAAGCGCATAGGCTATTGTTTATTCTGGGAAAATGTTATGATTCTTGTTCGTTAAACTAGTTTATTATAAAGAATTGGTTAAAGACATCTACAGCTCCACGATATGAAAGTAATACCTACATACGCGGGTAAGATACTTTTGGAGATTATTTATTATAAGTACATAAAACTACTACTTTATATATTATTCTTCAGATTAATTATTTAAGTTTTGCTTAATAATTTTATAATTATTTAAACCCAATCACATTAACTGCCTGCGTGGTCGAGTGGTTTAGGCGTTTGCCTTGTGACCTGGTGGTCGTGGGTTCGATTCCCGCGGGAAGCATACTATGTAAAGTTGTATCCAGTTTGGCTAGGACATTGCAAGTTGAATCACCTGATTGTCTGATAAAAAGATGGTTCCGTGCTTCGGAAGGCACGTATAAGCCGGTGGTCCCGGTTGCCACATGACGGTCGTCAAAATAGACCCGTCAGAGGCCCTTGAGGCGGTCTAGAAACTCTGACGTTAGGGTGTATGGGGTCGTTAGAAATTACTACCCACACGATAAAAAGAAGACTGCTTACTCTATTTTAATTTTCTTGTCTAATTGCCGTTGAATGTGAACAAAATCAGGAAGCGTCAAAAGTGCGAATTTGGCGTTTCCTAATGACGGGTTCTACTCAAGCAATTCAAAAACTTAGCTTGAAATGTTCAGTGAGTTGGCACTACTGCGATGTTGAAGCTTAAAGGAACTTCGTTATCTTGCTCTTTTTAGGAGATAAATAGGATAAAAAGGCGCTACAAGCGGATGAGGATGTTATTTTTCTTTTTTATTGATGTTAGGTTCGCGTTTGAACACCATCTCACCTGATGGTAAGCGATTACGTGGATGATAATAAAGCACGCCAATTTACTCTTGAGTAAAAGATACCCAAATTGAGCTGGTTGGTGTAGTTTAGTGCAGGAAAACTTATTGATTTGTGAATTACGTCACACAAATTTCATTAATTTTGGACCTTTTTTTTTTTTTTTTTTTAGCGTGGTAAAATTTTCAAATAAGTCCTCCCACTCCGGGCAGGGTGGGAGGGACTGTCAGACTTTTACTGACTAAAATCCACGGTGTTCCTTCAATAACCCTTTACATACCGGGGCCACGGTAACGGGATGAGTCCCACGACCCCGGTTGGACCTAGGTTCAAAAATAATGGGTCGCGGGAATGTTGTAACGAAACACCGCGGCCCTGGAAAGCATGGTCAACTGAAGGAGTAGGGTGAGTTTTTTGTCAGTAAAAGTGTGACACTCCCTTCCGCTCCACCCAGAGCGGGAGAATTCATGTGATTTCCTCACCGGAAAAAAAGGTCCAAAAATAATAATAGTTGTGTAACGTAATTAACCTCTCAAGGACCGCCATTATTTACGTCAACTATTAGTTGAGCCCCGCTGGCACACAAATTTTGTGCCAGCGGGGCTCAACTAATACTTGTTTACTGGCACGTTTTTGTGCCGCTGGGGCTCTAGAGGTTAAGCCAAGAGCGTAATGCTAAGCTGTGATGATGAAAATTACACAAATGAATATTGTTATAATTGTATACTATGAGCCGTAGTAGCCTGATATAAAGGAATGAATAAATAAACTAAGCAACAAACACCAAACTATATGAAACGTTCATTTAATAACCGGAATACAAACGAATTCAAAAGAACAGTGCATCTTATTCACAAATGCATTTATCTTTATTTTTCTGTGGACTTGAATTCTGTTCTGACTACAATAAATTAGTTTAACCTTTGATATTTCACATTTATGACTGCCCTTTAAATCAGGTTTATACAATATTGAATAAGTAATACATATTGTAAGTAGGTACACATACGGTGAGATGGTGGTCAAACGCGAGACTAATATCAATTTAAAAAAATTGCAAAACAAAAAATTATATAATAAAGTAGCCTTAAGAAATCTTTAAGAGCGTTTACACCTTATTTTATACATATACTTTCCAGGCCCTATTCTTGGAAACTAAAAACCGATTTTAATGACACTAAGACATATGTATATACCCAAGATGCGTAGGTCTAAATAATACTTTAAACTTTATCAAAAAAAGAGAATGAGAAAGTAATTTCAAGTTCTCTATTAACAGTTAAAAAAATCACTTTCCAAAAAAGGATCACTGTCTCAAAGAACTCATAATAAAGACGTTAACTTCAGCTTCCCTGTCATCTATTTATTTACCAAATACATCTTCAATATGTTACCAATTGTATTTGTCTGAGAAATTATACTAAGTTAGCTATTAAAATTGATAAATCCTGAACATCTAAAGCTCAAGTACTCAGATTTTAAAAGCTGAACGTTGGGTAAACGTAGCGCTTCTATAGCGTCATTGATGCGTAGCGGAGATCGGATCTCGCGTAGTAATAGACGAATCGTCCCTCGTAGCCGTTCATTTCGAAACGTAGCGTAGTCGCACGCAGGGTGGTTGTGCTGTGCGTAACCCGACGCGACGCATGGTTGCGTAGTAGTACGCTACGATCGTTTTATATTCTCAATACAAATTCACAAATTAACGCGCGTTTGCCGAATAGCGGTAGAAATACTGTGCGTACTCGTGGCGTAAACAACCCAGTGCATGCTTCGACAAACGCTCTGAGTCAACGCTTAATACGAGGACTACGGTTTACTATGCAGAAACACTAGTAAACGACGCCTTGTAAGGGATTAGCATAAAATTTAACATTCATGAGTCTCGAAATTACCAAAATCATCTCAAAACACGTAGGTAATAGATAAAAAATCTGTAACGTTTTAAACAAACTTTCTCTGTCATTCAGAAACAGTAAAAAAATAATAAATATCGGATCAGTACTCGTACGGAAATTATGTTCACTTATCGGGACCGTATCGTTACCGCATGTGTGTGCTTACGGCTTGCCGTCACCGCGGCGTCATCTTGTTCACTAGGGCGAGGAATCAGAAGGTTCACTGCAAAAGTTATACATACTTACTCCTTGTGTTTGGGAAACCACATCGTAACTACAGCGTTGTAAGAAAATTGTAAGAAAATATCGACCCTTCACGAATAAAACGCAAGTCAAATGATGTAATTTATAATAACGAATGATCGCCCACTGGTCGAAATTCGACCATAATTCAAATTATTACCAAAACATAATTATATAAAATTATTGGCATTATTTACTTCTTCTCCATGTAAACATTAACTGTGCGACAAACATTAACTTTCTCCATCCGCGTTATTTTACAAAGGTTTTGTTTCACGTATTAATGAACAATCTTATATAAAATGTAAGTTTATGATGCTATTGGCAACATATTGGCAATCGATTATTCATTCAAATATCCCGGCCGTTTACTGAAGCTTGACAATATTATGTCACATACATTTTGCTCATTTAATTTCGAAAGTATTTTTTTTTTTTATTGTACAGTTCCATTTATTTTTTCCCATACAATCTGGATCTATCATTCATCCACCTATTTGTAAAACTTGCAGTAGTACGAAGAACTTTGCTAGCGAGCTCGTATTGTGGTTTTCGATATCTGTCTCAGTCATGACCAGACACTGCATTCATTTATTATTTACTAATACAAAAGTACTACAGTATTTTCAACTTTGAAGTTCATTGTACCAGTTTCGAAGACAATGATTTACCAATGTAAATTCGTATTCGCAAGGCAAGGTTAATGTATTTTAAAATAATTCTGTGCATACGAGTTTTGTTTAATTTGTTATATTGGACATTATTAGCCAGAAAAAAACAGATATTTTAGATATTGTTTTTCAATGTTTTTTTTTTTTATTATTTATTAATTTTACAACTATCCTCCACGGCAACCTAATTCGATAATGTACTTATTCTAGTATTAACAACTATTTCATTTAATTCAGAAGATGCAATTTTCAAGTAAATCTTCTGCCTTTTCATTTACCATGTCCACCCATATCTCCCCTCACTCCGCACATCGGAGCCCCGTTCACCTAAATATTGTTTTCGTAGAAGAGCCGAGAGAACGCTTTGACGACGGCCGAGTCAAATTGTCGGCCGCTCGGATGACGCTGATACAATGCAAGGATTGAGTGCTACTACACGAGATAACCCAATATTGATCTAGAGATTTTCAACAGAACTGCGGATCATGGCAAACAAGGTACACTTAACATTCGTATGGCCAAACCATTGGGGGTCAACAACACAGTGTTTCAGGCCGAATGCCTGGGGATCTCACTGGCAGCTTTAGCTATCATAAACAGGGAAGTTGTGGACCACTCAATACGCATACTTTCGGACAGCATGGCATTCCTGCAAGCACTAAGCAGCCACATAGTTAACTCAGGGCTGATCTTGGAGTGTCACATCTCCTCAACCAGGTTGGTAGACACAACAATATAACCATCAATGGATCAAAGGACACAGCGACTCCCGAAGCAACGATGCAGTGGACGAACTCGCTAGAAGGGCTTCGAGTATGGCGATTATGGGACCTGAACCCATTACACCACTACCCTTCGGTTACCTGTGTCACCTGGTAAGGAAACGCACCAGAGACCTACACCACAAACTATGGAAGGACCATGGTGAGTGCAGGCAGGCTAAAGAGGCTCTCCCGACCCAGGGGTCAAGATGGCCGCTTGTCAAAACAGGTCCTACGACTATCTAAACCGCAATTGCAGCTGGTGACAGCCGCCCTTACCGGTCATGGCTCTTTTAATAAACACTCTATGTAATAGGAGTCACAGACAGCCCACTCTGCTGACCCTGCATGGAGGAGGACGAAACAGCAGCACACCTGCTACTGAGCTGCCCTGTAGTCGCGGACTACAGGACTAAATACTTCGGCAAACCAGGTACCTACCCTCCGAGAAATGGTAAGCAAAACGAGGGCGTTGCTCGCCTTCCTGGAGGAGTTGGCATGGATAGAATGAAAAGATCCTTACCCTTACGCAAAATACGCGCTTGGTCATGGAGTTGCGGATACCTGCCCGACATACAACATACATACAATAAGGTACGCTGCTGCTGCTGTAGCGAGATTTACAAACTTTGTATACACGTTATAGAGTGGATCCAAATTCCATTAAAGGATATCAACCACTTTGTATGGCGTTTGGGCTTGAACATGAACATAAAAATATTGCACTATTTTTGATTTTATTGAGTGGCTTACAGTACAAAGAAAACATATAAATAAGAAGTTTTGTGTCAAATTGATTAATATAATACAAAAAAAAAACGGAACCTGGAAGCACCGATGCTCGCTAGGGCCACGGGGAATTTCTAAAAAGGATGTGTATATAGTCAGTAAAAGTCTAACACAGCCTCCCGGTTCACCCTAGAGCGAGAAAAGTAAATGGATGATTTATCAATTTAAATACTCCAATGGCCAGAGTAACGCCCGGTCTTCCAGAAAAACAGTTAAATGTTTTGAAGCTCTAGAATCGAAATATCAAATATCAATATTATTTTTTCTGGGTTTTTATTTTGGAAACTCTAACTCAACGCACCCCGCACGCTGCACCGCTACTGTCACCATACACAAACAAAATAATCAATTTTTTTTTTTATTATTTTTTAATATTATTTATTTTGACACTCCCGAATAGAGACCAATGTTCACTGAATATTATTACTAAAATATTTATGAATTCCTTTTTTTCCAATACGGCTGTTTGCAGTTATGGCCCATTTTGGTTGATGTCCTTTGTTTAACTTAATGGAATTAAGTTTAAAAAAAAGATATCGTAACGGTAATTATTTTTTTAGAGAACAGATAAGATCTATTTAACTACAATACCGCCAGCTGAGTCTTGATATAACGCCTTCAGTAGCGTCTCATTGCAAAAGATGCAATCATGCATAAGAGGCACAACAGTCATTTTTAATATGGCGACGAGAATGATCGTCTAGAGTTTACGATTGAGAAGAAAATAAGTGATGTTGAATTTATTTGTATTAAATAGAAAAAGCGATTTCCCAATTTCTATACATAAAAACTTTAATTGTCCTCCTTTTCCAAGAAGTATATTGTATTATATTATTTTGCGTATGCGTACAAAGATATATAAAAATCAGTTCATTCATTTTCAACCGACGACAAAAAAAGGAGGAGGTTATCAATTCGACGCGTATTTTTTTTTTTATGTATCATCACCGATTACTCGAAGACGGCTGAACCGATTTAGAAAATTCTTTTTTTGTTTGATAGGGTATACTTTGTAATTGGTCCCATTGTCACCAAGTCAGGATCTGATGGTCGGATCCGGGAGAAATCGAGGGAACTCTTCAAATATTATAGGCACACCTATAGGACACAGGGCAGACATAGGGTATTTCTTATAGTAACTTGTGCAGTTGCTCTCAAAAAGTACCATTTAGGGAAGTGGAACTGATGATGAAGACCACAGATGACCGCCGAAACTACTCAAGAATAAGTATTTCGTGGATTGCGATTCGATTACTTGAATATGGATGTTAAGCACTTTATGCTCGTCACAATGCATATGCTGATGTAGAGCTGATGGTGAAGTACCAGGAGAACTCCTCAACAATTAACGGCCCAGCATTGGGAAAAGCAATATTTTGTAAAAAGTTATAAGTAGTTGACATTTAGGCTCTTGTAACTAGGTAAATTAAAAATCGACCAACTAAAAAGAGTTAAATAAAAACTTTTTACCAAAAAATTAAACCGACTCCACAAACGACCGACAAAGTTTTTAAGAATAAGGACATTTCTGGTTTCTATGAAA
The DNA here is from genome assembly GCA_943138885.2 of Tholera decimalis. NCBI lineage: Eukaryota > Metazoa > Arthropoda > Insecta > Lepidoptera > Noctuidae > Tholera > Tholera decimalis. The sequence continues at coordinate 16,910,158 of OW964559.2, forward strand.
CAACGTGAGGAGTAAACGCCCTGTTTTTCCCGAAAAATCATCAAGCGATGACTTTTCGGGAAATTTTGGAATTTTGCTGCCGCTCTGGTTGGAGCGAAAGAGTGTGTTAGACTCCTACTGAGTAAAAACCCACACTGTTCATTCAGGTGCCCTTGCGTTCTTGAGCCGGGTATCTCGCAACAATATTCCCGCAGCCCCGGCAAGCATTGGTCCTATCGGGCCTCATTTGGAGGCGCTGACTGTTCTTTTAGAGGCGCGTGGAACACGACTCGCTGTCGACTCGGAGGAATAGACGCCCCAAGATACGTACGTTTACTCGTGTGTTTTTAAGACTTAGAGAATTTACAAACATGTTCCATAACGCCAATTGAAACTTTACTTCTTAATTATAATAAGACTATGAGTAACAAATAATAACAAATACGTAACATACTAATACATACAGTTATAACGCGCAATTGACAACTATGAATGATCTTGATTTTTCTCATGATAAAAAAAATTTAGTTCTGTATTTTAATTCAAAAGGAGAAAAAAGCGAAAGAAGCAAAGTAACGAGAAAAATAACAGAATTAGCGTGTGAAAAAGATAGAAATACACATTTTCCCCGTAGTGCAACACACAAAATGTTACTTTATTTTTATCTTTGGGATGGATCTGCCAAGTACCAGCTGGATACGCTTGAGTCTATTGAGAAACGGGCCAAAAGACTCATTGGCAACAATACACTGGTCGAATCAAAGCTCTAGAGCTTTGAACACCAACGACGAGTTGCTAGTCTATCGGTTTTCTATCGGTTACATTTCGGGGAGTGTGCGATGGAATTACACAATCTAATTTCGCCAAACCCGTTCCATCATCGGACTACAAGACAAACGGCGATGCGCCATCGTTACATGGTGGACATCCCACTTATACGCACTAAACGTTTTGGGAATACCTTCATTGTGCGTACGGCTAAGGAGTGAAATTCCTTGCCGGAGTCTGTGTTTCCCGATAGCTATAACCTAGGGATCTTTAAGTCAAGAGTGAATAGGTTAGTTTTAGGTAAGCGTGCTCCATCTTCGACCACATCATCACTTACCAGGTGAGATGGTGGTCAAACGCGAGCCTATTATCAATAACAAAAGACATACATTTGAAATTCTAGATACATAGGTATATACCATTCGAACTTATTAATGTAGCTATTACCAGTGCAGTTCGACCTAGACATTGAAAATGTCATTGGACTAATCACTTTTTGTTACTTAAAGCTACAATCAGAAATGCCGTTTTAAGTGTTTCGAAACAGAAAGACAGAAATATCGTGGTCGGTTTTAACGAAAGTAGCCTATATTATATCCCGGGTCTTCAGCTATCATCATTCTAAATTTCAACAAAATCGGTTCAGCGGTTTAGCTGAGAAAGTGTAACAAACAGACTTTCGCATTTACAATTTTAGTAAGAATATGTCGTAACGTGATACACATAAACGCATGCGTTGTATCATCTATACTAATATTATAAAGCGAAAAAGTTTGTTTGTTTGTTTGCTTGAACGCGCTAATCTTCGAAAGTACTGGGTGGATTTGGATGTTTTTACCGTGATAGAATCCACGGGAGCGAAGCCCCGCGTGAGTACTAGTTCATTAATCATTTAATTTTTAATATTGCACAACTCGACAGATTCTCTATACAACCTTGCATAAAATTGAATTTTTTAATCTATTCGCTGTTTGTTATTAGTAAACTAAATTAACTGCACACTAAAAATTAAAAATTATATACTAGTTTTACCTTTTGTATCCATAGAAATATTGTAAGGTGTAGGTACAATAAAGTGTATAATATATACCTATTACTTTTTCTCTGTTTTATTTTATTTTATAGGTTGATCCTCCTAATAACCGCCAAGTTTGTTATTAGTCTTGTAGCTTTCAGTCAGATAAAATAAATAAATAAATGATTAAGCTATTGTCTATGAGAATAGACAATAGCTTAATCATGTATCAGGTGAATATAAATAACTAAGTTTAGTTACAGCTATACATGTAGTTATAACTATAAATATAATTATAACCGTATACAGTTATAACTACATATAGTTATAACTACCTATGTATGCATAAATCTAACAATAATACTCTAGATCGGCTTTCCCAGTCCGTTGCTCGACATAGAACTCAGTCCAACGCGCAACGGGGAAGCAATACTCGTAGCTGCCATGCATACAAAAGCGCTGTCTGAATAATATACGCACACTAACGCCATCTATGAGCGCCGAGTGGTACTAAATTTTTACGTCACGTACTGTAATGTTTGATTTAATTACTTATTTTATTTACGTGTTCTTAGGGATTTAAGGATATTGTTATCATAAATAGTGAATAACTACACGCTTTGTTTTCCATTTTGGTTACTTAACAGAATTAAACGCGCATCGATTCAAACACAAGGACTAAAACCATGAATTTCAGTCGAAATTAGTGCAAAATCGATTGTTAATACTATATTTAGTAGTAAGGTATTTTAATGTGGTATAAACTCATTATAAGAAGCACAACACACGAGATCACTAAATGTTTAAGCGGGTTTCACAACGCGAGCGGAGTCAATCCGTAAAGTTGGTACACCGACGCCGCCTAAATAAATAATATCGGATCTGAACAAACGTATCCTTTGTACCGAATATTATTTAAGAAGACCTTGTAACGAAATAATATGTTACGACTAAGTTTTTTTTAATTATTTTTCCTTTGCGTACCGTATTCCACTTATGTATTTCATACAAATTCAAGACATACTCTTTTCTCTGTTCTTTTTTGTTGCCCTATGAGTTCTTTTCTAACCTTTTTATACTTTTGTAACTTATTATGTTATTTATAACTTATAGCTTCTGCCGTACCAGTGACTCTCTCGAGAGAAAATCGAGGTCTATCCCAAGGGAACATACTAGAGAGATTTAAAGTCCTATATCCCGTTCCAGGACATCAGATTAAGGCCTGAATAAGTAACAAAAAGGCATACAGGGTTACTGTCACATTCAAATGATTAGTAAAAGTAGACACCCATGTAGATAAAAGTTCCTGTATTCCTCCAACGGATAGATAATAACCTCTCCATGTTTATAGAACTTTCAGTAGAACTTTTCCCGCTACTTACCTATTTAGGTCCACCTGAGTGAGATCTTATAAACCTTCTTTGTTTTGAAAAAATAATTTCCACACCAGGATAAAACCTCCTTTATATCAAGGCATAGACCAGGAATTCTGGGATCAACAACATCCGTCACCATCCAATCAGCCGAGTAATGTCCACTGGACAAATAGCTTCCCCAAACGGTATCACATAGACCTGAGCTCACAAAAATCTCTGAAAAAACGTTGGAAACTTTCAACGAAAACAGTAGAATACCAAACAGTGGAAATATTTTGTGAGTTGGCTTTTATGAGTATACTTATGTAGGTATCTGTTTAGTGCGAAATGATTACATATCGTATTATCATCAACACGGCTATTAGTCATTCCGTCTCGTCTGGCAAGACAAAGGATTCGATAAATTTCATGACTATAATAATGATTAAAATTTCAAATTTGAATGACCACTGTTGAGAAATATTACTTTAACATCATGTTTTAATTCTAGTACATTGATAATTTTAATTATTTCAATGAACCTACCAATAACCAGGTACTTACAACTAATTATATTTTGCAAAATAATATTATCTAGAGTCTAGCATACTTTTTTTCTTTTTTTTTTTTTTTATTAGTCGTTTATCTAAATTGAACATAGTTAAAGTCTTTTGTCTATGCTGCTGTAATTGTCCGTTTAATTATTCTATGGTTTCAGTCATCACAATAAAGCAGGGGACAGTTGTAAACTCTATGTGTATATGCTCACTTCAGCAACCTTTTGAACAATAATATCTCCAGCACCAATGGGATGGCGGATTATCTCTACGTTAATTTTATTAGCTCTCAAACAATCTATATATCGCTTTGCTATTAAATCTATTATTGGCAATATTGTGTTCATTAAGATTAAGTACCGTTTTAAGCTAGGAAGTTCAATAAGTTAAGTTCTTGATCTTCTTGTGCAATATTTACGACCATAAAAACGACTTTTTTTCTCTTAAGAAGGCCTTGACCTAGAAGTTGATTCAGCCTTATTTATAAAGCCACGACAAAATGACCCACAATTACAGCAGAACTCGTTCTAAGCGAATAGAGCAAGCAAGACCCATTTCCGTATTCCTGCAGAGCGGTAGTGGACGCAAATAATAAAACTAGAAACAAAAGAAAACACAAACTCGCCTCACAAAATAGTTTGTTTATCTATTTGAAAGAAAAATTCTCGACGTCTTGAATTAAGTGGCTACCCACAAACAACCAAGGTTGTACGAATATAATAACGCACGGAACGCCTTTCACAAAATAACAAATGAAATCATCACCAAACCACAACTGTTGGCCCAAATGTACTAAATCTCCTTGTGTTCATCAGATAATGTTGGAACAAAGGTTTGATAAACATTGTCTTAGAGTAATCAAACAATAACATGTATTTAATGTAAACGCGGATCGGTCGGAAAATTTAAATTATATTGGCCGACATTGGATATTGAACGTTAATGAACTTTTAAACTTGGAACGAGTAAACTACGCGCCGCCGAACATATGGATGGATTCAGTCAATTTAGTCGGTTACAAAAACTCTGGCACAGCCGTTTTATGGTTGTGCCACACATTTCTTTGGTATTGTTTACTAGGGTTATTCGGTCTAAATAGAAACTGCACCTATTGCATTATAATACAAATATACATAAATGATTGCTCCGCAAATTTTAAGCTAAGCAAGAAACAGTTTTCAGGAAACATTGTTTTAGTAACTTAATAATTGCTCTCTATTCAATATTTTTTCTTTAAATCTAAAAACTTTCTCAATAAGTACATCGGTTGTGTTTAGTCATCTGAAATTCTGAATGAATGAATAATAGCTGAAAAGTCATAAAACTTTTTCTATCGGAGAGCATGCCTACGAGTAAAACATTACTGCGATATCGGAGATAGGGGCAGCCCTACACTAATGGTGTCCCATTCCCGCCGTGTGCACGTGCGCGGCGACGGCACCCGAATGCGACCGATCGGCGTCGAACGTGCTGCCTTCTTTTTGTTTCGAAACAGACTTAAACCACCAAGCAGTTAAAACTTTTTAGGCCTTCACTGTGCGCAGTACAGTCCATATCTGAATGAAATATTTACAGCAGTTACGTCGATTAGCTACAGAGACACCGTATGCCCTCGAGACGACCGTAGCGCATGCGAAATCAGAATGTCACCTCCCATCTGCGTCAAATACATTGCAGTTTTTATACTGAACTTAAATTTCAGCTTCATAATCACACAGCAGTGGATACAACAAGGAAAGATACCAACGGATCGCCTTAAATGGACTTACGGTATTTGTATATAGGTCGTTACTACTCGCTTTGCTTTGTATCGTGTTGATTTTCAAACCACTTTTGTTCGCGATATGTTTTTTGTATGAAAGATAGTTGTATAATGCGTTGTTAGAAATATTTTTATTATTATCTGTTTAGCGACATCTGTGGGGAAGGTAATGGTCTCATAATGGAGGTGGCTCATTTACCTTCCATTCTCTTTCGTTTTGAAACTGAAACTCCTTTAATGGTAGATAAGTAATAAAATCTATTTGGTTTACTATCCCTTAAATAGTTTGTCGGTCTTCTAGTTTATGCGTACGGTAAAATTGGTACCTATATATCTTGCTAGCTCTTATGTCCATAATGCGTAAAACAATATATATTATTTTCTCCTTATTGGAACGAGGAATATCGAAAAGTGATGAATTTACGGGCTTATCGTTTATTGAGCGACCAGACGCTAGCTTCTGATGATAAGTGACGCTAATTGGTAATGAATGGGTATTTCAAACGATTAATTAATCACTTTTATGCAAAAGTTGGAATAAGAGGCATAGATAGATTCGTTAGTTATTTTATTAACCGACAAATGCTTACATTTCTGGGCAGATCAATTAGTTCTCTAGGATTTGACCAGTACATGTTACCACAGTATTATTATTACAGTACCAGACCTAAGTAGTATTGCATAGTCTCTAAAAAAATTTCTCAGGCTAGTCAGCGAAAGAACACCAGCCTCATCTATACCAATCTTATACCTAAAGCGGAAAAGTTTGTTTGTTTGAACGTGCTAATTTAATCTTCGAAATTACAGGATGGATTTTGATGAAATTCGGTATGGAAGTAGCTTGAAGCTTAATGAAGGTTACAGGCCAAGTTTTTACCCGACTGCAAAAGACAGAGGTTATGTTTCTATCGTAATAAAGTCGACGGGAGCGAAGCCCCGCGCGACTGCTAGTCTAAAGCCTTAATAGCCCAATGGCTAAGGTGTCGGATTTGTGATCAAGAGGTCACGGGTTCGAACCCCACCCATTACACTATTGCCGTGAACCCACTCCATATACAAGCATATTTAGCTTAGTTGGAGGGAAAACAAGATTGCTATGTGAATTCTACCCACAATGCTAGTTCTCTTTTAAAAGAAAAAAAAAGCGACCAGAAATATTTGACGTGTGAAAGAGTTATTTTGGACCATAATACGTACAATACAATTATAAGCGCTACATTTATTTATTCATTATTTCAAATTCTTGTTCCACATGACTGTGTTGAAAAAGTAAATACTTAAATGAATAAGTATTTTATTTGAAGCGATATAAAGAAATACATTTTATTTCTTTTTTATTTTTTGTGTAATTTAATGCCCCTCTGTCGTATCAACCCTGTATATAAGCATATATGTGGAATTATTTCAAAAAAGAATTTCTGCTTTATACGGATGCATCTCAGTATATGTAATTGTTAACAATTTAAAAATATACACAATTTCTTTTTGGAGCAAATATGGGGGCAATGTAGGACCATATTACGGTACGTGTTTTAAAGGTGAACGCAGACCTAGCCGCACCGCAGTCTCTACAGTCCCCGCAGTCATCGCTTTATGTTAATGGCCTCGCACATCTATCCGCGCCGCAGTCGCTGCAGTCGTTCCCGTCAGTGTTGCCAGATTTTTGAAAGCATTATCTGTACCGAAGATTTAAAAAATCTGTATAAAATCTGTATTTGGTATTGGTATTTTGCTCTTTTGTGTAATTTTATCTGTAGGTGCTATAATAGGGAATAAGCAAGTAATTATTTATACGAGAATAAGTAATTTTATTATAAACCGTTGACAGAGATTCTCTGTCTACTTTATAACTCTGGCAACACTGCGCGCCGTGGATGCGAATGACGTCATCCTCACTGCGTGCGGGTGACGTCATCAGCTGCGGCTAGGGGAGTTCGGTCGTTTCAGGGACTGCGGCGACTGCGGCGCGGGTAGGTGTGCGAGGTTGCATAGAACTTCATATAAAGAATTCGAATGCAAAGTCTGCGGCGCGTGCGGTGCGGCTAGGTCTGCGTTCACCATAAGTGTATAAGATCTATTAGTCTTCGAGAGATAGTTAAGAACTATGTAAAGTTTCAATCGGTAAAGTAGAACATGTTGGTAGTAAATTTCCAAAGTACATATACAAAAACTCGCTAAAACAGGGCGTTTACTCACCGGAGTCGACGGCGACGGCGCGTATTGTTCTTCGCGCGCCTCAAATAACATTCAGCACCAGTGACGGGGACCTACAGGGTCAATGCCTGCCGGGGTTGCGGGAGCATTCTAACGAGATACCGCGATCACGGAACGTAAACAACTACGGAAACAGGTGGGTTTGATGTTTCTTTTTTTTATTCCGGATTAGCCCGTTGACCTCGATCTCGCCTGATGGTAAGCGATAGATGAGGGCAGAAGATGCCTGTTCATTCTTGCTTTTAAGGCTGAAGGGTCATAAGTGGCAAGGTACACAGGAGGATTCAATTTTATTGTATCTAGCCAAAATCATGAACGTTGTTTACATAGAAATACTATAGTATACTTAAATTTGACCAAATATGACTATGATAGTCATATTTGATCAAATTGTATGTACCTATACGTTGACGTAATGAGCTATACATTCACTTATATCCAAGGACAAATAACATATAATACTCAAACTGTAATACAATAAGTAATGTTAGCTTTTCTTTTAACTAAGAATACAGAGATATATACGCTTTCCACATTAAATATCAGACATTCTCTCATTTGTCGAGACTAGAATTTCTAGAGTGCCCACTAGAGTATTTCTATATACCTACTTAATTCAAAAAGCAATATATAACTGCTTTTAGGGTTAAAGAATCTTTTCTTACATAGCTATACTAATATTATATAGCGGAAAAGTTTGACTGTTGGTTTGTTTGAACGCGCTAATCTCCGAAAGCACTGACTTTTTTTTTCTGGGTGGGAAAATCATCGAATGACTTCTTCCGCTCTGGGTTAAGTGGAAGGGTGTGTCAGACTTCTACTGACTAAAAACCCACCCTGTTCCTTCAGCTGCCCTTAAGTTCCGGGGCCGCGGCATTTTGTTAGAACATTTCCGCAACCCAGGCGGGCAATGGCCTGATGAAGCCCCGACACTGTTGCTGACAGCTCTTTGAGGCGCGCGTGGAATACGATGCGCCGCCGACCCGGGCCTGGTCCTTACCGGACGGTGAGCTACCCCTGCTCGCCGTCCGAAAGCCGCGCCGCTACGGTGGCCGGAGATCGGCTCGCGATCCCCGACGCCCGGGGCGTCACCCGCGGCAACTGGGGTATGAGGAAGAAAGTTGCCTCTCCCTCGCGCGTTCGGCCTCCTCCTTAGCTAGCATGACTGCTTCGCAGAAGGAGGCGATTGCACCCCATTCCCTCTCGCTCCGCACCATGGTCCGAACCAATGAGGGCCCGAGAGGTCGCCACGGTCGGTCGCCTCTACGAGGACACGGCGGTGCTCCGGCCAAGCAGGGCACACCTCCACTGTATGCTCCACCGTCTCCTCCGGATAGTCCTCATAATGATGACACCCGGGCGTATCCTGCCGCTGTATCCGAAACAGGTACCTCCCAAAACAGCCATGTCCGGTCAGCACCTGCGTTAGGCGGAAGGTGAGGACGCCGTGGCGTCTCTCTAACCACTCCTCAAAGAGGGGACTTATCGCCGCGATTGCGGCGTGCCGCCGAAAGTACTGACTGGATTTTGATGAAATTTGGTAGGTATAGAACTAGATGAACCTTGAGAAAGGTTATAGGCGACTGCAAAGGAAGGAGGTTATGTTTTTATCGAGAGAAAGTCCACGGGAGCGAAGTCCTGCGCGGCTGCTAGTTTTGTATCTATCTTTGTGTTCATCCGGACTAAACTCTGAAACGGCTGAACCGATTTTAACTCCACTTCACACTAAAAGTTCGAGGAATTTTTTGATATAAATAGGACTAGCTATGTGGGTAGAATTCACATTACTAGCAACGTTGTTAACCCCTCCAACTAAGCTTGTGTCTGGAGTAGGTTCACGGTAATAATGTAATGGGTAGGGTTCGAACTCACGACCTCTCGATCACAAGTCCGAGACCTATTAGGCTATTGATGCTTTATGAGATTATAGGTCATATAAGCTACTTTCCACGGAATTCAAACAGGATCGGGTACTATGCGGGAAAAGCCTCCCACGCGAACAGTCGCGACTTCGTGTTAGTTATCGCCGTGCCGTGAACCCACCCCATACTTGTGTATGAGATGGATTCACGGCATGTTTAGCTTAGTTGGAAGGATCAACAAGATTGCTAGTAATGAGAATTCTTCCCAAATTGCTAGAAATCATTAAAAAAAATGAAAAATTATATATTTTAGCCTCACATTACTTTTTATCTTATTTATGTGAAAGCTTTAAGGATATACCTACACGTTTTAAACCTAGTAATTAAGGCGGACTATACTATTACTTCGCTCACCAACTCGTTTGTTCTAAATAAATATTTGTATTAAATACATATTTTAGGAACCTACTAAGTAAGGCCCTCAACAAATGCTTAGGGCAGAATTCTGAATTGTTAGAACGTATCAAACACTGTTTTACTATGAAACTGACATGTTTTCAGGACAAAGATTAGATTGTAATAAATTACCAGATTGATAATTAATGGGTACTTAATCCAAAAAAGGCACCATTTCAAAAGCACCACAATACATGCTTTTTGCCGCTGACAATTCCTTTAATTCGCGTAGTTTTGGACATTTGCACAGATACTCCGTCGCGGCACTTCATTATGACGCTTGTTACAACGCAAGGCTGTATCTCGACACTTACAGTAATCTAAGGGCGACCAAAATACTCAAAGAAAAGTGGGCGAGAGAACCGAAGATGTCTAAAATATCTCCATCCTTATCCTTTTACTTAAAATAAAAAGAGACGCCTAGATAACGTTTCAGTAAAAGGTGTTTTATAAACGGGAAGTATTGGAACTGGCTAAGCTTAACACATTTTTTACTGAGTTGCAGGTAGGTATACTTTGTAGGTCTCTATTGTACTGTACAGGTGCGTATAGGTCATTGTCTTTTGTACCCACTGCTATTTTACAATTTACATGGCGTGAATATTTTATTTTCACGCAATTGTGACTTCACCACTTCCAGATAATTTCTGAGACTTTAGTGCGAGTTACTCGATAAAGCTCCGTAAAAAAAAAACATAAGTGAACGTTTACGTTAACGCGTATGTTTAAGTTGTTGAGCTTTTGTGTCTCATCAACATTATTAAACTTAATTCAATTATGTTCCCTACTTTTTACTTTTTTTTACCTGGTTTTTTAATTATTTATCTGGTAGATAATTCAAAAAAACGTATTCTAGCTGTCTATGTCTATTAGACTGTATTTGCATCTACGCAATATACATCAGCATCACACACGAATCCCGAGACGAAACACTTAAAAAAACCTTGTAAACCAGTTGCCGTCTAGGTCTTACCTATTTAAAATATATTCGTGCAGAAAAAAGCAGGTCAGTGATCTTTTATTGAAGTCCTTTCAAGAATTTTGATAGCGGGGTCATTGTTAGCGATACCTTCCGTCTCCCTCTCGCAAAACGGAAGTGGACACGCGTTGGGGAATAATTGTGTGATTACGTCACTAACTATGGTGCTAAACGTTATTTTTGACAATAGGGAAGATGCAAATATAATATTTATGAAAATTTTATGATTGAAATGTTAAAAAAATAGAAAAGAAGGGCCACTGTAACATTTTTATTTTACATAATGTTGATTTTTAACAATATTTACGAATTAAAAAAAACTTTTTAACAAAAAATTAAACCGACTCCCAAAAACACTGCAAAGTGAAAAATAACTTTAATTTCGGTAGTCGGTGTCTTTAGTTTTGTTTTTTCGTTTTTGGCACCGACTTCCGAAATTAAAGTTATTTTTCACTTTGCAGTGTTTTTGGGAGTCGGTTTAATTTTTTGTTAAAAAGTTTTTTTTTCACTCTTTTTAGTTGGATGATTTTTAATTTACCTAGTTACAAGAGCCTAAATGTCAACTACTTATTACCTTTTACAAAATATTGCTTTTCCCAATGCTGGGCCGTTAATTGTTGAGGAGTTCTCCTGGTACTTCACCATCAGCTCTACATCACCATATGCATTGTGACGAGCATAAAGTGCTTAACATCCATATTCAAGTAATCGAATCGCAATCCACTTAATACTTATTATTGAGTAGTTTCGGCGGCCATCTGTGGTCTTCATCATCAGTTCCACTTCCCCAAATGGTACTTTTTGAGAGCAACTGCACAAGTTACTATAAGAAATACCCAAAACGCCATAGGTGTGCCTATAATATTTGAAGAGTTCCCTCGATTTCTCCAGGATCCCATCATCAGATCCTGACTTTGGTGATAATGGTACCAATTTCGAAGTATACCCATTCGAACAAAAAAAGAATTTTCCAAATCGGTTCAGCCGTCTTCGAGTATTCGATGATCATACATAAAAAAAAAAAAAAAAAAAAAAAAATATACGCGTCGAATTGATAACCTCCTCTTTTTGTCGTCGGTTGAAAATGACTTGAAACGAAGCGTATTTCAAAACACCAATCAGCGTTCAGTGACGTCACTCCTGTTATAACAACTTATTTGAGGTTATGGTTGTAAAAGTGAATATTATTTTACGGGAATACTAATTGCGTTTTTTTTTAATAAAAATGGAAGTTGGGTTTATCAAAGCAGGCTCCAGGAATCCAGAAAAGTTATTAAGTTATTTAAGTTAAGTTAAGTTATTTACCAAAAGTTAGTGTTGACATGGTTGTAACTTTTTTGTCGAAAGTGCAGAGTTTTCAAGTGTAGAAATGAAAGGGACTAAATTACTACGATATGTATAAAATCATAGTTGTTTAACTTTGTATTTTATTCAGCGGCTTCGACATATATCAGTTATTTCGATCGTTCGTTTATAAGGATATATAGACACCTGTACACCTTTATCATTGGATATTTTAATATTTTGAGAACCATGTGTTTCTGTGATTAATGAACACTGAAGATGGATCTAAAACATGAAAGACATAATAATATACTTAGTTCTTGATTAAAAAGCATTATCCTTATATTATTATAAATTTGAAAGTTTGAATGTTTATTTGTCTCTAGTATAAGAATAAATCTGAAAGAATAAATCAAAATTATACCCGGTGTATTTTCAATGCTTTCAAGAATTTCACGTTTTTTCTTTTTCATTATTACTGATCTAGGTTTCAGTGGCATCAGTCTGTTTTGGCATTCAAAAATATGAGGTACCACACCTTTTTTCAGGAAAAGTTTTCCTCCACACATTTTAAACTTTATCCAATTTTCGACGTCGTTCTCCAACTGTAAAATTAAAATGATGTTATAGATAAGTTTTGTAAGTATTAGGTAGGTAACTAATGTGTTTTTGCGTACAAGCAGATTAACTACAAAATATAACAAGTATATTCGCCGACTTACATCAAAGTGATCTTCACAGCATCGAATGGTGGTCGCAATTATTCTCCAATAATTGTCATTTCTCTTTGTAGCTTGAAACCA